>OX344724.1:25087183-26443138 GCA_947034835.1 Ballota nigra
GCACTCACTCAACAATTATTATTACTATTTATATTGAAATATATGATTTAATTACATTGAAAAGTTAAGTTAGATTACACTGAAAATCGGTTTTAAGTGTAAACTTTTCTGTATAACTTAATCACATTTTTTAATATAATCAACCTATACTTTTCAGTGTAAATAACTTCAACTGTTGAGTAAATGCACCGTGCACCAGGTGCATATGAGAGTATGTTTTTTATCTATTAATATGATTTGAAACTTCTGTTTTTAATTAATTAAAAGAGAGTCTAGCATGTGAACTTCTAATGTATCTCATTCAGTGAAACAAAATATTTGGCTTTGATCTTATTGAAGAATTTCATCTCATATTTCAAGTTCATAGAGAGGTTTTCAATTAATCTGTTTATATTAATTTCCCAAAAAAGAGTAATAAAGTGACAACTGTACATGTTTTAAGTGAAAAGTAGTACATTGCTTTTAATAGAAAATATTGCTCAATTATTTATCAATTGAAATATTATCACATTTTGAAAAAAAGTGAGATTATTATTTTCAAGTAAAAAGTCATACTCCACTTTTCAAGTGAAAAAAGACGAGTAGATTTTCAGTGAAGCTTGTTCGCCGTATGGAATTTTCATTTAGTACCATCATAACGTTCATTAAATAATATTATTACACTTATTTAAATTAATACTATACACAGTTCGACATGTTTGTGTGTGGTATTAGTTTATAAGAGTAGTGAAATTACTAAGGTTGTGTTTGGATAGAGTCATTTGAAATTCAAGAGATTTGAAAATGAATGAATTTAAAAATGACATGATATTGCTAGGTGTTTGAAACTCTTCCAATGTTAACTAGGATTAAAGCTAAGAATTTAAAATTCATTCATTTGAATATTTTATCAAAACAAGTGGAGTGAATTTAGGTTGTGGATTTAAAATTCAAACCCAAATCTCTCCATCCAAGCACAACCTAAATGAATATACACAAATTCTTGTATGCACCAAAGTGCATATCATGCACTATGCACTTGAATTTTGAGTCCAATTTCAAACCAATTTTGACTTTTCCAAAATCATTAAATAAATTGGACTTTGAAAAATCAAAATTGATTTGAAATTAAACTAAAAATCCAAGTGCATGCTATGCACTTGAGTGTACACAAGAATCACTTATAAATATAATGATATTAATATGTCTCTAGTTTCATAAGGTGAACAAGTTTCACTTTATAGTTTGCCAAAAGTTATATTCCCTCCGTCCATGAGTATGTTTCTCACTTTTCTTTTTGGGCCGTCCCGAAGTAAGTTTTTCATTCCATAAAGAATAAAAACAATAATCCACTTTGCATGATCTTTATCCTCCAAATTCACATAATATTATAAAAAATGTCACTCATTTCATTCACTTTTTAGCACTATTCTTCATATTACCCAAAAAATCAATATATGGTAGGACCAACTAATCTTGGGTACTCAAAACCCACCGTCCACTAGTGGGGGATCCCGTTTCAAGTCAGAGTTTTTGCTCTGTATGAACTGTCCCATCTCATTAGGAGTATACTCCTAATCATATATTTGATGTTCTAAGACAATTTTATAATAAATTTATCATGAACCATTTTCATATAACACCTACTTTCGTAGGAATTAATTGCATATTTTGGGTTTTAAAATTGAGACCTATAGAGAATCACACTCATAAGTTCCAAATTATCACCATAAGGTCAACCCTTAAGATTATATGGTCCACCATACATTAATAAATAAATACATTTTTTTAAACAGAACAATAAAAAATTATAGAAACCTTATTCCGGGATGGGGGAGTATACTTTTAACAATCGGATTTCAGTAATATTTTAATAATAAATAAGCTGAAACCATGTACAATGATAACACCTTCAAATCATAGCAAATCAAACATTAAGAAATTTCCGACAACAGTTATAATTTACAACTTCATAGTTTATACACAACTCCTCCCCGACCTCGTGAATGTATTAGAAGTTGTTGGTTTCTTTGTACGAAACATTAGATAATTTTGTTCAGACTTTATTTTTATTGGATTTCAGATATGTTTTTTCTGATGGGCAAACAGTCACAAAACCACCTACCTAGGGATGGCAATGGGGCGGGTTTAAACCCGTACCCGCCATTAACCCGCCCCGTTCGGGCCGGGTAAAAACCCGGTCAAACGGGTCCCGGGGCGGGTTTGGACCCGTTTGACCATAAACCCGCCGGGTCTGGGACGGGTCCTGGTATTAGGTAGACCCGCCCCGGACCCGCCCCGCATAAAATATATTACAATTAAATTATATATATATATAATTATTAATAATAGTATTAAAAATAATTATAGTTGCTAGGGATAATAGAGAATAGATCGTGACTTCTTTATCCTCAATTTCATCACTAATTTCCTCCTTTCCATTCTTAACGTAATTTCCAAAATTTGAAATAGGGAAAAAAATTCACCTGAAATCATTTATCTTCTATTTTTCTTTCATTTTTGTGGTTTTAAGGAAGAAGAGTACGTGGGTATTGACCACCGAAAAAAGAGAAAAAGAGAGATAGGAAGAGAAAAGAAAGGAAAGAAAAAAATGTAAAAAAAAAAAAAAATTGAACCCGCGGGTCGGGGCGGGGCGGGGCGGGTCCAAACGGCAAAGGTGGCGGGGCGGGGCGGGTCCCGGGTCCACAAAATTCCTGGCGGGGCGGGTCCTGGGACAGGCCAAACCCGTCCCAGACCCGCCCCGTTGCCATCCCTACACCTACCTAAACGCCACCTTACTTACATTATTCAATTGTTAGTTAAAGAGCTGCAACGAATTTTTGGAAGTTAAAAAAAAAAAAAAAAAAAAACGAGTTAGGTTGGTTTGGGCTTCTAAGTGGGTGAAACATATATACTCTGCCAAATAGACTCGTACAAATTTTGTTACTCCTTTGTTCAATTTTACTTGGTCTATTTTTAAGTCTATTTTTTTTTCCATATATTAGAGGGTATTATGAGTTATTGTGAGACTCATTTATATATAAAATAATTGTTTATAAAATATATAAATATCATATTTTTTATAAATAATTACTTTAGAGTATGTATAGAGTGAAATGTGTTTATATATGAATCACTGAAGGGTATTAGTTGTTTTCACTGAAAAATATTAATTATTTTTTTACAGAAGAGTATTAGTTGTTTTTTTTTTTTACTGAAGAGTAGTATTGGTTTACATTGAACAACTAAGACTTTTTAGTGTAAATCAGTAATACTCTTCACTAAATACAACTAATACTCTTCAATGAAAACAACTAATACCCTTCAGTAATTCGTATATAAACCAGTTTCACTCTATACTTTGCCATTACATTATTCATAAATGGACCTAACAATACTCCATAATACTTTTCAACATATGATAAAAAATAACATATCCAGAAATAGTCCTACTAAAATTGAATAAGGAGAGTATTAACTAATTAAGAAAGGCTCACTGAAAAATGTTTCGTTTCATCCAAATTTTAAAAATAACCCAATAAAAAATTTGAAATGTATTGGGTGGAGAGAGAGCACTGAATATGGAGCAATTAAGAAATATACCCAACAAAAGATTGTGATCTTTATCACTTGATATGAATTGTGATTAGAATTATATGAAGAATGGTCGGGTCGATCTGTTCCAAATTTTTTAACCATAAAAAACATGTAATAAATTTGAATTATTCAAAATCAAAATATATCCCACAAAGAAAACATAGTCTTAGTCAATAAGATGTAATGTGGAGTATATATATGTGAACAATTGACATTTTAAGTATTTTTTTTTAACTTTTGTACTCTATCTCTCTCTAATTAGAAAATTGATGTAGACTTAAGTAAGTACAATTATCATGAACTTCAGTACCTAGGCTAGACTTATTTATATTCAAAGTGTGGTAAGAAATGTTTGCCAACTCTATTCATATTTAGTACCATTTTTCAGAAGTTAAAATTATGAGTTCCTCCACTTATATTTGGAAACACTCTCGTAAATTTATTACTTGGACTACCCTTTATCCAAATACACCTAAATTTCCAACCAACTTTCTATCAAAACTTGTGATTGAATAACTATGTAGTATTGGTCTATAGAAACAAGGTCAAATTACCTTTTTGATCGAGTCTTATAAATTTCAGAGCTCTTTAAAAGTATTAATGGTATGCTTGATTCAATTTTTTCTATGAAAATGATAATGAAATTATTGAATAGGAATACTTATTGTTGTAAATCGAGAGCGTAAAATAGAGACGCAAATTTGTTCACCCAATTCGTCGAAAACGACTACGTCAGGGGGCGTACCAATCCAGGAGTTTCACTAATATTCTTGTGTACGCGTGTATACAATTCAGAGTACAATGATCTATTTTTAATAGAAAAGACCAAGTCTAAAACCTAAAGTCTGTTTAGGTTAAAAACCCATTAGTAATGTCCACATCCAATCTTCTAGATATGGTATAATAAATCTGCTGAATTTATAACACCCCCCCTGGACATTACGACATAACATAAATGTCTTGTCATAAAAACTCCACGTGCTAGGTAGCGACCAAATATTAAGTTAGGGAGGAATGTAATTTTATTGATCTTCCGGATCAAATCTTCTAAATTTATTTTGGGGTTACCGCCCCCCTGAAGACAACAACCCTTTGAGCTTTCGCATCCCAATACCATGAACGTACTTTTCAAAAGTAGATGTAGTTAAGGACTTAGTGAACAGATCTGCTAGATTGTCACTAGATTGCACCTTTTAAATGGTAATCACGCCACTCTTCTGGAGTTCGTTTGGGTAAAAAAACTTAGGTGAAATATATTTCGTCAGATTTTCCTTGACGTACCCATTACCCATTTGTGCAATGCAAACTGCGTTATCTTCAAATATAATAGTGGGGGACGTATCGCCTTTAGCGATACCACACGAGTCACCAATGTGTTTTACCAAGGATCTTAACCAAACACATTCTCGTGGGCCTTCAAACAAAGCTATAATCTCTGAGTGGTTTGAAGACGTGGTAACCATGGTTTGCTTAACCGATCTTCATGAGATCGCGGTACCACCATAGAGAAAAACGTAACCAGTCTGGGATATGGCATTGTGGGGATCAGACAAATAGCCATCATCCGCATAAACTACCAAGGTTTAGTCTTGGTTCTTACGGTAAAACAATCCAAGATCTTGAGACCCTTGGAGGTACCGTAGGACATGCTTAACACCATTCCAATATCTCCTTGTAGGAGAAGCGCTATATCTCGCAAGCAAATTAACTGCAAATGCAATGTCCGATCTAGTGCAATTTGCGAGATAGAGTAATGCTCCAACAACGCTAAGATAAGGAACTTCTGGCCCCAGGATCTCTTCTGAATCTTCTCTTGGTCTAAATGGGTCCTTTTTCATCTTCGAGGGATCGGACAACCATAGGTGTACTAAGTGGATGAGATTTATCCATATGAAATCTCTCCAATACCTTCTTCACGTAGGTTGACTGATGTATAAGAATTCCTTCTGGGAGATGCTCGATCTGCAGGCCGAGGCAATACTTGGTTTTACCCAAGACTTTCATTTCTAATTCATCTTTCAAGATTGAACTAGCTTCTTCAATCTCTTTGCATGTTCCGATTATGTTTAGATCATCAACATATACGGATATGATGCAAAAACAACCCTGCGATTTCTTCGTGAATACACATGGGAAAGCTATATCAATCATGTATCCCTTCTTCTGGAGGAATTCACTAAGTCGGTTGTACCACATTGACTTGAAGCGAATTACACTAACTTCTACTAATCCCTCACCCGCAAGCGGACGGGTTCACTGTAGTAAGAGTAAGTATAATGACCAAGTATTATCGAACTCACGAGATGGAGCGTATGCGAACAGATCCCTGAAGATCTACGCGTCGTAGTTAATATGAGTGTAATGTTTTTGGGTTTTTTTGAAAGATTAATTGAAACTAAAATAAACTAATTAAACTAAAGAACGAAAGAGAACGAATTAACTACGGGTTGTTTTCAAGTAAGAGATGGTGATGCTTAGGATAGGAATCCCTACGTATACTAACGGAGCAGGTACATAATCAAAATAACTGTGACGCGCAAGAAATAACCTAAGTAAAAGAATGCAAGGTGAAAGCTCAAGATTCTAAACCCTAATACTTTACCCTAACACTCGACTTCACTAATCCACTAACAAGTTAATAGATTGTGCTTAATTAATGAGACCCTGATTTTACTAAGGTGATGCGGTCATCCTCCCTCGCTAAACTGGTAGATGAATTAACCCTTCCTAAACCCTCTAGTTAAGTCTACTCGTTGTTAAAGAGCGATGCGGCCGTCCTCTCTCTAACATCTTTCGAACGAAATTCAAAAGTAAAGTTAAGATTAATTTTAAGAATTCATTAATCAAGAGAATTAAAACCTAACGTCACAAGTTATCCTAATTACGTGCCCACAACCTACTTCTACGAGTTCATCCTACCCCAAGCATGCGAGGGTTTTATCTAGACATGGTTTTAACGTAAACAAAAGCAGTAGAAGAAGCAACGAACATAAACATGATTAATTCAACAAAGAAAATATGAAATATGAACTAGGGTTTTAAAGAATTAAAAATATTAAGAACTGAAATTTAATTGATAAAAACGAAGTTTAAAGCGTTAAAAGTTACCAAGCTAACGAAAAGAAACTAAGAAACGAAAATAAACGAAGAATTCATATGAAAAACCTCAACCAAATGTAAAGTAAACTTGCTCGTTCCTTCTCCTCTTTCTCTCTCTAAAAACTAAGTCTAAAAGTGATGTATTTCGTGGATTGTGGTGTTCTTCAAAAACGTACTTGAGACGAATATATATATGCAACAGGCTGAATCGTGAACTCGTGGGCCAAAAAACGCCTTTTAAAACGCGAAAACTGAGAGGCGCTCGAGCAGAGCCCGCTCGAGCGGAGGCGCTTGAGCAGGGTGGTCGAGGGAATCAGTTGGTCGAGCGAGCTCGAGCGCCAAAAACCTTCTGGACAAAATAGCGCGCTCGCCCTCTTAGCTCGAGCTGAGGCGCTCGAGTAATGGTGCTCGAGCGGCCCTCTTTCTTCTCAACTAACACTTTTCTTTTCAACACTAACACCAATCATATTCCTTCGATATCTTCTCATCCGGGCATCCGTTTGAGTCGATTCAAAGTCCTACGAACTCCGTTCTTCGCCCTCGATTCACATACGAGCATTTAAGAGACAAATTCATCAATGTATAGAAATAATGCTCAATTGACTCCATATACTCAACAAAATCGGCCAAAATTAGGGTATTTCAAGTGACGAATCATGACAATTTCACGCCTAATCAACCCCCCCAAACTTACCATGTTGCTTGTCCTCAAGCAACGAAATAACAAGTCAAGTGAAATTGTTAGGAATGAGTCAAAGAATCAATCATGCAAGCAAATGAACTCGAGCTTCAAAGATCAATCACACGTATACTCACTAACTTTCCTTCATCATACTCATGCAACAATAACAAGAAACACCAAGATCAATCATGGATGTGCACTCAACGATGTGTTTCGCTCCCTCACAAGTGTATAACAATGATAAAGGGACTCACTCAAACAATCAATCACTCAAATTGGCAGCCATAGGCTTGTAAGTGCTCTTAACTTCGACCGTACTCTAGAAATCAATGCCGAATCAAAAAGGACTTTCTCAAGGTTGTAATGTAGGCTCTTTGGACAGGTGGGATAACAATATGGGTAAGTGACTCAAGTGAATGGAGAATAGAAAATCAAACATTCGCACTTCGAGATTAGGAATAGACTACTTCAAACATATTCAATCAACACACTTTCAATTCCAATTCTCTCAACACTTCAATTTTTTTTTCTTTCTCATTCTTTCACTTTTTTTTTCAATCACTTCACTTTTTTCTTTTTCGCACAAACACATGAGCTCATTTTTTTTTCTTTTGCTCATTCTCAATTTTTTTCTTTTCCCATATCTCATAACTTCATCACACCTTCTTCTCATATTCACTCAACAAACAACATTTTCCTTTTTCAACTCAATTAACTCCCTTCACATTCACACTTTCCTATTCTCCACTCAAATTGGGACAAAAAGGCTTAGGAATTAGAATAGTGTCATATGTGCTAGCAAATAAAATAGGCTAAGGCTCAAACGGGCTAACAAGGGATTCAATGTCATTGGTAAGGAAAATTTTGGCTAAGTGACTCAATAAAATCAAAGATGACCTAAGATCCTATTCGGCATATCAAACTAGACACAATCAAGAAGCAAGAGCACACACAAGTTCTAGCATCCTCTAAGGTGATGATTCACTCACAAACGAAGAGATTCATTCATATATCGAAATCTCATAAGGCTCAAGTCTCTCGGCTTTCACATCCATGCTAGTCCTAGTGAATTCTCACTCTCATCACACAAGTACTCAAAAGAAAAACTTGCAAGCATACTAGTTCTCTCTCAAATCAACTCTCACTTAACCACTCACACAAAAGAGTCCCTAACTCAAATCCACAAATCACCCTACTCATCAAATCATACTCAAAGATAGCAATCAACAAGCATAAGATGATTGATAGGCATGAAATATGCAATAGCTACTCAGATCAAAATCACCCCAAGGAGCATCTCAAGACACCAAATAACCAAACACACTAAAAGATAAGGGGTGCTCCGGTGCAATGTAACAAGAAACATAAAAAACTCCACCCCCCAAACATCGACCTTGCGAAGAGGTCTAAGTTTGGGGTTGTGGGTTACCTCAACCAAACAATTCAGTTTCTCTCAAACGTAGCACACTCCTTTGCTTCAGTTCCTCTTTTGGATAGCTCCTTCGAGATAAGCCTACAACATGAACTCTCACGTACGAGGTTAAAACCTACGATTCAACAACACCCTAATAACATAATAAGACACTAAAAACAAATGAAAGCAAATAAAATTGGGTTGCCTCCCATTCAGCGCTATTTTTAAGGTCCTCATACCGGACCGAGCTCAAAGGAGCTTATGGGACATCATACTAAAAAAATACCTCCCTTATTCTCATAAGAGTGGTGCTTGCATTCCTTTCCTTGATGACCCTCCATCATGAGCTCTTTTGCTTTCCTCTCATCCCCAAGTGTTATGGGTCTCAACTCCTTCTCTCCTTTATCTGGAGGCGTCTTTCCAAACAGTTTCTTGAATTTGGACTTTTTCTTCTTAACTACTCATTTTCCCTCCAACTGGATCACGTCCACACTTTTCACTTCTTCCTCCTTCGGCTTCTTCACTTTATCCCTATCAAAAGAATCAAGATCATAATGCTCATGGGTTAACTCATCAAGTGAAGGATTAACGAAATTATGAACATGAGAAAGATTAGAAATAGGAGGTGTGTCTTCAACACGAGGATTAATTGCATCCATGCAATACAAACTCTCATCCTCCTTCGGGTGCTTCATGGCCTCATATAGGGAAATCTTCACTTCTTGATCATCGACCTTCAACGTAATCTTCCCATTTGCCACGTCTAGCACCATCCCCACCGTAGCTAAGAACGGTCTTCCCAAGATTAGGGGAACGTGCTCATCTTCCTCCATCTCTAGCACTACAAAGTCGCCTGGAAAAATGTGCTCTCCAACTCTCACGAGGACGTCTTCAACCACACCTTGGGGTCGAGTAATAGACCGGTCGGCAAGTTGAAGCGTCATCATTGTTGGTTGGAGTTCTCCACCTTCCAACTTCTTAAACAACGACAACAGCATCAGATTTATGCTCGCTCCGAGGTTACATAGCGCTCCCTTCTTGATCCCGTTCCCAATGTCACAAAGAATGGTGAAGCTCCCGGGATCCTTCAGCTTTGGAGGAAGCGCCTTGTGTACTAACGCACTCACCTCATGGTTCAATTGTACCAACTTCGGCTCATCCACTCGCCATCTTTTCGCGATCAAGTTCTTTAGAAACTTTGCATAGTTGGGCATCTGTTCCAAAGCATCATAAAAAGGAATATTAATATGCAATTGTTTAAACACATCAAGGAATTTAGCGAATTTTTCATCAAGCTTCTTTTTCATGAAGCGTTGTGGATATGGGATGGGTATCACAGATTTGGGTACCCCCATTCATCTTTCTCGGTCTCTTTCACTTTCTCCCTTGCTTCCTTGGCCTTCTTCCACTTAGGAACTCTCTCACCCTTCTCAATGCCTTCCTCTTCAAGCTCTTTGCTCGCTTGAGTGCTTTCACCCTCAACTTTCTTCTCAACTCCCATCTCTTCAATCTCATCTCTATCTTGGGGTGTCTCAGAATCAGCAGGCATCTGAGGCCCTTCATAGTTGGTTCCACTTCTAAGCTGGACTGCCTTGCAATGCTCTTTCGGGTTCCCCTTCGGCATGGAAGGATATTTTCCCGGCTCTCTATTCAACGATTTTGCAATCTGGCTCATCTGGAACTCTGTAGAAGTGAACCTTCGATTGTTCTCTTGTTGAGTTCTAGTCCACTCAACATTCATCTTCTGGAGCTCTTGATCACGTTGATCACCCTTTTTATGCAACTCTTTCACATCGTACTCCAAGGATGACAACCGCTTACTTCCTTCCTCCACCTTCTGTAGAATCGCTCTCAACATCTCCTCAGTTGAGGCACCGCCTTCTCCACCCGGATGTTTTGAACCTGGGTCAACACCTGCAGGAACTGTAACACCCGCCTTCGGGTTAGCATACGAGAAATTCTCGTTCTTTCTCCATGTGTTTTGAGGAGGCTGCTGCCCTCTTTGATAGCCTTGAGTGTTCCTTCACTGATTAGGAGGAGGCTGTGGACCTGGTGGTACAAAAGGTTGGCCATAAGAAGGCCTTCCATATTGATTACCACCTTGGTAGCCATTATGATTGTAGTACGGACCTCCCATGTAATTGGCTACCTCTTGCTATCCACTTGGCTGGTCTACTCTCTCATTCTCTACTGCATGCTCTCCAACCAAATTCTTCCCCAACTCGAGGTTGTTGATCTTTTCCATCATGGCCATCAACAGCCTTCTCGTTCCTTCACCCTCTTCAACCTGATTAACTTTTTGGAAATCTGCATCCACATTCCAAGCACTGGTATTCATGACAATGTTGTCCACAATCTCTCTACATCTCGCTATCCCTTGATTAAGGAATGATCCACTAGCACATACGTCTAGATGGTCTTGCCCAGCCTTGTTGGCACCACTGTAGAAGAATGCCATCACATCTCCCTCATTGAACCCGTGCTGCGGACACTCTATCAGCATGTTTGAGCATCTCTCCCACGCTTGACATAGGTCCTCTCCTTGCTTCTGGCGGAAGGAAAAGATCTCAATCCTTGCTTTGATCGTTCTGGATGAAGGGTAGAATCGCTCGAGGAACAGACGCTCGAGCTCGACCCAAGTGGTAATACCTCCCCGTGGAAGCGTATTATCGTACCACTCTTTAGCTATTCCCGTCAATGAGAATGGGAACAGCCTAAGCCTCTTGGCATCTTCAGACATGCCATTGTAATTGAAAGTGGAGGCTATCACGAGAAAACTCCTCAGATGAGTATGAGGATTCTCCTTCCCGATCACCCCCTTGAACTGATTCTCTGTAAGCAGCTTAAGAATTCCCGGGGAAATTGAGAAGTTATTTGCCTCAACAGGAGGCAACACCACTCCATCATAGTACCGTTGTGGCTGCGCTGCAAACCTCCCTCGAATAGCCATATGTTGATCTACGTTCTGAGGAACGTGTTGAGGATTAGCAGCTGGTACGGGTACTTGTTGGGGTGGTGGTTGGTAAACAGGTGGTTGATTGTAAACTGGAGGTGGAGGATACGGGTATGGTGGGTAAGGATAAGGTGGGTATGGGTAGGGTGGATAGGGTAAGTTGTCTTGTGGTAAGTTAGGATGTGGGTAAGCAGGGTTGTTATGAGGATGTTGGACCATGTTATGAGCTGGGCTACTTTGGTTCTGAGTACCTGGGTTTTGGCTCTGGCTTTCTCCTAACGGATCTTGATTCTTGCTGGTATCGCCATCAGTGCCCTCAACCCAGTTCAATGCCTGATTGAACTCATTCTCGACATCGTCCAACTCATTAGTGATGTCCATCGGTTCTTTCCCCCCGGCAGCGTTCATCCTTCGTAAGAAGGCTCGGTTTCTTCTTGCTATTGTCTCAGGATCTGCAGGTAACCTCTCTTCGCTCGTATTACCTTGCGAGCGTGTTCTCATAAACCTGACACACTAGCAGAAGGATCAAAACGCAACTGCCGAATATGTACGAAATAATAAAAAAAACAGAAAAGTAAAATCACTCACTACTAACTACTAAGCTATCGACAAGTCCTATTAAAAAGCATACAACGCCATCCCCGGTAACGGCGCCATTGACTTGATGCGATGATACTAACTTCTACTAATCGCTCACCCGCAAGTGGACGGGTTCACTGTAGTAAGAGTAAGTATAATGGCCAAGTATTATCGAACCCACGAGATGGAGTGTATGCGAACAGATCCCTGAAGATCTATGCGTCGTAGTTAATATGAGTGTAATATTTTTGGGTTTTTTTGAAAGATTAATTGAAACTAAAATAAACTAATTAAACTAAAGAATGAAAGAGAACAAATTAACTACGGGTTGTTTTCAAGTAAGAGATGGTGATGCTTAGGATAGGAATCCCTACGTATACTAACGGAGAAGGTACATAATCAACCTAAGTAAAAGAATGCAAGGTGAAAGCTCAAGATTCTAAATCCTAATACTTTACCCTAACACTCGACTTCACTAATCCACTAACAAGTTAATAGATTGTGCTTAATTAATGAGACCCTGATTTAACTAAGGTGATGCGGTCGTCCTCCCTCGCTAAATTGGTAGATGAATTAACCCTTCCTAAACCCTCTAGTTAAGTCTACTCGTTGTTAAAGAGCGATACGGTCGTCCTCTCTCTAACACATTTCGAACGAAATTTAAAAGTAAAGTTAAGATTAATTTTAAGAATTCATTAATCAAGAGAATTAAAACCTAACGTCACAAGTTATCCTAATTACGTACCCACAACCTACTTCTACGAGTTCATCCTACCCCAAGCATGCGAGGGTTTTATCTAGACATGGTTTTAACGTAAACAAAAGCAGTAGAAGAAACAACGAACATAAACATGATTAATTCAACAAAGAAAATATGAAACATGAACTAGGGTTTTAAAGAATTAAAAATATTAAGAACTGAAATTTAATTGATAAAAACGAAGTTTAAAGCATTAAAAGTTACCAAGCTAACGAAAAGAAACTAAGAAACGAAAATAAACAAAGAATTCGTATGAAAAACCTCAACCAAACGTAAAGTAAACTTGCTCGTTCCTTCTCCTCTTTCTCTCTCTAAAAACTAAGTCTAAAAGTGATGTATTTCGTGGATTGTGGTGTTCTTCAAAAATGTGCTTGAGACGAATATATTTATGCAACGGGCTGAATCGTGAACTCGTGGGCCGAAAAATGCCTTTTAAAACGCGAAAACTGAGAGGCGCTCGAGCAGAGCCCGCTCGAGCGGAGGCGCTCGAGCAGGGTGGTCGAGCGAGGGCGCTCGAGCTTAGGTGCTCGAGCGGCCCTCTTTCTTCTCAACTAACACTTTTCTTCTTCAACACTAACACCAATCGTATTCCTTCGATATCTTCTCATCCGGGCATCCGTTTGAGTCGATTCAAAGTCCTACGAACTCCGTTCTTTGCCCTCGATTCACCTACGAGCATTTAAGAGACAAATTCATCAATGTATAGAAATATTGCTCAATTGACTCCATATACTCAACAAAATCGACCAAAATTAGGGTATTTCAAGTGACGAATCATGACAATTTCACGCCTAATCACACATGAGGCCTGATTGCTTTAGGCCGTACAATGACTTCTGCAGTTTTATGCTATACATACTGTGATTTTCACCATTCCTCATCTGGGGAATGCCAAATCCATCGGGGATTTTCATATAGATATTGACATCTAGTGATCCGTATAAATATGCGGTTACAACGTCCATTAATCTCATCTGGAGATTCAATTTAACTGCCAAATATATTATGTAGCGGAACGTTATTGCGTCCATTACAGGAGAATAGGATTGATCGAAATCAATATTGGGTCTCTGCGAAAACCCTTGAGCTACCAGCCTCGCTTTATACCTCCCCACAGTATTATTCTCATTTTGTTTTCATATAAAAACCCATTTATATCTAACAGGGATAGCGTGCGCGGGTGTACAAACGATAGAGCCAAATACTTTTCTTTTGTTTAGCGATGCGAGCTCTACTTCAATTGCCTCTTTCCATTTTACCCAATTGGAGAGCTTTCGGAACTCGGCGATAGTTTTGAGTTCTGGATCTAGATTGTTATTTATAACGGGAAGAAAAATTGTCGCTGCAAATGTATCGTCGACGACAATAATATTTCTATTATATGTTTCTCCCGCATCTATGAAATTCATAGAGACTGTTGGTCCCACTAAGTAGATATATTGCGGAAGCTTTAAAGGTTATGTCTTTAGCAAAAGTCCTTTATAAGAGCACAATGAATAACAAAAGATAGTAATTAAAGAAAGCAGTAAATGGACCAGATTTATAGTGGTTCGGATTATAATATCCTACGTCCACTATCCCTTTTATCAAAGGGGCCTCACTAAGCAACCAACAAACACACTTGCGTACTGGAATTGTGAAGTACCAGTTCCTTCTTACAAGCCCTTTAAATCTAACTTTGATCTAAAGTCTACAACCTTCAACCTTTTCTTAGAGATGAACAGGTTGTGATCCAACTACTCCTTTTTGAGTAAATATAAAAGTATGAACAATAAGAGTGCTAAGACTTATAAGACAAAGGCTTGGAATATGACTTCTTGCGCGTAAGAATCTAGAGCCTTTCTTTGAGTCTGCACTCTTGTATTTATAGAGGTGATTAGGGTTTAGCCGTTGGAGAGCTAATCTAATCAGATCTCTATTTAAGGAAGCTTTCAATAAATCAATTCCCTAATTGATTGATTGGGTTGGTGAGATCCTTGGATTGATTGACTTCAAAACTTTCCAATCCGATCTTGTTGACTTGATTTGAATTACCAACGGTCAAATGCTTCCAATGCCTAACTCTGATTCTCTCCAGAGAAGACAGGACCAGGTACCAGGTAACCTCAATGTCTTCTGGTCCAGAGTTGGTTAAGAAACAGATTACTCAGGAGAATCAGGAGATGATTCTGAGCATCTTTTGTTTCACCAGACTTATCTGGTCCGGACTCGTCTGGTCTGGGGAAGGTCCTCTGCCTCTGGTAAATCTCATCTGGTGAAGTCTTCTGGTGGAGTCCTCTGGTGAAGTCCTCTGGTGAAGTCCTCTGGGAGGCCTTCTGGAAGGTCTTCTGGTAGGTCTTCTGGTGACTCTTCTGGCGACTCTTTTGGCGAAGTCTTCTGGTCTGGCAGGTCCCCCTAGACTAAGTCCTAATCTAGTTCCTCATCTGGCTAACAGGTCCAGATGGTCCTATTACATCTTCTGGTTTGTTTAAACTCATCAAAACTATACAATATTTATCCTAACAATTTTCCCCTTTTTGATGGAGTTAAAACACAACCAGAACTGATCAAAATAAATAAAATACTTAAGTATAACAACAATAAAAGGATAAGACCTTAGAATAGATCTTATCAGGCAAACAAGAAGACAACAAGGAGTTTTCTTTTAGACAGAGAATAATAAGGTCAAAAGGAATTACAAATTACAATTCATATCAGGTCCTATTCTAGGCATATCTTCTATTTTCCTTAGGCACCAGAAACTAGTCGAAGAATCTGTCTTGGATGGCCTTCAACTCAGCAGAAGATGTTGGAGTGAAATTTGCCAACACCTTGGTCTTGTACAACTTCTTCAGCTCTGCCCAATCCACCTGGTCCCCGATCATAGGAGTGTTAAGATAATGAAATTCAGGGGCAGTGACTTCCAGGTTGAACTCTATGGTTGAATCTATCAGCTACTTGTAGAGCTCTGCATCATACTCCTTCATCCAAGAGTGGAAAGTCCTGTTGATGAGCGCATTATCCTCTGGTGGAGGCCTTTGAATGTAATGCTGGATAAACCATAAGGTTTTGGCTTCTCTCCACTTCTCTATCAAAGGAACATGTACAGTAGAGTCAAAGGACCCTTCTGTCCTGGGTGGCAAAATCTCCATCACTTTGACAGGAGCCTTCCTTCTCTAGCTGGATCCACTGGCACCAGGAGTGATACCAGCTTCTCTGGTCTTCTTGTTCTGCCTCCTAACATATCAGAGCCTCTGCTCTTCATCTATGTTCTTCCTTATCCTAGCTTACCTCTCTTCAGGCATCTCTTCCTTGAATCTCTTTTCTGCCCCTTCAACAATAGATTCAAGAAAGCTCTTCTTCACTTTCCTTATCTTCCTCTTGGCAGGACCAGAAGCTGAGATAGGATCCTGCTCTGCATCAGTGGTCTTCTCTTCTGCCGCCAGCTGCTTAGCCATGATAAGATATTTTAACTCTTCTTTCTTCTTCTTTTGCAGCTCAGCCTGGGCCAAAGTGTTCTCCAGCAGGTCCAGACGAGCCCCATAGCTAAAAAGAGTCTCAAGAGTGGTCTTCGCCAAATCAGTTCTGGCCTGCTCTTCCCCCTTTTTAACTTCATCAAATAAGGGCTGCACTACCTGCCGAATGAGATCAGGCAAGGCAGTGGAGGAGGAAGAGTGAAGATCACGAAGTTGCTTGGCCTCCTCTAGATAGGCTTTAGATTCAGCAACCAGCCTCTCCTACTTTTCGAGCATATCCTAGAGAGAGTCCTTGAGCTTAGCAGTATGCAGCATCTGAGAAGCCATTTCCACTTTAAGCACTGAAATAGGTCGCACCTGATCCAGAACATACTGCTGGATCTAACTCTGGCTCTCATACACATCCATCTTCAAATAGAGACAGTCAGATTTGAATGCAGCTTTAGCAGAAGCAAAGACATCCTTAATCTGCTTAAGGAACTTTCTTCTCTCATATTTTATCTGGTGCTCAACCAGAGCAGGCGCCAAATGCTGCATTGCCTTGGAGAATCTGCCGATCTGCTGAATTTGCTCATTAAAGAACAACTTCATCTTCTGGAGGATAGCAGGAGTGACTTCAAAGTCCTCTTCATCAGAGTAGAGCTCTGGAGGAAATGTGAAGTGAGGACCAAATTTGTACGAGGGGCCCTCTGGGGAGATCATCACTCCCTGTTGGATCAGCAAGGTGCGGATCAATACCTTGGCTGCATCTGGGGTCTCAAGTTCAGCAGGATTCTGAATGTTTAGCTTCCTCTTGAGATCAATCTCCCAGGCGGTGAATGTGGATGGACTCATCTCTTCAAGCAATAACATTAGGTCCTCCACATCCTCAAGTCTGGCCTTGATCCAGACTTTGGCGTCAGTCAGATCCGCCAAAAGTGGTAAGTGCTCCATAAGGATAGGGAAATGCTCTCTTAGCCAGAGCTGAGCACTTACACTCACACTCTACCTAATGGGACCCATTTCTGCAGATGAGAAAGTAAAGGGTTTGGGCCCAGAGGTAGAGGAGGATGGTGCTAAGTTTTCAGGCTCAAGTGAAGCATCCTCATCTTTACTATCATCGCTAGATATACTTGTGGGAGAAGAGGGAGGGGCAGGGAATCCCATTGCGATGGAAACAGAAGGGTTTTGTTCAGTGTGAGATTGGGGAGGGGTAGGGATTTGTGAGGTAGAGGTAGAGGGAATAGGTTGTTTTGCACCAGAAGAAGTAGGTGGCACTTCTGATACAGAGGCTGAGAGAGATGGATTAGTGGAAAGAGGAATATTTGAAGTGGGGGGAGAGGGTGTTTGAGTAGGCAGGGTGGATGGAGTGTATATGGGTGTATCAGGTAGGGGCTGCTCTGGTGAAGGAATGGGGGCACCAGGAGCAGGGGAGAGGTTTTGAATAAGTGTTTCTGGGGGAGAAGTAGTGGGGGTAACAAAGTTGATGGGGATATAGGGGGGATCAGAAGGGTTTACCTGGCCTGAAGCTGTGGCTTCCTCCATCAGGTGAGAAGCCTCCTCTATGGCCTACTCCAAGGCATCTCCCAGGTCAGAGCCAGAATCAGGGTCCTGCAGAATGGCCCTCTTGGCTCTTGGCTTTCTCTTAAGAGGTTCAACCTCTTCAGCCTCTTCTCCCTCTTCTTCTGATGTCTCATCCACCAGAAGAGTTTTCTTAGCCCTTCTTGAAGTTCTGGGCTTCTTGGCAGAGGCTTTCCTAGCATCATCTGGCCTCTGCTTCCTCTTTGCTGCTCCTGCCTTCTTGATAGCTTCTTCACTATCACCCCTCTTCTTCAAGGCAGCTTGAAGAGGGATCTGGTCATCATCTGATGAACCAGAGAATGCCACGGTTGAAGAACCAGTTGCCTCAACCTTCTTCTTCTGGCTCTTCTTTGTCTTCTGCCCCTTAGCAGGCGATGACACTGCTTGGAGAGGAGGGGTAGGGATGACTTGTTCTCCATCAGAGTCGGCATGGCCATGGAGAGGGCCATCATTGGAGAACAGGATCTTGGACTTGTGATAAGCTTTGCACCAAGACTCCTTCCATTTCTTCTCTGGAAACAGAGAGTCCAAGATCAAGGACAGCTTTGTCCCTAAAGAGACATTTGCAGTCAAGCAAAACTGCAACTCCCCAGGCTTTGAAGGGCACTCCTCCTTCTTCACCTTCACCCTGTTCTTCCTCAACACTTCCCAGAAAAACTCCGCCCAATTACACTTCACTCCATCAAACAAGGCCCTCATAACATAGAGCCTGCAAGTGAAAATGGCATCTATGCTATGGCTCTCACACATCAAGATTTTGACCACAATGTCAAATAAGACCTTGTACCTCTGCCTCAAGTGCTTATCCAAAAACCCCTTGGTCAAATTCTGGCAAGAGTTTCTGGCAAAAAGCTTGAAAGACTCCAACGCTTCGTCTTCCTTGTAAGTCAACAGATCTACCCCTTCAGCAGAGATATTCTCAAACACTCGGCAAAAATTATGCTTCAAAAATACCACATCTTCCTTGTCAATCTTGGAGGAAAGATGGTCATCTTGGATCTTCATGTGAACCAGGAACTGGGCCGCATATCCATCCAAAGTCCTAAAGTTCTTTGGAACTGTTGAGATAAGCTTCTCCACCCCTGCCTTCTGGAGAAGTTCCAGAATGGCCAACGCCGCCGGGTTTTTGGTGGTGTAGAAGTCAACCACCATCTCTGACTTCATCTTTTTCATCACATAGTCGTGATCAAAGTTTCACAAAGGAGCCATGTCTGTAAGAGAATTTTGAGAGAAACTTGCAGAGAAAAAAATAGGGTTTGAGGGTAAGAAAACGTGAAAGGACAGATTGAAAAAGTTCTGGTTTAAATAGGACAAGACGCGTGGCTCGAACAATTAATGAAGTGTGAACGCGTGTAAAACTCAAATTTAAATTAGGGAACAAAATCAATTTTTGAATTGATTGACATGTTGCACAGTTATTAAATCTGATGGCCAGGATTAAAAGGCAAGTTACAGATTTAATATGGTGCGTGGGCATGGTCATTGGGACTGGGATCGAGGGGTTTTGTGGCAGTCAAGAGAAAAAGTAAAATGATTGCCTAGGGCCTCTACCCTAGTCTTAAATACACCCTAAAGATGAAACGTTTTGAGTGTATTTACTAATTTGAAAAGTGTATCCCAATGATCAGAGGCCAGAGGAGTAAATACATACCTATCACCTGGTATTGTAACCAGATGATACCACGGCTAGTCTGGTGTTACATCTCATCTGATGAAAAACCCATCTGGTTCTGGTCAGATTAGACTCGGAATTTCTCTGGAATCAGTCTCTGCACCTCTTCTGGAACAAATCTCACCTGGTACATACCTCACCTGATATGTACCTCATCTGGAGATGTAACTTCCTTGGTATATCTAACCTGTAGGCATGTTAGTTTGAAAAGAAATAAAGTATGTAGTAACATGAAACAAAGGATACTTCTCTGATGTCCCCCCTAAACCAAATCTGTCTCTGGATCTAATAATCCTAACTTAAAAGCTAGCTCTCTGAATCTGGTTTCAGCCAAAGGCTTAGTCAGAATATCTGCTCTCTGCTTCTCTGTTGCAATCTTTTCCATCCTTATATCTCCCTTTTCAACATGGTCTCTTATGAAGTGATGCCTTATATCAACATGTTTGCATCTGGTATGAAGAACTGGATTCTGGGTGATTGCTATTGCACTATTGCTATCACAAAAGATTGGAATATCCTTAGCTCTAATCTGGTAGTCCCTAAGCTGTTGACTAATCCAGAGTAGTTGTGAACAACAGCTTCCTGCAGCCATGTATTCTGTTTCTGTTGTTGATATAGCAACTGAAGTCTGCTTCTTAGAAAACCAAGATACCAATTTATTCCCTAAAATTGGCATGTTCCACTTGTAGACTTTCTATCTATTCTGCACCCACCATAATCTGAATCCGAATAACCAGTTAACTCTAAGTTGTCATTTGCAGGATACTATAACCCCAAATTCATTGTCCCTTTAAGATACTTCAATATCTTCCTAGCTGCTTCCAAATGACTTTTCTTATGATTGGCTTGAAATCTGGCACACACACCAACATCAAAGGTTATATCTTGTCTGCTTGCAGTCAGGTACAGAAGAGAACCAATAAGTGCCCTATATTGAGTCTGGTCCACACTCTCTCCAGACTCATCTGGATCCATGTTGAAATTTATCATCATAGGAATCTTGGCTGCTTTGCTAGATCCTACTCCAAATTTCTCTAACATGTTTCTAATGTACTTTGCCTGATTTATGAAGCTTCCCTTCTCTGATTGCCTAACCTGCAAACCTAAAAAATAATTCATCTCACCCATCATAGACATCTCAAACTGGCTCTGCATGAGTTCACCAAACTTCTCACACAACTTCTTGTTAGGTGATCCAAATATAATGTCATCAACATATATTTGGACCAGAAGGATGTCCTTTCCTTCCTCTTTCCTAAACAAGGTCCTATCAATCTTACCCTTAGTAAAACCATTGTCCAGAAGAAATTGAGAAAGAGTGTCATACCATGCTCTGGGTGCCTGCTTCAGCCCATAAAGAGCTTTCTTAAGCTTGAACACCTTGTCACCTTGTTCAAAACCAGGAGGTTGTTCCACATACACTTCCTCAATGAGAATCCCATTAAGAAAGACAGATTTCACATCCATCTGGTATACATTGAACTTTATGTGAGCAGCATATGCTAGAAACAATCTGATGGCTTCTAGTCTGGCAACAGGAGCAAAAGTCTCATCATAGTCTATTCCTTCAGATTTAGAATAGCTCTGAGCTACTAGCCTTGCCTTGTTCCTAGTAATGACATCATTCTCATCTTTCTTATTCTTGAAAACCCACTTGGTGCCTATCACCTTTTGATGTCTTGGTCTGTCTACCAGCTCCCAAACATCCTGTCTGGTGAATTGATTCAACTCCTCTTGCATAGCAACAATCCAATTTGAATCTTTCAGTGCCTCCTTGATGTTGTTGGGCTCAATCAAGGACACATAGCAACTGAATAAGACAGCTAAGTTAAGAGTTCTCCTAGTCTGGACACCCTTAGCTGAATCTCAAATTATTAGGTCATTGTGGTGATCAACCAAGGTCTTCCTACCCATGGCCTTGCCTGTTTGACCATCTGTTGCAGTACCTTGGTGATAATCACCAACTGCAGGAGAGCTTCCCCCTACAGGAGTTCCAGCCTCTTCTGGTTCTGCTCCTTGTGAAGGCTTCTGCTTCAGAGAACCAGAAGATGGACCATCATCTGAATCTGAATCTGAATATGAGTCAAGAACAGGTGGATTGACTTTGATTACTCTGGGAGTAGTCTGATTCTTTGTCTCATCTGAAGACTTTATGTCCACCTTGCACTCAAAAGTAGATTCATAAAAAACAACATGAGGTGTTTCTTCCACACAAAGTGAATTCTTATTAAAAACTCTAAATGCTTTACTTGTGTTGGAATATCCTAAAATTTTTCCATCTGCCACTTTAGCATAAATTTTTTTTAATTTTGATTTCCCATTGTAATGGATGAAACACTTGCATCCAAAAATGTGAAAATATGAAACAGATGGGGTTTTACCTTTCCATACCTCATATGGAGTTTTACTATGTCTCTGAGCAATTAAGCATCTGTTCTGAGTATAACAGGCTGTGTTGATAGCTTCTGCCCAAAACCTTTATGATGTGTTGTATTCTGATAGAAGAGTTCTTGCAGTTTTCTTAAGGGTTCTATTCCTCCTTTCTGCTATTCCATTCTATTGGGGTGTTCTGGCAGCAGATGTCTTATGAAGAATTCCATGTTCCTTGCAATACTCTGCAATGTGTGAATTCAAAAACTCTGTCCCTTTGTCACTTCTGGTCCTGACTATGCTCTGGTTCTGCTCATTCTGAATCTGTTTGAAGAACTCTGGCAGCTTAGTGATAGTTTCATTTTTCTTAAACAAGAACACTACCCAAATGTATCTTGAAAAGTCATCTACTATCACCAAGGTGTACTTCCTTCCACTGAAACTAAGAGGATAAATAGGTCCAAACAGGTCCATGTGAAGTAGTTGAAGTACTCTGGTTGTGGTTGTGCTCTGGACATCCTTAAAGGAAGTCTTGGGTTGTTTACCCTTCTGGCATGAACCACAAACCTGATCATTCTTAAATACTTCATTAGGAAGACCTCGAATAAGACCTTTTCTGGCAATCTTATTCAGTGTTTTGAAGTTAAGATGACTCAATCTCTTGTGCCATAACCAGCTGTCTTCTGCAGATCCCTTTGCAACCAGGCAAGCATTTCTCGGGCAACTGTTAAAATCTGCAAGATAGATGTTACCCTTCCTCAAGCCTATAAGCAAGATATCATTATAATCAGAAGAAAAGACAGTGCATGACTCACTAGAAAACTTCACTAAGTATCCCTTGTCCCAAAATTGGGATACTGAAAGCAGATTATGCTTGAGTCCTTCAACATAGTAGACTTCATCTACAGATACACCATTAAAGGTTAACTTTCCAACACCTCTGGTGACTCCATAGTTGTTGTCTCCAAACATCACTCTTGACCCATTCAATGGCTTGAAATCCTGGAGATAATATTTCTGGAATGTCATGTGTTTGGAACATCCACTATCAATGTACCACACATTTTTGCTTGAAAGTCCTTTCTCCGATGTGCTCTTATCCTCCTGCACAGAAATCAATTAGGTCCCCTACTAGAGCTGGGTCCTGATTGGTTAGTTGCAGGTTTTATAGGAATCCAAAGATAAAGATCATCCTTTGCTGGATGAGAAGATCTTATCTTCCTTCCAAATCTATCTACCAGCACATGTCCTCTAACAATGACATATTGAGCTACTGGTCTGATAAGATCATCTTTCCTATAAACAGGTCTGGTGTATCTTTTCTAAAATCTGACCTTTGGAATGGCCTGCCTTAAAGACATGGTCTTAAAGGTCTGGTTGTAAGGGTACATCCTAGAAGAACCATCTCTGGTGTCGTAACTACCCAGATCAGTTGGTTTTCTATAGATGGGTCTGGAAGACCTCCTCTGGTTCTGAAAATTGGATCTATTTTGATGATGAAGTTCCTTCTGAGTATTTCTGTTCTGGAATCCTCTTTGAGCATATCTCCTTTGAGATCCCTGATTCTGATTGAGGTTCTCTGGTTCAGTATATCTCTTATGATATCTCTTATTCTGATTAGGTTTCCTCTTAGAGTTTCCTTTTTGAGGTCCCCTAATTTGTTTAGGTTCCACTCTTTTAGGTCTTCTTTGAGATCTCCTAATTTGATTAGGTATCTGAACAGAACCATTAACTCTCATAGGTTCTCCTATCTGGCGTTTATGCTCTAAGATTTCCTCTTCCAGTTCAGTAAACTCATTGGGAACATCATTTATATGGTAAGCAGAGCAGTCTTTGTTCCAATTAGGATTTTTAACTACTCTGTAACCTTTACCATTAGGATCCTTTTCATCCCAGATTTCTACCACTTCACCAGATCTTTCAGACATCTTGCCTTTATTGCTTAAAAATTTAGTAGATCTGGTTGTAATTCCAGAATATCCTAAACCACTCTTATCATGTACTCTTTGAGAAGATCCTTGTATCATGGATACAACAGTTGGAACTTCTATGGTCTTAGGTACTTCCATGATAGGTTGTTCAACTTGCTTACCCTTGATAAGATATTGGTATTTGGCCTTGAGCTCATTGGACTCTTCTGCTTGAGAGTTCTTCTCTTTCATGAGCTGGTCCACCAGAGTATCTCTTTCTGTGACCTTTTCTTGAAGTTCAGAGACTTTTTTAGAATGGTCTTTCATGAGTTCTCGGGCAGATTCTTGCTTATTAGATAGGGACTGAACTTCAGCTCTTAACCTACCATTTTCTTTTTCAAGCCTTTGGCAAAGTTGAACACAATTTTGGAGATCTGATAGTATTTTGCTGCATATCACTCTCTGGAAGCTCCAGATGAATGAGAGGATTTAGTATATTTGGAATTAGAAAAACATAAGGTAGGTTCATTTACCTCAGTGATGTCTACCATAAGACATACATCATCATCAGATCCGAAATCAGAAGAAGAAGAGCTGGAACTAGTATCCTCCTCCTCTGCTTCTACCAGTAGTGCTCTCTTGTATGCATATCTCCTATCTCTCTTGAGTCTTTTCTCTTCTCTTTCTGTAGGAGTTAATTGAGGACAATCATAGTTGTAGTGACCAGGCTTGTTGCAGGTATAACAGGTGTTGTCTCCTCTGGGACTGGGACTTGGATCTCTCCTCCTCTGGTTGTACTCTGTTCTGGCTGGACTACTTTCTCTCCTCTGGCAGTCAGGTTTGCTAGAACTGCCATCCCTCCTCTGGTAATCTGATCTCCCAGAGCTGCCATCTCTCCTCCTCTATGGAGTTCTGAATCTGGTCTCCCTAGAGTCTCCAGATGTCTTTTCTTTATCTGCAGCTTTGAAAGAAGTCTTCCTATCTCTAGTAGATTCATTCCAATGCTTTTTATACCTGCCATATTTAGAACTCATCTTATCAAGTTTACGGGTTAGAAGTGCTACCTGCTCCTTGAGACTCAAGTCATCTGCAGTAGACTCCTTTGGCTTATCATCAGTCTTGATAGTTGAGGAAAAGGCAACTCCTTTCTGGCCAGAAGAGGAAACCTCTTCTGTTTGATCCTCCTCTTGAAGATCATACTCGTAAGCTTTGAGATAAGACAGCAGAAGATGGTGATCCAGAGTGTTGAGATCCTTGTTGTCTTTAATCACAATCACTTTGATTCTCCACCTGCTGGTTAGTGAACACAAAATTTTACTATTGATTTCTTTCTCTGAATAGGTCTTACCTAAGGCACTAGCCTTGTTAAGGAGATTTGTGAGGCGCATATCCAGCTGGTCAATGGTCTCGTTTGGTTTCATCTTGAAGGTGTCAAACGAGTGTTGAACAGCTTGGAGTTTGTTGTCCTTGATCTTCTCTGTTCCCTCACAGAGCAATGCAAGTTTGTCCCACATCTCCTTGGCAGTGGCACATGTTCTGACCTTTTCAATCACCTCCTTTGTGAGTGTGTTGATGATTTCAGTCCTTGCCACCTGGTCTAGGTTATACAACTTCCTTTCATCATTGTTAAGCTCGTCTTTCTTCTTTAATATCTTCTGTCTAGCGACACGGTCACCAGTTCTCTCCTCTGCAGATTCACTTGTTTCTGCCCTGGACTCAGACCTGCCATCATCAATAGGAGTCCAGTAAAATTTGATGGGGCCACTTTCTACCACATCTAACATACGGTGGTGGATAGCTCCAAGATGATTACTCATCATGAAGCTCCAGTGGCTGTAATCCTCAAAAGAGAATTCTGGTAACTTGCGGCTCTTATATGAAGATTTTGAAGACATGTTTTACTAATTTAAAAATTTAACAAGAAATTAACCAAACATAATAAAGAGCAATGGATCTGCCCGGTGACCATCAAAAGCTTTACAAAGCAGTGGCCTTGGACACACTGCTCTGATACCACTTGTTGGTCCCACTATGTAGATATATTGCGGAAGCTTTAAAGGTTATGTCTTTAGCAAAAGTCCTTTATAAGAGCACAATGAATAACACAAGACAGTAATTAAAGAAAGCAGTAAATGGACCAGATTTATAGTGGTTCAGATTATAATATCCTACGTCCACTCTCACGTTTATCAAAGGGGCCTCACTAAGTAACCAACAAACACACTTGCGTACTGGAATTGTGAAGTACCAGTTCCTTCTTACAAGCCCTTTAGATCTAACTTTGATCTAAAGTCTACAGCCTTCAACCTTTTCTTAGAGATGAACAGGTTGAGATCCAACTACTCCTTTTTGAGTAAATATGAAAGTATGAACAATAAGAGTTCTAAGAGTGATAAGACAAAGGCTTGGAATATGACTTCTTGCGCGTAAGAATCTAGAGCCTTTCTTTGAGTCTGCACTCTTGTATTTATAGAGGTGATTAGGGTTTAGCCGTTGGAGAGCTAATCTAATCAGATCTCTATTTAAGGAAGCTTTCAATCAATCAATTCCCTAATTGATTGATTGGGTTGGTGAGGTCCTTGGATTGATTGACTTCAAAACTTTCCAATCCGATCTTGTTGACTTGATTTGAATTACCAACGGTCAAATACTTCCAATGCCTAACTCTGATTCTCTCCAGAGAAGACAGGACCAGGTACCAGGTAACCTCAATGTCTTCTGGTCCAGAGTTGGTTAAGAAACAGATTACTCAGGAGAATCAGGAGATGATTATGAGCATCTTTTATTTCACCAGACTCCTCTGGTCCGGACTCGTCTGGTCTGGGGAAGGTCCTCGGCCTCTGGTAAATCTCATCTGGTGAAGTCTTCTGGTGGAGTCCTCTGGTGAAGTCCTCTGGGAGGTCTTGTGGAAGGTCTTCTGGTAGGTCTTCTGGTGACTCTTCTGGCGAAGTCTTCTGGTCTGGCAGTTCCCCCTAGACTAAGTCCTAATCTAGTTTCTCATCTGGCTAACAGGTCCAGATGGTCCTATTACATCTTCTGGTTTTTTTAAACTCATCAAAACTATATAACATTTATCCTAACAGAGACTTCAACATTTATGTCAAATAGACCTTCCTCATTCCTAGTGTATCTAGGTCTGGTCGTTCCGTGGTCCTAGTGCATTGAATATTTTGTGCATGTGCTTCGTCACGAGGATGCTCGTCTTCTGGACGAGTCTCTTCTAGAGACTTTAGGTTATCTAGACAAATCTCTTCTAGAGATTTTACATTCGATTGACCAGTTTTGCTAGCTTTTCTTTTAGGTGTGTTTGTATTGGTCATAGGTCCTTTACTCTTCTGGCGTGTGGGGGCATGTATACTCTATTTGCTTGGGACCTCAACCCTTTGGGGGTGCATTTACTGCAGGTATATGCGATTTAGTTACACCTCTATGGCCAGTGAACGCGTCTGGCAGTTTGTTTGCTAAATTTTGCAAGTTAATGATCTTCTGAAGTTCCAGTTCAGATTGACTAGTGCGTGGATCTAGATACTGAAGATTACTTACGTTCCATGTAAGCTCAGGGCATTCATTCAATTTTGAATTCCGATCTCCCCCTAATACCGGGAAGTGAACTTCATCGAACGTTCAATCAATGAGCTGGGCTGTTAATTGATCCCCGGACGAAGGTTCTAGGTATTTAACGATGGATAGAGAGTCAAATCCAATGTAAATACCTAGCTTCCTTTGTGGGCCCATAGAGGTCCACTTTAGTAATGTTATTGGAACATACACCGTGTTGATAGGCGAACATCAATTACGGTTAAGCGAACAAGATTTAAACTACGAACAAGTAAAATGAAGTAAAGATAATCAAATCCAAGGTGATTAGCAACAAAGAGGCAAAGAGGAGTGCATAAACTAATTAGAATGGTGTATCCCCTGACGAACAACAACTAGACGAGCAACTTATAAGCGAACATGTCTAAGACCTGGAACCGGATATGAACCCTATGCCAAGGCAAGAGTGACGAACAACATTGTAAAGAGGTGGTGCACTTACCAGCTTGAGAGGTGTACACCACCAAATCACATAACAGACCAGCTAGACTCAGGACGAACAAAGGACAAAGATCCCGAAGCCCACCTACAAGGAAAATAACGACGAACAACTTATGAACCATTAATTCAAGAGGCGAACAACTTCTACAAAAAGAAAGAATTGGACTAACCAAGTCAACAATGACGAACAACAGTGAATCCAAACTAAGACCTATAAGACTTTGTAATTAAGTTTTAGCTTAGATAAGGTCAAATGTGGTCAAAGGGACACATGTCAAGCATGCAAGCTTGGAAGTCCAAGAGTCATGTACACTACCTACTTGGTGGTCAATATAAATAGTTGTTCTCCAGCAATGAAAATTAACTTCAAATTCACAAACACTCCAAATACACACACTCATACACCTAAACGTACACATATACGAAATAAATGTGAATTCAACTCTCCTATTTATGATTTTATAAACCGAACTATCAAATTTACCATTTACGGTGGTAATCAATCACACATTCTTGTTTGGTGATTCTAAATTCGGTTTAAAACAGCCACTAATCCTCACGATTAGAACCGATCACCAACAATTTGGCACTAGAAGGAAGGTTTCGAACCTTCGGTTTAAGTGTGATTATTAAGAACTTCAAGTTTAAAACTTGAAGATTTGAGAGAATCCTCAAGAATTCCTTGAAGATTCAAACAAAAGTGTTCTTGGTGTTGTTGGTGTTCTTCAAATTCAAATTTGAAGATTCAAAGATTGAGAAGATAATCCAAAAAATCAGGATGCCTCAATCCAAAGAAACTAGGATTTCATATCCCTCAATAGGAGTTTCCCCAACCCGGGTCTCATCCACTGATCATTAGGATCGTGATCCACGCCATGTGAACAAGGTTTAACCTTCGGTTGCAACCCACATAATGCCTCTAGATTTAGAGGTATTGGACCTTCACAAGCAAGGTCTAAGTCTCGCCAACTAGAAGTAGTGAGAGCAAGGTCTGCTCGCGGCGAGCAACATGAGGTCAACAGTGCCCAAAACTGAGGGGACAAAGGCAAAGCTAAAATGGTAGACCAAATGGAAGGTCGAGCTGAGTCTGTCCATGGGCGAACAACAATATATAGCCATGGAACATCTCGCTCCAGCACACAGGACAGGTTGGGCCGACCACAACCCCAGCCAGATGTTGCTCGCCCAGAGCAAGGGCAGGGGTGAGTAACTTGCGAGCAAGGGCGCCCGTCAGTACATGAGAGGTTGACAAGGTCCGCCTTTGGGCGCCTTGGGCCATATGCGGCGAGAAACCCCAGGAGGCAGCCTAAAGAGATTCCCCCTACAAGTGAGGGACTGCGACGAGCAAAAGAATATGGATCCTTGCTCGCCGAACAACCTCCAAGTCAGCGGGCCTCTGTTGATGAGTTGTCCAGTCTAAGGAAGGCCGTGGAGAGCATGCAAGGACAACTTGACCAATAAAGAGGGATTGGGGCTACCGGCATGCCATCCTCACCATTATCTTCAATCATTTTGAAGGCCCCAATCCAGAAAAAGATACAGTTTCCAGCAAGTTTACAATACAAAGGCATTGCTGATCCCCGTGCTCATCTAACAAAGTATTTAGATTATATGATCTCAGTAAGGGCAAGCGACGCAACTAAATGTCGGAATTTTCCCTTAACTTTGGAGGACAGAGTACATAAGTGGTTTTCAGCAATGCCACCAGCATCCATCCACTCATTTGCTCAGTTAAGTCGAGAGTTCCTCTCTCACTTTTCAACTATAGGATCGTACCTTTCCCAGAAGCACCGACTATCAGATTTAAAATAAAATAACGACAAATCGGATCGGGCTTTCATGAAAAGGTTCGATAAAGTATTGTTGGAAGAGGAACCAGTTAGTGAAGATACAAAGATTGTAGTCATCATGGCCGGTTTGAAGAAAGGATCAGACTTATGGAAGGAGGTACGTCTGAAGTGCCCAAAGAGCTATGCCGAGTTCAGAAATCAAGGCGGCATATTCGTCTCCATGCATGAAGTTTTACAAGCAAACTTAGGGGACAATAAGGCTGATCCAAAGGAGAACAACAAAAAGCCCGGTGAAACAGGCTATTGAGTCCTTAAAAATATGAAGACGTTCACTGAAGGGACAAAGCTGAAGGAAAAACTAAACCAGGTACTAACAGTATCCATCGATAATGTGAACAACAACGTGAAGGAGAAAGAGTTGCTTTCCCCTCCTCGGAAGATTCGTCAAGAGACTGGCAAACTTAACCTAAATAAATATTGTGCCTACCACCAAAGTGTGGGATATTTTACGAGTGAGTGTAGAGATTTGCTCAAGCAATTGTGGCGATTCTACGAGGAAGGAAAGCTCTCAAACTTCGTCAAAAGGCAACCTGGGAAAAGAGGCTGGGAGAGCAGCTCAGGAGATGAAATAGATGATCAACCTCCAAGGAACAATAGATCCGGGCGACCAGTTCCCGCTGTTGCTGCTCGTCCAGTGGATGAAGTATACATGATGGAACCCTCAGGACCTGCCGGGGGATGTTCTGATGGACGACCACCAATGTCTAATTGTAAGAGAAAGGCGGAATTACGAGCGATTGATCATGTACAAGAAATGGGGGTAAATCCATCCGTCCTACAAACATCGGATTTAACCTTTACTGAGAAAGACTTGGAGGGAATATTGACCCCCCATAATGACTCTCTCGTAATTTTTGCCAAGATTATGGGAACCAGGGTGCATCGATTGTTGGTGGACACTGAAGCTTACACTAACATACTTTTCAAAAAGACGCTCGATCAACTAGGAGATTATTCAAGCTATATCCAAGACTCAAACCATCGTATCCTAGGTTTTGGAAATGCTATAACAATCCCTCTAGGAATAATTAGGTTGTTCGTGCAACTTGTAATGGCCGAGGAACCCGAGAAAAATATAACAAGAATGGTAGACTTCTTGGTCATAGATTAAGAGTCGACCTATAACAGGTTTCTTGGTCGACCCCTTTTTAATGAATTCAAAACCGCATGTTCAACCTACTATTATTGCATAAAATTTCCAACAACAAGTGGAGTTGGCTCAATAAAGGGAGACCAAATAAAAGCTCGAGAATGTCTCCTACAAATGCAATCAAAAGAAGGATGAGTTTCCATGATGGAAGCCGCCACCAGCTACCCAGTTGATGAACCATCAGTACTGAAAGACGTGACGGAGGCAGGGGAGGATCATATGGATCTGGACGAGCAACTGTTAGCTGCTGACGAACAATTTTTGGACGAGCAACTCATCACCACCAAGGAGGTACCTTCACCTGACGAACAACATTTAGGTGGCGACGAGCAACTTACTACCAATGACTTGGAGCGCCACAATCTAGAAAATAATGATGAGCCAAGACAAGCAGATGACCTTGAACCCCGTCTAGATGTGGACCCAATGAACATCAAAAATGATTTCGACCCAGAGGGACAAATAATAGATCCTCGTTGGAAAGGGCAAAAACGACGAGCAACTCCAGTTGAAGAACTGTAGGCCATTAAAGTTAACCGTGAAAACAAGGACCTAGAATTGTATATAGGATCTGAGCCCCCTGAGCCATACAGATCCCGAATGGAAGAGTTCCTCAGAAGAAATCTAGATGTTTTTGCATGGTCTCATGGGGATATGGTGGGAATAGATCCAAAACATGCTTGCAACAAACTTAATATCAACCAAGCAAGAAGGCCAGTCCATCAAAAAAAGAGGAAATACAGCCCAGACAAATATTAAGCTCTGAACGAAGAGGTGAAGAAGTTGCTAGACAATGATCTAATTCGGCAAGCATTTTGTCCACAATGGGTAGAAAACCCAGTACTTGTGCGGAAACCAAATGGATCCTGGAGGCTATGCATAGATTTTACAGATCTGAATGCAGCATGCCCGAAGGACAATTTTCCTCTCCCACACATTGATCAATTGGTGGATAGCACTGCGGGGCACGAGATGCTAACGTCCATGGACGCGTTTGCTGGATACCATCAAATTCCGATGCATCCCGACGACCAAGAAAATACAGCCTTTTATACAAATAAGAATTTGTTGTGCTGGAAAAGAATGTCATTCGGCCTCATCAACGCGGGAGCAACATATCAGAGGTTGGTGAACAAAATATTCGACGAATAAATTGGAGATACTGTGGAAGTCTATGTAGACGATATCGTGGTCAAAAGCCCCCGAAAATAAGATCATCTCCAACATTTAACCCAGGTGTTCAAAATTCTTCGACACTACAACATGAAGTTGAATCCAAAGAAGAGCAGCTTTGGAGTTCATTCAGGGAAGTTCCTGGGCCATCTTGTTAGCCAATGGGGAATTGAGGCCAACCCAACAAAAGTTAAAGCCATTGTAGATATGCAACCTCCACGTTCAGTAAAAGAGGTACAAAGACTTACAGGATGCCTAGCAGCATTGAACCGGTTCATATCCTGATCGGGAGATAAATGCCGTCCATTCTTTGAAGTTATTAAGAAAGGAAAATTTACATGGACGAATAACTGCCAGAGTGCATTCGAACAACTTAAAGACTACTTGGGAGATGTCAAAGTTCTATCAAAGCCAATCTCAGGTGAAAAGCTCTATTTGTACCTAGCAGCGTCAGAAGTGGCGATCAGCTCTGTTCTGGTGCGGGAGGATGGCAAATTTCATCAACCAATCTATTACGTCAGCCAAGCTTTACATGAAGCGGAGATCAAATATTCTCCAACCGAAAAGCTGGCGTATGCACTTGTAATGAGTGTAAGAAAGTTAAGACCATACTTTTTCGACCATCAAGTTGAGGTGCTAACAACTTTCTCACTCAAACAAATTCTCCATCGCCCAGACACAATTGGTCGTCTATTGAGATGGTCACTAGAGATCAGCCAATTTGGAGTGACTTATTCTCCTCGAACAGCGATAAAAGGGCAAGCCTTAACCGACTTTATTATCGAACTAACTTTTCTTCAAGATCTGACGAGAGGACTAGATCATCCCGGCATCTCTATATCGACGGATCTTCCACCAACATGGCCTTGGGGGCAGGAGTAGTTCTTATTAGCCCCGACAGACAAGTCTTCACCTCGGCCATCAGATTTAGTTTCATGGCTACCAACAACGAAGCTGAGTATGAAGCTCTTATTGCTGGTCTCCGCTTATTCCTTGCGGTTGGTGTCAGACTTTTACAAATATTCGGCGACTCACAATTAATCGTCAACCAAGTCCGAGGTAAATACGAGGCAAAAGATGATCACATGATCGAATATCAACAAATTGTTGCCTACCTAATGTCCTTACTGGATCAAGTTTTCATTGAACAAATCCCAAGGACAAACAACACTCAAGCATATGCATTGGCTCGACTAGTAACAAGCGAAGGACCTGCAGAGTTGGCAGACATTATAATCACAAAGATGAACAACCCGTCAACGACAAGTTACAATATCAACCAGCTAGACGAGCAAACAAATGACGAAGACTGGAGAACAAACATAGTCAAATATTTTAAAAGTGGAGAAAAACCAAACAACTCTTTTGAAGCTGCCAAGCTAACAAAGCAAGCCGCCAGATATACTCTGGTAATTGAACAGCTTTACAAAAGAGGAATATCAATTCCACTCCTCAAATGTTTGCCTAGGGGGCAAGGACGAGTAATACTCAAAGAAATACATACCGGCGTATGTGAAAATCATACTGGGGGACAAGCTTTGGCATACAGAACTATCAGACAAGGCTATTATTGGCCGACATTACGTCAGGATACGACGAAAACTTATCATCAATGCCAGATTTTTTCCCCGAATATTCACACTCTAGCTCAGGAGCTCGTTTTGGTTTACATCCCTTGGCCGTTTGCAAGGTGGGGGATGGACATCATTGGTCCTTTCCTAATAGGAATCGAAAATGTTCGATTCGCTGCTGTGGCGGTCGATTATTACACAAAATGGGCAGAAGCAGAAGCCATGGTTAAGATTACACATCAGAAGATGATCAATTTTATTTGGAAGAACATTGTTTGTCGTTTCGGAGTTCCACAAACAATCATGACAGATAACGGTCCGCAGTTTGATGGGAAGGAGTTGAGAGACTTCTGCACAAAATGGGGGATTAGAAAGTATTATTCTACTCCTTATCACCCTCAGTCTAATGGACAAGTTGAAGTCGTCAACAAAATTATCAAGCACACATTAAAAATACAATTGACGGAGAGCAAAGGTAATTGGTCTGAAGAACATCCGGAGGTCTTGTGGGCTTACATAGTTTCTCCCAGGTCTAGCACCGGAGAAACACCCTTTGCGATGGCCTTCAAAATAGAAGATGTTATTCCAATCGAGTTGTAGACCAATACGATAAGGACGACCAACTTTAATGAACAAGTAAACAACTCCGCTCTGGCTGCTGAAATGGACTTGCTCGAAGAAAAAAGATTAAATACCGAGCTAAAAAATTCTACGTACAAGCAACGAGCAGAACGTTATTATAATTCCCATGTCAAAGTCAGGGAATTCAGAGTTGGAGATTTGGTTCTAAGAAAGGTGCTCACCCCACCTCCAGGTGTATTAGGACCGACTTGGGAGGGCCCGTATCGTATAATAGACAAATTCCTTAATGGTGTATACGATATCGAAGACATGTAAGGCAAACCGGCCCAATACTCCTGGAACGCTGTACATCTGAAGAAGTACTATCAGTAGGTCAAACAAGTTCAACTCTTGGGCGAGCAAATATCTTAGGGGGCAAGTGAACCAAATGAATAAAAAACTTGCCTAATTTTTTGGAAATTATGTTAAGTATAGAATGAAAAGTTGTTCAGCACATTGTATAGTTTGGTGCTGTTCGAGTTTTTGGTTGTAAATAGATTTGCTCGGCAAAAGTACTATAAGTGAGCAGAGGTTTTTTGTGTTAGTGTTCAAAGTTGTTCGTCAGATTGTATATGTTAATGATGAACAGTGTTAACACACTTGTAAATTTTCATGATGTAAATATAGTTGTTCGTTGGAAGATAAGTCCAAAGCTCAAGGTATAAGTCCAATTTTAAGGATCAAGGCCACTCAAGGGTTGTTCGTCTTTTAGGATGAATAGAACCTAAGGCTAAATCCGTATTCCATTAAAAAGGCAAAGTTTAAATCGAACAAAGCCCAATATCATATGTTATAGTTGCAAAAATATTAGACAATAATGTAAAGGCAATCAACACATAAAGAAGAAGATGAGCAAACAAAAGACATATTCATTAATACTAAAGGCATTATGCCTAAAAATAGTACAAGAATATAAAAGAGGTGAATAGCAATAACAAGAGCAAGACGAGCAACTATTACAATGACAGAAATTCTAAGTCCTATTCTGGTCTTTGCTCGCCTTGAGTTGGTTCTTGAATTTGATCGGTTGGAGGGTCGACAATCATATCACTAGCCAAGTCCTCGGCCGCTTTTTGCTCTTGCTCGGCAGCGGTCTGTTCATCATCAACAGCTTGCTCGCCTTCATCGACTGGAGCTGGAGGGCGAGTAATAAGGATACTGGGATCAATTTATCAATCTTGATCCCATAGTCTTCCATATCCCCTAATTGAAGCTCAATATTATTTGGAGGGGGATAGTGTTCGATAAATTCTGCCAGATCCTTTCCCATCTCTTCAACCAAGTCGGGCTTCTCGTACGAATTTTCCAGACGGATATAATCGGCATACGCGCAAATGTACCCCAAATTTGTGATGGATCCAGATCGGATTTGTAACTCGGCCTCCAGCTGCTCTCGAGTGAACATGTCTTTTATCATCCCATTGAGGCGAGCAACCTCAGCTTCCGATTCAGCCAACTTTTGCTCAACAACAACTTTCTCATTTTTCTCCTCCTCGAGCTTAGCTTCTTTGCCCTTAAGCTCGGTGGATAGCAGTTGATAACTCTCAAGATGTTTTTTCTCAGAATCAAGGGAGAGAGTCAGTTGGTTGTTCAAGCGAGCAAGTTTGGCCTCGTAATTGTTGACCAAACCCTTTTTTTCTTCAGATAGCTGCCGAACAGTGCTTGCATAGCGACGAACATCTTCTTCTAGCTCGGCCAGCTGGGCCATCCCTTTTTGAGCCATGACTAGGGAGTTGGCGGCCTGCATCATCGAGTAGTGGAAGTTATCCGCCACTCCTTGCATGGAGATGGTTTTGTCCATGGGCCTAGTCCATGCCCGGGCGATAAACTCCGTGGCCCTGCGGACATGCTCGCCTAGAATCTCCCTTATGTTCACCAGAGTTTTTTAACATGTATATTGGTGAACATGGCTTGTTCGCCCAGGATGGCTCTCTTCCCGGTATCTGTGAGCAAGAACATAAGATATACTTAGAAAAATTTCGAAAGTATAGACTCTGTTAAAAAAGATTAAATCATAAAAGATACTTACTCGACAAATTTCTTCTCATCCCAACCAAGGTGGGTAATATCTTTCGGACCTCGAGAAGGAGTAATATCTTTTCCCGACTTGCTCGCCTTTTCAACAGGCTTAATCGAAGTATGGCGAGCAACTTCTCCTTCCTGATGGGCGCGAGCATGACTCTTTCCCACCTTCTATTTCCCCTTATTGCCGGCGGGGATAGGTTGTGCCACGGGAGTCCCATCTCCCTTTTTTAAACGTTTTTCTCCATGAGAAGATGAAGCTGAGGGAGAAGGCGGTGGGACATTTATAGGAAGGGCAGCATGCTGAGCAACTTTCGCTCCTTCGGGCTTGTTCGTCATTGCCAGAACTTTGGAAGGCGGGTCTCCTTTTATCTTTCTTCCTTTTGGAGGCAGCATCTCGTGGACTCTCTGCTCTAGGAGGTCAAAGCAAGGAGGAACATCTATTGTAACTTGCTCGACTATATAAAAAAATAGGATATTAGACGAGCAAATTTTGGGACAAGAAGATATTGACGAGCAATTTTGCTTTAGGGAGTTAGAATTTTTTATACCTGGGGGCACCTCGACTTGTGCTTCCAAATGGTGGGGGTACGTGAACTGACGAGCAACTTTTTAACACTTCTCCTTGTTTACGTGCTCAATTGTCCTATCAGCTCTGTCTCGCAGGGCGACCATATAGGAAGTGAATAGGAATTCTAAGCCAATCTCTTCCTCTTTCGTATTCCACTTAAGTAGTCGAGGACCTGCGAACAAACAAGAAGAGTTAAATTAGAAAAACTTAATCCAAAGACGAACAAAAGCAAGCTTCATCTAATCTTCCCATAGTGGTGGGAGAATATATGCGCCCAGCACCACCGTGTAGATCAGAAGATGCTCGCCAATCACCCCGATGAAGAAAAAGTGTTATTTCCAGTTCCTGATTTTGTTCGGCATTCCTTCAACCATTTTAAGTCCAGTCCGGGCCTTAAAATAGTAGTACCCCTCTTCACCCACTGGACACTTGGTGACCATCATCAGGTAGTTGACCTCTTTAGCAGTAATACGGTCAATGTACCCTTCCAGGGCAAACAACCCCATGACTCCGAGCAAATTCATCCACCCAATTGGTGTAATTGGTGTAATTTGGGTGATGGCAAGGTTGGTCGCCTCCAAGAAGCGACCAACAACCGGGGACAGTGGCAATCTTAAGCCAGCGATGAGGGTGTCGATATTGATCGCCGTACATCCTGGTGGGGGCCGATCAGCTCTTTCCTTCTTTTTCGGGGCCCACATGTGGATGTCGTATGGAATTTGATACGCCTCCCGGATTAGGTTAAGTTCGTCTTTGCGAACAACACTCTGAATCCTGCTCACCTGATAGTTAGTTCCCACCAGATCTAAAACTTATCGTTGAGGGCGAGGAAAGCTGTTCGCAAATTTAGCTGCATATGCTCGCCATTCAAATGGGCGAGCAACTCCAGAATTTTCAAGCATCTTGGGATTTGGGAATTCTATCCCTTCCAAAAATTCACGAGTTAGCGCGTCGAATTCTGGATCTAACTCTTCAGATCCAGAACTTGAAGAAGACTCTTCGTCCGAATCCTTGTTCACTGTGACCGTAACCTCCCCACCGGACTGACGAGCACCAATATCCTCCACCGATCGAACTACTGAATCAACACCGGGGGGAGTCACTGACGAAACCTCAAAAGGCGGTTGATATACCACTATTGGAAAAAGAGGGTCCAGATCTTCCTCGAAATCTTTATTACTTGAATGAGAGGACATGGGTTTTGAGTATAATGAAGGTCAAAATTAAGGATTTTTTCAGGAGAATTTGTTAAGAATTCCAGTTTCCGGTGAGAAACTGAAGGGGAGGATGGTGGCGATTATTTACAGACGGCGGCAAAAACGGTGTACACGGTGGTGGTGCGACGGTAATTCGAGAAGAAAAAAGGATAACAAGAAGAACGAAGTTAAAAAAGAAGAAAAATGGCTCAAATTACCTTGAAACACGAAGAAAATACACCAAAAAAGTTTTGAAGTCGCCGGAGATGGTGGATTTTGCCGGAATTCTCTGTAGCAAAGAGTGAAGAGTGGGAAAATTTCAGTTCCCACTCAATTTTATACCTATGCAAAAAACGGGGTACATCTCGATATTTCCAGAAAATTATGGGTCAAAATTATGAAAAAGCGGGGTTCCGAACAAAAAGTGTTAAAACTTGGAGGACCTAGCTGCAATTATGGGGGCGCGTGGCCTTGGGATTGATCGCGCGTGGGCGTCACATAATCATGCCACCCACGTCATCATTGAACAACTCCCAAGCTTTGGGAAGACGGAATGACATATCCAATATTGTTCGTCTAAAAGCAAGAATTGTACATCCTATTCCATACCAGGATAATATTCTGACCACAGTTGCTCGACATAAAACTGCTCGCCCGAGGCAACATTTGGCTAGGATAGGGGGCAATTGTTGATAGACGAACATCAATTACGGCTGAGCGAACAAGATTTAAACTGCGAACAAGTAAAATGAAGTAAAGACAATTAAATCCAAGGTGATTAGCAACAAAGAGGCAAAAGGGAGTGTATAAACTAATTAAGGTGATGTATCCCCTGACGAACAACAACTAGATGAGCAACTTATAAGCGAACATGTCCAAGACCTAGAACCGGATATGAACCCTATGCCAAGGCAAGAGTGACGAATAATATTGTCAAGAGGTGGTGCACTTACCAGCTTGAGAGATGTACAACTCCAAATCTCATAACAGACCAGCTAGACTCATGACGAACAAAGGACAAAGATCCCGAAGCCCAACTACAAGGAACATAACAGCGATCAACTTATGAACCATTAATTCAAGAGGCGAACAACTTCTACAAAAAGAAAGGATTGGACCAACCAAGCCAACAATGACGAACAACAGTGAATCCGAAATAAGACCTACAAGACTTTGTAATTAAGTTTTAGCTTGGATAAGGTCAAATGTGGTCAAAGGGACACATGTCAAGCATGCAAGCTTAGAAGTCCAAGAGTCATGTACACCACCTACTTGGTGGTCAGCATAAATAGTTGTTCTCCAGCAATGAAAATTAAGTTCAAATTCACAAACACTCCAAATACACACACTCATACACCTAAACGTACACACATACGAAATAAATACGAATTCAACTCTCGTATTTATGATTTTATAAACTGAACTATTGAATTTATCATTTACGGTGGTAATCAATCATACGTTCTTGTTTGGTGATTCTAAATTCAGTTTAAAACAGCCATTAATCCTCACGATTAGAACCGATCACCAACACACGCACATCCAAAAATATGCAGATGGAAAATGCTTGGTTCTTTCCCATGCACTAGCTGTAGGGGGGAATGATCATTATATGCAGTTGGACGGATTTGTATCAGGTGTGATGCATGTAGGACTGCATGCCCCCAGCATGAAGTGGGTAATTTAGAGTTCATAAGTAATGGTCTAATGATAAGTTTGATACGTTTTAATAGCGCTTCAGCAAGACCATTTTGGGTGTGGACCTAGGGGACCGAATGCTCCACTTTAATTCCCAGGGCCATACAGTAATCTGTAAAGGCTTTTGAGGTAAACTCAGCAGCATTATCCATGCAAATTGATTTTATTGGATAATCTGGAATTTGAGCTCTAAGCTCGATAGTTTTCGCAATGAGCTTCGCAAAAGCTTGATTGCGGGCGGACATCAAACAGACATATGTCCACCTAGTGGAGGTATCAATTAGGACCATGAAATACCGAAATGGTCCTAATGCTGGGTGAATCGGTCCACAAATATCTCCCTGAATCCGTTCAAGGAAAACCGGAGACTCTAGTCCCACCTTGGTGCGCAACGGGCACACTATTAATTTACCCTTAGAACATGCATCACATATAAATTCATCAACAAGAGGGGTTCTATTATTCGAAATACTATGACCAATGGAATTAGATAGAATCCTACGTATCATAGTTTGTCCTGGATGACCTAACCGCTGATGCCATAATTTAAAGGAGTTTGGGTCATGAAATTTCATACTCATAGCTAGATGGAGATTAGACGGCCGGATGTAGGAATAGTACAATCCGGAAGAGAAGCAATGAAGTTTTTCTATAACTTGTTTATGACTACCTCGAGTAATAGTCATCAAAAGGTATTCATGATTATTCTCAGTTTCAGTTTCAATGTGATAGCCATTAGATCTTATATCTTTAAAACTGAGCAGGGTACGCTTAGATTGTGGAAACAATAAAGCATTATCAATTATGAGTTTGGTACCCATGAGGAGGACAATGGAAGCTCTTCCGGAGCCTACTATCATAATATTATCATTGGCTATTGTAGTTACACTCCCTCTACATTCTACCAAGTTATGAAAATACTTCCTATCTCTTAAGATTGTGTGTGTGGTGGCGCTATCTACCAAATCTAAATCACAATTTGAATCCATCATGCCAGAGGAAAAAGCCCAAAACTAATAGCTAATATGTTTACAAGCCATGTATAAGAATAGCAATATCCAAGTAAAATTTAATGGACAGCGTTAGGGTAAACACATCAAAGCTAAAACATAAATATCATATCATCCATAAAATAAAGTATCCGAAAGATAGGATCCAAAATATAAATTATTTTAACCAAAAAATAAACAAAGTACTAAAATAATCAAATACACAAATCACTCATTATCTCCATAGTCTTTGAGCTCTATGCCCAAAAGATCGTCGTTGTCATGGTCAAAGTCTGCTTCAGGCAGAATGGCATGGTGAGATTCAACTTTAGGAGCCTTCCCCTTGTCGTCCTTCTGCTGCTTTTGATAAGTCTCAATCAAGTGTTTGAGAGTGCGACACGTGTGAGACCAATGACCTTTGCATCCGCATCTGTAGCAGGACTGCTCAATGTCGTCTTGAGAGCCAGGTTTTTGTAGAGCGAAATTCGTGTTGGGTACGTCCATTCCACGATTCGAGGTTTTGTAACCACCGGATGTACTACGACCTCGACTTTTAGCCCAGATCTTCTTACTCGCTCTCCCTCTTCCACATTTGCGACTAATCATATATTTGGCCCTATACTGCTGCTGGAGTATAAGTTTGTTAACGTGGAATGTTGACAGAGTGTTCTGTATCAAATTGGTTACAATACGCTGCAGAGCAGAGTTGTACTCCGTTATATACTTAAGGTCTTGGTAACAGATGTCCAACCAATCGTATTGTGCCGGAGGGAGGAGTATATCATTTTGTTTTTGGAAGCGGTCCTTCAGGGATTTCCACAATGTTTCGGGGTCTTTTTGAGTGAGGTATTCATTTTTCAGATCCTCATTCAGGCAATTTCTGAGAAAAATCAACGCTTTCACCTTCTGGGTATTAGTGGATTTTGAACATTCGACAATGGTTTCGCTCAACTCATTTGAGGCTAGATGGATCTCGACATCTAGTGCCCATGTTAGGTAGTTACTACCATCGAGAGCAAGCTCATCGAATTCTCTCATGGTAATATTAGCCATTATTCACTATAATTTTTTAAAGTGACTTGGTAAGGGATTTGATCAAATTTATTGACAACAGAGAAATAATAATTTATCTGATTATTCTAGAGCACATAGAAGCAAGAATTGGGCGCCGTCTATCCAAAACATGATTTACGGTCCGACAAGTACCGGAACCCACCTACCCGGGAAATATATGCTGACTATAATAAGTAGACTATGTGCAAAAGTAATAAAGCATGCAAGATGATTAAATCATAAAAGCATGCGCATATATCAATTAAGCATATAAAATAATAAATTTATTAAGAACTAATATTAAAATTAATTCCAAATAATTTCGGGCTTAATTAATATACAAGAATTATTACTTTTTAACTTTTCAAGTATTATTTGAAACTTGATAAATTAATTTGAGGGCATAAAAAATATTATTAAAAAATATATGAAGCCTAAGTGAATAATAAAATTTAATTGCCCAATTAATTAAAATAATTTTGTCCTATGAAATGGAGCTTCAGGCCCAAACATATTTTCATTTTATTTTCAAGGGCTGGCCCAAGCCAAATTAATTAAAGGCCCAAAAATATGTATTCATGCTGAAGAAAACGGCCTAGGGATAAAGAAAGAAAAAAATCTGCAGCGCAACCAGCGCCGAGGGGAGAGGGCCTGTCGAGCAGCGACACCATGGCGGCGGGCCTGGCAAGCAGCAGCAGGCACAACACCATTGACGATCAACAACGATCGATGCCGGTTTTCATCGATGCTGCCGTTTCATGGCCCGTATTGGACTTTGGGTCTAGACGCGATCAAATAGCACCGCCGGAAAGGCCCTCCTCCATTAATGCCGCCCAGTGAGCTTAGAATTTTGATCGGCCGATCGCACTCAGACGCACTGCCACCGCCGTGATGTCTGCTCACAGAGGTCGATGCCGGAAGGATCGAGGCCTGTCGAATCCATGCACTTTCGGGTTCTACTGGAATCCTATTTTCATTATTTTTTAGGGCGGTGGAATTGGGCATTAATTTGCGGAATTGTGTCGTATCCGCTTCGGGGGACTTCGATTTTCCTCCGTCGACGGCGGTCGGATAGGACTCGATGGGAGTCCTTCCAAGCTTATTATGTTGCAGAGTAGTCTCCCGTCCAAGCTTATTATGTTACAGAGTAGTGTGTATATAGATACATAAATACATCATGACTACAAAGTGGTATGGTAGATACATATATGGCCGTATACACATCAAACAATTATATATGGCAAAGATGCAAATATATATATGTAAAAGTTGGAGAGGTAAGCTAATCGAATATACATTTAAGTATTCGAACATATATGGACTGAATTAATCGGATAATTAACTTCCATAATAAAGAGAAGAAATTTAGATACATACGGGTAGAGACTCGTGCTGATAACGTATTGTAAATCAAGAGCGTAAAATAGAGATACTAATTTGTTCACCCAGTTCGTCGATTACGACTACGTCTGGGGGCGTACCAAGTCAGGAGTTTCACTAATATTCTTGTGTATACGTGTATACAATTCTGAGTACAATGATCTATTTATAATAGAAAAGACATAGTCTAAAACCTAAAGCCTGTTTAGGTTAAAATCCCATTAGTAATGTCCACATCAAATCTTCTAGATTTGGTATAATAAATCTGTTGGATTTATGACACTTATATTGTTAGTGTTTTACTCTAATTTTGAAATAAGTTGGGATAATATGATTGAAAAATTATAATAATATAAGAATTAGTTAATCGAAATGAGAATAATGATTAACATATTTTGAATCTCATTATATTATACTCTCTCCTTCCGTTCCCTAATAATTTTCATATTTGTTGACGATCGTTTCTAATCACGGGGATTAGTGACTGTTTTTAATCGCTAATTAGATCATCAAACAATTACGTGTGATTGATCACTACCATAAATAGTGAATATGATAATCGGGTTAAGAAAAGATAAATACGTGTATTGATTACGTATTTAGTTTGTATGTGTGTTGATTAAGGTGTATGAGTATGTGTGGTCAAAGTAGGTTTGTATTTATGAATTTATGCTTGTTTTTATTTATTAAAAATTAATGTATTTATACAAGTCCTCCAAGTAGGAGGTGTCCTGACCTTTGCTCTCCCATGTGTGCATGCTTGACACATGGAGAGTTGACTTATTTGACCTTATATAAGCTAATTTCTATCCTATAAGTTGGATTAACTCGTATTAAAGAGCAGTTCATCTCTTAGGACTTGTCCTTGAGGAGTCATTAGCTTGATCTTGGTGGTCGACTTTTCTTCTGCCGTGACATTTTGGCTAATGTAGCTCGCCATGGTCTTATTTGGGTTTGGGTGACCTTTTGATCTTAAGTAGCTCGGCTGGCTAATGTAGCTATGCTTAAGTCTATCCGTATTCTCTTGTCGATCGCTGCGCACCTAGATTACGAGATCTGGCAAATGGATGTCAAGACAGCTTTCCTTAACAGAAGTCTTGACGGGATAGATATCTATATGCAACAACCCAAAGGTTTTATTGAAAAAGGCCAAGAGCATCTCGTATGCAAGCTTAAGAGATCCATTTATGGACTTAAGCAAGCATCGCGTACTTGGAACCAGTGTTTTGATCAAGTGATTAAGTCTTATGGGTTTGATCAAAACGAGTTCGAGAGTTGTGTGTATAAGAAGCGTGATGGAACTGCGGTGGTATTCTTAGTATTATACGTAGACAATATTCTACTCATTGGAAACAATGTAAAGGTATTGTCAGATGTAAAGGTATGGCTGTCAAAAAAATTTGATATGAAGGACTTAGGGGAAGCCGGTCACATCCTTGGGATCAAGATCACTCGCGATCGCAAGAAGAGGATGTTAGGCTTATCGCAAGCTTCATACATTGACAATGTTTTGAAGCATTTTAGCATGCAAGATTCCAAAACACTTTTTGTACCTTTTAGGCACGAAATCCATCTATCTAAAGAAATGAGCCCTAAGACGCAAGCAGAGATAGATGACATGAAAGGTGTTCCGTACGCGTCGGCCGTAGAAAGCCTTATGTATGCAATGCTGTGTGCGAGACCGAATATCTGCTTTGCCGTGGGCATGGTGGCAAGATATCAAAGTAATCCCAGGAAAGACCATTGGACTGCCGTAAAGTGCATCTTGAGGTATCTGAAAAGAACTCGTGAGCGGATGCTGATTTACCAGTCAGATAGTCTTGTGCCCATGGGATACACGGACTCGGATTTCCAATCAGATATAGACTCAAGAAAGTCAACCTCGGGTAGTGTATTTTGCATGGGAGGAGGAGCCATTTCATGGAGAAGCGTTAAGCAGAAATGCATTGCCGATTCGACCATGGAAGCCGAGTATGTAGCTGTTTGTGAAGCAACGAAAGAGGCAGTTTGGCTCAAGAACTTCTTAGTGGACTTGGACGTTGTTCCGAATTTACCCGACAAGATAACTGTCTTTTGTGACAATGTCAGAGCAGTTGTAAATTCAAAGGAACCGAGAGCCCACAAGGCCAGCAAACACATAGAAAGAAAATACCATCTTATACGAGAAATCGTTAAGAGAGGAGATATAGAGGTGACAAAGATAGCGTCGGGTGATAACCTAGCTGATCCATTCACAAAGAGTTTGCCTCAGAGTACATTCGAGAGACATGTGGGTGGAATGAGAGGCAAGACTATTGCCAATCTGCTTTAAGTATAAGTGGGAGGAATTATTAGGTTAGTGTAGGTTGACATGAGATGTCACGTAGAGCTACTAAACTAAGACATGCATGATGTATACTAAAAAGCAGACTTTAAGTATAAGTAGGAGATTGTTGGAGTTATACGTGAAAGTATGCTTTTACTTTGTATAACTCGTGTATCAAACACTTGTTTATGAGAATAATTCTTTTATCGCATATGCTTTAAATATGATTGAATGTTGAATATTTATTGCAAACAGTTCATAATAGTACTAGTTACATTGTAGTTAATGTTGTGATACCCGATCACAGAAGATAACATTAACAGTTTCCTTGTAACTAAACGTACATTTTCACGACCTAGGTAGAATTGAACAATCCGCCGTGAAAGTTCGATGTGTAAGTCTCAGATTGGTCTATCTTGACTAAGAGATTGCAGTAGCACATTTAGTATGTGTTGAAGAGGACCTACAGCGAGGATAAATTCTTCTGTTCTGAAATGTGAAGAATTAGACCTCAGTGGTTGTTGATTTCTTAATCTCCGTCACTTAAATAGGACCGTGTGTGCTTAATGGTTACTGCTTTGATTAATGTTGGGTGAGAATCATTGTGACTTCAAACCTTGTGCTTTGGGCAGTAATATTAATCATACGACAGTTGCTAAGATTTAATACGGAGAAACGCGTGCGAGTACGGCTCGTGTGATTAGTTCCCTTGGTGGGCTCAGAAGTTTTATCGTACCAAATCTTGCAAGTGAAGAATTAGTTTCTTCGGTACGGATAATAATGTTGTGCTGTCTTTACTCCATGGTGAAATATATTAATTAATTTAGAGCTATTCAGAAGCTTAATTAATTAATGGACTTGATAATCTTAAACGCGGGAAATAATAACCGGGAGCCCATATTATCGTAATATGGATTAAGATGGATAGTGCAATATTAATTTATTAGTGGTAATAATTAATATTAATGGATTGAATTATATTGGGGCTCAATATTGAAATTCAGAAGTCCATTAGGAGGTCCAATCTTAATTCTCCTTAAAGGCCCCTCAAGTAGCCCATTAAGTAGCCCAATAATGATAAGGTGATTAAAATAAAAAGATAATATTATGCTGATTTTTTCTTATGATTTTCGAAATTGGCATATTTAGGAGAGAAAAGATTTTGTTGATTTTCTTGGAAAGATATTATGGAAGATAAGTATTCTTGGAATACAAGATTATCTCATATATTCAAGAAGATCCAAATCTTGATTCTTTTCTTCATAAATTTCGAAAATTGCAAGGCTTATAAGGTGAGTGAGATTTTTGTGGAATATTTTATTATGGAGAAAAGAATATATGAGATATATTCAAGATTTCTTAGAGTCTAAGAAAAGATTTTTTCCAAGCCCATATTTCCTCATATTTTCGGCCACTTCATCTTATAAATAGGGGGTGATTATTTCATCCCCAAGGACATAATTCCATGTGTTGGAAAAATCAAGAGCATATATATTTTTCTTTTTCCTTAGTTATTTAAATTACTTGAAAGCATCTCCCACCGGTGATCAAGTAAGGCGAAAGGGAAATACTTGAGAAGGTTTTTGGGTTGATAAAGCGTGATTGTGGTTGTCCCGTTTATTCAAAGGCCAATTCTACAAGAGGTACGTAAGTCACATAAATTCTTGTTTTTTCCGCCTAGATTTTATGTGAATTAATTCAAAATGCATGATGATAAATTAGTTGTTGGAATTATTATTTGAATTAATTAGGATTAATTCATGCTAGCAATAATTGAATTTAAATTCGTATTTGAATTTCATCCCGAATAGATTCCGGGCACCCCTATTTTCCCAACAGGAACACCAGTTGCCTTGCACGTTTTAAGGTGTGACATGGGCGGCATGATTGCCGCCGCCCACGCGTGCACGAAACCGAGGCAATGCGCCCCCTATTTTCTCGGAATAGGGCGGCACGCACCTGACAATTGCACAAAAGCCCTCCAAGGTTTCGTTTTTCTCGTCCAATACCCCATTTTTATTTGCTATAAAAGGAAAAATATTCCATTTTCATACTTTTCTTCTTCCAAATTCCCAACGCCAAAAACCTTCTTCCTTTTCTTTCGAATTTTCCGGCAACCACCACTATTTTCGACGTCAATCCTCCATTTTCCAAGTTTCTAAGATAAGTTTTTTGTAATATCTTCTCATATTTCTTAAATTTCATCTTCGTGTCGTAAGAATTCCCCAAACTCCGCTATAAATTGCTTCAAACATCGCCGCCCATTCATCTTCCTCACCAGAAAATACCTTTGACGATCGCTTTAAGCTTCTCCGATAATCCCTTTCACGAAATCTCTTTCAAATGTCCTCCCATTCACGAATCGATTCTGATCTTCCTCGAAACCCAGAGAAACGTCCCATAGGTGAAACCTCAAACCCCATTCCCGTAGTAAATCTCGATTTGGATCCTAAGGCGACCTCAGTCATCCGATCTATAGATTCGAGAGCTCGCCCATCCAGGGAGGAGGTCGCCAAGGTAGTTCCAGCCCGTAACATTCAAGAAGAGACTAGCTCCGATCTACACTCCGACGAAGAGGGCGAGGTTGAAGAACATCAGGTCGCCCCCACCGACGAACTGACGTGGGAGTATTTAAGAAGTACTCCCTCCGTCCCAGGTTGTTGTTCACACTTGGATTTGACACAATTCTTTAAGAAAAATTGGAGTATGTGAGTGTGGAGTTGAATAAAATAATGATAACTTTATGTTTTTTATTGACTTTTGTGAGAGAGAGTTATTTTATTTTTTGGGGTGTGCAAAATCTTGGGACGTCCATTAAGGAAAGTGTGAATAAAATCTTGGGACGTAGGGAGTATTATTTACCCCATGCCTAACCCCCTCGAACGCCAGATCCCGGTTGCAGTAGCTTGCCAGGTCGACTGGAATGTCTACGAAAGGGAGTACTCCAACCGATTCACTGTTCCAGCTCGAGGGAGGCGAAAACTCAGGACGAACGAGTTTGCGGCGAGCTACATAGTGTCCGCCATCACCGAGGAGAACTTGCCCAAGATCATAAGGGATTATAAGATACCCTTTGATGTTCACATATACGCGCCACTAACTGATGATAGAGTAGATCGCCCACCTCGCGGGCTCACGGTGGTCAACCTGGAAACTCTCAATGTTAGAGTCATATTGCCACTTCATCCGTTGATAGGCCACTTTCTGGAGCAGACGAACCTGGATATCATCCAATTGACCCCTGTTAGGATAAAAGTTGTATAGTTTTGATGAGTTAAAACAAACCAGAAGATGTAATAGGACCATCTGGGCCTGTTAGCCAGATGAGGAATTAGATTAGGACTTAGTCTAGGGGGAACTGCCAGACCAGAAAACTTCACCAGAAAAATTACAAGAAGACCCCACCAGAGGACTTCACCAGAGGACTCCACCAGAAGACTTCACCAGATGAGTCTGACCAGGACCTTCCCCAGACCAGGCGAGTCTGGACCAGACGAGTCTGGTGAAACAAAAGATGCTCAGAATCATCTCCTGATTCTTCTGAGTATTCTGTTTCTTAACCGACTCTGGAACAGAAGACATTGAGGTTGCCTGGTGTCTGGTCCTGCTTTCTCTGGAAGAATTAGAGTTAGGCATTGGAAGCATTTGACCGTTGGTGATTCAAATCAAGTCAACAAGATCGGATTGGAAAGTAATTGAAGTCAATCAATCCAAGGATCTCACCAACCCAATCAATCAATTAGGGAATTGATTGATTGGAAGCTTCCTTAAATAGAGATCTGATTAGATTAGCTCTCCAACGGCTAAACCCTAATCACCTCTATGAATACAAGAGTGCAACATCAAAGAAATCTCTAGAGATCTCACGCGCACGAAGTCTTATCCAAGCCTTAGTTCTTATCACGCTTAATGCACTCTTATCTTGTTCATACATTCTATTCACGCATTAAGGAGTAGTTGGATCTCAACATGTTCATCTGTTAAGAAAAGGTTGAAATTTGTAAAGCCTTAGATCGAAGTTAGATCTAAAGGATGTTGTAAGAAGGAACTGGTACTTCACAATTCCAGTACGCAAGTTATTGGTTGGTTGGTAGTAAGGCCCCTTTGAAGGAGGGAGAGTGGACGTAGGATCTTTCAAATCCGAACCACTATATATCTTGTCCATTTACTGCTTTCTTTATATTATCTTATTCATCTGCTCTTATAAAAGATTTTGTCAAGACTTTTCTTTAAAGCTTCCGTAATTAATCTATCGAGTGGGACTAACAAGTGTTATCAGAGCTTGGTATTTTTTGGCTCATCAGACGATGACCAGATCCCCCTCCATGCTGCTCTGAAGAAGCAGAAGGGAGATGGAGAAGAGGCTGCTAACAAGAAGAAGGTTGAGGCTTCAGAATCTTCAAACTTGGTGTTTTCTGGCTCATCAGACGATGACCAGATCCCCCTCCATGCTGCTCTGAAGAAGCAGAAGAGAGATGGAGAAGAGGCTGCTAAGAAGGCATGAGCAGCCAAGAAAAGACAAAGGCAGGAAGATGCTGCAGCAAGGCCTCTGCAAAGAAGCCAAGGACTACAAGAAGGGCAAAGAAAACCCTCCTGGTGGATGAGCCATCAGAGGAAGAAGAGTCTGAGGAGGAGATCCCTCTGAAGAGGAAGTCCAAGGCTAAGAGGGCAATTCTTCAAGATTCAGACTCTGGTTCTGATCTTGGAGATGCTCTGGAGCAGGAAATTGATGAAAGCTTCCCAACTTACGCAAGAGTCAACTGCTCCAGTGCCATCTGTTGAGGTAAACCCATCTATCCCATCTTCAACCCCCATAAACCTTATAACCCCCACTACCTCTCCCCTAGAAACCCCAACAAAAAACCCCTCCCCTGCTCCTGGTGGTCCCATCAGTTCACCAGAGCAGACCATACCCGACACTCCCATATTCACATCTTCCACCATCCCTACCCAAACACCTTCTCCCCCTCCATCACCAACACCCATTCCCACAGATCCCTCTCCCCCAGCCCTTGTACAAGAGGTGTCATCTACCTGCTCTGGTGCAGAACAACCCCTTCCCCCCACCTCTACCTCACAAATTCCTATCCCTCCCCAATCTCATACAGAACATAACCCCTCTTCTTCTATGGCAGTGGGATTTCCTGCCCCTCCCCCTTCTCCCACTTGCCTGTCCAGCGATGATAGTGAAGATGATGATGCTTCACTTGAGCCGGAGGTCTTAGCACCATCCTCCTCTGCCTCTGGGCCCAATCCCTTCACATTCTCTAATGCTGACATGGGTCCCATCAGGCAGAGTATAAGTGTAAGTTCTCAGCTCTGGCTAAGAGAGCATTTTCCAATTTTGTTGGAGCACTTACCACTTCTGGCAGATCTGACGGATGCCAAGGTCTGGAGCAAGGCCAGACTTGAAGATGTGGAGGATCTGGTCTTATTGCTGGATGAGATGACCACCTCTACATTCACTGCCTGGGAGATTGATCTCAAGAAAAAGCTCAACATCCAGAACCCTGCAGAACTTGAGACCCCAGAGGCAGCTAAGGTGTTGATTCAAACCTTGCTGATCCAGAGAAGAGTGATGATCTCCCCAGAGGGCCCCTCTTATACCATTGGCCCTCACTTTTCCTTTCCTCCAGAGCTATATTCAGATGAGGAGGACTTTGATGTGACCCCTGCTGTGCTGCAGAAGATGAAGATGTTCTTCAATGAACAGATTATGCAGATAGGGCGCATCTCCAAAGCCATCCAGCATATGACTCCTGCCATGATAGAGCACCAGATAAAGCAGGAGAGGAAGATTTTCGTAAAGCAGATCAAGTCCACCTTTGCCTATGCCAAAGCTTCATTAAAGGAAAATGAACTCTTCCTAAAGCTGGATGTGATGCACAGCCAGAGACAACTCCAGGAGCATGTGTTGGACCAGCTGCATCCAGTCTCAGTGCTAAAGGTGGAAATGGCTTCTCAAATGTTGGAGACTGCCAAGCTCAAAGATTCCCTCCAGGAGATGTTGGCTAAGCAAGAGCGTCTGGTGGCTGAGACTCAAGCTTACCTGGAGGAGGCCAAGCAGCTGCGTGATCTTCACTCTTCTTCCACCACTGCCTTGCCTGATCTCATTCGGCAGGTGGTGCAACCCCTTGTTGATGAAGTTAAAAAGGGGGAAGAGAAAGCCAGAACTGATCTGGCGAAGACCACTAATGAGACCCTCTTCAACCATGGTGCTCGTCTGGATCTGCTGGAGAACACCTTGGCTCAGGATGAGCTACAGAAGAAGAAGAAGGAAGAGTTAAAGTCTCTAACCATGGCAAAGCAACTGGCAGCAGAAGAGGAGACTCTTGATGCAGAGCAGGATCCAGTCTCTATTCCTGGCCCTGCCAAGAGGAAGATCAAGAAGGTTAAGAAGAGCTTCCTTGAAGAGGTTGTTGAAGAAGCCGAAAAGAGATTCAAGGAAGAGACGCCAGAGGAGAGGCAAGCCAGAATTAGGAAGAACATAGATGAAGAGCAGAGGCTCAGATATGTTAGGAGGCAGAACAAGAAAGCCAGAGAAGCTGATATCGCTCCTGGTGCCAGTGGATCCAGTCAGAGGAGGAAGGCTCCAATAGAAGTGATGGATGTCTTGCCACTCAGGACAGAAGGGTCTTTTGACTCTACTGTGCCTGTTCCCTTGATTGAAAGGTGGAGGGAGGCAAAGACCTTGTGGTTTATCCAACACTACATCCAGAGGCCCCCGCCAAAGGATGACGCGCTTATCAAAAGAACCTTCCACTCCTGGATGAAGGCATATGATGCAGACTTGTACAAGAAGCTTATGGATTCCACAATCGAGTTCAACCTGGAGGTGACTGCCCCTGAGTTTCACTACATCAACACTCCTATGGTTGGGGACCAGGTTGATTGGGCAGAGTTCAAGAAGCTGTACAAGACTAAGGTGTTGGTAAATTTCACCCCAACATCCTCTGCTGAGCTGTGGGCTGTTCAAGACAGATTCCTTGACTGGTTTTTGGTGCCCAAAAAAAATAGAAGATATGCATAGACTAGGACCTTGATATTCAATGTAATATGTAATCATTTTGTCCTTATTATTAATGAAAGTCATATCTACTCTGTCTTAAAGACAACTTCTTGTTGTCTTCTTGTTTGCCTGATAAGATCTATTCTAAGGTCTTATCCCTTTATTATTTTCATGCTTAAGTGTTTTATTTTGATCAGTTCTGGTAGTGTTTTAACTCCATCAAAAAGGGGGAAATTGTTAGGATAAAAGTTGTATAGTTTTGATGAGTTAAAATAAACCAGAAGATGTAATAGGACCATCTGGGCCTGTTAGCCGGATGAGAAATTAGATTAAGACTTAGTCTAGGGGGAACTGCCAGACCAGAAGACTTCACCAGAAGAGTCACCAGAAGACCCCACCAGAGGACTTCACCAGAGGACTCCACTAGAAGACTTCACCAGATGAGTCTGACCAGAGGTAGAGGACCTTCCCCAGACCAGACGAGTCCGGACCTGATGAGTCTGGTGAATCAAAAGATGCTCAGAATCATCTCCTGATTCTTCTGAGTATTCTGTTTCTTAACCGACTCTGGACCAGAAGACATCGAGGTTGCCTGGTGTCTGGTCCTGCCTTCTCTAGAAGAATTAGAGTTAGGCATTGGAAGCATTTGCCGTTGGTGATTCAAATCAAGTCAACAAGATCAGATTGGAAAGTAATTGAAGTCAATCAATCCAAGGATCTCACCAACCCAATCAGTCAATTAGGGAATTGATTGATTGGAAGCTTCCTTAAATAGAGATCTGATTAGATTAGCTCTCCAACGGCTAAACCCTAATCACCTCTATAAATACAAGAGTGCAGCTTCAAAGAAAGGCTCTAGAGATCTCACGCACACGAATTCTTATCCAAGCCTTAGTTCTTATCACGCTTAAAGCACTCTTATCTTGTTCCTACATTCTATTCACTCATTAAGGAGTAGTTGGATCTCAACCTGTTCATCTGTTAAGAAAAGGTTGAAATTTGTAAAGCCTTAGATCGAAGTTAGATCTAAAGGCTGTTGTAAGAAGGAACTGGTACTTCACAATTCCAGTACGCAAGTTGTTGGTTGGTTGGTAGTAAGGCCCCTTTGAAGGAGGGAGAGTGGACGTAGGATCTTTCAAATCCGAACCACTATATATCTTGTCCATTTACTGCTTTCTTTATATTATCTTATTCATCTGCTCTTATAAAAGATTTTGTCAAGACTTTTCTTTAAAGCTTTCGCAATTAATCTATCGAGTGGGACCAACAACCCCCGTAGGATGGATAAACTTGATGTCCCTTATGATGTTGTGCGCCCTTGAGGGATATCCCAACAAGTTGTCCGCCGAAGAGGTGAACTACCTCATGGCGCCCACAGTATACATTGGGGATGAGGCGGGCTGGTACTACCTTAAGGCCCATCTTGGCCTCAAGGTAGTTGGAGATGTCCCAGGGAAGGTTTCGGGACTGGAAGCACGACTGGTTCTATATCGATGGGGACTGGCGTGCTTCAACTCGCCCATACAATGGTGAGGAAAGGATAAACACCCCGGTGGAGTTTGGGATTTTAAAGCGTGAGTTTTGCTTCTTTGTTTTATTTGAAGAAGTAAGGCTAATTTTAATCTTTTTACTTCCATTTCAGGTCCCAAAACTCCCAAGTGGAGGAGTGCTAAGGACGAAGCCGAAGATCTATTTCTGTTCGTCGTGAGCCAGATTGCCCTAAGAAACCGAGCAGCTAGCACCGTTCAACACCGAGCACCTATCCTCATCATCTTGAGGCACAAGCCCAAGTCCCTGACAGTAACACTCTCTCGATTGTCGAACTACTTTACTTGTGGCTTTTGTGTTTTATTTTTCTAACTTTTGTAGTTTACCCTTTTGCAGACCAGCTTGTCACAGTAGCTCTTCACTCCTCTTTCCACGTACTTGATCAATACGTCTGTAAAATGCCGACCAAGAGAGGGAGGAATAAAGAGGACCCATTGACGAAGATGATCGCCCTGGCGGCGAAGACGGGCAAGGATGACCCTCGCCAGGCTGGGGGGTCGAGCTCGGCAAAGCAGCCCGCCGACAACTAGTACTCTAACAACGAAGATACTTTTTTATGGAGATGACACTCACATCTCTGAAGGTGAGCGGGCTCCGAAGAAGAGCAAAGGGGCCCAAGTGAGCAGTGTTGCCGCAGCTCACCCTGTCGAGCTGGAAACTGGGCGGATTCCATCGATGGAGCTTCACACCGAGCACCGTGTGGTCGCCACTGCTCAAGAAGGAGGTGACCACCATCCTCACGATGCGACCTACCTTGGCTGGGACAAGGGCCGCTACAACACGTAGGTTTCCTTACTCTTCTTTCTTATATCTTTTTTTTATAACACTTTTCCTTGTGTTTCTTTCTTATAGGTATCAACCTAATAATTTTCCCGGTCGCTCCAACATGGTGCACCAGCTTTCTTGCTCGAAGGTGCCGACCTCCTTCCGAGAGATTCCAGACTCACACGTCCGGCGAGCTGCCGAGTCTGTAGCCGCTCTTGGACCAAAAACCCGGTGGAGGCAGTCAAGACTCAGGCTCCTCGTGATAATGACCGCCTTTACATAATCGAGGCCGATAATACCTTGGTCGCCATTCAGAAACTGGTCGACCAAGTAGAGGACTTGGAAAGAGATGCTCGGCAGCACGTTGCCACAATTCGCCGCATCTCCAAAGAGAGGGATGACACCAAGGAGGGGGCCGAGAAGCTAGTAGGCGACCTCTAAAATAAAGTGAAGGCACACCAGAAAGCTGAGCTGAGCGCCGTCGAGCTCCATCAAAAGGTGGCTGCCGAGCTAAAACAGAAGGAGGTCGAGAATGAAGAACTCTATGCCGAGCTCCTCGATGGAGTTAATGTAATCCTTCTGGGCTAACTGCCTTGTCATTAATAAACTTTGTTTTTGCTCATCTCGTTCTCCATACATTAATTGTCTTTGTATTTATATTTATGCTTTACAATCTTAATGTACGTAGTTGGGCTTTGTTCCTTTAGAACTTTGCCTTTAAAAATGGAATAAGGGCCTTGGGTTTAAGCTATGTTCATTTAAAAATGAACAACCTTTAATGGGCTTGATCATATAACAAATTTGTGCCTTGAGCTTGGATTTTCTCCTTTGAACGAAAAACTTGTGATTGAACTTGCTAAAAAAATTATAAGTATGGATGACGACCTACTTTACAAGACTTTACAAACCAAGCTAAATTAGTTCGACTACTATACACTTTGTCAAACAACTCCTTTAACTTGTCAAAATATATAGTTCACAAACCAAGTCAAAGTAGTCCGACCTCTATATATTTTGTCAAATAACTATAGATTTGTTAAAAATCAAAACTATATAAGCATAAACAACTAGCTAGTCTAAAGTAGCTCGGCCAACTAAACTTGTTCGACTACTAACACTTAGTAAAATTTTCAAAAAATTAGGCAAGTTTTTGGGCCTTACTTGCACATATGCAGCTCCAGCTGGTCCATCTGTCATAGTAGTTCGCTCAATATAAGGGTAGTACTGCCATTCTCTGTTGACAAAGTAGCTTGCCTATTGAAAGTATTTCTTCATAAGAACCATTGGGTAACCTGTCTGTTACCTTGTATGGGCCCTCCCAAGTCGGTCCAAATACACCTGGAGGTGGGGTGAGCTTTTTTCTTAAGACGAGATCACCAACTTCAAATTTCCTTAACTTGACCTGAGAATTGTAATAACGTTCTGCCCTTTACTTGTATATTGTATTTTTTTAGCTCGGATGTGATTATTTTTCATTTGAGCAAGTCCAGTTCGACTGATAAGGCAGAGTTGTTTGACTCTTCTTCAAAGTTGGCAGTTCTTAGAGTCTTGGTCTTTAGTTCAACGGGGATAACTGCTTCAGTTTTGAATGCTAGTGCAAAAGGTGTTTCTCTGGTACTAGACCTGGGAGAAACTCTGTAAGCCCACAAAACATCTGGGAGTTCTTAAGACCACTTTCACTTACTTTCCATTAATCGTATCTTGAGAACATGTTTGATTATTTATTTGACGGCTTCCACATGGGCATTCGACTGTGGATGATAAGGGGTCGAATAATGTTTTCTGATACCCCACTTGGTGCAGAAGTCCCTTAGCTTCTTCCCATCAAATTGAGGACCATTGTCTATCTATTTGAGGAACTCCAAATCAACAGACAATGTTCTTCCAGATGAAGTTGATCATTTTTTCTTGGGTAACTTTAACTAAGGCTTCTGCCTCTGCCCACTTGGTATAATAATCCACAGCCACGACGACAAACCGTACGTTTCCCTTTCCAGGTGGGAAAGGTCCAATGATGTCGATCCCCCATCGTGCAAATGACCTAGGACTGAAAACCGAAACGAGCTCTTCGGCTAGTGTGTGGATGCCTGGGGAAAAGATTTGACACCGGTGACAAACTCTGCCCATCTGGATTGCATCATTTCGTAAGGTTGGCCAATAGTAGCCTTGCCTTATTATTTTATAGGCTAGAACTTGCCTCCAAAGTAGCTCGCCCTTGCCCCCTAGACAAACACATGAGAAGTGGAACTAAAAAACCCATTTTGTAGAGCTTCTCGCCCACCAGGGTATACCTGGTGGCTCGTTTTGTTATTTTGGTAGCTTCAAAAGAATTGCTTAGCAGTTCACTGTCTCTCTAGTATTTGGCTAAAGGAGCTCGCCAGTCATCATCATCAAGTAGTTCGCCCATCTGGTTGACCCTGTAATCTGAGGTGGATGGATTGACCCTTCTGGTGATGATGATGTCTATTAATTTTGTTGGCCCTTCACTGGTGGCCAGTCTAGCCAGTGCATCAGCTTGTGTGTTGCTCGCCTGAGGTACTTGTTGAATGTATACTTGGTCTAGCATTGATATCAGGTGAGCAACTATTTTTTGATACTCCATCATATGCTCATCTTTGGCCTCATATTCACCTCGCACTTGGTTTATAATGAGTTGAGAGTCTCCAAAGATTTGGAGTCGTCTAACTCCAACTGCAAGTGATAAGTGGAGACCTGCTACGAGGGCCTCATATTCGTCTTCGTTGTTGGTGGCCATAAACTAAAATCTGACTGCAGTAGTGAATACTTGCCTGTGGTGCTGATGAGGACTACTCCTACCCCCGAGGTCGTGTTTGTAGATGAACCGTCTACATAGAGATGCCATGGGTGATCTAGCCCTCTCGTCGAATCTTAGGGAAAGGTTAGTTCGATATAAAGTCGGCTAATGGCTGACCCTTGATCGCTGTTTGAGGTGCATAGGTCACTCCAAACAGGCCGATCTCTATGGACCATTTTAATAGGTGGCCAGCTGTGTCAGGTCGGTGTAAAATTTGCCTAAGTGGGAAAGTTGTTAGCTAGGGCTATAAATGAGTCGAGCCGAGCAGAACACAGTAGTGTTCAAGCTTGTTTGAAAAGCTAGCGAGCTTTGATATCCATGTTTGAGCTTGTTTGATAATAATCGAGTCGAGCTCAAATGAGCTTTAATCGAGCAAAAAATGAGTCGAGCTCGAGTAGTTTGACATTTTTACATATGTTTTATCTGTTTTTAGCTATCGAGCTTGAATTCGAGCCGAGCTTTAAATTATTCCGAACATAAATTTATGTTCAAGCTTGTTTGATTTCTATTTCGAATCGAGCTCAAATGAGCTTTTACCGAATGATCTGGAATCGAGTATCGAATAGCTTGTTTTGATTTTCAGCCATATTGTTAGCACTTCAATTTGATGATTGAAGAAGTACGGTCTTAACTTTCTAACACTCATGACCAGTGTGTATACCAGCTTTTCGGTAGGTGAGTATTTCACTTCGTCTTTGTGTAGAGCTTGACTGACATAGTATATAGGCTGATGGAATTTTCCGTCGGCCCGGACCAGTACAGAGTTGATGGCCACCTCCGACGCTGCTAGGTACAAGTATAGCTTTTCTCCTGGGATAGAATTTGACAAGATTTTTACGTCTCCCATGTAATCTTTGAGCTTTTCGAAAGCACTCTGACAGTCGCCCGTCCGTAAAAAAATTCATTTTTTGATGGCTTCAAAGAATGGACGACACTTATCCCACGATCGGAATATGAACCGATTTAAAGCAGCTAGGCACCCCGCCAGTCTTTGTACTTCTTTAACCAAACGAGGGGGTTCCATTTCCACGATGGCTTTTACTTTGACGGGGTTGGCTTCAACTCCCAATTTAATGACCAGATGGCCCAGAAACTTCCCCGAATGTACTTCAAAGTTGCTTTTCTTTGGGTTTAATTTCATATTGTATCTTCGGAGAATGTCAAACACCTGGGTGAGATGTTGGAGGTGGTCTTCTTTTCTGGCACTTTTCACAACTATGTCATCAACATACACCTCCACTGTCTCTCCGATGTGCTCGTCAAACATTTTATTTATGAGCCTCTGGTTAACTTTGTGAGCTTCCAGTTCTTAGACTGGAGTTGCTCGTCGTTTTTGTCCCTTTCATCGTGGATTAATGATCGGTCCCTCTGGATTTAGCTCATCCTCGATGTCCATCGGGTCAACTCTAAATGGGGTTCAACATCTTCGGCTGGCCCTGGATTAATGTTGTTTGCCACATTTGGGACCTCCAGGCCAGCGTTCAAAGGTAGTTCCTCAATAGCCATAGATAGTTCCCCCTTGGGTAGGAGTAGTTCGCCCTCAGGCAAGAGTAGTTCGCCTGAGGGCTGAAGCTGTTCATCGACCTCCATTTGGTCATCCTAAGATTCCAGGATGTCGTCAAGAATGGAGGGTTCATATGCGGGATATCTGGTGGATGCCTCCATTATAGTCACCCGTCTTTCGTTTGATTGTAGTTGAAGAAGACACTCTCGAGCTTTTCTTTGGTCTCCCTTCAACGTCCCAGGTCCACTTGCGGTGAGGAACTTAACACAATAGTAATAGGTTAAAACTGCAGCTTTGAATTCATTTAAAAATGGTCGGTCGAGGAACCCATTGTAGGTGGATTCTTGATCTACAACAAAAAACTCCACCATTCTAGTAATATTTTTCTCAGGGTCCTTGGTCGATACTAGTTGTACAGACAACCTAATTATCCCTATTGGGACTGTTATAGTATTACCGAAGCCTAAAATTCGGTGAATAGAGTCTTCAATGTAGCTCGCATAGTCTCCCAGTTGGTCGAGCATTTTCTTGAAGAGGATGTTAGTGTAGGCTCCGGTATCCACCAGCAGACGGTGTACTTTGGTCCCCATTATTTTGGCACAGATTATGAGGGAATTATTATGAGGAGTTATGATTCTGTCCATGTCCTTTTCAGTTAAAGTGAACTCCGATGTATGTAGAATGGATGGGTTTACCCCCATTTCTTGTACCTGAGCTACGACATGTAGCCCAGCCTTCCTCTTTCTATTTGAAATTGGGGGTTGCCCATCTGAGCAGCCCCCTACAGGCCATGACGACTCCATCATTAAAATCTCTGCGGGAGGTCCAGTCGCAGCAGCTGGATTAGGCCACCCTCTTTTATTGCTCCTGAGGGGTTGTTCATCTTCGTCCTCATCAGAGCTTTGGGGGTTGTTCGCCCGAGGCTTCTTTCCAAGCTGCCTCTTGATAAAGTCGAACGCGTTCCCTCCTCGTAGAATCGCCAGAACTACTTTAGCAAGTCTCTGCACTCACTAGTAAAGTGCCCCACGCTCTGGTGGTAGGCACAATACTTGTTCGGGTTCAACTTGTTAGTATCCTAGTAATCTTCCTTGGTGGGGCATGCAGTTCCTCCTCCTTCACGTTATTGTAAATCGTATCAATTAATACGGTCAGCACTTGGTCAAGCTTGCCTTTCAATTTTGTCCCCTTGTTAAATGCCTTCATGTTCTTGGGGACCCTGTAGCCCGTTCAGCCGGATTTTTTCGTGTTCTCCTTCGGGTCTGCTTTATTGTCCCCAATGTCTTTTTGCAGTGCTTCATGCATGGAGACAAAGACTCCCGTCCGATTGCGGAACTCGGCATAAGTTTTCGGGCACTTGAGATGTACTTCTTTCCAAAGTTCAGTACCCTTCTTCAACCCAGCTAGTGTTGGGAAAATAGGGGTGTCCGGAATCTATTCGGGATGATAATTAAATACGAATTTAAATTCAATTATTACTATCATGAATTAAACCTAATTAATTCAAATAATAATTCCAACAAATAATTTATCATCATGCATGTCGAATTAATACACATAAAATCTAGGCGGAATAAACAAGCATTTATGTGACTTACGTACCTCTTGTAGAATTGGCCTTTGAATAAACGGGACAATCACGATCTTGCTTTATCAACCCAAAAACCTTCTCAAGTATTTTCCTTTCGCCTTACTTGATCACCGGTGGGAGATGCTTTCAAGTAATTTTAATAACTAAGGAAAAAGAAAAATATATATGCTCTTGATTTTTCCAACACATGGAATTATGTACTTAGGGATGAAATAATCATCCCCTATTTATAATAGTGAGGGGGACGAAAATTGCATATTTTATGGGCAAGAGAAAATCTTTTCTTAGTCTCTAAGAAATCTTGAATATATCTCATATATTCTTTTCTCCATAATAAAATATTCCACAAAAATCTCACTCTCCTATTTAACTTATTATTTTCGAAAATCATTAGGGAAAAATCCAAGATTTAGATCTTCTTGAATATATGAGATAATCTTGCAATCCAAGAATACTTATCTTCCATAATATCTTTCCAAGAAAATCAACAAAATCTTTTCTCTCCTAAATATCAAAATTTCGAAAATTAAGAAGAAAAATCAGCATTATATTTTCTTTTTATTTTAATCACCTTATCATTATTGGGCTACTTGAGGGGCCTTTAAGGAGAATTAAGATTGGACCTCCTAATGGACTTCTGAATTTCAATATTGAGCCCCAATATAATTCAATCCATTAATATTAATTATTACCACTATTAAATTAATATTGCACTATCCATTTTAATCCATATTACGATAATATGGGCTCCCGGTTATTATTTCCTGCGTTTAAGATTATCAAGTCCATTAATTAATTAAGCTTTTGAATAACTCTAAATTAATTAATATATTTCACCTTGGAGTAAAGACAGCTCAACATTATTATCCGTACCGAAGAAACTAATTCTTCACTTGCAAGATTTAGTACGATAAAACTTCTGAGCCCACCAAGGGGACTAATCACACGAGTCGTACTCGCACTCGTTTCTCCGTATTAAATCTTAGCAACCGTCGTATGATTAATATTACTGCCCAAGATACAAAGTTCGAAGTCACAATAATTCTCACCAACATGAATCAAAGCAGTAACTATTAAGCACATATGGTCCTATTTAAGTGACGAAGATTAAGAAATCAATAACCACTGAGGTCTAATTCTTCACATTTCAGAACAGAAGAATTTATCCTCGCTGTAGGTCCTCTTCAACACATACTAAATGTGCTAGTGCAATCTCTTAGTCAAGACAGACCAATCTGAGACTTACACATCGACCTTTCACGGCGGATTGTTCAATTCCACCTAGGTCATGAAAATGTACGTTTAGTTACAAGGAAACTGTTAATGTTATCTTCCGTGATCGGGTATCACCACATTAACTACAATGTAACTAGTACTATTATGAACTGTTTGCAATAAATATTCAACATTCAATCATATCTAAAGCATATGCAATAAAATAATTATTCTCATAAAACAAGTGTTTGATACACGAGTTATACAAAGTAAAAGCATACTTTCACGTATAACTCCAACAGCTAGGACAACCACAATCTTGGTGTCATCGCTTACTGATTCCCCCTCCAGCAGAACCTTGTCAAATCTTTCCAAGTACGACCGGTCTGATTCTTCACCGGCTTGCTTCAGATCGGATAACAGGTGCCTCTGGGATAGATAAGACCCAGTCGTGGAGAAGTGGGATAAGAATTCTTTGCCCAGCTGGGCAAACGAATGAATGGAAGTTGGTGGCAGAACTGAGAACCATTTATGTACATGAGCCCCCAGTGTTAGGGAAAAATTCCGACATTGGGTAGCGTCACTTGCTCTCATGGAAATCATATAGTCGGAATACTTGGTCAAATGCACCCGGGGATCCGTCGTTCCCTCGTATTGGATACTGGCAGGGAACTGCATTTTCTTTTGAATCGAGGCTTTCAGTATAATGGTCGATAATGGAGAGGAAGGAAGAGTAGTTTCCCCGAGATCCCTTTGCAAGTCTAGCTGACCTTGCATACTCTCAATGGCCTTCCTCATTGATACCAGCTCATCGAGAGATCCCCCGTGACTTGGAGGTTGTTCTACAAACAACGGTGCATGACCGTCAGTTCGTCGCAGTCCCTAGCTTGGAGAGCAATCTCATGGGCTGGCTTTCTAGGGTTCTTAGCCCCATTCAGACCCAGGCAACCAAAAGCCGACCTGTTCAATCTCTAATGCACGAACTGGCGAGCTGGATTCTGGGCTGGCCGAGTTACTTCAGCTCTAGGTCTAGCTACTTCTCTATCATGGCCTGGTCGATCAAGCCTATCCAGCACGCTTTGGCACGTAGTCCCATGGCTAACCCCTACAGCCTGGCTTGGGGTTGACTCTTCATGGCTGGCAGACTCCTCTAGCTGTTAGCCTTGCCCTTTTCTTTCTGGGCTTGGGCACTGTCCACCTCGTTTGGCTGGTCATCCCGTACTTTCTCATGCCTGTGAGCTCTTGTTTGGCTGTGCCTTGCTCTGACATGAGAAGGACCAGGCTCCCCCTACTACTTTTGCAATGCTTGAAGCATTGCTATCGTGCGGGCTAAGTTATCTGGATTGCGAGCTAGAACTTCTAGCTCTGGGGGCATGAGTTGACCAGCTGCTGGCCTGTTATTCTTCACAGGCCGAGTTGTTTGAGCTTACCGGCCAGCTGAGGAGCCCCTGGTGGGTGAGGCCCTTCTGGAAAGGTGGAAGTATTGTGTTTCCCGAGACTGAGGCGTCCTTAGTTAAGGTGTTGGTATGAATCTTCGAATGTTCAAATCTTCAAGTGAAGAACACTAAGAACACTCTTGCTTGAGTTTTCAAAGGAAACTCAAGATCTTCTTCAATTCTTCAAGTTTTAAACTTGAAGTTCTTGCTAATCATACTTAATCGGAGGTTCGAATCCTTCTTCTAGCGCCAATTCATTGACGATTATTTCTAATCACATGGATTAGTGACTGTTTTTAATTGCTAATTAGATCATCAAACAATTACATGTGATTGATCACTACCGTAAATAGTGAATACGATAATCGGGTTAAGAAAAGATAAATACGTGTATTGATTACGTATTTAGTTCGTATGTTTGTTGATTAAGGTGTATGAGTATGTGTGGTCAAAGTAGGTTTGTATTTATAAATTTATGCTTGTTTTTATTTATTAAAAATCAAGGTATTTATACAAGTCCTCCAGGTAGGAGGTGGCCTGACCTTTTGTGACGTCCCCACTTAAATAGTATGGAAAATATGATGTGGCACAAGTAGGAACATCACTAAAATAGCATTTTGCATTAAAATATACACACGACACACATTTACATAGCGGAAGTAGTAAATAAGTGTGCTCGTAGCTTAGTTTACAATCCAAAATTTTAAAATATTATTCTTGAAAATATAAAGTCGTTAAGGAAACTTCACAGCCCGCCGAGTTCATTCGCCCACTTCAGAATCCACAGCATCTGTAAAAATTTAAAAGTGGAAGGGATAAGTGTTTGTAAACACTTAGTGGGAAACCTCTTATTAATTGCACAAACTAAACATCAATTGTTTATAATATGTGAGCCCCCGGAATTTCACCGGGTATATGCTTGGGTGGCGTGACCAACCCGTGGTGCCAGAACGACCGGACTATATGCTTGCCAACATAAAGTTGGACTTATATGTGGGGCCAGTCGATAGTGGGCCAGACTCAAAATTTAATATTCAACGTTTAATAAGTGCAATTAAATAATAATAGAACACTCGGTGAAGAGCGAAGTGATTCCCCACATTGCAGGTTTGAACCTACAAGTAAAATTTTTAAAATAAAAACATTGTTACTTATCCCTTCACTTTTGTAAATTGTAAGACTTGAATTCAATTTCAATATATACTCAAATATTGTATATTAAAGCACAAATATCAATTAAGTGTGTAAAATCATCAAATAGCAAGTTATAAATATCGACCGTAAACATGTAAACGGACCATTTCAACTTTTCTTAAAAATTTCGTTTTTTGCAGATTTACACACCTAAATTTGAAAATTCACCATAAATCAACCATAAGTCCAATACTCCTGAAATTTTAACCATGAACTCCCAACTTCATGAATATTATCGAAAAAGCTTAACCGATTATTCTCTGATCATAGCAATCTTCTACCGTTCCTGCAATTACGTCGAAAACCCTAGCTCTACTTCGAAAATCACCACGAATTGAATACTAGTCCAAAAATTATGAAATTTGAAACCTAAGTTCCATCACAAGTATATTTTCACATATAAAATTTTTAGAATTATCCACCGACAGATTAGATCAAAAACGAAATTCCTTCACAAGTTGTCCAGATTTTCAGTTTTCATGCATATATGAAGAACATATCATTTTATATTCATTCTAACCCATATAATTTCATGATTTCTACTTCTAAAGCATATATATATTCAAGTAATAAACATGATTTTGGTCATAACTCATGAAGAAATTGAATTAAACATTCAAAAATGAAGTAAAACATGTATAACATGCAAATTACTCATCAAAACTCATTTTCCTATCATATAATTCGTATATCATGCATAAACTTCATACTACCACTTAAATAATTACTCAATCAAGAAGAGAAACTTACTTAGAGATAGGTAGCTACAAGAAATCTCTCCTCCTCCTTTCTATAAGTGTAGTATTTGTGTTGGTTTTTCTTGAACTTATGTTTAAATTTTCATGCAAGGTCACCTATTTATAGTAGAAGATGTGCTTGGAGGCTACTCAATACTCCCTCTTGACCGCCACTTTAAGAAGAGTGTGGAGGATTTTGGATAATCTTGGAGGTTAAGTAAAGTACACTTGTTATCTTATGGTTAGAAGCCAATTTTGACTTTTCTTTTTACTAACCTTATCTTATCTTATCTTAATCTTGAAGCTTCTCTAATTCTCCTAATTTATCCCTAATTTTTGAAAATCAAGAGGAGTCCAAGAGTAGTCTTGTATTTTGTAGAAATAACACATATATACTATGAATTTAATAAGTAGAAATTGTGATTATTGGATAATTCTAATAAAATTTACTTATACTATCTTATGAAATAAAATTTAAACCCTTCTAAGACTCTAAATAAATTACAAAGTCTATATACTAATCATAAAAATATATCGAGTAATCGATACGCAATTCGTTTCTTAAAGAAACATTCATTTTTCAACTTATAACTTATGAAATAAATTACTATACTTAAGAACTTTATTAATTTCTATATCAAATACTTTAAGGCATAAAATAAAGATCATATAAAAAATTATAAAACTCAAGAAATAGCATGTATTGAGCAAATGATACAGTAATTGTAACTATCGAGTAATTAAAACACATAAACATGTTTTTTACGTAATTTTGGATGTAAATGCATCACATAGATTCATGAAGAATTATAAAGCATTTAGTAAAGCAAATAAGATCATGAAAACCTAGGGTATTACAGTCTAACCCCCTTAAATAAATTTCGTCCTCGAAATTTCAAGTGTTACTGTGGATATTAAGGTAGGGGTACTTTGCTAAGATTTCATCCTCTCGTTCCCATGTAGCTTTTTCTACCCCATGTCTATTCCACTGGACCTTAACCATAGGAATATCTCTATTTCTTAACCTATGAAGCTTTCTACCAAGTATGGCTATAGGGACTTCCTCATAGGTTAAGTTGGCATCAATTTCTAATTCAGGTTGGTTTACTACGTGGGTAGGGTCAAGTACATACTTTCGGAGCATCGAGATATGGAATACATCGTGTACTCCTGCCAATGATGGTGGTAATGCCAATCTATAAGCTAATTCTCCAACTTTTTCTAATATCTCATAAGGTCCAATATATCTAGGCTTCAACTTTCCTCTTTTCCCGAAGCGGAAATTTCCTTTCATTGGAGATACCTTCAAGAATACCTTGTCTCCAATTTCAAAACTTAATTCTTTCCTTCGCCTATCCGCATACATTTTCTGTCGATCTTGAGTCGCTTGCATCTTTTCTTTAATTTTCTTTACCACCTTGTTAGTTTCTTCTACCAATTCCGGTCCTAACAATTTCTTTTCTCTGATTTCATCCCAGCATAGTGGAGATATACCCTTTCTTCCGTACAATGCTTCGTACGGTGCCATTTCAATTGTAGCTTGATAACTATTGTTATAGGCAAATTCTACTAAAGGTAAGTATCTTTCCCAACTTCCTCCGAAATCGATGATACTAGCTCTCAACATATCTTCCAAAGTTTGAATTGTTCTTTCCGATTGACCATCTGTTTGAGGATGAAAAGCTGTACTGAATTCCAACTTGGTGCCCATAGCTTCTTGTAGACTGTACCAGAATCTTGATGTAAATCACAGATCTCTATCTGACACAATAGAAATTGGAACTCCATGTAATCGGACAATTTCCTTAATATAAATCTGAGAAAATTTATCCAATGTGAACGTCATCTTTATTGGTAAGAAATGTGTCGTCTTGGTCAATCTGTCGACAATTACCCAAATAGCTTCATTTCCTTGTATTGACTTGGGCAATCCTACCACAAAATCCATTGTAATATGTTCCCATTTCCATTCAGGAATCTCAAGTGGCTTTAATAATCCTGATGGTCTTTGATGCTCAACTTTCACCTGCTGACATGTCAAACATCTTCGTACGAAATTCCCAATATCTCTTTTCATATTTCTCCACCATAACAACTTCTTTAAGTCTTGATACATTTTTGTTCCTCCAGGATGAACTGTATATTGTTGGTGATCAATTTTTATCGGATGGATTAGTGACTGTTTAGGTTCGGTTTAATGATCATCAAGCAATTACGTGTGATTGGTTACCACCGTAAATGGTAAATCGAAGGTCGGGTTATGAACTTATAAATATGAAAATCGAAATCGTAATAATTTCGTATGTGTGCACGTTTAGGTGTATTACTGTGTGTTTTGGGAGTGTTTATGAATTTGAACTTGTCTTTCATAAGCTGGAGAACAACTATTTATAGAGACTAGCAAGCATGAGGTGTTCCTGACTTTTGGTCTCCCTAGCCTGCATGCTTGACATGTGTCCTTTGACTCAAGTTTGACCTTATCTAAGCTAAATCTTAGTTACAAAGTCTTCTTTGATCTTATCTCGAATTTCATTGTTGTTCGTCCAGGTCGGCTTAGTTGATCCAGGATGGTTCTTTCATAGAAGTTGTTCGTCTTTTGGGTGTATGGCTCAGAAGTTGTTCGTTTTTGTGTTTTTACACAGATTGGCTTTGGGATCATGGTCCTTTGTTCGTCAACATACACCTCTTAGGCTGATAACTGTAACACTTTTACTAGTGTTGTTCGTCATTATTGACTTGGTGGTGGGTCCATATCTGGTCTTGGGTCATTAAACTTGTTCGCCAATATCTTGTTCGACGAATAGTTGTTCGTCAGTTTATATACTCCCCAGATTGTTTTATGCACCCCAACTTGCTTTTCTTTACTGATTATCTTTAATTTGTGGTTAGGTCTTCATAGTCCTTGATAAGGCTTTAATAATTGTTCGCCTATCAACAAGATCTGGGGGATATACGAGGATGACGTGGGCGGCATGATTGCACGCCGCCCACGCGCGAGCAGCCCCGAGGCCACGCGCCCCTATATTTATATATAGGCCCTTCAGTTTTCATACTTGCTTGAAAAAGACCCCGCTTTCTCTCAATTTAGCCCATGTTTTGTTGAAAATTGCATCTTGTACCCCGTTTTTTGCTTGGGGTATAAATAGAAGGGATAAACAAGATTTTTCCCACTTTTTCACTTCTTGCTACAGTATATCCGGCGATTTCCTCCTTCTTCGGCGATCTCGAGCTTTCCGGCGTCCGTTTCTCTTGCATCCGGCCTCAAATTCCATTCCCAAGGTAGTTACTTTCTTATCTCTTCTTATTTCTCTCTTTTTCTTCCACACTTCTCCATCGCCGCCGTGAGGGACCTTGTGCCACCATCTTCTCCGGTGAAGCGCCGCCGTCTGCAACTTTATCCGCCGCCATCTGGATTTTTGCTTTTTTCCTCCCATGTCTTCGCATTCGAGTAACAAATCTGAAGAAACTCTTGACCCACTTTTCCCAATCGCGGCCCCCGTCGATCAACCTCCCTTTGAGATTTCCTCGGCGCCGGATCCTCACGTGGATTCGGTGGTTCGTTCAGTTGAGGTTACTGGTGCCCGCCCATCTGGGAGAGAAATAGTGGTCGCGGCGAGCAGGAATTCGGAGAACGATTCTTCATCCAGTGCCGAATCAGAAGATCTATTATTTGACGAGCTGACTCACGAATTTCTAGAAAGAATAGGGTTCCCATCACCAAGAATGATGGAAAATGAGATCCCAACTGGAGTTGCTCGGCCTTTTGAATGGCGTGCATATGCTGAGGAGCATGCGAACAACTTTGCTCGCCCACAGAGAGAAGTATTGGATCGGGTGAAAACTGAGTACCAGGCGAGCAAGATTAAAAGCGTTGTTCGTGAGTATGAGTTGGATTCGATCCGGGAGACCTACAAGATTCCCTATGATATTCATATGTGGGCTCCCAAGAGAAAAGAGAGAGCTGATCGCCCACCTCCAGGATGCACGGCGATCAACATTCATACTCTGATTGCTGGATTAAGATTGCCCCTTCCACCTATTGTTGGTCGCTTCCTAGAGGCGACCAACCTTGCTATCACCCAAATCACCCCAATTGGATGGATGAACTTATTGGGGACGATGTGTTTGTTCGCATTAGAGGGGTACGTCGATCGCATAACTGCAGATGAGATCAACTACCTCATGACGATCACGAGATGTCCCCCTGGAGAGGAAGGTTATTTTTATCTCAAGGCCAGGACTGGACTGAAGATGGTGGAGGGGGTGCCGAATAAAATTCGCGATTGGAAACAACACTTCTTCTTCATCGGGGGTGATTGGCGAGCATCTTCTGGTCCACATGGTGGTGATGGACGAATAAATTCCCCTGCCTCTTATGGGAAATTTAAACGTAAGACTATTTTCTTGTTCGTCTTCGAACTGTACTGTCCTAATTTAACTTTTCTTGTTTGTTCGCAGGCCCTCGTTTGCCCAAGTGGAACTCGGAGGAAGAAGAGATCGGCTCGGAGTTTCTATTCACCTCTTGCTTGGTCGGCCTTCGCAACAAAGCAGATAGGACCACCGAGTATTTGCGCGAGGGAAAGTGCTTGAGAGCTGCTCGCTTGTTTCCTTACCCTCATCACTTGGAAGCACAAGCGGAGGTGCCCCCAGGTATGAGAAATTTCTAACTCCTAATACCAATTTTACTCGTCATTTCACTTTAACAACTTGCTCATCTAACTCCTTTTTTTTTAGCCGAGCAAGTCACCATTGCAATCCCCCCCAGTTTTGCTCTTCTCGAACAAAGAGTTTTCGAGATGGCGCCTCCAAAAGGACGGAAGAGGAGAGGTGACCCACCCACCAAGATCTTAGGAATGACGAATAAGGCTGAGGGAGCCAAAGTCCCGCGACCAACTGCTCCTCACGCTCCTGCCCAGCCATCTTCTCCGATTTCTCCTCCTCGCGGGGGGAAACGTTTGAAAAAAGCCGATGAGACTCCGTTGGCCCATGATGTCCCCATTGTTGGTAAGGGGAAGGAGAAGGTAGGCCACAGTCATTCTCGTCCTGAGGGGGATGCTGTTCGCCGCTCTACTGAGCCTGCAGAAAAAGCAGGCAAAACAGGCAAGGATTCCACTTCTGGCCGCGGCCCCGAGGACCTCACCCATCTGGGTTGGGATGATCGGAAATTTAAGGAGTAAGTCTATCCCTGCCTCTGCCGAGCAAGATTCATTTTTTTTATTTTTCTAAGTATCTTTTTCTTTGTTGTTCGCAGATATCGTACTGACGATCATCCTGGTCGAGCAAGTGTTGTACATCAGTACGCTTGCTCGAAGACTCCCGTTAACATAAGGGAGATTCCTGGCGAACATGTTCGCAAGCGACGGAGTTGGTCGCCCGAGCTTGGACGCGTCCTCTGGACAAGGCTGTTTTTCAACAGGGGCTGGTGGACAACGTCCATCTCTCCATGATACTCCATGCCAATGGTCTTGTCACGGCCCAGAGGGTGATGGCCCAGATCGCCGAGCAAGAAGATGCTGCTTGCCGCTATGCGAGTACTGCTCGGCAGCTTACGGAGGAGAAAGATGGCCTGGTTGGCTAGTACGAGGCCAAACTTGCCCGTCTAAATAATCAGATCAATGTTTACATTGACACTGAGAAGAAGCACCTTGAAGACATTCAAGGTTTGTCCAAGGAATTGAAAGACAAGGATGCCTTGCTCGGCGAGGGGGAGAGGAAGCTGTCGCCAGCTGAACAAGAGAATGCCGAGCTGAAGGCAGAAATTGCTCGTCTTCGGGAGGCGGAAGCCAACCTCTACACAAGCGAGCAACTTGAAGCCGAAGTTCAGGCTCGAACTGCTCCCATCTCAAACCTTGGGTACATTTGCGCCTATGCGGACAGCATCCGTACGGCCGATGCTTATAATTACAAGGACATGGTGGAAGAAATGAGCAAGGACCTGAATGAATTCATGGAGAACTATCCACCGCCGAACAACATTGAAATTCAGTTGGCGGATCTGGCAGTACTGGGGGTTAAACTTGACAAACTTGACCCCAGTATTGCCATTACTCATCCTCCGCCCCCAACTGATGAAGGTGAACAAGAGGAAGAGGCGGCCGTGGCTGACGAGCAAAATGCTAAAGAGGCGGAGGATAAGGCTGCTGAAGATTTGGCTCGAGATATGATCGTCGAACCTCCCGCCGAACAAACTCAAGATCCTCCTCCAGCCGAGCAGCAATAGTTCTTAGGACTTAGCTTTTTTCTTTTCACCTTCTTTGTAATAGTTGTTCGCTCATTTTGTAGTACTTGACCTCTAGGATCATTGTACTATTTTTTAGGCTTAATGCCTTTTTGATTAATGGAATGTCTTTCTCATGTTCGCTCATTTTCTTTATATGTTAATTGCCTTTACATTTTTATCAATGCCTTTGCAATTATAAAATATAGTGTTGGGCTTTTGTTCGAATTGAACTTTGCCTTTAGTAGAATCAGGGTTCAGCCTTAGGTTCTATTCATTTTAAAAAACGAACAACCTTTAAATGGCTTTGGTCCTTAGGTTCTGTTCATTTTAAAAACGAACACCCTTTAAAATAGACTTGTACCTCGAGCTTTGGACTTTTCCTCTTTGACGAACAACTATTATATTTACATAATGAACAATTTACAAATGCTAAAAGACTGCTTGTTACTAACATGTACAAATCGACGAACAACTTTGAACACTAATTAAAACATGCTCGCTTATAATATTTTTGTCGAGCAACTCTGTCTATATAAAAGATGAAACAACACCAAACTATACAATGTGCCGAACAACTTTAAATTCTATACTCAGCAAAATTTTCAAAAAATTAGGCATGTTTTTGGTTTGCCTTACTTGATTCACTGGCCCCCCGAGACATTTGTTCGCCCAATCAAGAATTTGTTCATCTCATTGATAGTACTTCTTCAGATGTACAACATTCCAGGAGTATTGGGCCGGCTTGCCTTCCATATCTTCGATATCGTATGCACTATTAATGAATTTTTCCGTTATACGATATGGGCCCTCCCAAGTTGGTCCCAATACACCTGGAGGTTGGGCGAGCAACTTTCTTAGAACCATATCTCCAACTCTGAATTCCCTGATTTTAACATGGGAATTATAATAGCGTTCTGCTCGCTGTTTGTAGGTAGCATTTTTTAGCTCGGCATTTAATCTTTTTTCTTCGAGCAAATCCATTTCTGCAGCCAAAGCAGAGTTGTTCGCCTGCTCATCAAAGTTGGTCGTCCTGAATGTATTGGTCTTTAACTCAATTGGTATTACAGCCTCTGTCCCGAAAGCCATTGCAAAAGGTGTTTCTCCGGTGCTTGACCTGGGAGAAACTCTGTATGCCCATAAGACTTCCGGAAGTTCTGTAGACCAACTACTTTTGCTTTCTGCCAGCCGTACCTTTAACGTATGCTTGATAATTTTGTTTACGGCTTCAACTTGTCCATTCGATTGGGGATGATAAGGTGTAGAGTAATGTTTTTTGATCCCCCACTTAGTACAGAAATCTCTTAACTCCTTCCCATCAAACTGTGGACCATTGTCTGTCACGATGGTTTGTGGAACTCCAAAACGACAGACAATGTTCTTCCAAATGAAGTTAATCATTTTCTGTTGCGTGATTTTCAACATGGCCTCTGCTTCTGCCAATGTTGTATAATAGTCGACTGCCACAATGGCAAATCGAACTCCTCCAACTCCTGCTGGGAAGGGACCAATAATCACCATTCCCCATCTAGCAAAAGGCCACGGGCTATAAATCAATACGAGCTGTTGAGCCGGGGTATGAATGTTTGGTGCACAAATTTGACATTGGTGGCAAGTCTTTGCTTTTTTGATTGCGTCGTGGCGTAAAGTCGGCCAGTAATAGCCTTGTCTGATAGTTTTGTATGCCAAGGCTTGCCCCCCAGTGTGATTTCCACATACTCCGGCATGTATTTCTTCGAGTATTGCTCGTCCTTGCCCCCTAGGCAAACATTTGAGAAGTGGAAGTGATATTCCTCTTTTGTAAAGTTGCTCGCCTACCAGAGTATATTTGGCGGCTTGCTTAATTAGCTTGGCAGCTTCAAAAGAGTTGTTTGGTTTTTCTCCACTTTTCAAGTATTTGACTATACTTGTTCTCCAGTCTTCTTCTTCACTGGTTTGATCGTCAAGTTGGTTGACATTATAACTCGTTGTTGATGGGTCATTCATTTTTGTAATTATAATGTCTGCCAACTCTGCAGGTCCTTCGCTTGTTGCTAGTCGGGCCAATGCATCTGCTTGAGTGTTGCTCGTCCTTGGGATTTGTTCAATGAATACTTGGTCTAACAAGGACATCAGGTGAGCAACAATCCGTTGATATTCGATCATATGGCCGTCCTTCGCCTCGTATTCACCTCGGACCTGGTTCACAATCAATTGTGAATCGCCGAATATTTGCAATCGTCTGACACCTACTGCCAGGGATAGATGGAGACCAGCAATGAGAGCTTCATACTCGGCTTCATTGTTGGTTGCCATAAAGCCAAATCTGATAGCTGAAGTGAATACTTGTCTGCCTGGACTAATTAGAACTATTGCCGCCCCCGAGGCCATGTTAGTCGAAGATCCGTCAATATAAAGATGCCAGGGGTGATCAAGTCCTCTCGTCGGATCTGGTGGGAAGGTTAGTTCGACTTTAAAGTCAGCTAACGCTTGCCCATTGATCGCGGTTCGAGGAGCATAGGTTACCCTGAATTGGCTAATAGCGACCATTTTAGTAGACGACCAGCTGTGTCGGGGCGATGGAGAATTTGTCTGAGTGGGAAAGTTGTTAGTACTTCAACTTGATGATCAAAAAAGTATGGCCGTAACTTTCTCACACTCATGACTAGCGCGTATGCCAGCTTCTCGGTTGGGGAATATTTGATCTTCGCCTCATGCAAAGCTTGACTGACGTAATAGATAGGTTGATGGAATTTGCCGTCTTTCCGTACCAGAACGGAGCTGATGGCCACCTCCGACGCTGCCAAGTATAAATATAACTTTTCTCCTGGGACGGGTTTTGATAGGATTTTTACATCTTCCAGGTAGTCTTTGAGTTGGTCGAACGCCTTTTGACAGTTGTTAGTCCATGTGAATTGTCCTTTCTTGATGGCCTCAAAGAATGGACGGCATTTGTCCCCTGATCTGGATATGAACCGGTTTAGTGCTGCTAGACATCCCGTGAGCCTTTGCACTTCTTTTATTGAACGTGGTGGTTGCATATCCACTATGGCTTTAACTTTCGTTGGATTAGCCTCAATTCCCCGTTGACTAACAAGATGACCTAAGAATTTGCCTGAATGAACTCCAAAACTGCTCTTCTTTGGATTCAGCTTCATGTTGTAGTGTCGAAGAACTTCGAACACTTGGGTCAAGTGTTGGAGATGGTCTTCTTTACGGGGACTTTTGACTACAATGTCATCAACGTAGACTTCTACTGTATCTCCAATTTGTTGGTCGAACATTTTGTTCACCAGCCTTTGATAAGTTGCTCCGGCGTTGATGAGGCCAAAGGGCATTCTTTTCCAACACAGCAAGTTTTTGTTTGTATAAAATGCTGTGTTCTCTTGATCATCTGGATGCATCGGAATTTGATGGTACCCGGCAAAGGCATCCATGAATGTTAGCATTTCATGACCTGCAGTGCTGTCCACCAATTGGTCAATGTGAGGAAGAGGAAAGTTGTCCTTCGGGCATGCTGCATTCAGATCCGTAAAATCTATGCATAGCCTCCAGGACCCGTTTGGCTTTCTCACAAGGACTGGGTTTGCTACCCATTGTGGACAGAGAGCTTGTCGGATTAGGTCATTGTCTAGCAACTTCTTTACTTCTTCATTTAAGGCCTGATACTTGTCTGGGCCATATTTCCATCATTTTTGATGGACGAGCCTCTTTGCTTGGTTGATGTTTAGTTTGTGGCAAGCATGTTTCGGATCTATTCCCACCATGTCTGCATGAGACCAAGCAAAGACATCTAGATTTTTACAGAGGAATTCTTTCATTCGGGATCTATAAGGCTCAAGGAGCTCAGATCCTATGTATAATTCAAGATCCTCGTTTTCAGGATTAACTTTGAACGTTTCCAGTTCTTCAACTGGAGTTTCTCGTCGTTTTTGTCCTTTTCAACGAGGGTCAAGTATTGGTCCCTCTAAATTAAAATCATTTTCGATGTTCATGGGTTCTGCTCCCAGGCGGGGTTCTAGATCATCTGTTGGCCCTGATTCGTTGTTGTTAGTTAACACCTGGCCCTCCAAGCCATCATATGAATGTTGCTCGTCGCCACCCATTTGTTGCTCGCCAGGTGGAATTTCTCTCTGGGTGGTGATGAGTTGTTCGTCCAGCACTTGCTCGTCCGGATGTTGTTCGTCCGTATCCATGTGGTCATCTTCTATGTCCATCATGTTCTCCAATATTGATGGTTCATCAACTGGATAGCTGGTGGCGGCTTCCATCATGGATACTTGCGCATGTTTTGCTTGCAGTTGTAAGAGGCATTCCCGAGCCTTTCTTTGATCTCCTTTGACTGGGCCTGCTCCACTTGCTGTTGGAAACTTCAAGCAATAATGGTAAGTTGAACAGACAGCTTTAAATTCATTCAAAAAAGGTCGACCAAGGAACCCATTATAGGTCGATTCCTGGTCTACGACCAAGAAATCTACCATTCTCGTAATATTCTTTTCGGGTTCCTCGATCGTTACAAGTTGTACAAGTAAAGAAATTTCTCCCAACGGGACTGTTACTGCATTCCCGAAGCCTAGGATTCTATGGTTTGAGTCCCGGATATGGGCTGAAAAATCTCCAAGTTTATCAAGCTTACTTTTGAATAAGATGTTGGTATAAGCTCCAGTGTCTACCAACAACCTATGGACCCGAGTCCCCATAATCTTTGCGCAGATTACGAGCGAATCGTTATGAGGAGTCAAAACTTCTTCAAGATCTTTTTCAGTAAAAGTCAACTCCGCCGTCTGCATGATAGATGGTTTGACCCCCATTTCTTGGACTTGATCGATTGCTCATAACTCAGCCTTTCTCTTTCGGTTGGAGATTGGCGGCCGTCCATCAGAACATCCTCCTGCGGGACCTGCAGGTTCCATCATATACAAATCTTCCAATGGACGAGTAGGAATGGTAGGAACTGGTCGTGCCGGCTTATTGTTCTTCTGGGGTTGATCATCTTCGTCCTCAGAGTTGTTCTCCCGGACTCTTTTTCCGGGTTGTCTTTTGACAAAGTCGGAGAGCTTTCCGTCCTCGTAGAAACGCCAGAGTTGTTTGAGCAAATCTCTACATTCACTTGTAAAGTGCCCCACACTTTGATGGTAGGCACAATACTTGTTAGGGTTGAGTTTGCCAGTATCTTGGCGAATATTTCGGGGAGGGGAGAGCAACTCCTTATCCTTCACATTCTCATAAACAGTATCGACTGACACTGTTAGCACTTGGTTCAATTTCTCTTTGAGTTATGTCCCTTCAGTGAACGCCTTCATGTTTTTAGGGACTCGATAGCTTGTTGCACTAGGTTTTTTGTTGTTCTCCTTGGGGTCGGCTTTGTTCTCTCCCAGGTTTGACTGCAGGGCCTCATGCATAGAGACGAATATGCCGACCTGATTTCTAAACTCGGCGTAGCTCCTTGGGCACTTCAGATGTACCTCTTTCCATAGCTTTGACCCTTTCTTCAGTCCTGCCATAATAGCAACAATTTTTGTGTCTTCGCTGACAGGCTCACCCTCCAACAACACCTTGTCAAACCTTTCCATGAATGCTCGATCTGACTCATCGTCATTTTGTTTTAGGTCCGACAATCGATGTTTCTGGGACAAGTATGACCCCGCCGTTGAGAAATGAGACAGGAACTCCCGACTCAGCTGAGTGAATGAATGGATGGATGCTGGTGGCAATGCTGAGAACCATTTGTGTACCCGGTCTCCCAAGGGTAACGGGAAGTTTCGGCATTGAGTGGCATCACTGGCTCCCACCGAAACCATATAATCTGAGTATTTTGTTAGATGAACTTGGGGATCAGCAAGGCCGTCATACTGTATGCTTGCAGGGAATCGGACTTTCTTCTGAATCGGGGCTTTCAGAATGTAAGTTGATAATGGTGAGGATGGCAAGCTGGTCGTCCCCACTCCTCTTTGCTGATCTAATTGTCCCTGCATGCCCTCTATCGCCCTCCTCAAGCTTGATAGCTCATCCAGAGAGGCCCCCTGACTTGGAGGCTGTTCGGCGAACAAAGGTACAAACCTTTCTGTTCGTCGCAGTCTCTCGCTTGGAGAAGGCAAATCCTGGAGCTGCTTTTTAGGATTGCTCGCCGCATTAGGTCCCAAACGTTTGAAGGCAGATTGGGAAAGTCTTTCATGGACCGAAGGGCGAGGTTGTTCAAATGTTTCTCGCCCATGCTCAGCTTCCTGGCGAGCAACTTTCTCCTGTTGCTGGGGTTGGCCAAGTCTGTCCTTGGCACTGGAGCGGGTTGTTCCGTGGCTTGACATTGTTGTTCGCCCGCGAGCAGATTCAGCCTGGCCCTCTCTTGGTTCAACCATCTTTGCTTTGCCCTTATCCCGCCTGACTTGGGCACTGTTCATCTTGCGTTGTTCTTCCCTGGTTGATCTAGCCCTAACAACTTCCACAGGTCTGTCTTTAGGCCTCACTAGTGAAGGTCTATTCTGATCTTGCTGTCTCTGTAGAGCTTGGAGAGCAGCAATGGTTTTGGATAATTCGTTAGGGTTGTTCGCCAGGGCCTCCATCTCAGGTGGGAGGTTATGGGTTATGGCCGTGTGTTGTGATCTATTCACATGTCTAGCATCACGATCTCGGTGGTCGGCCGACGAGGCTCGTGTTGGAGATGCTCTCCTTGACAAACGAGATGCTTGGGTTTCCTTGGATTGAGGCATTTCAATATAAATTGTTTCTTTAATTTTAATATTGAAGAACACCAAGAACACCAAGAACACCTTTGCTTGTATCTTCAAATATTTCTTGAGGTTTTCTTTGAATCTTCAAGTTTTCAACTTGAAGTTCTTGAGTAATCACACTAACCGGAGGTTCGGACCCTCCTTCTAGCGCCAAAATTGTTGGTGATCAATTTTTATCGGATGGATTAGTGACTGTTTAGGTTCGGTTTAATGATCATCAAACAATTACGTGTGATTGGTTACCACCGTAAATGGTAAATCGAAGGTCGGGTTATGAACTTATAAATATGAAAATCGAAATCGTAATAATTTCGTATGTGTGTACGTTTAGGTGTATTACTGTGTGTTTTGGGAGTGTTTATGAATTTGAACTTGTCTTTCATAAGCTGGAGAACAACTATTTATAGAGACTAGCAAGCATGAGGTGTTCCTGACTTTTGATCTCCCTAGCCTGCATGCTTGACATGTGTCCTTTGACTCAAGTTTGACCTTATCTAAGCTAAATCTTAGTTACAAAGTCTTCTTTGATCTTATCTCGAATTTCATTGTTGTTCGTCCAGGTCGGCTTAGTTGATCCAGGATGGTTCTTTCATAGAAGTTGTTCGCCTTTTGGGTGTATGGCTCAGAAGTTGTTCGCTTTTGTGTTTTACACAGATTGGCTTTGGGATAATGGTCCTTTGTTCGTCAACATACACCTCTTAGGCTGATAACTGTAACACTTTTACTAGTGTTCTTCGTCATTATTGACTTGGTGGTGGGTCCATATCTGGTCTTGGGTCTTTAAACTTGTTCGCCAATATCTTGTTCGACGAATAGTTGTTCGTCAGTTTATGTACTCCCCAGATTGGTTTATGCACCCCAACTTGCTTTTCTTTACTGATTATCTTTAATTTGTGGTTGGGTCTTCATAGTCCTTGATAAGGCTTTAATAATTGTTCGCCTATCAACATATATGGTGTAGAATGTGCTTCCTCCAATATTTCTTTCTTGAGTTCTTCTAATTCTGGTACACATTTTCTTTCTCGACATACTAATGTACCATCTTCAAGTACTGAAAATTCTTTTGCTTTTCCTTCCTCGATCTTTTGCTTCATCTTCTTTAAGAATGTATCATCCATTTGAGCCTTTGCTATTTTTTTCTTCAATGTTGGTTTCACAACCATGGCATTGATCTTTATCTTTGCTTTGCGACTTAAGGCATCAGCCACTACATTTGCCTTTCCCGGATGATACAATATCTCGCAGTCATAATCTTTCACTAACTCCAACCATCTCCTTTGCCTCATGTTCAACTCCTTTTGTTCGAAGATATACTTCAAACTCTTATGATTTGTGTATATTTCACACTTACTTCCGTATAAGTAATGGCTCCAAATTTTTAGCGCATATACTACTGCCGCTAATTCCAAATCGTGTGTAGGATAATTTTGCTCGTGTGGTTTTAACTGTCTTGATGCGTACGCTACTACTTTTCCATTTTGCATAAGTGCGCATCCCAAACCTTGTTTAGAAGCATCACTGAATACTTTAAATCCTTCCATACCCTCCGGAGAACTGGAGTTGTTGTTAATCTTTTCTTTAACTCCTGAAAACCTCTTTCACATTCTTTCGTCCATTCAAATTTTGTTTCTTTCCGAGTTAGTTGAGTTAAAGATTTTACAATCCGAGCAAATCCTTCAATAAACCTTCGATAATATCCAGCTAACCCAAGAAAACTCCTGACTTCATTCACCGTAGTTAGTGTATTCCATTTGTTTATAGCTTCTACCTTTGCTGGATCCACTTCTATTACCAAAGCTGAAATTGTATGTCCAAGAAATACCACTTTTTCCAACCAAAATTCACATTTCTTGAATTTAGCATACAATTTTTTATTTCTCAGGATTTCTAGTGTAATCCGAAGATGTTCCGCATGTTGCTCCTGATTTCTCGAATGTACCAGAATATCATCAATAAAAACAATCACAAATTGATCCAGATATTGATGAAATATCTGATTCATTAAATCCATGAAAATAGCTGGTGCATTACTGAGTCCAAATGGTAGCACCACGAACTTATAATGACCATATCGAGTCCTGAAAGCTGTCTTCGGAATATTGATTTCCTTTATTTTCACCTGATGATACCCCGATCTCAAATCAATCTTTGAAAATACACTAGCTCCTATTAATTGATCGAACATATCTTCAATTCTGGGAAGAGGGTATTTGTTCTTGATGGTAAGTTTATTCAATTCCTGATAGTCGATGCACATTCTTAATGACCCATCTTTCTTCTTCACAAATAACACCGGTGCTCCCCAGGGTGATACACTTGGTCGAATAAAACCCTTATCCAGTAATTCTTGCAGTTGCACCTTCAGTTCTTGCAATTCTTTTGGTGCCATTCTCTAGGGTGCTTTTGAAACAGGCGCTGCTCCGGGAATTAAATCAATAGTAAATTTCAACTGACGATCTGGGGTTAGTCCTGGAAAATCATCTGGGAATACATCCTTGTATTCACATACTACCGGCATATCGTCCAATGTTGGACCATCAGACTTTGTTGCTACAACATTTACTAGAAATGCTGTACATTCTCCTTTCCTTAAAATTTTCCGAACCTTTACTGCTGAAATTACCCGAGGTATATTTCTCACTCCTGCACCATAGATTGTAAAATTCACACCTTCCGGTTTTCGCACCGATATTTCTTTCTCTTGGCATTTTATAAGAGCATGATTAGCCTTAAGCCAATTCATTCCTAATATAACATCAAAATCCTTCATCTCTAATATATGTAGATCCGCCGGAATTACCGTACGATCGAAATCCATCCTTACATTTCTACATAATCTTGAGGATTGTATTGTAGTACCGGAAGGAATATTTACCTCTAGGAAATTTCCTTCTATTATCATATGAGTATCCTTGATTTGCTCAAATATCTTCCTAGAGATAAATGAATGTGTGGCACCAGTATCAAATAGTGTAAGAGCAGGTACTTGAAATTTTTTGAACATACCTGCCATTACTTCCGGGTTTACTATAGCCTCCTGCTAGTTCATAGTGAATACTCGGGCAGGTGCCGACCTTTGTTGTTCTTTCCACTTTGGACAATTAGTTATGACATGTCCCGGTTCCTTACATCTGTAACAGATTCCTGTTCCCTTCAGGCATTGCCCAAAGTGTTCCTTCCCACAATTTTTGCACTTAGGTGGCCTCTGTTGTTGTCGTGGCACTATTTCTGTCTTTTTAACTTGCTCAAAATTTCTTCCTTGGTTCGTACCCATCTACTTCCTTTTGTTTCGTTGTGATTCTGGCGTTCTTACGTCCTCTGATTTCATATATGCTGCTATCATCTGAGATTTCTCGAATGCCGAGGCATAAGACTTAATATCTTGTGTCGCTAAGATAGTACTGATTTCCGATCGTAAATTCTGCATAAATCTTTTTTGCTTTCCTTTCATCAGTATTAATCAAATGAGAAGCATATCTTCCCAATTGATTAAATTTCCTTTCATATTCCTGTACTGTCAGGTTCCCTTGTTTCAATTGTAGGAATTCAGTCTCTTTCTGATCTAAGAATGACTGTGGTATATAATTCTTAACCACTGCTTCTACAAATCTTTCCCAAGTAACTGTAGTTCGTTCTTCTTCAGTCATTGTCCTACAGTGAGCTTCCCACCAATAATCTGCATCTTCAGTCAGCTGAAATATAGCACAAGAAACTTTCTGCTCATCGGTGCACTTAAAATAAGCGAATATTTTCTCCAGACTTCGAATCCAGTTCTCTACTTCCATAGGGTTATCTTTCCCAGTTAAGGTTGGGGGTCTAAATTTCTTAAACTGACTAACAATATCATAGTTTTGGGCTGAAGATACAGGGGTTTGTGATGATTGGCTCTGCTACCCTAATTGCTGAGCTAACCCCCTTAAGACGGAAGTTAGATCCTCGCTCATGCCTGAGTTGTTTTGGTTTCCTCTACGACTCATAGTTCTATTCAATATCAAATTTATTAGTAACAATTAAATGATATAATAATTATGACACATTTTTCATATATTCAAAATACAGCATATATTACATGCATAAATATTACATCCAAAAACATCATACATTTATTACATCCAAAAGCATATAGTATATCAAAAGCATTTAGTACACATATCATCTAATATCATATAATTTTCATATAACAATATAGTATACATATCAGATAAAACACATAGTTTTAATCATCATCATCATCATCAATGATGATTATACCTGGTTCATCCTTTTCTTCTTCCCACATCTCGATGGAACTGTCGCTGCTATCTTCCTCCATTTCAGAACTTTCATAGCTACTATCCTCCTCCATTTCAGGACTTCCACAGCTTTCTTGTACTGGTTCCCTCTCAAGCTGCCTTTCCTGGTTTTCCCTTATCTCAAATCTTGGATGTAGTGGTGTAAAATTGACTGTTTCTGATTGGGCCCATTCACAATATAGCATCGAAGTAAAACACGGAGAGCACAGGTGTCCATGTTTATCAAACACATAGTCAAGTATATCCAGAGATACATGTACCCAAGTAGATGGCAGAGTGTCGAGAAGCAAGTGATAAAAATAATCATCAGTTATATGATATCCGTTCATTAACGTATGTCTATACTGTGATGTTATTTCCCCGATATGAGCCCCTAGATCTTCCACCTCGGTTCTACCCAATTTATGTACTCGTTCTAATCTTTTAGTATTCTGTCTTCTAACATCCTCGTTCATTTCTGTTTACTTTACACACTTTACTGGTTAGTTTAAACAATAATAACAAACTTTCAAATAATCAATCACACATTCAAATAAATAACATAATTTAAGCACATATAAAACATTTACCTGATCCCGTCGTGGAGAATGATCTCGGTGCGGCTGTTTTCTTTTAAAATTTTACAACACACTCTTTTTTAAAATACTTTAGCAGGCGAACCTGCTCTGATACCACCTGTGACGTCCCCACTTAAATAGTACGGAAAATATGATGTGACACAAGTAGGAACATCACTAAAATAATATTTTACATTAAAATATACACACATCACACATTTACACAGCAGAAGTAATAAATAAGTGTGCTCGTAGCTTAGTTTACAATCCAAAATTTTAAAATATTATTCTTGAAAGTATAAAGTCGTTAAGGAAACTTCACAGCCCACCGAGTTCATTCGCCCACTTCAGAATCCACAGCATCTGTAAAAATTGAAAAGTGGAAGGGATAAGTGTTTGTAAACACTTAGTGGGAAACCTCTTATTAATTTCACAAACTAAACATCAATTGTTTATAATATGTGAGCCCCCGGAATTTCACCGGGTATATGCTTGGGTGGCGTGACCAACCCGTGGTGCCGGAATGACCGGACTATATGCTTGCCAACATAATATTGGACTTATATGTGGGGCCAGTCGATAGCGGGCCAGACTCAAAATTTAATATTCAACATTTAATAAGTGCAATTAAATAATAAGAGAACACTCGGTGAAGAGCGAAGTGATTCCCCACCTTACAGGTTTGTACCTACAAGTAAAATTTTTAAAATAAAAACATTGTTACTTATCCCTTCACTTTTGTAAATTGTAAGACTTGAATTCAATTTCAATATATACTCAATTATTGTATATTAAAGCACAAATATCAATTAAGTGTGTAAAATCATCAAATAGCAAGTTATAAATATCGACCGTAAACATGTAAACGGACCATTTCAACTTTTCTTAAAAAATTCGATTTTTGCAGATTTACACACCTAAATTTGAAAATTCACCATAAATCAACCATAAGTCCAATACTCCTCAAATTTTAACCATGAACTCCCAACTTCAAGAATTTTATCGAAAAACTTTGATTTTCTTTAAAAGCTTAACCAATTATTCTCTGATCATAGCAATCTTCTACCGTTCCTGCAATTACGTCCAAAACCCTAGCTCTACTTCGAAAAATCACCACGAATTGAATACTAGTCCAAAAATTATGAAATTTGACACCTAAGTTCCATCACAAGTCTATCTTCACATATAAAATTTTCAGAATTATCCACCGACAGATTGGATCAAAAACGAAATTCTTTCACAAGTTGTCCAGATTTTCGGTTTTCATGCATATATGAAGAACATATCATTTTATATTCATTCTAACCCATACAATTTCATGATTTCTACTTCTAAAGCATATATATATTCAAGTAATAAACATGATTTTGGTCATAACTCATGAAGAAATTGAATTAAACATTAAAAAATGAAGTAAAACATGTATAACATGCAAATTACTCATCAAAACTCATTTTCCTATCATTTAATTCATATATCATGCATAAACTTCATACTACCACTTAAATAATTACTCAATCAAGAAGAGAAACTTACTTAGAGATAGGTAGCTACAAAAAATCTCTTCTCCTCCTTTCTATAAGTGTAGTATTTGTGTTGGTTTTTCTTGAACTTATGTTTAAATTTTCATGCAAGGTCACCTATTTATAGTAGAAGATGTGCTTGGAGGCTACTCAATACTCCCTCTTGACCGCCACTTTAAGAAGAGTGTGGAGGATTTTGGATAATCTTGGAGGTTAAGTAAAGTACACTTATTATCTTAAGGTTAGAAGCCAATTTTGACTTTTCTTTTTACTAACCTTATCTTATCTTATCTTAATCTTGAAGCTTCTCTAATTCTCCTAATTTATCCCTAATTTTTGAAAATCAAGAGGAGTCCAAGAGTAGTCTTGTATTTTGTAGAAATAACACATATATACTATGAATTTAATAAGTAGAAATTGTGATTATTGGATAATTCTAATAAAATTTACTTATACTATCTTATGAAATAAAACTAAAACCCTTCTAAGACTCTAAATAAATTAAAAAGTCTATATACTAGTCATAAAAATATATCGAGTAATCGATACGCAATTCGTTTCTTAAAGAAACATTCATTTTTTAACTTATAACTTATTAAATAAATTACTATACTTAAGGACTTTATTAATTTCTATATCAAATACTTTAAGACATAAAATAAAGATCATATAAAAAATTATAAAACTCAAGAAATAGCATGTATTGAGCAAATAATACAGTAATTGTAACTATTGAGTAATTAAAACAAATAAACATGTTTTTTTACGTAATTTTGGATGTAAATGCGTCACGTAGATTCATGAAGAATTATAAAGCATTTAGTATAGAAAATAAGATCATGAAAACCTAGGGTATTACACCTTTGCTCTCCCATGTGTGCATGCTTGACACATGGAGAGTTGACTTATTTGACATTATCTAAGCTAATTTCTATCCTCTAAGCTGAATTAGCTCGTATTAAAGAGCAGTTCGTCTCTTAGGACTTGTCCTTGAGGAGTCATTACCTTGATCTTGGTGGTCGACTTATCTTCTGCCGTGACACTTTGGCTAATGTAGCTCGCCATGGTCTTATTTGGGTTTGGGTGACCTTTTGATCTTAAGTAGTTCGGCTGGGTGAAGTTGCTCGCCTAGCTGGAGTAGCTCGCCTGGCTATTCCAGCTCGGCCTGGCTCAGTTTGGCTTGTTTAATCTTGCCTTTGGTGTAATTAATTTGCTTAAACCTGTTCGCCTTGATTGTATTATAGCTCGCCTATCAACAATATTTACTTCGTGTTTTAGCGAATGAGTTTTTTTTATTATTTTATTAAATGATAAAGTAATTTTTAAAGTGTTTTATAATAGAGGAGATATATATCTATCATACTCATTCTTAAAAAATTACTTTATTATTTCAAACATTAATAAACAACTCGCTCGCTAAAATACGAGAAAAAAAAAATAGTGTAAATGTTGGAGTATGATGTATGACGAAAAAGAGTTGATCATCTTTAACTTAATTCTTATTTATTAGCGCGATCATTAATAATCATTCTCGTCATCATTATTTTTTTTATAGTAAAAGTTATATATATATAAAAGTGTGAAGTACATGGGATACTCAACCCTTTTACATCAAGGAATACCAGGGAAAGTTTAGATTACATTACTCAAAGACTCCAAACAACATAAAGTTCTCTCATCCAATTCAGATTTGGTGTACCTTTCAATTTATCCTCCTTTGCTGTGACCCATGACCATATTCTCAATTTGATTTCTTCCACTAATTTGCCGACCTCCGGAATTTTATTTACGAAATATAATTCGTTATGTGCTCTCCATATTACCCAAACAATTCCGGCCCATAAACTTATCAACACTTTGTTGCCTTTCGGGTTGTCGAGTAAGGCACCAAATTGAGATAAATTTATGATCGGTCTCGAATGAGGAATAATCGCCAGATTCAACCATTGAAAAACGTGCGCCCAAAAGTATAATTAATTTGGGTTCCAAAAATCTGAAACAATTACAATATTTAATGATACTTTTAATGAGATTATCGATACTGTTGGTCAAATATTCAATATTTTAATATAGTTTCATGATAAGATTATCATGAACTATTTTCATATAATAATTTTACAAATTTTAAATCAAACACCCCTTTTCGGTATGTTTTTCTTTCTATAATTATTTTTTTCCTAAAAGGTTGAGAGTATCAATTTGCATGTGCTTGAAGTATCATTTAAAAAAAATCTTAAAAAAATAAAAAAGTGTAATGCTCAAGTCTTTAGCTCGCGATAATTGAAACTGGTGACACCCGTTAGCTTTGTCGTATATATATATTTTTTATCTTTTTTTAAATTGTCATTATAGATTTAAAGTGAAAATCAACTATTGCGACAATTTCCATTAAACTTTGATGAAACAAAATAATAATGGGTGAAATAATTTCCAGTTTTAATAATCAACGTTTGTTAAATGAATATATTTAAATTGAGTGATAATTAGTAGTATATCAAAATAAACGTAATACTTTAGAAATGTAAAAATGTAATTTTTCTTATACAAAAAAAAAAAAAAATTGGGATGACAATTTCTTTTATGATGATTATGATAATGATGTGTGTGTGTGTGTGTGTGTGGGGGGGGGGGGGGGGGGGGGTGGGGAAGGCATGACTTGGAAGCAATGTGTAAATTGAAATAGATTGATGAAAAATAATATGTACAAACCAAACCTTATTGACGTCTGAACCTCCATCCAGCTTTTTGTCTCCAATCTAAGCCCCAACTGAAATGATTCTTCTCCACCCCTTTGTCCCCTTACTTACAAGTAGTACACTTCATACCTTACAAGTATTAGTAATGTGTGCACTCTTGTTTGTTTTTACCTACATGTTTTCAAGTACTTTCTCATTTGAATCATTTCTATGTATTTATCGAATATAATGCATATATAACTCACTTTTATAAAAAAAAAACAAAATTTTATTTATCATATTAGAAAATCACTTTTTAAATTAATAAATTATTAATTTATAAATAAATAAATTTTTTTAAATAATAAAATTTTGAGCTTTTCTAGTGTGCACCAGGTACACTGGTGCACCTAGCCACGTCAGCAGGTCACCCATGGCCTTGTCCCACTTGCATGTAATTCGAGGTAAGTAATGATTAGTTAATTATTTGTTCTGTGAGAAATATAATGTACATAGTTCACACTTTTTCTGAAATTAATGCACACTTTTTCTGAAATTAATGCACACTTTTTCTTAAATTAAATTGGTCACTTTCCAATTTTGGGCCTTTATTTTTTCTTTTCTTTTTTTCGGCCCACTTTTTTGGTCCATCTCTTAATAATTGTTTGAAGTTGTCTTTATTTATTTAGACTAGGGTCTTTTAATTATTAATAATAGTAGTTATTAATATGAATCATACTTATTTAATTTAAATGTATTAAATTATATATTTAATGTTTCGAATAATTAAAAATTGTTTTTTTTTTACAAAAGATGAGTTACCTCTTTTTTTTTTTTTTGATTGGTTAAGTTGTGACTCGAACCCATAACATTTTGCTCATAGGTAGTGCGGCTCTAACCAATTGAGTTATACGTACCATTTTTTAATAGCACCTTCATTAAATATAATTTTGAACCAATTGTAATTGAACAAAAAATAAATATTATTTAAAATTTCATTTCAAAGTGCATATTACCAGATTAGCATATAAGTTAAAACCTCATTTCAATGTGCATATTATTACCAAGATTAGCACTATTGACTTTATCTATTCTCAAAACCAAAATAATTTAAGCATTATAATTAAGTTACAATAAGTTAATGGTACCACTAAAATCAAGATTAGACTAGTATTATTAAGCCCAACTAAATTCAAATAACAACTCTACTTATCACATTTCATACGGATGTAAAAAAAAAGTTTCATCAAGTAAACTGGAAAGCCCTAAAGTCCCCAAAATGAAACGATCTAGTTTATAGCACATTTTGGATTTATTTTGGTTAATGTCTACTGCAGAAAAAAAAAAAAAAAAAAAAGCTGAGTTTTGGAAAAATCACTCAACAACTAATGAGACAAAGCATTAACATCTTCATCATCTTCATCCTCAACCTCTTAAACGAATTTCTCAGAATTTGTACCATCCTTCAAAACCGGGCAATTCGACTTGTAATGTCCTGGTTGTCTGCATATTCCGCACTTTCTTGATTTTCCCTTGTTCTTCTTTGTATTAGATCGAGACCCCTTTGTCCTAACCACGTTTGGATTTTTCATAAATTTCGTTGTGTCTACATGCAGACGTTTTCTTTTGTCCTTGTTGTTGTCATCAGTCTTACATTTGGCCGTGGCAAGACAAAGCCGCGACATTATGTTATCAGATCCTCGAGGGTAAGCTTGCACAAGTCATCTGTAGTTGACGCTATGTGGCAAATTTGGTAAATCTTCGCATGCAAATGGCTGAACCTCCTGTCTATTGGGTTTGCTTTGGATAATTCCTTGTTAGAAATGGCACCCATGGTGCCAGCGCAGTCCTTACCTCACCTGTCCTTCAGCAATACATCTGGAATCAAGGTCATATTAGCAGTCTTCATAACACAAAATATGTGGCGGCATGCCATCCAAAATATTCAAACATCCCACATGGACAAACAATGTATTTATCTGAATTTCCTATGGTGACCCTTGTCTCTTTAGCTGTCTCATCTCTATACTTCACAATTATCACGGTCTTAAAGCCGTCCTCGGTCTCCACTCCAATTGGAGTATATTTCGATTTCTTCGTCATCTCTTCTCGCACCTTAAAAGAAACCATATTTTGTTTTTCATAGGTGTGATGTGTAAACTGTAAATGTAACTATAAATTTAAGCAGAAGAGATTACACGTTGATTTACCTCCCTGAAAACACTTCTACTGTAGAACTTTAAAGCAGTGCTTTCCAAGGCTTTAAGATGTGTCCCCAAGTCCAATTCTGTCTGGTTGTTGATGAAATCATGTTTTAGCATCTGTTGCCTCATCCTACATGTTGCCCTACAGAAATGCTTGACGAATGTATACAAACTGAGGCCAGGATAACAAATCGATTCATGTATGCATGCACACTCTCACATTGTTGAGTTATATTCATCCCTGCACAGAAAACTTCTATAAAGTAAGGCTCAACCCATTTTTCCTTTTTCTCATATAGTTCTTCCATCCAATTGTTTACCACTAGTTTGTAATTCTCCAAAAGTAAAGTCCATTCCTTTTCAAAAACCTCCTCTGAATTTTGACGTCGCGTGACTCTCCCAAAGTCGCGTAAAAAATTTGTAGCAGCAGAAACTACACGAGCATTGTGCATCAGATGCTATGAACAAAGCCTATGCTTTGTCAGCGGCATTTCAGTTGCTAGTGCGGACGCAATAGCTTTGTCACCATCTGTTAGAACACAACTTGGCTCCTTATCACCCATGGAATCCATGAACGCTTTGAATGTCCAGTTGTATGAATCGATAGTTTCATCTGCTATCAAACAACACACAAAAATGATACTGCTCCGATGTTTATTAACCCTAACAAACTCCACAAGAGGCATTTTAAACATATTAGTTTTGTAGGTTGAATCAATCACCACTACATCCCCAAACAATTCGTAATCCCTTTTTGAAGCAGAATCCCTCCAGAACAGTCTAATCAGTTTATTATTTTCATCCAACGCGTACCTGATGTAAAGGCCACAAACTATATCTTTTAGCACGTAAAAGAGATTTTATTAAGAGAAAAAGAAAAATGTCCCACAACCCGGGACCAGGAGAAATGGAAAGAGTGGGCCTCATAAAAAACCTCACCGTAAACCTCCCTTGAGGATAAATCGATGTAGGCGAAAAAGAGTTGCCAACCACCCTAACCACAAATCCTTAATAGGAAAGCCCAGAATACAAAGCAGAAAGGATTCATTCCCAGCTCGACGAACTAGAAAGAATGAACCAGTAACCAAGCTCTCAGCCTCAAGGACTGAATTGAGACTGGCCCAAATAAGAAAAACAAGGGGCTCGAAAATACAAAGCCCAAAAAATCACATCCGAACAAATGTATCATATAGGTCTTTAAACAGAAACCGGCGAATACAATCCGGCGGGTTAACTTCCCAAACATCATCAGTTCTAAGTTTTTCTAAACAATCCGCCACTTGATTTCCTTCCCTCCATATATGTGTAAAGCGAACCTCCATCCCTTCCATAAGACTCTGAGTGACGTTCCAAAGATTTCAAAGTCACCATGGAACGAAAGGGATCCTCCGAATCATGGTGTGAATGGCGAGGCTGGAATCGAACTCAACCCACAAACGTAACCAGCCCTTTGCATGGGCAAATCTGATTGCCAAGAGAATAGCAGCAAGCTCGGCCTCAAGAATAAAACCAATCCCATGTTCGGCACAAAAGGCAGCCTCGAAACCCCCCAATAAATTTTGAAAACAGCCCCAACCAAAATATCTCCGGGTGCTTGAAAGACACTCCCATCGGTGTTCACCTTCCATCAGAGATCACATGGCGGAAGCCAACGAAAATGAAGAGGAGAACGCTGCTATCGCTGGCGGACAGTAATTCGTAGCGAAGACAAAATCAGGTCCTGGGAGGAGCCATGCGATGGGGCTTTGCAAAGAGGATCAACCTCATGAATTGGAGCTAATACCAGCGTCTTGCATGTATGAAGCTAAGACGTCGCATCCTCAAAAATAGTTTTATTCCTCATCCACCAAACTGCCCAGATGGTAGTTATGAATCCAACCTGCCAAAGCTCGCCAACCTGAGTATTAGGGTCATGAAAACTCGCCTGCAACACCATGCTCGAGAAACCCTCATGAAAGTCAATGTGAACATTGAATAAACAAGTAAAATAACCAAGTAACGACTTAGTAAAAGCATACTGAGAAAGGATATGAGATTGCATCTCCTCATCACCACCGCACAACGGGCAACGTGAAGGCCTATGCGTGCCAAATTTAATCATCCAATCAGTAGTAGGGAGCTTGCCCCATAAAGCTTGCCAAATCACCGTCGACCTACATGGCGGAATGTAGGGATTTCAAATCCAAGAAGCCCAGTGGACATTTGGAAACGGATGCCGAATATCATCATAAAAGAGTCGAGATGTGAGCTCACCCGAAACCGTACCCGACCAAATTGCCCGATCTTTATCATGAGTAATAGGAATACTCAGGATATCCCTAACAATATCAAGATACGAGAGCACAAAAGACATTTCAAAATGCCAACACCCCTCAAAGTAAAAATCTCCAATATTGGCCGTCAAAGAAGTAGCAATATCACGAGGAACCCTAATCCTCTCCATAATGGAATACCCCAACTAGTTGTCATACCAAACACTGATATCAATAATTTATATCTTTTAGGGTTGTAAGATAGTTGATTCGGTGTTAGTGTCAAGAGTTGTGGTCCTTTCATGATCCCATGTGATAAAATTGTAATGATTCTTAATAATGAAACCCAATTTATCGAACCTACCCATAGCTGCAACCATGTAGTCCATGATCCTGCAAGTCTTAATACCAGCTGCCTTCATTGTGCGTATCTCCATTTTTTGTCCATCAGATATGTTCCGATTATATCTAAAGAAATAGCTCTGTCCTTTATTACCAATGTGTGGTTGTGTTCTGGATTAAATGTTGACACTCTATACGTACGACTGACATTGTTATATCTTACAACAAATGTAGCTTTGCAACCACACCTTGTTCGTGGCATACATCTACGTTTTCCTTCCATCCCTGAGCTCTGTTTATTAGTCTTTCCTACATGGTGACATACCAGTCGACGCATGGTTATGATTCCTTCTACTGTATCAGTAGTCTTGTTGTTTTGCCGTATGCCGAAACCCATTTCCCTTGATTATGCTAGGTAGAATCCCTCAGCCGCATCTAATGTGGCAAATGTTCTCCCAACCAAATCGGTAGATTCCCACTCTTTGACATCTTTACGGGACAAGTCCTCTACATCGCTCTGCTGATCGAAGAAACTGTTAAGATCAATACCATCCTCGCAAGCCTCGGTTGATACTTTTGATGTATCAGCTGGGAATTATTCCTCGGCACTGTCCACAATGGGTTCACAAACATTTTTGTCTGTCACTGAAAGTGTCGTGCTAAAATCTGCGAATATACTCTCCATATTATTGGTGTTCTCAATTCTAACCAGTCCTAATTTGACTTCTCCGGTTGAGTTGTGATCCAACCCTTCCAAGCGCCGATATTTAGATCCTTTAAATACATAAGATTATCACTTGCGTATTTAAACAAACATCTTGCAGGCACGACGAAACCGGAATGCACAAGAAGTTAAAAAGGCCCAATTACACACATAATTACGCTAATTCGCGAATACATACTAGCATCATTCGATGATTCAAATTTAAGATTAAGTCTTTAGTGTTAGAGTTGTAGTCATAATTCATCAACCAAAAAATGAAATTAAACCTAACCATAAAACATTAGAAAAAGCCTTGTAAATTTTAACAGTGGAGGAAAATACTTACCCGTACTAGAAATTTAGGTGAAGATGCTCGTCTCTATGATATTCCTCCTAGTAGATTGGACGAACACAATTGAGAATTTAAAAAATCAAAATTTTAGGGAAGTTTCGGACTGGTGGAGGTAAAAAAATTTGAAGAGGGAAATTTCCTTTGGCCCAAAAATTGAAATTAACCTAATTTTGAAATTTGGTATAATTTCGAATTTGAATACAATTTAGTTCAATCCTTTAATAAATACTACTATTTAGTTCAACCTTTAATACAAAATACTATGGATATTTGATATTATCTTGCATAATACACTATTACTCACTATAATTAATTCAAATAAGGAAGTATTGCAAGTGATACTATTTTTTACAACCATTAGTGCATACGGTTTGGCGTTTAGGGTTGAATTAAGGAATTAATTTGCGTAATGCACTATTACTCACAAAAATGAATTTAATTGTTGCACATTTGCAAATGATACTTTGTAGTTCAACTTTTAATACAAAATACTATGGATCTTTGATATTATCTTGCACAATACACTATTACTCACTATAATTAATTTAAAACTTCCACAATTGCAAGTGATACTATTTTTAACAACCATTACTACATAGGGATTGGCGTTTAGGGTTGGATTAAGGAATTGATTTGTGTAATGCACTATTACTCAAAAAATGAATGTAATTGTAACACATTTGAAAGTGATACTTTTTAGTTAAACCTTTAATACAAAATACTATAGGTATTTGATACTATCTTGCATAATACACTATTACTCACTATAATTAATTCAAATAAGGAAGTGATGGTCCCGTTTTAGAAGGGCAAAATGGGAATTCAGGAGCACAAATAATTTTTTTTTTTAAACCTTTTTTTTTTCTCAGGGAGTTCAGTAAGAGTGAGAAATACTCAAGTCACTGCTCTGCTCAGAGGCTGAGTTACCAAGTCAGAGAGAAGGCTTGGAGACTCATGCTCTGAGCAAGGACAGTGGCTTGAGATACTGAACTCTCGAGTGCGTTATCAAATCACAGCTTGCACCCTGAACAAGTTCAGTGACGAAATACTCAAGTCACTGCGTTGCTGAGAGTCAGAGCTATCAAGTCAGTGATGAGACTTGAAAGCTCAGGCTCTCAACAAGGCAGTGACTCGAGAGACTGAACTCTCGAGTGCCTTGCCAGATTTAGTCAGTGAGATAGAATCTCCCTGACCTGAATGCTTAACTAAAGTTCCTTTTTAAACAATGCTCTCAGTGAGTAGATTTTCGCAATACTTTAGAAGAAAAGACATTCCAAATAATAACACTTGGTTTAACGTGGTTCGGAGACTCAAGCTCTTACATCCACGGCCTGATTTAACAGGAAATCCACTCCTTTGGATTCTTGTTTTTAACGTGCCAAGGTGCACTTACAACTGGACTCACGCCACTCCCTGGGCTGCCCTTCTCCTCACTTACTACCAACAAACCTGACTAGAGGGTTTTGGTTTCGGTTAGGGTTTTCTCCAACTATGTGAAGTTTTCCCTTTACAATGTGTTAGCCAATAGCTAAGATAGGGAAAACCTCTCTAAGCCTCGAGTTACAAGTTGAGCACTCTTATGTATATATTTGTGAACTCTCAGTGTATAGATATGAGTAGAACCTCCTTATATCTCCCATGCACGTATGCTACTACTCACACTCTCAGCTTGTAGGTGTTTGTTTTTCTTACAAGGTACAACAATACAACTCTCAAATAAAAACAACACACACTCATATCAACAAGCCATGAGCTTGTATTTATAATGGGGATTCAAATGTATCCGTTGGAGAGGAAATACATTTGAATCCAGCATTAAATGGTTTCATCCACTTTTCTTGGAATGCGGCCTTTGTCAGTGTCAGAGTTGCTGCCTCGTGCTGATTGGTCCACGTGGCCTGGATTCACGGATCTTTGACTCAGTGGGTTTGACTAAGACCCACTGACTTAAGGTAGTTTTCTCCTTCACTGACAAGATGATCTTCAGTTGGACTGACTCGTCCTCAGTGTAGTTGTCCTTCAAGGACTGTTTGAAGATTACTCCAAGAAGTTTGTCATAAGGCTGGATGACAAACTTCCCTGACCACAGTAGCCTGACTCCTTCAGGCCTACTTGGTGCAACACTGATCCTCCTGATCAGGCTCTTCACTGAGTGCTCCACCAGACTTGGCTTAGATCAGCCTGACTTGCACTCAATGGGACATCCTTCAGGCTTCTCCATTGGTTCAGGTTGATGGCATGTCTTCAGTCAGCTCTTCTGGTTGTCATCTTGATACCTTTAGGCTACGTTGAGAAGTTCCCCCTCGCTGAGTTCCCCCTCAACTGAGCAACCTATTCTACTGAGAGCTAACCTAGCCTGACCTGATCTAAAGGATACTATCCTGACTGCTTTCAAACCTATTACATGTTGTTTTGGAAAATCATCAAAACTAAAGCATATCCCAACAGGAAGTATTGCACGTGATACTATTTTTTACAGCCATTAGTGCATATGGTTTGGCGTTTAGGGTTGGATTAAGGAATTAATTTGCGTAATGCACTATTACTCACAAAAATGAATTTAATTGTTGCACATTTGCAAGTGATACTTTTTAGATCAACCTTTAATACAAAACACTATGGATCTTTGATATTATCTTGCATAATACACTATTACTCACTATAATTAATTCAAAACTTCCACAACTGCAAGTGATACTATTTTTAACAACCATTACTACACACGGATTGGCTTTTAGGGTTGGACTAAGGAATTGATTTGCGTAATGCACTATTACTCACAAAAATGAATTTAATTGTTACACATTTGTAAGTGATACTCCCTTCGTCCCCCAAAAGTATGATCATTTGTTTTTAACAGGTTTTAGAAAAACGTAGATAAAGTAAATAAAGTAAGAGTTTTTGGTGTATTGTATGGTCCATTTATGAGTTAAGTTGTTGCTTGTGAGTGTTAAGCCGATGACATGTGAAAATATTAAGCGATGGTCGAATGGTGAAGAAAACAAAATTATTGAAAAAAAAATAGAAAGCCATACTTTTGGGGGACGGAGGTAGTACTTTTTAGTTCAACCCTTAATACAAAATACTATAGATCTTTGATATTATCCTGCATAATACACTATTACTCAATATAATTAATTCCAAACTTCCACAATTGCAAGTGATACTATTTTTTACAGCCATTAGTGCATACAGTTTGGCGTTTAGGGTTGGATTAAGGAATTAATTTGCGTAATGCACTATTACTCACAAAAGTGAATTTAATTGTTACACATTTGAAAGTGATACTTTTTAGTTCAACCTTTAATACAATATACTATGGATCTTTGATATTATCTTGCATAATACACTATTACTCACTATAATTAATTCAAAACTTCCACAATTGCAAGTGATACTATTTTTAACAACCATTACTAAATACGTATTGACATTTATGGTTGGATTAAGGAATTGAATTGCGTAATGCACTATTACTCACAAAAAATTAATGTAATTGTTATACATTTGCAAGTGATACTTTTTAGTTCAACCTTTAATACAAAATACTATAGATCTATCTTGCATAATACACTATTACTCACTATAATTAATTCAAATAAGGAAGTATTGCAAGTGATACTATTTTTTACAACCATTAGTGCATACGGTTTGGCGTTTAGGGTTGGATTAAGGAATTAAATTTCTTAATGCACTATTACTCACAAAAAATGAATTTAATTGTAACACATTTGCAAGTGATACTTTTTAGTTCAACCTTTAATACAAAATACTATGGATCTTTGATATTATCTTGCATAATACACTATTACTCACTATAATTAATTCAAAACTTCCACAATTGCAAGTGATACTATTTTTAACAACCACTAGTACATACGGATTTTCGTTTAGGGTTGGATTAAGGAATTAATTTGCTTAATGCACTATTACTCACAAAAATGAATTTAATTGTTACACATTTGCAAGTGATACTTTATAGTTGAACCTTTAATATAAAATACAATGGATCTTTGATATTATCTTGCATAATACACTATTACTTATTATAATTAATTCAAATAAGGATGTATTGCAAGTGATGTTATTTTTAACAACAATTAGTGCATTCGGTTTGGCGTTTATTCGTGGATTAAGGAGTTATTTGGCATAATGCACGAATACTAACTAAAATGAATTTAATTGTTACACATTTGCAAGTGATATTTTGTAGTTCAACCTTTAATACCTAATATTATGGATCTTTGATATTAACTTCCATAATACACTATTAGTTACTAAAATTAATTCAAATCTTTCACAATTGCAAGTGATATCTAAGAACCCAGATTAATTTAGCATAAACACTTCTTTGCTGTCTTTGGTTTGTCACAACCATATTACATAATAACAAAATGATTTTAATAACACATGTCCTCATCATGTTATGAACCCATTCAAAAAGATATTGTCTTTATTGTGCCAAAGCCACAGTACTTAAAAGCATAATTTTTAAATACTAAACGAACGTGCACCCATTAAAGAACTGGGTCCGACAACTTTCGACTTGGAATTAAACAATGCTTTAACAATTGATTTCAGAGCGTTCACCATTTTGCGTAATGCAAGGTTACTCACAAAAATGAATTCAACTGTTACACATTTGCAAGTGATACTTTTTAGTTCAACCTTTAATACAAAATACCATGGATCTTTGATATTATCTTGCATAATACACTATTACTCACTATAATTAATTCAAAACTTACACAATTGCAAGTGATACTATTTTTAACAACCATTACTACATACGGATTGGCGTTTAGGGTTGGATTAAGGAATTGATTTGCGTAATGCACTATTACTCACAAAAAATGAATGTAATTGTTACACATTTGCAAGTGATACTTTTTTGTTCAACCTTTAATACAAAATACTATAGATCTATCTTGCATAATACACTATTACTCACTATAATTAATTCAAATAAGGAAGTATTGCAAGTGATACTATTTTTTACAACCATTAGTGCATACGCTTTGGCGTTTAGGGTTGGATTAAGGAATTAAATTTCTTAATGCACTATTACTCACAAAAATGAATTTAATTGTAACACATTTGCAAGTGATACTTTTTAGTTCAACCTTTAATACAAAATACTATGGATCTTTGATATTATCTTGCATAATACACTATTACTCACTATAATTAATTCAAAACTTCCACAATTGCAAGTGATACTATTTTTAACAACCACTAGTACATACGGATTTTCGTTTAGGGTTGGATTAAGGAATTAATTTGCTTAATGCACTATTACTCACAAAAATGAATTTAATTGTTACACATTTGCAAGTGATACTTTATAGTTGAACCTTTAATATAAAATACAATGGATCTTTGATATTATCTTGCATAATACACTATTACTTATTATAATTAATTCAAATAAGGATGTATTGCAAGTGATGTTATTTTTAACAACAATTAGTGCATTCGGTTTGGCGTTTATTCGTGGATTAAGGAGTTATTTGGCATAATGCACGAATACTAACTAAAATGAATTTAATTGTTACACATTTGCAAGTGATATTTTGTAGTTCAACCTTTAATACCTAATATTATGGATCTTTGATATTAACTTCCATAATACACTATTAGTTACTAAAATTAATTCAAATCTTTCACAATTGCAAGTGATATCTAAGAACCCAGATTAATTTAGCATAAACACTTCGTTGCTGTCTTTGGTTTGTCACATCCATATTACATAATAACAAAATGATTTTAATAACACATGTCCTCATCATGTTATGAACCCATTCAAAAAGATATTGTCTTTATTGTGCCAAAGCCACGGTACTTAAAAGCATAATTTTTAAATACTAAACGAACGTGCACCCATTAAAGAACTGGGTCCGGCAACTTTCGACTTGGAATTAAACCATGCTTTAACGATTGATTTCAGAGCGTTCACCATTTTGCGTAATGCAAGGTTACTCAAAAAAATGAATTCAATTGTTACACATTTGCAAGTGATACTTTTTAGTTCAACCTTTAATACAAAATACCATGGATCTTTGATATTATCTTGCATAATACACTATTACTCACTATAATTAATGTTGGTCCCACTTGATAGATTAATTGCGGAAGCTTATGTTTAAATGTCTTTCCAAAATCTTTTATAAGAGAGCAATAAACAATATTTAAAATAAAGCGATAAAAGACACAAGATATATAGTGGTTCGGATAAATATCCTACGTCCACTCTCCCTTATCACCAAGGGGTCTCACTAACAACCAACTCACAAACTTACTCACTGGAATTTCTGAAGTACCAGCACCTTCTTACAAACTCTTTAGATCTAACTTCGATCTAAAGATAGACTCACTCCAACCTTATCTTAACAAGATGAACAGGTTGAGTGTATAAACTCCTTACGAGTAGATAAGTAATTAAGAACAAAGTGTGAGTGCAATATGCGTAGTGATCAAGAGCTTAGTGTGGCTATATGCGCGTGAATGATTCTAGAGCTTTTTCTTGATCTGCACTCAAGTATATATAGAGGGGATTAGGGACATAGCCGTTGGGAGGCTAATCCAATCAGATCCTCTATATATGGAAGCTTCAATCAATCAATTCCCTAATTGATTGATTGGGTTGGTGTGATCTTGATTGATTGTCTTCATATCTTCTCAATCCAATCTTGTTTGACTTGATTAGAATCACCAACGGTCAATGGCTTCCTCTGCCTAACTCTGATTCACTCCAGAGAAGGCAGGACCGGACACCAGGCAACCTCGGTGTCTTCTGGTCCTTATCTGGTGAACAGCCAGAATACTCAGTAGAATAAGGGGATCAAACTGAGCATCTTTTGTTCCACCAGACTCGTCTGGTATGGACTCGTCTGGTCTGGGGAAGGACCTCTGCCTCTGGTCTGATCTCCTCTGGTGAAGTCCTCTGGTGGAGTCCTCAGGTGAAGTCCTCTGGTGGAGTCCTCTGGTGAAGTCCTCTGGAGGGGTCTTCTGGTGACTCTTCTGGTGAGGTCTTCTGGTCTGGCAGTTCCCCCTAGACAAGTCCTAATCTAGATCATCATCTGGCTAACAGGTCCAGATGGTCCTATTACATCTTCTGGTTTGTTTTAACTCATCAAAACTAACAAATTTTTATCCTAACAATTTCCCCCTTTTTGATGGAGTTAAAACACTACCAGAACTGATCAAAAGTAAAACTTAAGTAAGAAAATAATAAAGGGATGAGACCTTAGAATAGATCTCATCAGGCAAATAATAAGACAACAAGGAGTTGTCTTTAGAACATAGAAGATATGTATTTTTCATTAATAATCAGAGGACAAAATAATTACAGATTACATTGAAGTTCATTGTCCTATTCTAGGCATATCTTCTGTTCTCTTTAGGGACAAGAAACCAGTCAAGGAACCTATCCTGGACGGCCTTCAACTCTGCAGAAGATGTTGGGGTGAAATTCACCAACACCTTGGTCTTGTAAAGCTTCTTCAGTTCTGCCCAATCCACCTGGTTCCCAATCATGGGAGTGTTAAGATAAGTAAATTCAGGAGCAGTCACCTCCAGGTTGAACTCAATGGTTGAATCCATCAGCTGCTTGTACAAGTCTGCATCATAGGCTTGCATCCAAGAATGGAAGGTTCTGTTGATTAGCTCATCATCTTCTGAAGATCATATTCATAAATCTTGTTTCCCCTTCCATTTCTCCCCCAGATAACATCCCCCAAACCCCATCTGCCTCTTGTAACCCCATTCTACCACCAGAGCAGACTATCCCAAATTTCCAAACACATATCCCCACTAACCCCTCTCCCCCACCTTCTGTATCAGAGGTACCCTCAACCTCCTCTGGTGCAGAAGTCCCCCCTTCAAACACTTCCACCTACCAAATCCCTCCTACCCATTCTGTACCAGATATCCCTTCCTCTTCTGGTGCAGAGCAACCAATCCTTACCACCTCTACTTCACAAAATCCAAATCCTCCCCAAACCCATACAGACCAGGACCCAACCATTTCTATGGCTCTGGGATTCGCTGGCCCTCCCCGCTCTCCAACCTGTTTATCCAGCAATGATAGTGAAGATGAGGAAGCTTCACTTGAGCCTGTTGACTTAGCCCCTTCCTCCTCTGCCTCTGGGCCCAAACCCTTCACTTTCTCTTCTGCAGAAATGGGTCCCATTAGGCAGAGTATGAGTGTAAGTGCTCAGCTCTGGCTAAGAGAGCATTTTCCAGTTCTTCTGGAGCACTTACCACTTCTGGCAGAGCTTACTGATGCCAAGGTCTGGAGCAAGGCCAGACTTGAAGATGTGGAGGACCTGGTGCTATTGCTTGAGGAAATGGGTGCCTCCAACTTCACTGCTTGGGAGATTGAGCTGAAGCAGAAGATGAACATTCAGAACCCAGCAGAGCTGGAGACTCCTGGTGCAGCCAAAGTCTTGATTCGCACCCTGCTCATCCAAAGAGGAGTCATGCTCACTCCAGAGGGCCCCACTTACAAGTTTGGTCCTCACTTTGTCTTCCCTCCAGAGCTTTATTCAGACGAGGAGGACTTCGAGATGTCTCCTGCTATGCTCCAGAAGATGAAGGCTTTCTTCAACGAGCAGATCATGCAGATAGGGCGTTTTTCCAAAGCAATCCAACATATGGCCCCTGCTATGATCGAGCATCAGATTAAGCAAGAGAGGAAAATCTTCCTGAAGCAGATCAAATCCTCTCTGGCAGAGGTTAAAGCTTCGTTCAAGGCTAATGGCTTGTTTGTCAAGCTAGATGTCATGCATAGCCAGAAGCAGCTCCAGGAGCATGTGATGGAGCAGATGAGGCCAGTTTCTGTACTCAAAGTGGAAATGGCCAGCCAGATGATTCAAACTGCTAGAATGAAGGACTCCCTCCAGGAGATGTTGGAGAAGCAAGAGAGACTTGTTGCAGAGTCTAAGGCTTACCTGGAGGAGGCCAAGCAGCTTCGTGATCTTCACTCTTCCTCCAACACTGCCTTGCCTGATCTCATAAGGCAGGTAGTGGAGCCCCTCCTTGATGAAGTTAAAAAGGGGGAAGAGAAGGCCAGAACTGATCTGGCGAAGACCACAAATGAGACGCTCTTTAGCCATGGAGCTCGTCTGGACCTGCTGGAGAACACTTTGGCCCAGGCTGAGTTGCAGAAGAAGAAGAAAGAAGAGTTGAAATCTCTATCTATGGCTAAACATCTTGCTGCAGAAGAAGAGTCATCTGAAGCTGAGCAGGATCCTTCTACCATTCCTGGTCCTGCTAAGAGGAAGATTAGAAAAGTTAAGAAGAGTTTCCTTGAATCTGTTGTCGAAGAAGCAGAGAAGAGATACAAGGAAGAGACTCCAGAGGAGAGGCAAGCCAGAATCAGGAAGAACATAGATGAAGAGCAGAGGCTCAGATATGTTAGGAGACAGAACAAGAAGGCCAGAGAAGCTGGTATTCCTTCTGGTGCAGGTGGCTCAGGTCAGAAGAGGAAAGCTCCTGTGGAGGTTATGAACATCTTGCCACTAAGGACAGAAGGGTCTTTTGACTTTACTGTGCCATATCCTCTGATTGAGAGATGGAGAGAAGCCAAGACCCTCTGGTTCATTCAGCATTATATCCAGAGGCCAGCACCAGAAGATGATGCCAGCTTCTCTGGCCTTCTTGTTCTGTCTCCTAACATATCTGAGCCTCTGCTCTTCATCTATGTTCTTCCTGATTCTGGCTTGCCTCTCCTCTGGAGTTTCTTCCTTGTATCTCTTCTCTGCTTCTTCGACAACAGATTCAAGGAAACTCTTCTTAACTTTTCTAATCTTCCTCTTAGCAGGACCAGGAATGGTAGAAGGATCCTGCTCAGCTTCAGATGACTCTTCTTCTGCAGCAAGCTGTTTAGCCATAGATAGAGATTTCAACTCTTCTTTCTTCTTCTTCTGCAACTCAGCCTGGGCCAAAGTGTTCTCCAGCAGGTCCAGACGAGCTCCATGGCTAAAAAGCGTCTCATTTGTGGTCTTCGCCAGATCAGTTCTGGCCTTCTCTTTCTTGAAGATCATATTCGTAAGCTTTGAGATCAGACAACAGAAGATGGTGATCCAGAGTGTTGAGATCCTTGTTGTCCTTGATCACAGTTTGTGAGTTGGTTGTTAGTGAGACCCCTTGGTGATAATGGAGAGTGGACGTAGGATATTTATCCGAACCACTATATATCTTGTGTCTTTTATCGCTTTATTTTAAATATTGTTTATTGCTCTCTTATAAAAGATTTTGGAAAGACATTTAAACATAAGCTTCCGCAATTAATCTATCAAGTGGGACCAACAAGTGGTATCAGAACTTAGTGTGGCTATATGCGCGTGAATGATTCTAGAGCTTTTTCTTGATCTGCACTCAAGTATATATAGAGGGGATTAGGGACATAGCCGTTGGGAGGCTAATCCAATCAGATCCTCTATATATGGAAGCTTCAATCAATCAATTCCCTAATTGATTGATTGGGTTGGTGTGATCTTGATTGATTGTCTTCATATCTTCTCAATCCAATCTTGTTTGACTTGATTAGAATCACCAACGGTCAATGGCTTCCTCTGCCTAACTCTGATTCACTCCAGAGAAGGCAGGACCAGACACCAGGCAACCTCGGTGTCTTCTGGTCCTTATCTGGTGAACAGCCAGAATACTCAGTAGAATAAGGGGATCAAACTGAGCATCTTTTGTTCCACCAGACTCGTCTGGTCCGGACTCGTCTGGTCTGGGGAAGGACCTCTGCCTCTGGTCTGATCTCCTCTGGTGAAGTCCTCTGGTGGAGTCCTCTGGTGAAGTCCTCTGGAGGGGTCTTCTGGTGACTCTTCTGGTGAGGTCTTCTGGTCTGGCAGTTCCCCCTAGACAAGTCCTAATCTAGATCATCATCTGGCTAACAGGTCCAGATGGTCCTATTACATCTTCTGGTTTGTTTTAACTCATCAAAACTAACAAATTTTTATCCTAACAATTAATTCAAAACTTCCACAATTGCAAGTGATACTATTTTTAACAACCATTACTACATACGGATTGGCATTTAGGGTTGGATTAAGGAATTGATTTGCGTAATGCACTATTACTCACAAAAAATGAATGTAATTGTTACACATTTGCAAGTGATACTTTTTAGTTCAACCTTTAATACAAAATACCATGGATCTGTGATATTATCTTTCATAATACACTATTACTTACTATAATTAATTCAAATAAGGAAGTATTGCAAGTTATACTATTTTTTACAACCATTAGTGCATACAGTTTTGTGTTTAGGATTGGATTAAGGAATTAATTTGCGTAATGCACTGTTACTCACAAAAATGAATTTAATTGTTGTACATTTGCAAGTGATACTTTTTATTTCAACCCTTAATACAAAATACTATGGATTTTTGATATTATCATGCATAATACACTATTATTCACTATAATTAATTCAAAAACTTCCACAATTGCAAGCGATACTATTTTAAACAACCAATAGTACATAGGGATTGGCGTTTAGGGTTGGATTAAGGAATTAATTTGCTTAATGCACTATTACTCACAAAAATGAAGTTAATTGTTACACATTTGCAAGTGATACTTTTTAGTTCAACCTTTAATACAAAATACTATGGATCTTTGATATTATCTTGCATAATACACTATTACTCACTATAATTAATTCAAATAAGGAAGTATTGCAAATGATGTTATTTTTAACAACAATTAGTGCATTCGGTTTGACGTTTAGTAGTGGATTAAGGAGTTATTTTGCATAATGCACTAATACTCACTAAAATGAATTTAATTGTTACACATTCGCAAGTGATATTTTGTAGTTCAATCTTTAATACCTAATATGATGGATCTTTGATATTAACTACCATAATACACTATTAGTCACTAAAATTAATTCAAATCTTTCACAGTTGCAAGTGATATCTAAGAACCCAGATTAATTTAGCATCAACACTTCTTCGCTGTCTTTGGTTTGTCACAACCATATTACATAATAAAAAAATGATTTTAATAACACACGTCCACATCATGTTATGAACCCATTCAAAAAGATATTGTCTTAATTGTGTCAAAACAACGGTACTTAAAAGCTAAATTATTAAATACTAAACGAACGTGCACCCATTAAAGAACTGGGTCCGGCAACTTTCGACTTGGAATTAAACCGTGCTTCAATGTTTGATTTCCGAGCGTTCACCATTTTGTTGGCTTCGAAGTTAAGCATCCACAAGATCAAGCTCAACCTTATTTCACTTGTATTTATTTAATTCCAAAACATAACAAAGTTAATGTTAGATGTACCACTAAATTAGTAGGCAGGATTAGCGCAAGGTAGAGGTAACTCAGAATGTTTTTTGTCAACGGAATGAATACTTTGATCCGAACTTCTGTAGGCTCTCATTTTCTGGATCACGTAAATGTTGATAGGCGAGCAAAAATACAACTAGGGCTGATTAAATGAAGTTATCCCGTCTAAAGTCAGGATCAAGCCAAGTCAAGCTGGAATTGTTAGGCGAGCTATTCCAACCTGGCGAGCTACTCAACCTGTGCGAGCTACTTTAAAGCCGAGGCCATGTGAACCCAAATGGAGCCCAGGCGAGCAATTCCAACTAATATGCGAACAACTCCAACTAAAGCATCAAGATATTAAGTCAATGCAAAGGATGACCAACATAATCAAACTAATAACTCTTCAAAGACAAGACCCCGAAGAGACGGACAACTCATTAAATGAGCAAATTAAGTCTAGAATATAGAATTTAGTTTAGATAAGGCCAAACTAGTCAACTCTACATGTGTCAAACATGCACACATGGAAGAGGAAAGGTTTGCACACCTCCTACTTGTAAAACTTGTATAAATACCTTGAATTTTAATAAATAAAATAAGCACAAATTCACTAATACACCCAAACTTTGACTACTTAAACCAAAGCACCTCGATTCTCAAACGTACAAATTAAATACGTAATCAATACACGTATTTATTCCTTTTCTAATTCTAATTTTCGTATTCACTAATTACGTTAGTGATCAATCACACATAATTATTTGGTGATCTAATTAGTAAATAAAAACAGTCACTAATCCCTGTGATTAGAAATGATCATCAATAAATTGGTGCTAGAAGGAGGGTTTGAACCTCCGATTAAGTATAATTAAGCAAGAACTTCAAGTTTAAAACTTGAAGATTTGAAGAATTTCTTGAAATTCATTTGAGAAATCAAGCAAGAGTGTTCTTGGTGTTCTTGGTATATTATTCTAGAAGACTTAAACATTTGAAGATTATTCCAAACACCTTAACTAAACATGCCTCAATCTCACTAGACGCAATATTCCCAACATTTGACGAGAGATTCACATAGAAGGATGTCCCTAGCTGGCCGGCGAGCTAAAGTAGCTCGGTATGAACAAGATAACCAACCAACAACCAATCAGTTGATGCCACCTGAGCTAGAAGCATTTGCTCGCAATCTTGATGATTTAGCTCACACAATTGCAATGCTTCAGGCATTATAAAAGCAACAGGGACAACCTGGACCATCTCATGTTCCAGCAAGGCGTAGCCCAACAAGAGCTCATGAGCATGAGAAGGCAAGGGATGAACATCAAAATGAGGAACATAGTGCCCAGGTTCGTAAAATAAAGGGCAAAGAGAACCAACTCGATGAGCTGGCTAGCCATGGAGAATCAACCCATGGTCAAGTAGTGCGGGTTAGTCAAGGAACCACACGCTAGAGCGCGCTTAAGAGATTAGGTCGCCCTGGCCGGGGAGAAGTTGAAATTCGTCCCCGAGCTGAAGTAGCTCGCCCATCCCATGCACCAGCTCGCCAGTCAGTCCATGAAAGATTGACTAGATCAGATTTTGGTCGCCTGGGTCTAGATGGGGAACCCAATCCCAGAAAGCCAGTCCACGAGGTCGCTCTTCCAAGTGAGGGACTGCGACAAACTGATGGTCGTGCACCAGTGTTTGTCGAACAGCCTCCAAGTCAAGGGGGGTCATTGGAAGAAATTGTATCTATGAGAAAGGCAATTAAAAGCATGAAGGGTCAGTTAGGTCTGCATAAAGGCTATGGAAATACCACTCTTCCATCCTCTCCATTATCTTCAGTAATTTTAAAGGATCCAATTCAGAAGAAGATCCAGTTTCCTGCAAGTATACAATACCAAGGCACAACAGATCCCCGAGTGCACTTAATGCGGAAACTTTCCTTTGACCCTGGGGGATCGTGTTCATAAATAGTTTTTGGCCTTGCCGCCAGCTTCCATTCATTCATTTAGCCAGTTGGGTAAATAGTTTCTATCTCACTTCTCCGTGGTCGGGTCCTACCTATCCCAGAGACATCGATTATCCGATTTGAAGCAGGCTAATGACGAATTGGACCGATCGTATTTGGAAAGGTTCGACAAGGTTTTGTTGGAGGGGGAGTTTGTCAGCGAGGACACCAAGATTGTGGCTGTTCTAGCTGGGTTGAAGAAGGGCACTGATCTCTGGAAAGAAGTACATCTCAAATGCCCTAAAACTTATGTAGAATTTCGTGATCGAGTGAGAGTCTTTGTCTCAATGCACGAAGCCTTGTAGAAAGATGTTGGGGACAAAGGCGATCAGAAGAACAGTACAAAGAAATCCGGTGGTGGGTATCGAGTTCCTAAAAACATGAAAGCATTCAATAAAGGGGCTGAACTGAAGGATAAGCTAAATCAAGTGATCACCATATCGATCGATGCAGTGTATAATAATATCCGGGAAAAGGAGTTACTTACCCCACCGAGAAAAATACGTCAAGACGCTAGCAAGTTAAACCCAAATAAGTATTGTGTCTACCATCATAGTGTAGGACACTTTACTAGTGAGTGTCTAGACTTGCTAAAGCATTTATAGCGATTTTACCAAGAGGGCAAGTTATCCAAGTTTGTGAAGAGATAACCCGATAAGAGAGGTAGAGAAGATGATTTCGAGGAGGATGATATTGAACAAGCCCCCCGAAGGAATCATGCTGGGCGACCAGCTCCAGCATCAGCAGGAGGACCTGTTCCCAAAATTCAAATGATGGAACCTGCTAGACCTGTTGGTGGTTGTTTTGATGGGCGACCTCCAATGTCGAATCAGAAGAGGAAGGCTGAGCTACGAGCAGTAGCTCATGTACAAGAAATGGGTGTCAGCCCATCAATTCTTTATACAACAGAGTTGATCTTCACGGTAAAAGATCTGGACAGAATTATAACTCCCCATAATAATTCCCTCGTAATCTGTGCCAAGATAATGGGGACGAAAGTACACCATTTGCTGGTGGATACCGGGGCCTACACCAACATCATCTTCAAAAAGACGCTGGACCAGCTAGGTGACTATGTTAGCTATATTGAAGATTTAAATCACTGAATTCTAGGCTTCGGAAATGCTGTAACAGTTCCATTCGGGATAATTAGGTTGTTAGTGCAACTTGTATCGACTAAGGATTCCGAGAAAAATATAACTAGAATGGTGGATTTCCTGGTCGTAGATCAAGAATCCACCTATAACGGGTTCCTTGGCCGACCATTTCTAAATGAATTTAAAGCTACAGTTTCAACTTATTACTATTGTGTCAAGTTCTCAACTGCAAGAGAAGCTGGTAAATTGAAGGGAGATCAAAGGAAAGCTCAAGAATGCCTCCTTCAACTGCGTTCAAATGAAAAGCAGGTATCGATGATGGAAGCCTCCACCAGTCATCCTGACAATGAGTCTTCTGTCCTCAATGACATGTTGGGACCTCATGACAACCAGATGGAAACTGACGAACAGACCTTGCTCATTGGGCAACCAACAGTTGCTCTCAGGTGAGCAACCCTGGCAGATAGCAGAATCATCAATGGCATCAATGACCGTTGACGAGCTACCAATGAACATTACCCTGGAGGGCCCAATCCTGACGACCAACATTGATCCCGACTCAGCAGACGATTTTGATCCCCACCTAGGTGTTGATCCCATGAACATTGAAGATGAGCTAAACCCAGAAGAACCAATCATTGATCCACGGTGGAAGGGACAAAAATGACGAGCAACTCTAGTCGAGGAGCTGAAAGTCCACAAAGTTAACCCTAACTGTGATGATCTCGAACTATACATTGGGTCTGAGCTCCATGAGCCTTACAGTGCCCGAATGACAAAATTTCTCAAAGCCAACCTTGACGTCTTTGCATGGTTGCATGCATATATGGTGTGAATCGACCCAAAGTACGCTTGTTACAGGCTAAATATTAATCCAGCTGGATGACTTGCCCATTATAAAAGGCGAAAGTACGGGCCGGATAAGTAACAAGCTCTCAGTGAAGAGGTTAAGAAGTTGTTAGACAACGACTTAATCAGACAAGCATTATGTCCACAATGGGTCGTAAATCCAGTATTAGTGTGTAAGCCAAACAGAACCTAGAGGCTATGCATTTATTTTACAGATCTGAATGCAGCATCCTGATTAGGCGTGAAAATGTTATGATTTGGTGCCCGATTTGCCCATGTTTTGACTGTTTTTTATGAGTGTTTAGAGTCTTTTGAGTATTATTTTAATGAACTAATGAGTTTATCTCTTTGATGCTCATAGTTGGATAGAGGGCGAAAAGAGGAGTTCGTAGGACTTTGAATCAGCCAAAATGGACTCCCGGTTGAGAAGATATGAAGGTTTTACAAACAAGTGTACAATAGACCAAAAGGACTCGACCGGTGACCACTAGAGTCCTAGGGACTCGACCTTGTGGAGCTTGAGTCCTATTTTGACGCAAATTCGGCCCAAATCACCCCAAAACGGCTCATTGCCTACAATTACCCCTTCCAAGCATATTTTTACATATCAACACATATTTACACTCGTTTTTCGAAGGAGAGAGCTTGGGAAGGAGGATTGAAGAGTTTTACACTTTGTAATCGAGGTTTTAGCTTACGAATTCATAGTTTAATTATTTCTTTTAAACCTTTTAGTTTAATTCTTTCTTTCTTGAATCTTTTAGACTTATAAACCCTAGTTTTTCCAGATTTATATTGAGATTTTGAGTTATTCTTTTGTTTATGCTTTTCAATTCTTTTGTTAATTCAATTATGCATATGTTTATTGTTCTTGTTATTATTTTTGTTATTCAATCAACCATGTTAGGCTAGAACCCTTGGATGCTTAGGATAGGATGAACTCGTAGAAGTAGGATGTTGGTACGTAATTAGGATAATTCGTGATGTTTAGTTTTGATTCTCTTAATTATTGAATTCTTAAAATAAACCCTAGAATTATCTTGGAATTGAGTACAAAAATTGTTAGAGAGAAGACGACCGTATCACTCTTTAATAACGAATAGGCTTAACGAGAGGGTTTTAGAAGGGATTTATAATCTACCGGTTTATCTAGGAAGGACGACCGCATCACCTTAGTTAAATCAGGATCTCGTTAATTAAGCACAATCTTTATAACCTGTTTAGTGGATTCATGAAGTCGGTTGATAGGACGAAGTATTAGGGTTAATTCTTGAGCTTTTAGTCTTGCAATCTAATACACTTTGGATTATTACTTGCACATCACGAATATTTTAGTTACCGTACCAACTCTGTTAGTATACGTAGGAATTTCTATCCTGAGCCTCACCATCTTATATTTGCATACAAACCCAAGTTATTTAGTTTGATTTAATTATTAGCATAAGAATAGTAGAATATAGAGTAGTTTATTACAATTTTCAATCCCATATGTAGGATCAAGCGCTTGCCACTAGACTAAAAGCCCGGACTTGTAGTGAGGTGCTACTTTATTTTCTTTAACCCTATCTAGCTGCAGCGCCATGGGTCGAATAGCCTCCACCGGACTTGGCGCACGGGGCCGTTATCGCGCCCAACTCGGTGGGAGATGCTGGACTCCGTGCCCAACAATCTCCCCAGCCTCTGCCAACCCCTTACCAACAAATGCCTTCCACTGGGATTCAAACCCATGACCTGTGCTCTGATACCAATTGTAGGATCAAGCGTTTGCCACTAGACTAAAAGCCCGGACTTGTAGTGAGGTGCTAATTTATTTCCTTTAACCCAATCTAGCTGCAGCACCACGGGTCGAATAGCCTCTGCCGGACTTAGTGCACGGGGCCTTTATCGCGCCCGACTCAGCTAGGAGATGCTGGACTCCGCGCCTAATACCAGAACATACATTCGTATTAGCTACGAGACACACATCTCCAGGGACCTATTCGCATACACACTTTCCTTTGAGTTCGATACTACTTGGTCTCTATACTCGCTCATACTACAGTGATCCCATACTCTTGTGGGGTAACTACTAGTATAGCTAGTATTATGCGTTCAAGTCAATGCCGTTGTTGCCGGGGAAGGCTATGTATGATTATTGAGTAGGACTTGGGGATAGTTTAGTAGTTAGTAGTGAGGGTTTTTATTTTTATTTTGAGTTTAGTATTTCTCTATTTTTTGTCTGGTTGGTTTGATCTTTCTTGTTGAGTACACAGGTATATATGAAAACACGCTCGATGGGAGAAACGAGCAAAGATAGAACAAAACAGGACCCTGAGACTATAGCTAGAAGGAATCGAGCCTTCCAGAGAAGGATGAATACCGCAAGAGGAGATGATATGAATTTGGATTTAGGCGGAGATTTGGGTCTTCAGAAAGAAGGGTTTAATCAGAATGTGAAGAGGGCTGAGTGAACCGAGGGAGTCAATAGTCCAAAGCTAGCACCCCAAGGGGAAGGAACTAACCAAAACCCAAACCCACATGACCAAAACAATCCCGCACCAAACCAGAATCATGTCATCAACCAAAACCCACAAAACCCAAATAACCCCTCCAATAACCTTGTCTACCCACAAAACAACCAACATTATCCTTACCAATACCCACCATACTACCCTCCACACCCTACTTATAACCAACTTCCTATTCCGCAAGTACCTCTACCACCAGTTTATCCTTAGCACGTTCCTCAGAATGTTGACCCTGGTATGGCAATTCGAGGAAGGTTTGTGGCACAGCCGCAACGGTATTATGATGGTGTAGCATTGCCACCAGTGGAGGAAAAAAACTTTTCTATCTCCCCAGGGATCCTGAAGATGCTAGTCGAGAACCAATTTATGGGGGAGGACAGAAAGGATAATCCTCATACTCACTTGAGGAATTTTCTGATGATTGCCTCAACTTTCAACCATAATGGCATGTCTAAAGATGCCTAGAGGCTCAGGTTGTTCCAGTTCTCTTTAACTGGAATCGCGAAAGTGTGGTACGATAACACGCTTCCACGGGGAGGTGTAACCACATGGGCCGAGCTTGAGCGTCTGTTCCTCGAGCTATTCTACCCTCCATCTAGAATAATCAAAGCAAGGCTTGAGATCTCATCTTTCAAGCAGAAGCCAGGAGAGGAATTACATCAGGCTTGGGAGAGATACTATAATATGCTCATTGAGTGCCCTCAACATGGGTACAACGAAGGTGATATAATGGCTTATTTCTACTGTGGAGCCAGCAAGGCAGGTTAAGACCACCTTGATGCATGTGCTAGTGGATCATTCCTGAATTGTGGTGCAGCTCAGTGTAGAGAGATTGTTGATAACATTGTCAAGAATGAGGGGCAATGGAATGAGGTACAAGAGTTTCAGCGAGCTTATCAGATGGATGAGAGTAAGGGTATTAGAAATCTATTGATGGCAATGATGGAGAAGATCAGCAATCTAGAAGTTGGGCAGAATCTGAATGGAGGGAATACTGCAGTGAGTGAAAAAGTGGACCACCCAGCAAGCCAGCATGAGGAGGCCAACTATATGGGAGGGCCTAATTATAATCAGGATGGCTATCAAGGTGGAAATTTTCAGGGGTGACCAACTTATGGTCAACCGTTTGTACCACCAGGTCAACAGCCTCCTCAGAATCAATGGAGAAAGAATGAAAATTTCTCTTATAGTAATCCGAGAGCGGGGATAACTGTACCTCCAAATGTCGACCCTGGCTCAAAACTCCTCGGAGGAGAAGGAGGTGCTATCACTGATGAGATGTTACGTGCCATTCTGCATAACGTGGAGGAAGGTAGCAAGAGGCTATCCTCTTTGGAGTATGATGTGAAAGAGAAGAAGAATGATCAGCGTGATCAAGATCTCCAGAAGAGGGATATGGAGCTGAATAGAATTCTGCAAGAGAACAATAGGCGTTTCACTTCCATGGAGTACCAGATTAGCCAGATTGCAAAATCATTGGGTAGAGAGCCCGGAAAGTATCCTTCTATGCCAGAGGGGAACCCTAAAGAGCAATGCAAGGTGATCCAACTAAGAAGTGGAACCATGTATGACGGTCCTCAAATGCCTGCTGATTTTTAGGAGATACATAAGGAGATTGAGATGGAGGGTCAAGAACATAAGAAAGATGGGGATGAGACAGTTGAGGTAGATGAGACCCAGATAGGCAAAGACAAGGAAAAAGGAATTGATATAGATAAGTCCCAGAAGGGCAAATAACTTGAGAAGGAAGAGATTGAGGAGGTTTAAAGAGTCCCAAAGTGGAAAAAGATAAAAGAAGCAAGGAATAACGTAAAGGAAATTGAGCGAGATGAATGGGGAGTACCAAAATCTGTGATTCCAGTCCCATACCCACAACGGTTCATGAAGAAGAAATTAGATAAAAAATTTGCCAAGTTTCTTGATGTTTTTAAATAGTTGCATATTAACATACCTTTTTATGATGCTTTGGAACAGATGCCTAATTATGCCAAGTTCCTGAAGGACTTGATAGCTAAGAGGAGTAGAGTTGATGAGCCCAAACTGGTGCAGTTGAACCATGAGGTGAGTGCATTAGTGCACAAAGCGCTTCCCCCGAAGTTGAAAGATCCCGGGAGTTTTACGATCTTATGTGATATCGGGAATGGAGTCAAGAAGGGAGCGTTGTGCGATCTTGGAGCGAGCATCAATCTTATGCCCTTGTCATTATTCAAGAAGCTGGATGGCGGAGAACTTCAGCCGACAATGATGACGCTTCAACTCGCCGACCGGTCTATTACTCGACCTCAAGGTATGGTTGAAGACGTCCTTGTTAAAGGTGGGAGATCATAGATTTCCAGCTGATTTTGTGGTGCTTGACATGGAGGAGGATGAGCGCGTTCCTTTGATCTTGGGAAGGCCTTTCTTATCTACCGCTGGAATGGTGTTAGATGTGACGAATGGGAAGATCATGTTGAAAGTTAATGATCAAGAGGTGAAGATTTCCCTATACGAGGCCATGAAGTACCCTATGGAGGAAGAGAGTTCAGAATTGAAAAGGGTAGATGTGGCCAAAGGAGAAGAGAAAGGAGGAGTTGAGAAGAAAAAGTTCAAAATCAAGAAATTGCTTAGTAAGACTCCTCCAGATAAAGGTGAGAAGAAGTTGAGACTCCCACCACTTGAGGTGGAGAAGAGGGGATTGAAGGAGAAGGGGCATCAAGGAAAGGAATTTAACCACCACTCTTATGAGATTAAGGGAGGTAATTTTGAGTATCATGTCCCATAAGCTCCTTTGAGCTCAGTCCGGCATGAGGACCTTAAAAATAGCGCTGAGTAGGAGGCAACCCATTTTTATTTGCTTTTGAGTGTTTTTAGTTGTAGGTGTTTTATTTTGAGTCGTATATTTTAACCTCGTTCTTGAGTATTATGAGCGCAGTTATTTGAGGGTGTAAAGGTAGCGTGGAGTTATTCAAGAGGAGCAACTCGAGACAAGTGAGTGTGTCAAGTTGTTGAGAGAAATTGAATTATTTGGATGAGGTAACCACCACCCCGAACTTAGATCGCTTCACAAGGTCGAAGTTTGGGGGTGGAGTATTTATATATTTTATGGCATACATATGCACCGGCGCACTTGAGAGGTTTATTTGACATTGTACAGGCGCACACCCCCTCTTTGAGTTGAGTTTGGTTATATTGTGCCTTGAGATGCTCCTAGAGCTGATATTGCTTTGATGTGCTACTGCATATTTCATGCCTATCAATTCTCTTATGCTTGTTGATTGCTATCTTTGAGTTTGTTTTGATGAGTTGGTGATTTGTGGAGTTTAGTTAGAGACTATATTGTGTGAGTGTAGGAGTTAGAGTTTATTTGAGAGGGAGCTCGTATACTTGCGAACTTCTCTTTTGAATACTTGTGAAAGTAAGAATTCACTAGAACTAGCATTGATGTGAAAACAGAGAGATTTGAGCCTTTGTGAGATTACAATTCATTAAAATTGATCTCTTCGTTTGTGAATGGATCATCACCTTAGAGGATGCTAGAACTTGTGGGTGCTCTCGCTTCTTGATTGTGTCTAGTTTTATATGTCGAAAGTGATTTTAGGCCATCTTTGATTTATTGAGTCACTTAGCCAAAAATAAGTCTACCCATGACATTTATCCCTTGTTAGCCCTTTTGAGCCTTGACCTATTTATTTGCTAGCACATTTGAGCTTATCCAAATTCTTAAACTCTTTTTGTCCCAATTTGAGTGGAGAATAGGAAAAGTGTGAATGAGAAGGGATCGCGTTGAGATGAAAATGCTGAAATATTTTGGTTGAGTATTATGAGGAAAAGTGTATTGAAGCTTTGAGGTGTGGGAAAGAACAAAAAATTGAGAATGAGCAAAAGAAAATATGAGCTCATGTGTGTATTGAAAAAAGAAAGAAAAAAGTGTAAAATGAAGTGTTGAGAAAAAAATTGAGGTGTTGAGAGTAAAGGAATTGGAAGTGCATTGAGAAGATGTTGAAGAAGTGTGTTCCTTGTATCGAAATACCAAAGTTTGATTTTCTATTCTCCATTCACTTGAGTCAACTTATCCTATATAGTTACCCCACCCGTCCAAAGAGTCGTACATTATAACCTTGAGAAAGTCTTTTATGATTCGGCATGGATTCTAGAGTATGGTTGAAGTTGAGAATGCTTACAAACCTATGACTACTAATTTGTGTGATTGATTGATTGAGTGAGCCCCTTATTATTCTTGATATACACCTGTGAAGGAGTGAAACACATCATCGAGAGCACATCCATGTTTGATTTTGGTGGTTCTTATTGTTTATGCATGAGTATGATGAAGGGGGTGAGTTGGTGTGTGAGTGATCGATCTTTGAAGCTTGAAGCACTATTACTTGCATGACTTGGTTCTATGATTCATTCTTCACAATTTTACTTGACTTATTATTTCATTGCTTGAGGACAAGCAAGATGGTAAGTTTGGGGGGGGGGGGTTGATTAGGCGTGAAATTGTTATGATTTGGTGCCCGATTTGCCCATATTTTGAGTGTTTTTTATGAGAGTTTAGAGTCCTTTGAGTATCATTTTAATAAACTGATGAGTTTATCTCTTTGATGCTCATAGTTGAATAGAGGGCGAAAATAGGAGTTCGTAGGACTTTGAATCGTCCAAAATGGACTCCCGGTTGAGAAGATATGAAGGTTTTACGAACAAGTATACAACAACCGAAAAGGACTCGACCGGTGACCACTTGAGTCCTAGGGACTCGACCTTGTGGAGCTTGAGTCCTATTTTGACGCAAATTCGGCCCAAATCACCACAAAACGGCCTGTTGCCTATAAATTCCCCTTCCAAGCATATTTTTACATATCAACACATATTTATACTCGTTTTTCGAAGGAGAGAGCTTGGGAAGGAGGATTGAAGAGTTTTACACTTTGTAATCGAGGTTTTATCTTACGAATTCATAGTTTACTTCTTTTAAACCTTTTAGTTTGATTCTTTCTTTCTTGAATCTTTTAGACTTATAAACCCTAGTTTTTCCAGATTTATATTGAGATTTTGAATTATTCTTTTGTTTATGCTTTTCAATTCTTTTGTTAATTCAATTATGCATATGTTTATCGTTCTTGTTATTATTTTCGTTATTCAATCAACCATGTTAGGCTAGAACCCTTGCATGCTTAGGATAGGATGAACTCATAGAAGTAGGATGTTGGTACATAATTATGATAATTCGTGATGTGTAGTCTTGATTCTCTTAATTATTGAATTCTTAAAATAAACCCTAGAATTATCTTGGAATTGAGTACGAAAATTGTTAGAGAGAAGACGACCGTATCACTCCTTAATAACGAATAGGCCTAACGAGAGGGTTTTAGAAGGGATTTATAATCTACCGGTTTATCTTGGGAGGACGACCACATCACCTTAGTTAAATTAGAGTCTCATTAATTAAGCACAGTCTATATAACCTGTTTAGTGGATTCGTGAAGTAGGTTTATAGGACGAAATATTAGGGTTAATTCTTGAGCTTTTAGTCTTTCAATCTAATACACTTCGGATTATTACTTGCACATCACGATTATTTTAGTTACCGTACCAACTCCGTTAGTATACGTAGGGATTCTATCCTGAGCATCACCATCTCATATTTGCATACAAACCCAAGTTATTTAGTTTGATTTAATTATTAGCATAAGAATAGTAGAATATAGAGTAGTTTATTATAATTTTCAATCCCATAACATACATTCATATTAGCTACTAGACACACATCTCCAGGGATCTATTCGCATACACACTTTCCCTTGGGTTCGATACTACATGGTCTCTTGTAGGGTAACTACTAGTATAACTAGTATTTTGCATTCAAGTCAATGGCGCCGTTGCAGGGGAAGGCGATGTATGCTCATTGAGTAGGACTTGGAGATAGTTTAGTAGTTAGTAGTGAGTGTTTTTTATTTTTATTCCGAGTTTAGTATTTCTCTATTGTTTGCCTGGTTGCGTTTGATCTTTCTTGTTGAGTACTCAGGTATATGAAAATACGTTCGAAGGGAGAAACGAGTGAAGATAGAACTAAATAGGACCTTGAGACTATATCCAGAAGGAATCGAGCCTTCCAGAGAAGGATGAATACCGCAGGAGGCGATGATATGAATTTGGATTTAGGCAGAGATTTGGGTCTTGAGATAGAAGGGCTTAATCTAAATGTGAAGAGGGTTGAGGGAACTGAGGGAGTCAATAGTCTAAAGATAGCACCCCAAGGGGAAGGAACCAACCAAAACCCCAACCAACATAACCAAAATAAACCCGCACCAAACCAGAATCATATCATCAACCAAAACCCACAAAACACAAATAACCCCTTCAATAACTTTGTCTACCCACAAAACAACCCACCTTATCCTTACCAATACCTACCATATCCGTACCCATTGTACTACCCTCCACACCCTACTTATAAACAACCTCATATTTCGCAAGTACCTCTACCACCAGTCTATCCTCAACACGTTCCTCAGAACGTGGATCCTGGTTTGACAATTCGAGAAAGGTTTGCGGTACAGCCGCAATAGTATTATTATGGTGTAGCATTGCCACCAGTGGAGGCAAACAACTTTTCTATCTCCCAGGGATCCTGAAGATTCTAGTCTAGAACCAATTTAAGGGGGAGGTCGAAAAGGATAATCCTCATACTCATTTGAGGAATTTTCTGATGATTGCCTCTACTTTCAACCATAATGGCATGTCTGAAGATGCCAAGAGGCTCAGGTTGTTCCAGTTCTCTTTAACTGGAATCGCAAAAGAGTGGTACAATAACACGCTCCCATGGAGAGGTGTAACCACATGGGCCGAGCTCGAGCGTCTATTCCTCGAGCGATTCTACCCTCCATCTAGAATGATCAAAGCAAGGCTTGAGATCTCATCTTTCAAGCAGAAGCTAGGAGAGAAACTACGTCAGGCTTGGGAGAGATACTATAATATGCACATTGAGTGCCCTCAGCATGGGTACACCGAATGTGATATAATGGCTTATTTCTACTATGGAGCCAGCAAGGCAGGTCAAGACCACCTTGATGCATGTGCTAATGGAGCATTCCTGAATTGTGGTGCAGCTCGGTGTAGAGAGATTGTTGATAAAATTATCAAGAATGCAGGTCAATGGGATGAGGCGCAAGAGTTTCAACGAGCTTATCAGATGGATGAGAGTGAGGGTACTAGAAAGCTGTTGATGACAATGATGGAGAAGATCAACAATCTAGAGGTTGGGTAGAATCTGAGTGGAGGGAATACTGCAATGAGTGAGAAAGTGGACTACCCAGCAAGCCAGCATGAGGAGACCAACTATATGGGAGGGCCTAATTATAATCAGAATGGCTATCAAGGTGGAAATTATCAGGGGCGACCAACTTATGGTCAACCATTTGTACCACCGGGTCCACAGCCTCCTCAGAATTAATGGAGAAAGAATGAAAATTTCTCTTATAGTAATCCGAGAGCGGGGATAACTGTACCTCCAAATGTCGACCTTGGCTCAAAACTCCCCGGAGGAGAAGCAGGTGCTACGACTGATGAGATGTTACGTGCCATTCTGCATAAGGTGGAGGATTTAGAGTATGATGTGAAAAAAATTAGTAAGAAGAATGATCAGCGTGATCAAGATCTCCAGAAGAAGGATATGGAGCTGAATAGAATTCAGCAAGAGAATAATAGGCAGTTCACTTCCATGGAGTACCAGATTAGCCAGATCGCAAAATCATTGGGTAGAGAGCCCGATAAGTATCCTTCTAAGTCAAGTACGAGGTGTATACGAGGCCAAAAACGAACACATGATTGAATATCAATAAATTTTTTCTCACCTAATATCGATGCTAGATCAAGTATATATCCAACAGGTACCACGAATGAGCAACACGCAAGCTGATGCCCTTTCTAGACTAGCAACCAATGACGGGCCAACAGATTTGATGGACATAATCATCACTAGGAAGGCTCGACCTTTAACGGTTGACTATGACGTCAACCAGGTAGCCGAACAACCAGAAGATGATGATTGGCAAACTCCTATAGTCAAATATTTGAAAAACGAGGAACTGCCAAGCAACCCTTTTGAAGCTGCAAAAATATTGAAAAATGCAGCCAGGTACACCCTGATGATGAGCAACTTTATACAAGAGGCTTTTCGGTTCCGCTACTCAAATGTTTGTCTAGGGGGCAAGGGAGAGCTACTTTGGAAGATATACATTCAGGAGTCTGTGGAAATCATGTTGGGGGGTAAACTATGGCCTACAAACAATAAGATAAGGCTATTATTGGCCGACCTTATGAAAAGATGCAATCCAGATGGCCAGAGCTTGTCACCGATGTCAAATCTTTGCCCCAAGCATCCACACACCCGCTCAAGAGCTCGTTTTGGTTTTAAGTCCTTGGTCGTTTGCACTGTGGGGAATGGATATCATTGGACCTTTCCTGCTAGGGAAAGGGAACATACGATTCGCCGTCGTGGCTGTGGACTATTATACCAAATGGGCAGAGGCAGAAGCCCTAGTCAAAGTCACTCAGGAAACAATGATTGATTTTATTTGGAAGAACATTATCTGCCGATTTGAAATTCCTCAAACACTCGTGACAGACAATGGTCCTCAGTTTGACGGAAAGAAGCTTTCGGGACTTCTGCACTAAGTGGGGGATCAGAAAATATTATTTGACCCCCTATCATCCACAGTTGAATGGCCAAGTAGAAGCCGTTAATAAGATAATCAAGCACATTCTCAAGATACGGCTAACAGAGAGTAAAGGGAAGTGGTCTTTAGAATTACTGGATGCGTTATGGGCATACAGAGTTTCTCCCAGGTCTAGCACCAGAGAAACACCCTTTGCATTAGCATTCGGGACTGAAGCAGTTATTCCAATTGAGTTAAAGGCCAAAACCTTAAGAACAACCAATTTTGAAGAAGGAGCGAACAACTCTGCCCTATCAGTCGAGCTAGATTTGCTCGAAGAAAAAAGAATTACTGTCGAACTAAGAAATGCAACGTATAAGTAGAGGGCAGAGCGTTATTATAATTCTCAGGTCAAAGTAAGAGAATTTGAAGCTGGCGACCTCGTTTTAAGGAAGAAGCTCGCCCTACCTCCAGGTGTATTTGGACCAACTAGAGAGGGCCCGTACAGGGTAACGGACAAGTTACCCAATGTTGCGTATGACATTGAAGATCTAGATGGCAACTCGGCCCAATACTCCTGGAATGCAGCCAACTTGAAGAAATATTTCCAATAGGCGAGCTACTTTGATTATGGGAAGTGGTAGTGATGCTCCTTCCTTGGGCGAGCTACTATGTCGCACGGGCGAGTTAAGGCTGCATATTTTTAAGTAAGACCTAAAAACTTGCCTAATTTTTTAAAATTTCTCACCAAGTTTTGGTAGTCGAGCAAATTCAGTTGGTCGAGCTACTCTTGACGGCGAGTTACTCTTGATCAGTTATCTGTTTGTACTTGTATGGTCTTAACCCTTTATCAAGTCTTGAGTTAGTTTGATAAATTGTATAGTGGTCGAACTACTTTGACTGGGTTTGTAAATTATATATTTTGACAGGTTAATGATTGTTGGACAACATGTATAGAAGTCGAACTGCATTAGCTTATTTTTTAAAAGTTTGTAAATTAGGTCGTCATCCATACTTGTAATTTTTTAAGCAAGTTCAATCACAAGTTGTTCGTTCAAAGGAGATTCAAGCTCAAGGTACAAATTCGTTATACAATCAAGCCCATTCAAGGTTGTTCATTTTTAAATGAACATAGCCTAAGGCCAAAGCCCTTATTCTAATTTTTAAAGGCAAAAGTTCTTAAGGAACAAAGCCCAACTACATTAAGATTGTTAAGCTTAAATACAAATGCAAGGGCAATTAATGTAAGAAGAGTAAATTAAGCAAATGAGATTTCATTAATAAAAAGGTCGTTCGCCTAAAATGATTACATACTCCTTTGAGGAGTGAACAAATACAAAAAAGGAAAAGTAAAAGACCTATCTAATTCTACTTTCTAAGAGCCCTGCTCGGCGGGAGGAGGAAGGTCATCGTCCTTGGGATCTTCTAAGGGCGCCCCTGATATGGAAGGATCAACAGGGACGTCCTCAGTCATTCGGTAACTAGCCCCTCAACATCTGCTCGCTCTTTATGAGCTTTTTCACTTTGTTTTACCGGCTCAATTTATTCGACTTCAGCGACCTCCTCTTCCTCGTCCTCGAGAGGACTTGTGATTATGACCCGGGGGTCAATAAAGTCAATTTTGACCCCATAGTCAGGCGGGTCTCCGATTTATAAGGTCGTCCCTGGAGCAGGAGGGTTAGATTCAACCAAATTGGTGAACTCCTTGCCGATCTCCTCAACAATGTGAGGGACGTTGAACTCGTTTATAGCTCGGATGCACTCAGCGTAGGCCGACACGAACCCAATAATTGAGCTTGCCTCCATCCTAGGAATCAACTCTTCTTGTGAGATAGAGTTGGCGAGCTGATTCTCGAGGTCAGAAATTTTGGCAGTCGCCTCGGTGGTGAACTTCTCAGCAACATCTTTCTACTTTTGCACTCAGGTGAGCTCGGCACGAAGCTGCTCGTTCTCGGTCATCAAACCTTGAGCTCCTCCGAGAATTTGACGTGGAGGTCGAGGGCACGTTGCTCGCTCATTTAGTGGGCCTTCACCTTATCTTCAAGATTGGCCACCATCTTTTTGGCCTCATCCCTTTCCTTAGAAATACGGCTAACAGTTGCCGCATGCTGCCGAGCATGTCTCTCCAGGTCCTCGAACTGGTCGACCAGTTTCTACACATCAACCAAGGTATTACCCACCACAATTATGCAGAGCCAGCCATTGTCACGAGGTGCCTGGGTCTTCACAATATTGTTCAAGTCCTTGCTCCAGGAGCGAGCAACGGACTCAGAGGTACGGCAGACCAAGGAGTCCGGGATTTTGCAGAAGAAAGTGGGCACCTTCGAGCAGGAATATTGATGCACCACATTTGATCGCCCGGGATATTGGTCGGGCACATAACTGTAATGAATACAAATAAAGGTGTTAAAAAAAAGAAGTTAAGAGCAAGCAAGAAACTTACGCATCATGGCGACCTTTATCCCAGCCGAGATAGGTCGCATCATGTGGATGATCAGTACGCCCTTCAGGAGCAGCAGCGACTAAATGCTGCTCGGGGTGGTGCTCTACAGAAGGAGCTCGCCTACTTTTTGGCTCGACTGGGCGGGCAGCGGCAGCTCCAACCCCTTGGGCGACCTTGGCCTTTTTGGCCGCTTTTTCTGCATCAGAGACGGGAGTGCCGCCTCCACGAATAAGCCCCTTCATCTTGGGAGTGTTCGTCACCGGTGGACTGCTAGTGGGGGCGGGTTGTTTTACAGAGCTCGACCCACCCACCTGCCTTTGATCATCTTTATTCCCTTTCGCTGCCAAGGCGATCATTTTCGTAATAGGATCCCCTTTTTCCCTTCCTTTCTTAGTCGGCATATCCCACACGTATTGGTTAATCACGTAAAAGGAAGGGTGGATCGCGACTGTGACGAGCTAATCTACAAGAGAAGTGAATAACAGAAAATTAGAAATTGATCATGTGAAAAATGCGAGCAGAATAGTTCGCCGAGATCAAGAACGTTACCCCCGAGGACTTGGGCTTGAGCCTCAAGATGATGGGGGTAGGTAGTGAAGCGAGCTACCCTGTGAGTTGATTCCTAGCAAAGGTGGTTGACACTTCGATCAGCTCGGTGTTGGAGGGCGATCAGGCTGACGGTGAACATGAACTGGTCGTCAATACTGTCTTTGGCACTTCGCCACTTGAGATTATTGGGACCTGAAACAAAAGAAGAAAAAATTAAAATTAATCTTATCACTTCAAAATTTTAGAAGGGATAAGACTCACGAATAAGGTCCCCAAACTCCACCAGAGTGTTTATGCGCTCAGGACTGCCATAAGGGCGAGCAGAAGCACGCCAGTCCCTACCAATCCAGAACCAGTCATGCTTCCAGTCTCGCACTTTTCCCGGAATGTCCTTGATGGTCCCAGTTTCGAAGGCCAAAATGGGAATTTAGGAATTTAAAAAAAAAATCTCAAAGAGTTCAGTGTGGAACACTCAAGTCACTGCATTGCTGAGAGTCAGAGGCATCAAGTCAGTGTGGTGACTTGAGGACTCAGCCTCTCAACAAGACAGTGACTCGAGAGGTTACACATCAAGTCACTGCACTGCTTAGAAGATGAGCTGTTGGGCGCGGAGTCCAGCATCTCCCAGCCACGTCGGGTGCGGTAAAGGCCCGGTGCGCCAAGTCCGGCGGAGGCTATTCGATCCGTGGCGCTGCAGCTAGATAGGGTTAAAGGAAATAAAGTAGCACCTCACTACAAGTCCGGACTTTTAGTCTAGTGGCAAGCACTTGATCCTACAATTGGTATCAGACCACAGGTCACGGGTTCGAATCCCAGTGGAAGGCATTTGTTGGCCAAGAGGGCTGGCAGATGCTGGGGGGGATTGTTGGGCGTGGAGTCCAGCATCTCCCAGCCACGTCGGGTGCGATAAAGGCCCGGTGCGCCAAGTCCAGCGGAGGCTATTCGATTCGTTGCGCTGCAGCTAGATAGGGTTAAAGGAAATAAAGTAGCACCTCACTACAAGTCCGGACTTTTAGTCTAGTGGCAAGCGCTTGATCCTACATGAGCTACCAAGTCAGTGTGAAGACTTGGAGACTCATGCTCTAAGCAACGCAGTGACTCGAGATACTGGACTCTCGAGTGCTTGCTTAAGCATGTCAGTGAGATTGGTTCTCCCTGACTAACTTACTTAACTAAGTTTCTTTAACAATGCTCTCAGTGAGCAGACTTTTCACACCACTTAGCAAGAACTTAAACAATAAATTACACTCGGTTTAACGTGGTTCAGAGACTCAAGCTCTTACAGCCTGATTTAAACTAACTTGGGATTCTTGTTTTTAACGTGCCAAGGTGCACCCAAATCTATACAACTCAGATCTTGCCAACTTCCTTCCTAACTCCTCAAACAACTTCCACCAACAAACCTGACAAGTAGGGTTTTGGTTTCCGTTGGGTTTTCTCCAACTAGGTGAAGTTTTCCCTTATAATTTGTTAGCCTAAAGCTAAGATTGGGAAAAGCTCTCTAAGCTATGAGTTACAAGCTGAACACTCACTTTATATCTGTGAAGACCCTAATGGTCAGTGTACAAGGTGTGAAACGCGACTCCTTATACCTCCCATGAAAACGCACTTTACATTCACACCTTCACAACTCGTAGATGTTGATTTTTCTCTTTTCACACACACTTCAAACCTCAACTATAAGCTTATATTTATAGTGTGGATTCAAATGTAACCGTTGAAGGAAATTACATTTGAATCCATACAATTAATAGGTTTCGCCTACTTTTCTTGGAATGCAGTTTTGTCAGTATCGGATGTGCTGTCTTGACTTGATTGGTCCACGTGGACTGAATCCAACGGATCTTTGGTTCAGTGAGCTTGATCAGGGTGCACTGACTTCAGATGGCTTATCCTCCACTGACTAATGATCTTCAGTAGACATGACTGTCTTCGGTGTAGTTGTCCTTCAGTAGATTCTTGAAGATCTTTCCCTGACCACAATAGCCTGACTCCTTCAAGGCCTACTTGGTACAGTACTCATCCTCCTGATCATGCTCTTCACTGAGTAGTCCACTGACTTAGCTTAGATCAGTCAGGTTTATACTCAGTGGGACATCCTTCAGGCTTCTCTTCAGGTTCAGGTCTTCTGCAATGGCTTCAGTCAGTTCTTCTTGATGTCATTTTGATTTCCTCAGGCTGTGTCAGTGAGTTCCCACTCGCTGAGTTCCCCCTCAACTGAGTGCTTCCTTAACTGAGTTCTTCTCAACTGACAACCTATTCTACTGAGAAATAACCTAGCCTGACCTGAAACTAAAGATACTATGTTGACTGCTTTCAAACCTATTACATGAGGTTTTGGAAAATCATCAAAACTAAACCATATCCCAACAGTCCTCAATCAGCCTCAAATTTGGTCGCGCCTTGAGATAGTACCAACCCGCTTTGTCTCCAGTACAAACAGTGGGCGTCATGAGGTAGTTAACTTCCTCGGTGGACAGTTTATTTGGATATCCCTCAAGGGAGCCCGCTTTGTCTCCAGTACAAACAGTGGGCGTCATGAGGTAGTTAACTTCCTCGGTGGACAGTTTATTTGGATATCCCTCAAGGGAGCACAACACCATGAGGGACATAAGGTTCATCCACCCAATGGGAGTCAATTGGGTGATGGCAAGGTTTTTGCGCTCCAGAAAGCTGCCGATCAGCGGATGCAGGGGAAACGTGACTCCTGCGTTCAGAGTTGCCAAGTTGATCGCCGTGAGTTCGCGGGGAGGGAGATCAGCTCTATCGTCGGTCAGCGGCGGATACATGTGTACATCAAAAGGGATTTTGAAATCCCTTCTGATTTTAGGCAAGTCCGTCTCAGTAATGGCAGACATCGGTTGCTTTGAGTCTTCGCATTCCGCGAACTGGATTAGTGAACCGGTTGGAATATTCTCTCTCGTACTCATCCCAGTCCACTTGGCAAGCTACAACGACCGGGATTTAGTACTCGATCGGATTTAGCATTGGGAAGTTGATACTCTTCAAGTATCCCCAGGTCAGTTCGTCAAGTAGGGCGGGCTGTGGTACTTCAACCTCGTCTTCTTCCTCGTGGAGGTCGGAGCTGGTCTCCTCTTCAACTTGGCGAGTAGGATTTGCTCACACGATTCCTTCCCAGGATGGACGAGCTCCTGAGTCGATGGAGCGGGCAACGGAGGCCACATCGGGGTCCGAATCTAAATTAACTACTAGAACGAAGGGCTCTTCGATTGGGTGTTTCCCGAGATGGCGATGTTGATAGGATCCCATCTCTGGGTGGGATGACATTTGAATCCGGTTTTTTAAAGGAAAAAGGTCAAAAAAGCTTCGACCGGCGTCAATGGTGGATTCTGGCGGAGGAAAGGAAATGACGGCAACAATTTTGCGTAAATAATGGCGGAGCTTGGGAGTTTTTACCCAAATAGAAAAAATAAGTTGAAAACAAGAAATAGGTACTTATGAATACTTAAGAAACGATGGAACAACGGTAGAAGTGATAAAGAGTCGCCGGAGATGGAGAGTACAACCGCCGAAAAATTCAAAAGAGAAAATGTAAAGGTTTTGCGCTGGAAATGTGAAAGAAAACGTGAAAATGGAAAGAATTTTCCATTTATAGTAAAGAAAAATGGGGTACTTGGCGAGCTAGGGCAAAAGTACGAGGACCAATTTGTAAATATCGAACGCGTGCAACCCCATTCTGAAAAACCTGGAGGCGCGTCACCTCAATATTTCATGTGCGTGGGCGGCAACAATCATGTTGCCCACGTCATGCCTCGAATCAGACCCAGCATCTCGGTATTCCAACCGTCGCCTACCAATTTAGCTCGTTCGAGGCAGCTCGCTTAATTGAAGCAGTTCGAACCAGAGAAGAACAATTCGCCACCATAGCAAGGAGTTATAGCTAGCCCATATGTAGTTCGCCTCACATCATTACTACATAATAGCTGGCTAGGGGGCAATTGTTGATAGGCGAGCAGAAATACAACTAGGGCCAACATGATTAAATGAAGTTATCCCATCTAAAGTCAGGATCAAGCCAAGCCAAACTGGAATTGCTGTCCGAGCTATTCCAGCCTGGCGAGCTACTCTACCCGTGCGAGCTACTTTAAGGCCGAGGCCATGTGAACCCAAATGGAGCCCAGGCGAGCAATTCCAACTAATAGGCAAACAACTCCAACTAAAGCATCAAGATATTAAGTCAATGCAAAGGATGACCAACATGATCAAACTAAAAACTCTTCAAAGACAAGACCCCGAAGAGGCGGACAACTCATTAAACGAGTAAATTCAGTCTAGAAGATGGAATTTAGTTTAGATAAGGTCAAACTAGTCAACTCTCCATGTGTCAAACATGCACACATGGAAGAGTAAAGGTTTGTACACCTCCTACCTGTAAAACTTGTATAAATACCTTGAATTTCAATAAATAAAGAAGCACAAATTCATTAATACATCCAAACTTCGACTACGTAAACCAAGGCACCTCGATTCTCAAACGTACGAATTAAATACGTAATCAATACACGTGTTTATTCCTTTTCCAATTCTAATTTTTGTATTCACTAATTACGTTAGTGATCAATCACACGTAATTGTTTGGTGATCTAATTAGTAAATAAAAACAGCCACTAATCCCTGTGATTAGAAATGATCATCAACAGTAAACACCGTACTCATAGCTGCACCAATAAAACAATAAGAATTTTTCCTCCAATTAAACAAACAAAGTTATTCCAACATGATGGTCTTACGAATTATGTTGTTTATGTCCACCGATCTCCTTCACCACTCCATAGTCCCCAAATGCAAGGTTGTCCATTCTTTTACTTGCTTCCTGCATCTACCTTTGGAAATAATCTTGCAAAATACGCATCTATACGAAAATAAGAAGAAAATATCTTAGTAGTATCGAACTCTCCAGTATTTTTTTACTTTGAAACAGTGACACTACAAAAATGAAGTCTTACAAACACTTTTATCGACCGAATAGTTGCTCGGTCCAGTTGGTCACCATTCGACAGTCCAGAATTCAAAATTTTTGCTTTCTTCTCAGTCGTGTCAATGATGAGCAACTTGAAGTGTCCCGGAAAGGTTGTGAGCAAAGGCACGCAAATTTACTTGAAATAATCATGTGTGTTAGTATTTTGTTAAATTAAAATCCTAAACTAAAGCAATACCTTTAAATCAATAGTACTTCATATCAATTTGAGATATAAAAATGGAAAAACATACGAGTGAGCACTGAGACAGAGGGCATGGAATTCTTTTGTTAAGCCGCATCATTTCTAATCTCTCTCCAGCCGCTTTGACATCCTTCAATTGATGTTCCTATATAAAAAGATGTAATACGTGACTTGTAGGCATAAGATTGTAGGCATAAGAGTAAAAAGTATTGTTTTTTTAATGTTCCACCTTAAAAACAGGAACCAACACTTAGAAGTTGTGTCGTGCTCCGAACCCCCCCCCCCCCCGACTTATACTTTTCCTCGAACATGAGAATGTGGGAAACCATATCTAAAACCTGAGATAACCAAATCTTAAGTCAGGCATTCTGTTATTTTTGCAATGAAGTTCTGCTATTGTTGTACAGGTTTCAGATAATTACCCCAGTTGACAGCCACTGACCCGACGACATAGTAATCATTTCAGCTCTCGTCAAATGCTCCCTTTCTGTCATGATCAAGTACTCACTAACAATTAGAAACAAATAATATTATACGGTTGAAAAGACTAAAAATATAACATAAAACTTTAATATAAGCTAATTGAATTCAGTACTCGGGATGTAGATGATCGTCCACGGCATACATAACCAGCTGCAAAAGTTCAACTGTTTTTAGCCTTCTCTTAATGAATTTGTTTCCCATCTTGTCACACTGTTTCTATAGTTTCATCATTGCAGGGTCTCTTTGTGGATTTTTGTCGTTTGATTCAGGCTCAGGCTGGGGCTTCAAGTTTGGTTGATCCAGGGTTATGGTGGTAAATTGTGACACTCCACGAGTATAGCTCTGTTAATTAAGAAGACAAACAGTGATTATCTGGAAGTAATGTTACTTGTATACTCTATCTGTTTGTATCATTTAAAAATTCTTTATTGAAGGATAAATACCTTGGTTTTTTGTTTTGGACACGGTGGCATTTTAGACGTTAACATCCGTGTCTGAGAATGTGATTGTTCTAGTCATTTTCTTCATTGCAGATTTTCGTTTCTTAGCTGCTTTCAGAGTCTACAATAACCAATAATTATAGGCGATATCAAGCTAAGAATGTTACATACACTGTAATTGTGTAATCCAATAAGTGCATGTGGAGGTATAGGCACCTGGGCTATTGAGGATTTCCAGTCTCCAACACTTGTTTCCTCATCAAGGTTAATATACACTGGCTGCATTAATATTGACTTGGGGTGGTTTCAACAATGGTGTTCTGTTATAAAAAAAAAAGACAGTTGCATTATACAAGATGTATAATATACAACGCATTATTATATATAATGAATTGAGGACCTTATCTTTGTTTCTGGAAACAATGCTTCGTGCATCAGGTTCTGGAAAGCCAACGGAGCATGGGGATTTAAACATCACAGTCTTCCCACTTTGGTCCCCACAATGGCTCTAAATGAACCAAACATCAGTAGGATGTTAAATAACTACTGCTATCAATTTTGAACAAGTAATTGTATAGATTTATGAATGAGAAATCATTAACGTAACTAGTGCATGCATACCTGCTGTAGGCTTTGTGATCCCTCCGCTTCATGATTGTAATTGTACTTGTTGTCAACTTCATTCAGGTCAAACGGAAGAGGGTGTGCAAAACAACCTGCGTCATCTTTCTCCAATCCTTTCCTCCTTTTCTCATCCACTCTAATTTTCCCATCTTCCATGTTTTGTTTCCCAAACTCATTTGAGCTGCACAAATTGGACACTAGAGTGTCAAAAATATGTTTATCGTCCTATTTAAGTCATCCACTGCAAGGTGCAGGTTTGAAACCCAACCAGTGTTGGAGGAAACAGACTGATCCATGCTCATGCAGAGTGAGACCGACTTCTGCGACTTTTGTATTTTCTTAATCTCTTCGAACGTGCTTTCAAAGGACACTTTTAGACGATCCCCGAATGACTTGAACACATCAGCAAGCTTATCAATTAATTTGTTCGTTGACAAGTTTTCGTCAGTGGGATTAGTATTTGCATCTTTCGGTTTCCTTGATTTTGTACCGTGCAAATTCCCCTATATTGATGTATCATTTTTTTGATAGTGTAAGCATTATATATGATAAAAATTAACTTTTTAACATAAAAAATATAAAATAAATAACTAACCACATTTTATATACACCATGTGTTATTGTTTAGTTTCTCTTCTATACACTCTTGCATCCTCGGATTCCAAATTCTGATGCGGCCCAAATTGCTCCTATCAATTGGTCCTTTTGGTAAAACGACTCGAATATAGTACAGCTGGATTGTAATGAATAAGTAAATTATCTAATATAGAGGCGTACATGCAATGACTAAAAATATCAAACAACTGAAATTTTTTTGGAAATTAAATTAACAAACCTGCAAAAATAGGACGCATCCGGTAATTGTGGTAGCTCTAGTTCGGTTAGAGTCCATGGCTTTGAACTTTTTAACTGCATCAACCATCATTTTAAAAAAAAAATTTGCCCAATTGAATTTTTGAATTTTATGCATATACATCAGGGAATGCAAATACGTCTACTTGATTTTGAGTCTCGTAACCCTGCCCAACACTAGAGCAATTCCTAGAAGTATGAAACTACGGGCTTTATCCTCGACTCTCAAATTTTCCATTTTTGAGTAAATCCTTGAGTAATAAAACTTTAATTATATTTCGATTATAAGTTTTGCTAACGAAACTGCTTCGAAGGTCAAAAATATCTTTAAAATGCCCAGAAATTATTACCTCGTTGTCTCCCTCCGGTACCCCTATTATGTGGCTAAAATCATGAATACTGACCCCAAATTTATTCCCTCCAACCAAAAGAGTGTTGGTGTTTGTATCAAAAGCATTCATGAGATAGTACATCATTTCATTAGCTAAAATGCAACCACACAATTTTAGTAACCCACCAAACCCTACCTCCTCAACGGCTGCAGCCATATGGGAGTCTAGGTTTTGGGCAACGTTATTAAATCTATCCAGACGTATATTAGATCTTAAGCGGGGCTTACCGATCTCCTGGTGTTTAACGACGTCTGAGATGCTTGATCCGGGCTCCATGCAATCACTTGGACCGATGTTTGACCAAAAAGGGTTTTCTCCATTGTATAGGTTGTCGAACCTATACATCTTCTCTTCCATCACCGGGCGTATGTTGATATCGCCGTCGAACAACACCGCCGCTCCCAAATTACCTGTATAGGCCATCGTGAAACACTATTGATGGTCCCATTTTCGAATACCAAAATGGGAATTCAGGAGTAAATTTTTTATAAACCTTTTCCTCAGGGAGTTCAGCAAGAGTTAATAATACTCAAGTCACTGCATTGCTAGAAGTCAAAGCACTCAAGTCAGTGCTATTGACTTGCGAGCTCAGTCTCGTAACAAGGCAGTGTGACTCGAGAGGTTTCACTTCAAGTCACTGCATTTCTCAGAGACTGAGCTACCAAGTCAGTGAGAAGACTTGGAGTCATACTCTTAGTAATACAGTGACTCGAGATGCTGAACTCTCGAGTGCATTGCCTGAACTGGTCAGTGAGAAGGATTCTCCCTAACCTGAATACTTAACCAAAGTTTTCTTTAAACAATGCTCTCAGTGAGCTGATTTTCACAACACTTTAGTAAACACTCTAAATGATAAGTACACTCAGTTTAACATGGTTCAGAGACTCAAGCTCTTACATCCACGACCCGATTTAACAGGAAATCCACTAACTGGAATTCTTGTTTTTAACGTGCCAAGGTGCACCCAGATCTATACTCCAGATCTTTCTTTTTCTCTTACAGACTTACAAAATAACTTACTACCAACAACCTGACAATGGTTATGGTTTCAGTTGAGTTTTCTCCAACTAGGTGAGGTTTTCCTTTACAATGTGTTAGCCTAAAGCTAAGATTAGGAATTTTTCTCTAAGCTATGAGTTACAAGCTGAACACTCATTTGTGTATATCTATGAACCCTAATGGTCAGTGTACAAGATGTGAATCGTGCCTCCTTATAACTCCCTATATAATGCACTAAACACTCACACCTTCACAGCTCGTAGGTGTTGATTTTTCACACACGCTTGAAACGAGGCTATGAGCTCGTATTTATAGTGTGGATTCAAATGTAACCGTTGGATGAAATTACATTTGAATCCATACAATTAATGGTTTCAACCACTTTTCTTGGAATGTGGCCTTGTCAGTGTCAGATTTGCTGCCTTGTGCTGATTGGTCCACGTGGACTGGATCCAACGGATCTTTGACTCAGTGGGTTGACCAAGACCCACTGACTTTAGGTAGCTTCATCCTTCACTAACTTGATGATCTTCAGCGGACTGAACGTCTTCAGTGATGTTGTCCTTCAGAGAATGTTTGAAGATCTCTCTAAGAAGTTTGTCATAAGGCTGAATGACAAACTTCCCTAACCACAGTAGCCTGACCCCTTCAGGACCTACTTGGTTCAACACAAATCCTCCTGATCATGCTCTTTACTGAGTGGTCCGCCTGACTTAGCTTAGATCAACCAGGTTTACACTCAATGGGACATCCTTCAGGCTTCTCTTCTGGTTCAGGTTACTAGCATGGCTCCAGTTAGTTCTTCTTGGTGTCATCTTGATATCCTCAGACTGTGTTGCTGGGTTCCCCCTCGCTGAGTTTCCCCTCAACTGAGTGTTCCCTCAACTTAGTTCTTCTCAACTGACAGCCTATTCTACTGAGAGCTAACCTAGCCTGACCTGAAACAAAAGATACAATCCTGACTGCTTTCAAACCTATTACATGTTGTTTTGGAAAATCATCAAAACTAAAATATATCCCAACAACTATGCATCTTCATCGTCGTCGTGAATGTACCTTGCCGGAAACCGTCATCACTTCTTAGAAAATCACTCATTCTTACTGTTTAGGCACTTTTTTTCCCTTCAAATTTGTAAGCTTCCTTATGACTTGAACCGAAAATACTAGCTTTCTACTAGTAGTTTCCCCGCAAGAGTACGGGTTCACTGTAGTATTGGCAAGTATAGGGACAAAGTATTATAATAACCCAAGGGAAAGAATGTATGCGAATAGATCCCTGAAGATCTACGCGTGGTAGTTAATATGAGTGTATGTTGTTGGGTTTTTTGAAAAGAAAATATAATCTAAACTAAATTACTCTACGAATGCAAAAAGGAAAATTAAACTAAGAACGTAGAAGTGTGTTTTCAAATATGTGATGATGATGCTCAGGATAGGAATTCCTAGGTATACTAACGGAGCAAGTACATAATCAAAACAACCGTGACGTGCAAGAAATAACCTAAGTAAAAGATTGTAAGATGAAAGCTCAAGAATTCAAACCCTAATACTTTATCCTAACAATCGACTTCACTAATCCACTAACAAGTTAATAGATAGTGCTTAATTAACGAGACCCTAATTTAACTAAGGTTATGCGGTCGTCCTCCCTGGATAAACCGACAGATTAATTAACCTTTCTAAACCCTCTAGTTAAGTCTACTCGTTGTTAAAGAGTGATAAGGTCGTCCTCTCTCTAACACTTTTCGAATGAAATTCAAAGGTAAAGTTAAGATTGATTTTAAGAATTCATTAATTAAGAGAATTAAAACTAAACATCACGAATTACCCTAATTACGTACCCACATCCTAATTCTACGAGTTCATCCTACCCCAAGCATACAAGGGTTTTAGCTAGACACAGTTTTAACGACAATAAAAGTAATTGAAGAAATAACGAACATACACATGATAATTTGAACTAAGTAACTACTAAACATAAATTAGGGTTTCAAAGAAAATAAATGCTATGAACTGAAATTTGATTAATAAATGCTAAACATAAATTCGTAAAGTAAAATCTCGATTATGTAAAAATAAAACTTGCTCGTCTCTAATACTCCTCTAACTCTCAAAATGAACTATCCAAGTGATGTGGTATGCGAAGTGTTCTCCAAAACGTGTTCGGAACAAGTATATATATGTATCGGGCCGGATCGGGAACTTATGGGCAAAAAAACGAATCCGGAGGCAAAAATATGGAAGTGCTCGAGCAGCACCCACTCGAGCTGTGTAGGTCGAATAAAGCAGGGGCTCGAGCAGTAGCGCTCGAGCTGGTCGAATGGCAAAATGTTTTTGTATGTTTTCGGGCGCTCGAGCTACTCGAATGGACAAAACTCTCTGGACAATTTTGGTGCTCGAGCAACATGCTCGAGCGGAGGCGCTCGAGTGGCTCCACTCGAGTGGCTCTCCTTCTTCTTCAACTGATACTTTTCTTCTCGCGCACTAATACCATTCGTATTTCTTAGATATCTTCACATCCAGGCATCCGTTTGAGTCGATTCAAAGTCCTACGAACTCCAGTTTTCACCCTCGATTCACCTATGACCATCAAAGAGACAAATTCATCAATGTGTAGAAATAATACTCAATTGACTCTAAATACTCAATAAAATCGACCAAAACTGGGGCATTTTTTGCTACGAATCATGACAATTTCACGACTAATCAACCCCCCCAAACTTACAATATTACTTGTCCTCAAGCAATGAAATAATAAGTCAAGTGAAATTATTAGGGATGAGTCAAAGAATCAAATCATGCAAGTAAATGAACTCGAGTTTCAAAAATCGTTCACACGTATACAAACTCACACCCCCTTTATCATACTCATGCAACAACTGCAACAAACACTAAGATCAAACATGGATGTGCACTCAACGATGTGTTTCACTCCCTCACAAGTGTATAACAGTATTTAAGGGACACACTCAATCAATCAATCACTCAAATCAGCAGCCATAGGCTTGTAAGCGCTCTCAACTTCGACCATACTCTAGAAATCAATGCCGAATCACAAAGGACTTTATCAAGGTTCTAATGTAGGCTCTTTGGACAGGTGGGATAACATATAGATAAGTGCCTTAAGTGAATGGAGAACAAAAACTCAAACATTAGTACTTCGAGATTAGGAACAAAATGCTTCAAACATTTTCAATCAACACACTTTCAATTCCAATACTCTCAACACTTCAATTTTTTTTAACTCATTTCACTTTTTTCAATCACTTCACTTTTTTTTTCTTTTTCTCGCACATACATATGAGCTCATTTTTTTCTTTTGCTCATTCTCAAATTCTTTTTGTTCTTTTCCACAACTCATATTCTTCATCACACCTTCTTCTCATAATCACTCAAGCAATAATAACTCTCCTTTTTCAACTCAAATCGATCCCTCCTTATTCACACTTTTCCTTTTCTCCACTCAAATTGGGATAAAAAGGCTTAGGAACTTAGAATAGTGTTAAAATGTGCTAGCAAATAAAATAGGCTAAAGGCTCAAACTGGCTAACAAGGGATAAATGTCATTGGTAGGGAAATTTTTGGCTAAGTGACTCAATCAATACAAAGATGGCCTAAGATCACATTCGACATCTTAAACTACACACAATCAAGAAGTGAGAGCACACACAAGTTCTAGCATCCTCTAAGGTGATGATCCTCTCACAAACGAAGAGATCAATTCACGCATCAAAATCTCAAAAGGCTCAAATCTCACAACTTTCACATCCATGCTAGTCCTAGTGAATCCTCACTTTCATCACACAAGCACTCAAAAAGGGAAACTCTTAAGTACACTAGTTCTCTCTCAAATCAACTTTCACTCTCATACTCAGCCAATAAAATTCCTAACTCAACTTCACAACTCACCAACTCAAAAAATCATACTCAAGAATAACAATTAGCAAGTAGTAAGGATTAATAGGCATGAAATATGTAGTAGCACATCAAAGAAATATTAGCTCAAGAATTGTATAAGAAATCCGTGAAAATGAGTTAAACACATCACACACTGAAGAGATCAATTCATGCATCTTAATCTAAAAAAGGCTCAAATCTCACGGCTTTCACATCCATGCTAGTCCTAGTGACCCGTAACTAAAAACCCCGGCTAAATCGAATTGAAGCAATATTAGCACATCTAAGAGATCAATTCATGCATCTTAATCTAAAAAAGGCTCAAATCTCACGGCTTTCATCATCTTAAACTAAATTACTCTACGAATGCAAAAAGGAAAATTAAACTAAGAACGTGGAAGTGTGTTTTCAAATATGTGATGATGATGCTCAGGATAGAAATTCCTACGTATACTAACGGAGCAGGTACATAATCAAAAGAACCGTGACGTGCAAGAAATAACCTAGGTAAAAGATTGTAAGATGAAAGCTCAAGAATTCAAACCCTAATACTTTATCCTAACAATCGACTTCACTAATCCACTAACAAGTTAACAGATAGTGCTTAATTAACGAGACCCTAATTTAACTAAAGTGATGCGGTCGTCCTCCCTAGATAAACCGGTAGATTAATTAACCCATTCTAAACCCTCTAGTTAAGTCTACTCGTTGTTAAAAAGTGATAAGGTCGTCCTCTCTCTAACACTTTTCGAATGAAATTCAAAGGTAAAGTTAAGATTGATTTTAAGAATTCATTAATTATGAGAATTAAAACTAAACATCACGAATTACCCTAATTACGTACCCACATCCTACTTCTACGAGTTCATCCTACCCCAAGCATACAAGAGTTTTAGTTAGACATGGTTTTAACGACAACAAAAGCAATTGAAAAATAACGAACATACACATGATGATTTGAACTAAGTAACTACTAAACATAAACTAGGGTTTCAAAAAAAATAAATGCTAAGAACTAAAATTTGATTAATAAAATGAAGTCTCAAGTGTTCAATGTCAAAGAGTAAACGAAAATAAATTAAAATCCAAACCGAAACAAGAATTCGTAAAGTAAAACCTCGATTACATAAAAATAAAACTTGCTCGTCTCTAGTACTCCTCTAACTCTCAAAACGAACTCTCCAAGTGATGTGGTATGCGAAGTGCTCTCCAAAACGTGTTCGGAACAAGTATATATATGTATCGGGCCGAATCGGGAACTTATGGGCTGAAAAACGAATCCGGAGGCAAAAACATGAAAGTGCTCGAGCAGCACCCGCTCGAGCGGGGGCGCTCGAGCTGTGTAGGTCGAATGAAGCAGGGGCTCGAGCAGTAGCGCTCGAGCTGGTCGAGTGGCCAAATTACTCTGTAAGTTTCCAACACTCGAGCAACATGCTCGAGCGGTGGCGCTCGAGTTGCTCGAGTGGTCGAGGTTCTCTGTTGGTTTTGGATGCTCGAGCAACATGCTCGAGCGTTGGTGCTCGAGTAGCTCGAATGGAAAAATTTCTCTGGACAATTTCGGCGCTCGAGTGATTCCACTCGAGTGGCTCTCCTTCTTCTTCAACTGATACTTTTCTTCTTGCGCACTAATACCATTCGTATTTCCTAGATATCTTCTCATCCGGGCATCCGTTTGAGTCGATTCAAAGTCCTACGAACTCCATTTTTCGCCCTCGATTCACCTATGAGCATCAAAGAGACAAATTCATCAATGTGTATAAATTGTACTCAATTGACTCTAAATACTACGAATCTTGACAATTTCACACCTAATCTTTGACGTCCCCACTTAAATAGTACGGAAAATATGATGTGGCACAAGTAGGAACATCACTAAAATAGTATTTTGCATTAAAATATACACACGCCACACATTTACACAGCGGAAGTAGTAAATAAGTGTGCTCGTAGCTTAGTTTACAATCCAAAATTTTAAAATAATATTCTTGAAAATATAAAGTCTTTAAGGAAACTTCACAGCCCGTCGAGTTCATTCGCCCACTTCAGAATCCACAGCATCTGTAAAAATTTAAAAGTGGAAGGGATAAGTGTTTGTAAATACTTAGTGGGAAACCTCTTATTAATTGCACAAACTAAACATCAATTGTTTATAATATGTGAGCCCCCGGAATTTCACCGGGTATATGCTTGGGTGGCATGACCAACCCGTGGTGCCGGAACGATCGGACTATATGCTTGCCAACATAAAGTTGGACTTATATGTGGGGCCAGTCGATAGCGGGCCAGACTCAAAATTTAATATTCAACGTTTAATAAGTGCAATTAAATAATAATAGAACACTCGGTGAAGAGCGAAGTGATTCCCCACCTTGCAGGTTTGTACCTACAAGTAAATTTTTTAAAATAAAAACATTGTTACTTATCCCTTCACTTTTGTAAATTGTAAGACTTGAATTCAATTTCAATATATACTCAAATATGGTATATTAAAGCACAAATATCAATTAAGTGTGTAAAATCATCAAATAGCAAGTTATAAATATCGACCGCAAACATGTAAACGGACCATTTCAACTTTTCTTAAAAAATTCATTTTTTTGCAGATTTACACACCTAACTTTGAAAATTCACCATAAATCAACCATAAGTCCAATACTCCTGAAATTTTGACCATGAACTCCCAACTTCATGAATTTTATCGACAAACTTTGATTTTCTTTAAAAGCTTAACCGAATATTCTCTGATCATAGCAATCTTCTTTCGTTCCTGCAATTACGTCCAAAACCCTAACTCTACTTCGAAAAATCACCACGAATTGAATATTAGTCCAAAAATTATGAAATTTGAAACCTAAGTTCCATCACAAGTCTATTTTCACATATAAAATTTTCAGAATTATCCACCGATAGATTGGATAAAAAATGAAATTTCTTCACAAGTTGTCCAGATTTTCGGGTTTCATGCATATATGAAGAACATTTAATTTTATATTCATTCTAACCCATATAATTTCATGATTTATACTTCTAAAGCATATATATATTCAAGTAATAAACATGATTTTGGTCATAACTCATGAAGAAATTGAATTAAACATTCAAACATGAAGTAAAACATGTATAACATGCAAATTACTCATCAAAACTCATTTTCCTATCATTTAATTCACATATCATGCATAAACTTCATACTACCACTTAAATAATTACTCAATCAAGAAGAGAAACTTACTTAGAGATAGGTAGCTACAAGAAATCTCTTCTCCTCCTTTCTATAAGTGTAGTATTTGTGTTGGTTTTTCTTGAACTTATGTTTAAATTTTCATGCAAGGTCACCTATTTATAGTAGAAGATGTGCTTGGAGGCTACTCAATACTCCCTCTTGACCGCCACTTTAAGAAGAGTGTGGAGGATTTTGGATAATCTTGGAGGTTAAGTAAAGTACACTTGTTATCTTAAGGTTAGAAGCCAATTTTGACTTTTCTTTTTACTAACCTTATCTTATCTTAATCTTGAAGCTTCTCTAATTCTCCTAATTTATCCCTAATTTTCGAAAATCAAGAGGAGTCCAAGAGTAGTCTTGTATTTTGTAGAAATAACACATATATACTATGAATTTAATAAGTAGAAATTGTGATTATTGGATAATTCTAATAAAATTTACTTATACTATCTTATGAAATAAAATTAAAACCCTTCTAAGACTCTAAATAAATTACAAAGTCTATATACTAATCATAAAAATATATCGAGTAATCGATACGCAATTCGTTTCTTAAAGAAACATTCATTTTTCAACTTATAACTTATGAAATAAATTACTATACTTAAGGACTTTATTAATTTCTATATAAAATACTTTAAGGCATAAAATAAAGATCATATAAAAATTATAAAACTCAAGAAATAGCATGTATTAAGCTAATAATACAGTAATTGTAACTATTGAGTAATTAAAACACATAAACATGCTTTTTACGTAATTTTGGATGTAAATGCGTCACATTGATTCATGAAGAATTATAAAGCATTTAGTAAAGCAAATAAGATCATGAAAACCTAGGGTATTACATAATCAACCCCCCCCCCCCCAAACTTACCATATTGCTTGTCCTGAAGCAATGAAATAATAAGTCGAGTGAAATTGTTAGGAATGAGTCATAGAACCAAACCATGCAAGTAATCAAGCTCGAATTTCAAAGATCGATCACACGTATACTAACTCACCCCCCTTCATCATACTCATGCAATAACAACAAGAAACACCAAGATGAAACATGGATGTGCACTCAACGATGTGTTTCACTCCCTCACAAGTGTATATCAATAATTAGGGACTCACACATATCAGCAGCCATAGGCTTGTAAGCACTCTCCACTTCAACCATACTCTAGAAATTAATGCCGAATAAAAATAACTTTTCTCAAGGTTGTAATGTAGGCTCTTTGGACAGGTGGGATAACAATATGGATAAGTGACTTAAGTGAATGGAGAATAGAAACTCAAACTTTAGTACTTCGAGATTAGGAACAGAATACTTCAAACATTTTCAATCAACACACTTTCAATTCCAATACTCTCAACACTTCAATTTTTTTTTCAATTAACGCTCGAGCAGCTCGAAGATGTTGGGAAAATGTATAAGACTTAGTTTTGATTAGATGACAAAATGTTCCTCCTAAGTTGTTTTGTAAGTAAATTATTCAGTAGAGTTAGAGTTTAAAATAAACAGTTCTAAGTGTTAAGAACTGGAGTACAATTAGTAATAACTAGAGTGTATTTTAGTATGAAGTCTGCTGAAGATAAAGTCCGCTGAAGTGAAGTCCGCTGAAGACTAAGTGATCTGAGAAAGAGGTCTAAGTCTTGAATGTTTTCTAAGTACATTCTCACTAAGACTAAATCTATCAGTAGAGGACGAAGGTACACTGATAAAGAAACTAACAAGTACATTTAATGCTAAACATATTTAAAGCTGTTAGTTAATCTGGTTGGAACAAGGCAAAATGAATTTCAGTGAAGCTTACAATAAATGAAGGAATAAGAAGGTTCTCTCAGAGGAGTTCCACCTTAAAGCAAGACAAGAATCTGGGCATACAGACTTAAGGTCCAATGAGAAGATGACACGTCAGTGTACTTTACTGACAACCGACCTACCCCAGCCTGACAAGTACCAAAAGTCTTTCACCTAGCAATCTACAGAAAGTTGGTGAACAACATGGTTTTGCAGCCGTTTCTTGACAAGACTTAAAGCTTCAAAAAGAGCCGTTTGAACCAATTAGATACAAGAAGACTTACTTGAGAAGATTCAAATCCAACGGGAAGATTTTCAAGGAAGCCTATAAATACAGAAGGACGTGCACATTTACAAGCACGGGAAACTCACAAGATCAAAGCTATCTCTACATTCATAACCATCTAGAAGCACTCGAAATTATCATTGTTTCCCAAGTGTTTCACAGTTGTAGAGAGCCTAACAAACCTTCTGTAACCAAGCTTAAAGCTATATCCAAATCTTAGAAAGAGATAATCCAATCCTAAGCCTTGAGCTAAACTTGTAAGGATTATCTCAAAATAGTTGGAACCAAAACCCTACTCAAAACCCTACTCAGTGTTTAGGTTGAGAGCTAGTGTTAAGTGGTGTTAGTAAGCTGATTGTTGTATCAGTCTGAAAGCTGGTTTGTTTTTGGAACTAGGACCTGGAATTTCCTAGTGATCAATCATCCTAAGAGAGGAGAAGTTGATCAGTGCACCTTGGCACTATAACACAAGGAATTCCAAGTGAAAGGAATTCTCCTGTTTGATCAGGCCAGTGGACGTAGGAGATTTATCTCTGAACCACTTTACATCTTGTGTACTTACATTCTGCTATTTCATAAGTGTGTGTTAATCTCAAGTTTATCAAAGTAAAACGAGTTTTCTAAAGGGCTCACTAATCCGCATCTGAAAGCTAATTAGATAGTAGTTCAACTGAAAGTCTTGTGCTTTCAGTGGAGGTATTATCTCAGTAAGCTTTCACAGAGTAACTCTCAGCAGACCTCAAGTCCACTGACGAGCTATTGTCTTAAGTAACCTGATAAGTTTTGAAGAAGTTTTAATTTGTAACCACAGGTGTATTCCCCCCCCCATACACCTGTTTACTCGTTTCGGGACCAACAATTGGTATCAGAGCAGTGGTTCAAAAGACCATTGTTCTAAGTATACCTTGTGCTTAAAGGTTTTTTTTATTAAGGTCACCTGAATTGATCTTTTGATAAACTTGCTTTTATACTATGGCTGACAACACAGCTAGGGTTGCACCACCAGCAGAGAACAACATGGGAGTTAATCCCTTGAACCATATGTCTCATCACAAGCTTCCACAATTCTCTGTGGAAAACTATGATTTCTGGAAGATCAGAATGAGAGCTCATCTTGCCTGTGTGCATGATGAAATGTTAAGGGTTATTACTAAAGGTCCATTTGTGTTTATGACACCTAACCCTAGAACTACAGCTGAAACTATTGCAGATCCTAGAGAAGAATGGCCCAAAGATGAAGATAATTTCACTGCAGATGAGAGGAGGAGAAACAACCTCAACTTCATTGCCATGAACATTCTCTACACCACTATTCCAGATTCTGTAATGGGAAGAGTGATCCACTGCAAGACAGCAAAGGAACTATGGGACACTCTTGCTCTCATGTGTGAAGGAACTGACAAGATAAAAGAGAACAAACTTTCAGTAGCTGTTCAAAAATATGAGCAGTTCACCATGGAGTCCACTGAGACCATAGACCAGCTTGATGGGAGGTTCACTGACATCATGAATGAGATAAATTCTCTGGGAAAGGTCTACACCAAAAGAGAAGTTGCCTTAAGATCCTGAGAGGTCTAACCTCAAGATGGGATGTGTACTCTGTGATGATGCAGAATACCAAGGATCTATCCAGCATGTCTATGCAACAGGTATTCTCTGAACTTAAGGCTTATGAGTTTGATCTGAACAGGAAAAGGGCTCCTGATGAGACCTCAGCTGAGAAGGGAGCTGCCTTCAAAGCTAAGGAGTCTGAGCCAAAATCCCCAAAGCCTCAGAAGAGTACAAAGGCGAGTAAGTCTCAAAGCAAGGCTGAGATGCAGGAGGAACTCAGCCTCATGGCTAGAAGGTTTGAACAACTTAACAGCCGCTTTGGCAAATATAAGAGATTTTACAGGGATAACAGGGAAGGTAGAAGTTATCCATAAAAGACTACCAGAGAAGGAGAGAAAAGCTCATCTGAGCTGGAAAAGAAGAAGGAATACAAGAATTACACCAAGGCTGAAGGATCATCATCAAAGACCAGAGAGTCCACTGAGGAAAAGAATGATGATGCCAACAGGTGTTTTCAGTGCAAAAAGATTGGGCACTTTCAATATGACTGTCCTCAACTGAGCACAAAAGAAAGAAGAGAAAGGCAAGCCAAAAGAGACAGAAGATATGGAGAAAGGAAAACCATGATGGCTGGGGATGTTGATGAAAACCTGGAGTCACCTGATGAACTGTTCTTTGACAGCAGTGAAGATGACATGTGCCTCATGGCAAGAGAAGAACCAGAGGTACAATCTAAACCATCCATTTCTCTAGAACACACACCTGAGCTAAGCTCAGAGTCAACTGAGGAACTCAATCTTCAATCCGCTTTGGAACAATTGATGATTGATTTCTTAAGGTTGCAAGAAGCAAGTTTCTGTCTTCAAGATTAGAACAAACAACTCTTGAGTGAAAACTCCAAGTTAATTGAGTCTGGGAATCAAGCAGATCTAAACTCAGCCAAATCTACCATTGAACTGACAAAAGAGGTGGAAATCCTCAGGAGTCAAAGAAATGGTAGAGATCAACTGATAATAGATCTCAATGAATCTAAGACAAAGTTAACTGAAGAGAATTTAAAATTGGTAAGCCAAATAAAGGACTCTCTCCTGAAAATTGACGTCTTACAAAAATCTGAAGAGACATTGTTAAAAAGGATTGATGCTCTAAACAAACCCTCTCTTGCCATAGAGGAGATCCAAAATTTTCAAACCAATCCAAATAACAAGTGTGGGATAGGCTTTATTCCAAAACCTTCAGAAGGTCCTCTGAGTGTTGCTTTTTCAAGTGGCACAAAGAGAGTTTTTGTCAAGTCTGTGACATTTCAACCACAGACTGTGGATAAAGGAAAAAGACCAGCTGAGATCACTCAAAAGAAAAGTCAATCTAAGCCAAAACCAAATGGAAAGGCTCAGGTGACTTATCAGACTAGATCTCAGCAGAGGTACTATCAGCCGAGGTCTTCACAGATGAAGCAACCTCAGCTGAGAGCACCTAGGCATGAGCAGTCCTCATGGAATGACTCATATGGAAGACCTAGTCCTTTTGTGCCTAAAGGAAAAGGTCCTTCATACCTTTATCAACAAAAACCAAGACCAGGTGCACCCAAGCCAAAGAGAAAGAATGTGAAGAAGGTTCTTGTTCCTTCAAAGGCTGACACCCATAGAAAGTTTACTCCTAAGGCACCTAGGGAGATAACAATCTATGTAGATGTTTATGGAAGACAAATTAGCCAATCTAAAGTAATTAGAACTGTGAGGCAAATTTGGATTCCGAAAGGTACAGCTAACCTTGTAGGACCCAACACCAAATGGGTACCTAAAGCTTGATCTGTGATTGCAGGGCTCAGTGGACCTCAACAAAGGAGAAGCTCTTAAATCATCAGTTTGGTATTTGGACAGTGGATGTTCTATGCACATGACTGGCAACAAAGATCTCCTGACAGAATTTGTTGAGAAAGAAGGTCCACTAGTCACTTTTGGTGACAACTCTCAAGGAGCCACTAAAGGTTATGGTACTTTAATTATTGGCTCAGTTAGGGTAAACAATGTATCCTTTGTCAGTGGACTTAAGCATAATCTACTATCCATATGTCAATTTTGTGATAAGGGATACAGTGTTGAATTTTCATGTAACCTGTGTTTTGTTAAGAATGTATCTTCACAACAGGTATTACTAACTGGGTCAAGAAAGGGAAATATCTATCTTGCAGATTGGAAGTCTTGCACACCAAATGCATGTCTTATTGCTAAGAGCTCAACTGACACTAATTGGTTGTGGCACAAAAGGCTAAGTCATCTGAACTTCAAGATGATGAACAGGATAGCAAGACATGGACTGGTAGAAGGAATGCCAAATGAAGTTTATAACAAAGAACATATCTGTAAAGCCTGTCAGGAGGGGAATCAAGTAAAGGCATCTTTCAAAAGCAAAGTAGCAACCTCTACTGACAGAGTACTTCAACTGTTACATATGGATCTTTTTGGTCCAGTAACCCCTGTAAGTATCAATGGGAGAAAGTATACACTTGTTGTTGTTGATGACTTCTCCAGGTACACATGGGTAATATTCCTTGCAAGCAAAAATGAGACTCAATTGAGACTGCCAGAGCTCCTGAAGCAAGTTAGCAATGAAAAGAGCCTGAACATTGTAAAGATAAGATCAGATAAGGGCACTGAATTCATAAATTCTATTATATCTGATTATTGCAAAGAATTAGGTATTTCACATGAGACATCAGCAGCAAGAACTCCACAACAAAATGGAGTAGCTGAAAGAAGAAATAGGACTCTCAAGGAGGCAGCAAGGACAATGTTAGCTGAAGCTCAAGTTCCTAAAAGATTCTGGGCTGAAGCTATTAATACTGCCTGCCACACTCAAAACAGATCCATGGTAACCAAACATCAAGGAAAAACTCCATATGAGTTATGGAATGGCAGAAAACCACAAGTATCTTACTTTCATATTTTTGGTTGCAAGTGTTTCATTCACAACAATGGGAAAACTCAACTGAAAGCTTTTGATAGCAAAGCTGATGAAGGAATTTTCTTAGGATATTCCCAAATCAGTAGAGCTTTCAGAGTTTACAACTGTAGAACTCTTGTTGTAGAAGAAACACCTCATGTGGTATTTGATGAATCTATTTTTGAGTCCAGAAGTAAGGAGAATGAGGATGTGATAAGCAAAAGGCTAACTAGACTGAGTATCAAATCAAAAGGATATCCTGAGAATTGTGTTGATACATTCATCCCAACTTGGGACAACCTCAATGATCAACAATTCAAAGAGGACACTCAAAATCAGACCACTCCTCAAAGCAGACCTGAGAGCCCTCCTGAAGATGTAACTGAACTGATGAACACCATCCCAGTTCAAGAGGTAACCAATGTCAATGAAGATGTGGTCACAGCTGAGACATTCACTGAACCCATCATTCAAGGGGGAACCAATGAAATTACCATTGAGAATGAAAATACCTTGAATGATGACTCAGGACTTCAACCCTCTATCTTATTTCCTGAATTCGATTTCATTCCAATATCTAGTGACTCAACTTCAGAAGAGTTAAACTCTACTGAAGGGCATCAGCCTAGGAGAACTTGGCTCTCAGATCACCCTGTTGAGCAAATCCTAGGTGATCCTTCCTCAGGAGTCAAAACTAGAAGTTTTCATGGTGAAAGTGCTTTGTTTTGTTGTTTCTTATCAAACCAGGAACCAAGTTCCATAGCAGAAGCACTTCAAGATTCCAACTGGATTATTGCCATGCAAGAAGAGCTCAACCAGTTCACAAGGAATCAAGTTTGGGAGTTGGTGGACAGACCATATCACTGCAATGTGATAGGAACCAAGTGGGTATTCAAGAACAAGAAGGATGAGAATGATATCATAGTCAGAAACAAGGCCAGGCTAGTTGCAAAGGGCTATTCTCAAGTTGAAGGATTTGACTATGATGAAACATTTGCTCCAGTAGCAAGATTGGAGGCAATAAGGTTATTTCTTGCCTATGCTGCTCACAAGAAATTCAAGGTGTACCAGATGGATGTTAAAAGTGCCTTCTTGAATGGAGTACTCAATGAAGAAGTCTATGTGGAGCAACCCCCAGGTTTTGAAGAAAGTCACAAAGTATATAGACTGAGGAAAGCTCTATATGGACTGAAACAGGCTCCAAGAGCTTGGTATGATACTTTGTCACAATTCCTTTTGGATCATGGTTTTATCAAAGGGAGAGTTGATAGAACACTTTTCAGAATCACAAAAGGAGAGGACACATTGCTGGTTCAAATCTATGTGGATGATATCATCTTTGGTTGTCCTAACCAGGTCCTCTGTGAGAAGTTCTCTCAACTGATGAAGGGAAAATTTGAGATGTCTATGATGGGAGAAATGAATTTCTTCCTAGGACTTCAAGTCAAGCAGTCCACTGAAGGAATCTTCATCAACCAAGCCAAATACACAAGGGAGCTGATCAACAAGTTTGGATGCCAGACCAGCAAGGTTGCAAGGGTTCCACTCAACACCAACACCAAGATGGAACCAGATGAAGATGGTGAATCAGTAGACCAGACTCACTACAGAGCCATTATTGGATCTCTACTGTATCTCACAGCTAGCAGGCCTGATATCACATTTGCAGTTGGCATTTGTGCTAGATATCAAGCAAATCCCAAGAAAAGTCACCTGGAAGCTGCCAAGAGGATTCTCAAATATCTTAAGGGTACTGTGAATATGGGATTGTGGTATCCCTCAGATGACAATCTAGAACTCACAGGATACTCAGATGCTGACTATGGTGGATGCAGAATTGATAGAAAATCAACCTCAGGCACTTGTCAATTCTTGGGAAGTAAACTGATTTCTTGGTTTTCCAAGAAACAAAATTCAGTAGCCACAAGCACTACTGAAGGTGAGTATATGGCAGCTGGCAGTTGTTGTGCTCAAATTCTTTGGCTAAGACAACAACTGAGAGATTACAACATCTTTGCCAATGAAGTCCCTATTTTCTGTGACAACAATAGTGTAATTGCTATTTCAGAAAATCCTGTTCTCCACACAAGATGCAAACATGTGGATATAAGGCATCACTTCATCAGAGATCATGTGGAAAAGAAGGACATCAAAATGCTCAAAATCCACACTGACAAGCAGAAGGCAGATATCTTCACTAAACCTTTGGCTGAAGCAAGGTTTCAAGAATTGTCAGTAGAGCTTGGTCTCCTAGATCCAGGAGAGTAAAGAAAGAATTTAAGCTCAGAAGAGTTCTCTTGAACTCACAGTGGAGGCTCATATTCAGAAGAGGATTCTTCTCAGTCGAAGTCTCCTCATCTCAGAAGTGATTTGAATATCAGACGAGGTCAAACCTCAGTGGAGGTCAAAAGCTTGTTACTTATATTATTTCAAATTTAAAGCCTCTTAGTTTTTAAAGAATATATTTGGTTTCAAAAACTTACTAATGAGTGCTTTCTGGGAAATTAAATCTTTCTTCACTATTCCGAAGAGATTTTGGTATGGCAAGCATTTAATGCGCGTGGTACAAGTCAGACATGCTTTTTCAATTACCTATCTCACGCGCCCTAAAAGCCGGATGATGTGACCTTCCGGCTACCAACCTTTTCAATCCATACCATCCATATTTGACGGTTCACTCCTAACCGTCTAGATCTTTCAAAAACTCCCCACTACCCCTTCTCATCTATCCACGACTTTTTACTAAAATCAATCTCAGTCGTTGATTGCGGGATTAGATCCAACCGTTTACTTCTCTTATAAAAACCCCAAACTTAAGCTTGCAAACCTTTTCGAATACACTTCCAAGCAAGCCCCTACTATCTCTTCTGCAAATTTCCCATCTCTTGTTCAAATGGCTAAACTTAATCTTAGTTTCCTTACCAATAAGGATAACTTCTGGTATGAACCCATTGTGGTGTTTGATACCCCAGAAATTGAGACAAAACCTGAATTTGCCCATATCAAAGAAGCCCTAGATATGCTCAAATCTGCAGGGTTAGAGAAATTTCTATCTGTTCATCCAGAGAACTGTTTTGACAGACAGGTTCTTGAATTCTACAACAATGTCTCCAACTCAGACACAAGGATCAGGTCTCATCTGATCTTGCAAAGGAAGAAGAAAGTTATGAGAGATGACATGGAAGTCACAGAGCACCAAAAGATAAAGAAGGAGATTCGTGTGAGCGGAGAAGTTCTGAAGGAGCTATTTGATCTTCCCTCTGAAGGTCCCAATCCAGACACGCGCATAATGGAAAAAGAGGAGGAATGGGTTAATACCATTATGCAAAGGAAGGTGAAATATAGCCCAACCATGAATAGAAGTATACTCCTGCCAGTATACAATGTTCTGTGTGAAGTTGTGGGTAAATGCATTCTTGGGAATCAAGGAAGTACTGAGCAAGTGAGCAAGCCAAAGCTCAGATTGATGAAGGCCATTGTGGAAAGCAAAGAAAGGACTTTCAACTGGCAACAATTCTTTCTGAGGGCCCTGAACAAAGAGAACTCAAAGCTCCAACCAGACAAAACTCCCCAACTATCAAGTAAGCTCAATTATGCTACAAAAATCTCTTACTTGATAGAGAATGTAGACCTGGGAGTGGATTGGATCCCTGATAGGAAGTGGAGCAATTTGAAAGCCCTATTCAAGCCTGGAAAGAATCTTGAAGGGAGGATGATTAAGCCTGCTGTGGAAAGCCCAGAGGCAGTTGAGGAGGAGGAAGATGCCCCTGCTGAAGGGAAGAAGACCAAGCTCAAGAGGAGGCTAGTCAAGTTGAGTGACAAAATGGCTCAACATAAGGAGGCTGAGGCAGAGAATGCCTCAAAGAAGGAGAAGAAGATGTCTTCTGAAGCAGAAAAGGAGGTTGCCTCAAAGAAAGTCAGAGTCACAGACTCTACTGATGAGTCTTCATCAGGTAACCCTACCTCTTCTCCCAACACTATCTCAACTGAGTCTGACTCGGATGTTCCTGCACCCACCCCCGTCAAACCTAAAACCACTAAACCTCGCACCCCTGCCGCCAAAACCAAACGCATCTCCTCATTACCCAAAACCCCCACTGATGGCTCTCAAAAGCCAGTAAGTGGATCCCAAACAACCCCTACTGAACCCATCTCCACCCCAACTGAAACCACCCCATCAAACCCTGCTGAACCCATTCCATCAACCCCATCTGAACCCACATCATCAACCCCCACTGACCAAAACCCAACCTCACCTGACACTCAAACCTCATCTGAATTAAACCCTCCTGAAATTCATCCAACTCAACTGGAGTCTATCCCAGAAGAGCCAACAGAAAGCAGATCCCCTACCCCTTCCCTTCCTTCAGACGATGAGAAAGAGTACTCTTTCCTTGATACTCTCAAGGATGAAGTTGCATACTCTTTAGAGTCTAAGTACCCTGAGCTTGATGGGTACCCAACCCTGAAAGCATTATTCTTGAGACTGAGACTTCTTGTCCAGCTCAAAGACAGAAGACTGGGTGAGATCTTGCTGGCTGTCAGAGGCAGCAATGCTGATGACTGGAAAAAGGAGGTGATGGAGTTAATGCAATTTGCTGGAATGACCATATCTAGACTTCTCTGTGATGAGAAATTTTTTGAGAGTCTAGTGATGGAGAAGATTGCTGAAGTGATAGCTGAAGGAGAGGAGGTGAAGGAGAAAGAGGAGGAGAAAGAAGAAAATGTACAAGGAGGAGGGACCTCACCAAGGCAAGATGATGGTGAGGTAGCCAAGGATGTATCCAAGGCAAGGGATACTGAGGCTCAAAATTTGCCACAGGAGAGTCCAGTAGAGGTGTCTACTGAGATTCTCCCACAACAGCCCTCAGTGGTGGCTTTAGAGTCAACTGAGGTGTCTGGAATCGAAGGAGTTGAAAAAGAGAAAGAAAAAACTGAGGGTGGTGAGAAAGATGTGGAAATCACTGAAGTTGTGAGTGGTCAGATAAAAGCAATCATCCCTGTAAAGGGTGAATTGGCTGAAAAAACCATAGTTGAAAAGAAGAGTGAAGAGAAAAATAAGATGAGTGAGGAGGAGGGAGTTCCAATGGAGTTAGAAGTTACAGGTGACTTAGGTGGTGAGATTGAGGGAGGAAGAACTAACACTGTCTTAAATGCAGGTACTCAAACTAATGAGATCCCCCCAGTCCAGGTCAACCTAACTCCACTGAGGGATGCAGTGCTTAAACTCCAAGATGAAAGACTTCCTACTCTTGAAACTGAGCTGAGAGATCTTCAAGAAGTTGTCCAAGAGGAGGTAGACGAAATGGTCATACTCTCAGACCATGTTGATGAATTGATGGAGTCAACAACTACTTCACTTCAAAATCTAACCCTGAAGGTGCAAGACTCAACTCACATGGTGTCTGACCTAGTTGAAGGCAACTGTGTTCTCATGCTAGAAGGTCTGAAGAACCTGGAGAAGAAGGAGGAAGAAGCCAGAACTCAATTCCTGAAGGACTCAGTAGAGAACGTGTCCATCAACCTAAAGTCTTCTGTTGAAGCTTTCTCAGCCGACCTTATTGGGAAGGTTGAAGGGTTATGGAACCAGAAGATGCAGGAGTTCGAGGCAAAGCACGAAGAACTTGGAGGCAAACTTGGTGAAGTTCTCAAGAAGGCTGCTGAGGACTTCCCAACCCAGGAAAAGACCAATGTGCTGATTGATGAGAAGCTGGCCCAATTTGTGAAATTTGGTCAAACTGTTGGAGCTGCACTAGAAAGAATGGAAGATGAAGTTGACCACTGCTCGACTGAACTTAAAGCCATCGCTCACGATCAGATGAAATTAAACATCACTGTGGCTGAGTGCATGATTAGTGCCGGAAAGGGGGAAAGAAGGATATCTTCTAAAGAGATGAAGGCTGATCCAAGGAACAAAATGCAAATCATCTTTGAGACCCCGGAGTTCGAGAGAGGTCAACAAATCAAAAGCACTATCAAGAAAACTAATGCTGAGGCCCAGAAGCTTGCTGAGGAAAAGAAAGGCAAGGAGACTGCATCAGTGGACTACTCAAAGTTCAAGGAAGCTCATCTGAAAGAGAAGGAAGAGAGAGCTGCAAAGAAGGGGGAACCTGCAAAGAGGAAGGCATCTGAAACTCTCTCAGCAGAGGTTGCCAAAAAGACAAGAACCTCAGAGAGGTTGGCAGCCAAGTCCACAACCTCTACTGATGAAGTTGAGGTACTCCCTATTCTAAATCCTGAACCCTTATCCTCTGAACCTTCCAAGTCTGCACCCACCCGAGTCACGGAGCTCACTGAGCTAATCAAAGAGGCTGGAGGAATGAACGAGAGAGCAAGGAAGCTAACTGCCCAACAGCAGGAGAGGAGAGATAAGGTGGTTGGGAAGATGGAAACCATTGCAGAACTGGCTGAGAGGAAGAAGCAGGAGAGGTTAGCCACTTTTGACAAAACTACTTCTAAGAAATTCAGAAGTGGTTATCTAAAGTGGGCTGCCAAACTAAAGAAAGACAAGATCACTCCGTCTCAGAACAGATTCCCTCACCATGATGCCTGGGTTCCTAAGAAGCTCAATGATGCTTGGGAGACTGCAAAAAGGGAATTCGTTTATTCTTTTTATGTCAGTGGAGAGTTAGGAAGGGACAATGCACAAGAAGTCTTCAACTCATGGTTATTTGATGCCTATCCCAAACTCTATCCCGAGATCAGTGGTGCTTGGAATGATGCCTTCCCTGATCATGCTCTGAAGGCCCCTGAGCCAATCACCTACTGGCCTCCTCAAGATGCAACAGGTGCTGTTGATAGAGAAAGGATCACTGAAGAGTGGACATCCTTATGCGAGCACCTTGGTCTCAGAGGACATTCGAAGGAGATGATGGAGAGGAAGAATGAGCTGAAGATCAGAGTCTTTAAGCAATATGGACTTGAACCTCTTTTTGAGTCCATCTGAGAAAGATGTATCTTTTGCTGGGCATTTGTTTATAAGTCCCAGGTGTGTTTAATTTTGAAACTTTTTGAGAAGTAGACTTCATGTAAAATGTACTTCATCTCTTTACCATAAAATGAACTCTACTGTTGCGTGCCCAAGATAATATCTCATTATCATTTAGGCTTATGTACTTGAATGTTTTTCCTTGAACTTTATGTCATCTGAAGAACCTCATCTGAGAGAAGATATGTAATAAGATAGGTTCCGACATAATAAAAAAGGGGGAAATTGTTGGGAAAATGTATAAGACTTAGTTTTGATTAGATGACAAAATGTTCCTCCTAAGTTGTTTTGTAAGTAAATTATTCAGTAGAGTTAGAGTTTAAAATAAACAGTTCTAAGTGTTAAGAACTGGAGTACAGTTAGTAATAACTAGAGTGTATTTTAGTATGAAGTCTGCTGAAGATAAAGTCCGCTGAAGTGAAGTCCGCTGAAGACTAAGTGATCTGAGAAAGAGGTCTAAGTCTTGAATGTTTTCTAAGTACATTCTCACTAAGACTAAATCTATCAGTAGAGGACGAAGGTCCACTGATAAAGAAACTAACAAGTACATTTAATGCTAAACATATTTAAAGCTGTTAGTTAATCTGGTTGGAACAAGGCAAAATGAATTTCAGTGAAGCTTACAATAAATGAAGGAATAAGAAGGTTCTCTCAGAGGAGTTCCACCTTAAAGCAAGACAAGAATCTGGGCATACAGACTTAAGGTCCAATGAGAAGATGACACGTCAGTGTACTTAACTGACAGCCGACCTACCCCAGCCTGACAAGTACCAAAAGTCTTTCACCTAGCAATCTACAGAAAGTTGGTGAACAGCATGGTTTTGCAGCCGTTTCTTGACAAGACTTAAAGCTTCAAAAAGAGCCGTTTGAACCAATCAGATACAAGAAGACTTACTTGAGAAGATTCAAATCCAACGGGAAGATTTTCAAGGAAGCCTATAAATACAGAAGGACGTGCACATTTACAAGCACGGGAAACTCACAAGATCAAAGCTATCTCTACATTCATAACCATCTAGAAGCACTCGAAATTATCATTGTTTCCCAAGTGTTTCACAGTTGTAGAGAGCCTAACAAACCTTCTGTAACCAAGCTTAAAACTATATCCAAAACTTAGAAAGAGATAATCCAATCCTAAGCCTTGAGCTAAACTTGTAAGGATTATCTCAAAATAGTTGGAACCAAAACCCTACTCAAAACCCTACTCAAAACCCTACTCAGTGTTTAGGTTGAGAGCTAGTGTTAAGTGGTGTTAGTAAGCTGATTGTTGTATCAGTCTGAAAGCTGGTTTGTTTTGGGAACTAGGACCTGGAATTTCCTAGTGATCAATCATCCTAAGAGAGGAGAAGTTGATCAGTGCACCTTGGCACTATAACACAAGGAATTCCAAGTGAAAGGAATTCTCCTGTTTGATCAGGCCAGTGGACGTAGGAGATTTATCTCTGAACCACTTTACATCTTGTGTACTTACATTCTGCTATTTCATAAGTGTGTGTTAATCTCAAGTTTATCAAAGTAAAACGAGTTTTCTAAAGGGCTCACTAATCCGCATCTTCAAGCTAATTAGATAGTAGTTCAACTGAAAGTCTTGTGCTTTCAGTGGAGGTATTATCTCAGTAAGCTTTCACAGAGTAACTCTCAGCAGACCTCAAGTCCACTGACGAGCTATTGTCTTAAGTAACCTGATAAGTTTTGAAGAAGTTTTAATTTGTAACCACAGGTGTATTCCCCCCCATACACCTGTTTACTCGTTTCGGGACCAACAGAAGAGCATCCCAGTCTCAATATATAACCAAACTCAACTCAAAGAGAGGGTGTGCACCTGTGCAATGTCACCATAAAATAAATAAAAACTCCACCCCCCAAACTTCGACCTTGTGAAGAGGTCTAAGTTTGGGGTTGTGGGTTACCTCATCTAAATAATTCAGTTTCTCTCAACAACGTGTCACACTCCCAGTCTCGAGTTGGTTCCTTCAATCTGAATAACTCCATGATACCTTTACTCCTTCGAGACAAGCCTACAAAATAAACTCTCAAGTACGAGGTTAAAACTTACAATTCAACATCACCCTAATAACATAAAAACACTGAAAAACAAATAACAGTGGGTTGCCTCCCACTCAGCGCTATTTTTAAGGTCCTCATGACGGACCAACCTCAAAGGAGCTTATGGGACATGATACTCAAATCTACCTCCCTTACTCTCATAAGAGTGGTGGTTGAATTCCTTTCCTTGATGTCCCTTCATCATGAGTTCCTTTGCTTCCTTCTCCACCTCCAATCGAGTCACAGGTATCTAACATATTCATACCTAACGATTTGCCACAAAGTGGTGACGAAATGTATACCTCAAGAAGTAGAAAGTATTACAATGCCCATTCCACCTAAAATTCTAGGAATTCGTTTGAGAGTTAGAATAGATTCGTAGACCGGGTATGGTGGGGGTCTCAACTTCTTCTCATCTTTATCTGGAGGAATCATACTAAGCAATTTCTTGAATTTGGACTTTTTCTTCTTAACTCCTCCTTTCCCCTCCAACTGGACCACGTCCATACTTTTCACTTCTTCATCCTTCAACTTCTTCCCTTTATCCCTATCAAAATAATCAAGATCATAACGCTCATGGGTTAGATCATCAAGTGAAGGATTATCAAAATCATGCATATAAGAAATGTTAGAGATAGGAGGTGTGTCTTCAACACGAGGATCAATGACATCTATGCAATAACAACTCTCATCCTCCTTTGGGTACTTCATGGCCTCATATAGGGAGATTTTTATCTCTTGATCGTCAACTTGCAATGTTATCTTCCCATTTGCCACATCTAGCACCATCCCCGCCGTTGCCAAAAACGGTCTTCCCAAGATCAAAGGAACGTGCTCATCTTCCTCTATGTCGAGCACTACAAAGTCGGCTGAAAAATTGTGATCCCAAACTTTCATGAGGACGTCTTCAACTACACCTTGAGGTCGAGTAATAGACCGGTCAGCTAGTTGAAGCGTCATCAGTGTCGACTGAAGTTCTCCCCCTTCCAACTTCTTGAAAAACGACAATGGCATAAGATTAATGCTTACTCCAAGGTCGCACAGTGCTCCCTTCCTGATTCCATTCCAGATATCACATAAGATCGTGAAACTCCCGGGATCCTTCAACTCCGGTGGAAGCGCTTTGTGCCCTAATGCACTCACCTCATGGTTCAGCTGCACCAACTTGGGCTCATCTACTCGCCGTCTCTTCGCTATCAAATCCTTCAGAAACTTGGCATAATTCGGCATATGTTCTAAAGCATCATAAAAAGGAATGTTAATATGCAATTTCTTAAAAACATCAAGGAATTTAGCGAATTTCTCATCAAGCTTCTTCTTCATGAAGCGCTGTGGATACGGGACGGGTATCACCGATTTGGGTACCCCCCATTCATCTCGCTCGGTCTCTTTCACTTTCTCCCTTGCTTCCTTTGCCTTCTTCCACTTTGGTACTCTCTCAATTTCCTCAATGCCTTTGTCCTTCTGGAACTCATCCATATCTTTACTTTTCTGAATCCCTTCATCCTCAACCCCTTTCTCAAATTCTACCTCTTCATTCTTTTCTTCTTCTATCTCATCCTCTCCTTTGGGCGTCTCAAAATCAGCAGGCATCTGAGGACCATCATAGTTGGTCCCACTTCTAAGCTGGATCGCCTTGCAATGCTCTTTCGGGTTCTCCTCCGGCATAGAAGGATACTTACCCGGCTCTCTTCCCAATAATTTTACAATCTGGCTCATCTGGTACTCTATCAAAGTGAACAACCTATTTTTCTCTTGCTGAATTCAATTTAGCTCTACATCTCTTTTCTGGAGTTCTTGATCACGCTGATCATCTTTCTTATGCAACTCTTTAACATCATACTCCAAAGAAGATAATCTTTTGCATCCTTCCTCCACCTTCTGAAGGATAGCTCTCAACATCTCCTCAGTTGAGGCACTGCCTTCTCCACCTGGAGGCTTTGAACCTGGATCAACACCTGGAGGAACTGTAATTCCAGTCTTCGGATTAGCATATGAAAAGTTCTCATTCTTCATCCATTGGCTTTGTTGAGGCTGCTGGCCTCCTTGATAGCCTTGATTATTTCCTCCATTGATTTTGAGGAGGTTGTGGACCAGGTGGTACAAATGGTTGGCCATAAGAAGGTCTTCCAAATTGATTGCCACCTTGTGGATGCCCTTCTTGATTGTAGTAAAGTCCTCCCATATAGTTGGCTACCTCTTGCTGAACTGGGGGCTGGTCCACTTTCTCATTCACTGCTACATTCCCTCCAACCAAATTATTCCCAACCTATGTACTGGTAGATTGATTTGGAAGAAAGATAAGATATCCTCATCCAGCAAGGGATGATCTTTATCTTTGGATTCCTATAAAACCTGCAACTAACCAATCAGGACCCAGCTCTAGTAGGGGACCTAATTGATCTCTCTGCAGGAGGACAAGAGCCCATTGGAGAAAGGACTTTCAAGCAATCATTTCTGGTACATTGATAGTGGATGTTCCAAGCACATGACATTTAAGAAAGATCATCTCAAGGATTTCAAGCCACTGAATGGGCCAAGAGTGATGTTTGGTGATAACAATTATGGAGTTACCAGAGGCGTTGGAAAGTTGATCATCAATGATGTATCTATAGATGAAGTCTACTATGTTAAAGGACTCAAGCATAATCTGCTTTCAGTATCCCAATTTTGTGACAAGGGATACTTAGTGAAGTTCTCTAGTGATTCATGCACTGTCTTTTCTTTTGATTATAATGATATTGGCTTGAGGAAAGGTAACATTTATCTTGCATATTTTAACAGTTGTCCAAGGGATATGCAGAGAACAGCTGGCTTTGGCACAAGAGATTGAGTCATCTGAACTTCAAAGCACTGAACAAGATTACCAGAAAAGGTCTAGTTCGAGGTCTTCCTAATGAAGTATTTAAGAAGGATCAGGTTTGTGGTTCATGTCAGAAGGGTAAACAACCCAAGACTTCCTTCAAGGATGTCCATACCACAACCACAACCAGAGTACTTCAACTAGTTCACATGGACCTATTTGGACCTGTTTCTCCTCTTAGTTTTAGTGGAAGGAAGTATACCTTGGTGATAGTAGATGACTTTTCAAGATACACTTTGGTAGTGTTCTTGTTTAAGCAAAATGAAACCATCACTAAGCTGCCAGAGTTCATCAAGCAGATTCAGAATGAGCAGAACCTGAGTATTATGAGGATCAGAAGTGACAAAGGGACAGAGTTTTTGAATTCACACATTGCAGAGTACTGCAAGGATCATGGGATTTTTCATGAGACATCTGCTGCCAGAACACCCCAATAGAATGGAGTAGTAGAAAGGAGGAACAAAACCCTCAAGGAAGCTGCAAGGACCCTTCTAGTAGAGTACAACACACCACAGAGATTTTGGGCAGAAGCCATTAACACAGCCTGTTTCACCCAAAACAGATGCCTCATTGCCCAGAGACACAGTAAGACACCATATGAGGTATGGAAAGGTAAAACCCCATCTGTTTCATTCTTTCATATTTTTGGATGTGAGTGTTTCATCCATGACAATGGGAAATCCAAATTAAAGACCTTTGATGCTAAAGTGGCAGATGGAATATTCTTAGGATATTCCAGCACCAACAAGGCATACAGAGTCTTTTATAGGAATTCACTTTGTGTGAAGGAAACACCTCATGTTGTTTTTTATGAATCTACTCTTGAGTGCAAGGTGGACCTAATGAATCAGATTCCAGAAGAGACACAGAATCAGAATACTCCCTGGGTAATCAAATTTAATCCACCTATTCATGATTCAGAGTCAGATTCAGAGTCAGATGTTGACCCATCTTCTAGTTCTCTGGAGCATAAGCCTCCACAAGGTGCAGAACTAGAAGAGGTTGGAACTCCTGTAGGGGGAAGCTCTCCTGTAGTTGGTGATAATCATCAAGGTACTGCAGTAGATGGTCAATCAGGCAAGGCCAAGGGAAGGAAAACCCTGGTTGATCACCCCAATAAGTTAATTATAGGAGATCCAACTAAGGGTATCCAGACTAGGAGAACTCTTAACTTAGCTGCCTTATTCAGTTGCTATGTGTCTTTGATTGAGCCCAATAACATCAAGGAAGCACTAAAGGATTCAAATTGGATAGTTGCAATGCAGGAGCAGTTGATTCAATTCACCAGACAGGATGTTTGGGAGCTGGTAGACAGATCAAGACATCAAAAGATGATAGGCACTAAGTGGGTTTTCAAGAATAAGAAAGATGAAAATGATGTTATTAGTAGAAACAAGGCAAAGCTAGTGGCTCAGGGATATTCTCAGTCTGAAGGAATAGACTATGATGAGACATTTGCTCCTGTTGCCAGACTAGAAGCCATCAGATTGTTTCTAGCATATGCTGCTCACATGAAGTTCAAAGTATACCAGATGGATGTCAAATCTGCCTTTCTTAATGGGATTCTCATTGAGGAAGTCTATGTGGAACAACCTCATGGTTTTGAACAAGGTGACAAGGTGTATAAGCTTAAGAAGACTCTTTATGGGCTTAAGCAGGCACCCAGAGCATGGTATGACACTCTATCTCAGTTTCTTCTGGACAATGGTTTTACTAAGGGAAAGATTGATAGGACCTTGTTTAGGAAAAAAGAAGGAAATGACATCCTTCTGGTCCAGATATATGTTGATGACATTATATTTGGATCTCCTAACAAGAAGCTGTGTGAGAAATCTGGAGATCTCATGCAGAGCCAGTTTGAAATGTCCATGATGGGTGAGATGAATTATTTCTTAGGTTTGCAGGTAAGGCAGACAGAGAAGGGAATTTTCATCAATCAAGCAAAGTACATCAGGAACATGTTAGAGAAATTTGGAGTAGGATCTAGCAAGACTGCCAAGATTCCTATGATGAAAAATTTCAACATGGATCCAGATGACTCTGGAGAGAGTGTGGACCAGACTCAGTATAGGGCACTTATTCGTTCTCTTCTGTACCTGACTGCAAGCACACCAGATATCACTTTTGCCGTAGGTGTGTGTGCCAGATTTCAAGCAAATCCTAAGAAAAGTCACTTGGAAGCAGCAAGGAAGATATCGAAATATCTTAAGGGAACATGCAAATTATAATTTAGAGTTAAGTGGTTATTCGGATTCAGATTATGGTGGGTGCAGAATAGATAGGAAGTCTACAAGTAGAACATGCCAATTTTTAGGGAATAAATTGGTATCTTGGTTTTCTAAGAAACAGACTTCAGTTGCTACATCAACTACAGAAGCAGAGTACATGGCTGCACGTAGCTGTTGTTCACAACTACTCTGGATTAGTCAGTAGCTTTGGGACTACCAGATTAGGGCTAAGGATATTCCAATATTTTGTGATAGCAACACTACAATAGCAATCACCCAGAATCCGGTTCTTCACACCAGATGCAAGTATGTTTATATAAGGCATAATTTTATCAGAGACCATGTTGAGAAGGGAGATATAAGAATGGAATAGATTGCAACTGAGAAGCAGAGAGCAGATATTCTCACTAAGCCTTTGGCTGAGACCAGATTCAGGGAGTTAGCCTTTGAATTAGAATTGTTGGATCCAGAGACAGATTTGGTTTAGGGGGAAAACCAAAGAAGTGTCCTTTATTTAAATTATATCCTTATTCTTTACGTATTATACTAATATGTCTACAGGTTAGATATACCAGAAAAGTTACATCTTCAGATGAGGTATGTACCTGATGAGGTACAAAGTCAGATTGCAGAGAAATCCAGAGTAAACTCTGACCAGAGCCAGATGAGTTCCACCAGATGTAATGTAACATCAGACTAATCGAGGTATCATCTGGTTACGATATCAGATGACAGGTATGTATTTACTTCTCTGCCTCTAATCATTGGGACACACCTTTTAAATTACTAAATACACCCAAAACATTTCGTATTCAGAGTGTATTTAATACTAGGGTCGTGGGCCTAGGCAATCATTTCGCTTTTTATCTTGACTGCAACACAAAACCCCCTCGAACCCAGTCCCAATGACCATGCCACGTACACAATTAAATCTTTATCTTGCCTATCTCAATCCTGGCTGTCAGATTTAATTAAAGTGCAATATGTCAATCAATTGACAAATTGATTATGTTCCAAAATTTAATTTTGAATGTAAACGCGTTCACACTTCATTTAATTCCAAACACACGCGTGTATTCCTTTTTAAACTCAATTTTCTTAATCTGTCTCTTCACTTGTTCCCATTTCTCAAACCCTAACCTCTCTATGCAAAAATAGTCTCTCTCTCCCTCTTCTCTATTCCTCATTTATGGCACCCAAGTGAAACTTCAACCCAGACTATATCTGTAAGAACCTAAAGACAGAGATGGTGGTGGATTTCTACTCCACTCACAACTCCACGGTGTTAGCGATCCTGGAGTTGTTGCGAATATCTGAAGTGGAAAAGGTGATTTCCACTGTTCCCTAGGGATTTCGTACATTGGATGGGTATGCTGCCCAATTCTTAGTGAGGATGAAGATCCGTGACGAGCATATTTCTTCGAAGATTGATGAAGAGGATGTGGTATTCTCCAAGCATGACTTCTGCAAGTTGTTTGGAAACATTTCTTCTGAAGGTGTTGATCCATTGAGGTACAAGGAGGGTGAAATTCTTGAGTCTTTCAAAATCTTCGCAAGATCTTCTTGCCAGAATTTGACAAAGGGATTTCTGGATAAACATCTTAGGCAGAAGTTCAAGGTGTTTTTTGACATCATGGTCAAAGTTTTGATGTGCGAGAATCACAGTACGGATGCCATTTTCAATGGCCGTATGTGTGTAATGAGGGCCATATACGATGGTATTCAATGCAATTGAGCAGAGTTCTTCTGGGATGTGCTAAGGAAGAACAAGACCAAGGTACAAAAGAAGGAATGCCCCACCAAGCCAGGGGAATTGCAGTTCTACTTCAATGCCAATGCATCTTTGGGCACGAAGTTGACCTTGATTCTGGACTCCATTCTTCCAGACAAGGCGTGGAAGGGCTACTGGTGCAGAAGCTTCCACAAGTCCAAGATTTTATTCTCCAAGGATGGACCCCTTCACAGCCATGCCGATTCTGATGGTGAAGGAGCCATCCCTGCTCCCCCCATCCAAGCGGTGCCCTCCCCTGCTAAAGGGCAGAAGAAGAGGAGTTCGAAGAAGAAGGATGCAGCTCCTGCTTCTTCCAACCTTGTTATTTCTAGCTCATCGGAGGATGACCAGATTCCCCTCAAAGCTGCTTTGAAGAAGCAGAGGGGTGATGGTGAAGAAGCTGCCAAGAAAGATGGTCCTGCTAAGAAGAGGACTAGGCAAGAGGAAGGAGGTGCAAGCAAGCCTTCTGCTAAGAAGCCCAGAACTTCCAGGAGGGCTACTAGATGGAAGAAAACACTCCTGGTGGATGAGCCATCAGAGGAGGAGAAGTCAGATGAGGATAATACTCTGAAGAGGAAGCCAAGGGCCAAGGTGGCCATTTTGCAAGACCCAAATTCTGGTTCAGATCTGGGAGATGCCCTGGAGCAGGCAATAGAGGAGGTCTCTCAGCTGATGGGAGATGCTACAGCCCCAGAGCTTACTGTACCAGCTGATGTTGACTCAGCTGAGGTAAACCTTTCCTCTTCTCATGTTGATCTTATTACCCCTTCCACCTCTTTCCCAGAAACCCAAACACAACCTCTCCACCCTGCTTCTGGTTTGCAAGCTTCTTCACCAGAGCAGATCATTCCAGATACTCCCTTATACACTACCTCTACCTTACCCACTCAAACACCCTCTCCCCTCCATCTCAAACACCCTTACCCTCAGATCCTTCACCCCCTCATACAGCCTCTGTACCAGAGGTGCCATTGACCTTTTCTGGTACAGAACAACCTTCCACCTCTCAAACTCAAATACCTACCCCTCCACACTCACAACCTGACCAGAATCCCCCCTCCTCAATGACTTTGGGACTCCCTGGTCCTTCCTCCTCTCCCACATGCTTATCTAGCGATGATAGTGAAGATGAGAATGCTTCACTTGAGCCTAGAAACTTAGCCTCATCCTCCTCTGCCTCTGGGCCCAAACCCTTCACATTAAATGATGCTGATATGGGTCCCATCAGGCAGAGCATGAGTGTAAGTGCTCAGCTCTGGCTAAGAGAGCAATTTCCTGTTCTGTTGGATCACTTACCAGTTTTGGCAGATCTTACTGATGCCAAAGTTTGGAGCAAGGCCAGACTAGAAGATGTAGAAGACTTGGTCATGCTGCTGGAAGAGATGACCACTGCTGGGTTCACTGCTTGGGAGATAGATGTTAAGAAGAAGCTCAACCTCCAGAACCCTGCAGAGCTTGAATCTGCAGAAGCTGCAATGGTGGTTGTGAGGACTCTCCTGATTCAGTGAGGGATCATGTTTACTCCAGAGGGTCCCTCTTACAAATTTGGGCCTCACTTCACCTTTCCTCCAGAGTTGTACTCTGATGAGGAGGATTTTGATGTCACCCCTGCCATCCTCCAGAAAATAAAGCTATTTTTCAACGAGCAGATCCAGCAGATTGGATATTTTTCAAAAGCTATGCAGCATCTGGCGCCAACTATGATTGAGCACCAGATCAGAGAAGAGAGGAAGATATTCTTGAAGCAGATCAAGGCTACTTTTGCCTCTGCTAAAGCCTCGTTCAAATCTAACTGCCTCTACCTCAAGATGGATGTTAATGAGAGCCAGAAGCAACTCCAACACTATGTTCTGGACCAGCTGCGCCCAGTCTCTGTGCTCAAGGTAGAAATGGCCTCTCAAATGCTTGACACTGCCAAGATAAAGGACTCCTTGCAGGAGATGTTATCGAAACAAGAGCGCCTGTTTGATGAGGCTCAAGCCTATCTTGAAGAAGCCAAGAAGCTGCGAGATCTTCACTCTTCTTCCTCCATTGAACTGCCTGATCTGATAAGGCAAGTGGTGTAGCCCCTCCTTGATGAAGTTAAAAATGGAGAAGAGAAGGCCAGAACTGATCTGGCGAAGAGCACCAATGAAACCCTCTTCAATCATGGTGCTCGCCTGGACTTGCTGGAGAACACCCTGGCACAAGCTGAGCTGCAGAAGAAAAAGAGGGAGGAGTTAAAATCCTTGACTATGGCCAAGCAACTTGTAGCAGAGGAAGAATCTCTTGATTCATAACAAGATCCTGTTTCCATCCCTGGCCCAGCCAAGAGGAAGATCAGAAGGGTCAAGAAAAGCTTCTTGAAGCAGGTAGTTGAAGAGGCAGAGAAGAGATTCAAGGAGGAGACTCCAGAGGAGAGACTGGCTAGAGTGAGAAAGAACATAAATGAAGAGCAGAGGCTCAGATATGTTAAATCCATAATCTTTATTAAACCGACTAGTGGGACCAACAAGTGGTTTCAGAGCAGTGTGTCCAAGACCACTGCTTTGAAAAGCTCTTGGTGGTCACCGGGCAGATCCATTGCTCTTTATTATTTTTGCTAAAATCCTTTAAATTTCTTTCAAAAAAATATCTTCAAAATCTTCTTACAAGAGCTGAAAGTTGCCTGAATTCTCCTTTGAGGATTACAGTCACTGGAGCTTCATGATGAGTAATCATCTGGGAGCTATCCATCACCGCATGCTAGATGTGGTAGAAAGTAGCCTAATACAATTTTATGGGACTCTCATTGATGATGGCAGGTCTGAGTCCAGAGAAGAAACTAGCGCAACATGAGAGAAAAGATCTGGAGATAGAGTTCCCAGGCAATGGATCCTCAAGAAAAGAGACGAGCTTAACAATAACTAGAGAAAGCTGTATAACCTGGACCATGTGGCTAGGAGTGAAATTATCAACACTCTCTCCAAGGAAGTGATAAAAAAGGTTAGAACCTGTTTCACGGCCAAGGAGATGTGGGACAAGTTGGCTCTTCTTTGCGAAGGAACAGAGAAGATAAAAAACAACAAGCTCCAGGCAGTCCAACACTCATTTGACACATTCAAGATGAAACCAGATGAGACAATTGACGAGCTGGACATGCATCTCACCAACCTCCTTAACAAGGCTAGTGCCTTAGGTAAAACCTATTCTGAAAAAGAAATATATAGTATGATATTAAGATCACTAACTAGCAGATGGAGAATAAAAGTCACGGTCATAAAGGACAACAAGGACCTCAATACTCTGGATCATCATCTTCTGCTATCTGATCTGAAGGCCTACGAGTATGATCTACAAGAAGAAGATCAATCAGAGAAGAGATTTCTTCTTCTGGTCAGAAAGGAGTTGCTCTCTCATCAACAATAAAGACTGAAGAAAAGGTCAAGGAGTCTACTGCAGATGACATGAGCCTCAAGGAGTAGGTAGCACTTCTAACTCGTAAACTTGATAAAATGAGCTCCAAGTATGGCAGGTACAAAAGACACTGGAAGGAATCTACCAGATACAGGAAGAGTTCCTTCATGTCTGCAGACAAAGAGAAGTCATCTGGAGACTCAAGGGAGACCAGATTCAAGTAACCAGAGAAGAGGAGAGAAGGAAGTTCTGGCAGATCTGACTATCAGAGGAGAGAGAATAGTCCAGCCAGATTAGAACACAACCAGAGGAGGAGAGATCCTAGGCCCAGTCCCAGAGGAGACAACACATGTTACACATGCAACAAGCCAGGTCACTACAGCTATGATTGTCCTCAACTCACTCCTAGAGAAAGAGAAGAGAAAAGACCCAAGAGAGATAGGAGATATGCAGACAAGAGAGCACTGTTGGCAGAAGCAGAGGAGGAGAATACTAGTTCCAATTCTTCTTCTTCTGACTTTGGATCTGATAATGATGTATGTCTCATGGCAGACATCACTGAGGTACATAAACTACCCTTTTCTTATCTAATTCAAAATATACTGAATCCTCGCACTCATCTGGTACCTCCAGAGAGTCTGATATGCAGCAAATGCTATCAGATCTCCAAAATTGTGTACAACTTTGCCAGAAACTTGAGAAGGAGAATGGTAGGCTTAGAGCAGAAGTTCAATCTTTATCTCATGAGCAGAAATCCACCAGAGAACTCATGAAAGATCATTCCAAAGAAGTCTCTGAACTACAGGATAAGATCACAGAAAGAGATACTCTGGTAGATCAGCTCATAAGAGAAATAGATTCTAAGCAAGATGAGTTTAATGAAATTAGAGCCAAATACCAATTTCTTATCAAGTGTTGGGATATAGATTAGATGTTAAAATAAGAACTGGTAACTAGTCTAGGACTAGAATAGGTCTTAGGCTAAGGGGGAAGGGAATTAGACGAGACAAGAGGAGTCCCAGACAAGAAGAGTCCCGTAGAAGAGGAGTCCCAGACAAGAGGAGTCCCGGACAAGAGGAGTTCCAGACAAGAGGAGTTCCAGACAAGAGAAGACTTGGATAAGAGGAGTCTTGGACAAGATGAGTCTTGGACAAGAGAAGTCTTGGACAAGAGGAGTCTTGGACAAGATGAGTCTTGGACAAGAGGAGTCTTGGACAAGAGGGGTCTTGGACAAGATGAGTCTTGGACAAGATGAGTCTTGGATAAGAGGAGTCTTGGACAAGAGGACTGTTGGACAAGATTAGTCTTGGACAAGAGAAGTCTTGGACGAGATGAGTCTTGGACAAGAGGAGTCTTGGACAAGAGGAGTCTTGGACAAGATGAGTCTTGGACAAGATGAGACTTGGACAAGAGGAGTCTTGGACAAGAGAAGTCTTTGACAAGAGGAGTCTTGCACAAGAGGAGTCTTGGACAAGAGGAGTCTTGGACAAGATGAGACTTGGACAAGAGGAGTCTTAGACAAGAGGAGTCTTGCACAAGAGGAGTCTTGGACAAGAGGAGACTTGGACAAGATGAGCTCTGGACAAGATGAGGTCGGGACAAGATGAGGCCGGGACAAGATGAGGTTGGGACAAGATGAGGTAGAGGACTAGAAGACCAGATGAGGTAGATGACCAGATGAGGTAGATGACCAGATGAGGTAGAAGATCAGATGAGGTAGAGGGCCAGATGAGGTAGAGGACCAGATGAGGTAGAGGACCAGAGGAGGTAGAGGACCAGAGGACCAGATGAGGCAGAGGACCAGAGGACCAGATGAGGTAGACAAGAAGAACTCTACTAGACTACTCTACCAGATGAGCTCTACCAGATTACTCTACCAGATGAGCTCTACCAGACTACTCTACCAGATGAGCTCTACCAGACTACTCTACCAAGAAGATCTTGTGATTCAAAGATAAGAAGAATCAAGAAAGGGAAGTCAACTGATATCAAGGAAGATTGGTTGTAGATCAAAGAAGAATCAATCAAAGAAAGAGTCAACCAATCAATCATATAATCAATCAAGATGATTGATTATATTCCTTTATTTGTAGATGTTTGAATTTCTAGCTTCCAACGGCTAGTTATTTGACGCCTATAAATAGGAGCGTATGGTGATGAGTTCAATACAAGAAAGACGGGCAAGAGAGCACAAAAGATAGAGAAACACACACACCATACACTCACCTTGTTCATACAAGTATTATATCTACTCTTTTAGGAGTTCTAGTTGGAATATTACTCAACCTATTCACTACATTGAAAGGTTGTTGTAAGTTATACGAAGGAGCTGGTACTTCCCAATTCCAGTGAGTAAGTAAGTTGGTTGGTAAGTGAGTTAGACCCCTTTGGTGAAAGGGAGAGTGGACGTAGGATCGTTATATCCGAACCACTATAAAAACTCTCGTGTCTCTTTTATTTACTATTTTTATTTATAATTTCTGCATAATTAATTTTAGCAATTTAAAAAGGATTTTTCTTAAAATTAAGAATAAAACGCTTTCCGCAAATAATATTTTTGGGACCAACATCAAGGGAAAACAAGTTGAACAAACTATTGAGGAGATACCTATGCAAAGAGAAGCTCCAAAGATACCAACTATTGTATCTATTATATCAGAGTCTTCTAAGCTCATTAATGATAAGAGTGGTTTAGGATATTCTGGAATTACTACCAGATCTCATAAATATCACTATAATAAAGACAAGTCTGTTAGAGCTGGTGAATTGTTAGAAATCTGGGATGAAAACCCTAATGATAATGGTTATAGAATAGTTCACAATCCTAAATGGAACTACTCTGCTGATCATGTAGAATATAGTCCAGAAGAGTTAACTTAACTGGAAGAGAAATTCTTAGAAACTAAACGTCAAAATGGGGAACCAATGACAATTGATGGTTCTGTTCACCTAAAACCTCAAAGAGTAAGATCTAATCAAATGAGAGGACCTCAGAGGAATCCTCAAAGAGTTGAACCTAAGTAGATTAAGGGATCTCAGAGGAGTCACTCAAGAAGGGGGAATCTCTATCAGAATAGAAATTATCAAAAAATGAATTATGGACAACAGAATTATCATCAGAACCAGGGACCCCAGAGACAGTTTTCTCAGAGGAATCAATTCCAGAACAGATATACTCAAAGAAACTATAATTAACAAAAAAGGGTCTAGTTTTCATCAGAACCAGAGACCCATCTATAGAAAACCAACTGATCTGGGTAGTTATGACACTAGAGATGGTTCTTCTAGAATGTACCCTTACAACCAGACCTTTAAGACCATGTCTTTGAAGCAGGCCATTCCAAAGGCCAGATTCGAGGTGAGATACACCAGACCAGTGTATAGGAAATGTGTTCTCATCAGACCAGTAGCTCAATATGTAATTGTCAGAGGACATGTACTGGTAGATAGATTTGGAAGAAAGATAAGATCTCTTCATCCAGCAAGGGATGATCTTTATCTTTGGATTCCTACAAAACCTGCAACTAACCAATCAGGACCCAGCTATAGTAGGGGACCTAATTGATCTCTCAGCAGGAGGACAAGAGCCCATTGGAGAAAGGACTTTCAAGCAATCGTGTCTAGTACATTGATAGTGGATGTTCCAAGCACATGACATTTGAGAAAGATCATCACTAGGATTTCAAGCCACTGAATGGGCCAAGAGTGATGTTTGGTGATAACAATTATGGAGTCACCAGAGGCGTTGGAAAGTTGATCATCAATGATGTATCTGTAGATGAAGTCTACTATGTTGAAGGACTCAAGCATAATCTGCTTTCAGTATCCAAATTTTGTGACAAGGGATACTCAGTGAAGTTCTCTAGTGATTTATGCACTGTCTTTTCTTCTGATTATAATGATATCTTGCTTATTGGCTTAAGGAAAGGTAACATTTATCTTGCAGATTTTAACAGTTGTCCAAGAAATACTTGCCTGGTTGCAAAGGGATCTGCAGAGAACAGTTGGCTTTGTTACAAGAGATTGAGTCATCTGAACTTCAAAGCATTGAACAAGATTGCCAGAAAAGGTCTACTTCGAGGTCTTCATAATGAAGTGTTTAAGAAGGATCAGGTTTGTGGTTCATGCCAGAAGGGTAAACAATCCAAGACTTCCTTCAAGGATGTCCATAGCACAACCACAACCAGAGTACTTCAACTACTTCACATGTACATGATTGGACCTGTTTCTCCTCTTAGTTTCAGTGGAAAGAAGTATACCTTGGTGATAGTAGATGACTTTTCAAGATACACTTGTGTAGTGTTCTTGTTTAAGAAAAATGAAACTATCACTAAGCTGCCAGAGTTCTTCAAGCAGATTCAGAATGAGCAGAACCAGAGTATTGTGAGGATCAGAAGTGACAAAGGGACAGATTTTTTGAATTCACACATTGCAGAGTACTGCAAGGATCAAGGGATTTTTTCATGAGACATTTGTTGCATGAACACCCCAACAGAATGGAGTAACAGAAAGGAGGAACAGAACCCTCAAGGAAGCTGCAAGGACCCTTCTAGCAGAGTACAACACACCACAGAGATTTTGGGCAGAAGCCATCAACACAGCCTGTTTCACCCAGGACAGATGCCTCATTGCCAAGAGACACAGTAAGACACCATATGAGGTATGGAAAGGTAAAACCCCATCTGTTTCATTCTTTCATATTTTTTTATGTAAGTGTTTCATCCATGACAATGGGAAATCCAAATTAAAGACCTTTGATGCTAAAGTGGCAGATGAAATATTCTTAGGATATTTTAGCACCAGCAAGGCATACAGAGTCTTTAATAGGAAGTCACTTTGTGTGGAGGAAACTCCTCATATTGTTTTTTATGAATCTACTCTTGAGTGCAAGGTGGACCTAATGAATCAGATTCCAGAAGAGACATAGAATCAGACTCCTCCCAGGGTAATCAAATTCAATCCACCTATTCTTGATTCAGAGTCAGATTCAGATTCAGATGTTGACCTATCTTCTGGTTCTCTGGAGCAGAAGCCTCCACAAGGTGCAGAACCAGAAGAGGTTTGAACTCCTGTAGGCGGAAGCTCTCCTGCAGTTGGTGATAATTACCAAGGTACTGCAGTAGATGGTCAATCAGGCAAAGCCAAGGGAAGGAAAACCCTGGTTGATCAACCAATAAGTTGATTATAGGAGACCCAACTAAGGGTGTCCAGACTAGGAGAACTCCTAACTTAGCTGGCTTATTCAGTTGCTATATGTCTTTGATTGAGCCCAAGAACATCAAGGAAGCACTGAAGGATTCAAATTGGATAGTTGCAATGCAGGAGGAGTTGAATCAATTCACCAGACAGGATATTTAGGAGCATGTAGACTGACCAAGACATCAAAAGGTAATAGGCACTAAGTGGGTTTTCAAGAATAAGAAAGATGAAAATGATGTCATTACTAGAAAATAGGCAAGGCTAGTGGCTCAGGGATATTCTCAGTCTGGAGGAATAGACTATGATGAGACATTTTTTCCTGTTGCCCGACTAGAAGCCATCAGATTGTTTCTAGCATATGTTGCTCATATGAAGTTCAAAGTATACCAGATAGATGTGAAATCTGCCTTTCTTAATGGGATTCTCATTGAGGAAGTGTATGTGGAACAACCCCCCTGGTTTTGAACAAGGTGACAAGGTGTATAAGCTTAATAAGGCTCTTTATGGGCTTAAGCAGACACCCAAAGCATGGTATGACACTCTATCTCAGTTTCTTCTGGACAATGGTTTTACTAAGGGAAGGATTGATAGGACCTTGTTTAGGAAAGAAGAAGGAAAGGACATTCTTCTGGTCCAGATATATGTTGATGACATTTTATTTGGATCTCCTAACAAGAAGCTGTGTGAGAAATTTGGAGATCTCATGCAGAGCCAGTTTGAAATTTCCATGATGGGTGAGATGAATTATTTCTTAGGTTTGCAGGTAAGACAGACAGAGAAGGGAATTTTCATCAATCAAGCAAAGTACATCAGAAACATGTTAGAGAAATTTGGAGTAGGATCTAGCAAGACTGCCAAGATTCCTATGATGACAAATTTCAACATGGATCTAGATGACTCTAGAGAGAGTGTGGACCAGACTCAGTACAGGGCACTTATTGGTTCTCTTCTGTACCTGACTGCAAGCAGACCAGATATCACTTTTGTCGTAGGTGTGTGTGCCAGATTTCAAGAAAATCCTAAGAGAAGTCACTTGGAAGCAGCTAGGAAGATATTGAAATATCTTTAAGGAACAGTTAATTTGGGGTTATGGTATCCTGCAGATGATAATTTAGAGTTAAGTGGTTATTCGGATTCAGTTTATGGTGGGTGCCGAATAGATAGGAAATCTACAAGTGGAAGAAGCCAATTTTTAGGGAATAAATTGGTATCTTGGTTTTCTAAGAAACAGACTTCAGTTGCTACATCAATTACAGAAGCAGAGTACATGGCTGTAGGTAGCTGTTGTTCACAACTACTCTGGATTAGTCTGCAGCTTAGGGACTACCAGATTAGGGTTAAGGATATTCCAATATTTTGTGATAGCAACAGTGCAATAGCAATCACCCAGAATCCAGTTCTTCACACCAGATGCAAGCATGTTGATATAAGGCATCATTTTATCAGAGACCATGTTGAGAAGGGAGATATAAGGATGGAAAAGATTGCAACTGAGAAGCAGAGGGCAGATATTCTCACTAAGCCTTTGGCTGAGACCAGATTCAGAGAGTTAGCCTTTGAATTAGGATTGTTGGATCCTAAGACAGATTTGGTTTAGGGGAAAAACCAAAGAAGTATCCTTTATTTAAATTATATCCTTATTCTTTACCTATTATACTAACATGTCTACAGGTTAGATATACCAGAAAAGTTACATCTTCAGATGAGGTATGTACTAGAATAGGTACAAAGTCAGATTCCAGAGAAATCCGAAGTAAACTAAGACCAGAACCAGATGAGTTCCACCAGATGTAGTGTAACATCAGACTAATCGAGGTATCATCTGGTTACGATATCAGATGACAGGTATGTATTTACTTCTCTGCCTCTGATTATTGAGACACACCTTTAAATTACTAAATACACCCAAAATGTTTCGTATTCAGAGTGTATTTAATATTAAGGTCGTGAGCCTAGGCAATCATTTCGCTTTTTATCTTGACTACCACAAAACCCCCTCGAACCCAGTCACAATGACCATGCCACACACACAATTAAATCTGTATCTTGCATATCTCAATCCTGGCCGTTAGATTTAATTAAAGTGCAATATGTCAATCAATTGACAATTAATTCTGTTCCAAAATTTAATTTTGAATGTACACGAATTCACACTTCATTTAATTTCAAACCCACGCGTGTATTCCTTTTTAAACTCAAAAAATTTCTTAATCTGTCTCTTCACTTGTTCCCATTTCTCAAACCCTAACCTCTCTCTGCAAAAATAGTCTCTCTCTCTCTCTTCTCTATTTCGTAGTTATGGCACCCAAGTGTAACTTCAACCCAGACTACGTCTGTAAGAAGCTAAAGACAGAGATGGTGATGGATTTCTACTCCACTCATAACCCCACGGCATTAGCGATTCTGGAGTTGTTGCGAATATCTGTAGTGGAAAAGTTGATTTCCACTGTTCCCCAGGGATTTCGTACATTGGATAGGTATGCTGCCCAGTTCTTAGTGAGGATGAAGATCCGTGACGAGCATATTTCTTCGAAGATTGATGAAAAGGACGTGGTATTCTCCAAGCATGACTTCTGCAAGTTATTTGGAAACATTTCTTCTAAAGGTGTTGATCCGTAGAGGTTTAAGTAGGGTGAAATTGTTGAGTCTTTCAAGATCTTCGCCAGATCTTCTTGCCAGAATTTGACAAAAGGATTTCTGGATAAACATCTTAGGCAGAAGTTCAAGGTGTTTTTTGACATCGTGGTCAAAGTTTTTATGTGCGAGAATCACAGCACAGATGTCATTTTCAATGGTTGTATGTGTGTAATGAGGGCAATATACGATGGTGTTCAATGCAATTGGGCAGAGTTCTTGTGACATCCCCACTTAAATAATACGGAAAATATGATGTGGCACAAGTAGGAACATCACTAAAATAGGAACATCATTAAAATATACGCCACACATTTACACAGCGGAAGTAGTAAATAAGTGTGCTCGTAGCTTAGTTTACAATCCAAAATTTAAAATATTATTCTTGAAAATATAAAGTCTTTAAGGAAACTTCACAGCCCGCCGAGTTCATTCGCCCCACTTCAGAATCCACAGCATCTGTAAAATTTTAAAAGTGGAAGGGATAAGTGTTTGTAAACACTTAGTGGGAAACTTCTTATTAATTGCACAAACTAAACATCAATTGTTTATAATATGTGAGCCCTCGGAATTTCACCGGGTATATGCTTGGGTGGCGTGACCAACCCGTGGTGCCGGAACGACCGGACTATATGCTTGCCAACATAAAGTTGGACTTATATGTGAGGCAAGTCGATAGCTGGCCAGACTCAAAATTTAACATTCAACATTTAATAAGTGCAATTAAATAATAATAGAACACTCGATGAAGAGCGAAGTGATTCCCCACCTTGCAGGTTTGTACCTACAAGTAAAAATTTTAAAATAAAAACATTGTTACTTATCCCTTCACTTTTGTAAATTGTAAGACTTGAATTCAATTTCAATATATAATCAAATATCGTATGTTAAAGCACAAATATCAATTAAGTGTGTAAAATCATCAAATAGCAAGTTATAAATAAATATCGACTGTAAAAATGTAACCAGACCATTTCGAACCTTTCATACAAAATTCGATTTTGGCAGATTACACACCTAACTTTGAAAATTCATATTAAATTATCCATACTTCTAAAAATTATGAAATTTTAACAGTAGATTTCCAACTCAATATATTTTATCACAATATTTTCAGATTTCTCAAACTCTTTGTCAAACATCAAATATTTTGTGACGAACACACTGTTATAGATTCTGGTCCCTTAAATTTAAAAATTCACCATAAATCAACCATAAGTCCAATACTCCTGAAATTTTAACCATGAACTACCAACTTCATGTAATTTATCAAATTACTTTGGTTTTCTGTAAATATCTAACCGATTTTTCTCAGATCATAGCAAACTTCTACTGTTCCTGCTATAGAGTCCAAAACCCTAGTTCAACTTTGAAAAATCACCATGCATCGAATACTATTCCAAAAAGCTATGAAATTTGAAACCTAAGTTCCTTCACAATTCTATTTTCACATATAAAATTTTCATAATTTTCCACTGAATGAATTGGTCAAAACGAAATTTACCCCAAAGTTGGTCCAGAAATTCGGTTTTATGCATACATGAAGAACATATCATCTTAAACTCACTTTAAACCATCTAATTTCATGATTTCTACTTCTAAAGCATATATATTCAAGTAATAAACATGATTTTGGTCATAACTCATGAAGAAATTGAATTAAACATTCAAACATGAAGTAAAACATGTATAACATGTAAATTACTCATAAAAACTCATTTTTCTATCATTTAATTCACATATCATGCATAAACTTCATACTACCACTTAAATAATTACTCAATCAAGAAGAGAAACTTACTTAGAGATAGGTAGCTACAAGAAATTCCTTCTTCTCCCTTTTCAACTTCTAAGTATAAGAGTAGTAGTATTTGTGAAATTTTCTTTAAACTTATGTTTAATTTTCATGCAAGGTTACCTATTTATAGAAGAAGATGTGCTTGGAGGCTACTCAAACTCCCTCTTGACCACCACTTTTAGGAAGAGTGTGGAAGATTTTGGATAATCTTGGAGGTTAAGTAAGTACACTTGTTATCTTAAGGTTAGAAGTAAATTTTGACTTTTCTTCTATCTTATCTTATCTTAATCTTAGTCTTGAAGCTTCTCTAATTCTCCTAATTTATCCTAATTTTGGAAAATTAAGAGGAGTACAAGAGTAGTCTTGTATTTTGTAGAAATAACACATATATACTATGAATTTAATAAGTAGAAATTGTGATTATTGGATAATTCTAATAAAATTTACTTATACTATCTTATGAAATAAAATTAAAACCCTTCTAAGACTCTAAATAAATTACAAAGTCTATATACTAATCATAAAAATATATCAAGTAATCGATACGCAATTCCTTTCTTAAAGAGACATTCATTTTACAACTTATAACTTATGGAATAAAATTACAATACTTAAGGACTATATATTAATTTCTAAATTAAACACTTTATGACATAAAATAAAGAACATATAAAAATTATAAAGTCTCAAGAATAAGCATGTATTGAGCAAATAATATGTTAATTGTAAGTATCGAGTAAATAAAACACATAAACGTGCCTTTGCATAAATTTAGATGTAAATGCGTCACATAGATTCATGAAGAATTATAAAGTATTTAGTAAAGCAGATAAGATCATGAAAACCTAGGGTATTACAGTTCTTCTGGGATATGCTAAGGAAGAATAAGGCCAAGGTACAAAAGGAGGAATGCCTCACCAAGCAGTGGATTTGCAGTTCTACTTCAATGCCAATGTATCTTTGGGCACGAAGTTGACCTTGATTCTGGACTCCATTCTTCCAGACAAGGCGTGGAAGGGCTCCTAGTGCAGAAGCTTCCACTAGTCCAAGATTTTATTCTCCAAGGATGGACCCCTTCACGGCCATGCCGATTCAGATGGTGAATGAGTCATTCCTGCCCCCCTATCCAAGCAGTGCCCTCCCCTGCTAAAGGGCAAAAGAAGAAGAGTTCGAAGAAAAAGGATGCAGCTCCTGCTTCTTCCAACCTTGTTATTTCTAGCTCATCAGAGGATGACCAGATTCCCCTCAAAGCTGCTTTGAAGAAGCAGAGGGGTGATGGTGAAGAAGCTGCCAAGAAAGATGGTTCTGCTAAGAAGAGGACCAGGCAAGAGGAAGGAGGTGCAAGCAAGCCTTCTGCTAAGAATCCCATAACTTCCAGGAGGGCTACTAGAGGGAAGAAAACACTCCTAGTGGATGAGCCATTAGAGGAGGAGGAGTCAGATGAGGATAATACTCTGAAGAGGAAGCCGAGGGCCAAGAGGGCCATTTTGCAAGACCCAAATTCTGGTTCAGATCTGGGAGATGCCCTGGAGCAGGCAATAGAGGAAGCCTCTCAGTTGATGGGAGATGCTACAGCCTCAGAACTCACTGTACCAGCTGATGTTGACTCAGCTGAGGTAAACCCTTCCTCTTCTCATGTTGATCTTATTACTCCTTCCACCTCTCTCCCAGAAACCCAAACACAACCTCTCCACCCTGCTTCTGGTTTGCAAGCTTCTTCACCAGAGCAGACCATTCCAGACACTCCCTTATACACTACATCTACCTTACCCACTCAAACACCCTCTCCCCCTCCATCTCAAACACCCTTGCCCACAGATCCTTCACCCCCTCATACAACCTCTGTACCATAGGTGCCATTGACATCTTCTGGTACAGAACAACCTTCCACCTCTCATACTCAAACACCTATCCCTCCACAATCACAACCTGACCAAAATCCCCACTCCTCAATGACTTTGGGATTCTCTGGTCCTCCCTCCTCTCCCACATGCTTATCTAGTAATGATAGTGAAGATGAGGATGCTTCACTTGAGTCGAGGAACTTAGCCTCATCCTCCTCTGCCTCTGGGCCCAAACCCTTCACATTCAATGATGCTGACATGGGTCCCATCAGGCAGAGCATGAGTGTAAATGCTCAGCTCTGGCTAAGAGAGCAATTTCCTGTTCTCTTGGAGCACATACCATTTTTGGCAGATCTTACTGATGCCAAAGTCTGGAGCAAGGCCAGACTAGAAGATATAGAAGACTTGGTCATTCTGCTGGAAGAGATGACCACTGCTAGGTTCACTGCTTGGGAGATAGATGTTAAGAAGAAGCTCAACCTTCGGAACCCTGCAGAGCTTGAATATGCAGAAGCTGCAAAGGTGGTTGTGAGGACTCTCCTGGTTCAGTGAGGGATCATGTTTACTCCAGAGGGTCCCTCTTACAATTTTGGACCTCACTTCACCTTTCCTCCAGAGTTGTACTCTGATGAGGAGGATTTTGATGTCACCCCTGCCATCCTCCAAAAAATGAAGCTATTTTTCAACGAGCAGATCCAGCAGATTGGACGTTTTTCAAAAGCTATGCAGCATCTGGCGCCAACTATGATTGAGCACCAAATCAAGGAAGAGAGGAAGATATTCTTGAAGTAGATCAAGGCTACTTTTGCCTCTGCTAAAGCCTCGTTCAAATCTGACTGTCTCTACGTCAAGATGGATGTTCATGAGAGCCAGAAGCAACTCCAACTCTATGTTCTGGACCAGCTGCACCCAGTCTCTGTGCTCAAGGTAGAAATGGCCTCTCAAATGCTTGAGACTGCCAAGATGAAGGACTCCTTACAGGAGATGTTATCAAAACAAGAGCGCCTGGTTGCTGAGGCTCAAGCCTATCTTGAAGAAGCCAAGAAGATGCGAGATCTTCACTCTTCCTCCTCCACTGAACTGCCTGATCTGATAAGGCAAATGGTGCAGCCCCTCCTTGATGAAGTTAAAAAGGGAGAAGAGAAGGCCAGAACTGATCTGGTGAAGAGCACCAATGAAACCCTCTTCAATCATGGTGCTCGCCTGGACCTGCTGGAGAACACTCTGGCACAAGTTGAGCTGTAGAAGAAAAAGAAGGAGGAGTTAAAATCCTTGACCATGGTCAAGCAACTTGCAGTAGAGGAAGAATCTCTTGATTCAGAGCAAGATCCTGTTTCAATCCCTAGCCCTGCCAAGAGGAAGATCAGAAGGGTCAAGAAAAGCTTCTTGGAGCAGGTAGTTGAAGAGGCAGAGAAGATATTTATGGAGGAGACTCCATAGGAGAGACTGGCTAGAGTGAGGAAGAACATAGATAAAGAGCAGAGGCTCAGATATGTTAGGAAGCAAAATAAAAAGGCCAGAGAAGCAGGCCTTACTCCTGCTGCCAGTGGCTCGAGCCAGAGGAAGAAGGCACCTGTTGAAGTGATGGATATTCTGCCTCTCCGGACATAAGGGTCTTTTGACTCTACTGTGCCTATTCCCCTCATTGAAAGGTAGAAAGAAGCAAAGTGTTGGGAAATATCCTAGCAGTCTCCTGTCTTCCAGGCTTTAGCGCTCAAGTCCTGCCCGCTCGCTCGATTAAAGGCATAGTTGGGTGCCGCCCGTGGCACTGCAGCTAGATATGGGTTAAAGGAAAAAAAGTAGCACCTTACTACAAGTCTGGGCTTTTAGTCTAGTGGCAAGCGCTTGATCCTACAAGTGGTATCAGAGCAGTGTGTCCAACGACCACTGCTTTGTAAAGCTTTTGGTGGTCACCGGGCAAATCCATTGCTCTTTATTGGTTTTGTTCAAATTCTTGTTAAATCTTTTATTTTAGTAAATATGTCTTCGAAATCTTCTTATAAGAGTCACAAACTGCCAGAATTCTCATTCGAGGATTATAGCCACTGGAGCTTCATGATGAGTAATCATCTTGGAGCTATCCACCACCGCATGTTATATGTGGTAGAAAGTGGCCCAATTCAATTTTACTGGACTCCTATTGATAGTGGCAGGTCAGAGTCCAGGGAAGAAACTAGTGAAACTGCCCAGAAAGCTGCAGAGGACAGAGTCCCCAGGCAAAGAATCCTCAAGAAGAGAGATGAGTTAGACAATGATGAAAGAAAGCTCTACAACTTGGACCAGGTAGCAAGAACTGAGATCATCAACACACTAACTAAAGAGGTGATTGAAAAAGTCAGAACTTGTGCCACTGCCAAGGAGATGCGGGACAAACTTGCACTACTCTGTGAGGGAACAGAGAAGATTAAAGATAACAAGCTTCAAGTTGTTCAACACTCGTTTGACACTTTCAAGATGAAACCAGACGAGACCATTGACCAGCTGGATATGCGTCTCACAAACCTCCTGAACAAGGCTAGTGCCTTAGGTAAGACCTATTCAGAGAAAGAAATAAATAGTAAAATATTGCGTTCCCTAACCAGCAGGTGGAGAATTAAAGTCACTGTGATCAAGGACAACAGGGATCTCAACACTCTGGATCATCATCTTCTGTTGTCTGATCTCAAAGCTTATGAGTATGATCTTCAAGAGGAGGATCAAACAGAAGAGGTTTCCTCTTCTGGTTAGAAAGGAGTTGCATTCTCCTCAACTATCAAGACTGATGACAAGCCAAAGGAGTCTACTGCAGATGACTTGAGCCTCAAGGAGCAGGTAGCACTTCTAACCCGTAAATTGGATAAAATGAGTTCAAAATATGGCAGGTACAAAAGGCATTGGAAGGAGTCTACCAGAGACAGAAAGAGTTCCTTCAAGCCTGCAGAAAAGGAAAAGACATCTGGAGACTCAAGGGAGACTAGATTCAGAACTCCAGAAAGGAGGAGAGATGACAACCCTGGCAGCTCTGGGAGATCAGATTATCAGAGGAGGGATGGTAGCTCTGGCAGATCTGACTACAAGAGGAGAGAGAGCAGTCCAGCCAGATCAGACTACAACCAGAGGAGGAGAGAGCCAAGTCCTAGTCCCAGAGGAGACAATGCCTGCTACACATGCAACAAGACTGGTCACTACAGTTATGATTGTCCTCAACTTACTCCTAGGGAAAGAGATGAGAAAAGACTCAAGAGAGATAGGAGATATGCAGACAAGAGAGCATTGCTGGCAGAAGCAGAGGAGGAGGATACTAGTTCCAGTTCTTCTTCTTCTGATTTTGGGTTTGATGATGATGTATGTCTGATAGCAGACATTAATGAGGTACAAGAAACTACCTTAGTCTTATCAAATTCCAAATATATTGAATCCTCTAATTCATCTGGTAACTCCAGAGAGTCTGATATGCAACAAATGCTATCAGATCTCCAAAATTGTGTTCAATTATGTCAAAAACTTGAGAAAAAGAATGGTAGGCTCAGAACTGAAGTTCAATCCTTATCTCATGAACAAAAATCCACCAGAGAACTTATGAAAGTTCATTCCAAAGAAGTTTCTGAACTTCAGGATAAGATCACAGAAAGAGATACTCTGGTAGATCAACTCATAAAGGAAAAGAACTCTCATGTAGAAGAGTTAAATGAGCTTAGAGCCAAATACCAGACTCTTATCAAGGGAAAACAAGTTGAGCAAAATATTGAGATACCTATGCCCAGAGAAGATTCCATGAAACCAGATGTTCTATCTATTATTTCAGGATCTTCTCAACGCATAAATGATAAGAGTGGTTTAGGATATCCTGGAATTATTAAAAGATCTCATAAATATTGATTTACCAAAGACAAGTCTATAAGATCTGGTTGGAAATGGGACCCCCCTGCTGATAATTCAAAACATAATCCAGAAGAGGTGAATGTTCTAGAAGGAAAAATTCTAGAGCATACAAGTCAGAAAAAAGACCCTATGAAGGTTTATGGTTCTGTTCAGATTCCTAACCTGATTAGAGAACCTCAGAGGAATCCTAAAAGAGTGGAACCTAAGCAGATTAGGGGACCTCAAAAAGGAGACTCTAAGAGGAAACCTAATCAGAATAGGAGATACCGGAGGAGGTATACTGAACCAGAGAACCTCAATCAGAATCAGGGATCTCAAAGATGGAATGCTTCAAGAAGATTCCAGAACAGGAAACCTCAGAAGGAATTTTATGATCAGAATAGATCCAATTTTCAGAACCAGAGTAGGTCTTCCAGACCCATCTATAGAAAACCAACTGATCTGGGTAGTTATGACACCAGAGATGGTTCTTCTAGGATGTACCCTTACAACCAGACCTTTAAGTCCATGTCTTTGAGGCAGGCCATTCCAAAGGCCAGATTTGAGAAAAGATACACCAGACCTGTTTATAGGAAAGGTATTCTTATCAGACCAGTAGCTCAATATGTCATTGTTAGAGGACATGTTCTGGTAGATAGATTTGGAAGGAAGATAAGATCTCCTCATCCAGCAAGGGATGATCTTTATCTTTGGATTCCTACAAAACTTGCAACTAACCAATCAGGACCCAGCACTAGTAGGGGACCTAATTGATTTCTCTGCAGGTAGATAAAAGCCCACTGGAGAAAGGACTTTCAAGCAACCATGTCTGGTACATTGATAGTGGATGCTCCAAGCACATGACCTTCCAGAAAGATAATCTCCAAGATTTCAAGCCAATGAATGGGCCAAGAGTGGTGTTTGGTGACAACAACTATGGAGTCACCAGAGGAGTTGGAAAATTGACCTGTAATGGAGTATCTGTAGATGAAGTCTATTATGTTGAAGGACTCAAGCATAATCTGCTTTCAGTATCCCAATTCTGTGACAGGGGATACTCAGTGAAGTTCTCTAGTGATTCATGCACTGTTTTTTCTTCTGATTATAATGATATCTTTCTAATAGGCTTGAGGAAGGGTAACATTTATCTTGCAGATTTTAGCAGTTGCCCAAGAAATGCTTGTCTGGTTGCTAAAGGATCTGCAGAGAACAGCTGGATTTGGCACAAGAGATTGTGTCACCTTAACTTCAAGACACTGAATAAGATTGCCAGAAAAGGTCTCATTCGAGGTCTTCCTAATGAAGTGTTTAAGAAGGACCAGGTCTGTGGTTCATGCCAGAAGGGTAAACAACCCAAGACTTCCTTTAAGGATGTCCAGAGCACAACCACAACCAGAGTACTTCAACTACTTCACATGGACCTATTTGGACCTGTTTCTCCTCTTAGTTTCAGTGGAAGGAAGTACACCTTGGTGAGTAGATGACTTTTCAAGATACACTTGGGTAGTGTTCTTGTTTAAGAAAAATGAAACTATCACTAAGCTACCAGAGTTCTTCAAGCAGATTCAGAATGAGCAGAACCAGAGCATAGTCAGAATCAGGAGTGATAAAAGGACAGAGTTTTTGAATTCACACATTGCAGATTACTGCAAGGACTATGGGATTTTTCATGAGACATCTGCTGCCAGAACACCCCAACAAAATGGAGTAGCAGAAAGGAGGAATAGGACTCTCAAAGAAGCTGCAAGAACACTTCTGGCAGAGTACAACACACCACAAAGGTTTTGGGCAGAAGCCATCAATACAGCTTGTTATACCCAGAACAAATGCTTAATTGCCCAGAGACATAATAAGACTCCATATGAGGTATGGAAAGGTACAACCCCATCTGTTTCATATTTTCATGTTTTTGGATGTAAGTGTTTCATCCATGACAATGGGATATCCAAATTAAAAACTTTTGATGCTAAAGTGGCAGATGGAATATTTTTAGGATATTCCAGCACCAGTAAGGCTTTTAGAGTTTTTAATAAGAATTCACTTTGTGTGGAGGAAACACCACATGTTGTTTTTTATGAATCTGCTTTTGAGTGAAAGGTGGACTATAAGTCTTCTAATGAGACACAGAATCAGACTACACCCAGAGTAATCAAAGTCAATCCACCTATTCTTGATTCAGATTCAGATGGTGACCCTTCTTCTGGTTCTTTGAAGAAGAAGTCTTCACAAGGTGCAGAACCAGAGGAGGTTGGAACTCCTGTAGGGGGAAGCTCTTCTGCAGGTGGTGATACTCACCAAGGTACTGCAGAAGATGATCAACCAGGCAAGACCACGGGAAGGAGAATCCTGATTGATCACCCCAATGACCTGATTTTAGGAGATCCAACTAAGGGTGTCTAGACTAGGAGAACTCTTAACTTAACTGCCTTATTCAGTTGCTATGTGTCCTTGATTGAGCCCAAGAACATCAAGGAAGCACTGAAGGATTCAAATTGGATTGTTGCAATGCAAGAGGAGTTGAATCAAATCACCAGACAGGATGTTTGGGAGCTGGTGGACAGACCAAGACATCAAAAGGTGATATGCACTAAGTGGGTTTTCAAGAATAAGAAAGATAAGAATGATGTCATTACTAGGAACAAGGCAAAGCTAGTGGCTCAGGGCTATTCTCAGTCTGAAGGAATAGACTATGATGAGACATTTGCTCCTATTGCCAGACTAGAAGCCATTAGATTGTTCTTAGCATATGCTGCTCACATGAAGTTCAATGTATACCAGATGGATGTGAAATCTGCCTTTCTTAATGGGATTCTCATTGAGGAAGTGTATGTGGAACAACCTTCTGGTTTTGAACAAGCTGACAAGGTGTTTAAGCTTAAGAAAGCTCTGGATGGGCTGAAGCAGGCACTCAGAGCATGGTATGACACTCTATCTCAATTTCTTCTGGACAATGGTTTTACTAAGGGTAAGATCGATAAGACCTTGTTTAGAAAAGAAGAAGGAAATGACATCCTTCAGGTCCAAATATATGTTGATGACATTATATTTGGATCCCCTAACAAGAAGCTGTGTGAGAAGTTTGGTGATCTCATGCAGAGTCAGTTTGAGATGTCTATGATGGGTGAGATGAATTATTTCTTAGGTTTGCAGGTTAAGCAATCAGAGAAGGGAATTTTCATAAATCATGCGAAGTACATCAGAAACATGTTAGAGAAATTTGGAGTAGGATCTAGCAAAGCAGCCAAGATTCCTATGATGACAAATTTCAACATGGATCCAGTTGAGTCTGGAGAGAGTGTGGACCAGACTCAGTACAGAGCACTTATTAGTTCTCTTCTGTACCTGACTGCAAGCAGACCATATATCACTTTTGCAGTAGGAGTGTGTGCCAGATTTCAAGTTAATCCTAAGAAAAGTCATTTGGAAGCAGCTTGGAAGATATTGAAATATCTTAAGGGAACTGTGAATTTCGGATTATGGTATCCTGCAGATGACAACTTAGAGTTAAGTGGTTATTCGGATTCTGATTATGGTGGATGCAGAATAGATAGGAAGTCTACAAGTGGAACATGCCAATTTTTAGGGAATAAATTGGTATCTTGGTTTTCTAAGAATCAGACTTCAGTTGCTACATCAACAACAGAAGCAGAGTACATGGCTGCAGGGAGCTGCTGTTCACAACTACTCTGGATTAGTCAACAGCTTAGGGACTACCAGATTAGAGCTAAGGATATTCCAATCTTTTGTGATAGAAATAGTGCCATTGCAATCACCCAGAATCCAGTTCTTCATACCAGGTGCAAACATGTTGATATAAGGCATCACTTTATTAGAGATCATGTTGAGAAGGGATGTTGGGATATATTTTAGTTTTGATGATTTTCCAAAACAACATGTAATAGGTTTGAAAGCAGTCAGGATAGTATCTTCTAGTTTCAGGTCAGGCTAGGTTGTTTTTCAGTAGAACAGGTTATCAGTGGAGGAAGAACTCAGCTGAGGGGGAACTCAGCTGAAGGTGGAACTCTACTGAGGGGGAACTTAGTGAGGGGGAACTCACTGATAGAGCCTGAGGAAGTCAAGATGACATCACAAGGAAAAACGACTGAAGCCATGTCAGAAGACCTGAAACCTGAAGAGAAGCCTGAAGGAAGTCCCACTGAGTATAAATCTGACTATTCTAAGCTAAGTCAGTGGGCTACTCAGTGAAGAGCATGATCAGGAGGACCAGTTCTGTTCCTAGTAGGACCTGAAGGAGTCAGGCTACTGAGGCTGGGAAGCTTGACAAATAGCCTTATGTCAACTCCCCTGAGTGGACTTCAAGTCTACTGATGGAAGGTATCCTGAGAGGATTACAAGTCAGCTGAAGACAAGTCGCCTGAAGTCAGGACTACCCTGATCAAGTACCCTGAACAAAAGAGCCGTTGGACTCAGTCCACGTGGACCAATCAAGACAAGGCAGCAAATCTGACAAAAGCTGACAAGGCCGTACTTCACTGAAGAGGAGAATTTCACTCCAGAGATAGTCTGGATTTGAATGTTACTCTCTCAGACGGTAACATTCAAATCCACACTATAAATACAAACTCAAGCTTCATTTGTAAGAGTGCGAATGCGAGAGCTGGAGGTGTGAGAGTGGTGCAAGTTCGAAGGAGTCATAAGGAGGCACCATCTCCATCAAGAACACTGACCTGAGTTATTCATAGTCATATTTGAGTGTTCCAGTTTGTATACTCGAGCCCATCATATACATCCTAAGCTTAGAGAGATTTTCCCAATCCTAGCTTTTAGGCTAAAACCATGTAAGGGAAAATCTCACCTAGTTGGAGAAGAACCAAACCAAACTAAACCCTTTCAGTAGATTGTTAGGCTTGTAGTGAGGTGAGGAGAGGCAGTCCCTGAGTGAAGAGGGACGTGAGGCCAGTTCGAGAGGCAGCCCAGGGAGTGGCGTGAGTCCAGTGTACCCGTGCACCTTGGCACGTTAAAAACAAGAATCCGTTGAGTGGATTTCCTGTTAAATCAGGCAGTGGATGTAGGAGTATTGAGACTCTGAACCACTTTACATTGTTATGTTCATTATTTCCATACATTAGCATACATCAGTGTTTTAAAAAAAATTCTCCTAAATTCCCATTTTGCCCTTCAAAAAACGAGACCATCAATTGGTATCAGAGCGGGTTGTTCACATGACCACTGATCCAGTTTTGTTAAGAAAAATGGTCAACCGAACAGATCTTAAATGTTTTAAACTATGGGAATTTCTGAATTTTTCAAACTATTACCTGTACTCTGACATTATTCTTGTAATAGAAAATCATTTGGTTAGAAGTTTTGAAATCATCAAAAAGGGGGAAATTGTTGGGATATATTTTAGTTTTGATGATTTTCCAAAACAACATGTAATAGGTTTGAAAGCAGTCAGGATAGTATCTTCTAGTTTCAGGTCAGGCTAGGTTGTTTTTCAGTAGAACAGGTTATCAGTGGAGGAAGAACTCAGCTGAGGGGGAACTCAGCTGAAGGTGGAACTCTACTGAGGGGGAACTCAGTGAGGGGGAACTCACTGATAGAGCCTGAGGAAGTCAAGATGACATCACAAGGAAAAACGACTGAAGCCATGTCAGAAGACCTGAAACCTGAAGAGAAGCCTGAAGGAAGTCCCACTGAGTATAAACCTGACTATTCTAAGCTAAGTCAGTGGGCTACTCAGTGAAGAGCATGATCAGGAGGATCAGTGCTGTGCCTAGTAGGACCTGAAGGAGTCAGGCTACTGAGGCTGGGAAGCTTGACAAATAACCTTATGTCAACTCCCCTGAGTGGACTTCAAGTCTACTGAAGGAAGGTATCCTGAGAGGATTACAAGTCAGCTGAAGACAAGTCGCTTGAAGTCAGGACTACCCTGATCAAGTACCCTGAACAAAAGAGCCGTTGGACTCAGTCCACGTGGACCAATCAAGACAAGGCAGCAAATCTGACAAAAGCTGACAAGGCCGTACTTCACTGAATGGGAGAATTTCACTCCAGAGATAGTCAGGATTTGAATGTTACTCTCTCCAACGGTAACATTCAAATCTACACTATAAATACAAACTCAAGCTTCATTTGTAAGAGTGCAAATGCGAGAGCTGGAAGTGTGATAGTGGTGCAAGTTCGAGGGAGTCATAAGGAGGCACCATCTCCATCAAGAACACTGACCTGAGTTATTCATAGTCATATTTGAGTGTTCCAGTTTGTATACTCGAGCCCATCATATACATCCTAAGCTTAGAGAGATTTTCCCAATCCTAGCTTTTAGGCTAAAACCATGTAAGGGAAAATCTCACCTAGTTGGAGAAGAACCAAACCAAACTAAACCCTTTCAGTAGATTGTTAGGCTTGTAGTGAGGTGAGGAGAGGCAGTCCCTGAGTGAAGAGGGACGTGAGGCCAGTTCGAGAGGCAGCCCAGGGAGTGGCGTGAGTCCAGTGTACCCGTGCACCTTAGCACGTTAAAAACAAGAATCCCTTTAGTGGATTTCCTGTTAAATCAGGCAGTGGATGTAGGAGTATTGAGACTCTGAACCACTTTACATTGTTGTGTTCATTATTGCCATACATTAGCATACATCAGTGTTTTAAAAAAAAAAATTTCTCCTAAATTCCCATTTTGCCCTTCGAAAAACGGGACCATCAAGGGAGATATAAGGATGGAAAAGATTGCAACAGTGAAGCAGAGAGCAGATATTTTGACTAAGCCACTGGCTAAGACCAGATTCAGAGAGTTAGCTTTTGAGTTGAGATTATTGGATCCAGAGACAGATTTGTTTTAGGGGGAATATCAGAGAAGTATCCTTTATTTATACCTTATTCCATAATCTTTGTTATTTAAAACTAACATATCTGCAGATTAGAAATATCAGAGAAGTTACTTCTTCAGATAAGGTATGCACCAGGTGACACTTGTACCAGATGAGGTACGTCCCAGATAAGTTGCTGAATTAAACCAGAGTCTTATCTAATCAGAACCAGATGGATTTCTATCAGATGAGGTGTAACACCAGACTAGCTGTGGTATCATCTGGTTACAATACCAGGTGACAGGTATGCTTTTACTTTTCTGGCCTCTGATCATTGGGATACACATTTCAAATTACTTAATACACCCAAAACGTTTCAACTTCAGAGTGTATTTAAGACTAGGGTATATGGCCTAGGTAATCATTTCACTTTTTCTCTTGACTGCCACAAAAATCCCTTTATGCCCAGTCCCAATGACCACGCCTATGCACCAGATTAAATCTGTATTTTGCCTTTTAATTTTGGCCATCAGATTTAATTACTGTGCAAAATGTCAATCAATTCGAAAATTGATTTTGTTCCCTAATTTGTATTTGGAAATTACACGCGTTCACTTCATTTATTGTTCTTACCACACGTCTTACCCTATTTAAATCAAATTTCTTTTCAATCTGTCTTTTCACGTTTCCATATTTTCAAAGCCCTAACTTCTCTCTGCAAAGTTTCTCTCTCTCTCTCTCACAGCATGGCCCCTCAGTGCAATTTCGATCATGAGTTGATGATGAAGAAGTTGAAAACGGAGATGGTGGTTGATTTCTACACCACGAAGAACCCTGTGGCGCTGTTGATTCTGGAGTTGCTCCAGAAAGCAGGAGTAGAGAAACTGATTTCGACAGTTCCAAGAAACTTTAGGACTTTGGATGGATATGCGGCCCAATTTCTGGTTCGTATGAAGATCCACAACGACTACATTTCCTCAAAGATCGACAAGGATGATTTGGTGTTTTCCAAGCACGATTTATGCGCGTTATTTGAAAACATTTCGGCAGAAGGAGTAGATCCATTGACGTATAAGGAGGATGAAGTTGTTGATTCATTCAAACTTTTTGCTAGAGCTTCTTGCCAGAACATCACGAAAGGATTTTTGGATAAGCATTTGAGGCAGAAATACAAGGTTCTTTTTTATATAGTGGTGAAGGTACTGATGTGTGAAAATCACAGCACGGATGCGATTTTCAATGGTCGGATGTGTGTAATGAGGGCCCTGTATGATGGAGTTCAATGCAACTGGGCTGAATTCTTTTGGGATGTTTTGAGGATGAATAGGTTGAAGGTGAAGAAGGAGGCTTGTCCTTCCCAGCCATGGGAGTTGCAGTTCTGTTTCACTGCAAATGTATCGTTGGGAATGAAACTGACCTTGATTTTGGACTCATTGCTTCCGGAGAAGAAATGGAAGGAGTCTTGGTGCAGAGGATTTCATAAATCCAAAATCTTATTCTCTAAGGATGGTCCCCTTCATGGCCATCCTGACTCTGATGGTGAGCAAGCCATCCCTGCCCCTCCTCTACAGGCAATTCCCTCACCTGCAAAGGGGCAGAAACAACAGCAGAAGCAGAAGACCCAGAAGAAAGCTGCTGAGGCAACTGGTTCCTCAACATTTGCATTATCTGGTTCCTCAGAGGAGGACCAGATTCCTCTTCTTGATGTCTTGAAGAAGAAGAGTGAAGGAGCTGAGACTGCCAAGAAGGCAGGAGCTTCCAAGAGAAAGAGGCCAGAGGAGGCCAAGAAGAAATCTGCCAAGAAGCCGAGGACAGGCAGAAGAGCTCCAAAGACACTTCTGGTGGATGAGCCATCAGAAGAGGAAGTAGAGGAAGAGGTTGAGCCTCTGAAGAAGAAGAAGTCCAGGGCCAAGAGGGCCATTCTTCAAGATTCAGACTCTGGCTCTGATCTTGGAGATGCTCTGGAGCAAGCCATCGATGAAGCTGCCAGACTCATGCAGGACTCCTCTGCTCCAGTCCCTTCTGAGGAGGTAATCCCCCCTATCTTTATCTCTCCCCCCATAAATCTTGTTACCCCTTCCATCTCTCCCCCAGATAATCCTCCCCAAAACCCAGCTGCTTCTGGTGCCCCCATTGCTTCACCAGAGCAGACTCTCCCTGATACTCCCATTTATACTCCCTCCACCATTCCTACACAAACACCTTCTCCCCCACCTTCCCAAACACCCCTTACCACAAATCCCTCTCCCCCAGACCCTGTACCAGAAGGGACATCTACTTCTGGTGCAGAACCCTCCATTCCCTCCCCTTCCACATCACAAGTTCCAATCCCACCCCCTGTATCAGAAGTTCCCTCCACTTCTGGTGCTGAACCTACCCTGCCTTCCTCTTCCACTCCACAAACTACCATTCCTGTTTCTGTACCAGAGATCCCATCTACTTCTGGTGCAGAGCAACCAATTCCTTCAACCTCTACCTCTCAAAATCCAAACCCTCCCCAAACTCAAACAGATCAGACATCTAACCTAAACCCTCTTTCTATGGCATTGGGATTCCCTGTCCCTTCCCATTCTCCCACATGTCTTACCAGCGATGATAGTGAAGATGAGGAAGCTTCACTTGAGCCTGATCACTTAGCACCTTCCTCCTCTGCCTCTGGGCCCAAACCCTTTACTTTCTCTTCTGCAGAAATGGGTCCCATTAGGCAGAGTATGAGTGTGAGTGCTCAGCTCTGGCTAAGAGAGCATTTCCCAGTTCTTCTGGAGCACTTACCACTTTTGGCAGACCTTACTGATGCCAAAGTCTGGAGCAAGGCCAGACTTGAAGATGTGGAGGACCTCATGTTGTTGCTTGAAGAAATGGGTCCCTCCAACTTCACTGTCTGGGAGATAGAGCTGAAGAAGAAGATGAATATTCAGAACCCAACTGAGCTGGAGACTCCAGCGGCGGCCAAGGTGGTCATTCACACCTTGTCTTTCCTCCAGAGCTCTACTCTGATGAGGAAGATTTTGATATGTCTCCTGCCGTGCTCCAGAAGATGAAGACTTTCTTCAACGAGCAGATCATGCAGATTGGGCGGTTCTCTAAGGCAATTCAACATATGGCCCCTGCTAAGATAGAGCACCAAATTCGGCAGGAGAGGAGGATTTTCCTTAAACAGATCAAGTCCACTCTTGCTGAAGTTAAAGCCTCTTTTAAGGCAAATGGTCTTTTTGTGAAGCTGGATGTTATGCACAGCCAGAAGCAGCTCCAAGAGCATGTGCTGGAGCAGCTGAGGCCAGTCTCTGTGCTGAAGGTTGAGATGGCCACCCAGATGATCCAAACTGCTAAACTCAAGGACTCCCTCCAAGAGATGTTAGAGAAGCAGGAGAAGCTGGTTGCAGAGTCAAAAGCTTACCTGGAGGAGGCTAAGCAACTTCGTGATCTTCACTCTTCCTCCAACACTGTCTTGCCTGATCTCATAAGGCAGTTAGTGGAGCCCCTCCTTGATGAAGTTAAAAAGGGGGAAGAGAAGGCCAGAACTGATCTGGCGAAGACCACCAATGAGACCCTATTTAGCCATGGAGCGCGCCTGGATCTGTTGGAGAATACCTTGGTCCAGGCTGAGCTGCAGAAGAAGAAGAAGGAAGAGCTCAAATCTCTTACCATGGCTAAACAGCTTGCTGCAGAAGAGGAAGCATCAGAAGCAGAGCAGGATCCTACCTCAATCTCTGGACCTGCAAAGAGGAAGATCAGAAAAGTCAAGAAAAGCTTCCTAGAAGAAGTAGTGGAAGAAGCTCAGAAGAGATATAAGGAAGAGACTCCAGAGGAGAAGCAAGCTAGGATAAGTAAAAACATAGATGAAGAGCAGAGGCTCAGATATGTCAGGAGGCAGAACAAGAAGACCAGGGAAGCTGGTGTTCCTTCTGGTGCAGGTGGATCTAGCCAGAGGAGGAAAGCTCCTATTGAGGTGATGAACATTTTGCCTCTTAGGACAGAAGGGTCTTTTGACTCTACTGTGCCTGTGCCTTTGATTGAGAAATGGAAGGAGGCAAAGACTCTCTGGTTCATTCAACACTATATCCAGAGGCCAGCACCAGAGGATGATGAGCTGATCAACAGAACCTTTCACTCTTGGATGCAAGCTTATGATGCAGATCTGTACAAGTAATTGATGGATTCTACCACAACCTGGAGGTGACTGCTCCTGAGTTTACCTATCTCAACACCCCTATGAATGGGAACCAGGTTGATTGGGCAGAGCTAAAGAGATTGTACAAGACCAAGGTGTTGGCAAATTTCACTCCAACATCTTCTGCAGAGTTGAAGGCCATTCAGGATAGATTCCTTGACTGGTTTCTTGTCCCTAAAGAGAATAGAAGATATGCATAGAATAGGATCTGATCTTCAATGTAATCTGTAATCACTCTATCCTTATATATCAATGAAAATCATATCTTCTCTGTCTCAAAGACAACTCCTTGTTGTCTTAATTGTTTGCCTGATAAGATCTATTCTAAGGTCTTATCCTTTTACTGTTCTTATGCTTAAGTTTTACTTTTTGATCAGTTCTGATAGTGTTTTAACTCCATCAAAAAGGGGGAAATTGTTAGGATAAATATTGTATAGTTTTGATGAGTTAAAACAAACCAGAAGATGTAATAGGACCATCTGGACTTGTTAGCCAGATGATGAACTAGATTAGGACTTAGTCTAGGGGGAACTGCCAGACCAGAAGACTTCACCAGAAGACCCCACCAGAGGACTTCACCAGAGGACTCCACCAGAAGACTTCGCCAGATGAGATCTGACCAGAGGCAGAGGACATTTCCCCAGACCAGACGAGTCCGGAGTTTGGTGGAACAAAAGATGCTCAGTTTGATCCCCTATTTCTACTGAGTATTCTGGTTGTTAACTAGATCTGGACCAAAGGACACCGAGGTTGCCTGGTGTCTAGTCTTGCCTTCTCTGGAGAGAATTAGAGTTAGGCAGAGGAAGCATTTGACCATTGGTGATTCAAATCAAGTCAACTAGATCGGATTGGAAAATTATTGAAGTTATTCAATCCATGGATCTCACCAACCCAATCAATCAATTAGGGAATTGATTGATTGAAGCTTCCTTAAATAGAGGATCTGATTGGATTAGCTCTCCAACGACTAACCCTAATCTCCTCTATAAAAACAAGAGTGCAGTCACAAGAAAAAGCTCTAGAGAGATCCTACGCGCACAAGTCACATTCCAAGCTTTTGATAATCACTCTTAGCACTCTTATTGTTCACATTACATATCTACTCTTAAGGAGTTGTTGGACTTTAACCTGTTCATCTCTAAGATAAGGTTGAAGGTTGATTACTTTAGATTGTGGTTAGATCTAAAGGAGTTGTAAGAAGGAACTGGTACTTCGGAAATTCCAGTACGTGAGTAAGTTGGTTGGTTGATAGTGAGACCCCTTGGATAAAAGGGAGAGTGGACATAGGATATTCAGATCCGAACCACTATATATCCGGTGTTATTTATTGCTTTCGTTTATTTATTCTCTTATTTATTTTGTGCTCTTATAATAAGAAGTTTGTTAAGACATAACTTCAAAGCTTCCGACATCAATCTATCTAGTGGGACCAACACAAAGACTTTGTGGTTTATCCAGCACTACATTCACAAGCCACCTCCAGAGGATGAAGCCCATATCAACGGAACCTTTCACTCATGGATGAATTCTTATGATGCTAATCTGTACAAGAAACTCATGGATTCCACCATTGAGTTCAATCTGGAAGTTACTGCCCTAGAGTTCCATTATCTCAACACTCCTATGAATGGGGACCAGGTTGATTGGGCAGAGTTGAAGAAGTTGTACAAGACTAAAGTGTGGTGAATTTCACTCCAGTAAACTCAGCAGAGCTCAAGGCGGTTCAAGACAGATTCCTAGATTAGTTTCTGGTGCCTAAGGAGAACAGAAGATATGCATAGATAGGACCTGATTTGTAATGTGTAAACATTTTTTGTCCTCAGTTATTAATGAAAAGTCATATCTATTCTGTCTTAAGACAACTTCTTGTTGTCTCATTATTTGCCTGATAAGATCTATTCTAAGGTCTTATCCCTATGTGTTTTTCTTGCTTATTTTTGTTTTGATCAGTTCTGTTAGTGTTTTAACTTCATCAAAAGGGGGGAAACTGTTAGGATAAATGTTGTTAGTTTTGATGAGTTAAAACAAACCAAAATATGTAATAGGACCATCTAGACCTGTTAGCCAGATGAGGAACTAGATTAGGACTTAGTCTAGGGGGAACTGCCTGACCAGAAGACTTTACCAGAAAAGTCACCAGAAGACTTCACCAGAGGACTCCACCAGAAGACTTCACCAAAGAAGATCAAGACCAGAGGCAGAAGACCTTCCCCAGACCAGACGAGTCCAGACCAGACGAGTCTGGTGAACCAAAAGATGCTCAGAATCATCTCTAGATTCTACTGGGTATTCTGGTTCTTAACCAGCGCTGGACCAGAGGACATCAAGGTCGTCTGGTGTCTGGTTCATCCTACTCTGGAAGAATCAGAGTTGTGCAATGGAAGCATTTGACCGTTGGTAATTCAAATCAAGTCAAACATGATCGGATTGGAAAGTATTTGAAGATAATCAATCCAAAGATCTCACCAACTCAATCAATCAATTAGGGAATTGGTTGATTGAAGCTTCCATAAATAGAGATCTAATTAGATTAGCTCTCCAACGGCTAAACCCTAATCACCTCTATAAATGCAAGAGTGCATCATTAAGGCTCTAGACACGCGCACGAAGCTCATATCCAAGCCTCTATAATCACTAAGCATTTAGCACTCTTACTTTGTTCTTATTCTTATATACTCTTAAGGAGTTAGTTGGAATACTCAACCTGTTCATCTTTTTAGACAAGGTTGGAGTAAGATATACTTTAGATCGAAGTTAGATCTAAAGGCTGTAAGAAGGATCTGGTACTTCTCAATTCTAGAAAGTCAGTAAGTTGGTTGGTTGGATAGTAAGGCCCCTTGATAAAAGAGAGAGTGGACGTAGGATTTTAACATCCGAACCACTATATATCTTATCTTCTTTATTGCTTTCTTTATTATTGCTTTATCTTGTGCTCTTAGTAAAAAGACTTTGAAAAGGATTTAAGTTAAGTTTCCGCAATCTTTATTAAACTGACTAGTGGGACCAACATAAATCAATCATCAACTGTTCCAAAGTGGACTGAAGATTGAGTTCCTCTGTTGACTCTGAGCTGAGCTCAGGTGAGTGTCCTAAAGAAATGGATGGTTTAGATTGTACCTCAGGTTCATCTCTTGCCATGAGGCACATGTCATCATCACTGCTGTCAAAGAACAGTCCATCAGATGACTCTAGATCTTAATTGACATCCTCAGTCATCATGGCTTTTCTTTCTCCATATCTCTTGTCTCTCTTGGCTTGCCTTTCCTTCCTTTCCTTTGTGCTCAGTTGAGGACAATCATACTGAAAGTGCCCAACCTTTTTGCACTGATAGCATCTGTTGGCATCATCATTCTTCTCCTCAGTAGACTCTATTGTCTTTGATGATGATCCTTCAGCTTTTGAATAGTTCTTGTATTCCTTCTTTTTCTCCATCTCAGTGGAGCTTTTCTCTCCTTCTCTGGTATCTTTTTGTGGATAGCTTCTTCTTTCCCTGTTATCCCTGTAAAATCTCTTATACTTGCCAAAAGGACTATTAAGCTTTTCAGACCTTATAGCCATTAGGCTGAGTTCCTCTTGCATCTCAGCTCTGCTTTGAGATTTGCTTGCTTTTGTACTCTTCTGTGGCTTTGGGGACTTGGGCTCAGTTTCCTTAGCTTTGAAGGCTACTCCCTTCTCAGATGAGGTCTCATCAGGAGCCCTTTTCCTGTTAAGATCAAATTCATAAGCCTTTAGTTCAGAGAATACATGTTGCATAGATGTGCGGGATAAATCCTTGGTATTCTGCATCATTACTGGGTACACATCTGTTAGGATAAAAGTTGTTAGTTTTGATGAGTTAAAAACAAACCAGAAGATGTAATAGGACCATCTGGACCTGTTAGCCAGATGAGGAACTAGATTAGGACTTAGTCTAGGGGGAACTGCCAGACCAGAAGAGTCACCAGAAGACCTACCAGAAGGCTTCCCAGAGGACTTCACCAGATGACTCCACCAGAAGACTTCACCAGATGAGATTTACCAGAGGTAGAGGACCTTCCCCAGACCAGACGAGTCTGGTGAAATAAAAGATGCTCAGAATCATCTCCTGATTCTCCTGAGTAATCTGTTTCTTAACCAACTCTGGACCAGAAGACATTGAGGTTGCCTGGTACCTTGTCCTGCCTTCTCTAGAGAGAATTAGAGTTAGGCATTGGAAGCATTTGACCGTTAGTGATTCAACTCAAGTCAACAAGATCAGATTGGAAAGTTTTGAAGTCAATCAATCCAAGGATCTCACCAACCCAATCAATCAATTAGGGAATTGATTGATTGGAAGCTTCCTTAAATAGAGATCTGATTAGATTAGCTCTCCAACGGCTAAACCCTAATCACCTCTATAAATACAAGAGTGCAGACTCAAAGAAAGGCTCTAGAATCTTACGCGCACGAAGTTATATTCCAACCCTTTGTCTTATTACACACTTAGCAGTCTTATTGTTCATACTTTTATATTTACTCATAAAGGAGTAGTTGGATCTCAACCTGTTCATCTCTAAGAAAAGGTTGAAGGCTGTAGACTTTAGATCAAAGTTAGATCTAAAGGGCTTGTAAGAAGGAACTTGTACTTCACAATTCCAGTACGCAAGTGTGTTTGTTGGTTGGTTAGTGAGGCCCCTTTGATAAAAGGGAGAGTGGACATAGGATATTATAATCCGAACCATTATAAATCAGGTCCATTTACTGCTTTCTTTAATTACTGTCTTGTGTTATTCATTGTGCTCTTATAAAAGACTTTTGCTTAAAGCTTCCGCAATATATCTACTTAGTGGGACCAACAAGTGGTATCAGAGCAGTGTGTCCAAGACCACTGCTTTGTAAAGCTTTTGGTGGTCACCGGGCAGATCCATTGCTCTTTATTGTGTTTGGTTAATTTCTTGTTAGTTTTTTTTTTAAATTTGTAAAAATATCTTCAAAATCTTCATATAAGAGTCGCAAGTTACCAGAATTCTCCTTTGAGGATTACAGCCACTGGAGCTTCATGATGAGTAATCACCTTGGAGCTATCCACCACCGCATGTTAGATGTGGTAGAAAGTGGCCCAATCAAATTTTACTGGACTCCTATTGATGATGGCAGGTCTGAGTCCAGGGCAGAAACGAGTGAATCTGCAGAGGAGAGAACTGGTGACCGAGTCGCTAGACAGAGGATACTAAAGAAGTGAGATGAGCTTGACAATGATGAGAGGAAACTCTACAACTTAGACTAGGTGGCAAGGACTGAAATCATCAACACAGTTACAAAGGAGGTGATTGAAAAGGTCTGAACATGTGCCACTGCCAAGGAAATGTGGGACAAACTAGCATTGCTCTGTGAGGGAACAGAGAAGATCAAGGATAACAAACTCCAAGTTATTCAACACTCGTTTGACACATTGAAAATAAAACCAGACGAGACCATTGACCAGCTGGATATGCGTCTCACAAATCTCCTTAACAAGGCTAGTACCTTAGGTAAGACCTATTCAGAGAAAGAAATCAATAGTAAAATTTTGCATTCACTAACCAGCAGGCGGAGAATCAAAGTGACTGTGATTAAAGACAACAAGGATCTCAACACTCTGGATCATCATCTTCTGTTGTCTGATCTCAAAGCTTACGAGTATGATGTTCAAGAGGAGGATCAAACAGATGAGGTTTCCTCTTCTGGCCAGAAAGGAGTTGCTTTCTCCTCAACTATCAAGACAGATGATAAGCCAAAGGAGTCTACTGCAGATAACTTGAGTCTCAAGGAGCAGGTAGCACTTCTAACCCGTAAACTTGATAAGATGAGTTCTAAATATGATAGGTATAAAAAGCATTTGAAGGAATCTACTAGAGATAGAAAGACTTCTTTCAAAGCTGCAGATAAAGAGAAGACATCTGGAGACTCAAGGGAGACCAGAATCAGAACTCCAGAGAGGAGGAGAGATGGCAGCTCTGGGAGATCGGATTACCAGAGGAGGGATGGCAGTTCTAGCAGAGCTGACTACCAGAGGAGTGAGAGTAGTCCAGCCAGAACAGGGTACAACCAGAGGAGGAGAGATCCAAGTCCCATTCCCAGAGGAGACAACACTTGTTATACCTGTAACAAGCCTGGTCACTACAGCTATGATTTTCGTCAGTTGATTCCTAGAGAAAGAGAAGAGAAAAGACTCAAGAGAGATAGGAGATATGCAGACAAGAGAGCACTACTGGCAGAAGCAGAGGAGGAGGATACTAGTTCCAGTTCTTCTTTTTCTGATTTCGGATTTGATGATGATGTATGTCTTATGGCAGACATCACTGAGGTAAATGAACCTACCCTATGTTTGTCTAATCCAAATGTACTGAATCCTCTCATTCATCTGGTGCTTCCAGAGAGTCTGATATGCAGCAAATGCTATCAGATCTCCAAAATTGTGTTCAACTTTGCCAAAAGCTTGAAAAAGAAAATGGTAGGCTAAGAACTGAAGTTCAGTCTCTATCTAATGAGCAAAAATCTGCCAGGGAACTCATGAAAGACCATTCTAAAGAAGTCTCTGAACTTCAAGAAAAGGTCACAGAAAGAGATACTCTGGTAGAGCAGCTCATGAAAGAGAAGAATTCTCAAGTAGAAGAGTTCAATGAGCCCAAGGCCAAATACCAATATCTTATCAAGGGTAAGCAAGTTGAACAACCTATCATGGAAGTACCTAAGACCAGAGAAGCTCCAACTGTTGTATCCATGATACAAGGATCTTCTAAAAGAGTACATGATAAGAGTGGTTTAGGATATTCTGGAATTACAACCAGATCTACTAAATTCTTATGCAATAAAGGCAAGATGTCTGAAAGATCTGGAGAAGTGGTAGAAATCTGGGATGAAAAGGATCCTAATGGAAAAGGTTACAAAGTAGTTAAAAATCCTAATTGGAATAAAGACTACTCTACTGACCATATAGATGATGTTCCAAATGAGTTCACTGAACTGGAAGAGGAAATCTTAGAGCATAAACGCCAGATAGGAAAACCTATGAAGATTGATGGTTCTGTTCAGATGCCTAATCAGATTAGGAGACCTCAGAGAAGACCTAAAAGAGTGGAACCTAAACAAATTAGGGGACCTCAAAAAGGAATCTCTAAGAGGAAACCTAATCAGAATAGGAGATATCAGAGGAGATGTACTGAACCAGAGAACCTCAATCAGATTCAGGGATCTCAAAGGAGATATGCTCAAAGAAGATTCCAGAACATGAATAATCAGAAGGAATCTCATCATCAGAATAGATCCAATTTTCGGAACCAGAGGAGGTCTTCCAGACCCATCTATAGAAAACCAACTGGTCTGGGTAGTTATGACACCAGAGATAGTTCTTCTAGGATGTACCCTTACAACCAGACCTTTAAGGCTATGTCTTTAAGGCATGCCATTCCTAAGGCCAGATTTGAGAAAAGGTACACCATACCTGTTTATAGGAAAGGTGTCCTTATCAGAACAGTCGCTCAATATGTCATTGTCAGAGGACATGTGCTGGTAGATAGATTTGGAAGAAAGATAAGAGAGTGATGTTTGGTGACAACAACTATGGAGTCAACAGAGGTGTTGGAAAGTTGACCTTTAATGGCGTATCTGTAGATGAAGTCTACTATGTTGAAGGACTCAAGCATAATCTTCTTTTAGTATCCCAATTTTATGACAAGGGATACTCAGTGAAGTTTTCTAGTGATTCATGCACTGTCTTTTGTTGGTCCCACTAGTTAGATTGATTGCGGAAGCTTAAGTTAAATGTCTTTCAAATTCTTTTTACAAGAGAACAATAATCAATAGGACAATAAGTAAATGAAAGCAATAAAGAACACAAGATATATAGTGGTTCGGATTTGAATATCCTACGTCCACTCTCCCTTATATCCAAGGGGTCTCACTAACAACCAACTCACTTACTTACTCACTGGAATTGGGAAGTACCAGTTCCTTCTTACAACCTCTTTAGATTTGATTTCAATCTAAAGATCACCAGCCAACAACCTTATCTAATAGATGAACAGGTTGAGGTTTCAATAACTCCTTAAGAGTAGATAAATATTATGAACAATAAGAGTGCCTAGAATGAATATCAAAAGCTTGGGTCAACTTATGCGCGTGTGTAGTCTCTCTAGAGCTTTTTCTTGAACAGCACTCTTGTATTTATAGAGGGGATTAGGGCTAGCCGTTGGAGAGCTAATCCAATCAGATCCTCTATATAAGGAAGCCTCAATCAATCAATTCCCTAATTGATTGATTGGGTTGGTGGGATCCTTGGATTGATTATCTTCGAAACTTTCCAATCCTGATCTTATTGACTTGATTTGAATCACCAACGGTCAATAGCTTCCTCTGCCTAACTCTGATTCTATCCAGAGAAGGCAAGACCAGACACCAGGTAACCTCGGTGTCTTCTGGTCCTAATCTGGTGGACAGCCAGAATACTCAGTTGAAACAGGAGATCAAGCTGAGCATCTTTTGTTCCACCAGACTCGTCTGGTCTGGGGAAGGTCCTCTGCCTCTGGTCAGATCTCATCTGGAGAAGTCTTCTGGTGGAGTCCTCTGGTGGGGTCTTCTGGTGACTCTTCTGGTGAAGTCTTCTGGTCTGGCAGTTCCCCCTAGACTAAGTCCTAATCTAGATCATCATCTGGCTAACAGGTCCAGATGGTCCTATTACATCTTCTAGTTTGTTTTAACTCATCAAAACTAACAACTTTTATCCTAACATCTTTTCTTCTGATTATAATGATATCTTGCTTATAGGCTTGAGGAAGGGTAACATCTATCTTGCAGATTTTAAGAGTTACCCGAGAAATGCTTGCCTGGTTGCAAAGGGATCTGCAGAAGACAGCTGGTTATGGCACAAGAGATTGAGTCATCTTAACTTCAAAACACTGAATAAGATTGCCAGAAAATGTCTTATTCGAGGTCTTCCTAATGAAGTGTTTAAGAAGGATCAGGTTTGTGGTTCATGCCAGAAGGGTAAACAACCCAAGACCTCCTTTAAAGATGTCCAGAGCACAACCACAACCAGAGTACTTCAACTACTTCACATGGATCTGTTTGGACCTATTTCTCCCCTTAGTTTCAGTGGAAGGAAGTACACATTGGTGATAGTGGATGACTTTTCAAGATACACTTGGGTAGTGTTCTTGTTTAAGAAAAATGAAACTATCACTAAGTTGCCAGAGTTCTTCAAGCAGATTCAGAATGAGTAGAACCAGAGCATAGTCACGATCAGAAGTGACAAAGGGACAGAGTTTCTAAATTCACACGTTGCAGAATATTACAAGAATCGTGGGATTTCTCATGAGACATCTGCTGCCAGAACACCCCAATAGAATGGAGTAGTAGAAAGGAGGAACATAACCCTTAAGGAAGCTGCAAGGACTCTTCTAGCAGAGTACAACACACCACAAAGATTTTGGGCAGAGGCTATCAACACAGCCTGTTATACTCAGAAAAGATGCCTAATTGCCCAGAGACATAGTAAAACTCCATATACGGTATGGAAAGGTAAAACCCCATCTGTTTCATATTTTCATATTTTTGGATGTAAGTGTTTCATCCATGACAATGGGAAATCCAAATAAAAAACTTTTGATGCTAAAGTGGCAGATGGAATATTTTTAGTATATTCCAACACAAGTAAAGCATTTAGAGTTTTTAATAAGAATTCACTTTGTGTGGAAGAAACACCTCATGTTGTTTTTTATGAATCTACTTTTGAGTGCAAGGTGGACTTAAAGTCTTCAGATGAGACACAGAATCAGACTACTCCCAGAGTAATCAAAGTCAATCCAACTATTCTTGACTCAGATTCAGATTCAGATGATGGCCCATCTTCTGGTTCTCTGAAGCAGAAGCCTTTACAAGGAGCAGAACCAGAAGAGGCTGGAACTCCTGTAAGGGGAAGCTCTCCTGCAGTTGGTGATAATCACCAAGGTACTGCAGCAGATGGTCAACCAGGCAAGGCCACGGGTAGGAAGACCTTGGTTGATCACCCCAATGACCTAATAATTGGAGATCCAGCTAAGAGTGTCCAAACTAGGAGAACTCTTAACTTAGCTGCCTTATTCAGTTGCTATGTGTCCTTGATTGAGCCCAAGAACATCAAGGAGGCACTGGAAGATTCAAATTGGATTGTTACTATGCAAGAGGAGTTGAATCAATTCACCAGACAGGATGTTTGGGAGCTGGTAGACAGACCAAGACATCAAAAGGTGATAGGCACTAAGTGGGTTTTCAAGAATAAGAAAGATGAGAATGATGTCATTACTAGGAACAAGGCAATGCTAGTGGCTCAGGGCTATTCTCAATCTGAAGGAATAGACTATGATGAGACTTTTGCTCCTGTTGCCAGATTAGAAGCCATCAGATTGTTTCTAGCATATGCTGCTCACATGAAGTTCAAAGTATACCAGATGGATGTGAAATCTGTCTTTCTTAATGGGATTCTCATTGAGGAAGTGTATATGGAACAACCTCCTGGTTTTGAACAAGGTGACAAGGTGTTCAAGCTTAAGAAAGCTCTTTATGGGCTGAAGCAGGCACCCAGAGCATGGTATGACACTTTATCTCAGTTTCTTCTGGACAATGGTTTTACTAAGGGTAAGATTGATAGGACCTTGTTTAGGAAAGAAGAAGGAAATGACATCCTTCTGGTCCAAATATATGTTGATGACATTATATTTGGATCACCTAACAAGAAGCTGTGTGAGAAGTTTGGTGAACTCATGCAGAGCCAGTTTGAGATGTCCATAATGGGTGAGATGAATTATTTCTTAGGTTTGCAGGTAAGGCAGACAGAGAAGGGAATTTTCATCAATCAGGCAAAGTACATCAGAAACATGTTAGAGAAATTTGGAGTAGGATCTAGCAAAGCAGCCAAGATTCCTATGATGACAAATTTCAACATGGATCCAGATGAGTCTGGAGAGAGTGTGGACCAGACTCAATATAGGGCACTTATTGGTTCTCTTCTGTACCTGACTGCAAGTAGACTAGATATAACCTCTGTTGTTGGTGTGTGTGCCAGATTTCAAGCCAATCCTAAGAAAAGTCATTTGGAAGCAGCTAGGAAGATATTGAAGTATCATAAATGGACAGTGAATTTGGGGTTATGGTATTCTGCAGATGACAACTTAGAGTTAAGTGGTTATTTGGATTCAGATTATGGTGGGTGCAGAATAGATAGAAAGTCTACAAGTGGAATAAAATTGGCATCTTGGTTTTCTAAGAAGCAGACTTCAGTTGCTACATCAACAATAGAAGCAGTGTACATGGCTGCAGGAAGCTGTTGCTCACAACTACTCTGGATTAGTCAGCAGCTAAGGGACTACCAGATTAGAGCTAAGGATATTCCAATCTTCTGTGATAGTAATAGTGCAATAGCAATCACCCAGAATCCAGTTCTTCATACCAGATGCAAACATGTTGATATAAGGCATCACTTTATCAGAGACCATGTTGAGAATGGAGATATAAGGATGGAAAAAATTACAACAGAGAAGCAGAGAGCAGATATTCTGACTAAGCCTTTGGCTGAAACCAGATTCAGAGAGTCAGCTTTTGAGTTAGGATTATTGGATCCAGAGACAGATTTGATTTAGGGGGAACATCAGAGAAGTATCCTTTGTTTCATTTTACTACATACTTTATTTCTTTTCAAACTAACATGCCTATTGGTTAGATATACCAAGGAAGTTACATCTCCAGATGAGTTACATATCAGGTGAGGTATGTACCAGGTGAGATTTGTTCCAGAAGAGGTGCAGAGACTGATTCCAGAGAAATTTCGAGTCTAATCTGACCAGAACCAGATGGGTTTTTCATCAGATGAGATGTAACACCAGACTAGCCGTGGTATCATCTGGTTACAATACCAGGTGACAAGTACGTATTTACTTCTCTGGCCTCTGATCATTGGTATATACTTTTCAAATTAGTAAATACACTCAAAACGTTTCATCTTCATGGTGTATTTAAGACTAAGGGTAGAGGGCCTAGGCAGTCAATTCACTTTTTCTCTTGACTGCCACAAAACTCCCTCGATCCCAGTCCCAATGACCATGCCCACGCACCATATTAAATATGTAACTTACCTTTTAATCCTGGCCGTCAGATTTAATAAATGTGCAACATGTCAATCAATTCAAAAATTGATTTTGTTCCCTAATTTAAATTTGAGTTTTACACGCTTTCACACTTCATTAATTGTTCGAGCCACGCGTCTTGTCCGATTTAAACCAGAACTTTTTCAATCTGTCCTTTCACGTTTTCTTACCCTCAAACCCTAATTTTTTCTCTACAAGTTTCTCTCAAAATTCTCTTACAGACATGGCTCCTTTGTGCAACTTTGATCACGAATATGTGATGAAAAAGATGAAGTCAGCGATGGTGGTTGACTTCTACACCACCAAAAACTCGGCGGCGTTGGCCATTCTGGAACTTCTCCAGAAGGCAGGGGTGGAGAAGCTTATCTCAACAGTTCCAAAGAACTTTAGGACCTTGGATGGTTATGCTTCCCAGTTCCTGGTTCGCATGAAGATTCACGATGATCATATCTCCTCCAAGATCGACATGGAGGATGTGGTATTTTTGAAGTATGATTTTTGCCGATTGTTCGAGAATATCTCTGCTGAAGGGGTAGATCCGTTGACTTACAAGGAAGACGAGGCGTTGGAGTCTTTCAAGCTTTTTGCCAGAAACTCTTTCCAGAATTTGACCAAGGGATTTTTGGATAAGCACTCGAGGCAGAGGTACAAAGTCTTATTTGACGTTGTGGTCAAAATCTTGATGTGTGAGAGCCATATCACAGATGCCATTTTCACTGGCAGGCTCTGTGTTATGAGGGCCTTGTTTGATGGAGTGAAGTGTAATTGGGCAGAGTTTTTCTGGGGAGTGTTGAGGAAGAACAGGGCGAAGATGAAGAAGGAGGAGTGCCCTTCAAAGCCTGGGGAGTTGCAGTTTTGCTTGACTACAAATGTCTCTTTAGGGACAAAGTTGTCCCTGTGTAATACCCTAGACTTTCATGACCTTATTTGCTTTACTAAATGCTTTATAATTCTATATGAATCTATGTGATGCATTACATCCAAAATTCATGCCAAGTCACGTTTATGTGTTTTATTTACTCGATACTTACAATTAACATATTATTTGCTCAATACATGCTTATTCTTGAAACTTTATAATTTTTATATGTTCTTTATTTTATGTCTTAAAGTATTTGATATAGAAATTAATATAGTCCTTAAGTCTAGTATTTTATTTTACACGTTATAAGTTGAAAAATGAACGTTTCTTCAAGAAACGAATTACGTATTGATTGCTCGATATTTTTTTATGATTAGTATATAGACTTTATAATTTATTTAGAGTCTTAGAAGATTTTTAATTTTATTTTATAAGATAGTATAAGTAATTTTATGCATAATGTACCTTAAAAGCATTAAATAAATTAGAAAATCATAATTTCTTTTATTTTATTTAATAAATTCAAAGCCTACAAGTGTCTTAACTACAAGACACAAGAATTCTCTTGAATTGTCTTCAAAATTTCGTCCAATACGAGGAAAGGAGGAAGATTGGTGAAACTTCATGAATTAAGGTCAAAGTTAGTAGCATAAAAGTCAAAATTAGCTACTAATTATAAGATGCCATGTGTTTAATTGCTTAACTTCCAAAATCATCCAAATTCTTCCACACTTTTCATCCAAGTCGGTCAAGAGGATTTTGGAGTAGCTTCCAAGCATGGTTCCTCTTATAAATACATGAGCTTTCATGCAAAATTATTCATAAGAAAAAGTTTAAAGAAAATTTCACAAATACTACTACTCTTATACTTAGAAGTTGAGAAAGGAGAAGAAGAGATTTCTTGTAGCTACCTATCTCTAAGTAAGCTTCTCTTCTTGATTGAGTAATTATTTAAGTGGTAGTATGAAGTTTATGCATGATATGTGAATTAATTGATAGGAAAATGGGTTTTGATGAGTAAATTGCATGTTATCCATGTTTTACTTCATGTTTGAATGTTTAATTCAATTTATTCATGAGTTATGATCAAAATCATGTTTATTATTTGATTATATATGCTTTAGAAGTAGAAATCATGAAATTATATGGTCTAAAGTGAGTTTAAAATGTTATGTTCTTCATATATGCATGAAAACCAAAAATCTGGACAACTTGTGAAGGAATTTCGTTTTTGATCCAATTTTCGATGGAAAATTCTGAAGTTTTTATATGTGAAAATAGACTTGTGAAGGAACTTAGGTTTAAAATTTCATAATTTTTGGACTGGTATTCAATTCGTGGTAATTTTTTGAAGTAGAGCTAGGGTTTTGGACGAAAATACAGGAACAGTAGAAGTTTGCTATGATCTGAGAATAATCGGTTATTTATAGAAAACCAAAGTATGTTGATAAATTAAATGAAGTTGGGAGTTCATGGTTAAAATTCCATGAGTATTGGACATGTGGTTGATTTATGGTGAATTTTTAAAATTAAGTGACCAGAATCTGTTACTGTGTGTTCATTACAAAATATTTGATGTTTGTTAAGGAGTTTGAGAAATCTGAAAATATGGTGATAAACTTTATTGAGTTGGTAATATACTGTTAAAATTTCATAATTTTTGGATGTATGAAGAATTTAATATGAATTTTCAAAGTTAGGTGTGTAATCTGCCAAATTCGAAATTTTGTATGAAAGGTTCAAAATGGTCCGATTACATTTTTACAGTCGATATTTATTTATAACTAGCTATTTGATGATTTTATACACTTAATTGATATTTGTGTGTTAGTATACAATATTTGAATATGTGTGGAGATTTGAATTCAAGCCTTACAACTTACAAAAGTGAAGGGATAAGTAACAATATTTTTATTTTAAAAATTTTACAAAAGTGTTTTATTATTATTTTAATTGCACTTATTAAATGTTGAATGTTAAATATTTTGAGTCTGACCCGCTATCGACTGGCCCCTGAGATAGTCCAACACAATATTGGCAAATGAGATAGTCCGGTCGTTCCGGCACCACGGGTTGGTCACGCCACCCAAGCATATACCCGGTGAAATTCCAGGGGCTCACATATTATAAACAATTGATGTTTAGTTTGTGCAATTAACAAGAGATTTCCCACTAAGTGTTTTCAAGTAGTTATCCCTTCCACTTTAAATTTTTACAGATACTGTGGATCCGGACATGGGCGAATGAACTCGGCAGGCTGTGAAGTTTTCTTAAAGACTTTATGTTTTCAAGAATAATATTTTTAAATTTTGGCTTGTATCTTAAATTATGATCATACTTATTTACTACTTCCGCTGTGTAAGTGTGTGGCGTGTGTATATTTTAATACAAAGTACTATTTTAGTAACGTTCCTACTTGTGCCACATCATATTTTCCGTACTATTTTAAGTGGGGGCGTTACAGGTGGTATCAGAGCAGGTTCGCCTGCTAAAGTATTTTCAAAAGGAGTGTGTTTTAAAATTTTAAAAAGGAAACAGCCGCACCGAGATTATTCTCCACGACGGGATCAGGTAAATGTTTTATATGTACTTAAATTATGTTATTTATTTGAAAGTTTGTATAGTTATTGCATTACATTGTTGTTTGAATTAACCAATAAAATGTGTTGAATAGAACTATGAATCGTAGAGGAAACCTAGACAACTCAGGCATGAGCGAGGATCTAACTTCCGTCTTAAGGGGGTTAGCTCAGCAACTAAATCACCAAAGCCAATCGTCCCAAACACCTGTATCCTCAACCCAAAACCATGACATTGTTAGCCAATTTAAGAAGTTTAGACCTTCAACACTTACCGGAAGGGAAAACCCTATGGAAGTAGAAAACTGGGTTCGGAGCTTGGAGAAGATATTCGCTTATCTTAAGTGCACCGATGAGCAGAAAGTTTCTTGCGCTATATTTCAGCTGACTGAAGATGCAGATTATTGGTGGGAAGCTCACTGTAGGACAATGACTGAAGAAGAACGAACTACAGTTACTTGGGAGAAATTCGTAGAAGCAGTGGTTAAGAATTACATACCACAGTCATTCTTAGATCAGAAAGAGACCGAGTTTCTACAGTTGAAACAAGGAAACCTGACAGTGCAAGAATATGAAAGGAAGTTTAATCAATTGGGAAGATATGCTTCTCATTTGATTAATACTGATGAAAGGAAAGCAAAAAGATTTATGCAGAATTTACGATCAGAAATCATTACTATCTTAGCGGCACAAGATATTAAGTCTTATGCCTCGGCATTCGAGAAAGCTCAGATGATAGCAGCATATATGAAATCAGAGGACGTAAGAACGCCAGAATCACAACAAAACAAAAGGAAGTGGATTGGTACGAACCAAGGAAGAAATTCTAAGCATGTTAAAAGGACAGAAATAGTGCCACAACAGAGGCCACCTAAGTGCAGAAATTGTGGGAAGGAACACCTTGGACAATGCCTGAAAGGAACAGGGGTATGTTATAAGTGCAAAGAACCTGGACATCTTATAACTAATTGTCCAAAACTGAGGGGACAACAGAAGATGGCACCTGCTTGAGTGTTTGCCATGAGTCAGCAAGAGGCGACAGCAAATCCAGAAGTGATGGCAGGTATGTTCAAAATATTCCAAATACTTGTTTTCACATTATTCGATACTGGTGCTACGCATTTATTCATCTCTAGAAAGATGTTTGAACAAATTGAGACCGCCCATATTATGGTAGAAGAAGATTTCCTTGAAGTAAACATTCCCTCTGGTAGTACGACACAATCCTTAGGACTGTGTAGGAATGTGAAGATTGATTTTGAGCATGCAATACTCCCGACAAATCTACATATAATAGAAATGAAGGACTTTGATGTTATCTTGGGAATGGACTGGCTTATAGCAAATCATGCTCTCATCAAGTGTCAAGAAAAAGAAATATCAGTACGGAGATCAAAGGATGAGAACTTTACACTATATGGTGCTAGAATTGGAACTATACCTCGGGTAATTTCAGCGGTAAAGGCTCGGAAAATTTTAAGGAAAGAAGAATGTACAGCATTTCTAGTAAATATTATAGCAACAAAGTCTGATGGTCCAACATTGGACGATATGCCGGTAGTATGTGAATACAAGGATGTATTCCCAGATGATTTGCCAGGACTACCCCCAGATCGTTAGTTAGAATTTACTATTGATTTAATTCCCGGAGCAGCGCCTGTTTCAAAAGCACCTTACAGAATGGCACCAAAAGAATTGCAAGAATTGAAAGTGCAACTGCAAGAATTACTGGATAAGGGTTTTATTCGACCAAGTGTGTCACCCTGGGGAGCATCGGTATTATTTGTGAAAAAGAAAGATTGTTCATTAAGAATGTGCATCGACTACCGAGAATTGAATAAGCTTACCATCAAGAACAAATACCCTCTTCCCAGAATTGAAGATCTGTTCGATCAATTAAAAGGAGCTAGTGTGTTTTCAAAGATTGATTTGAGATCGGGGTATCATCAAGTGAAAATAAAGGAAAGCGATATTCCGAAGATAGCTTTTAGGACTCGATATGGTCATTATGAGTTCGTGGTGCTACCATTTGGACTCAGTAATGCACCAGCTATTTTTATGGATTTGATGAATCGAGTATTTCATCAATATCTGGATCAATTTGTGATCGTTTTCATTGATGATATTCTGGTGTATTCGAGGAATCAAGAGCAGCATGCGGAACATCTTCAGATTACACTAGAAATCCTGAGAAAGGAAAAATTGTATGCTAAATTCAAGAAATGTGAATTTTGGCTGGATAAAGTGGTATTTCTTGGACATACGGTTTCAGCCCTGGGAATAGAAGTTAACCCAACAAAGGTAGAAGCTGTAAACCAATGGAAGACACCAACTAATGTAAACGAAGTCAGGAGTTTTCTTGGTTTAGCTGGGTATTATCGAAGATTCATTGAAGGGTTTGCTCGGATTGCAAAACCTTTGACTCAGTTGACTTGGAAAGAAACAAAGTTTGAATGGACAGAAGAATGTGAAAGGAGTTTTCAAGAACTAAAGTAAAGATTAATAACGGCCCCAGTTCTTACAATTCCTGAAGGTACAGAAGGATTTATTGTGTACAGTGATGCTTCTAAACAAGGCTTGGGATGTGTACTTATGCAAAATGGGAAAGTAGTAGCGTACGCATCAAGACAATTAAAACCACATGAGCAGAATTATCCTACGCATGATTTAGAGCTAGCAGCAGTTGTGCATGCACTCAAGATTTGGAGACATTACTTGTATGGAAGTAAATGCCAGATCTACACAGATCATAAGAGTTTGAAGTATATCTTCGAACAGAAGGAATTGAACATGAGGCAAAGGAGATGGTTGGAGTTGGTGAAAGATTATGATTGTGAGATGTTGTATCATCCGGGAAGGGCAAATGTAGTAGCAGATGCCTTAAGTCGCAAGGGAAAGATCAATGTCTTGGTTGTGAAACCAACACTGAAGGAAAGAATAGCAAAAGCTCAATATGACGATGTATTCTTAGAAAAGATAAAACAAAAGATCAAGGAAGGAAAATCAAAAGAATTTCAGTACGTGAAGATGGTACATTGGTATGTCGAGGAAGAATATGTGTCCCAGAAAAAGAAGAACTCAAGAAGGAAATATTAGAAGAAGCACATTCTACACCATATACAGTTCATCCTGGAGGAACAAAGATGTATCAAGAATTAAAGAAGTTGTTCTGGTGGAGAAATATGAAGAGGGATATTGGAAATTTCGTACAGAAATGTTTGACATGTCAGCAGGTAAAAGCTGAACATCAAAGACCATCGGGATTGCTGAAACCACTTGAGATTCCTGAATGGAAATGGGAACACATTACGATGGATTTTGTGGTAGGATTGCCCAAGTCAATACAAGGAAATGAAGCTATTTGGGTAATTGTTGACAGATCTCCCAAGACGGCACATTTTCTACCAATAAAGACGACGTTCACATTGGATAAATTGGCTCAAATTTATATTAAGGAAATTGTCCGATTACATGGAGTTCCAATTTCTATTGTGTCAGATAGAGATCCGCGATTTACATCAAGATTCTGGTACAGTCTTCAAGAAGCTTTGGGTACTAAGTTGGAATTCAGTACAGTTTTTCATCCTCAAACAGATGGTCAATCGGAAATAACAATTCAAACTTTGGAAGATATGTTGAGAGCTTGTATCATCGATTTCGGAGGAAGTTGGGAAAGATACATACCTTTAGTGGAATTTGCCTACAACAATAGTTATCAAGCTACAATTGAAATTGCACCGTACGAAGCATTGTACGGAAGGAAGTGCAAATTTCCACTATGCTGGGATGAAATTGGAGAAAAGAAATTGTTAGGACCGGAATTGGTGGAAGAAACTAACAAAGTAGTAAAGAAGATTAAAGAAAAGATGCAAGCAGCTCAAGATCGACAGGAAGCGTATGCGGATAAGCGAAGGAAAGAATTAAGTTTTGAGATTGGAGACAAGGTATTTTTGAAGGTATCTCCAATGAAAGGAATTTTCCGCTTCGGAAAAAGAGGAAAGTTGAAGCCCAGATATATTGGACCTTATGAGATATTGGAAAGAGTTGGAGATTTGGCTTATAGGCTAGCACTACCAGCATCCTTGGCAGGAATACACAATGTATTCCATATCTCGATGCTCCGAAAGTACATACCTGACCCTACCCACATAGTAAACCAACCTGAATTAGAAATTGATGCCAACTTAACCTATGAGGAAGTCCCTATATCCATACTTGATAGAAAGCTTCATAGGTTAAGAAATAGATATATTCCTATGGTTAAGATCCAGTGGAATAGACACGGAATGGAAGAAGCTACGTGGGAGCGAGAGGACGAAATCTTAGTCAAATACCCTTACCTCAATAATCCTGGTAACACTTGAAATTTCGAGGACGAAATTTATTTAAGGGGGTTAGACTGTAATACCCTAGACTTTCATGACCTTATTTGCTTTACTAAATGCTTTATAATTCTATATGAATCTATGTGATGCATTACATCCAAAATTCATGCCAAGGCACGTTTATGTGTTTTATTTACTCGATACTTACAATTAACATATTATTTTCTCAATACATGCTTATTCTTGAAACTTTATAATTTTTATATGTTCTTTATTTTATGTCTTAAAGTATTTGATATAGAAATTAATATAGTCCTTAAGTCTAGTATTTTATTTTACACGTTATAAGTTGAAAAATGAACGTTTCTTCAAGAAACGAATTACGTATCGATTGCTCGATGTTTTTTTATGATTAGTATATAGACTTTATAATTTATTTAGAGCCTTATAAGAGTTTTAATTTTATTTTATAAGATAGTATAAGTAATTTTATGCATAATGTACCTTAAAAGCATTAAATAAATTAGAAAATCATAATTTCTTTTATTTTATTTATTAAATTCAAAGCCTACAAGTGTCTTAACTACAAGACACAAGAATTCTCTTGAATTATCTTCAAAATTTCGTCCAATATGAGGAAAGGAGGAAGATTGGTGAAACTTCATGAATTAAGGTCAAAGTTAGTAGCATAAAATTCAAAATTAGCTACTAATTATAAGATGCCATGTGTTTAATGGCTTAACTTCCAAAATCATCCAAATTCTTCCACACTTTTCATCCAAGTCGGTCAAGAGGATTTTGGAGTAGCTTCCAAGCATGGTTCCTCCTATAAATACATGAGCTTTCATGCAAAATTATTCATAAGAAAAAGTTTAAAGAAAATTTCACAAATACTACTACTCTTATACTTAGAAGTTGAGAAAGGAGAACAAGAGATTTCTTGTAGCTACCTATCTCTAAGTAAGCTTCTCTTCTTGATTGAGTAATTATTTAAGTGGTAGTATGAAGTTTATGCATGATATGTGAATTAATTGATAGGAAAATGGGTTTTCATGAGTAAATTGCATGTTATCCATGTTTTACTTCATGTTTGAATGTTTAATTCAATTTATTCATGAGTTATGATCAAAATAATGTTTATTATTTGATTATATATGCTTTAGAAGTAGAAATCATGAAATTATATGGTCTAAAGTGAGTTTAAGATGTTATGTTCTTCATATATGCATGAAAACCAAAAATCTGGACAACTTGTGAAGGAATTTCGTTTTTGATCCAATTTTCGATGGAAAATTCTGAAATTTTGATATGTGAAAATAGACTTGTGAAGGAACTTAGGTTTAAAATGTCATAAATTTTGGACTGGTATTCAATTCGTGGTAAATTTTTGAAGTAGAGCTAGGGTTTTGGACGAAAATACAGGAACAGTAGAAGTTTGCTATGATCTGAGATTAATCGTTATGTTTTTTATAGAAAACCAAAGTATGTTGATAAATTAAATGAAGTTGGGAGTTCATGGTTAAAATTTAATGAGTATTGGACGTGTGGTTGATTTATGGTGAATTTTTAAAGTTAAGTGACCAGAATCTGTTACTGTGTGTTCATTACAAAATATTTGATGTTTGGTAAGGTGTTTGAGAAATCTGAAAATATGGTGATAAACTTTATTGAGTTTGTAATATACTGTTAAAATTTCATAATTTTTGGACGTATGAATAATTTAATATGAATTCGAAATTTTGTATGAAAGGTTCAAAATGGTCCGATTACATTTTTACTGTCGATATTTATTTATAACTTATTATTTGATGATTTTATACACTTAATTGATATTTGGGTGTTAGTATACAATATTTGAATATGTGTGGAGACTTGAATTCAAGTCTTACAATTTACAAAAGTGAAGGGATAAGTAACAATATTTTTATTTTAAAAATTTTACTTGTAGGTACAAACCTGCAAGGTGGGGAATCACTTCACTCTTCACCGAGTGTTTTATTATTATTTTAATTGCACTTATTAAATGTTGAATGTTAAATATTTTGAGTCTGGCCCGCTATCGACTGGCCCCTGAGATAGTCCAACACAATGTTGGCAAATGAGATAGTCCGGTCGTTCCGGCACCACGGGTTGGTCACGCCACCCAAGCATATACCCGGTGAAATTCCGGGGGCTCATATATTATAAATAATTGATGTTTAGTTTGTGCAATTAACAAGATTTTTCCCACTAAGTGTGTTCAAGCACTTATCCCTTCCACTTTAAATTTTTATAGATGCTGTGGATCCGGACGTGGGCGAATGAACTCGGCAGGCTGTGAAGTTTTCTTAAAGACTTTATGTTTTCAAGAATAATATTTTTAAATTTTGGCTTGTATCTTAAATTACGATCATACTTATTTACTACTTCCGTTGTATAAATGTGTGTCGTGTGTATATTTTAATACAAAGTACAATTTTAGTAACGTTCCTACTTGTGCCATATCATATTTTCCGTACTATTTTAAGTGGGGGCGTTACACCCTGATCTTGGACTCTCTGTTTCCAGAGAAGAGATGGAAGGAGTCTTGGTGCAAGGCTTATCACAAGTCCAAGATCCTGTTCTCCAAGGATGGCCCTCTCCATGGCCATGCCGACTCTGATGGAGAACAAACTATCCCTGCCCCTCCTCTCCAAGCAGTGACGTCACCTGCTAAGGGGCAGAAGGCAAAGAAGAGCCAGAAGAAGAAGGCTGAGGCAACTGGTTCTTCAACCGTGGCGTTCTCTGGTTCATCAGATGATGACCAGATCCCTCTTCAAGCTGCCTTGAAGAAGAGGGGTGATAGTGAAGAAGCTGCCAAGAAGGCAGGAGCAGCAAAGAGGAAGCAGAGGCCAGATGATGCTAGGAAAGCCTCTACCAAGAAGCCCAGAACTTCAAGAAGGGCTAAGAAGACTCTTCTGGTGGATGAGCCATCAGAAGAAGATGGAGAAGAGGTTGAACCTCTTAAGAGAAAGCCAAGAGCCAAGAGGGCCATTCTGCAGGACCCTGATCCTGGCTCTAGCCTGGGAGATGCCTTGGAGCAGGCCATAGAGGAGGCTTCTCACCTGATGGAGGTAGCCACAGCTTCAGACCAGGTAAACCCTTCTGATCCCTCCTCTATCCCCATCAACCTTGTTACCCCCACTACTTCTCCCCCAGAAACACTTACTCAAAACCCCTCCCCTGCTCCTGGTGCCCCCATTCCTTCACCAGAGCAACCCCTTTCTGATACACCCTTATACACTCCTTCCACCCTTCTTACTCAAACACCATCTCCCCCCACTTCAAATATTCCTCTTTCCACTAATCCATCTCCCCCTGCCTCTGTACCGGAAGTGCCACCTACTTCTTCTGGTGCAGAACAACCTATTCCCTCTACCTCTACCTCACAAATCCCTACCTCTCCCTAATCTCACACTGAACAAAACCCTTCTGTTTCCATGGCAATGTGATTCCCTGTCCCTCTCTCTTCTCCCACATGTCTATCTAGCGATGATAGTGAAGATGAGGGTGCTTCACTTGAGCCTGAAAACTTAGCACCATCCTCCTCTGCCTCTAGGCCCAAACCCTTTACTTTCTCATATGAAGAAATGGGTCCCATTAGGCAGAGTATGAGTGTAAGTGCTCAGCTCTGGCTAAGAGAGCATTTCCTAATCCTTCTGGATCACTTACCACTTCTGGCGGATCTGACTGACGCCAAAGTTTGGAGCAAGGCCAGACTTGAGAATGTGGAGGACTTGATGCTGCTGCTTGAAGAAATGGGTCCATCTACATTCAATGTCTGGGAGATTGATCTCAAGAGGAAGCTAAACATTCAGAATCCTGCTGAACTTGAGACCCCAGATGCAGCCAAGGTGTTGATCTGCACCTTGTTGATCCAGCAGGGAGTGATGATCTCCCCAGAGGGCCTCTTGTACAAATTTGGTCCTCACTTCACATTTCCTCCAGAGCTCTACTCTGATGAAGAGGACTTTGAAGTCACTCCTACTGTCCTCCAGAAGTTGAAGTTGTTCTTTAATGAGCAAATTCAGCAGATCGGCAGATTCTCCAAGGCAATGCAGCATTTGGCGTCTGCTCATGTTGAGCAACAGATAAAAGATGAGAGAAGAAAGTTCCTGAAGCAGATTAAGGATGTATTTTCTTCTGCTAAAGCTGCATTCAAATCTGACTGCCTCTATTTGAAGATGGATGTGCATGAGAGCCAGAGGCAGATCCAGTAGTATGTTCTGGACTAGGTACGACCTGTTTCAGTGCTTAAGGTGGAAATGGCTTCTCAAATCCTGCAGACTGCTAAGCTCAATGACTCTCTCCATGTGATGCTCACTAAGCAGGAGAGTCTGGTTGCTGAGTCTAAAGCCTATCTGGAGGAGGCCAGGCAGCTCCGTGATCTTCACTCTTCCTCCTCCACTGCCTTGCCTGATCTCATTCGGCAGGTAGTGCAACCCTTAATTGATGAAGTTAAAAAGGGGGAAGAGCAGGCCAGAACTGATCTAGCGAAGACCACTCTTGAGACTCTTTTTAGCCATGGGGCTCGTCTGGACCTGCTGGAGAACACTTTGGCCCAGGCTGAGCTGCAGAAAAAGAAGAAAGAAGAGTTAAAATCTCTTACCATGGCTAAGCAGCTGGCGGCAGAAGAGGAGACCACTGATGCAGAGCAGGATCCTATATCAGTTTCTGGTCCTGCCAAGAGGAAGATAAGGAAAGTGAAGAAGAGCTTTCTTGAATCTATTGTTGAAGAGGCAGAAAAGAGATTCAAGGAAGAGACGCCTGAAGAGAGACAAACTAGGATAAGGAAGAACATAGATGAAGAACAGAGGCTCCGATATGTTAGGAGGCAGAACAAGAAGACCAGAGAAGCTGGTATCACTCCTGGTGCCAGTGGATCCAGCAAGAGAAGGAAGGCTCTTGTCGAAGTGATGGAGATTTTGCCACTCAGGACAGAAGGGTCCTTTGACTCTACTGTGCCTGTTCCTCTGATAGAGAAGTGGAGAGAAGCCAAAACCTTATGTTTTATCCAACATTACATTCAAAGGCCTCCACCAGAGGATGCTGCGCTCATCAACAGGACTTTCCACTCTTGGATGAAGGCGTATGATGCAAAGCTCTACAAGCAGTTGATGGATTCAACCATAAAGTTCAACCTGGAAGTCACTACCCCTGAATTTCATTATCTTAACACTCCTATGATCGGAGACCAGGTGGATTGGGCAGAGCTGAAGAAGTTGTACAAGACCAAGGTGTTGGCAAATTTTACTCCAACATCTTCTGCTTAGTTGAAGGCCATCCAAGACAGATTCTTCGACTGGTTTCTGGTGCCTAAGGAAAATAGAAGATATGCCTAGAATAGGACCTGATATGAATTGTAATCTGTAATTCTTTTTGTCCTTATTATTAATGGAACATCATATCTTCTCTTTCTAAAAGACAACTCCTTGTTGTCTTCTTGTTTGCCTGATAAGATCTACTCTAAGGTCTTATCCTTTTATTGTTTTTATGCTTAAGTATTTATGTTTTTTATCAGTTCTGGTTGTGTTTTAACTCCATCAAAAAAGGGAAAATTGTTAGGATAAAAGTTGTTAGTTTTGATGAGTTAAAAACAAACCAGAAGATGTAATAGGACCATCTGGACCTGTTAGCCAGATGAGGAACTAGATTAGGACTTAGTCTAGGGGGAACTGCCAGACCAAAAGACTTCGCCAGAAGAGTTACCAGAAGAACTACCAGAAGACCTACCAGAAGACCTTCCAGAAGGCCTCCCAGAGGACTTAACCAGAGGTCTTCACCAGAGGACTCCACCAGAAGACTTCACCAGATGAGATTTACCAGAGGCAGAGGACCTTCTCCAAAACAGACGAGTCTGGTGAAACTAAAGATGCTCAGAATCATCTCCTGATTCTCCTGAGTAATCTGTTTCTTAACCAACTCTGGACCAGAAGACATTAAGGTTGCCTGGTACCTGGTCCCGCCTTCTCTAGAGAGAATCAGTGTTAGGCATTGGAAGCATTTGACCTTTGGTGATTCAAATCAAGTCAACAAGATCAGATTGGAAAGTTTTGAAGTCAATCAATCCAGGGATCTCACCAACCCAATCAATCAATCAGGGAATTGATTGATTGGAAGCTTTCTTAAATAGAGATCTAATTAGATTAGCTCTCCAACGGCTAAACCCTAATCACCTCTATAAATACAAGAGTGCAGACTCAAAGAAAGGCTCTAGAATCTTACGCGCACGAAGTCATATTCCAAGCCTTTGTCTTAATACGCACTTAGCACTCTTATTGTTCATACTTTTAGATTTACTCATAAAGGAGTAGTTGGATCTCAACCTGTTCATCTCTAAGAAAAGGTTGAAGGCTGTAGACTTTAGATCAAAGTTAGATCTAAAGGGCTTGTAAGAAGGAACTGGTACTACACAATTCCAGTACACAAGTGTGTTTGTTGGTTGCTTAGTGAGGCCCCTTCGATAAAAAGGAGAGTGGACGTAGGATATTTTAATCCGAACCACTATAAATCTGGTCCATTCACTGCTTTCTTTAATTACTGTCTTGTGTTATTCATTGTGCTCTTATAAAGGACTTTTTCTAAAGACATAACCTTTAAAGCTTCCGCAATGTATCTACTTAGTGGGACCAACAACATCCCATCTTGAGGTTAAACCTCCCAGGATCTTTAAAGCAACCTCTCTCTTGGTGTACACTTTACCCAGAGAGTTTATCTCATTCATGATATCAGTTAACCTCCCATCAAGCTAATCAATGGTCTCAGTAGGCTCCATGGTGAACTGTTCATACTTTTGAACAGCTACTGAAAGCTTGTTCTCTTTGATTTTGCCAGTTCCTTCACACATGAGAGCAAGAGTGTCCCAGAGCTCCTTTGCAGTCTGACAATGGATCACTCTTCCCATAACTGGGTCTGGAATGGTGGTGTAGAGAATATTCATGGCTATGAAGTTGAGGTTGTGTCTCCTCCTTTCATCTGCAGTGAAGTTATCTTCATCTTTGGGCCATTCTTCTCTATTATCTGCAATAGTGTCAGCTGTGGTTCTAAGATTAGGAGTCATAAAGATAAATGGACCTTTTGTTATGACTCAACATTTCATCATGCACATAGGCAAGATGTGCTCTCATCCTGATCTTCCAGAAGTCATATTTTTCCACTTAGAACTGTGGAAGCTTGTGATGGGACATATAGTTCAAGGGATTTACTCTCATGTTGTTCTCTGCTAGTGGTGCTCCCCTAGCTGCATTGTCAGCCATAATATCTAAACAAGATTATCAAAAGATCAATTCAGTTGACCAAGTATAAAATACCTTTTTAGCACAAGGTATACTTAGAACAATGGTCTTTTGAACCACTGTTCTGATACCACTTGTTGGTCCCGAAACGAGTTAAACAGGTGTTTGGGGGGAATACAACCGAGGTCTGCTGAGATTTACTTAAGATAGTAGATCGTCAGTGGATTAAAAAAGTCTGCTGAGATTTACTTAAGAAAGCTTACTGAGATATCAGCTCCACTGAAAGCTCAAGACTTTCAGTTGAACTACTATCTAATTAGCTTTTAGATGTGGATTAGTGAGCCCTTATGAAAACCTCGTTTTGCTTTGATAAAAACTTGTTTGAACAACTCACACTTATGGAAATAGCATAATGTAAGTACACAAGATATAAAGTGGTTCAGAGAATAATCTCCTACGTCCAATGTCCTGATCAAACAGAAGAATTCCTTTCACTTGGAATTCCTTGTGTTATAATGCCAAGGTGCACTGATCAAATTAATCCTCTCTAAGGATATTTGATTACTAGGATAATTCCATGTTCTAGTTCCCAAAACAAACCAGCTTTCAGACTGATATAAACAATCAGCTTGTTGGTCCCGAAACGAGCAAACAGGTGTATGGGGGGGAATACACCTGTGATTACAAATTAAAACTTCTTGTAAAACTTATCAGGTTACTTAAGACAGTAACTCGTCAGTGGACTTGAAGGTCTGCTGAGAGTTACTTAGAGAAAGCCTACTGAGATAATACCTCCACTGAAAGCTCAAGACTTTCAGTTGAACTACTATCTAATTATCTTTCAGAAGCGGATTAGTGAGCCCTTAGAAAACTCGTTTTACTTTGATAAACTTTGAGATTAACACACACTTAGGAAAGCAGATAATAAGAACACAAGGTATAAAGTGGTTTAGAGATGAATCTCCTACGTCCACTGTCCTGATCAAACAGGAGAATTCCTTCCACTTGGAATTCCTTGTGTTATAGTGCCAAGGTGCACTGATCAACTAATCCTCTCTTAGGATGATTGATCACTAGGAAATTCCACGTCCTAGTTCCCAAAACAAACCAGCTTTCAGACTGATACAACAATCAGCTTACTAAAACCACTTAACACTAGCTCTCAACCTAAACACTGAGTAGGGTTTTGAGTAGGGTTTTGGTTCCAACTATTTTGAGATAATCCTTACAAGTTTAGCTCAAGGCTAAAGATTGGATTATCTCTTTCTAAGATTTGGATATAGCTTTTAAGCTTGGTTACAGAAGGTTTGTTAGACTCTCTACAAATGTGAAACACTTGGGAAACAAAGGTAATTTCGAGTGCTTCTTAGTTGTTATGAATGTAGAGATAGCTTTGATCTTGTGAGTTTCCCGTGCTTGGAAATGTGCACGTCCTTCTGTATTTATAGGCTTCCTTGAAAATCTTCCCGTTGGATTTGAATCTTCTCAAGTAAGTCTTCTTGTATCTGATTGGCTCAAACGGCTCTATTTGAAGCTTTAAGTCTTGTCAAGAAATGGCTGAAAGACCATGCCTGTTCACTAACTTTCTGTAGATTGCTAGAGAAGGACTTTTGGTACTTGTCAGGCTGGGGCAGGTCGGCTGTCAGTAAGTACACTGACGTGTCATCTTCTCATTGGACCTTTAGTCTGCATGCCCAGATTCTTGTCTTGCTTTAAGGTGGAACTCCTCTGAGAGAACCTTCTTATTCCTTCATTTATTGTAAGCTTCACTGAAATTTATTTTGCCTTGTTCCAACCAAATTAACTAACGGTTTTTAATATGTTTTAGCATTGTTAGTTCTTTATCAGTGGACCTTCGTTCAGGACTTAGACTCCCTTCTCAGATCACTTAGTCTTCAGCGGACTTCACTCCAGCGGACTTCATCTTCAGCAGACTTCAATCTTAAATACACTCATGTAATTACTAACTGTACTCAGTCCTTAACACTTTGAACTGTTTGACTAAGTACTAACTCTATTGAATAATTTACTTACAAAACAACTTAGGAGGAACATGTTGGCATCTAATCAAAACATAGGTCTTATACATTTTCCCAACAATTTCCCCCTCTTTAATTATGCCGGAACCTATCTTAATACATATCTTCTTTCAGATGAGGTTTTTCAGATGACATTCAAAGTTCACAGAATTTTTAAGTAAAGCATTCAAGTGCATAAGCCTAAATGATAATGAGATATTATCTTGGGCAAAACATCAGTAGAGTCCATTTCATTGAAAAATGATGAAGTACAAATTACATGAAGTCAACTCTAAAAAGTCTCAAACTTAAACACACGTGGGACTTATAAACAAATGCCCAGCAAAAGATACAACCTTCTCAGATGGACTCGAAAATAGGTTCAAGTCCATATTGCTTGAAAACTCTAATCTTCAGCTCGTTCTTCCTCTCCATTATCTCCTTCGAATGTCCTCTGAGTCCAAGATGCTCACACAAGGATGTCCACTCTTCAGTGATCCTTTCTCTATCAACAACATATGTTGCATCTTGAGGAGGCCAGTAGGTGATTTGCTCAGGGGCCTTCAGAGCTTGATCAGGGAAGGCATCATTCCAAGCATCACTGATCTCGGGATAGAGTTTGGGATAGGCATCAAACAACCATGAGTTGAAGACTTCTTGTGCATTGTCCCTTCCTAACTCTCCACTGACATAGAAGGAATACACAAATTCCCTTTTTGCAGTCTCCCAAGCATCATTGAGCTTCTTAGGAACCCAGGCATCATGATGAGGAAATCTGTTCAGAGATGGTGTGATCTTGTCTTTCTTCAGCTTAGCAGCCCACTTTAGATAACCACTCCTGAATTTCTTAGAAGTAGTTTTGTCAAAAGTGGCTAGCCTCTCCCTTCTTTTTCTCTCAGCAAGCTCTGCAATGGTTTCCATCTTACCAACCACCTTATCTCTTCTTTCTTGTTGTTGAGCTGTCAGCTTTCTTGCTCTTTCATTCATACCTCCAACCTCTTTAATTAGCTCAGCGAGCTCTGTGACTTTTGTGGGTGCAGACTTGGGAGGTTCAGAAGATAAGGGTTCAGGATTGAGAATAGGAAGTACCTGAACTTCATCAGTAGAGGTTGTGGACTTAGCTGCCAACCTCCCTGAGGTTCTTGTCTTTTTGGCAACCTCTGCTGAGAGAGCATCAGATGCCTTTCTCTTTGCAGTTTCCCCCTTCTTCGCAGCTCTCTCCTCTTTCTCCTTTAGATGCTCCTCTTTGAACTTTGAAAGATCAGCTGAGGAGGTCTCCTTGCCTTTCTTGGACCCTGCTATCTTCTGAGCTTCAGCTTCGACTCTCTTCAAGGTGCTCTTCACTTGTTGGTCTTTCTCGAAGTCAGGGGTTTCAAGGATAATGTTCATTTTGTTCTTAGGATCAGCCTTCATGTCCTTAGCACTTATCCTCTTTTCCCCCTTTCCGGCATTAATCATACATTCAGCTACAGTGATGTTGAGCTTCAGTTGATCATGGGCCAATGCCTTCAGCTCAGTTGAGCAATGGTCTACCTCATCTTCAAGCCTTTCTAGAGTGGCTCCAACTGTCTGCCCAAATTGAACAAACTGCGCTAGCTTTTCATTGATCAGCACATCAGTTTTCTCTTGTGTTGGGAAGTCTTCAGCTGCCTTCTTCAGTACCTCTCCCAGTTTGGCTCCTAGCTCAGCATGCTTGGCCTCGAATTCAGACATCTTAGAGTTCCATAGCCCTTCAACCTTTCCAAGTAGGTCAGTTGAGAAGGCCTCTACTGACGACTTCAGGTTGATAGAGACGTTCTCTACTGAGTCTTTGAGAAATTTGGTTCTGGCCTCTTCTTCAGTCTCCTCCAGCTTCTTCAGGGCTTCAATGATTAACACACTTTGTCCCTCAACTACATCAATCACCATCTGCTGAGAGTCTTCAACTTTAAGTGTGAGATTCTGAAGTGATGTAGTTGTGGACTCCATGAGTTCATCAATGTGGTCTGAGAGAATAACCATCTCATCCACCTCCTCTTGAACAATCTCCTGGACCTCCCTTAGCTGAGTTTGAAGAGTTGGAAGACTTTCTTCTTTGATAGAGTGAACAGCATCACTCAGTGGAGTTAGGTTGACCTCAGCTGAGGGAACTTCAATGGTTTGAGTACCTGCATTGCAAGAAGTGTTAGTTCTACCTCCCTCAACCTCACAACCTAGATCTCCTGATGCCTCTATCTCCATGGGGACTCCCTCCTCCTCACTCTTCTTACTCTTCTCTTCCTCACTTTCTTTTTCACCTGCTATTTTTCAGCCAATTCACCCTTTACAGGGATGATTGCTCTTATTTCTCCACTCTTTACAGCAGTGATTTCCACCTCTTTTTCTTTTTCACTCTCTTTTTCAACTTCTCCAGTTCCAGACACCTCAGTTGACTCTAAAGCCACCACTGAGGGCTGTTGTGGGAGAGCTTCAGTAGACACCTCTACTGAGCCCTCCTTTGGCAAGTCTTGAGCCTCAGTATCCCTTGCCATGGATACATCCTTGGCTGCTTCACCACCACCTTGCTTAGGTGAAGCACCTCCTTCTAATTCAGACTCCACTGCCTTCTCTTCTGCACTCTTCTCCTTTTCCACCTCCTTCTCAGCTGTGGGTTCAGTTGGCTTTTCTACATCAACATTCTTTTCTCCCTCCTTCTTTGCCTCTGCAATCTTCTCCAAGACCAGGCTTTCAAAAATCTTCTCATCACAGAGAAGTCTGGTCTTGTGCATCCCAGCGAATTGCAGCACTTTAGCTTCCTCCTTCTTCCACTCCTCTGCATTGCTGCCTCTTACAGCAAGGAGAATTTCACCAAGTCTTCTATCCTTGAGCTGGACAATGAGTCTAAGTCTCAAGAACAAGGCTTTGAGTGTGGGGAATTTATCAAGTTCATGGTATTTAGACTCTAAAGAGTAAGCTACCTCATCCTTGAGAGTATCTAGGAATGAGTACTCTTCTTCATCGTCTGAAGGAAGGGAAGGGGTAGGGGATCTGCTCTCTATTGGCTCTTCTGGGATAGACTCCAGTTGAGTTGAATGAATTTCAGGAGGGTTTGGTTCAGATGAGGTTTGAGGTTGGGTATCAGGGGAGGTTGGGTTTTGGTCAGTAGGGGTTGATGATGTGGGTTCAGATGGGGTTGAGGGGATGGGTTCAGTAGGGTTTGATGGGGTGGTTTCAGTAGGGGTGGAGATGAGTTCAGTGGGGGTTGTTTGGGATCCACTTACTGGCTATTGAGAGCCATCAGTGGGGGTTTTGGTTATTTTGGAGATACGTTTGGTTTTGGCAGGGGTGCGAGGTTTTGTTGTTTTGGGTTTGATGGGGGTAGGTGCAGGGAAATCTGAGTCAGACTCAGTTGAGATGATGTTTGGAGATGAGTCAGGGTTACCTGATGAAGACTCATCAGTAGTGTCTGTGACTCTGACTTTCTTTGAGGCACTCTCCTTCTCTGCCTCAGAGGCCCTCCTGCTTTCCTTCCTAGAGGCTTTCACTGCCTTGACCTCTTTGTGCTGGGCCATCTTGTTACTTAGTTTAACCAGCCTCCTCTTGAGCTTGGTTTTCTTCCCTTCAGTAGGGTTGGCCTCATCTTCCTCAACTGCCTCTGGGCTTTCCTCAGCAGGCTTGAGCATCCTTGTTTCCAGAGTTTTTCCAGACTTGAATAGGGTCTTCAGGTTACTCCACTTCCTATCCTTTAACCAGTCTACTCCCATATCCACATTCTCAATTAAGTAAGAAATTTTAGTGGCAAAATTTAGCTTACTTGCCAACTGGGGAGTTTTGTCAGCCTGGAATTTTGAGTGTTCCCTGTTCAAGGCTCTAAAAAAGAACTGCTGCCAGTTGTATGGCTTCTCCTTGCTCTCCACTATAGCCTTCATCAACCTGAGCTTCGGCTTGCTCACTTGCTCAGTGCTTCCTTGGTTTCCCAAGATACATTTACCAACAATCTCGCAGAGGACATTGTATGCTGGTAATAGTAGGCTTCTGTTCATCGTGGGACTATACTTCACCTTCTTCTCCATGATGGTGTAGACCCATTCCTCCTCCTTATCCAAGATACAAGTATCTGGATTTGGGCCTTCAGATGGGAGTTCAAATAACTCCTTCAAATCATCTCCGCTTATCCGAATCTCCTTTCGAATTTTCTGGTGCTCAACGACCTCCATATCGTCTCTCATCACCTTCTTCTTTCTTTGCACAAATAGACACGATTTGATTCTTGAGTCTGAGTTGGAGATGTTGTAGAAAAATTCAAGAACTTGCCTATCATAACAGTACTCTGGATGTACTGATAGAAATTTCTCTAAACCAGCAGCTTTGACCATTTCCAAAGCCTCCTTAATGTGAGAGAACTCAGGTCTTGATTCAATTTCTGGGTTGTTGAAAAGGATTATAGGTTCATACCAGAAATTTTCTTTGTTGTTCAGAAACCCTAGGTTAATTTTGGTCATAATTGTAAGTGGGATTTGAGAACAAATGAATTCGCAGAAAAAAAGTTGGAGAGATAGTAAGTGTTTGCTTGGAAGTGTATTCGAAAAGGTTTACAAGCGAACGTTTGGGGTTTTTATATGAGTGAAGAACGGTGAGATTGAACAAAGAAATCAACGTCTGAGATTGATCGGGTTTGAGATCGTAGATAGTTGCAAGGTTTAGTGGGGAGTTTTTAAGAAATCTTGACGGTTAGAAAAGAACCGCCTAAAAATGGATGGCATGGATTGGAAAAGTTGGTAGCCGGAAGGTCACACCATCCGGCTTTTAGGGCGCGTGAGATAGGTAATTGAAAAAGCATGTCTGACTTGTACCACGCGCATTAAATGCTTGCCATACCAAAATCTCTTCGGAACAGTGGAAAAATATTTATTTTCCCAGAAAACACTCATTAGTAAGTTTTGAACCCAAGTAAATATATATAAAACTAAGAGGCTTTAACTTTGAAAAACACTAAGTATAAACTTTGACCTCCACTGAGGTTCGACCTCGTCTGATATTCAGACCTCTTCTGAGATGAGGAGCTTCTTCTGAGAAAGATACTCTTCTGAATATGAAGCTCCACTGAGTTGAAGGTAACTCTTCTGAGATTAAATCCTTTCTTTACTCTCCTGGATCTAGGAGTCCAAGCTCCACTGACAACTCTTGGAACCTTACTTCAGCCAAAGGTTTTGTGAAGATATCTGCCTTCTGTTTGTCAGTGTGGATTTTGAGCATTTTGATGTCCATCTTCTCCACATGATCTCTGATGAAATGATGCCTTATGTCCACATGTTTGCATCTTGTGTGGAGAACTGGATTTTCTGAAATAGCAATTGCACTATTGTTGTCACAGAAAATAGGGACTTCATTGGCAAAGATGTTGTAATCTCTCAGCTGTTGTCTAAGCCAAAGAATTTGAGCACAACAACTTCCAGCTGCCATATACTCAGCTTCAGTAGTGCTTGTGGCTACTGAATTTTGTTTCTTGGAGAACCAAGAATTGACAAGTGCCTGAGGTTGATTTTCTATCAATTCTACATCCTCCATAGTCAGCATCTGAGTATCCTGTGAGTTCCAGATTGTCATCTGAGGGATACCACAATCCCATATTCACAGTACCTTTGAGATATTTGAGAATCCTCTTAGCAGCTTCCAGATGACTTTTCTTGGGGTTGGCTTGATATCTTGCACAAATCCCAACTGCAAAAGTGATATCAGGCCTGCTTGCTGTGAGATACAGTAGAGATCCAATGATGGCTCTGTAATGAGTCTGGTCTACTGATTCACCATCTTCATCTGGTTCCATCTTGGTGTTGGTGTTGAGTGGAACTCTTGCTACTTTGCTGGTTTGGCATCCAAACTTGTTGATCAGCTCCCTTGTATATTTGGCTTGATTGATGAAGATTCCTTCAGGGGACTGTTTAACTTGAAGTCCTAGGAAGAAATTCATTTCTCCCATCATAGACATCTCAAATTTTCCCTTCATCAGTTGAGAAAACTTCTCACAGAGGACCTGGTTAGGACAACCAAAGATGATATCATCCATATAAATTTGAACCAGTAATGTGTCCTCTCCTTTTGTGATTCTGAAAAGAGTCCTATCAACTCTTCCTTTGATGAAGCCATGATCCAAAAGGAATTGTGACAAAGTATCATACCAAGCTCTTGGAGCCTGTTTCAGTCCATATAGAGCTTTCCTCAGTCTATATACTTTGTGACTTTCTTCAAAACCTGGGGGTTGCTCCTCATAGACTTCTTCATTGAGTACTCCATTCAAGAAGGCACTTTTAACATCCATCTGGTACACCTTGAATTTCTTGTGAGCAGCATATGCAAGAAATAACCTTATTGCCTCCAATCTGGCTACTGGAGCAAATGTTTCATCATAGTCAAATCCTTCAACTTGAGAATAGCCCTTTGCAACTAGCCTGGCTTTGTTTCTGACTATGATATCATTCTCATCCTTCTTGTTCTTGAATACCCACTTGGTTCCTATCACATTGCAGTGATATGGTCTGTCCACCAACTCCCAAACTTGATTCCTTGTAAACTGGTTGAGCTCTTCTTGCATGGCAATGACCCAGTTGGAATCTTGAAGTGCTTCTGCTATGGAACTTGGTTCCTGGTTTGATAAGAAACAACAAAACAAAGCACTTTCTCCATGAAAACTTCTAGTTTTGACTCCTGAGGAAGGATCACCTAGGATTTGCTCAACAGGGTGATCTGAGAGCCAAGTCCTCCTAGGCTGATGCCCTTCAGTAGAGTTTAACTCTTCTGAAGTTGAGTCACTAGATATTGGAATGAAATAAAATTCAGGAAATAAGACTGAGGGTTGAAGTCCTGAGTCATCATTCAAGGTATTTTCATTCTCAATGGTAATTTCATTGGTTCCCCCTTGAATGATGGGTTCAGTGAATGTCTCAGCTGTGACCACATCTTCATTGGCATTGGTTACCTCTTGAACTGGGATAGTGTTCATCAGTTCAGTTACATCTTCAGGAGAGCTCTCAGGTGAGCTTTGAGGAGTGGTCTGATTTTGAGTGTCCTCTTTGAATTGTTGATCATTGAGGTTGTCCCGGGTTGGGATGAATGTATCAACACAATTATCAGGATAGCCTTTAGACTTGATACTCAGTCTGGTTAGTCTTTTGCTAATCACATCCTCATTCTCCTTACTTCTGGACTCAAAAGTAGATTCATCAAACACCACATGAAGTGTTTCTTCCACAACAAGGGTTCTACAGTTGTAAACTCTGAAAGCTCTACTGATTTGGGAATATCCTAAGAAAATTCCTTCATCAGCTTTGCTATCAAAAGCTTTCAGTTGTGTTTTCCCATTGTTGTGAATGAAACACTTGCAACCAAAAATATGAAAGTAAGATACTGTGGCTTTCTGTTATTCCATAACTCATATGGAGTTTTTCCTTGATGTTTGGTTACCATGGATCTGTTTTGAGTGTGGCAGGCAGTATTAATAGCTTCAGCCCAGAATCTTTTAGGAACTTGAGCTTCAGCTAACATTGTCCTTGCTGCCTCCTTGAGAGTCCTATTTCTTCTTTCAGCTACTCCATTTTGTTGTGGAGTTCTTGCAGCTGATGTCTCATGTGAAATACCTAATTCTTTGAAGTAATCAGATATAATAGAATTTATGAATTCAGTGCCCTTATCTGATCTTATCTTTACAATGTTCAGGCTCTTTTCATTGCTAACTTTCTTCAGGAGCTCTGGCAGTCTCAGTTGAGTCTCTTTTTTGCTTGCAAGGAATATCACCCATGTGTACCTGGAGAAGTCATCAACAAAAACAAGTGTATAATTTCTCCCATTGATACTTACAGGGGTTACTGGACCAAACAGATCCATATGTAACAGTTGAAGTACTCTGTCAGTAGAGGTTGCTACTTTGCTTTTGAAAGATGTCTTTACTTGCTTTCCCTCCTGACAGGCTTTACAGATATGTTCTTTGTTGTATACTTCATTTGGCATTCCTTCTACCAGTCCATGTCTTGCTATCCTGTTCATCATCTTGAAGTTTAGATGACTTAGCCTTTTGTGCCATAACCAATTAGTGTCAGCTGAGCTCTTAGCAATAAGACATGCATTTGGTGTGCAAGACTTCCAATCTGCAAGATAGGCATTTCCCTTTCTTGACCCAGATAGTAGTACCTGTTGTGAAGATACATTCTTAACAAAACACAGGTTACATGAAAATTCAACACTGTATCCCTTATCACAGAATTGACTTACGGACAGAAGATTATGTTTAAGTCCACTGACAAAGGATACATTGCTTACCCTTACTGAGTCAATGATTAAAGTACCATAACCTTTAGTGGCTCCTTGTGAGTTGTCACCAAAGGTGACTTGTGGACCTTCTTTCTCAACAAATTCTGTCAGGAGATCTTTGTTGCCAGTCATGTGCCTAGAACATCCACTGTCCAAGTACCAGACTGATGATTTAAGAGCTTCTCCTTTGTTGAGGTCCACTGAGCTCTGCAATCACAGATCAAGCTTTAGGTACCCATTTGGTGTTGGGTCCTACCAGGTTAGCTGTACCTTTCGGAATCCAAATTTGCCTCACTGTTCTAATCACTTTAGATTGGCTAATTTGTCTTCCATAAACATCTACATAGATTGTTATCTCCCTAGGTGCCTTGGGAGAAAACTTTCTATGGGTGTCAGCCTTTGAAGGAACAGGAACCTTCTTCACATTCTTTCTATTTGGCTTGGGTGCACCTGGTCTTGGTTTTTGATGATAAAAGTATGAAGGACCTTTTCCCTTAGGCACAAAAGGAATAGGTCTTCCATATGAGGCATTCCTTGAGGACTGCTCATGCCTGGGTGCTCTCAGCTAAGGTTGCTTCATCTGTGAAGACCTCTGCTGATAGTACCTCTGCTGAGATCTAGTTTGATAAGTCACCTGAGCCTTTCCATTTGGTTTTGGCTTAAATTGACTTTTCTTTTGAATGATCTCAGCTGGTCTTTTTCCTTTATCCACAGTCTGTGGTTGAAATGTCACAGACTTGACAAAAACTCTCTTTGTGCCACTTGAAGAAGCAACACTCAGAGGACCTACTGAAGGTTTTGGAATAAAGCCTATCCCACACTTGTTATTAGGATTGATTTGAAAATTTTTAATCTCCTCTATGGCAAGAGAGGGTTTGTTTAGAGCATCAATCCTTTTTAACAAGGTCTCTTCAGATTTTTGTAAGACATCAATTTTCAGGAGAGAATCCTTTATTTGGCTTACCAGTTTTAAGTTCTCTTCAGTTAACTTTGTCTTAGATTCATTGAGATCTTTTATCAGTTGATCTCTACCATTTCCTTGACTCCTGAGGGTTTCCACCTCTTTTGTCAGTTCAATGGTAGATTTGGCTGAGTTTAGATCTGCTTGATTCCCAGACTCAATTAACTTGGAGTTTTCACTCAAGAGTTGTTTGTTCTCATCTTGAAGACAGAAACTTGCTTCTTGCAACCTTGAGAAATCAATCATCAATTGTTCCAAAGCGGACTGAAGATTGAGTTCCTCAGTTGACTCTGAGCTTGGCTCAGGTGTGTGTTCTAGAGAAATGGATGGTTTAGATTGTACCTCTGGTTCTTCTCTTGCCATGAGGCACATGTCATCTTCACTGCTATCTGAGAACAGTTCATCAGGTGACTCCAGATTTTCATCAACATCCCCAACCATCATGGCTTTCCTTTCTCCATATCTTCTGTCTCTTTTGGCTTGCCTTTCCTTTCTTTCTTTAGTGCTCAGTTGAGGACAGTCATATTGAAAGTGCCCAATCTTCTTGCACTGAAAACACCTGTTGGCATCATCATTCTTTTCCTCAGTGGACTCTTTGGTCTTTGATGATGATCCTTCTGCCTTGGTGTAATTCTTGTATTCCTTCTTCTTTTCCAGCTCAGTTGAGCTTTTCTCTCCTTCTCTGGTAGTCTTTTGTGGATAACTTCTACCTTCCCTGTTATCCCTGTAAAATATCTTATATTTGCCAAAGCGGCTGTTAGGTTGTTCAAACCTCCTAGCCATCAGGCTGAGTTCCTCCTGCATCTCAGCCTGACTTTGTGACTTGCTTGCCTTTGTACTCTTCTGAGGCTTTGGGGATTTTGGCTCAGACTCCTTGGCTTTGTAGGCTACACCCTTCTCAGCTGAGGTCTCATTAGGAGCCCTTTTCCTGTTCAGATCAAACTCATAAGCCTTGAGTTCAGAGAATACCTGTTGCATAGACATGCTGGATAGATCCTTGGTATTCTGCATCATTACAGAGTACACATCCCATCTTGAGGTTAGACCTCTCAGGATCTTTAAGGCAACCTCTCTCTTGGTATAGACTTTTCCCAGAGAATTTATCTCATTCATGATGTCTGTGAACCTCCCATCAAGCTGGTCAATGGTCTCAGTAGACTCCATGGTGAACTGCTCATACTTTTGAACAGCTACTGAAAGCTTGTTCTCCTTTATCTTGTCAGTTCCTTCACACATGAGAGCTAGAGTGTCCCATAGTTCCTTTGCAGTCTTGCAGTGGATCACTCTTCCCATTACAGAATCTGGAATAGTGATGTAGAGAATGTTCATGGCTATGAAGTTGAGGTTGTTTCTCCTCCTCTCATCTGCAGTGAAGTTATCTTCATCTTTGGGCCATTCTTCTCTAGGATCTGCAATAGTTTCAGCTGTAGTTCTAGGGTTAGGTGTCATAAAAACAAATGGACCTTTAGTAATAACCCTCAACATTTCATCATGCACACAGGCAAGATGAGCTCTCATTCTGATCTTCCAGAAGTCATAGTTTTCCACTGAGAATTGTGGAAGCTTGTGATGAGACATATGGTTCAAGGGATTAACTCCCATGTTGTTCTCTGCTGGTGGTGCTACCCTAGCTGCATTGTCAGCCATAGTATAAAAACAAGTTTATCAAAAGATCAATTCAGGTGACCTTGAAAAATACCTTTAAGCACAAGGTATACTTAGAACAATGGTCTTTTGAACCACTGCTCTGATACCAATTGTTGGTCCCGAAACGAGCAAACAGGTGTATGGGGGGGGGGAAATACACATGTGATTACAAATTAAAACTTCTTGTAAAACTTATCAGGTTACTTAAGACAGTAACTCGTCAGTGGACTTGAAGGTCTGCTGAGAGTTACTTAGAGAAAGCCTACTGAGATAATACCTCCACTGAAAGCTCAAGACTTTCAGTTGAACTACTATCTAATTAGCTTTCAGATGCGAATTAGTGAGCCCTTAGAAAACTCGTTTTACTTTGATAAACTTTGAGATTAACACACACTTAGGAAAGCATATAATAAGAACACAAGGTATAAAGTGGTTCAGAGATGAATCTCCTACGTCCACTGTCCTGATCAAACAGGAGAATTCCTTCCACTTGGAATTCATTGTGTTATAGTGCCAAGGTGCACTGATCAACTAATCCTCTCTTAGGATGATTGATCACTAGGAAATTCCAGGTCTTAGTTCCCAAAACAAACTAACTTTCAGACTGATACAACAATCAGCTTACTAACACCACTTAACACTAGCTCTCAACCTAAACACTGAGTAGGGTTTTGAGTAGGGTTTTGGTTCCAACAATTTTGAGATAATCCTTACAAGTTTAGCTCAAGGCTTAGGATTTGATTATCTTTTTCTAAGATTTGGATATAGCTTTTAAGCTTGGTTACAGAAGGTTTGTTAGACTCTCTACAAATATGAAACACTTGGGAAACAAAGGTAATTTCGAGTGCTTCTTAGTTGTTATGAATGTAGAGATAGCTTTGATCTTGTGAGTTTCCCGTGCTTGGAAATGTGCACGTCCTTCTGTATTTATAGGCTTCCTTTAAAATCTTCCCGTTGGATTTGAATCTTCTCAAGTAAGTCTTCTTGTATCTGATTGGCTCAAACGGCTCTATTTGAAGCTTTAAGTCTTGTCAAGAAATGGCTGAAAGACCATGCCTGTTCACTAACTTTCTGTAGATTGCTAGAGAAGGACTTTTGGTACTTGTCAGGCTGGGGCAGGTCGGCTGTCAGTAAGTACACTGACGTGTCATCTTCTCATTGGACCTTTAGTCTGCATGCCCAGATTCTTGTCTTGCTTTAAGGTGGAACTCCTCTGAGAGAACCTTCTTATTCCTTCATTTATTGTAAAGCTTCACTGAAATTTATTTTGCCTTGTTCCAACCAGATTAACTAACAGTTTTTAATATGTTTTAGCATTGTTAGTTCTTTATCAGTGGACCTTCGTCCTCTCCTGATAGATTTAGTCTTAGTGTGAATGCACTTAGAAAACATTCAGGACTTAGTCTCCCTTCTCAGATCACTTAGTCTTCAGCGGACTTCACTCCAGCGGACTTCATCTTCAGCAGACTTCAATCTTAAATACACTCATGTAATTACTAATTGTACTCAGTCCTTAACACTTTGAACTATTTGACTAAGTACTAACTCTACTGAATAATTTACTTACAAAACAACTTAGGAGGAACATGTTGGCATCTAATAAAAAAATAGGTCTTATACATTTTCCCAACACAGCTTACTAACACCACTTAATACTAACTCTCAACCTAACACTGGGGTAGGGTTTTGAGTAGGGTTTGGTTCTAACTGTTGTGAGATAATCCTTACAGTTTAGCACAAGGCTTAAGGATGGATTATCTATTTCTAGGTTTGGATATTGCTTTAAGCTCGGTTACAGAAGGCTTAGTATGCTCTCTACAAATGTGAAACACTTGGGAAACAAAGGTAATTTTGAGTGCTTCGTAGTAAGTTATGTATGTAGAGATTGCTTTGATCTTGTTAAGTTTCTCGTGCGTAGTAATGGGCACGTCCTTCTGTATTTATAGACCTTCTTGAAAAACTTCCCGTTGGAGTTGAATCTTCTCAAGTAAGTCTTCTTGTATATAATTGGTTCAAACGACTCTATTTGAAGCTTTAAGTCTTGTCAAGAAACGGCTGAAAGACCTAGCCTATTCACCAACTTTCCAGAGAAGGCTAAGGAAAGACTTTTGGTACTTGTCAGTCTATGACAGGTCAACTGTCAGTAGAGTACACCTACGTGTCATCTTCTCATTGGGCCGTTCAGTCTACTTGCTCAGAATCCTGTCTTGCTTTAAGGTGGAACTCTTCTGAGAGAACCTTCTTATTCCTTCATTAAATGCAAGCTTCACTGAAATTCATTTTACCTTGTACCAACCAGATTAACTAACAACTTTTATTGTGTTTAGCATTGATTATGCCTTGTTAGTTTACATCAGTGGACCTTGGTCCTCTCCTGATGGTTTTAGTCTTAGTGTGAATGCACTTAGAAAACATTCAAGACTTAGACTTCTTCTTCAGATCACTTCATCTTCAGCGGACTTTCTTCATCAGCGGACTTCCTTCACTTCTTAGATACACTCTAGGAATTTACAAATGCACTTCAGTTCCTTAACATTTGAACTGACTAACTATCTTCTAGCTCTACTGAATACTTTACTTAAAAAAAGACTTAGGAGGAACCTTTTGGCATCTTAATCAAAACTTAAGTCTATACAATTTTCGCAACATATATATATATATATATGAAATTTTTTACTAAATACTTTATATAAAGCGGATATTGCAATTAAATTTTTTAACGAAACAACTTACTTGAGTTTGTCGTGGAAGGACGATCACAAGAGTAGCCTTAGTAAAAGTTTTTTTTAGCTACGTCAATTCTGTCATGATTTGAGAAATGAAGGATGACATCCCTTATATAGTTGAATTCCTCCAAGGTAAGTTCGTAACTTTACTATTTTTAGTAATTAATAAAGCTACTAAAGCTATCCTGCAAGTTGATAAAGCTAGTTTGCTATTTTTACGATTTCATCATCATACCTATGTAGTAGGTCATGATGAAGCCTATATCTATATATAATATATTTTTAGCTTATAATATTTGTTGGGATATATTTTAGTTTTGATGATTTTCCAAAACAACATGTAATAGGTTTGAAAGCAGTCAGGATAGTATCTATTGTTTCAGGTCAGGCTAGGTTAGCTCTCGTAAGAATAGGCTGTCAGTTGAGAAAAACTCAGTTGAGGGAACACTCAGTTGAGGGGGAACTCAGCAACACAGCCTGAGAATATCAAGATGACACCAAGAAGAACTGACTGAAGCCATGACAGACCTGAATCAGAAGAGAAGCCTGAAGGATGTCCCACTGAGTGTAAACCAGGCTGATCTAAGCTAAGTCAGGTGGACCACTCAGTGAAGAGCATGATCAAGAGGATCAGTGCTGTACCAAGTAGGTCCTGAAGGAGTCAGGCTACTGTGGTCAGGGAACTTTGTCATTCAGCCTTATGACAAAGTTCTTGGAATGATCTTCAAACAGTCTCTGAAGGACAACTACACTGAAGACGTTCAGTCCACTGAAGATCATCAGTCAGTGAAAGAGGAAGCTACCTAAAGTCAGTGGGTCTTGGTCAACCCACTGAGTTAAATCCGTGAATCCAGGCCACGTGGACCAATCAGCACGAGGCAGCAACTCTGACACTGACAAAGGCCTCATTCCAAGAAAAGTGGTTGAAACCATTAATTGTATGGATTCAAATGTAATTTCCTCCAACGGTTACATTTGAATCCACACTATAAATACAAGCTCATAGCTGCATTTTGAGTGTGTGTGAATTAAGAAAAAAATCAACACCTACGAGCTGTGAAGGTGTGAGTGTTTAATGCATTGTAAGGGAGCTATAAGGAGGTACGTTCCACACCTTGTACACTGAACTTTAAAGTTCAATTATATACACAAATGAGTGTTCAACTTGTAACTCATAGCTTAGAGAGGTTTTCCAAATCTTAGCTTAAGGCTAACACATTGTAAAGGAAAATCTCACCTAGTTGGAGAAACCCAACTGAAACCAAAACCCTCTAGTTAGGTTTGTTGGTGGAAGTTAGTCAGTGAGGAGAGGCAGCCCAGGGAGTGGCGTGAGTCCAGTTGTAAGTGCACCTTGGCACGTTAAAAATAAGAATCCCATGTAGTGGATTTCCTGTTAAATCAGGCCGTGGATGTAAGAGCTTGAGTCTCTGAACCACGTTAAAACTGAACGTACTTATTCTTTAAAGTATTCACCAAAGTATTGTGAAAGTCAGCTCACTGAGCTTTGTTATAAGAGAACTTTGGTTAAGCAATCAGGTCAGTGAGATTACCCTCACTGACCAGATCAGGCAACGCGCTCGAGAGCTCGGTCTCTCGAGTCACTGTGTTGTTAAGAGCATGAGCCTTCAAGTCTTACTGACTTGGTAGCTCAGCCACTTAGCAACGCAGTGACTTGAGTATTCCTTCACTGAACTCTTTCAGAGCGCAACGCAAAGTGTTTTAAAAAAAATTTTGCTCCTGAATTCCCATTTTGCCCTTCGAAAATGGGACCATCAATATTGTTGGTCTCAAAACGAGTAAACAGGTGTATGGGGGGAAATACACCTGTGGATACAAATTAAAACTTCTTTAAAACTTATCAGGTTACTTCAGATAGTAACTCGTCAGTGGACTTTAAGTCTGCTGAGAATTACTGGAGAAAGCTTACTGAGATAATACCTCCACTGAAAGCTCAAGACTTTCAGTTGAACTACTATCTAATTAGCTTTCAAATACGGATTAGTGAGCCCTTTAGAAAACTCATTTTACTTGATAAACTTTGAGTGGATAACACACACTTAGGAAATAGCAGAAAGTAAATACACAAGATATAAAGTGGTTCAGAGATGAATCTCCCACGTCCACTGTCCTGATCAAATAGAAGAATTCCTTTCACTTGGAATTCCTTATGTTATAGTGCCACGGTGCACTGATCAATTTATCCTCTCTTAGGATGATTGATCACTAGGATAATTTCAGGTCCTAGTTCCCAAAACAAACCAGCTTTCAGACTGATACAAATAATCAGCTTACTAACACCACTTAACTCTAACTCTCAACCTAACAACTGAGTAGGGTTTTGAGTAGGGTTTGGTTCCAACTGTTGTGAGATAATCCTTACAGTGTAGCTCAAGGCTTAGGATGGATTATCTCTTTCTAAGGTTAGGATATAGCTTTTAAGCTTGGTTACAGAAGGTTGGTTATGCTCTCTAGTGATTTGAAACACTTGGGAAACAAAGGTAATTTCGAGTGCTTCTTGAATATTATGAATGTAGAGATAGCTTTGATCTTGTGAGTTTCTCGTGCATAGAAATGAGCACGTCCTTCTGTATTTATAGGCTTCCTTGAAAATCTTCCCGCTGGATTTGAATCTTCTCAAGTAAGTCTTCTTGTATCTGATTGGTCCAAACAGCTCTATTTGAAGCTTTAAGTCTTGTCAAGAAACGGCTGAAAGACCATGCTTGTTCACCTAACTTTCTGTAGATTGCTAGGGAAAGACTTTTTGTACTTGTCAGTCTGGGACAGGTCGGCTGTCAGTAAAGTACACTGACGTGTCATCTTCTCATTGGACCTTCAATCTGCTTGCCCAGATTCTTGTCTTGCTTTAAGGTGGAACTCCTCTGAGAGAACCTTCTTATTCCTTCATTTATTGTAAGCTTCACTGAAAATTCATTTTGCCTTGTTCCAACCAGATTAACTAACAGCTTTTAATATGTTTAGCATTGAATGTGCTTTGTTAGTTCTCTTCAGTGGACCTTAGTCCTCTCCTGATGGTTTTAGTCTTAGTAAGAATGTACTTAGAAAACATTCAAGACTTAGACTACTTCAGCAGACTGTCTTCAGAGGACTTTACCTTCAGCGGACTTCGTTCTTCTATACACTTTTGAAATTTATAACTGCACTCCAGTTCCTTAACATTTTGAACTGTTTACCTAAACTCTAACTCTACTGAATCTTTAACTTACAAATAACTTAGGAGGAATATTTTGGCATCTTAATCAAAACTTAAGTCTTATATAATTTCCCAACAATTTCCCCCGTTTTGATTATACCGGAACCTATCATATTACATACTTTCTTTCAGATGAGGTTCTTCAGATGACATAAAAAGTTCAAGGATTTTGTAAGTAAAAACATTCAAGTACATAAACCTAAATGATAATGAGATATTATCTTGGGCAAAAATAGTAGAGTTTTCATTAAGGAAGATCTGAGTACATATTGCAAAACATCCACTGAAATGATTCAAAATAAGATCAGCTGGGACTTATAAACAATTGCCCAGAAACACTTAAAGATGGACTCAAAAAGTGGTTCAAGTCCATATTATTTGAAAACACGAATCTTCAGGTCATTCTTCCTCTCCATGACTTCTTTTGAGTGACCTTTGAGACCTAGTTGCTCGCACAAAGACACCCATTCATCCATAATCCGCTCTCTATCCACAGCTCCAGTTGCATCTTGAGGAGGCCAGTAGGTGATTGGCCCAGGAGCCTTTAAAGCAAGATCAGGAAATCTATCATTCCAGGCTTCAATGATGGCAGGGAAGAGTTTTGGATAAACTTCAAACATCCATGAGCTGAAAACTTCTTGCACAGTGTCCCTTCCCAATTCTCCACTGACATAGTAGGAATACACAAACTCCCTTTTTGCAGTTTCCCATGCATCATCGAGTTTCTTGGGTACCCACTCATCGTGGTGAGGGAACTTGGCCTTTGAAGGAGTAATTTTTTCTTTCTTCAGCTTGGCAACCCATCTTTGATAATTATTTCTGAATTTCTTTGAAGTCGTTTTATCAAAAGTGGTTAGCCTCTCCTTCCTCTTCCTCTCAGCCATCTCAGCAATGGTCTCCATCTTCCCAACCACCTTGTCTCTCCTCTCTTGTTGTTGGGAAGCCAGCTTCTGTGCTCTCTAATTCATCCCACCAGTTTCTTTGATAAGCTCAGTGAGCTCTGTTACTCTTGTGGGGGCAGATTTAGGAGTTTCAGAAGTGATAGGGTCAGGATTCAGAATAGGGAGTACCTCAACTGACTCAGTTGAGCCAGTGGACTTAGCAGCCAACCTCCCTGAGGTTCTGGTCTTCTTGGCCACCTCTGCTGAGAGGACATCAGTTGCCTTCCTCTTAGTAGATTCCCCTTTCTGAGCAGCTCTTTCTTCTTTCTCCTTCAGGTGAGCTTCCTTAAACTTTGATAAGTCTTCAGATGTGGTCTTCTCTTTCCCTTTCTTGGCTTCAGCAATCTTCTGGGCCTCAGCATCTGCCTTCTTCAATGTGCTCTTGATTTGTTGGCCTTATTCAAAATCAGGGGTCTCAAGGATAATGTTCATTTTGTTCTTGGGGTCCAGCTTAATTTCCTTAGCACTTACCCTCTTTTCCCCCTTTCAGGCATTAATCATGCATTCGGCCACAGTTATGTTTAGCTTTAGCTGATCATGGGCAAGGGCCTTCAGCTCAGTGGAGCAGTGGTCAACTTCATCTTCTAGCCTCTCCAGAGTTGCTCCAGCTGTTTGCCCAAACTGCACAAATTGAGCTAACTTCTCATCAATTAGCACATTTGTCTTTTCTTGTGTAGGGAAGTCCTCTGCTGCCTTCTTCAGGACTTCTCCCTATTGGAGTTATACGTGAAAGTATGTTTTTACTCTGTATAACTCGTGTATCAAACACTTGTTGTATGAGAATAATTCTTTTATCGCATATGCTTTAGATATAATTGAATGTTGAATATTTATCACAAATAGTTCATAATAGTACTAGTTACATTGTAGTTAATGTGGTGATACCCAATCACGGAAGACAACATTAACAGTTTCCTTTTAACTAAATGAACATTTTCGCGACCTAGGTGGAATTGAACAATCCGCCGTGGAAGGTTGATGTGTAAGTCTCAGATTGGTTTTTCTTGACTAAGAGATTGCACTAGCACATTTAGTATCTGTGGAAGAGGACCTACAGCGAGGATAAATTCTTATGTTCTAAAATGTGAAGAATTAGACCTCAGTGGTTGTTGATTTCTTAATCTCCGTCACTTAAATAGGACCGTGTGTGCTTAATGGTTACTGCTTTGATTCATGTTGGGTGAGAATCATTGTGACTTCGAACCATGTGCTTTGGGCAGTAATATTGATCATACGATGGTTGCTAAGATTTAATACGGAGAAACACGTGTGAGTACGGCTCGTGTGATTAGTCCCCTTGGTGGGCTCAGAAGTTTTATCGTACCAAATCTTGCAAGTGAAGAATTAGTTTCTTCCGTACGGATAATAATGTTGAGCTGTCTTTACTCCAAGGTGAAATATATTAATTAATTTAGAGCTATTCAGAAGCTTAATTAATTAATGGACTTGATAATCTTAAACACGGGAAATAATAACAGGGATCCCATATTATCGTAATATGGATTAAGATGGATAGTGCAATATTAATTTATTAGTGGTACTAATTAATATTAATAGGCTGAATTATATTGGGGCTCAATATTGAAATTCAGAAGCCCATTGGAGGTCCAATTTTAATTCTCCTAAAGGCCCCTCAAGTAACCCATTAATTAGCCCAATAATAATAAGGTGATTAAAATAAAAGAAAATATATTTGCTGATTTTTCTTGAGATTTTCGAAAATAAGAGATATGGAGAGAGAAAAGATTTTGTTGATTTTCTTGGAAAGATATTATGGAAGATAAGTATTCTTGGAATACAAGATTATCTCATAAATTCAAGAAGATCCAAATCTTGCATTCCCAATCTATAAATTTCGAAAATTGCATATATTAGGAGGGTGGAATTTTTGTGGAATATTTTTTTTATGGAGAAAAGAATATATGGGATATATTCAAGATTTCTTGGAGGCCAAGAAAAAGATTTTCTCTCCCCTAAAATACACCTAAATTTCGTTCACCCCTCTCCTATATATAGGGGATGATTATTTCATCTCCAGTTTACTTTTCACAGCGTTGAAAAAAAAAATCAGCAACACTATTTTTTCTTTCTTCCTTGTTATTCTAATTACTTGAAAGCATCTCCCACCGGTGATCAAGTAAGGCGAAAGGGAAATACTTGAGAAGGTTTTTGGGTTGATAAAGCGAGATCGTAATTGTCCCGTTTATTCAAAGGCCAATTCTACAAGAGGTACATAAATCACATAAATTTTTGTTTATTCCGCCTAGATTTTATGTGAATTAATTCAACATGCATGATGTTAAATTTGTTGTTGGAATTATTATTTGAATTAATTAGGATTAATTCTTGCTAGTAATAATTGAATTTAAATTTTATCCCGAATAGATTCCGGGCACCCCTATTTTCCCAACAACTGGTATCAGAGCCACGGTTTTGGGGTCTGATCTTTAAATTGGAATTTAAATTGTTAAACATTAAATTGAAATTGGATAGTAGAATTGCTAGATCTTTTTTGCAGGTATCCAATTCTCATGGTTTTAATGTTGTTAATTTTTCATGCGTGTGAATTAATTGGTTTTAATTCGATTCGTTCGAATTGTTTTTCTCGTGAGAAAATCCACGAGTAGATTAGTTGTTTTTATTTTGATTTGATCATTGTAATAGACTAGTCTAGATCTAGTATTTTTTTTTTGTAAAATAAATTGTAACCGGATCGAGACGAAGAACGAAGAATTAAAGACGGTGTACCCGGACGACGCATGCATGCGCGGCGCATGCATGGACGTAAAATCATGCATGGGGTGAGAAATGATAACGAACGGCGAAATTCGGTGCACGGGGTGCGCGAGGCGCACGACCCGCGCACGGGGCTGCTGCCCGGCGCCCGGCGCCCGGCGCTCGGCCGCCGTGGGCCGACGTGCGCCGTATCTCGGGCCGAGGAATTATTTTAATTAATTTTAGTTCTGCTTTTTTGTGTGATTTTAAACGTGGTCCCGAACCCCAAACGGTGTTGTTTTTGATGAAGTGTTGTTGTTCAAGTGGGAGCGTGTCGAGACGACGACGAAAAGCAACAAGGACGATATTTCGTATCAAGACGTGAAGAAATTAAACCGTGACAATTGAATTTGAGTGCTCCAATGTGTTTAATTTTATCTTGATGGATGTTTTATTTCGTGCACTTATTATTATTTGTTAATATGTGTTTGCATGAATTTTATTGTCCAAGAAAAACCTTATTTTCGAAAATTACTAAGTATGTTTATTTAATCGCAATTTTATTCCGGATATTAAAATTGGATTAATTTGGCCTCCATAATTTATTTATTTGTGAAGTTCTTTTGGAATACATTTCCCCCTCGGATCGGCCAAAAGAACGAATTTGAATAAATTCCGAAAGGATGATTGTGGATTATTACTAGTGGCGGTATTGACCCTCACCACGAGTGGCTTGCTCAAAGCGAAATAATAATCATGTATTTAATTATGGTTATTACTTAGGCATAAGAAATTAATATTAACTTACTCCCCTCGGAGTCCCTGTCAATTTTTATGTGGTCAAAGTGGGAGCCAGCTATTAATTTTGAATTAAGGATTTGTAACTTTTAAGTTTATAATCCGCTTGAATGTATTTAAATGTATAGACCACCCCTCGTGGCGCATTTAAATTGTTTCGAGATGTTGGCTTATGCATGATTATATTATTTTAAGGTTTCAATATAATTGATGTGATCGAATTATGTGATAATTTCGTATTTTTCTAGATATTGATATGAATGTATGTTTTATTCTCATTTCATCATGTCGCAACCTTTTAATCCAATGTTTAATATACTTAAAGTTAATAAACTTTTTGGAGAAAATTATATCGATTGGAAATGTAATTTTAAATTTGTCCTTACTGCACAAAAACACAATTGGGTTATTCACGTTAATAAACCCGGCAAGCCTAATGATAAGTCAAGCAATGGAAACATACAGTTTATGATTGACAGCGTGACAATGAACACATGAAGTGCACCATCTTGACATCTCTGTCTGAGGATTTGAGGCGCGTTCATGAAGACATTGTATCCGCTGTTGAAATCATGGAAAGCCTTGAAGAGATGTTTTCACATAAGAATCCCATGACTAATAAGTTCACCAAACATGACTCGGTCAAGTTGGAAATGGTGGAAGGAACGCCCGTGAGGGAGCACGTTCTCGAGATAATGGCATACCTTAACAAGTTGGAAGTACTTGGTGCGGATTTTGATGTCCCTTCTCAGGTTGATTTTATATACCATTCTCTAACCGAGAAGCTTTGAGTAGTTTCATCTGAACTATCAGATGAATGAACGGACAAGTCATTTGCCCGAGCTCTTGCAAGCTCTAGTTTCGGTGGAGGTGATAATGGAGCACCAGTCTAGTGCTATGGTGGCTAATGGTCCGTCTACCTCTTTTGGTCCCAAGGGAGGGAAAAAGAGAAAGAGAACCAAAGGCCGGACCCAAGCAAATCCAATTGTTGCGAAAGGCAAAGCCAAGGCTAGCATCGAAGGAGAAGTGTTTTAGTTGCGGTAAGAGAGGACAATGGAGGACTGCCTGTTCCAAACCTAAGAGGCTAGGAAAGTTAGGTAATTCACACACGCTAGTCGTCGAAACTTGTAAAGTAGCGTATTCTGTCTATTCGTGGATAGTGGATACGAGAGCTACTGATCACATTTGTTTCATGGGTTCAAGCTAACCCGACGACTTAACGGAAGTGATATCCCCATCACATCGGGCAATGCTACGAGAGTGGCAGTTGAAGCAGTGGGAGAAGTGCGCCTATCTTTTGAAGATAGAGTTATGGTCTTGAGAGACGTTCTTCATGTTCCTAGTTTAGAAAGAACTCTACCTTCAGTTTCTAAACTGTTTTGAATAGATACTCAGTTTCTTTTAATAAGGATTTTATTATTTCTTGAAACGATGAGTTTATCTTTTCCGGAACTTCAATGGATGATCTTTATACCATTATTTGGGCACACCACTCACAAAAATTAAATCTAATAACACATCGATTATTTCGAGTAATAAAAGAAAGCATTCTTCGGACATGAACGAAACACTTCTATGGCATCTTAGATTAGGTCATATTAATCTAATGCGGATACAAAGGTTGGTGAAAAATGAATCCTTGGAGTCACTTCAAGTTGAGTCGTTTCCAACTTGTGAATCCTGTTTAGAGGGTTAAATGACCTAGAGGGCATTTGGAGCTAAGGGGAATAGAGCCACCAAAGTGTTAGAACTCGTTCATACCGATATGTGTGGTTCAATGACGATCATAGCAAGAAGGGGTATGAGTAATTTGTCATTTTGATGATTACTCGAGATATTGATACATCTACCTTATGATGCATAAGGAAAGAAGTATCAAGTTTCTACGATTTGTTCGTGGAGGTGAATACCTTAGCTTTATGAATTCTTGAACTACCTATCGGACAAAGGGATTGTATCCCTGTTGACCTCACCGGGAACCCCTCAATAGAACGGTGTGGCGGAACGAAGAAACCCGACTCTTTTAGAAATAGTCAGATCCATGATGAGTTATTTGAATTTATCCAAATCGTTTTGGGGTAACGCCTTGGAAATGGCGACTTACATTCTAAACTTGGTGCCATCCAAATCGGTTCCTAAAACCCCAATGGAATTGTGGACCGGGCGCAAGCCCAGTCTAAGACACTTGTGGATCTGGGGTTGTCCGGCATACGTGCTAGACAAGGAAGCCGGTAAGTTGGATCCACGTTCGGAATTAAGGCTGTTTAAAGGATACCCTGCGGGAACGAAAGAGTGTATGTTCTATAGTCCCAAGGATCAAAAGACCATGATTAGTTCGCACTTTAAATTCTTGGAGGAAGAATATATGAACAAAAGAAAGCCCAGAAGTGAGATTACCTTAGACGAGTTTAGAGGGCAAACTTTTATACCAAGTATACAAGATGATGTACCACACGTCACACCTTCACAACCGGAACCCCGTCGCAGTGGGAGGATTGCTTGGCAACCCGAGAGATTTATGGGGATAGGAGAATCTTCGAATTTGATTCCCGGCGATGAATCAGACCCATGGACATACGACGAGGCAATCTAAGACAAAGACGCTGAGTCATGGCAAACGGCAATGGAAATCGAGATGGGTTCGATGGATCATAATCAAGTGTGGGAGTTGGTCGAACCACCCAATGGGGTAGAACCCATTGGATGCAAGTGGGTGTACAAGAGGAAAAGAGGACCGGACGGAAAGGTTGAGACCTTCAAAGCAAGGCTAGTGGCCAAAGGGTATACTAAAAAAGAAGGGATCGATTATGAGGAGACCTTTTCGCCTGTAGTTATGCTTAAGTCCATCCGTATTCTCTTGTCGATCGTTGCGCACCTAGATTACGAGATCTGGCAAATAGATGTCAAGACAACTTTTCTTAACGAAAATCTTGACGGGATAGATATCTATATGCAACAGCCCAAAAGTTTCATTGAAAAAGGCCAAGAGCACCTCGTATGCAAGCTTAAGAGATCCATTTATGGACTTAAGCAAGCATCGCGTACTTGAAACCAGTATTTTGATCAAGTTATTAAGTCTTATGGGTTTGTGATCAAAACAAGTTCGAAAGTTGTGTGAATTAAAGGTGTAACGGAACTGCGGTGGTATTCTTAGTATTATACGTAGACGATATTCTGCTCATTGGAAACAATGTAAAGGTATTGTCAGACGTAAGGGTATGGCTATCAAATCAGTTTGATATGAAGGACTTAGGGAAAGCCAGTCACATCCTTGGGATCAAGATAACTCGAGATTGCAAGAGGAGGATGTTGGGCTTATCGCAAGTTTCATACGAAGCCACTGTTTTGAAGCATTTCAGCGTGCAAGATTCCAAGAAAAGTTTTGTACCTTTTAGACACGGAATCCATCTATCCAAAGATATATGCCCTAAGACGCAAGTGGAGATATATGACATGAAAAACGTTCTGTACGTTTCGGACGTAGGAAGTCTTATGTATGCAACGTTGTGTACGAGACCGGATATCTGCTTTGTCGTGAGCATGTTGGTAAGATATAAAAGTAACCCCGGAAAGCATATTAGATTGCAATTAAATGCGTTCTTTAGTTTCTGAAAAGAACATGGTATGGAATGTTGATTTAACTGTCAGACAGTCTAATTCCCGTGGGATACACGGACTCAAATTTCCAATCAGATATAGAATCCAGAATATCTACCTTGGGTAGTGTATTTTACATGGGAGAAGGAGCCATGACATGGAGAAGCGATTTGCAGAAATGCATCGCCAATTCGACCATGAAAGCCGAATAAGTAACTGCTTGTGAAGCAGCGAAAGAAGCGGTTTGGCTCAAGTACTACTTAGTGGACTTGGACGTTGTTCCGAATTTGCCCATCATAATCACTGTCCATTGTGATAATGTCGGAGCAGTTGTAAATTCAAGGGAATCGAGAGCCCACAAGACCAGCAAACACATTGAAAGAAAATACCATCTTATACGAGAAATCGTTAAGAGAGGTGGCAAAGATAAATGTCGGAGGACAACCTAGTACATCCATTCACAAAGGGTCTGCCTCAGAGTACATTCGAGAGACATGTGGATGGAATGGGAGTCAAGACTATTGTCAATCTGCTACAAGTATAAGTGGGAGGAATTATTAGGTTAGTGTAGGTTGACATGAGATGTCACGTAGAGCTACCACACTAAGATATGCATGATTTATACTAAAAAGCAGACTTTAAGTATAAGTGGGAGATTGTTGGAGTTATACGTGAAAGTATATTTTTACTCTGTATAACACTTGTTGTATGAGAATAATTCTTTTATCGCATATGCTTTAGATATAATTGAATGTTGAATATTTATTGCAAACATTTCATAATAGTACTAGTTACATTGTAGTTAATGTGGTGATACCCGATCACGGAAGACAACATTGTTGGGATATTTGGTTTTGATGATTTTCCAAAACGACTTGTAATAGGATGTGTGCGGTCAGGATTGTCTTGTAAAGGTTCAGGTTAGGATAGTTTGTTTTCAGCTTACAGGTACTCTGTTGAGGGGGAACTCAGCGGAATCATAAACCTGAAGAAGTCAGAAGCCATCCAAGAGGAAACAAACTCAAGTCCCCTGAAGACCTGAAGACCGTCCTGAAGGAAGTCCCACTGAGTATAAACCTGACTTTCTAAGCTGGTCAGTGGACTACTCAGTGAAGAGCATGGTCATGAGGATCAGTGTTGTGCCGAGTAGATCCTGAAGGAGTCAGGCTACTGAGGAATGAGAGGCTGACAATTTGCCTTATGTCAACTCTCCTGAGTAGACTTAAAGTCCAATGAAGGAAGTCTACTGAGAAACTCTCCTGAGTAGACTTAAAGTCCAATGAAGGAAGTCTACTGAGAAAGTCTACTGAGAAACTCTCCTGAGTAGACTTAAAGTCCAATGAAGGAAGTCCAGTGAGTAGACTTCAAGTCCAATGAAAGTTCCTAAGAAGACCTCAAGTCTACTGAAGAAAAGTATCCTAAGAGGACTTCAAGTCAGCTGAAGAGAAGTCACCTGAAGTCAGGACTACCCTGATCAAGTACCCTGAACAAAAGAGCCGTTGGACTCAGTCCACGTGGACCAATCAAGTCAAGGCAGCAAATCTGACAAAAGCTGACAAAGGCCATACTTTACTGAAAAGGAGAATTTCACTCCAGAGATAGTCTGGATTTGAATGTTACTCTCTCCAACGGTAACATTCAAATCCACACTATAAATACAAACTCAAGCTTCATTTGTGAATAAGCAAGGAGCTGATGTGAGAGCGGTGCGTTTCAAGGGAGGTATAAGGAGGCACCATCTCCATCAAGAACACTGACCTGAGTTCTTCATAGTCATATTTGAGTGTTCCAGTTTGTTTACTCGAGCTCATCATATACATCCTAAGCTTAGAGAGATTTTCCCAACCTTAGCTTAAAGGCTAAAACCATGTAAGGGAAAATCTCACCTAGTTGGAGAGAACCAAACCAAACTAAACCCTTTCCAGAATAGTGTTAGGTGTTGCAGTGAGGTGAGGAGAGGCAGTCCCTGAGTGAAGAGGGATGTGAGGCCAGTTCGAGAGGCAGCTCCGCGGAGGGGTGTGAGTCCAGTTGTGAGTGCACCTTGGCACGTTAAAAACAAGAATCCCGGGTAGTGGATTTCCTGTTAAATCAGGCAGTGGATGTAGGAGCTTGAGCCTCCGAACCACTTTACATTGTTGTGTTCTTTATTGCTTTACTGACTTGCATAACATCAGTGTTAAAATAAAAATTTCTCCTAATTTCCCATATTGTCTTTGTTTGTGAATGAAAAAACGGGACCAACAAACATTAACAGTTTCCTTTTAACTAAACGTACATTTTCACGACCTAGGTGGAATTGAACAATCCGCCGTGAAAGGTCGATGTGTAAGTCTCAGATTGGTCTGTCTTGACTAAGAGATTGCACTAGCACATTTAGTATGTGTTGAAGAGGACCTACAGCGAGGATAAATTCTTATGTTCTGAAATGTGAAGATTAGACCTCAGTGGTTGTTGATTTTCTTAATCTCCGTCACTTAAATAGGACCGTGTGTGCTTAATGGTTACTGCTTTGATTCATGTTGGGTGAGAATCATTGTGACTTCGAACCTTGTGCTTTGGGCAATAATATTAATCATACGATGGTTACTAAGATTTAATACGGAGAAACGCGTACGAGTACGGATCGTGTGATTAGTCCCCTTGGTGGGCTCAGAAGTTTTATCGTACCAAATCTTGCAAGTGAAGAATTAGTTTCTTCGGTACGGATAATAATGTTGAGCTGTCTTTACTCCAATGTGAAATATATTAATTAATTTAGAGCTATTCAGAAGCTTAATTAATTAATGGACTTGATAATCTTAAATGCGGGAAATAATAACCGGGAGCCCATATTATCGTAATATGGATTAAGATGGATAGTGCAATATTAATTTATTAGTGGTACTAATTAATATTAATAGGCTGAATTATATTGGGGCTCGATATTGAAATTCAGAAGCCCATTGGAGGTCCAATCTTAATTCTCCTAAAGGCCCCTCAAGTAGCCCATTAAGTAGCCCAATAATAATAAGATGATTGAAATAAAAGAAAATATATTTGCTGATTTTTCTTGAGATTTTCGAAAATAAGAGATATGGAGAGAGAAAAGATTTTGTTGATTTTCTTGGAAATATATTATGGAAGATAAGTATTCTTGGAATACAAGATTATCTCATAAATTCAAGAAGATCCAAATCTTGCATTCTCAATCTATAAATTTCGAAAATTGCATATATTAGGAGGGTGGGATTTTTTTGGAATATTTTTTTTATGGAGAAAAGAATATATGAGATATATTCAAGATTTCTTGGAGGCCAAGAAAAAGATTTTCTCTCCCCTAAAATACAGCTAAATTTCGTTCACCCCTCTCCTATATATAGGGGATGATTATTTCATCTCCAGTTTACTTTCACAGCGTTGAAAAAAAATCAGCAACACTATTTTTTCTTTCTTCCTTGTTATTCTAATTACTTGAAAGCATCTCCCACCGGTGATCAAGTAAGGTGAAAGGGAAATACTTGAGAAGGTTTTTGGGTTGATAAAGCGATATCGTAATTGTCCCGTTTATTCAAATGCCAATTCTACAAGAGGTACGTAAATCACATAAATTCTTGTTTATTCCGCCTAGATTTTATGTGAATTAATTCAACATGCATGATGTTAAATTTGTTGTTGGAATTATTATTTGAATTCATTAGGATTAGTTCATGCTAGTAATAATTGAATTTAAATTCGTATTTAAATTTCATCCCGAATAGATTCCGAGCACCCCTATTTTCCCAACACTCCCAGCTTAGCTCCAAGCTCCTCATGCTTAGCTTCGAATTCCAGTATCTTCTGGTTCCATAACCCCTCAACTTTCCCAATAAGGTTAGCTGAGAAAGCCTCAATTGAGGACTTTAGGTTAATGGACACATTGTCAACTGAGTCCTTCAGGAATTGAGCTCTTGCTTCTTCTTCTTCTTTCTATTCCAGCTTCTTCAGACCTTCAATTACCAGCACACTTTGACCTTCCACCACATCCAACACCATCTGTTGAGAGTCTTCAATCTTTAGGGTCAGGTTCTGAAGTGATTTGGTTGTGGACTCCATCATTTCATCTACATGGTCTGAGAGGATGACCATCTCATCCACTTCTTCTTGCACAATTTCTTGTACATCCCTCAGTTGAGCTTGAAGAGAGGGAAGACTTTCCTCTTGGAGTGAGTGAACATCATCTTTCAGAGGAGTTAGGTTGAGTTGGACTGGGCGAACTTCATCAGTTTGTACACCTGCATGACAAACAATATTAGATCTTTCCCCCTCATTCTCACAACCTAAGTCTCCTGTTACATCTACCTCCATAGCAACTCCCTCCTCCTCTCTCTTCTCACTTTCTTTTTCACTCTCTTTTTCTTCAACTATTTTCTTTTCAGCCAATTCATCCTTTACAGGAATGATTGTTGTTGGTCCCACTAGATAGATTAATTGCGGAAGCCTTTTTAACCGATATGTCTTTAGAAGAAATCCTTTTCTAAGAGCACAAATTATAAACAAGCAAGTATTAAGGAAAGCAATAAATAAGACCGTATATATAGTGGTTCGGATCTGAATATCCTACGTCCACTCTCCCTTGATCAAAGGGGTCTCACTAACAACCAACAAACTCACTAACCACTGGAATTTCCGAAGTACCAGCACCTTCTTACAATCTCTTTAGATCTAACTTCGATCTAAAGACAAACTTACTCCAACCTTATCTAACAAGATGAACAGGTTGAGTATATAAACTCCTTACGAGTTGGATGAGTAAATAAGAACAAAGTGAGTGCAAATGCGTAGTGATCAAAAGCTTAGAATGCTATGTGCGCGTGTAGAGTCTCTAGAGCTTTTTCTTGAATTGCACTCTTGTATATATAGAGGGGATTAGGGCTAGCCGTTGGAGGGCTAATCCAATCAGATCCACTATATATGGAAGCTTCAATCAATCAATTCCCTAATTGATTGATTGGGTTGGTGGGATCCTTGGATTGATTATCTTCAAAACCTTCCAATCCTGATCTTGTTGACTTGATTTGAATCACCAACGGTCAATAGCTTCCTCTGCCTAACTCTGATTCTCTCCAGAGAAGGCAGGACCAGACACCAGGCAACCTCGGTGTCTTCTGGTCCTTATCTGGTGAACAACCAGAATACTCAGTAGAATAAGGGGATCAAACTGAGCATCTTTTGTTCCACCAGACTCGTCTGGTCCGGACTCGTCTGGTCTGGGGAAGGTCCTCTGCCTCTGGTCTGATCTCATCTGGTGAAGTCCTCTGGTGGAGTCCTCTGATCTGGCAGTTCCCCCTAGACTAAGTCCTAATCTAGATCATCATCTGGCTAACAGGTCCAGATGGTCCTATTACATCTTCTGGTTTGTTTTAACTCATCAAAACTAACAATTTTTTTATCCTAACAATTTCCCCCTTTTTGATGGAGTTAAAACACTACCAGAACTGATCAAAAGTAAAACTGAAGCAAGAAAACAATAAAGGGATGAGACCTTAGAATAGATCTCATCAGGCAAATAATAAGACAACAAGGAGTTGTCTTTAGAACAAAGAGGATATGTATTTTTCCATTAATAATCAGAGGACAAAATAATTACAGATTACATTGAAGTTCATAGTCCTACTCTAGGCATATCTTCTGTTCTCTTTAGGGACAAGAAACCAGTCAAGGAACCTATCCTGGATGGCCTTCAACTCAGCAGAAGATGTTGGGGTGAAGTTCACCAACACCTTGGTCTTGTAAAGCTTCTTCAATTCTGCCCAATCCACCTGGTTCCCATTCATGGGAGTGTTAAGATAAGTAAATTCAGGAGCAATCACCTCCAGGTTGAACTCAATGGTTGAATCCATCAGCTGCTTGTACAAGTCTGCATCATAGGCTTGCATCCAAGAATGGAAGGTTCTGTTGATCAGCTCATCATCTTCTGGTGCTGGCCTCTGGATATAATGCTGAATGAACCAGAGGGTCTTGGCTTCTCTCCATCTCTCAATCAGAGGATACGGCACAGTAGAGTCAAAGGACCCTTCTGTCCTGATTGGCAAGATGTTCATAACTTCCACAGGAGCTTTCCTCTTCTGACCTGAGCCACCTGCACCAGAAGGAATACCAGCTTCTCTGGCCTTCTTGTTCTGCCTCTTAACATATCTGAGCCTCTGCTCTTCATCTATGTTCTTCCTGATTCTAGCTTGCCTCTCTTCTGGAGTCTCTTCCTTGTATCTCTTCTCTGCTTCTACGACAACAGATTCAAGGAAACTCTTCTTTACTTTTCTAATCTTCCTCTTAGCAGGACCAGGAATGGTAGAAAGATCCTGCTCAGCTTCAGATGACTCTTCTTCTGCAGCAAGTTGTTTAGCCATAGTAAGAGACATCAACTCTTCTTTCTTCTTCTTCTGCAACTCAGCCTGGGCCAGAGTGTTCTCCAATAGGTCCAGACGAGCTCCATGGCTAAACAGAGTCTCATTGGTGGTCTTCGCCAGATCAGTTCTGGCCTTCTCTTCCCCCTTTTTAACTTCATCAAGGAGGGGCTCCACTACCTGCCTTATAAGATCAGGCAAGGCAGTGTTGGAGGAAGAGTGAAGATCACGAAGCTGCTTGGCTTCCTCCAGATAGGCTTTAGACTCTGCAACAAGTCTCTCCTGCTTCTCCAACATCTCCTGGAGGGAGTCCTTCAACTTAGCAGTTTGAATCATCTGGCTGGCCATCTCCACCTTGAGAACAGAGACTGGCCTCAACAGCTCCAGCACGTGCTCCTGGAGCTGCTTCTGGCTGTGCATGACATCTAGCTTGACAAACAAGCCATTAGCCTTGAAGGAAGCTTTTACCTCTGCCAGAGAGGACTTGAGCTGCTTCAGGAAGATTCTCCTTTCATGCTTAATCTGATGCTCAATCATAGCAGGGGCCATATGCTGGATTGCTTTGGAAAACCGCCCAATCTGCATAATTTGCTCATTGAAGAAAGCCTTCATCTTTTGGAGCACAGCAGGAGACATCTCAAAGTCCTCCTCATCAGAGTACAACTCTGGAGGGAATGAGAAATGCGGACCAAAATTATAGGAGAAGCCCTCTGGAGTGAGAATGACACCTTTCAGGATTAAGAGGGTTCTGATCAAGACCTTGGCCGCCTCTGGTGTCTCCAACTCTGCTGGGTTTTGAATATTTAAATTCTTCTTCAGCTCAATCTCCCACGCAGTGAAGGCAGAAGGAGACATCTCTTCCAGCAGAAGCATGAGATCTTCAACATCCTGGAGTCTAGCCATACTCCAAACCTTGGCATCAGTCAGATCTGCCAGGAGGGGTGAGTGCTCCAACAAAATTGGAAATTGCTCTCTTAGCCAGAGCTAAGCACTCACACTCATACTCTGCCTAATGGGACCCATATCATCAGAAGAGAATATAAAGGGTTTGGGCCCAGAGGCAGAGGAGGAAGGTGCTAAGTGAGCAGGCTCAAGTGAAGCTTCCTCATCTTCACTATCATCGCTTGTTAAACAGGTTGGGGATGGGGGAGCAGGAAATCCCAGAGCCATAGCAATGGTTGGGTCCTGATCTGTATGGGTTTGGGGAGAGTTGGGGTTTTGTGAAGTAGAGGTGGTAGGAAGGGGTTGTTCTGCACCAGAAGAGGAAGGAATATCTAGTACAGAGTGTGTAGGAGGGATCTGGGAGGTGGAAGAGTTTGAAGGGGGGACTTCTGCACCAGAGGAGGTTGAGGGTACCTCTGGTACAAAAGGTGGGGGAGAGGGGTCTGTGGGAAGATGTGTTTGGGAGTTTGGGGAAGAAGGTGTATGAGCAGGAATGGTAGAGGGTGTAAAGGCAGGGGTATCTGGGATAGTCTGCTCTGGTGGAAGAGTGGGGTTACCAGAGGCAGATGGGGTTTGGGGAAAGTTATCTGGGGGAGAGGTAGAAGGGGAAACAAGATTAATGGGAAAAGAAGATGGAATGGAGGGATTTACCTCTGCTGGGTCAACACCAGCAGGTATAGCCGTCTCTGGTACATCCTCCATCAACTGGGAGGCCTCATCAATAGCCTTCTCCAAGGCCTCTCCAAGATCAGATCCAGAATCAGGATCTTGAAGAATAGCTCTCTTAGCCTTGGATTTCCTCACAAGAGGCACTTTCTCTTCTTCCTCTTCTTCTTCTGATGGCTCATCCACCAGAAGGGTTTTCTTGGCCTTCCTGCTAATCTTAGACTTTTTAGCAGAGCCTCTCCTGGCCTCCTCTGGCCGCTTCCTCTTGGCTGCTCCAGCCTTCTTGACAACTTTATCATCACCCTTCTTTTTAAGCACATCAAGAAGGGGAATCTGGTCCTCCTCTGAGGAACCAGAAAAGGCAACGGTTGAAGAACCAGTTGCTTCAGCAGCTTTCTTTTGTGTCTTCTGCTGCTGCTGCTGCTTTCTCTGCCCCTTAGGAGGTGAGGGAATAGATTGAATAGGAGGGGCAGGGATGGCTTGCTCTCCATCAGAGTCGGCATGGCCGTGGAGAGGACCATCCTTGGAGAAGAGGATCTTGGACTTGTGATAATTGTGGCACCAAGATGACCTCCACTTCTTCTCTGGAAGAAGAGAATCCAGAATAAGTGTTAACTTAGTCCCCAAAGAGACATTTGCAGTTAAACAGAACTGCAACTCCCCTGGCTTGGAAGGACAAGGCTCCTTCTTCACCTTCAGCTTGTTCTTCCTCAACACATCCCAGAAAAACTCCGCCCAATTACATTGCACACCATCATATAAAGCCCTCATCACACACATCCTACCATTGAAAATGGCATCTGTGCTGTGATTTTCACACATAAGTACTTTTACCACGATATCGAACAACACCTTGAACTTCTGCCTTAAATGCTTATCCACAAAGCCCTTTGTGATGTTCTGGCAGGAAGAACGAGCAAAAATCTTGAATGATCCAACGATATCATCCTCCTTGTACGTCAACGGATCCACTCCCACAGGTATCTTACTTTCATATCTTTGGTTGCAAGTGTTTCATTCACAACAATGGGAAAATGCAACTGAAAGCTTTTGATAGCAAAGCTGATGAAGGAATTTTCTTAGGATATTCCCAAATCAGTAGAGCCTTCAGATTTTACAATTGTAGAACTCTTGTTGTGGAAGAAACACCTCATATGGTCTTTGATGAATCTACTTTTGAGTCTAGGAGTAAGGAGAATGAGGAAGTGATAAGCCAAAGACTAACTAGACTGAGTATCAAGTCTAAAGGCTTTCCTGAGAATTGTGTTGATACATTCATCCCAACCTGGGATAATTTCAATGATCAACAACTCAAAGAGGTCACTCAAAGTCAGACCACTTCTCAAAGCTCACCTGAGAGCTCTCCTGAACAAGAAACTGAACTGATGAACACTATCCCAGATCAAGAGGTAAGTAATGTCGATGAAGATGTGGTCACAACTGAGACATCCACTGAGCCTATCATTCAAGGGGAAAACAATGAGATTATCATTGAGAATGAGAATACCTTGAATGATGACTCAGGACTTCTACCCTCTGTTTTATTTCCTGAATTTGATTTCATCCCTGTATCTAGTGACTCAACTTCAGAAGAGTTAAACTCTACTGAAGGACATCAGACTAGGAGGACTTGGCTCTCAGATCACCCTGTTGAGCAAATCCTAGGTGATCCTACCTCAGGAGTCAAAACTAGAAGTTTTCATGGAGAAAGTGCTTTGTTTTGTTGTTTCTTATCTAACCAGGAACCAGGTTCCATTGGAGAAGCACTTCAAGATTCAAATTGGATCATTGCCATGCAAGAAGAGCTCAACCAGTTTACAAGAAATCAGGTATGGGAGCTGGTTGACAGACCATATCACTGCAATGTGATAGGAACCAAGTGGGTATTCAAGAACAAGAAGGATGAAAATGATGTCATAGTCAGAAACAAAGCCAGGCTAGTTGCAAAGGGCTATTCTCAAGTTGAAGGCTTTGATTATGATGAAACTTTTGCCCCAGTAGCCAGATTGGAGGCAATAAGGTTATTTCTTGCATATGTTGTACACAAGAAATTCAAAGTATATCAGATGGACGTTAAGAGTGCCTTCTTAAATGGAGTACTCAATGAAGAAGTCTATGTGGAGCAACCCCCAGGTTTTGAAGAAAGCTACAAAGTATATAGACTGAGAAAAGCTCTATATGGACTGAAACAGGCTCCAAGAGCTTGGTATGATACTTTGTCACAATTCCTTTTGGATCATGGCTTTATCAAAGGAAGAGTAGATAGAACTCTCTTCAGGATCACAAAAGGAGAGGACACCTTGCTAGTTCAAATCTATGTAGATGATATCATATTTGGTTGTCCAAACCAAGTCCTCTGTGAAAAGTTTTCTCAGCTGATGAAAGGAAAGTTTGAGATGTCAATGATGGGAGAAATGAACTTCTTCCGAGGACTTCAAGTTAAGCAGTCTCCTGAAGGAATCTTCATCAACCAAGCCAAATACACAAGGGAGCTGATCAACAAATTTGGATGCCAGACCAGCAAAGTTGCAAGAGTTCCACTCAACACCAACACCAAGATGGAACCAGATGAAGATGGTGAATCAGTAGACCAGACTCACTACAGAGCTATCTTTGGATCTCTACTGTATCTCACAGCAAGCAGGCCTGATATCACTTTTGCAGTTGGGATATGTGCAAGATATCAAGCAAATTCTAAGAAAAGTCATCTGGAAGCTGCTAAGAGGATTCTAAAATATCTCAAGGGTACCGTGAATATGGGATTGTGGTATCCCTCAGATGACAATCTGGAACTCACAGGATACTCAGATGCTGACTATGGAGGATATGGAACAACCTCCTGGTTTTGAACAAGGTGACAAGGTGTTTAAGCTTAAAAAAGCTCTTTATGGGCTAAAGTAGGCACCCAGAGCATGGTATGACACTCTATCTCAATTTCTTCTGGACAATGGTTTTACTAAGGGTAAGATTGACAAGACCTTGTTTAGGAAAGAAGAAGGAAAGGACATCCTTCTGGTCCAAATATATGTTGATGACTTTATATTTGGACCCCCTAACAAGAAAATGTGTGAGAAATTTGGTGAACTCATGCAGAGCCAGTTTGAAATGTCTATGATGGGTGAGATGAATTATTTCTTAGGTTTGTAGGTAAAGCAATCAGAGAAGGGAATCTTAATCAATCAAGCAAAGTACATCAGAAACATGTTAGAGAAATTTGGAGTTGGATCTAGCAAAGCAGCCAAGATTCCTATGATGACAAATTTCAACATGGATCCAGATGAGTCTGGAGAATGTGTGGACCAGACTCAGTACAGGGCACTTATTGGTTCTCTTCTGTACCTGACTGCAAGCACACCAGATATAACCTTTGCTGTTGGTGTGTGTGCCAGATTTCAAGCTAATCCGAAGAAAACTCATTTGGAGGCAGCTAAGAAGATATTGAAGTATCTTAAAGGGACAGTGAATTTGGGGTTATGGTATCCTGCAGATGACAACTTAGAGTTAAGTGGTTATTCGGATTCAGATTATGGTGGGTGCAGAATAGATAGGAAGTCTACAAGTGGAACATGCCAATTTTTAGGGAATAAATTGGTATCTTGGTTCTCTAAGAAGCAGACTTCAGTTGCTACATCAACAACAGAAGCAGAGTACATGGCCGCAGAAAGCTGTTGTTCACAACTACTCTGGATTAGTCAACAGCTTAGGGACTACCAGATTAGAGCTAAGGATATTCCAATCTTTTTGTGATAGCAAAAGTACCACAGCAATCACCCAGAATCCATTTCTTCACACCAGATGCAAACATGTTGATATAAGGCATCATTTTATCAGAGACCATGTTGAGAAGGGAGATATAAGGATGGAAAAGATTACAACAGAGAAGCAGAGAACAGATATTCTGACTAAGCCTTTGGTTGAAACCAGATTCGGAGAGTTAGCTTTTGAGTTAGGATTATTAGATCCAGAGACAAATTTGGTTTAGGGGGAACATCAGAGAAGTATCCTTTATTTCATTTTATTACATATTTTATTATCTTTATTAAACTAACATGCCTACAGGTTAGATATACCAGGGAATTTACATCTCCAGAGGTGGTACAAATCAGGTAAGGTATGTACCAGATGAGGCCTATACTAGGTGAGGTACATCCCAGATGCGGTGCAGAGACAGATTCTAGAGATATCCGGAGTCTATTCTGACCAGAACCAGATGGGTTCCCACCAGATGAGATGTAACACCAGACTAACCATTGTATCATCTGGTTACAATACCAGGTGACAGGTATGTATTTACTTCTCTGGCCTCGGATCATTGGGATACACTCTTCAAATTAGTAAATACACTCAAAATGTTTCATCTTCAGAGTGTATTTAAGACTAGGGTAGAGGGCCTAGGCAATCATTTTACTTTTTCTCTTGACTGCCACAAAACCCCCTCGATCCCAGTCCCAATGACCATGCCCACGCACCAGATTAAATCTGTAACTTGCCTTTTAATCTTGGCCGTCAGATTTTATAAATGTGCAATATGTCAATCAATTCAAAAATTGATTTTGTTCCTAATTTAAATTTGGGTTTTACACGCATTCACACTTCATTAATTGTTCAAGCCACGCGTCTTGTTCTATTTAAACCAGAACTTTTTCAATCTGTCCTTTCACGTTTTCTTACTCTCAAACCCTAATCTTTCTCTGCAAGTTTCTCTCTCTCTCTCTCTCAAATTTCTCTTACAGACATGGCTCCCTAGTGCAACTTTGATCACGATTATGTGATGAAAAAGATGAAGTCAGAGATGGTAGTTGATTTCTATACAACCAAGAACCCAGCGGCATTGGCCATCCCAGAACTTCTCCAGAAAGCAGGGGTGGAGAAGCTAATCTCAACAATTCCAAGGAATTTCAGGACCTTGGATGGATATGCAGCCTAGTTCCTGGTTCGCATGAAAATCCACGATGACCATATTTCTTCCAAGATCGATAAGGAGGATGTGGTATTCTCAAAGCACGACTTTTACCGACTGTTCGAGAATATTTCTGCTGAAGGAGTGGATCCATTGACTTACAAGGAAGACGAGGCGTTGGAGTCTTTCAAGCTTTTTGCCAGGAGTTCATGCCAGAATTTGACCAAGGGGTTTTTGGATAAGCACTTGAGGCAGAAGTACAAGATCTTGTTTGACATTGTGGTCAAGATCTTGATGTGTGAGAGCCATAGCACAGATGCCATTTTCACTAGAAGGCTCTGTGTTATGAGGACCTTGTTTGATGGAGTGAATTGTAACTGGGCAGAGTTTTTCTGGGGAGTGTTGAGAAAGAACCGGGTGAAGGTGAAGAAGGAGGAGTGCCCTTCTAAGCCTGGGGAGTTGCAGTTCTGCTTGACTGCAAATGTGTCTTTAGGGACGAAGCTGGCCCTGATCTTGGACTCTCTGTTTCCAGAGAAGAAATGGAAGGATTCTTGGTGCAAAGCTTATCACAAGTCCAAGATCTTGTTCTCCAAGGATGACCCTCTCCATGGCCATGCCGATTTTGATGGAGAACAAGCCATCCCTGCCCCTCCTCTCCAAGCAGTGCCTTCGCTTGCTAAGGGGCAGAAGACAAAGAAGAGCCAGAAGAAGAAGGCTGAGGCGACTGGTTCTTCAACAGTGGCGTTCTCTGGTTCATCAGATGATGACCAGATCACTCTTCAAGCTGCATTGAAGAAGAGGGGTGATAGTGAAGAAACTGCCAAGAAGGCAGGAGCCGCCAAGAGGAAGCAGGGGCCAGATGATGCTAGGAAAGCCTCTGCTAAGAAGCCAAGGACTTCAAGAAGGGGGAAGAAAACTCTGCTGGTGGATGAGCCAATAGACGAAGAGGAATCAGAGAAGGAGGTTCCTCTGGTGAAAAAGTCCAAGGCCAAGAGGGCCATTCTTCAAGAGTCAGACTCTGGTTCTGATCTTGGAGATGCACTGGAGCAGGCGATTCATGAAGCTGCCAGAATAATACAAGATTCAACTGCTCCAGTCTCTGGTGAGGTAAACCCATCTATCTCTTCTTTTTCCCCTGTTAACCTTGTTACCCCCTCTACTTCTCCCCCAGAAACACATCCTCTAAACCCCTCCCCTGCTCCTGGTGCTCCCATTCCTTCACCAGGGCAGCCCCTACCTGATACACCCCTATACGCGCCCTCTACCATCCCTACTCAAACACCCTCTTCCCCCACTTCACATATCCCTCTCCCCACAAATCCTTCTCCCCCAGCCCCTTTACTAGAGGTGCCATCAACTTCTGGTGCAGAACAACCCCTTCCACCCTCTTCCACCTCACAAATTCCTTTCCCAGCTCCTGTACCAGAGGTCCCATCAACCTCTTCTGGTGCAGAGCAACCCATTCCCTCAATCTCCACCTCACAAATCCCTACCCTCCCCAATCTCACACTGAACAAAACCCCTCTGTTTCCTTGGCAATAGGATTCCCTGCCCCCCCTCTTCTCCCATATGCCTACCTAGCGATGATAGTGAAGATGAGGATGCTTCACTTGAGCCTGAAAACGTAGCACCATCCTCCTTTGTCTCTGGGCCCAAACCCTTTACTTTCTCATCTGCAGAAATGGGTCCCATTAGGCAGAGTATGAGTGTAAGTGCTCAGCTCTGGCTAAGAGAGCATTTCCCTATCCTATTGGAGCACATACAACTTTTGGCGGATTTGACTGACGCCAAAGTCTGGAGCATGGCCAGACTAGAGGATGTAGAGGACCTGATCTTATTACTTGAAGAAATGAGTCCATCTACATTCACTGCCTGGGAGATTGATCTCAAAAGGAAGCTTAACATCCAGAATCCTGCTGAACTTGAGACCCCAGAAGCAGCCAAGGTATTGATCCGCACCTTGCTGATCCAGCAGGGAGTGATGATCTCCCCAGAAGGCCCCTCGTACAAATTTGGCCCTCACTTCATATTTCCTCCAGAGCTCTACTCTGATGAAGAGGACTCTGATGTCTCTCCTGCTATTCTCAAGAAGATGAAGATGTTCTTTAATGAACAAATCATGCAGATAGGGCGCTTCTCAAAGGCTATGTAGCATCTGGCGCCTGCCCTGGTTGAGCACCAGATCAAGGAGGAGAGAAGGAAGTTCCTCAAGCAGATCAAGACTGTATTTGCCTCTGCCAAAGCTGCATTCAAATATGACTGCCTCTATTTGAAGATGGATGTGCATGAGACCCAGAGGCAGATCCAGCAGTATGTTCTGGACCAGGTGCGACCAGTTTCTGTACTTAAAGTTGAAATGGCTTCTCAGATGTTGGAGACTGCAAAACTCAAGGATTCACTCCAGGAGATGCTAGCTGTTGGTCCCACTAGATAGATTAATTGCGGAAGCCTTTAGCCAAAATGTCTTTTAGAGAAAATCTTTTCTAAGAGCACAAATAATAAACAACAGGTATTAAAGAAAGCAATAAATAACACCGTATATATAGTGGTTCGGATCTGAATATCCTACGTCCACTCTCCCTTGATCAAAGGGGTCTCACTATCCAACCAACAAACTCACTAACCACTGGAATTTCCGAAGTACCAGCACCTTCTTACAATCTCTTTAGATCTAACTTCGATCTAAAGACAAACTTACTCCAACCTTATCTAACAAGATGAACAGGTTGAGTATATAAACTCCTTACGAGTTGGATGAGTAATTAAGAACAAAGTGAGTGCAAATGCGTAGTGATCAAAAGCTTAGAATGCTATGTGCGCGTGTAGAGTCTCTAGAGCTTTTTCTTGAACTGCACTCTTGTATATATAGAGGGGATTAGGGTTAGCCGTTGGAGGGCTAATCCAATCAGATCCTCTATATAAGGAAGCCTCAATCAATCAATTCCCTAATTGATTGATTGGGTTGGTGGGATCCTTGGATTGACTATCTTCAAATACTTTCCAATCCTGATCTTGTTGACTTGATTTGAATCACCAACGGTCAATAGCTTCCTCTGCCTAACTCTGATTCTCTCCAGAGAAGGCAGGACCAGACACCAGGCAACCTCGGTGTCTTCTGGTCCTTATCTGGTGAACAACCAGAATACTCAGTAGAATAAGAGGATCAAACTGAGCATCTTTTGTTCCACCAGACTCGTCTGGTCCGGACTCGTCTGGTCTGGGGAAGGTCCTCTGCCTCTGGTCTGATCTCATCTGGTGAAGTCTTCTGGTCTGGCAGTTCCCCCTAGACTAAGTCCTAATCTAGATCATCATCTGGCTAACAGGTCCAGATGGTCCTATTACATCTTCTGGTTTGTTTTAACTCATCAAAACTAACAATTTTTATCCTAACAATTTCCCCCTTTTTGATGGAGTTAAAACACTACCAGAACTGATCAAAAGTAAACTTAAGCAAGAAAACAATAACGGGATGAGACCTTAGAATAGATCTCATCAGGCAAATAATAAGACAACAAGGAGTTGTCTTTAGAACAAAGAAGATATGTATTTTTCCATTAATAATCAGAGGACAAAATAATTACAGATTACATTGAAGTTCATAGTCCTACTCTAGGCATATCTTCTGTTCTCTTTAGGGACAAGAAACCAGTCAAGGAACCTATCCTGGACGGCCTTCAACTCTGCAGAAGATGTTGGGGTGAAATTCACCAACACCTTGGTCTTGTAAAGCTTCTTCAGTTCTGCCTAATCCACCTGGTTCCCATTCATGGGAGTGTTAAGATAAGTAAATTCTGGAGCAGTCACCTCCAGGTTGAACTCAATGGTTGAATCCATCAGCTGCTTGTACAAGTCTGCATCATAGGCTTGCATCCAAGAATGGAAGGTTCTGTTGATCAGCTCATCATCTTCTGGTGCTGGCCTCTGGATATAATGCTGAATGAACCAGAGGGTCTTGGTTTCTCTCCATCTTTCAATCAGAGGATACGGCACAGTAGATTCAAAGGACCCTTCTGTCCTAAGTGGCAAGATGTTCATAACTTCCACAGGAGCTTTCCTCTTCTGACCTGAGCCACCTGCACCAGAAGGAATACCAGGTTCTCTGGCCTTCTTGTTCTGCCTCTTAACATATCTGAGCCTCTGCTCTTCATCTATGTTCTTCCTGATTCTGGCTTGCCTCTCTTCTGGAGTCTTTTCCTTGTATCTCTTCTCTGCTTCTTCAACAACAGATTTAAGGAAACTCTTCTTCACTTTTCTAATCTTCCTCTTAGCAGGACCAGGAATGGTAGAAGGATCCTGCTCAGCTTCAGATGACTCTTCTTCTGCAGCAAGCTGTTTAGCCATAGAAAGGGATTTCAACTCTTCTTTCTTCTTCTTCTGCAACTCAGCCTGGGCCAGAGTGTTCTCCAACAGGTCCAGACGAGCTCCCTGGCTAAAAAGAGTCTCATTGGTGGTCTTCGCCAGATCAGTTCTGGCCTTCTCTTCCCCCTTTTTAACTTCATCAAGGAGGGGCTCCACTACCTGCCTTATAAGATCAGGCAAGGCAGTGTTGGAGGAAGAGTGAAGATCACGAAGCTGCTTGGCTTCCTCCAGATAAGCCTTAGACTCTGCAACAAGTCTCTCCTGCTTCTCCAACATCTCCTGGAGGGAGTCCTTCAGCTTAGCAGTTTGAATCATCTGGCTGGCCATCTCCACCTTGAGAACAGAGACTGGCCTCAACAGCTCCAGCACGTGCTCCTGGAGCTGCTTCTGGCTGTGCATGACATCTAACTTGACAAACAAGCCATTAGCCTTGAATGAAGCTTTTACCTCTGCCAGAGAGGACTTGAGCTGCTTCAGGAAGATTCTCCTCTCATGCCTAATCTGATGCTCTATCATAGCAGGGGCCATATGTTGAATAGCTTTGGAAAAGTGCCCTATCTGCATGATCTGCTCGTTGAAGAAAGCCTTCATCTTCTGGAGCACGGCAGGAGATATCTCAAAGTCTTCCTCATCAGAGTACAACTCTGGAGGGAATGAGAAATGCGGACCAAAATTATAGGAGAAGCCCTCTGGAGTGAGCATGACACCTTTCTGGATAAGGAGAGTCTTGATGAGGATCTTGGCCGTCTCTGGTGTCTCCAACTCAGCTGGGTTTTGAATATTTAGCTTCTTCTTCAGCTCAATCTCCCAAGCAGTGAAGGTAGAGGGAGACATCTCCTCTAGCAGAAGCATGAGATCTTCAACATCCTGGAGTCTAGCCATACTCCAAACCTTGGCATCAGTCAGATCTGCCAGGAGGGGTGAGTGCTCCAACAAAATTGGAAACTGCTCTCTTAGCCAGAGCTGAGCACTCACACTCATACTCTGCCTGATGGGACCCATCTCATCAGAAGAGAAAAAGAAGGGTTTGGGCCCAGAGGCAGAGGAGGAAGGTGCTAAGTGAGCAGGCTCAAGTGAAGCTTCCTCATCTTCACTATCATCGCTTGTTAAACAGGTTGGAGAGGGGGGAGGGGCAGGGAATCCCAGAGCCATAGCAATGGTTGGGTCCTGATCTGTATGGGTTTGGGGAGGGTTGGGGTTTTGTGAAGTAGAGGTGGTAGGAAGGGGTTGTTCTGCACCAGAAGAGGAAGGAATATCTGGTACAGAGTGTGCAGGAGGGATCTGGGAGGTGGAAGAGTTTGAAGGGGGGACTTCTGCACCAGAGGAGGTTGAGGGTACCTCTGGTACAGAAGGTGGGAGAGAGGGGTTAGTGGGAAGATGTGTTTGGGAGTGTGGGGGAGAAGATGTATGAGCAGGAATGGTAGAGGGTGTAAAGACAGGGGTATCTGGGATAGTCTGCTCTGGTGGAAGAGTGGGGTTACCAGAGGCAGATGGGGTTTGGGGAATGTTATCTGGGGGAGAGGTGGAAGGGGAAACAAGATTTATGGGGGGAGAAGATAGAATGGAGGGATTTACCTCTGCTGGGTCAACACCAGCAGGTATAGCCGTCTCTGGAGCATCCTCCATCATCTGGGAGGCCTCATCAATGGCCTTCTCCAAGACCTCTCCAAGATCAGATCCAGAATCAGGATCTTGAAGAAGGGCTCTCTTGGCCTTGGATTTCCTCACAAGAGGCACTTCCTCTTCTTCCTCTTCTTCTTCTGATGACTCATCCACCAGAAGAGTTTTCTTGGCCTTCCTGCTAATCTTAGACTTTTTAGCAGAGCCTCTCCTGGCCTCCTCTGGCCGCTTCCTCTTGGCTGCTCCAGCCTTCTTTACAGCTTTATCATCATCACCCTTCTTCTTAAGCACATCAAGAAGGGGAATCTGGTCCTCCTCTGAGGAACCAGAAAAGGCAATGGTTGAAGAACCAGTTGCTTCAGCAACTTTTTTCTGTGTCTTCTGCTGCTGCTGCTTTCTCTGCCCCTTAGGAGGTGAGGGAATAGATTGAATAGGAGGGGCAGGGATGGCTTGCTCTCCATCAGAGTCGGCATGGCCGTGGAGAGGACCATCCTTGGAGAAGAGGATCTTGGACTTGTGATAACTGCGGCACCAAGATGACTTCCACTTCTTCTCTGGAAGGAGAGAATCCAGAATAAGTGTTAACTTAGTCCCCAAAGAGACATTTGCAGTGAAACAGAACTGCAACTCCCCTGGCTTGGAAGGACAAGGCTCTTTCTTCACCTTCAGCTTATTCTTCCTCAACACATCCCAGAAAAACTCCGCCCAATTACATTGCACACCATCATATAAAGCCCTCATCACACACATCCTACCATTGAAAATGGCATCTGTGCTGTGATTCTCACACATAAATACTTTTACCACGATATCGAACAACACCTTGAACTTCTGCCTTAAATGCTTATCCACAAAGCCCTTTGTGATGTTCTGGCAGGAAGAGCGAGCAAAAATCTTGAAAGATCCAACGATATCATCCTCCTGTACGTCAACGGATCCACTCCCACCGCAGAAATGTTCTCGAACAAGGCGCAGAAATCGTGCTTAGAAAACACCAAATCATCTTCACCAATCTTTGAAGAGATGTAATCCTCATGAATCTTCATGCGAACCAGAAACTGGGCCGCATAACCGTCAAGGGTGCGAAAATCCTTGGGAACAGTGGAGATCAACTTCTCCACCCCTGCATTCTGGAACATCTCCAGAACCGACAACACAACTGGATTCTTGGTGGTATAAAAGTCCACCACCATCTCCGTGTTAAGCTTTTTCATCATCAGGACATGATCGAAATTGCACGGAGGAGCCATTACTGTGAAAGAGAGAGAGAGAGAGAAAATGCTTTGCAGAGAGAGGTTAGGGTTTGAAAGTATAGAAACGTGAAAGGACAGATTGAAAACAAAATCGATTTAAATAGAGTGATACGCGTGGCTTGAAAATTAAATGAAGTGTGAACGCGTGTTATATCAAATTCAATTTAGGAAACAAAATCAATTTTAGCATTGATTGACATTTTGCACAGTGATTAAATCTGATGGCCACGATGAAAGGCAAGATACAGATTTAATCTAGTGCGTTGGCATATTCATTGGGACTGGGCATAAAGGGGTTTTGTGGCAGTCAAGAGAAAAAGCGAAATGATTGCCTAGGCCCTATACCCTAGTCTTAAATACACTCCGAAGTTGAAAGGTTTTGAGTGTACTTATTAATTTGAAAAGTGTATCCCAATGATCAGAGGCCATAGAAGTAAATGCATACCTGTCACCTGATATTGTAACCAGATGAAACCATAGCTACATCTCCTCTGATGGAACTCATCTGGTTCTGGTCAGAGAAGATTTTGGATAAATGACTCAGCACCTCATCTGGGACAAGTGTCACCTGGTGCAAACCTCATCTGTTGCCTTCTCTGATATATCTAATCTGCAGGTATGTTAACTCAAGAAAATAAATATATTAAGAAAAGTAATGAAACAAGGATACTTCTCTGATGTTCCCCCTAAAACAAATCTGTCTCTGGATCCAACAAACCTAACTCAAAAGCTAACTCTCTGAATCTGGTCTCAGCCAAAGGCTTAGTTAAAATATCTGCTCTCTGCCTCTCTGTTGCAATCTTTTCCATCCTTATATCTCCCTTCTCAACATGATCTCTGATAAAATGATGTCTTATATCAACATGTTTACACCTGGTATGAAGAACTGGATTCTGGGTGATGGCTATGGCATTATTACTATCACAGAAAATAGGAATATCCTTGGCTCTAATCTGGTAATCCCTAAGCTGTTGACTAATCCAGAGAAGCTGTGAGCAACAGCTCCCTGCAGCCATGTACTCTGCTTCTGTTGTTGATGTAGCAACTGAAGTCTGCTTCTTGGAAAACCAGGATACCAATTTATTCCCTAAAAATTGGCATGTTCCACTTGTAGATTTCCTATCTATTCTGCACCCACCATAGTCTGAATCCGAATAACCACTCAATTCTAAGTTGTCATCTGCAGGATACCATAATCCTAAATTCACAGTTCCCTTAAGATATTTCAATATCTTCCTAGCTGCTTCCAAGTGACTCTTCTTGGTGTTAGCTTGAAATCTGGCACAAACTCCTACAGCAAAAGTAATATCTGGTCTGCTTGCAGTCAGATACAAAAGAGAACCAATAAGTGCTCTGTACTGAGTCTGGTCCACACTCTCTCCAGACTCATCTGGATCCATGTTGAAATTTGTCATCATAGGGATCTTGGCTGCCTTGCTAGATCCTATTCCAAATTTCTCTAACATGTTTCTGGTGTACTTAGCTTGATTAATAAAAATTCCCTTCTCTGATTGCTTAACCTGCAAACCCAAAAAGTAATTCAATTCTCCCATCATGGACATCTCAAACTGTCCCTGCATGAGCTCACCAAACTTCTCACACAGCTTCTTGTTAGGGGATCCAAATATGATGTCATCAACATATATTTGGACCAGAAGGATGTCCTTTCCTTCTTCTTTCCTAAACAAGGTCCTATCAATCTTACCTTTAGTAAAGCCATTGTCCAGAAGAAATTGAGATAGAGTGTCATACCATGCTCTGGGTGCCTGCTTCAGCCCATAAAGAGCTTTCTTAAGCTTAAACACCTTGTCACCTTGTTCAAAACCAGGAGGTTGTTCCACATACACTTCCTCAATGAGAATCCCATTAAGAAAGGCAGATTTCACATCCATCTGGTATACTTTGAACTTCATGTGAGCAGCATATGCTAAGAACAATCTGATGGCTTCTAGTCTGGCAACAGGAGCAAATGTCTCATTATGGTCTATTCCTTCAGACTGAGAATAGCCCTGGGCCACTAGCCTTGCCTTGTTCCTAGTAATGACATCATTCTCATCTTTCTTATTTTTGAAAACCCACTTAGTGCCAATCACCTTTTGATGTCTTGGTCTGTCTACCAGCTCCCAAACATCCTGTCTGGTAAATTGATTCAATTCCTCCTGCATAGCAACAATCCAATTTGAATCTTTCAGTGCCTCCTTGATGTTCTTGGGCTCAATCAAGGACACATAGCAACTGAATAAGACAGCTAAGTTAATAGTTCTCCTAGTCTGGACACCCTTAGTTGGATCTCCTAAGATCAGGTCATTGGGGTGATCAACCAGGGTCCTCCTACCCGTGGTCTTACCTGGATGATCATCTTCTGCAGTACCTTGGTGATTATCACCACCTGCAGAAGAGCTTCCCCCTACAGGAGTTCCAACCTCTTCTGGTTCTGCTCCCTGTGAAGGCTGCTGCTTCAGAGAACCAGGAGATGGGTCATCATCTGAATCTGAATCTGAATCAAGAATAAGAGGATTGACTTTGATTACTCTGGGTGTAGTCTGATTCTGGGTCTCATCAGAAGAATTAGAATCCATCTTGCACTCAAAAGCAGATTCATCAAAAACAACATGAGGTGTTTCCTCCACACAAAGTGAATTCTTATTAAAAACTCTAAAAGCTTTACTGGTGCTGGAATATCCCAAAAATATTCCATCAGCCACTTTAGCATCAAAGGTTCTTAATTTAGATTTCCCATTGTCATGGATGAAACACTTACATCCAAAAACATGAAAATATGAAACAGATGGGGTTTTACCTTTCCATACCTCATATGGGGTCTTATTGTGTCTCTGGGCAATCAGGCACCTGTTCTGAGTGTAACAAGCTGTATTGATGGCCTCTGCCCAAAATCTCTGTGGAGTGCTGTACTCTGCCAGAAGTGTTCTTGCAGCTTCTTTGAGAGTCCTATTCCTCCTTTCTGCAACTCCATTTTGTTGAGGTGTTCTGGCAGCAGATGTCTCATGAAAAATCCCATGATCCTTGCAGTAATCTGCAATGTGTGAATTCAAAAACTCTGTTCCTTTGTCACTTCTGATCCTGACTATGCTCTGGTTCTGCTCATTCTGAATCTGCTTGAAGAACTCTGGCAGCTTAGTCATAGTTTCATTTTTCTTAAACAAGAACACTACCCAAGTGTATCTTGAAAAGTCATCTACTATTACTAAGGTGTACTTCCTTCCACTGAAACTAAGAGGAGAAACAGGTCCATGTGAAGTAGTTGAAGTACTCTGGTTGTGGTTGTGCTCTGGACATCCTTAAAGGAAGTCTTGGGTTGTTTACCCTTCTGGCATGAACCACAAACCTGATCCTTCTTAAACACTTCATTAGGAAGACCTCGAATGAGACCTTTTCTAGCAATCTTGTTCAATGTTTTGAAGTTAAGATGACACAATCTCTTGTGCCAAATCCAGCTGTTCTCTGCAGATCCTTTAGCAACCAGGCAAGCATTCCTTGGGCAACTGCTAAAATCTGCAAGATAAATGTTACCCTTCCTCAAGCCTATTAGCAAGATATCATTATAATCGGAAGAGAAAACAGTGCATGAATCACTAGAAAACTTCACTGAGTATCCCTTGTCACAGAATTGGGATACTGAAAGCAGATTATGCTTGAGTCCTTCTACGTAGTAGACTTCATCTACAGATACTCCATTGAAGGTCAACTTTCCAACTCCTCTGGTGACTCCATAGTTGTTGTCACCAAACATCACTCTTGGTCCATTCAATTGCTTGAAATCTTGGAGATTATCTTTCTGGAAGGTCATGTACTTGGAACATCCACTATCAATGTACCAGACATGATTGCTTGAAAATCCTTTCTCCAATGGACTCTTATCTACCTGCAGAGAAATCAATTAGGTCCCCTACTAGTGCTGGGTCCTGATTGGTTAGTTGCAGGTTTTGTAGGAATCCATAGATAAAGATCATCCCTTGATGGATGAGGAGATCTTATCTTCCTTCCAAATCTATCTACCAGCACATGTCCTCTGACAATGACATATTGAGCTACTGGTCTGATAAGGACACCTTTCCTATAAACAGGTCTGGTGTACCTTTTCTCAAATCTGGCCTTTGGAATGGCCTGCCTCAAAGACATGGTCTTAAAGGTCTGGTTATAAGGGTACATCCTAGAAGAACCATCTCTGGTGTCATAACTCCCCAGATCAGTTGGTTTTCTATAGATGGGTCTGGAAGACCTCCTCTGGTTCTGATAATTAGACTTGTTCTGGTGATTATAGTTCCTTTGAGTATACCTATTCTGGAATTGATTCCTCTGAGAAAATTGTCTCTGGGGTACCTGGTTCTGCTGAACATTGTTCCTTCTCTGGTAGTTGTTACTCTGATTGGTATTCCCCTTTCTTGAGTGTTTCCTTTGAGGTCCCCTATTCTGTTTAGGTTCCCTTTGAGGATTTCTCTGGGGTCCTCCAATTTGAGTAATTTCTACTCCTTGGGACTCATTGTTCACAGAACCATCAATCTTTAATGGTTCCCCTTTTTGACACTTATTCTCTAGCATCTTCTCTTCCAGAATAGTCAACTCTTCTGGACCATTTGTTATGTGATTAACAGAGTGATTCCTTTTCCAATCAGGATTGTGAACCACCTTGTAACCATTACCAGTTAAGTCTTTATCATTCCAGATTTCTACCAATTTACCAGCTCTTACAGACTTGTCTTTATTATAGAGGTATTTATGAGTTTTAGTGGTAATTCCAGAATATCCTAAACCACTCTTATCACAAATGCGCTGAGAAGACTCTGATATGATAGATACAACAGATGGTATCTTAGGAGCTTCTCTGGGCATAGGTATCTCCTCTATGTTGTGAGCAACCTGTTTTCCTTTGATAAGAGTCTGGTATTTGGCTCTGAGTTCATTGATCTCATCTTCTTGAGAGGTCCTTTCTTTCATGAGTTGATCTACCAGAGTATCTCTTTCTGTGATCTTATCCTGAAGTTCAGAGACTTCTTTGGAATGATCTTTAATGAGTTCTCTGGTGGATTTATGCTCATGAGAGAGAGATTGAACTTCAGCTCTTAGCCTACCATTCTCTTTCTCAAGTTTTTGACAGAGTTGGACACAATTTTGGAGATCTGATAGCATTTGTTGCATATCAGACTCTCTGGAGTTACCAGATGAATTAGAGGATTCAGTATATTTGGAATTAGATAAAACTAGAGTAGTTTCATTTACCTCAGTGATGTCTGCCATGAGACACACATCATCATCTGATCCAAAGTCAGAAGAAGAAGAACTGGAACTAGTATCCTCCTCCTCTGCTTCTGCCAGCAGTGCTCTCTTATCTGCATATCTCCTATCTCTCTTGATTCTTTTCTCTTCTCTTTCCCTAGGAGTAAGCTGAGGACAATCATAACTGTAGTGACCAATCTTGTTGCATGTGTAGCAGGCATTGTCTCCTCTGGGACTAGGACTTGGCTCTCTCCTCCTCTGGTTGTAGTCTGATCTGGCTGGACTACTCTCTCTCCTCTGGTAGTCAGGTCTGCCAGAGCTACCATCCCTCCTCTGATAATCTGATCTCCCAGAGTTGCCAGGGTTGTCATCTCTCCTCCTCTCTGGAGTTCTGAATCTGGTCTCCCTTGAGTCTCCAGATGTCTTCTCCTTCTCTGCAGGCTTGAAAGAACTCTTCCTGTCTCTGGTAGACTCCTTCCAATGCCTTTTGTACCTGCCATATTTTGAACTCATTTTGTCTAATTTACGAGTTAGAAGTGCTACCTGCTCCTTGAGGCTCAAGTCATCTGCAGTAGACTCCTTTGGCTTGACATCAGGCTTGAGAGTTGAAGAGAATGCAACTCCTTTCTGACCAGAAGAGGAAACCTCTTCTGTTTGATCCTCCTCTTGAAGATCATACTCATAGGCTTTGAGATCAGACAACAGAAGATGATGATCCAGAGTATTGAGATCCTTGTTGTCCTTGATCACAGTGACTTTAATTCTCCACCTGCTTGTTAGTAAACGCAAGATTTTACTATTAATTTCCTTTTCAGAGTAGGTCTTACCTAAGGCACTAGCCTTGTTTAGAAGGTTTGAGAGACGCATGTCCAGCTGGTCAATGGTCTCGTCTGGTTTCATTTTGAACGTATCAAACGAGTGTTGAACAGCCTGGAGCTTGTTATCTTTAATCTTCTCTGTTCCCTCACAGAGAAGTGCGAGTTTGTCCCACATCTTCTTGGCAGTGACACAGGTTCTGACCTTCTCTATTACCTCCTTGGTGAGAGTGTTGATAATCTCGGTTCTTGCCACCTGGTCCAGGTTATGTAGCTTTCTCTCATCGTTGTCAAGTTCGTCTTTCTTTTTTAGGATTCGTTGTCTGGGAACTCTATCCTCTGCAGCGTCGCTAGTTTCTTCTCTGGACTCAGACCTGCCACTATCAATAGGAGTCCAATAAAATTTAATGGGGCCACTTTCAACCACATCTAACATGCGGTGGTGAATAGCTCCAAGATGATTACTCATCATGAAGCTCCAGTGGCTATAATCCTCGAACGAGAATTCTGGCAGTTTGCGACTCTTATAAGAAGATTTTGAAGACATATTTACTAAAATAAGGATTTATCTAGATTTTGAACAAAAACAATAAATGAGCAATGGATCTGCCCGGTGACCACCAAAAGCTTTTCAAAGCAGTGGTCGTTGGACACACTGCTCTGATACCACTTGTTGGTCCCACTAGATAGATTAATTGCGGAAGCCTTTTTAACCGATATGTCTTTAGAAGAAATCCTTTTCTAAGAGCACAAATTATAAACAAGCAAGTATTAAGGAAAGCAATAAATAAGACCGTATATATAGTGGTTCGGATCTGAATATCCTACATCCACTCTCCCTTGATCAAAGGGGTCTCACTAACAACCAACAAACTCACTAACCACTGGAATTTCCGAAGTACCAGCACCTTCTTACAATCTCTTTAGATCTAACTTCGATCTAAAGACAAACTTACTCCAACCTTATCTAACAAGATGAACAGGTTAAGTATATAAACTCCTTACGAGTTGGATGAGTAAATAAGAACAAAGTGAGTGCAAATGCGTAGTGATCAAAAGCTTAGAATGCTATGTGCGCGTGTAGAGTCTCTAGAGCTTTTTCTTGAACTGCACTCTTGTATATATAGAGGGGATTAGGGCTAGCCGTTGGAGGGCTAATCCAATCAGATCCTCTATATATGGAAGCTTCAATCAATCAATTCCCTAATTGATTGATTGGGTTGGTGGGATCCTTGGATTGATTATCTTCAAAACCTTCCAATCCTGATCTTGTTGACTTGATTTGAATCACCAACGGTCAATAGCTTCCTCTGCCTAACTCTGATTCTCTCCAGAGAAGGCAGGACCAGACACCAGGCAACCTCGGTGTCTTCTGGTCCTTATCTGGTGAACAACCAGAATACTCAGTAGAATAAGGGGATCAAACTGAGCATCTTTTGTTCCACCAGACTCGTCTGGTCTGGGGAAGGTCCTCTGCCTCTGGTCTGATCTCATCTGGTGAAGTCCTCTGGTGGAGTCCTCTGATCTGGCAGTTCCCCCTAGACTAAGTCCTAATCTAGATCATCATCTAGCTAACAGGTCCAGATGGTCCTATTACATCTTCTGGTTTGTTTTAACTCATCAAAACTAACAATTTTTTTATCCTAACAATTGCTCTTATTTCTCCACTCACAACCCCAGTTATTTCAACATCTTTTTCACCTCCCTCAGATTTTTCAATTTCTTTTTCAACTCCACCAGTTCCAGACACCTCAGCTGACACCTTAGTCACCACTGAGGGCTGTTGTGGGAGAAATTCAGTAGACACCTCTACTGAGCTCTCTTTTGGTAAATTTTGTGCTTCAGTATCTCTTGCCAAAGATACATCCTCGGCTACTTCACCATCACCTTGCTTTGGTGAAGTACCTTCTCCTTCTCCTATCTCTTTTTCTTTCTCTCCTTCTTGCTCTCTCTCCTTCTCTCCCTCCTTCTCTCCCTCCTTCTCTCCTTCTTTCTCAGCAGCTTTCTCCTTTTCACATCCCTTCTTGGCCTCAGCCAGTTTGTCCATAACCAAACCCTCAAAAATCTTCTCATCACAGAGAAGTCTGGTTTTGGTCATGCCTGCAAACTCTAGTACCTCACTCTCTTCCTTCTTCCACTCATCCGCATTGCTACCTCCAACAGCCAGCAAAATTTCTCCTAACCTTCTGTCCTTGAGTTGGACAAGGAGTCTGACTCTCAAGAACATTGCTTTTAGGGTGGGAAACCCATCAAGCTCAGGATACTTGGACTCTAGAGAGTAAGCCACCTCATCTTTAAGAGTATCCAGGAAGGAGTACTCTTCTTCATCTTCTGATGGCAAGGAAGGGGTAGAGGATCTGACATCTGTGGGCTCTTCTGGGATAGACTCCCGGTGAGTTGAATGGATTTCAGATGGGTTGGGTTCAGTCGAGGGTTGGGCTTGAGTTTCAGGAGGGGTTGGGTTTTGTTCAGTGGGGGTTGAGGAGATGGGTTCAGAAGGGGTTGGGGTTACCTCTGCAGACACCTCAGATGGGGTGGTATTTTGGGATCCACTTTCAGGCTGTTGAGAGCCTTCAGTGGGGGTTTTAGACATTTTAGAGATTTTCTTTATTTTTACAGAGGTTCTTGGTTTAGTTTTGGGTTTGATGGGGGGTAGGGGCAGGTACACCTGAGTCAGACTCAGTTGAGATCACATTAGAGGAAGAGTCAGGGTTACCTGATGAAGACTCATCAGTGGAGTTTGTAACTCTGAGTTTCTTGGATGCACTTTCCTTCACGGCCTCAGAAGACATCTTCTTCTCCTTCTTTGAGGCCTTCTGTGCCTCCTCCTCCTTGTGAAGGGCCATCTTATCACTCAGCTTGACCAGCCTCCTCTTGAGCTTGGTCTTCTTTCCCTCAGTTGGGCCAGCTTCTTCCTCCTCTTGAACTGCTTCAGGGCTCTCTACCGCTGCCTTGATCATCCTTGTTTCTAAGGTCTTTCCAGATTTTAACAAGGCCTTCAGGTTGCTCCACTTCCTATCTTGTATACAGTCCACACCCACATCCACATTCTCTATCAAGTAGGAGATTTTAGTTGCAAAGGTCAACTTACTTGATAGTTGGGGAGTCTTTTCCGGCTGGAATTTAGAATGTTCTTTGTTCAGAGCCCTTAGGAAAAACTGTTGCCAGTTGAAGGACTTCTCTTTGCTCTCCACAATTGCCTTCATTAGCCTAAGCTTTGGCTTGCTTACTTGCTCCGTGCTCCCTTGATTTCCCAGTATACATTTACCAACAATCTCACAAAGGACATTGTAAACTGGTAAAAGTACACTTCTGTTCATCGTTGGGCTGTACTTTATTTTCTTCTGCATAATAGTGTACACCCAGTCCTCCTCCTTGTCAATAATGCAAGTATCTGGGTTTGGACCTTCAGAGGGGAGTTCAAATAACTCCTTCAAATCATCACCACTGATCCTAATCTCCTTCCTGATCTTTTGGTGCTCAACAACCTCCATATCGTCTCTTACCACCTTTTTCTTTCTTTGGAGGAAAAGACATGATTTGATTCTGGAGTCAGAGTTGGATATATTGTAGAAGAACTCAAGAACCTATCTATCGAAGCAGTTCTCAGGATGAACTGATAAGAACTTCTCCAACCCAGCAGCTTTGACCATCTCCAAAGCTTCTTTAATGTGTGCGAACTCCGGTCTAGATTCAATTTCTGGGTTATCAAAAACCACGATGGGTTCATACCAGAAATTGTATTTGTTTGTCAAAAATCCAAGATTTACTTTGGCCATTTAGAAAATTTGAAGAGTAAGTTTGCAGAGAGTGTTCAGGAAAGATAGTAGGGGTTTGCTTGAAGGTGTGTTCGAAAAGGTTCTTTGGCTGAATTTTGGGGGCTTTATATGAGTAATGAACGGTGAGATCTAATCCCGCAATCAACGTCTGAGATTGATTGGATGAAAGGTCGTGGATAGTTGAAAGGATTAGTGGGGAGTATTTGAGAGATCTCAACGGTTAGAAAAGACCCGCCTAAAACGAGGGGTATGGATTAAAGGAGTTGGTAACCGGAAGGTCACATCATTCGGCTTTTAAGGCGCATGAGATAAGTAACTGTAAAAGCAAAACTGACTTGTACAACGCGCATTAAATGCTTGCCATAATGAAATCTTTTTGAAACAGAGTAAAAAGATTTAATTTCCAAGAAAATACTCATTAGCCATTTTTTATAAGAGTTTTATAATATGAAACTAATAGCCTTCAGACTTGAAAAAATGGCAGAGTTAAAACTTTGACCTCTACTGAGGTGGAACCTCTTCTGAGAGATATAAGCTCTTCTGTGATCAGTGACTCCACTGAGGTGATTCTCTTCTGAGGATTAACCTCCACTGACTCAAAAATAACTTATCTGAGATTGGCTCCTTCCTTTACTCTCCTGGATCTAGAAGTCCAAGCTCTTCAGACAGTTCTTGAAACCTTGCTTCAGCCAAAGGTTTTGTGAATATATCAGCCTTTTGTTTGTCAGTGTGTATCTTGAGCATTTTGATATCCTTCTTCTCCACATGATCTCTGATGAAATGATGCCTTATATCCACATGTTTGTATCTTGTGTGAAGAACTGAATTTTTTGAAATAGCAATTGCACTATTGTTGTCACAGAAAATAGGAACTTCATTAGCAAAGATATTGTAGTCTCTCAGTTGTTGTCTTAGCCAAAGAATTTGAGCACAACAGCTTCCAGCTGCCATATATTTAGCTTCAGTAGTGCTTGTGGCTACTGAGTTTTGTTTCTTGGAAAACCAAGAGATCAGCTTACTTCCCAAGAATTGACAAGTGCCTGAGGTTGATTTCTTGTCAATTCTACATCCTCCATAGTCAGCATCTGAGTATCCTGTGAGTTCCAGATTGTCATCTGAGGGATATCACAATCCCATATTCACAGTACCCTTGAGATATTTGAGAATCCTCTTAGCAGCTTCCAGATGACTTTTCTTAGGATTTGCTTGTATCTTGCACATATCCCAACTGCAAATGTGATATCAAGCTTGCTTGTTGTGAGATATAGTAGAGATCCAATGATAGCTCTGTAGTGAGTCTGGTCTACTGATTCACCATCTTCATCAGGTTCCATCTTGGTGTTATTGTTGAGTGGAACTCTTGCAACTTTGCTGGTCTGGCATCCAAACTTGTTGATCAGCTCCCTTGTGTATTTGGCTTGGTTGATGAAGATTCCTTCATGAGACTGCTTAACTTGAAGTCCAAGGAAGAAGTTCATTTCTCCCATCATTGACATCTCAAACTTTCCTTTCATCAGTTGAGAAAATTTCTCACAGAGGACTTGGTTGGGACAACCAAAAATGATATCATCCACATAGATTTGAACTAGCAATGTGTCCTCTCCTTTTGTGATCCTGAAGAGAGTGTTATCTACTCTTCCTTTGATAAAGCCATGATCCAAAAGGAATTGTGACAAAGTAACATACCAAGCTCTTGGAGCTTTATTCAGTCCATATAGAGCTTTTCTCAGTCTATATACTTTGTGGCTTTCTTCAAAACCTGGGGGTTGCTCCACATAGACTTCTGCATTGAGTACTCCATTCAAGAAAGCACTCTTAACATCCATCTGATACACCTTGAATTTCTTGTGAGCAGTTGTTAGGATAAAAGTTGTTAGTTTTGATGAGTTAAAACAAACCAGAAGATGTAATAGGACCATCTGGACCTGTTAGCCAGATGATGGTCTAGATTAGGACTTAGTCTAGGGGGAACTGCCAGACCAGAAGTATTCACCAGAAGAGTCACCAGAAGATCCCATCAGAGGACTTCACCAGAGGACTCCACCAGAAGACTTCACCAGATGAGACCTGACCAGAGGCAGAGGACCTTCCCCAGACCAGACGAGTCCGGACCAGACGAGTCTGGTGGAACAAAAGATGCTCAGTTTGATTCCCTATTTCTACTGAGTATTCTGGTTGTTCACCAGATGAGGACCAGAAGACACCGAGGTTGCCTGGTGTCGGGTCTTGCCTTCTCTGTTGAGAATCAGAGTTAAGCAGAGAAAGCTATTGAGCGTTGGTGATTCAAATCAAGTCAACAAGATCAGGATTGGAAGTACTTGAAGACAATCAATCCAAGGATCCCACCAACCCAATCAATCAATTAGGGAATTGATTGATTGAGGCTTCCTTAAATAGAGGATCTGATTGGATTAGCCCTCCAACGGCTATTTCCTAATCCCCTCTATAAATACAAGAGTGCAGTTCAAGAAAAAGCGCTAGAGAGACTCCATACGCGCATAAGTCCATCCAAGCTTTTGATATTCACTCTTAGCACTCTTATTGTTCATAATATATATCTACTCTTAAGGAGTTGTTGAAACCTCAACCTGTTCATCTACCAGATAAGGTTGAAGGCGGTTGATCTTTAGATCGAAGTTAGATCTAAAGAGTTGTAAGAAGGAACTGGTACTTCCCAATTCCAGTGAGTAAGTAAGTGAGTTGGTTAATAGTGAGACCCCTTGGATAAAAGGGAGAGTGGACGTAGGATATTCAGATCCGAACCACTATATATCCGTTTTTATTTACTGCTTTCATTTACTTATTTTCTTATTGGGTTTTGTGCTCTTGTGAAAGAATTTGTTAAGACATTTAACTTAAGCTTCCGCAATTAATCTAACTAGTGGGACCAACAAGTGGTATCAGAGCAGTGTGTCCAACGACCACTGCTTTGAAAAGCTTTTGGTGGTCACCGGGCAGATCCATTGCTCTTTAGTATTTTTGTTCAAGTTCTTGTTATTTCCCTTATTTTATCAAAAATGTCTGCAAAATCTTCTTACAAGAGCCGTAAGCTTCCAGAATTCTCTTTCGAGGATTACAGCCACTGGAGCTTCATGATGAGCAATCATCTTGGAGCTATTCACCACCGCATGTTAGATGTGGTAGAAAGTGGGCCCATTCAATTTTACTGGACTCCTATTGATAGTGGCAGGTCAGAGTCCAGGGAAGAAACTAGTGAAGCTGCCCAGAAAGCTGCAGAGGATAGAGTCCCCAGGTAAAGAATCCTCAAGAAGAAAGATGAGATTGACAACGATGAAAGAAAGCTCTACAACTTGGACCAGGTGGCAAGAACAGAGATCATCAACACACTTACTAAAGAGGTGATTGAAAAGGTCAGAACGTGTGCCACTGCCAAGGAGATATGGGATAAACTTGCACTTCTCTGTGAGGGAACAGAGAAGATTAAAGACAACAAGCTCCAAGCTGTTCAACATTCGTTTGACACTTTCAAGATGAAACCAGACGAGACAATTGACCAGCTGGATATGCGTCTCACAAACCTCCTAAACAAGGTTAGTGCCTTAGGTAAGACCTATTCTGAAAAGGAAATTAATAGTAAAATATTGCGTTCACTAACCAGCAGGTGGAGAATTAAAGTCACTGTGATCAAGGACAACAAGGATCTCAATACTCTAGATCATCATCTTCTGTTGTCTGATCTCAAAGCCTATGAGTATGATCTTCAAGAGGAGGATCAAACAGAAGAGGTTTCCTCTTCTGGTCAGAAAGGAGTTGCATTCTCCTCAACCATCAAGCCAGATGTCAAGCCAAAGGAGTCTACTGCAGATGACTTGAGCCTCAAGGAGCAGGTAGCACTTCTAACTCGTAAATTAGATAAAATAAGTTCAAAATATGGCAGGTACAAAAGGCATTGGAATGAATCTACCAGAGACAGGAAGAGCTCCTTCAAGCCTGCAGAAAAGGAGAAGACATCTAGAGACTCAAGGGAGACAAGATTCAGAACTCCAGAAAGGAGGAGAGATGACAACCCTGGCAGCTCTGGGAGATCAGATTATCAGAGGAGAGATGGTAGCTCTGGCAGACCTGACTACCAGAGGAGAGAGAGTAGTCCAGCCAGATCAGACTACAACCAGAGGAGGAGAGAGCCAAGTCCTAGTCCCAGAGGAGACAATGCCTGTTACACATGCAACAAGACTGGTCACTACAGTTATGATTGTCCTCAACTTACTCCTAGGGAAAGAGAAGAGAAAAGGATCAAGAGAGATAGGAGATATGCAGATAAGACAGCATTGCTGGCAGAAGCAGAGGAGGAGGATACTAGTTCCAGTTCTTCTTCTTCTGACTTTGGATCAGATGATGATGTGTGTCTTATGGCAGACATCACTGAGGTAAATGAAACTACCCTATGCTTATCTAATTCCAAATATACTGAATCCTCTAATTCATCTGGTAACTCCAGAGAGTCTGATATGCAACAAATGCTATCAGATCTCCAAAATTGTGTCCAACTCTGTCAAAAACTTGAGAAAGAGAATGGTAGGCTCAGAGCTGAAGTTCATTCTCTCTCTCATGAGCATAAATCCACCAGAGAACTCATGAAAGATCATTCCAAAGAAGTCTCTGAACTTCAGGATAAGATCACAGAAAGAGATACTCTGGTAGATCAACTCATGAAAGAAAAGAACTCTCAAGAAGATGAGTTCAATGAACTCAGAGCCAAATACCAGACTCTTATCAAGGGAAAACAAGTTGCTCACAACATAGAGGAGATACCCATGCCCAGAGAAGCTCCTAAGATACCATCTGATATATTTTTAATTTTATCAGAGTCTTCTCAGCGCATTAGTGATAAGAGTGGTTTAGGATATCCTGGAATTACCACTAAAACTCATAAATACCTTTATAATAAAGACAAGTCTGTAAGAGCTGGTAAATTGGTAGAAATCTGGGATGATAAAGACTTAACTGGTAATGGTTACAAGGTGGTTCACAATCCTAATTGGAAAAGGAATCACTCTGTTAATCACATAACATATGGTCCAGAAGAGTTGACTGTTCTGGAAGAGAAGATACTAGAGAATAAGAGTCAACAAGGGGAACCATTGAAGATTGATGGTCCTGTGAACAATGAGTCCCAAGGAGTAGAACTTACTCAAATTGGAGGACCCCAGAGAAATCCTCAAAGGGAACCTAACCAGATTAGGGGACCTCAAGGGAAACACTCAAGGAACGGGAATACCAATCAGAGTAAGAACTACCAGAGAAGGAACAATGTTCAACAGCACCAGGTACCCCAGAGACGATTTTCTCAGAGGAATCAATTCCAGAATAGGTATACTCAAAGGCACTATAACCACCAAAACAAGTCTACTTTTCAGAACCAAAGGTGGTCTTCCAAACCCATCTATAGAAAACCAACTGATCTGGGAAGTTATGACACCAGAGATGGTTCTTCTAGGATGTACCCTTACAACCAGACCTTTAAGACCATGTCTTTGAGGCAGGCTATTCCCAAAGCCAGATTTGAGAAAAGGTACACCAGACCTATTTATAGGAAATGTGTCCTTATCAGACCAGTAGCTCAATATGTCATTGTCAGAGGACATGTGCTGGTAGATAGATTTGGAAGAAAGATAAGATCTCCTCATCCAACAAGGGATGATATTTATCTATGGATTCCTACAAAACCTGCAACTAACCAATCAGGACCCAGCACTAGTAGCGGACCTAATTGATTTCTCTGCAGGTAGATAATAGCCCATTGGAGAAAGGACTTTCAAGCAACCATGTCTGGTACATTGATAGTGGATGTTCCAAGCACATGACCTTCCAGAAGGATAATCTCCAAGATTTCAAGCCATTAAATGGGCCAACAGTGATGTTTGGTGACAATAACTATGGAGTCACCAGAGGAGTTGGAAAATTGACCTTCAATGGAGTATCTGTAGATGAAGTCTACTGTGTAGAAGGACTCAAGCATAATCTACTTTCAGTATCCCAATTCTGTGACAGTGGATACTCAGTGAAGTTCTCTAGTGATTCATGCATTGTCTTTTCTTCTGATTATAATGATATCTTGCTAATAGGCTTGAGGAAGGGTAACATTTATCTTGCAGATTTTAGCAGTTGCCCAAGAAATGCTTGCCTGGTTGCAAAGGGATCTGCAGAGAACAGCTGGATTTGGCACAAGAGATTGTGTCATCTTAACTTCAAAACACTGAACAAGATTGCCAGAAAAGGTCTCATTCGAGGTCTTCCTAATGAAGTGTTTAAGAAGGATCAGGTCTGTGGTTCATGCCAGAAGGGTAAACAACCCAAGACTTCCTTTAAGGATTTCCAGAGAACAACCACAACCAGAGTCCTTCAACTACTTCACATGGACCTGTTTGGACCTGTTTCTCCTCTTAGTTTCAGTGTAAGAAAGTACACCTTGGTGATAGTAGATGACTTTTCAAGATACACTTGGGTAGTGTTCTTGTTTAAGAAAAATGAAACTATCACTAAGCTGCCAGAATTCTTCAAGCAGATTCAGAATGAGCAGAACCAGAGCATAGTCAGAATCAGAAGTGATAAAGGGACAGAGTTTTTGAATTCACACATTGCATATTACTGCAAGGACCATGGGATTTTTCATGAGACATCTGCTGCCAGAACAACTCAACAAAATGGAGTAGCAGAAAGGAGGAATAGAACTCTCAAGGAAGCTGCAAGAACACTTCTGCAAGAGTACAACACTCCTCAAAGGTTTTGGGCAGAGGCCATTAATACAGCTTGTTACACTCAGAACAGATGCCTAATTGCCCAGAGACATAATAAGTGTTGGTCCCACTCGATAGATTAATTGCGGAAGCTTATGTTATAATGTCTTTCCAAAATCTTTTATAAGAGAGCAATAATCAATAATTAAAATAAAGCGATAAATGACACAAGATATATAGTGGTTCGGATAAATATCCTACGTCCACTCTCCCTTATCACCAAGGGGTCTTACTATCAACCAACTCACAAACTTACTCATTGGAATTTCCGAAGTACCAGCACCTTCTTACAAACTCTTTAGATCTAACTTCGATCTAAAGATAGACTTACTCCAACCTTGTGTAACAAGATGAACAGGTTGAGTATATAAACTCCTTACGAGTAGATGAGTAATTAAGAACACAAGTGAGTACAATATGCGTAGTGATCAAAAGCTTAGTATGGCTATATGCGCGTGAATGATTCTAGAGCTTTTTCTTGATCTGCACTCAAGTATATATAGAGGGGATTAGGGACATAGCCGTTGGGAGGCTGATCCAATCAGATCCTCTATATATGGAAGCTTCAATCAATCAATTCCCTAATTGATTGATTGGGTTGGTGAGATCTTGATTGATTATCCTCAAATACTTTCCAATCCTGATCTTGATTTGACTTGATTAATTACCAACGGATCAAAGCTTCCAATTGCCTAACTCTGATACTCAACAGTGAAGGCAGGACCAGACACCAGGCAACCTCGGTGTCTTCTGGTCCTTATCTGGTGAACAACCAGAATACTCAGTAGAATAAGGGGATCAAACTGAGCATCTTTTGTTCCACCAGACTCGTCTGGTCCGGACTCGTCTGGTCTGGGGAAGGAACTCTGCCTCTGGTCTTATCTCATCTGGAGAAGTCTTCTGGTGGAGTCCTCTGGTGAAGTCCTCTGAAAGGGTCTTCTGGTGACTCTTCTGGTGAAGTCTTCTGGTCTGGCAGTTCCCCCTAGACTAAGTCCTAATCTAGATCATCATCTGGCTAACAGGTCCAGATGGTCCTATTACATCTTCTGGTTTGTTTTAACTCATCAAAACTAACATTTTTTATCCTAACAATTTCCCCCTTTTTGATGGAGTTAAAACACTACCAGAACTGATCAAAAGTAAACTAAAGCAAGAAAACAATAAAGGGATGAGACCTTAGAATAGATCTCATCAGGCAAATAATAAGACAACAAGGAGTTGTCTTTAGAACAAGGAAGATATGTATTTTTCATTAATAATCAGAGGACAAAATAATTACAGATTACATTGAAGTTCATTGTCCTATTCTAGGCATATCTTTTGTTCTCTTTAGGGACAAGAAACCAGTCAAGGAACCTATCCTGGACGGCCTTCAACTCTGCAGAAGATGTTGGGTGAAATTCACCAACACCTTGGTCTTGTAAAGCTTCTTCAGTTCTGCCCAATCCACCTGGTTCCCAATCATGGGAGTGTTAAGATAAGTAAATTCAGGAGCAGTCACCTCCAGGTTGAACTCAATGGTTGAATCCATCAGCTGCTTGTACAAGTCTGCATCATAGGCTTGCATCCAAGAATGGAAGGTTCTGTTGATTAGCTCATCATCTTCTGGTGCTGGCCTCTGGATATAATGCTGAATGAACCAGAGGGTCTTGGCTTCTCTCCATCTGTCAATCAGAGGATACGGCACAGTAGAGTCAAAGGACCCTTCTGTCCTGAGTGGCAAGATGTTCATAACTTCCACAGGAGCTTTCCTCTTCTGACCTGAGCCACCTGCACCAGAAGGAATACCAGCTTCTCTGGCCTTCTTGTTCTGCCTCCTAACATATCTGAGCCTCTGCTCTTCATCTATGTTCTTCCTGATTCTGGCTTGCCTCTCCTCTGGAGTCTCTTCCTTGTATCTCTTCTCTGCTTCTTCGACAACAGATTCAAGGAAACTCTTCTTTACTTTTCTAATCTTTCTCTTAGCAGGACCAGGAATGATAGAAGGATCCTGCTCAGCTTCAGATGACTCTTCTTCTGCAGCAAGCTGTTTAGCCATAGATAGAGATTTCAACTCTTCTTTCTTCTTCTTCTGCAACTCAGCCTGGGCCAATGTGTTCTCCAGCAGGTCCAGACGAGCTCCATGGCTAAAAAGAGTCTCATTTGTGGTCTTAGCCAGATCAGTTCTGGCCTTCTCTTCCCCCTTTTTAACTTCATCAAGGAGGGGCTCCACTACCTGCCTTATGAGATCAGGCAAGGCAGTGTTGGAGGAAGAGTGAAGATCACGAAGCTGCTTGGCCTCCTCCAGGTAGGCTTTAGACTCTGCAACAAGTCTCTCCTGCATCTCCAACATCTCCTGGAGGGAGTCTTTCAACTTAGCAGTCTGAATCATCTGGCTGGCCATCTCCACCTTGAGAACAGAGACTGGCCTCATCTGCTCCAGCACGTGCTCCTGGAGCTGCTTCTGGCTATGCATGACATCTAATTTGACAAATAAACCATTAGCCTTGAATGAAGCTTTAACCTCTGCCAGAGAGGACTTGAGCTGCTTCATAAAGATTCTCCTCTCATGCTTAATCTGATGCTCAATCATAGCAGGGGTCATATGTTGAATTGCTTTGGAAAAGCGCCCTATCTGCATGATCTGCTCGTTGAAGAAAGCCTTCATCTTCTGGAGCACTGCAGGAGACATCTCAAAGTCCTCCTCGTCTGAATAAAGCTCTGGAGGGAAGACAAAGTGAGGACCAAACTTGTAAGTGGGGCCCTCTGGAGTGAGCATAACTCCTCTCTGGATGAGCAGGGTGCGAATCAAGACCTTAGCTGCACCAGGGGTCTCCAGCTCTGCTGGGTTCTGAATGTTCATCTTCTGCTTCAGCTCAATCTCCCAAGCAGTGAAGTTGGAGGCACCCATTTCCTCAAGCAATAGCATCAGGTCCTCCACATCTTCAAGTCTGGCCTTGCTCCAGACCTTGGCATCAGTAAGCTCTGCCAGAAGTGGTAAGTGCTCCAGAAGAACTGGAAAATGCTCTCTTAGACAGAGCTGAGCACTTACACTCATACTCTGCCTAATGGGACCCATTTCTGCAGATGAGAAAGTGAAGGGTTTGGGCCCAGAGGCAGAGGAGGAAGGGGCTAAGTCAACAGGCTCAAGTGAAGCTTCCTCATCTTCACTATCATCGCTGGTTAAATAGGTTGGGGAGGGGGGGAGGGCCAACGAATCCCAGGGCCATAGAAATGGTTGGGTCCTGGTCTGTATGGGTTTGGGGAGGGTTTGGATTTTGTGAAGTAGAGGTGGTAGGGATTGGTTGCTCTGCACCAGAAGAGGAAGGAATATCTGGTACAGAATGTGTAGGAGGGATTTGGGAGGTGGAAGGGGGGACTTCTGCACCAGAGGAGGTTGAGGGTACCTCTGATACAGAAGGTGGGGGAGAGGGGTTAGTGGGAAGATGTGTTTGGGAGTTTGGGGAAGAAGGTGTTTGTGTAGGAATGGTAGAGGGAGTAGAGACGGGGGTATCTGGGATAGTCTGCTCTGGTGGAAGAATGGGGTTACCAGATGCAGATGAGGTTTGGGGAATGTTATCTGGGGGAGAGGTAGAAGGGGAAACAAGATTTATGGGGGAGGAAGAGGTAAAGGAAGGGTTTACCTCTGCTGGGTCAACACCAGCAGGCACAACACACTCTGGAGCATCCTCCATCATCTGGGTGGCATCCTCAATGGCCTTCTCCAAGGCCTCTCCAAGATCAGACCCAGAGTCTGAATCTTGAAGAAGGGCTCTCTTGGCCTTGGATTTCCTCACAAGAGGCACTTCCTCTTCTTTCTCTTCTTCTTCTGATGGCTCATCCACCAGAAGGGTTTTCTTGGGAGCTCCTCTGCCAGTCCTTGGCATCTTGGCAGATTTCTTCTTGGCCTCCTCTGGCCTCTTCCTCTTTGAAGCTCCTGCCTTCTTGGCAACCTCACTCTTCTTCTTCAGTACATCAAGAAGAGGGATCTGGTCCTCCTCAGAGGAACCAGAGAAAGCAACAGTTGAAGAACCAGTTGCTCCAGCAGCTTTCTTCTGGGTCTTCTGCTGCTGCTGCTGCTTCTGCCCCTTAGCAGGTGAGGGAATGGCTTGAAGGGGAGGGGCAGGGATGGCTTGCTCACCATCAGAATCAGGATGGCCATGGAGAGGACCATCCTTGGAGAACATAATCTTGGACTTATGAAAGCCCTTACACCAGGATTGTCTCCATTTCTTCTCTGGAAGAATCGAATCCAGAATTAGGGTGAGTTTTGTGCCCAATGATACATTAGCATTGAACACAAATTGTTGCTCTCCTGGCAACTGGGGGCATTCTTCCTTCTGAATTTTCATCTTGTTCTTCCTCAGCACCCCCCAGAAGAACTCAGCCCAGTTACATTGAACACCATCCAGAATGGCCCTCATAACACAGAGCCTGCCAACGAAGATGGCATCTGTGCTATGGCTCTCACACATGAGAATCTTAACCACAATGTCAAATAGCACCTTATACTTCTGCCTAAGATGCTTGTCCAAGAAACCCTTAGAAATATTCTGGCATGAATTTCTGGCAAACATCTTGAAGGATTCCAACGCCTCTCCTTCTCTGTACTTCAGTGGGTCTACACCTTCCGCAGAAAGATTACCAAAAAGACCACAGAAGTCTGCCTTAGAGAAAACAAGATCCTCTGAATCAATCTTGGAAGAAATATAGTCTTCATGGATCTTCATCCGGATAAGAAATTGTGCAGCATATCCATCCAAGGTACGCAGATCCTTAGGAACCTTTGAGATCAACTCCTCCAGCCCAGAACGTCGGAGAAGTTCCAAAATCTCCAAAGCGGCCGGATTCTTAGTGGAATAGAAGTCCACCACCATTTCTGTCTTGAGTTTCTTGCAGACATAGTCTGGATCGAAATTGCACTTGGGTGCCATAACTGTGAAAGAGAGAGAGAGAGAGAGAATGCTTTGCAGAGAGAGGTTAGGGTTTGAATAGTATAGAAAAGTGAAAGGACAGATTGAAAACAAAATTGATTTAAATAGAGTAATACGCATGGCTTGAGAATTAAATGAAGTATGAACGCGTGTTGTTTCAAATTCAATTTAGGAAACAAAATCAATTTTAGCATTGATTGACATTTTGCACAGTGATTAAATCTGATGGCCACGATGAAAGGCAAGATACAGATTTAATCTGGTGCGTTGGCATAGTCATTGGGACTGGGCATAAAGTGGTTTTGTGGCAGTCAAGAGAAAAAGCGAAATGATTGCCTAGGCCCTATACCCTAGTCTTAAATACACTCCGAAGTTGAAAGGTTTTGAGTGTACTTACTAATTTGAAAAGTGTATCCCAATGATCAGAGGCCAGAGTAGAAAAGACATACCTGTCACCTGATATTGTAACCAGATGATACCACAATAAGTCTGGTGATACTTCTCCTCTGATGGAACTCATCTGGTCCTGGTCAGTAAAGACTTTGGACATATCTCTGACTCAGCACCTCATCTGGGATAAGTGTCACCTGGTGTATACCTCATCTGGAAGTATACCCTCTCTGATATATCTAATCTGCAGGTATGTTAGCATAAGGAAAAATTTATGAAGAAAATTAATAAAGTAAGGATACTTCTCTGATATTCCCCCTAAATCAAATCTGTCTCTGGATCCAACAAACCTAACTCAAAGGCTAACTCTCTGAATCTGGTCTCAGCCAAATGCTTGGTTAAAATATCTGCTCTCTGCCTCTCTGTTGCAATCTTTTCCATCCTTATATCTCCCTTCTCAACATGATCTCTGATAAAATGATGCCTTATATCAACATGTTTGCATCTGGTATGAAGAACTGGATTCTGGGTGATTGCAATGGCACTATTACTATCACAGAAAATAGGAATATCCTTAGCTCTAATCTGGTAGTCCCTAAGCTGTTGACTAATCCAAAGTAGTTGAGAACAACAACTCCCTGCAGCCATGTACTCTGCTTCTGTTGTTGATGTAGCAACTGAAGTCTGCTTCTTGGAAAACCAGGATACCAATTTATTCACTAAAAATTGGCATGTTCCACTTGTAGATTTCCTATCTATTCTGCACCCACCATAGTCTGAATCTGAATAACCACTCAATTCTAAATTGTCATCTGCAGGATACCATAATCCTAAATTCACAGTTCCCTTGAGATATTTCAATATCTTTCTAGCTGCTTCCAAGTGACTTTTCTTGGGATTAGCTTGAAATCTGGCACAAACTCCTACAGCAAAAGTAATAGCTGGTCTGCTTGCAGTCAGATACAAAAGAGAACCAATAAGTGCTCTGTACTGAGTCTGGTCCACACTCTCTCCAGACTCATCTGGATCCATGTTGAAATTTGTCATCATAGGGATCTTGGCTGCCTTGCTAGATCCTATTCCAAATTTCTCTAACATGTTTCTGGTGTACTTAGCTTGATTAATAAAGATTCCCTTCTCTGATTGCTTAACCTGCAAACCCAAAAAGTAATTCAATTCTCCCATCATGGACATCTCAAACTGTCCCTGCATGAGCTCACCAAACTTCTCACACAGCTTCTTGTTAGGGGATCCAAATATGATGTCATCAACATATATTTGGACCAGAAGGATGTCCTTTCCTTCTTCTTTCCTAAAGAAGGTCCTATCAATCTTACCTTTTGTAAAACCATTGTCCAGAAGAAATTGAGATAGAGTGTCATACCATGCTCTGGGTGCCTGCTTCAGCCCATAAAGAGCTTTCTTAAGCTTAAACACCTTGTCACCTTGTTCAAAACCAGGAGGTTGTTCCACATACACTTCCTCAATGAGAATCCCATTAAGAAAGGCAGATTTCACATCCATCTGGTATACTTTGAACTTCATGTGAGCAGCATATGCTAAGAACAATCTGATAGCTTCTAGTCTGGCAACAGGAGCAAATGTCTCATCATAGTCTATTCCTTCAGACTGAGAATAGCCCTGGGCCACTAGCCTTGCCTTGTTCCTAGTAATGACATCATTCTCATCTTTCTTATTTTTGAAAACCCACTTAGTGCCTATCACCTTTTGATGTCTTGGTCTGTCTACCAGCTCCCAAACATCCTGTCTGGTGAATTGATTCAATTCCTCCTGCATAGCAACAATCCAATTTGAATCTTTCAGTGCCTCCTTGATGTTCTTGGGCTCAATCAAGGACACATAGCAACTGAATAAGGCAGCTAAGTTAATAGTTCTCCTAGTCTGGACACCCTTAGTTGGATCTCCTAAGATCAGATCATTGGGGTGATCAACCAGGGTCCTCCTTCCCGTGGTCTTGCCTGGGTGATCATCTTCTGTAGTACCTTGGTGATTATCACCACCTGCAGAAGAGCTTCCCCCTACAGGAGTTCCAACCTCTTCTGGTTCTGCTCCTCGTGAAGGCTGCTGCTTCAGAGAACCAGGAGATGGGTCAACATCTGAATCTGAATCTGAATCAAGAATGGGTGGATTGACCTTGATAACTCTGGGTGTAGCCTGATTCTGGGTCTCATCTGAAGACTTAGAATCCACCTTGCACTCAAAAGTAGATTCATCAAAAACAACATGAGGTGTTTCCTCCACACAAAGTGAATTCTTATTAAAAACTCTAAAAGCTTTACTGGTGCTGGAATATCCCAAAAATATTCCATCAGCCACTTTAGCATCAAAGGTTCTTAATTTAGATTTCCCATTGTCATGGATGAAACACTTACATCCAAAAACATGAAAATATGAAACAGATGGGGTTTTACCTTTCCATACCTCATATGGGGTCTTATTGTGTCTCTGGGCAATCAGGCACCTGTTCTGAGTGTAACAAGCTGTATTGATGGCCTCTGCCCAAAATCTCTGTGGAGTGTTGTACTCTGCCAGAAGTGTTCTTGCAGCTTCTTTGAGAGTCCTATTCCTCCTTTCTGCAACTCCATTTTGTTGAGGTGTTCTGGCAGCAGATGTCTCATGAAAAATCCCATGATCCTTGCAATAATCTGCAATATGTGAATTCAAAAACTCTGTTCCTTTGTCACTCCTGATCCTGACAATGCTCTAGTTCTTCTCATTCTGAATCTGCTTGAAGAACTCTGGCAGCTTAGTCATAGTTTCATTTTTCTTAAACAAGAACACTACCCAAGTGTATCTTGAAAAGTCATCTACTATTACTAAGGTGTACTCCCTTCCACTGAAACTAAGAGGAGAAACAGGTCCAAACAGGTCCATGTGAAGTAGTTGAAGTACTCTGGTTGTGGTTGTGCTCTGGACATCCTTAAAGGAAGTCTTGGGTTGTTTACCCTTCTGGCATGAACCACAAACCTGATCCTTCTTAAACACTTCATTAGGAAGACCTCGAATGAGACATTTTCTGGCAATCTTGTTCAATGTTTTGAAGTTAAGATGACACAATCTCTTGTGCCAAATCCAGCTGTTCTCTGCAGATCCTTTAGCAACCAGGCAAGCATTTCTTGGGCAACTGCTAAAATCTGCAAGATAAATGTTACCCTTCCTCAGCCTATTAGCAAGATATCATTATAATCAGAAGAGAAAACAGTGCATGAATCACTAGAAAACTTCACTGAGTATCCCTTGTCACAGAATTGGGATACTGAAAGCAGATTATGCTTGAGTCCTTCTACGTAGTAGACTTCATCTACAGATACTCCATTGAAGGTCAACTTTCCACCTCCTCTGGTGACTCCATAGTTGTTGTCACCAAACATCACTCTTGGTCCATTTAATGGCTTGAAATCTTGGAGATTGTCCTTCTGGAAGGTCATGTGCTTGGAACATCCACTATCAATGTACCAGACATGGTTGCTTGAAAATCCTTTCTCCAATGGACTCTTATCTACCTGCAGAGAGATCAATTAGGTCCCCTACTAGTGCTGGGTCCTGATTGGTTAGTTGCAGGTTCTGTAGGAATCCATAGATAAAGATCATCCCTTGATGGATGAGGAGATCTTATCTTCCTTCTAAATCTATCTACCAGTACATGTCCTCTTACTATGACATATTGAGCTATTGGTCTGATAAGGACACCTTTCCTATAAACTGGTCTGGTGTACCTTTTCTCGAATCTGGCCTTTGGAATGGCCTGCCTCAAAGACATGGTCTTAAAGGTCTGGTTGTAAGGGTACATCCTAGAAGAACCATCTCTGGTGTCATAACTCCCCAGATCAGTTGGTTTTCTATAGATGGGTCTGGAAGACCTCCTCTGGTTCTGATAATTAGACTTGTTCTGGTGATTATGGTTCCTTTGAGTATACCTATTCTGGAATTGATTCCTCTGAGAAAATTGTCTCTGGGGTACCTGGTTCTGCTGAACATTGTTCCTTCTCTGGTAGTTGTTACTCTGATTGGTATTCCCCTTTCTTGAGTGTTTCCTTTGAGGTCCCCTAATCTGTTTAGGTTCCCTTTGAGGATTTCTCTGGGGTCCTCCAATTTGAGTAATTCCTACTCCTTGGGACTCATTGTTCACAGAACCATCAATCTTTAATGGTTCCCCTTTTTGACACTTATTCTCTAACATCTTCTCTTCCAGAACAGTCAACTCTTCTGGACCATTTGTTATTTGATTAACAGAGTGATTCCTTTTCCAATCAGGATTGTGAACCACCTTGTAACCATTACCAGTTAAGTCTTTATCATTCCAGATTTCTACCAATTTACCAGCTCTTACAGACTTGTCTTTGTTATAAAAGTACTTGTGAGTTTTAGTGGTAATTCCAGAATATCCTAAACCACTCTTATCACAAATGCGCTGAGAAGACTCTGATATGATAGATACAACAGATGGTATCTTAGGAGCTTCTCTGGGCATAGGTATCTCTTCTATGTTGTGGACAACTTGTTTTCCCTTGATAAGAGTTTGGTATTTGGCTCTGAGTTCAGTGATCTCATCCTCTTGAGAATTCCTTTCTTTCATGAGTTGATCTACCAGAGTATCTCTTTCTTTGATCTTATCCTGAAGTTCAGAGACTTCTTTGGAATGATCTTTCATGAGTTCTCTGGTGGATTTGTGCTCATGAGAGAGAGATTGAACTTCAGCTCTGAGCCTACCATTCTCTTTCTCAAGTTTTTGACAGAGTTGGACACAATTTTGGAGATCTGATAGCATTTGTTGCATATCAGACTCTCTGGAGTTACCAGATGATTTAGAGGATTCAGTACATTTGGAATTAGATAAAACAAGAGTAGTTTCATTTACCTCAGCAATGTCTGCCATGAGACACACATCATCATCTGAACCAAAGTCAGAACAAGAAGAACTGGAACTAGTATCCTCCTCCTCTGCTTCTGCCAGCAATGCCCTCTTATCTGCATACCTCCTATCTCTCTTGATTCTTTTCTCTTCTCTTTCCCTAGGAGTAAGCTGAGGACAATCATAACTATAGTGACCAGTCTTGTTGCATGTGTAGCAGGCATTGTCTCCTCTGGGACTAGGACTTGGCTCTCTCCTCCTCTGGTTGTAGTCTGATCTGGCTGGACTACTTTCTCTCCTCTGGTAGTCAGGTCTGCCAGAGCTACCATCCCTCCTCTGAAGATCTGATCTCCCAGAGTTGCCAGGGTTGTCATCTCTCCTCCTCTCTGGAGTTCTGAATCTGGTCTCCCTTGAGTCTCCAGATGTCTTCTCCTTCTCTGCAGGCTTGAAAGAACTCTTCCTGTTTCTGGTAGACTCCTTCCAATGCTTTTTGTACCTGCCATATTTTGAACTTATTTTATCTAATTTATGAGTTAGAAGTGCTACCTGCTCCTTGAGGCTCAAGTCATCTGCAGTAGACTCCTTTGGCTTGACATCAGATTTGAGAGTTGAAGAGAATGCAACTCCTTTCTGGCCAGAAGAGGAAACCTCTTCTGTTTGATCCTCCTCTTGAAGATCATATTCGTAAGCTTTGAGATCAGACAACAAAAGATGGTGATCCAGAGTGTTGAGATCCTTGTTGTCCTTGATCACAGTGACTTTAATTCTCCACCTGCTTGTTAGTGAACGTAATATTTTACTATTAATCTATTTTTCAGAATAGGTCTTACCTAAGGCACTAGCCTTGTTCAAGAGATTCGTGAGACGCATGTCCAGCTGGTCAATGGTCTCGTCTGGTTTCATCTTAAATGTGTCAAAAGAGTGTTGAACAGCTTGGAGCTTGTTATCTTTAATCTTCTCTGTTCCTTCACAGAGCAGAGCTAACTTGTCCCACATCTCTTTTGCAGTGGTGCACGTCCTGACCTTTTCAATAACTTCTTTAGTAAGAGTGTTGATAATCTCAGTCCTCGCCACTTGGTCCAGGTTATGTAGCTTTCTTTCATCGTTGTCAAGTTCGTCTTTCTTTTTGAGGATTCGTTGTCTGGGAACTCTATCCTCTGCAGCGTCGCTAGTTTCTTCTCTGGACTCAGACCTGCCACTATCAATAGGAGTCCAGTAAAATTTAATGGGGCCACTTTCAACCACATCTAACATGCGGTGGTGGATAGCTCCAAGATGATTACTCATCATGAAGCTCCAGTGGCTATAATCCTCGAACGAGAATTCTGGCAGTTTGCGACTCTTATAAGAAGATTTCGAAGACATATTGATAAGAAATTTAGGGAAATAACAAGAACTTGAATAAAAGCACTAAAGAGCAATGGATCTACCCGGTGACCACCAAAAGCTTTTCAAAGCAGTGGTCGTTGACACACTGCTCTGATACCACTTGTTGGTCCCACTCGATAGATTAATTGCGGAAGCTTATGTTATAATGTCTTTCCAAAATCTTTTATAAGAGAGCAATAATCAATAATTAAAATAAAGCGATAAATGACACAAGATATATAGTGGTTCGGATAAATATCCTACGTCCACTCTCCCTTATCACCAAGGGGTCTCACTATCAACCAACTCACAAACTTACTCACTGGAATTTCCGAAGTACCAGCACCTTCTTACAAACTCTTTAGATCTAACTTCGATCTAAAGATAGACTTACTCCAACCTTGTCTAACAAGATGAACAGGTTGAGTATATAAACTCCTTACGAGTAGATGAGTAATTAAGAACACAAGTGAGTACAATATGCGTAGTGATCAAAAGCTTAGTATGGCTATATGCGCGTGAATGATTCTAGAGCTTTTTCTTGATCTGCACTCAAGTATATATAGAGGGGATTAGGGACATAGCCGTTGGGAGGCTGATCCAATCAGATCCTCTATATATGGAAGCTTCAATCAATCAATTCCCTAATTGATTGATTAGGTTGGTGAGATCTTGATTGATTATCCTCAAATACTTTCCAATCCTGATCTTGATTTGACTTGATTAATTACCAACGGATCAAAGCTTCCAATTACCTAACTCTGATACTCAACAGAGAAGGCAGGACCAGACACCAGGCAACCTCGGTGTCTTCTGGTCCTTATCTGGTGAACAACCAGAATACTCAGTAGAATAAGGGGATCAAACTGAGCATCTTTTGTTCCACCAGACTCGTCTGGTCCGGACTCGTCTGGTCTGGGGAAGGAACTCTGCCTCTGGTCTGATCTCATCTGGAGAAGTCTTCTGGTGGAGTCCTCTGGTGAAGTCTTCTGGTGACTCTTCTGGTGAAGTCTTCTGGTCTGGCAGTTCCCCCTAGACTAAGTCCTAATCTAGATCATCATCTGGCTAACAGGTCCAGATGGTCCTATTACATCTTCTGGTTTGTTTTAACTCATCAAAACTAACAATTTTTATCCTAACAATAAGACTCCATATGAGGTATGGAAAGGTAAAACCCCATATGTTTCTTATTTTCATGTTTTTGGATGTAAGTGTTTCATCCATGACAATGGGAAATCTAAATTAAGAACCTTTGATGCTAAAGTGGCTGATGGAATATTTTTAGGATATTCCAGCACCAGTAAAGCTTTTAGAGTTTTTAATAAGAATTCACTTTGTGTGGAGGAAACACGTCATGTTGTTTTTTATGAATCTGCTTTTGAGTGCAAGGTGGACTCTAAGTCTTCTGATGAGACCCAGAATCAGACTACACCCAAAAATTAAAGTCAATCCACCTGTTGGGATATTTCAGTTTTGATGATTTTCCAAAACAACATGTAATAGGTTTGAAAGCAGTCAGGATAGTATCTTTTAGTTTCAGGTCAGGCTAGGTTGTTTCTCAGGAGAACGGGTTATCAGTGGAGGAAGAACTCAGCTGAGGGGGAACTCTACTGAGAGGAACTCAGTGAGGAGGAACTCATTGACACAGCCTGAGGAAGTCAAAATAACATCAAAAAGAGAACAGACTAAAGCCATGTCAGAAGACCTGAACCTGAAGAGAAGCCTGAAGGAAGTTCCACTGAGTATAAACCTGACTTTCTAAGCTGGTCAGTGGACTACTCAGTGAAGAGCATGATCAAGAGGATCAGTGTTGTGCCTAGTAGGACCTGAAGGAGTCAGGCTACTGCGGCTGGGAAGCTTGATAAATAGCCTTATGTCAACTCCCCTGAGTGGACTTCAAGTCTACTGAAGGAAGTCCACTAAGAAGACTTAAAGTCCAATGATGGTTCCTAAGAGGACTTCAAGTCTACTGAAGAAAGGTATCCTGAGAGGATTACAAGTCAGCTGAAGACAAGTCGCCTGAAGTCAGGACTACCCTGATCAAGTACCCAGAACAAAAGAGCCGTTGGACTCAGTCCACGTGGACCAATCAAGTCAAGGCAGCAAATCTGACAAAAGCTGACAAAGGCCATACTTTACTGAAAAGGAGAATTTCACTCCATAGATAGTCTGGATTTGAATGTTACTCTCTCCAACGGTAACATTCAAATCCACACTATAAATACAAACTCAAGCTTCATTTGTGAATAAGCAAGGAGCTGATGTGAGAGTGGTGCGTTACAAGGGAGGCATAAGGAGGCACCATCTCCATCAAGAACACTGACCTGAGTTCTTCATAGTCATATTTGAGTGTTCCAGTTTGTATACTCGAGCTCATCATATACATCCTAAGCTTAGAGAGATTTTCCCAACCTTAGTTTAAAGGTTAAAACCATGTAAGGGAAAATCTCACCTAGTTGGAGAGAACCAAACCAAACTAAACCCTTTTCAGAATAGTGTTAGGTGTTGCAGTGAGGTGAGGAGAGGCAGTCCCTGAGTGAAGAGGGATGTGAGGCCAGTTCGAGAGGCAGCTCCGCGGAGGGGTGTGAGTCCAGTTGTGAGTGCACCTTGGCACGTTAAAAACAAGAATCCCGGGTAGTGGATTTCCTGTTAAATCAGGCAGTGGATGTAGGAGCTTGAGCCTCCGAACCACTTTACATTGTTGTGTTCTTTATTGCTTTACTGACTTGCATAACATCAGTGTTAAAACAAAAATTTCTCCTAATTTCCCATATTGTCTTTATTTGTGAATGAAAAAAACGGGACCAACAATTGGTATCAGAGCAGGTTGTTCACATGACCACTGATCTAGTTTTGTTAAGAGAATTGGTCAACCGAGCAGATCTTAAATGTTTTAAAACTATGAGAACTTCTGCATATTTCAAACTATTACATGTGCTCTGACCTCATTCTTGTAATAGAAAATCTTTTTGTTAGAAGTTTTGGAATCATCAAAAAGGGGAAAATTGTTGGGATATTTCAGTTTTGATGATTTTCCAAAACAACATGTAATAGGTTTGAAAGCAGTCAGGATAGTATCTTTTAGTTTCAGGTCAGGCTAGGTTGTTTCTCAGGAGAACGGGTTATCAGTGGAGGAAGAACTCAGCTGAGGGGGAACCCTACTGAGAGGAACTCAGCTGAGGGGGAACTCTACTGAGAGGAACTCAGTGAGGGGGAACTCATTGACACAGCCTGAGGAAGTCAAAATAACATCAAAAAGAGAACAGACTAAAGCCATGTCAGAAGACCTGAACCTGAAGAGAAGCCTGAAGGAAGTCCCACTGAGTATAAACCTGACTTTCTAAGCTGGTCAGTGGACTACTCAGTGAAGAGCATGATCAAGAGGATCAGTGTTGTGCCTAGTAGGACCTGAAGGAGTCAGGCTACTGAGGCTGGGAAGCTTGATAAATAGCCTTATGTCAACTCCCCTGAGTGGACTTCAAGTCTACTGAAGGAAGTCCACTAAGAAGACTTAAAGTCCAATGATGGTTCCTAAGAGGACTTCAAGTCTACTGAAGAAAGGTATCCTGAGAGGATTACAAGTCAGCTGAAGACAAGTCGCCTGAAGTCAGGACTACCCTGATCAAGTACCCTGAACAAAAGAGCTGTTGGACTCAGTCCACGTGGACCAATCAAGTCAAGGCAGCAAATCTGACAAAAGCTGACAAAGGCCATACTTTACTGAAAAGGAGAATTTCACTCCATAGATAGTCTGGATTTGAATGTTACTCTCTCCAACGGTAACATTCAAATCCACACTATAAATACAAACTCAAGCTTCATTTGTGAATAAGCAAGGAGCTGATGTGAGAGTGGTGCGTTACAAGGGAGGCATAAGGAGGCACCATCTCCATCAAGAACACTGACCTGAGTTCTTCATAGTCATATTTGAGTGTTCCAGTTTGTATACTCGAGCTCATCATATACATCCTAAGCTTAGAGAGATTTTCCCAACCTTAGCTTAAAGGCTAAAACCATGTAAGGGAAAATCTCACCTAGTTGGAGAGAACCAAACCAAACTAAACCCTTTCCAGAATAGTGTTAGGTGTTGCAGTGAGGTGAGGAGAGGCAGTCCCTGAGTGAAGAGGGATGTGAGGCCAGTTCGAGAGGCAGCTCCGCGGAGGGGTGTGAGTCCAGTTGTGAGTGCACCTTGGCACGTTGAAAACAAGAATCCCGGGTAGTGGATTTCCTGTTAAATCAGGCAGTGGATGTAGGAGCTTGAGCCTCCGAACCACTTTACATTGTTGTGTTCTTTATTGCTTTACTGACTTGCATAACATCAGTGTTAAAATAAAAATTTCTCCTAATTTCCCTTATTGTCTTTGTTTGTGAATGAAAAAAATGGGACCAACACCACCTATTCTTGATTCAGATTCAGATTCAGATGATGACCCATCTCCTGGTTCTTTGAAGCAGAAGCCTTCACAAGGAGCAGAACCAGGAGAACTCTTAACTTAGCTGCCTTATTCAGCTGCTATGAATCCTTAATTGAGCCCAAGAACGTCAAGGAGGCACTGAAAGATTCAAATTTGATTGTTGCTATGCAGGAGGAGTTGAATCAATTCACCAGACAGGATGTTTGGGAGCTGGTAGACAGACCAAGACATCAAAAGGTGATAGGAACTAAGTGGGTTTTCAAGAATAAGAAAGATGAGAATGATGTCATTACTAGGAACAAGGCAAGGCTAGTGGCCCAGGGCTATTCTCAGTCTGAAGGAATAGACTATGATGAGACATTTGCTCCTGTTGCCAGACTAGAAGCCATCAGATTGTTCTTAGCATATGCTGCTCACATGAAGTTCAAAGTATACCAGATGGATGTGAAATCTGCCTTTCTTAATGGGATTCTCATTGAGGAAGTGTATGTGGAACAACCTCCTGGTTTTGAACAAGGTGACAAGGTGTTTAAGCTTAAGAAAGCTCTTTATGGGCTGAAGCAGGCACCCAGAGCATGGTATGACACTCTATCTCAGTTTCTTCTGGACAATGGTTTTTCTAAGGGTAAGATTGATAGGACCTTGTTTAGGAAAGAAGAAGGAAAGGACATCCTTCTGGTCCAAATATATGTTGATGACATTATATTTGGATCTCCTAACAAGAAGCTGTGTGAGAAGTTTGGTGATCTCATGCAGAGTCAGTTTGAGATGTCCATGATGGGAGAAATGAATTACTTTTTAGGTTTGCAGGTAAAACAATCAGAGAAGGGAATCTTCATAAATCAGGCAAAGTACATCAGAATCATGTTAGATAAATTTAGAGTAGGATCTAGCAAAGCAGCCAAGATTCCTATGATGACAAACTTCAACATGGACCCAGATGAGTCTGGAGAAAGTGTGGACCAGACTCAGTACAGAGCACTTATTGGTTCTCTTCTGTACCTGACTGCAAGCAGACCTGATATTACTTTTGTTGTAGGAGTGTGCGCCAGATTTCAAGCAAATCCCAAGAAAAGTCATTTGGAAGCAGCTAGGAAGATATTGAAATATCTTAAGGGAACAGTGACTTTAGGATTATGGTATCCTGCAGATGACAACTTAGAATTGAGTGGTTATTCAGGTTCAGACTATGGTGGATGCAGAATAGATAGAAAGTCTACAAGTGGAACATGCCAATTTTTAGGGAATAAATTGGTATCCTGGTTTTCGAAGAAGCAGACTTCAGTTGCCACATCAATAACAGAAGTAGAGTACATGACTGCAGGGAGCTGTTGTTCACAACTACTCTGGATTAGTCAATAGCTTAGGGACTACCAGATTAGAGCTAAGGATATTCCTATATTCTGTGATAGTAATAGTGCAATTGCAATCACCCAGAATCCAGTTCTTCATACCAGGTGTAAACATGTTGATATAAGTCGTCATTTTATCAGAGATCATGTTGAGAAGGGAGATATAAGGATGGAAAATATTGCAACAGAGAAGCAGAGGGCAGATATTTTAACTAAGCCTTTGGCTGAGACCAGATTTAGAGAGTTAGCTTTTGAGTTAGGATTGTTGGATCCAGAGACAGATTTGTTTTAGGAGGAACAACAGAGAAGTATCCTTTGTTTCATTACTTTACTTCATATATTTATTCTCAAACTAACATACCTGCAGATTAGACATATCAGAGATGGTATATATCCAGATGAGGTATACATCAGGTGACACTTGTCCCAGATGAGGTGCTGAGTCAGATTCCAGAAATGTCCAAAGTCTTCTCTGACCAGGACCAGATGAGTTCCATCAGAGGAGATGTAGCACCAGACTTGCTGTGGTATCATCTGGTTACAATATCAGGTGACAGGTATGCTTTTACTTCTCTGGCCTCTGATCATTGGGATACACTTTTCAAATTAGTAAATACACTCAAAACATTTCAACTTCGGGGTGTATTTAAGACTAGGGTATAGGGCCTAGGCAATCATTTCGCTTTTTCTCTTGACTGCCACAAAACCCCTTTATGCCCAGTACCAATGACCACGCCTACGCACCAGATTAAATCTGTATCTCGCCTTTCATCGTGGCCATCAGATTTAATCGATGTGCAATATGTCAATCAATGCATAAACTGATTTTGTTCCCTAAATTAAATTTGCTATTACACGCGATCACACTTCATTTATTAATCAAGCCACACGTATTGCCCTATTTAAATCAAATTTCTTTTCAATTTGCTTTTCACGTTTCCATTTTTTTTACAAACCCTAACTTCTCTCTGCAAAGTATTGCTCTCTCTCTCTCTTTCACAGAAATGGCCCCTCCGTGCAACTTTGACCATGAATTGATGATGAAGAAACTTAAAACAGAGATGGTGGTTGACTTTTACACCACCAAGAATCCTTCTGCACTGGCCATTTTGGAGTTGTTAAGAAGGTCAGGCGTCGAGAAGTTGATCTCCACAGTTCCCAGAGATCTTCGCACCCTAGATGGTTATGCGGCCCAGTTTCTGGTCCGTATGAAGATTAATGAAGACCACATCTCTTCAAAGATTGACAAGGGAGATTTGGTGTTTTCCAAGCATGACTTCTGTGCGCTGTTTGGAAACATTTCGGCTGAAGGGGTGGATCCTTTAACCTACAAGGAAGACGATATTGTGGGTTCCTTCAAGTTGTTTGCTCGTTCTTCTTGCCAGAATATAACGAAGGGATTTTTGGATAAGCATCTGAGGCAAAAGTACAAGGTACATTTTGATATTGTGGTGAAGGTGCTGATGTGTGAGAATCACAGCACGGATGCGATTTTTAACGGCAGGATGTGTGTGATGAGGGCTCTGTATGACGGCATTCAGTGCAATTGGGCAGAGTTCTTTTGGGGAGTTTTGAGAAAGAATAAGGTGAAAGTGAACAAGGAGGCTTGTCCTTCCAAGCCAGGGGAGATGCAGTTCTACTTTACTTCAAATGTCTCGTTGGGAACGAAACTTACTCTGATCTTGGACTCATTGCTTCCAGAGAAGAGATGGAAGGAATCCTGGTGCAGAGGATTCCATAAGTCCAAGATACTGTTCTCCAAGGATGGCCCTCTCCATGGTCATCCTGATTCTGATGGTGAGCAAGCCATCCCTGCCCCTCCTCTACAGGCAGTACCCTCACCTGCAAAGGGGCAGAAGCAGCAGCCCAAGCAGAAGACCCAAAAGAAAGCTGTTGCACCAACTGGCTCCTCTACGGTTGTCTTCTCTGGTTCCTCGGAGAAGGACCAGATTCCCCTTCTGAATATTCTGAAGAAGAAGGGTGAAGTATCTGAGGCTACCAAGAAGGCTGGAGCAGCCAAAAGGAAGAGGCCAGAGGAGGCGAAGAAAGGCTCTGCTAAGAAGTCAAGGACTAGCAGGAAGGCCAAGAAAACACTTCTGGTGGATGAGCCATCAGAGGAAGAGGTTGAGCCTCTTAAGAAGAAATCCAAGGCCAAGAGAGCCATATTTCAAGATTCAGACTCTGGCTCTGATCTTGGAGAGGCCTTGGAGAAGGCCATTGATGAAGCTTCTCTGATGATGGAGGATGTCTCTGCTCCAGAGCATGTTGTACCTGCTGATGTTGACTCAGCAGAGGTAAACCCTTCCATTCCTTCTTCTACCCCTATTAATCTTGTTTCTCCCTCTACCTCTCCCCCAGATAACCTTCCCCAAACTCCATCTGCTTCTGGTAACCCCATTATTCCACTAGAGCAGACTTTACCAGATACCCCCATATATACTCTCTCAACCGTTCCTACCCAAACACCTTCTCCCCCAAATTCCCAAACACATCTTCCCACAAACTCCTCCCCCCAGCTTCTGTACCAGAGGTGCCATCATCCTCTTCTGGTGCAGAAATTCCCCTTCCAAACACTTCCCCTTCACAAACTCCAATCCCACCTTCTGTACCAGAGATCCCATCTTCTTCTGGTGCAGAGCAACCCATCCCCTCCACTTCTACCTCACAAAATCCTACCCCTCCCCAATCCCATACAGACCAAGACCCAACCATTTCTATGGCTCTGGGATTCGTTGGCCCTCCCCCTTCTCCCACCTGTTTAACAAGTGATGATAGTGAAGATGAGGAAGCTTCACTTGAGCCTGCTAACTTAGCACCTTCCTCCTCTGCCTCTGGGCCCAAACCCTTCACTTTCTCATCTGCAGAAATGGGTCCCATTAGGCAGAGTATGAGTGTAAGTGCTCAGCTCTGGCTAAGAGAGCATTTCCCAGTTCTTCTGGAGCACTTACCCCTCTTGGCAGAGCTTACTGATGCCAAAGTCTGGAGCAAAGCCAAACTTGAAGATGTGGAGGACCTGATGCTTTTGCTTGAGGAAATGGGTCCCTCCAACTTCACTGCTTGGGAGATTGAGATAAAGCAGAGTATGAACATTCAGAACCCGGCAGAGCTGGAGACCTCTGGTGCAGCTAAAGTCTTGATTCGCACCCTGCTCATTTAGAGAGGGGTAATGCTCACTCCAGAGGGCCCTACTTACAAGTTTGGGCCTCACTTTGTCTTCCCTCCAGAGCTGTACTCAGATGAGGAAGATTTTGACTTGACTCCTGCCGTGCTCCAGAAGATGAAGACTTTCTTCAACGAGTAGATCATACAGATTGGGCGCTTCTCCAAAGCAATTCAACACATGGCCCCTGCTATGATAGAGCATCAGATCAGGTAGTAGAGGAGGATATTCCTGAAGCAGATCAAGTCTACTCTGGCTGAGGTTAAAGCTTCTTTCAAGGCCAATGGCCTCTTTGTCAAGCTGGATGTGATGCACAGCCAGAAGCAGCTCCAGGAGCACGTGATGGAGCAGATGAGGCCAGTCTCTGTGCTGAAAGTTGAGATGGCCAGCCAGATGAATCAGACTGCCAAGCTGAAGGACTCCCTCCAGGAGATGTTGGAGAAGCAGGAAAGGCTTGTTGCAGAATCTAAAGCCTACCTGGAGGAGGCAAAGCAGCTGCGTGATCTTCACTCTTCCTCCAACACTGCCTTGCCTGATCTCATTAGGCAGGTAGTGGAGCCCCTTCTTGATGCAGTTAAAAAGGGGGAAGAGCAGGCCAGAACTGATCTGGCGAAGACCACCAATGAAACACTTTTTAGCCATGGAGCGCGCCTGGATCTGCTAGAGAACACATTGGCTCAAGCAGAGTTGCAGAAGAAGAAGAAAGAAGAACTCAAATCTCTTACTATGGCTAAGCAGCTTGCTGCAGAAGAAGAGTCAGAAGCAGAACAGGACCCTATCTCTATCTCTGGACCTGCTAAGAAGAAGATCAGAAAATTTAAGAAAAGCTTCTTAGAGGAAGTAGTAGAAGAGGCAGAGAAGAGATTTAGAGAAGAAACGCCTGAAGAAAGGCAAGCAAGGATCAGGAAGAACATAGATGAAGAGCAGAGGCTCTGATATGTTAGAAGGCAAAATAAGAAGAGCAGAGAAGCTGGTATCACTCCTGGTGCCAGTGGATCCAGCCAGAAGAGGAAATGGCCTGTTGAAGTCATGAACATCCTCCCTCTCAGGACAGAAGGGTCCTTTGACTCAACTGTTCCTGTGCCTTTGATAGAAAAATGGAGGGAAGCCAAGACTCTCTGGTTCATTTAACATTACATCCAGAGACCTCCACCAGAGGATGATGCTCTCATCAACAGAACCTTTCACTCCTGGATGAAAGCTTATGATGCAGATTTGTACAAGCAGCTGATGGATTCAACTATTGAGTTCAACCTGGAAGTCACTGCTCTTGAATTCCATTTTCTCAACACTCCAATGGCAGGAGACCAGGTTGATTGGGCTGAATTGAAGAAACTGTACAAGACAAAGGTGTTGGTGAATTTCACCCCAGCATCTTCTGCAGATTTGAAGGCCATTCAAGACAGGTTTTTTGACTGGTTTCTGGTGCCTAAAGATAATAGAAGATATGCCTAGATTAGGACAAAACTTGCCTTGTAATCTGTAATCATTCTATCTTTATTATTAATGAAAGTATCATATCTTCTCTGATCAAAAGACAACCTCTTGTTGTCTTAATTGTTTGTCTGATAAGATCTATTCTAAGGTCTTATCCTTTACTGTTTTCTTGCTTAAGTTTTACTTTTTGATCAGTTCTGGTAGTATTTTAACTCCATCAAAAAGGGGGAAATTATTAGGATAAAAGTTGTTAGTTTTGATGAGTTAAAACAAACCAGAAGATGTAATAGGACCATCTGGACCTGTTAGCCATATGATGATCTAGATTAGGACTTAGTCTAGGGGAACTGCCAGACCAGAAGTATTCACCAGAAGAGTCACCAGAAGACCCCATCAGAGGACTTCACCAGAGGACTCCACCAGAAGACTTCACCAGATGAGACCTGACCAGAGGCAGAGGACCTTCCCCAGACCAGACGAGTCTGGTGGAACAAAAGATGCTCAGTTTGATTACCTGTTTCTACTGAGTATTCTGGTTGTTACCATGGATCTATTTTGAGTGTGGCAGGCAGTATTAATAGCTTCAGCCCAAAATCTTTTAGGAACTTGAGCTTCTGCAAGCATTGTTCTTGTTGCCTCCTTGAGAGTCCTATTTCTTCTTTCAGCTACTCCATTTTGTTGTGGAGTTCTTGCAGCTGAGGTCTCATGTGAAATGCCTAATTCTTTACAGAAATCAGATATAATAGAGTTAATGAATTCAGTGCCCTTATCTGATCTTATCTTTACAATGTTCAGGCTTTTTTCATTGCTAACTTTCTTCAGGAGCTCTGGCAGCCTCAGTTGAGTCTCCTTCTTGCTTGCTAGGAATACCACCCAAGTGTACCTGGAAAAATCATCAACAACAACAAGTGTATATTTTCTTCCATTGATACTTACAGGGGTTACTGGACCAAAGAGATCCATATGTAACAGTTGAAGTACTCTGTCAGTAGAGGTTGCAACTTTGCTTTTGAAAGATGCTTTCACTTCCTTTCTCTCCTGACAGGCTTTACAGATATGTTCTTTGTTGTATACTTCATTTGGCATTCCCTCCACCAGTCCATGTCTTGCTATTCTGTTCATCATCTTGAAGTTCAGATAACTTAGTCTTTTGTGCCACAGCCAATTAGTATCAGTTGAGCTTTTTGCAATAAGACATGCATTTGGTGTGCAAGACTTCCAATCTGCAAGATAGACATTTCATTTTCTTTACCCAGTTAGTAGAACCTGTTGTGAAGATATATTCTTGGCAAAATACAGGTTACAAGAAAATTCAACATTGTATCCTTTATCACAAAACTGACTTGTGGACAGAAGATTGTGCTTAAGTCCACTGACATAGGATACATTGCTTACTCTTACTGAGCCAATTATTAAGGTACCATAACCTTTAGTGGCTCCTTGTGAATTGTCACCAAAGGTGACCTGTGGACCTTTTTTCTCAACAAATTCTGTCAGTAGATCTTTGTTACCAGTCATGTGTCTGGAACATCCACTGTCCAAGTACCTGACTGAAGATTTTAGTGCTTCTTCTTTGTTGAGATCCACTGAGCCCTGCAATCACAATCAAGTTTTAGGTACCCATTTGGTGTTGGGTCCTACCAGGTTAGATGTACCTTTCGGAATCCAAATTTGCCTCACAGTTCTAATCACTTTAGAGTGGCTAATTTGTCTTCCATAAACATCTACATAGATTGCCATCTCCCTAGGTGCCTTGGGAGTAAACTTTCTATGGGTGTCAGCCTTTTAAGGAACAAGAACCTTCTTTATATTCTTTCTTTTAGGCTTGGGTGCACCTGGCCTGAGTTTTTGTTGATAAGGGTATGAAGGGCCTTTTCCTTTAGGCACAAAAGGAATAGGTTTTATGTATGAGTCATTCCTTGAGGAGTGCTCATGTCTGGGTGATTTCAGCTGAGGTTGCTTCATCTGTGAAGACCTCGGCTGATAGTACCTCTGCTGAGGTTTATTTTGATTAGTCAACTGAGCCTTTCCATTTGATTTTGACTGAGTTTGACTTCTCTTTTGTTGGACCTCAGCTGGTCTTTTACCCATATCCAAAGTTTGTGGTTGAAAGGTCACAGACTTAACAAAAACTCTCTTTGTGCCACTTGAGAAGCAACACTCAGAGGACCTTCTGAAGGTTTTGGAAAAAAGCCTATTCCACACATGTTATTAGGATTGATCTGAAAATTTTGAATCTCCTCTATGGCAAGAGAGGGTTTGTTAAGAGCATCAATCCTTTTTAACAAGGTCTCTTCAGATTTATGTAAGTCATCAATTTTCAGGAGAGAATCCTTTATTTGGCTTACCAGTTTTAAATTTTCTTCAGTTAACTTTATCTTAGATTCAGTAAGATCTTTTATCAGTTGATTTTTGCCATTTCCTTGACTCTTGAGGGTTTCCACCTCTTTTGTCAAATCAATGGTAGACTGTGTTGAGTTAAGATCTGCCTGATTCCCAGATTCTATTAACTTAGAGTTTTCTCTCAGAAGATTTTTGTTTTCATCTTGGAGACAAAAACTTGCTTCTTGCAACCTTGAGAAATCAATCATCAATTGTTCCAAAGCGGACTGAAGATTAGGTTCCTCATTTGACTCTAAGCTCAGCTCAGGTGAGTGTTCTAGAGAAATGGATGGTTTAGATTGTACCTCTGGTTCTTCTCTTGCCATGAGACACATGTCATCTTCACTGCTGTCTGAGAACAGTCCATCAGATGACTCCAGATCTTCATCAACATCCTCAGCCACCATGGCTTTCCTTTCTCCATATCTCCTGTCTCTCTTGGTTTGCCTTTCCTTCCTTTCCTTTGTGCTCAGTTGAGGACAATCATATTGAAAATGTCCAATCTTCTTGCACTGGAAGCATCTATTGGCATCATCATTCTTTTCCTCAGTAGACTGCTTGGTCTTTGATGATGATCCTTCACCTCTGTTATAGTTCTTGTAATCGTTTCTCTTCTCCAGCTCAGTTGAGTTTTTCTCTCCTTCTCTGGTGTCTTTCTGTGGATAAATTCTTCCTTCTCTGTTATCCCTGTAAAATCTTTTATACTTGCTAAAACGGCTGTTAAGTTTCTCAAACCTTCTAGCCATCAGGCTGAGTTCCTCTTGCATCTCAGCATTGCTTTGAGATTTGCTTGCCTTTGTACTCTTCTGAGGCTTTGGGGATTTTGGCTCAGTCTCCTTGGCTTTGAAGGCAACTCCCTTCTAAGTTGAGGTCTCATCAGGAGCCCTTTTCCTGTTAAGATCAAACTCATAAGCCTTAAGTTCAGAGAATACCTGTTGCATAGATATGCTGGATAGATCCTTGGTATTCTGCATCATTACAGAGTACACATCCCATCTTGAGGTTAGACCTCTCAGGATTTTTAAGGCAACTTCTCTTTTGGTATAGACTTTTCCCAGAGAGTTTATTTCATTCATGATGTCAGTGAACCTCCCATCAAGCTGGTCAATGGTCTCAGTGGGCTCCATGGTGAACTGCTCATACTTTTGAACAGCTACTGAAAGCTTGTTCTCATTTATCTTGTCAGTTCCTTCACACATGAGAGCAAGAGTGTCCCAAAGTTCCTTTCCAGCCTTGCAATGGGTCACTCTTCCCATTACAGAATCTGAAATGGTTGTGTAGAGAATATTCATGGCTATGAAGTTGAGGTTGTTTCTCCTCCTTTCATCTGTAGTAAAGTTATCTTCATCCTTTGGCCATTCTTCTCTTAGATCTGCGATAGTCTCAGCTGTGGTTCTAGGGTTAGGGGTTATAAAAATAAATGGACCTTTAGTAATTACCCTTAACATTTCATCATGCACACAGGCAAGATGAGCTCTCATTCTGATCTTCCAAAAGTCATAATTTTCCACTGAGAATTGTGGAAGCTTGTGATGGGACATATGGTTCAAGGGATTAACTCCCATGTTGTTCTCCGCTGGTGGTGCTACCCTAGCTACATTGTCAGCCATAATATCTAAACAAGTTTATCAATAAGATCAATTCAGATGACCTATATAAAATACCTTTAAGCACAAGGTATACTTAGAACAATGGTCTTTTGAACCACTGCTCTGATACCAATTGTTGGTCCGGAAACGAGTAAACACGTGTATGGGGGGGGAATACACATATGGATACAAATCAAAACTTCTTTACAACTTATCAGGTTACTTCAGATAGTAACTCGTCAGTGGACTTTAAGTCTGCTAAGAATTACTGGAGAAAGCTTACTGAGATAATACCTCCACTGAAAGCTCAAGACTTTCAGTTGAACTACTATCTAATTAGCTTTCAAATGCGGATTAGTGAGCCCTTTTGAAAACTCATTTTACTTGATAAACTTTGAGTGGATAACACACACTTAGGAAATAGCAGGAAGTAAATACACAAGATATAAAGTGGTTCAGAGATGAATCTCCTACGTCCACTGTCCTGATCAAACAGGAGAATTCCTTTCACTTGGAATTCCTTGTGTTATAGTGCCAAGGTGCACTGATCAATTTATCCTCTCTTAGGATGATTGATCACTAGGATAATTTCAGGTCCTAGTTCCCAAAATAAACCAGCTTTCAGACTGATACAAATAATCAGCTTACTAACACCACTTAACTCTAACTCTCAACCTAACAACTGAGTAGGGTTTTGAGTAGGGTTTGGTTCCAACTGTTGTGAGATAATCCTTATAGTGTAGCTCAAGGCATAGGATGGATTATCTCTTTCTAAGGTTAGGATATAACTTTTAACCTTGGTTACAGAAGGTATGTTATGCTCTCTACTGATTTGAAACACTTGGGAAACAAAGGTAATTTCGAGTGCTTCTTGAATATTATGAATGTAGAGATAGCTTTGATCTTGTGAGTTTCACGTGCATAGAAATGAGCACGTCCTTCTGTATTTATAGGCTTCCTTGAAAATCTTCCCGTTGGATTTGAATCTTCTCAAGTAAGTCTTCTTGTATCTGATTGGTCCAAACGGCTCTATTTGAAGCTTTAAGTCTTGTCAAGAAACGGCTGAAAGACCATGCTTTTTCACCTAACTTTCTGTAGATTGCTAGGGAAAGACTTTTGGTACTTGTCAGTCTGGGACATGTCGGCTGTCCATAAAGTACACTGACGTGTCATCTTCTCATTGGACCTTCAGTCTGCTTGCCCAAATTCTTGTCTTGCTTTAAGGTGGAACTCCTCTGAGAGAACCTTCTTATTCCTTCATTTATTGTAAGCTTCACTAAAAATTCATTTTGCCTTGTTCCACCAGATTAACTAACAGCTTTTAATATGTTTAGCATTGAATGTGCTTTGTTAGTTCTCATCAGTTGACCTTAGTCCTCTCCTGATGGTTTTAGTCTTAGTGAGAATGCACTTAGAAAACATTCAAGACTTAGACTACTTCAGCAGATCACTTTGTCTTCAGCGGACTGTCTTCAGAGGACTTTACTTTCAGCGGACTTCGTTCTTCTATACACTTTTGAAATTTATAACTGCACTCCAGTTCCTTAACATTTTGAACTGTTTACCTAAACTCTAACTCTACTGAATCTTTAACTTACAAATAACTTAGGAGGAACATTTTGGCATCTTAATCAAAACTTAAGTCTTATATAATTTCCCAACAAATATCCATAAAGGAAACTGTATAGGAGTTAGTTTATTACTAGGTTTGTAAGATGAACAAAATTTCAGCCACCTTAGATATATATATATATATATATATATATATATATATATATATATATTTATATAATTTTGCCTGAACGTAGACCCGGTTTAATACCACTCTGTAACGCCCTAAATTTTAACTTAATAAAATAATTATGTGTGGAACGTTACTAAAATAAAAGTTTCTTTATATTTTATTATAAATTAATATAATGCACACACCAATCCATAAAATGATTTAAAAGATGGAATCATTATAATCATAAATACAATTGCAACGGAAATATAATTATTATTTAAGCATTAATTAATTTCGTGCATTAGGATTAAAACTCATCATAGATTACAATAACAATTGTCTCTCTTCAAAAGATAAAGAGGATAGCATAACAATTAAATATTAACTTCTTATTTATTTGGCCTTGACATCTTGGATCATCCGTCCCAATCAAACTCTTGTCCTGAAAAGTGATAAAATATATGGGTGAGTATTAGGAAAAATACTATGTGGGGTAACTTCATAATTACACAAACTAAATTCTATAAATGTTAGTAATATACTGACATGACTTGTAGTGTTTGCTGGCTGAGCTAGACGTAGTTTGCTAACTGGGTCAGATATAAAAGTAATTGCTGGTGGAGCCAGACGTAAATGTAGTTGCTGACGAGGCCAAACGTAAAACTAATTCCTGGCGAGGCCAGACGTAAATGTAGTTGCTGACGAGGCCAGACGTAAAAAAAATTACTGGCGAGGCCAGACATAAATGTAGTTTCTGGCGAGGCCAAACGTAAATATAATTGCTGGCGAGGCCAGACGTAAAAATAATTACTGGCGAGGCCAGACGTAAATGTAGTTGTTGGCGAGGCCAGACGTAAATATAATTTCTAGCGAGGTCAGATGTAAAAATAATTGTTGGCAAGGCTAGACGTAAAAATAATTGATGACGAGGCCAGACGTAAATATATTAAATACATAAATAATATTTAATGAGAGCAATTATAACATTTAAATGTTACATCTCAATGAAGAGTTGAAGTAAAAATCCCCACCTTTCAGTGTAGGTAAAAACTTTAAATAATTTCTTGTGCTATGCAATCACTCTTTTCTCCCAGAGTACTCTATCTCTCTTTCTTTCTTTCTTCCTTTGTTTCTCCTCTCTTTTCTTTTGTGAGTAAACAAGATAAGTTTCATATATATATAGAAGATAAGTCCTACTATATCCTAGGTAAAATGATGACTATCTTATAAAAGTGATGGTTATATATATTAGTCTTTCTATCCTATTTACTTTAGCCACATGTTACGGTTTGTCAAGGCAAAGTTAGAGCATGTACCATGCATGAAATGATCATGCAAATTAGTTAATTAAAAAAAATTTATATGTGTACCTACACTAAATAGGTAGCAGGGTATATTTCCTGCATAGGCATATAGTATGTAATATATATATATATATATATATATATATATATATATATATATATATATATATATATATATATTATATACTCCCTCCGTCCACGAGTAAGTTTCCCACTTCTTTTTGTTGAATGGTTTAAGAAAGTGTATTTGTTTATTAATATATGGTGGGCCACATGTTGACTTTTGGGATAAAGTAATGAATAGTGTTGAAAAGTAAAGTGAATGAGTGGCATTTTTGTAATATTGTGTGAGTTTGAAGGTTAAAGTTTATATATAATAGAGTGTTGTTATTTCCATTTATGGAATGGGAAACTTACTCGTGGACGGCCCGAAAAGGAAAGTGGGAAGTTTACTCATGGACGGAGGGAGTAATATAATAACTTTTACATGCATGCATGCAAGTTAGTAAATATGATAGTTAGTGCGTGTGTTCATTATTAGTTTATTTTCCATGCATGTTAGGCATAATAGGTTAGTTTCCATGCATAATATATATATATATTTGTTTTCGGTCGTTATATAATTAGACTTGCCCACTCACTATTTAGACTATGGGTCTTCTCATCAAATATCTGGAAATCATATGCCTTTCATAGTCTACATTTTATAGACCAATATTCGTAGCTAGAGATGGGCTTTTTGGAATGTTATGTTAGTCAGGTGATGGGGTATTTGTGATAGATTGCAAACAACAGTATTCAACTAATGTTTAATGGCTTCTATTAGGACAATTGAAACAACGCAGGAGAGTAAATGTGGGTATGAATATGTTGCTGCAATAATAACATAGCTGCTGAATTTTTTTTCCTATCTCATTTGTTTATTTCAGCCCGTGCTTAAGGAATTCTGGAGATCCATAACATCATCAAAAAGGATTCCAAGGGGTAAGGTAACCCTTAGGATGGGAGGGAAATCGTGGACAGTTGGTTTAAAGAAGGAGACATACAGAGTAACACTCATAAAAAATTTGCTGACGTTTTTGGAAGATAATGGTTTGAAAGATGGGGATAAAGTCAGGTTTGAGTTGGCTGACTCGGAGGAGAACCTGACAATGAATGTAACCTTGTTGAATTGAACTGATTTCTGAAGTTTTTATTTTGTTGTTGATGTTGACAAACTGTTTTTTTACCAGTATTTGCTACTCTAGATTATGTATGAACCGAAGGTACTTGCTTAGCTTGCCCCCTAATTTGCTGAATTAATCTGGTTAGTTTTTGGAATTAAGTAAGATAGGACTTTAACTATTCTTAGCTCTACTTTTATTTAAGTATGCCCCGTCTTCAAATAGTGAGTCTATGGTACTGTTTGGAACTAAATTTTACAAGCAGCCAATAGGATTTTAATCCATCAAACTCATTTCGACTTTTACTATTTTATGGGTTTAAGTCCAACAAAATTTTAATGCATTTTTTTTTCTTCTGAAAATTAGGTATTCTTATTCTTTTTGGCTAATCTGTTTTCATGTCTTTGCCTTTGGCTAAACACCAATCTAGTTTATTTCCGTATCAAGGAATTAGCCCCTATACGATTAGTTGTGTTATTTATGTTCGGCTCACCAAACTTTTATGTTTTTTAGCCCAATAATATTTTAATTTGTATTTTTTCATCTTGATTCCTTAGCCCTTTATCTAATACTGATATATTTTGACAAACTCGGATAATTTTTTTGAAATAACAGGTCTATCATTTGCCTACTTTTTTCACAATTTATCTCTCAAGCTATAGAACATATGTACTAAACAATGAGAATGAGTATGAGTTTAACTAGGGCATGACTCATTAATACTTTGGTAGGGGTGAATGTTAATTTGTGTGGTCTCATACAAGTTTTTGTCTTACTCAAGTTATTTATTATGCATATACGCTGAGAGAACATGAAATATGTAAATTAAAGGAGCTTGAATTTTATTCTATAATTTGTTAGTTCCGCAATATCCCTTAAGGATGGTGTCAATGATTAGAATGTGAATAATTTGAATATTGAAAAAATAAGATGTTTAACTAAGTAATAAAATTAGAATTCTCGATATTCAATTGTTTATTTGGATTAAGATTTTGAAACTAAGCAGACATTCCTCGGCTTTTTTTTCGTAAAGGGAAAAAATCGACCCTTCAAGTATAAGCCCTTGCCTGCGAAAATATGCCATTAGAAAAACCTATATATATATATGATATAGGGAGACAATTTGAAATGCCCATCTTCAACTTTAAAATATTTATTTTACCCACTTCAAATATACATATTTTTTTCTAATCATTTTCATCTTCAAACAATCTTTTTTACCCATATGGCCCACAACATCATCATCTAATCATCTCATCATATTAATGAGGGACTTTAACCAAATTCATTCTCTATCTTTTCACCTTTATCAAAATAATCCTTTATTTATTTGATTTATCAATCTAGTCCCTTATCTATTCAAACTTTGCAAAAATTATCCTTAATAGCCTAAAAACATACAAAACCTCACCATTTCGATCCTCTATTTATTTCCTTTACCAAATTAGTCCCGTAACAATTAACATTTCTCAAATTAGGTCCTAATTGAACGCAAAAACCATAAAATGCCAACTTGTCATGTGCACTAGTTTTTCGGGGGAAGCGTATCATTTGGGTTCTTTTTCAATGTGGCACGCTAGGTGACAATCTTTGCCAAATAAAAAAACTTGAAATAAAATATAAAAAATCAATTAGGACCATTTTTCAACAAATTAGAACCATTTTGGCGAAACTTGAATATACGGGACTAAATTGATAAAGTAAATAAATAGAGGACCATTTAGATAAATGTGAAAAGGTAAGGATGAATTTAATTTAAATCCCTATTAATTACCCCCTTAACACCCACCTTACCTTGATATCAATTAAACTTTAATAAATACTAAAAATTACAATAAGATTCTAAATTTACAATATTAAATAAGATGTAGTTACGGTATTTTTATTATATATTCGCCAGTATGTATAGTGCATATTAATAAATATTAATAATATTTTAATTGAATTGTGATGTTAAAAAATTAGTAGTTTTAATTGAATGGATACTATCTTATTTATTTAATATAATTTAAGTGATGAGAATTGAGTGGAGGGGTGGGTATGAGTAGAGGTGAGACCCAACTCAAGTTTGTTAACTCTTTTATACCCATTTTGTAGGGGTATTTTGGTACTTTAACATGAATTGAGTATAAAAATTTTTTTAAAGTTGATGTGGGTAAAATAAATTTTTGGAACTTGCAAATGGGTATTTTGTGGTATTTTCAATATGGTATATATCTTAATATATTATAAAGACAAAGTTTTGGAATCCTATGTGGCAAGCTCTCATGCCTCTATTTTAAAAATACTCTCCTCTCATTCACCCAATTCATTGACTTTTAAAACTATTCTCATCCATTGAATCTTAATATCTAATCTAATCTTGACCATTGATTTTTTCACATTTCCTCTATATATACCATGTATCTCACACAACCAAAAATCAATTACAATAATTTATCCACATCCTATTCCAATTCTTCTTCTTCTTCTTCTTTTCAATTTTGCTATGAAGTTTTATATTATATTTCTTTTCATCTAAATCTTCGTATTTTTCTTTTCTTGCAGGATGTTCATCCCAATATATTCAATCTTAATATTTCTTTTTTTGCAGGATCTTCATCTTAAGGTATTTACTTTTTGTTTTCTATTTTATTTTGTAGATTTGGTGTATGAATTTAATCTTCATATTTTGTCTAATCTCTTCTACCAATGATCATTTTCTTAAACTCACTTTTTTTTTGGTGATTTGGAGGAATACAAATTTCTACGTGTCTAAAGGTATTTACTCTATTTACTAATTATTTGATTTTTGTTTTTTTATTAATTATTGTTTAATTTTATTTTATTCGTATGAAAATGATTATTGTGTGATTTTTTTAATTATATATTTAGGATTGAACATCAACAATGAAGATGAAGTGGATGATCAATTTTTCATATGAAGACGAAGTGGAAGATCAATTTTATTGTGAAGATGAAGAATCATTGATTATATGTTAAAAATTAGATTTTTTTAACATTATAATGTATTAATTACTATTCAATGTATTATTTACAATTCTATAAATAATATTCTTTATGAGAAGTTATAATTTTTATTTTTATTTAATTCTATAATGATGAAGAATCGTTCAAATTTGGATGATGAATAATATATCTTTCGAAATATATTATGTAATTCGAAAATATTAATTATACGAATATTCAAATAATACCTAATATTTTATGTAATTATTATACGAATATATATTAGGAATAATTAAATATACGAATATTCAAATATTTTAATTAATTATACGAATATTTTAAAATATATGAATATATCAAATATACGAATATATATTGGAATAATTAATTATACGAATATTAGGAATATATCAAATATACGAATATTCAAATATTTTAGGAATATATATTAGACTCTTTATAAAATATTAATTATTCGGATCTTTAACAAATATGGATGATGGATATATTTTATATATTATTTTAAAAGATTAGATTTGAAATAATTATATTAGGAACAATATATAAATTTATAATAATTATAAACTTTACTTATTTAATCAATTTTAAATTTCAATTTGAATATATTAGGAAAAGTTGACTAATTTTGAATGATAATTTAGTAAGATAATTTATTAGGTAATTTTATATTATCCTACATTCCTAAATCCTAAATTTTTGGTTAGTGGTATCTTTAAAAACAAAATAAGTGAATAATGTATTCTTCAAACTAATATTTTTCAACTATTTTTGGATGGTGGATATCTTTTTTAAAAAAATTCAATCATGATTCATTAATAATAAATAATTTTTTGTGTATGAATTTGAATGTTATATATACAACCAAAATATACCTTTGATAAATTCAACTGAGTAACAATTCTAATTGTTTTTTAAATTTAAAAATAATTTAATGTCTTCAATATTTTTAGGGAAATTTGATCTTTTTAAAACATGTGATTTAACTATAAAGTCATACATCAATCAATATATAAATTTAAACTAATTATATACTTTACTTATTTACATCAATTTTAAATTTATTGATAAAAGATTAATTATATTAGAAAAAATTGACTAATATAATATTATGATATAGTCCCTAATTTCGAAATTACATTCCAAAATATTAAATTTCAAAATACTACGTCATGTGATCTTTTATATATTAAAATAATAATATTTTCACAAAGATTCGCAACTTACAATATACATTCATCTAATTAAAAAAAAAAGAAGGTCGAATCTCTTTATATCACTATGCAACATTATTTATAAGCTATGAAATCCAATTGAAAGGAAAAAATTATGACATCTATGAAATCTATATTTAATTATTCATAAAAATAGAGTGTATTTAGACAAATTATAAGTTGAGATTGATTAAAACACATGTTTTATAAAGAGTCGAATTTACCTAATATTTTATGTAATTCGAAATTATATGACTTAAATCATACTATAAAAAAGTAGTCAACTTTTCCTAATATAATTAGTCTATATTTATATATTCATAAAAATGGGATGTATTTAGATAATATATTAATTAAGATTAATTAAAATACATGTTTTATAAAAGAGTCAAATTTACCTAATATAAGTAATCTATATTCAATGATACAAAAATAATAGCATAAAATTAAATTTAAAACTAATATAAATAAATAAAGTATTTAATTAAGATAAATTTATATATTGATTGATGTATGAATTTACAATATTAAATCACATATTTTGACAAGAGTCATTTTTTTCTTTAAAAAAAACTAAGAGCAACAATATTAACATATTTAATAAATATTCGAATTTAAAAAAAAAATCAGAATATTACATAGTAGAAAGTATTCAACTATTAAAAATATAAAAAATATAAATTATTTTCGAAATGATTCATCATATTAAAATTTATTCTCCAAGGTTCGATGCTTATGTTTTATCTATAAAGAATGATTAAGAAAGTCTTCATCATATTAAAAAAATAGTCAAGAATTTACATTATTATTGATTTAAAAAAAAAACAGATTTGTTAATCAATTAAAAATATCAAATGTATATTTTGATGTATCTATAACATTCAAATTAAATTATAATCAACATAAATATTATTATTTATAGAAATATAAATAAACATAAAAATTATTATTTTAAGAATTATAATAATATACAATGAAATAATCATTAGTAAAAGAGATTAAGCAAAAGATGCAGATTAAAATAATACAATTATATGATAAAAAATATAAAATAAAATATAAATACCTTGACAATTATAGATTCATATCCTGCAAAAAAGAAATACGGATTCACACGAAAGATGAATTGATGAAATTTACAATACCTTGAGATGTATAGATTCTTATCCTACAAAAGAAAAATATAAACAATATATTGAGATGTATAGATTCACCAAAAAAAATTAGAAGATTTAGACGAAATGAGAATCAATAAAGGAAAAAAATTCTCGCATTGTGATGAGTCTGATTCTCACTATATATTTTATATTTTGTATTATTTTAGTTGAACAAATTATAAAATTTAATAATTATAATTAATTTTTTTTAATCAATTCAATTATTTTATTTGTACTTGAGGAGATTGAAGGATAAACTGAATGATAGTATTGTTGGTGAACTTAAGAGGATGGTGGATACTTTCAATCCATTTGCAATGCAATTTCGCAAGGAAAAGTATTATGTCTGGAGGTGAGCCAAATTTGTGATTAAATTTGCTAGAAAGAAGGAGTTCAGTTGGAAGAGTTTATAACCTTCCTACTGCTTCTGAAGTTGTAGCTCTTATTCCAGGGGACATGATGCAGCTATGGAAAAAAGAGATGTGATACTAAAAGACCCGTAGCGGTGAATTGTAAAGAATAAGTGAATTACATCCATCTTATGTTCCATTACAGTATCATTTTATTGTTCTTTTATGACGAGGATGTTTATAGGATTGATGTGGTTCATAATGATGCTGGTTTTACAACAAGAAAAAAAAAATCAGACTAACAATGCGAGAATTCTTTTCGTTTAGGATACACGAGCATAATAATGAAACAAACTTTATTCCTATCTAAGAGACTTTTCCAGCAATTTTTGGTGGATTCATATACTATGATTGAGTCGAAAAGGTTGTTATTTATAAAATTTAATCAAGTTAAATTGAGGTCTAGCAGAGTGAATGATATGAAAATTGCAGTTGATAGAGGTGATGTGGATCCATCTTCAACGGGTAAAAGAATAATGTTTGCATCCTTCACAGACAGACCTAGGTATATGATTTAAAATTTTCAAGATGTCATGACACTTTGCAAGTGTTTTTCTTACCCAGATTTATTTATCACAATTACTTGCAATCTAAAATGGCCCCAGATTACAAGATTCTTAAATGAGAAAGGTCTTGAATCTGTTGATAGGCCATATATTCTCTACATAATGTTTAAGATGAAACTTGATCGTATTGTGAAGGAGTTTAAGGAACTTCAAATATTAGAAAAAATTGATGCATGTAAGTTTATCTTTTTATATTTATTAAATTTTTAGCTCCATAATATTTATCTTTCATGAATAAAATAACTTTATATTTCTATTAAATTATTTTAGTATATAACTTGATTCAAATATTTTCAATCTGTAGTGTTATACTCAGTGGAATTTCAAAAAAGAGGATTGTTACATGCTCAAATTCTTTTGTTTCTAAACCATGAAAATAAAATTCTAAATCCGAAGGATGTTGACCGTATCATATCTGTAGAAATACTAGATAAAGATGATGATGTGTTTTGTATGATTTGGTAAGTGACTACATGATTCACTAACCCTGTGGATTGGTGAAAATAAATTCTCCTTGCATGGTCAACAACATTTGCTCAAAGAATTTCCCAAAGAGTTATAACGAGTTTACATATGTTGATAACGAAGGTTTCCCACTGTATAGAAGAAGAAGTACAGAGGTCACTGTTGATAAAGGAATTGTTCATTTGGATAACCGTTTTGTAGTTCTTTACAGTCCAATATTGTTGCGAAGGTATCAAGGTAATATAAATGTTGAGTGGTGCAATAGGTATAAATTCATCAAGTATTTGTTCAAGAATATCAATAAAGGAGTTGATGGGTTATAGCTAATGTGGAGAAGAAAGTGGCCACTAAAGGTGAATAAAAATCAAAAGGCAAAGTGGAAAATTTCGTAAACTGCAGATACATATCCGTGTGAAGCAGTTTGGAGAACTCTTCAGCTCGATATACATTATAGGTATCCAGCGGTTATGAGATTGAATTTCCATCTTCCTAATCAACAGAGAGTTATTTTTCGAGATGAAGATTACATTGATTATGTACTCGAAAGACCATCTTCAGGTAAATCAATGTTCTTGGCGTGGATGGATAAAAATAAAACCGATGGTGAGGATGCAAAGAAGCTGACTTATCTGGAATTTCCAAAGATGTATGTTTGGGGTAGAAAATAATATCAGTGGGAAAAGAGAAAGTACAATAGATTTTCTCTGGGAAGACTATACAGTGTTCTATTGGGCGCTGGTGAAGAGTATTATTTGTATATCTTATTGTCTTATAGTAACGAATCAACATCTTTTGAGATGATACGAACCATTGGTGATATTGTGTATGTTACCTTTAAGGATGCTTGCTATTTAATGAGATTGCTGGATGATGATCTTGAGTACATTGATGGGATAACAGAGGCAAGTTATTGGACAAGCGCTCATCACGTGAGGAACTTATTCATTATTCTTCTCATGTCATCTTCAATGAACTCTCCAGAAACCGTGTTCGAAAAGACGTGGGAGTGTATGTCAAATGATATACTCTATAAAAGAAGATGAACATTGAATATTACAGGTATAACATCTTTAAAAAATATTAATTGATTTAGATTGTAAAAATAATTTACAATTATATTTTTTTGTAATTTTTTTTTTTAGATTTATAGCTTAACAGTGAAAAGTTGAACAAGTTGGCTTTAATTAAAATTGATAAGCTACTGCAGATGAATGGATCCACTTTTAGTAGATTTACATCAATGTCAGTACCAGATTTTGAGTTTGAGAAAGATGTAGTAAATAACAAGAATTGAATTACGATCGGCCTGAACAAAGAGAAGAATATGACAAGTTAAGTTCAACTCTAACTCAAGAACAAAAATTTGTGGTTAGTGAAATACTTGAAGTTGTTTGTTGCAAAAAGGAAGAGTCTTCTTTTTATACAAATATGGTGGAACTGGAAAGACATTCATTTGGAGAACGATCTCCGCAGCAATACGTTCGGAAGACAATATAGTTCTTAATGTTGCATCAAGTGGAATAACATCACTCTTCTGTCCGACGGACGTACTGCTCATTCAAGATTTGTTATACCGCTTAATATTGATGAGACCTTCACGTGTAACATAAAGCTGGGGACACATTTGTCCTAACTATTATTGAAGACAAAGCTTATTATATGAGATGAGACACCAACGATTAACAGATTTAGCTTTGGATAGAAACTTGAGGAATATTGTTAGATCTCTAGATGGAACCATGAGTGATATGTCTTTTGGTGGTAAAATCATTGTGCTTGGAAGAGATTTCAGAAAGAGACTCCATGTTATACCCAAAGGAAGTCGAGAGGATATTGTGCACTCAACTATTAATGCTTCATATTTGTGAGATCATTGCAAGATATTTTATGCATCTTTTATTAAATGATAATATTTTTTTAAAATATTATTATTGAAAAACTAAATACATCTTATTTGTTTTCAATATTAAGAATTTAAAATTGACGAAAAACATGAGATTACAATGTTCTGATCTCAATACGTCCTCAAATGATGATGATATTGTTAACTTCTCAAGGTGGAATTTGAAAGTTGGTGATGAGAAAATTAGAAATAGGCAAGATGATGTCACTGAGATTGAGATTCTGAAAGATAATTTAATTTGTGATGTTGTTGCTCCAATTGCATCTATAATAAAAAATATTTATCCATCATTGATTGATAATTTAAGGGCACATAAATACTTCGAGGATAAAACAATACTTGCACCTACTCATTGAGATGTGGAGTTTATAAATGATAAGTTTTTATCTGATTTCGGGTGATACTAAAGTATACTTAAGCTCAGACAGTATTTGTGTCTCTAAATTTCGAGAATGAGGTAATGGACAGATGGTTATAGTTGAATTTTTAAATTCTGTTAGGTGTTTTGGAATGTCAAATCACCGTCTGATCTTGAAAGAAGGAGTGTCTATAGTGTTACTAAGAAGTATTGATCACAAATCCGATTTGTGCAATGGAACAAGATTGATCGTCACAAAACTTGATAACCACATTCTCTAGACTGAAATAATATCTGGAAGGAATATTGGAAATAATGTCTTCATTTCAAGAATTACATTGACAAATTTTGATCCTACAATGCCGGTATATTTTACAAGGTGACAATTTCCAATTCTACTGTGTTTTGTCATGAAAATAAATAAAAGTCAAGGGCAATCGCTTTCTACTGTTGGATTGTATCTTCCCAAGCCTGTTTTCACTCATGGTCAACTTTATGTTGCAGTATCCGGAGTTAGTTCGAGTAGAAGATTGAAGATTTTGTCACTTGATTCTAAAGGAAATCCTTCCAAATACACCACAAATGTTGTTTATAGAGAGATTTTCTGCAATTTGTAAGCATTATTTTCTAAACATTTGATCAATAATAGATGTCATGAATTTATAGTTTATTGTCATTGAAATAGAATTATTTATTATTAGCTAACATTTTAAAAAATACAATAAAAATATTGAATAACTAAAATAATAATAGTAACCACATTTATAATACTTAAAATAAATTAATTAATAACTTTACCATAAATTTTATATACAGTTCCGCGATAATCGCGGGTTTAGCACTAGTCAATCTATATTTAATTGCCGATATAAAAATGATAAAATTCAATTGGAGTGGATCCAATATGGGCTTCCTATAGGTAAGAAATAATTTACTTTTTCAAGATAGTATTATCTAGATAAGTAAGAGGGGATAAGTGATACTATATATAAAACAATGAACACTCTTTAAATAAAAATTACTAATATTCATCAAAACTAATGTCATTTCCTGAAAACAAATAATACCTTCCTCTTTAGTGGAAGAATTAATACTCTTTGAAAAATAAAACAGCTAATACATTTTAATGAAAACAAATAATATTCTCCAAAACTAATGTCATTTCCCCAAATTCAATTACATATTAGTGAAATATCAAAATACTTAATTACATATCGGGTTCACTTTCAAAATAAGTTCTTTGGTGACAGTGGTTCACACAACACATTTTGATTTTAGGGTAAGTATATTGTTAACCATACACCACTTTAGTTTTAAGAATTAATATTATTTCTCATTAAACTAATACTTTTGGTTGTAAGAAGAATATTAATATTTTTTTTCGATCAATCAAATTTTATTTCACACAACTGGGTATAACAAATACCTATACATATTTCTAACATAATTGTGCACCTCATATCCACAATTGAAATCTTTGCCTAATATTCATTATTACTAGTGGTGCACATTATATACAAGGTGTATATAAAACATTGTCATACTAAAATGTGTTTGTAAGTCTTGTATTTTGTTAATATAATTTCATTCATCGATATCTAGAGGCAACAATACATGACATATATTTCGAATAAGAGAGTAGTTATTATATATCATTATAAGCTTTACAACCATAAGAGAATTAGGCTTAAAATTAGACGATTGTCTAGAAATTGGTATTCTTCACTGATAATTATGGTGAATATGACATCAATTATATTTCTAACTTCTGAAATTAAATAACTAATTACATTTTGGCCTTTATTGTAATGGATTAATTGACAACTACGTAGGTAAATTATATTTATCATATTTATTTTTTTGTTAAATATTATTTGTAAAAGTAATGAACTATCTATTCTGAGTTTAAATTTCTAAACTAAAAGTCTGTACTTATCTATTTTTTAATTAGTAAAATGTGTTTAGTTTAAGCTAATAGTGTATTAAATTCATTCGAGTAAATTAGACAAAAATATATATAGTACGGTAGTTCACATTACGGTACTTAATATGTTTAATTCTGAAAATTACATAATACAATATAATTGCTAAACAAAATACTATTAAATTGTGGAAATTTCATGATACAATATACTTGCTTCACAAAATATTACATAATGGAGTCCACTAAGCATACAATTACTCGCAATAAATTTCGTTTCCCCTAATTAGCTTGGATACCCATATGGGTTCAAATATTATGTAGCTGGAAACAAGCCATTAAAGTCCAACGCATCAATACGCCGAACCCTTACCAAATAGTCCAGTTCTTTGAACAAGGGTTCACCTTCTAATATCATGCATTTTTCATCTTCACATTCCTGGAAAACACGATGAATCCTAATTACAAAATATAAAAAAATGTTGTACTAAAGGCTGAATGACGAAAAGTCTAATGAAATACCTGATTTATTACACTACGGTTATCGTCATCAGACACTGTCACTACGTTCGTATCAACTTCATAGGAGACTCCACGATGAACAATAAACCATGAGAACGAGGAATACCTCAGCACCAAAGTTTGTATCCGCTTGACAATATCTATTGGAGTAAACCTACGTCTTCCATCGGATAGACGTTGGGATTGTATTGCGATCCATCTATGCATAACCATTGAGTCAGAAACATCAACATGGTCCCTGCTTTGAATAAGAAACTTCAGAAGTTTTCTTTCTGTATCCATGCTCCATGGTCGCTGATCCTCCAGGTCAATATCTCTTAAAAATGTCATTACAACAAAAAATGTGGACAACGAGAGCCGAGAGAAAAGAATAAGAGAAAAGAACGACAATGTGGGTACGAAATAGAAATGAAGGACACTTTAAAAATGGTGCGACTCTTCAGATACCATACTAGTTTATAGACAAAATGAAACAATTGTATATTTTCTAAAAAACCAAACAAATCTTTCCATTTGATTTTATTAGATGTAATTACAAATTCTATACAAGTAACTATATTACATATATAATATATAATATATATATATATATATATTTATAATTAATCATCAATAATATATATATATATATATCGATTTCCAAATGTATACACTTTTAAAATGTTGATTTTTTTCCAAATCTTTGTTTCTTTGAATTTTTCACGTATAAATGTGTATTAGATTTATTTTGATACCGTAATTAATGAGAAAGTTGGTGTTTTATGTTGGATATAAAAAGTTTTAATTGAGGGAATAATTTTGTTAATACATTAGTGTTAATAGTTCAGGGTTAATAATTTTATTTTAAGAACATTAATGCGAGAATCAGCTTAATAAATGAAACTAGCATTTTTTTTATACTGATGAGAAGATGTGTCCAGTCGGTTCTCTAAAGACGCACCTCATCATCTCTTTTTAACCCATTTAGTGGTTTTCCTTTTAGGACAATAATATATCCAAAGATTGTTCTCCGTAGAAAGCCAATTACTTCAGTCGAAATAAATTAGGGTTTTTTTGTCAGATTCACTGAAAAACCAAAAAATGGCAGATGAATACTTAAGAGAATTGATGATGCAGCGTCAACAAAGAATCGAAGAGTACAAACATTTGTTTCTTGTTTACGACTAAAAATTGAAAGAGGTTAATGTATTTTTTTAATTATTTTCCGTTGATCATTTCCTTGTAGATTCACTTGGGTTTTGTGTTTTTTGATTTTTCTCATCCAAATTAAATTGCAGATTCAGTCGTTGGTGAGGCGAATGGACGATCTTCAAGTTGCTTTTAAACATGACACAGTGATGATCTATGGACACATTTTAACAAAGAATAGAACTCACCTTGATTGTTGTAAGGATATTGTACTGGCTGAGCATCTACAGGACATTGTGAAATCCATTATAGAATACAAGGAAAAATTTGACGAGGCCAGAAAGGAATATGAAGCGGCAAACGCAAGCTTCCGAACAAAGTATAAGTAAAAATGTAACAACAATATTATGTTATTTAAATGAGTTAATTTCATATAATATTCACTAACTTTATGCTTAGTATCAATTTAATCGCGAATTTTTTTATTTTTGTAAAAAAAAACCAACCTTTGGCACTGTTGAAATTTAATACACGTTTTTTTCTTTCGGCCGACAACCGATGACGTGGCTTGTCGAAGCGTATGTCATCTTGCCACGTAGGATTACACATGTTTACTTTATTTATTTTTTAAATCCACATCACAAGTAATATTTACAATTTAAATAACACATTTCTACTTAAAATTAAAATAGCAACCAAATAAATTAAACACAACAACCAACATAAATTATATGTAATAAATCTTTTTATGTTCTTGGTTTTTGAAATTTTTTGGTTGTTATTTTAATTTTAAGTAGAAAGATGTTATTTAAATGGTAAGTGTTACTTATGATGTGAATTTAAAATATAAATAAAATAAACATGTGTAATCCTACATGGCAAGATGACATGCGCTCCGGCGAGCTACATCATAGGTTGCCGGCCGGAAAAAAAATGTGTATTAAATTGCAACTGTGTTGTAACGCCCCGACATTTAGAATTTCGAATGATGATGCTTTAGGGCTGAGGCACCACTAAATACCGTCATTAAACCCAAATCCAGAGTTAACGAAACCAAATCCATATTTTATAAGCGGAAGTTATAAATAGTTTGAAAAACAATACCCTTAGGCAACCAAAAACCAAGGATACATATGTAAGAAAAATGAACTAAGAAACTTCGCTCACAGACGATAATTAAACATAGGAAGTGGTAAAGCAAAATAAGATGTTTTGTTACAACATATTCAACCAGTATACTTCTAATTATACATAAACACGACTGGCCTTTATCCGATTAGCAAAAACTAAGAACATTTATTTATTTCACAATGTTTCAACAGAAAACAATACTGCATCTTCATCATCCTTCCTCACCAGACTCGACATCTGAAATAATGTATAGGGGAAAGGAGGGGTGAGAGTCTCAAATAAACTCAGTGGAATAATCTCAATGATTGCACTGTTAAATGGCATATGCAAATAACACATAACATGAAAATGTAACTCATGCTCACATAGTACTAGCAATTACTCGGATTGCATATAGTACGGGCAATTAACCAAATTGCACATAGTACGGGTCATTACCTGGATTACACAGTACGGGCCATTACCCGAATTGAATACATCACGTGCCATTACCCGCCTTGAATACATCACGAGTCATTACCCGGCTTGAATACAAATTTCACATTTGTTGCACAGTCATGACATATGTCACTCACATATCACATTTTAACATAACAATCATAACATAGAATGTTAAACTCAGTTAAGAGTGGAAATCATCCCACCTCAATGTGGTGTATCTTGTGTTGGAGCACAACACTTTACTATAGCCCTACAAAGAATATTACATTGGATGCTTAAAATTCTCAGTAGAGCTATTTTTATATGATATTATATAGAGTTTCAGGGTTATTAGGCTTCATTTTAGAATGAAGGATATAATAGTCATTTTCCTAAAATTGTTTGATTCGTATATTAGTCAAAAGGTATATTCGAGGGCTCTTATTGGTTAAGAGACTTACTGGGAGTACAATGAAACTCGTTAGAGCTAAAACGGACATAAAATGAAGAATTTGAAGTTAAAACGAGAATTTAGGACTCGTAACCGTCCAGGGGTAAAATGGTCATTTTACCAGGATTTGACTCACCCGACTTTAATACTAAATTGTAGGGTTTTGAATTTAGAACATTTTGACACTTGTTTGGATCGAATCGGATGAACAACGAAAATTATACGAGCATTTGAAAATGAGTGGCAAAATTGTAATTTCTCTAAAAGTTGACCTTTGACCAGTTGACCTGTCAAACTTGATGTTGATGACCTTGCTCCAAACTTATGAATTAGTGGTTGTTTTTCTCTAATAAGATCATCAAACAAGGTTTTAACTCAAGATTAAAACTGGATTTTTATAAGGAGGAATTGAGAAAGAAACTTGCAAGAATTTTACCTATTTTTGAATTAATTGAACTTATTCTTATTATCCCATGAAGGGGTATTTATAGAGGTACAAGCAAGTAGGAGGTGTCACCCCACTAATCATCTTCATTTACATTGTGACAAGTGTTAAGACACTTGTCATCTCCTAAGCTATTACATCTTTACACAATAACAAGTGTTAAAACACTTGTTTGCTCCTAATGTAATGCCTAATTATGGGTATATCTGATGATCTTCCGAGGTGCCCTCTTGCTCGCCTGGTCGCCTCTTGTTAAGTTTATGTGCCCTCTTGGTCTTGTTGCTCGCCACCTTGTTACGACTTTCATGACCAGCTGCTCGCCTCTTAGCCCCATGACCTACTGCTCGCCTCATAAGGTACGTAGTCCCTGCTGGTCGTCCTTTTCACTGTTTCTTATTTTTAATGATTTCTTAATCTTATTATTTTAATATTTTTTTTATCTTAATCTCATGTCCCTGTTAATCGCCTATCAACAATGCCCCCTAGTTTGGTATAAAAGGATAAATTTTATCCTTTTATGTCAAACTACAAGATAGGCTACATTATCTAACAAGAAGCGAGCAAAAGGGAAATTAACCTTTATCTCTGCAGGGAGCGAGCAACAGGTTTTCAAAATTTTGGGTGGGAAGTTTGGGAAGCGACCAGCGGGGAGCGACCCTTGGACTTGCGCCGTTTCCCTTCCCGAGGCTCGGAACACGAAGCGACGTGGGCGGTTGGTGACATCACTACCGCCCACGCGTGTGCCCCCTAAATTGTATCTAGGGGCTTTATTTCTCGAAATCTTTCATTTTCGCCCCCGAATCCACACTTATAAATAGCTCTCTTCTTCTTCTTTCTTTCTTTTTCACGAATTTTCACAGAGAACCTCCATAGCTAATTTCTCGAAGCTTTTCCTCTCGGTTTCTTCTTCTTTTTCGTTGATTTCTTCAAATCGAAGGGTGAATTCTTTAGTTTCTTTGTCTTAACATTGCATTGTATTTTCGATTTTGTGTTTTTTCTTTCAATTTTTCATTATTTCACCGTCGCCGCCGCTTATTGCCACCACATCACCGCTGTGTCGCCGCCGTACCGTCATTATTTTCTGTTTTTCTCTTGGTTTAAACCACGCCACCATTAGCGCCGTCCTTGGGGTGTTTCCTTTTTATTGATTCTAAAAAAAATTCGAAATGACATCCCTTTCATCGAGTAATACCCAATCCTTTGAGTTCGTTGGGCAAAATCCGGGAAAGAGACCCATGGAAGACGAATCGTCAGTTCCTGCTCCTCGCCGCTCGCTCCGGCGAGCAATTGGCCAAAACCCTAGAACCTTGCTTGTTGACAAAGAGACGGGTTCCGAGGCGAGCTCTGTTGCTCGCTCCATTGACTCCTTCTACGCTGTGGAAAGTTCGGGCGAGCAAGATGTCCAAGGCCCTGTTGCTCGCTCCTCGCCTAGGGAAAGGACTTCCTCGGACTTGGGTGAAGACTCCGCTGAAGTCGCCGCTGAAATAGAAGAAATGAGTCTTCCTGGAGATACGGAAGTGAGCAGCAGGCAACAAGTCAGAAGCGAGCAAGTGGCCCATTCAGGGAGCGAGCAGGTGGGCGTGACATGGGAATTTCTTCGGGAAATAAATTTTCCCATTTCAAGGCCTACTCTCGAGTCCCTTATTCCGAAAGCCGTAGTCCGTAGACAGGAGTGGATTGACTACGCCAACAAGTATCACAAAACATTTTCCACTCCTCCCCAGACTATCATGGAAGCCCGACCATCAACTTACACAGCGAGTAGGGTAGCTAGTGTGGTTACGGAGGAAGATCTAGTCCGGATACGGTCCCGTTACCGTATTCCGTATGATATCCATTTGTACGCCCCCCAACCAGGAGAGAGAGTTGATAACCCACCTCCGGGTTGTACTGCTATCAACCTTGACGTTCTCAACACGGGGTTCTCTCTCCCTTTGCATCCGGTGATTGGGCGATTCTTGAAGGATGTAAATTTGGCGATCACTCAGATTACTCCGAACGGTTGGAGTAGTCTGTTAGCTTTTATCACCCTTTTCGGGTTGGAGGGTTACAAAAATAAAATTAGCACGGCGGGGATACATTACGCACTGACCATCTCCTCGGTTGTTAATGAAGATGGGCTCGGGTGGTATTATATTAAAGCCCGTAGTGGTATCAAGTTGATTGAAGGGGTGCCCAATAAAATCAAAAGTTGGCACAGGCAATTCTTTTTCACTGGCGGTGATTGGCGGGCGTCCTCCGATTTTTCAGGAGGACAAGGACGTATAAACTCCCCTACGCATTTTGGCGAGATTCGGCATAGGTCTTGGTCCTTAGTTCATCGTATTTTTAGGTGAACTAATTTTAATCTTTTTCTTTCTTGTTTTGCAGGTCCGCGCATCCTAAAGTGGGGCACCCGGAGATGAGTGAAGAATTCTTGTACGTCCTTGCTTTGATCTCTCTGCGGGACGTTAAGGATCGGAGTATCGACCATCTCTCCCAAGCGCATTACCGTAAACTTGCTCAACTTACTACCAATGCTCATCATTTAGAGGCACAGGCGGAGATCCCTGAAGGTAATCTTCTTCAGGCACTTTGAATATTTTTATGAGTTTTCTACCTACTGCTCGCTCCTTACCTGTTGGTCGCCCCCTTCCTGTTGGTCGCCGCCTCAATACTTTTTATCTTACCTTGATTTTCATATTTTTGTTTTCAGCTCAAAGAGTAACGGTCGTTGTCCCCCAGATTCCTGAGAGTTGCCATCTTCTCGCACGTCGGGTTAAGCAAATGGCAGCTAACCAACCTTCAAGGAAGAAGAAGTTTGACCTGTGCACTTCTCTGATTAAGCTAAGAGCCGAAGCGGATGAGGAAAAAGAAGTTCCCCAGGCTCCCGTCCTTGCTCCTCGCCCACCTACCCGCTCCTCGCCTCCTCCCAAAGACACGAGGGGCAAGAAGAGACTTACTAAAGAAACTGCCCCCCGTAAGGAGGATGACCACTCTAAGCGAGTGAAGGGACAAGGTCCTTCCCAGACTGGCAAGTCTGCTGCTCGCTCCTCGCCGGTAGAGGAGGTGACCGAGCAACAGGTCGTTGGCGCCCTGATCGCCTCTCAGGGAAGGAGCATGTCCCCCGACAATTCATACTTGGGCTATGACCCACTAAAGATGAGGGAGTAAGTACCTTCTCCTTCTGCTCGACTGCTCGCCCCTCTGTGTTCTTTTTCTAAATATTTTTGTCTTCTTTGTTGTAGGTACTGGAGAGGCGACTATCCCGGGCGCTCTAAAGTGCTTCACCAATTTAGTTGCATGAAGTCCCCTCCGGCACCCCACGAGATTAAGGACTCTCATGTCCGAAAAGCTATGGAGTATGTTCCCCGCTCTTGGACCAAAACGGGCGAGGAAATTCTTCAGAGCCAAAGCCTCGGTGATAATGCCCGTCTGCTGAGCTATAATCCGAGCCACCAAACTATTTCTGCTCAGCGAGTCCTTGATCAAGCCATTGAGCTGGAATGGACGAACCGCAGTTTGGGGCAGAGGATCGAGCAAGTTGAAGCGGACCGTGATGCTCAACTTAAGAGGAATGATGAAGAACTGGCTAAGCTGAAAGCCGATTCTGACAGAGCCAAACTCACATGGGAGCGGAAGGTGAAAGCTGTCGAGGACCGGGAGATGGTGGCGTCCAATGCTTTGGAGAAGCTTAAGTTGGATTGGGCGTTGCTACTTACCGTCTGCAGGTCCTGGAGACAGAGCGGGTGGGTCTGGTGGAGAGAATCGAGTCTCTAAAGGTCCATGTTGACCGTCTTGAGAAGGAGAAAAAGCGGGGCATACCCTACACGACGTACGTGCAGGATGTAACTGATAATAGCAATCTTGGTTATATATGCGCGTACACAGATTGTGTACGATCCGTGAAATATGCCTTGGATAATGGCCTTTGCATCATAACGAGCACCATTAAAGACTTTGCGGATTATGTCACTGAGAATCCTCCCGCTGCCGGTTTTGAGATCCCTGTTGCTGATTTAGGGGAAATGGGGTTAGACTTGGGCATATTTAAAGACGATGTCCAAGTTGTAGCTCCGAAGGAGAAGGTTGAGGTGAGCAAGGATTCCACCGTTTTTTATGCTTTAAGCCCCCTCCTTCCGAATCTCCTTGGCGAAACTAGTACCTCTGCCAACATGGGGGAGCAGCAGGCACCAGCAGCGACCAACCAGGATGCACCTCCCCCTTCTACTGAAGATTTCCCAGCACCACCAGCTCCTCCGGCCCCTGAGATTTAAAAGACCCTTTTATTTTTCTGTTTTTCTAGTTGATGTAGTAGGATGATGATTGTACGTCCCTCTTTTGTAATTTTTGTGTTAATGAATGAAATCGTACTTTCTTTTTCCTTGTTCGCCTTTTATCTTTATTTGCTAAGTGTTTTCTTTCATTAATGAAAGTTCAACACTTTTCTTGCAAATTTTTGTTCATTAGTTATACATGGGTCACTTTGGTCCTAAAGGACTTGACCTTTTTGTGTTTAATGCCCTGTTGCTCGCCTCCACTATACATGTGCTTATGCATTTAGTCTCTTGGGCGAGCAACTTCGTGTTATGGGGCGATCAGCTGGGCTTCTGGGCTTCAAGAACCCTGCTGCTCGCCTCCTTCTGGACTTATGCCTACAACACTTGCTTGTCTTCCGGCGAGCAGCTTTCCTGCTAGGCAAACAACTGGGTTTTAATGCCTTTTTGTTTCCTTAGTTATACAATACAACGAATAATCGTCTTTGCTTTTACAAGATTTTGTCAAAAAAGTTTGAAAATTTTATCAATCTTACTACAATACAACAATACAAATGATATAATCCAAATGATAGTCTTTATAGAAAACTTTACACTAGCTTCCTAGCTACTGATAATATTTCTTCAGTAAAGCTGCCTTCCAGGTGTATTGGGCCGACTTGCCTTCCATGTCTTCAAGATCATATGTGTCGTTGTACCATTTGTGGGTTATCCTGAATGGGCCCTCCCAAGTCGGTCCAAATACTCCTGGAGGTGTCGCTAGAATTTTTCGAAGTACCAGATCCCCGACTTCAAATTCCCTGATTTTCACTTGCGAGTTATAGTACTTTGCGATCCTTCTTTTGTATATCTGGTTTTTTATTTCTGCCGAGATTCTTTTTTCGTCGATCAGATCCATCTCTGCAGCTAGTGTCTTGTTGTTTTCTTGTTCATTGAACTCGGCTATCCTTTCAGTTGGTACTTTGAGCTCTATAGGTATAACTGCTTCTGTACCAAATGCCATAGCAAATGGTGTTTCTTCCGTGCTCGTTCTATGTGATATCCTATATGCCCAAAGTACTTCTGGTAGTTCTTCTGACCATTTGTCTTTTTTGTCTACCAGCCGAATTTTTAAGATATGCTTGATTATCTTGTTAACTGCCTCGACTTGGCCATTAGACTGAGGGTGATAGGGTGTCGAAAAATGCTTCTTGATTCCCCATTTTTTGCAGAAATCTCTTATCTTTTTTCCTTCAAACTGTCTTCCATTGTCGGTTAATATTGCTTGTGGAACTCCAAACCGACATACTATGCTTTTCCAAATAAAACGGATCATTTTCTCCTGAGTTATCTTTACTAGTGCTTCAGGTTCGGCCCATTTAGTGTAATAGTCCACGGCCACTACTGCAAATCTTACATTCCCCTTTCCGGTTGGGAAAGGTCCTTTGATGTCTATCCCCCACTTTGCGAATGGTCATGGACTATTTACTGAGATTAGTTATGTTGGTGGCTTATGAATGTTGGGAGCGAACAGCTGGCACCTGTGGCATGTTTTTGCAATTTTGATTGCGTCTTATAACAGAGTTGGACAGTAATACCCTTGCCTTACTATTTTGTATGTCAGTGCTCGCCCTCCTGCGTGATTTCCACACACTCCTTCGTGGATTTCTTTTAGTACCTCTTGGCCTTGCCCCCTTGCCAAACACTTTAGTAGGGGTAGTGAAAATCCTCTCTTATAGAGTTGACCCTCCATGATCGTGAATCTTGCTGCTCGTTTGACTAGCTTGGCCGCTTCTTGTGGGTCTTCGGGTGTCTCGTTGTCCTTGAGATATTTGTATATTGGCGTTCTCCAATCTTCTTCTATTAACTCTTCTTCAACTTGGTTGATCTTGTAGTCACTGGTGGATGGATTAGAAATCCTTGTTATTGTAACCTCCGTAAGCTCTGCTGGTCCCGTACTAGTAGCCAATCGAGCAAGTGCATCTGCTTGTGCATTGTTGTCCCTTGGCACTTGTTCGATGTAAATTTGTTCGAATAATGAGGCCAAGTGAGCAACAATCTTTTGGTACAGTGCCATGTTTTCATCTTTGGCTTCATACTCCCCACGGACTTGGTTGACTATCAACTGGGAATCTCCGTAGATTTGGACTCTTCGGACCCCTACGGCCAATGCCAGACGCAAACCAGCTATCAGTGCCTCGTACTCAGTTTCGTTGTTTGTTGCCATAAACTCGAACCTGACCGCTGAGGTGAACACTTGTCTGTCTGGACTGATTAGCACTATCCCAGCTCCTACTGCTGTGTTATTCGATGACCCATCTATGTACATATGCCATGGATGATTATGATCTCTCGTCGGATCTTGAGGGAAGGTTAATTCGACTATAAAGTCAGCTAACGCTTGTCCCTTGATCGCTGTTCGAGGTGCATAAGATATTCCAAATTGGCTTATTTTGAGTGACCACTTGAGGAGGCGTCCAGCAGTGTCAGGCCTTTGCAAGTCTTGTCTCAATGGGAAAGTTGTTAGAACCTCCACTTGGTGATCAAAGAAATATGGTCGTAGCTTTCTTACACTCATCACCAGTGCGTAGGCCAACTTTTCCATGGGTGAATATTTAATCTCTGCCTCATGTAAGGCCTGACTTACGTAATAGATTGGCAGGTGAAATTTTCCTTTTGCTCGAACCAAGACCGAGCTGATGGCCACCTCTGACGCGGCTAGATACAAGTATAGTTTTTCTCCGGAGACAGGTTTCGATAGGATCTTAGTGTCACTCAGATACTCCTTCAGCTGCTCAAACGCTTATTGGCAATTACTTGTCCACTGGAATTGTCCTATCTTGATGGCGTCAAAGAAAGGCCGACACTTGTCTCCTGACCTGGAAATGAATCTGTTCAGAACTGCCAAACATCCGTTTAGTCGTTGAACTTCCTTAACCGACCTTGGTGGTTGCATGTCCATTATTGCCTTGATTTTTTACGGATTCGCTTCAATGCCTCGTTGACTGACCAGGTGCCCAAGGAATTTTCCCGAGTGTACCCCGAAGCTGTTTTTCTTTGGGTTTAGCTTCATGTTATAAGCTCGAAGAATCTCAAATGCCTGTGTCAGATGTTCCAAGTGATCCTCCTTTCTTAGGCTTTTCACGACTATGACATCCACGTACACCTCCATTGTCCTGCCGATGTGATCATTGAACATTTTATTGACAAGTCTTTGGTACGTGTCTCCTGCATTGATTAACCCGAACGACATCCTTTTCCAACATAGAAGGTTCTTGTTGGTGTAGAACGCCGTGCTTTCCTGGTCGTCTGGGTCATCGGTATCTGGTGATATCCAGCGAATGCGTCCATGAAGGTAAGAAGTTCGTGTCCTGCTGTGTTATCCACTAGTTGATCAATATGTGGGAGCGGAAAGTTGTCTTTGGGACATGCAGCATTCAAGTCCGTGAAATCAATGCACAACCTCCACATGCCATTTGGCTTTTTAACCAACACTGGATTTGCCACCCATCGAGGACACAAAGCTTCTTTGATCAGATCATTATGAAGTAATTTCTTCACTTCGACATCAAGCGCCTCATATTTATCAGGTCCGAATTTCCTTCTCTTCTGCTTCACCGGTTTCCTAGTTGGATCAATATTTAGCTTATGGCAAGCATGCTCAGGGCTAATGCCTACCATATCTGCATGCGACCATGCGAATACGTCGAGATTGGACTTAAGGAACTCGCTCATTCTGGATCTGTATGGCTCTGGGAGCTCAGATCCAATGAACAATTCCAAGTCTTCTCTATTCGGGTCGACTTTTATTGTTTCCAACTCCTCAGCCGGGGTTGCTTTCCTCTTTTGGCTCTTCCACCGAGGATCAATTATCGGACCTTCCAAGTTGAGTTCATCTTCGATCATGGGTTCTACCTCCACTCTTGGCTCGATATCGTTTACTTTCTCCGGTTCAGGTATAATTTCTTTTCCCTGTTGCTCGCCCAGGCCCTCCTGCTCATCCTCGCCCTGCTGGTCGTCCACCTCCATCATTTCTGTGTCGATGGACTCCATGATTTCGTCCAACACGGAAGGTTCATCCTCAGCCCTGCTGCTCGGCTGCTCGTCCATGACAGACACACTGTTATCCTTAGGTTGGAGTTGCAGGAGGCAGTCTCGAGCTTTCTTCTTATCACCTTTAACTGTACCTGAACCTTTTGAAGTTGGGAATTTAAGACAGTAGTAGTACGTTGAAACAGACGCTTTGAATTCATTTATAAAAGGTCGACCGAGAAACCCGTTGTAGGCAAACTGTTGATTTACAACTAAAAACTCTATCATCCTAGTCAGTCTCCTTTCGGGATTCTCGGTTGATACAAGCTACTCTCCGAACCCTACTATCTTATGGTCGCACTCTTTTACATATTCATCACAATCACCTAACTGATCTAGTGTGCTTTTGAATATGATATTTATGTAGGATCCGGTGTCCACAAGCAGACGGTGGACTCGGACCCCCATGACATTAGCACAGATGATTAGTGAATCATTGTGTGGAGTGAGTACCCCGTCTAGATCTTTTTCAGAAAATATCAGATCCCCCGTTTTCTTTGTTGCTTGGTTTATCCCGACCTCTCTGACCTGAGCCACTGCTCTCAAGTCTGTCTTTCTCTTTCTCTTGGAAACTGGTGGCCTTCCGTCAGAACAGCCTCATACCGGTCCGAATTGCTCAAGCATTAGGATTTCTCGAATGGGCTCGGCTGGCGCTGTCATTGTCTTTTTTCTCTTTTGATCCCTCCTGCTCGGCTGTTCGTCACTCTCCTCATCTCCCGAGCCGGAGGATATTGCCACTCTTGGTTTCTTTCCTGGTTGTCGTTTCATGAACTCTAACAGCGTTCCCTCTTCGTAGAACCTCCATAGCTGTTTTAAGAGGTCCCGGCATTCACTTGTGAAGTGACCTATGGTCTGATGATATGCACAGTACTTATTAGGATTCATCTTTCCCCGCTCTTGTTGTATTTTTTGGGGTTCCGACAGCATGTCTTTATCTTTTACGTTGTTGTATACAACCACTATTGATGTGGATAAGACATGGTTTAATTTCTCTTTCAGCTCAGAACCTTCATTGAAAGCTTTCATGTTCTTAGGGGCTTTGTATTCCCCTCCTGACTTTTTTCCCGACTTCTTGGTATCAGTCTTGTCTCCTAACTCTCTCTGCAGGGTTTCTTGCATCAAAATATATACACCAACCTTGTGTCTGAATTCAGAGTATATTTTGGGGAAGGCCAGGTGCATTTCCTTCCATAGATCTATTCCCTTCCTGAGTCCTGCCATTACTGCCATTCTCTTAGTGTCTTCACTCACTGGTTCTCCTTCCAGTAGGACTTTATCGAACCTTTCAAGGAAAGCTCTATCAGACTCCTCGTCTCCTTGCTTCAGATCTGCCAGCCTATGTCTCTGTGTAAGGTAGGATCCGACTGTGGAGAAATGTGATAGAAATTCCTTGCTGAGTTGTGTGAACGAGCTTATAGAGCTGGGGGTAAGTGCGGAGAACCATCTGTGAGGGCCATCGCCCAAAGTTAATGGAAAGTTGCGGTATTGCGTTGCGTCAGATGCTTTCACAGATATCATATAGTCGGTGTATTTGGATAAATATACTTTCGGGTCTGATGTCCCTTCGGATAGGCTAACAGCCGGGAACTGTACTTTCTTTTGAACCGGCGCGTTTAATATTGCCGGGGATAATGGCGATGATGGGAGTACGGTGGCCCCTCCGCCGTTCTGAGCATCCAACTGTTTCTTCATCTCCTCGATCGTTCTTCTGAGGTCAAGCCACTCATTCAGAGGCGGTCCTCCATTAGAAGGCTGTTCACCGTGGTTTGGCTCGAGGCCTTCTCCACGATGCAGTCCCTTGCTAACGGGACGTTTCTCCTGTGTGACCCGCCGGGCCACATTACTTGCCCCATTGGGACCCAAACAGCCAAAAGCTGACCTCCTTAGTCTATCATGTACTGAGGGGCGAGCAGCAGGGTATGCTCGCTCCTCACTCCTCTATGAATCTTCCCTCCTGGGTTCATTTTGATTCCTTGTACCCCTGCTGCTCGACTCCCTATCCCCTCCTGGTGTGGACTCACCTCGGCTCCCAAGTCGCTCACTTATCGGCGCTTTGCCTTTGGTTCTCCTTGCCTGGCCACTATCTACCTCTTCCACCCTTATGTCTTCCCTTTGTTTAGCTCTTTGCTCTGTTGCACGGTTGCTCGCCTCCGGAGTCTTAGAAGATTTGTGTCCTGCTGCCCAGTTGCTCGCCTCCCGGGCTCTCGATGGTCCTGCGGCTTCATGTCGTCGTTGCAATGATTGCAAAACGGTGATTATTTTTGCTAATTCTTCCGGGTTCTGAGCCAATGCTTCTTGTTAGGAAAAATATTGTATAGTTTTGATGAGTTAAAACAAACCAGAAGATGTAATAGGACCATCTGGACCTGTTAGCCAGATGATGATCTAGATTAGGACTTAGTCTAGGGGGAACTGCCAGACCAGAAGACTTCACCAGAAGACCCCACCAGAGGACTTCACCAGAGGACTCCACCAGATGAGATCTGACCAGAGGCAGAAGACTTTCCCCAGACCAGACGAGTCCAGACCAGACGAGTCTGGTGGAACAAAAGATGCTCAGTTTGATCCCCTGTTTCTACTGAGTGTTCTGGTTGTTAACTAGATCAGGACCAGAAGACACCGAGGTTGCCTGGTGTCTGTCTTGCCTTCTCTGGAGAAAATTAGAGTTAGGCAGAGGAAGCATTTGACCGTTGGTGATTCAAATCAAGTCAACAAGATCGGATTGGAAAGTATTTGAAGTCAATCAATCAAAGGATCCCACCAACCCAATCAATCAATTAGGGAATTGATTGATTGAAGCTTCCTTAAATAGAGGATCTAATTGGATTAGCTCTCCAACGGATAACCCTAATCTCCTCTATAAATACAAGAGTGCAGTCACAAGAAAAAGCTCTAGAGAGACCCTACGCGCACAAGTCATATTCCAAGCTTTTGATAATCACTCTTAGCACTCTTATTGCTCACATTACATATCTACTCTTAAGGAGTTGTTGGAACTTTAACCTGTTCATCTCTAAGATAAGGTTGAAGGTTGATTACTTTAGATTGTGGTTAAATCTAACGGAGTTGTACGTGAGTAAGTTGGTTGGTTGGTTGATAGTGAGACCCCTTGGATAAAAGGGAGAGTGGACGTAGGATATTCAGATCCGAACCACTATATATCTGGTGTTATTTATTGCTTTCGTTTATTCATTCTCTTATTTGTTCTGTGCTCTTATAAAAAGAAGTTTGTTGTGACATAAACTTAAAGCTTCCGCAATTAATCTATCTAGTGGGACCAACAAGTGGTATCAGAGCGGTGTGTCCAACGACCACTGCTTTGTAAAGCTTTTGGTGGTCACTGGGCAGATCCATTGCTCTTTATTGGCTTTGTTCAAATTCTTGTTAAATCCTTTATTTTAGTAAATATGTCTTCGAAATCTTCTTATAAGAGTCGCAAACTGCCAGAATTCTCATTCGAGGATTATAGCCACTGGAGCTTCATGATGAGTAATCATCTTGGAGCTATCCACCACCGCATGTTAGATGTGGTAGAAAGTGGCCCAATTCAATTTTACTGGACTCCTATTGATAGTGGCAGGTCAGAGTCCAGGGAAGAAACTAGTGAAACTGCCCAGAAAGCTGCAGAGGACAGAGTCCCCAGGCAAAGAATCCTCAAGAAGATAGATGAGTTAGACAATGATGAAAGAAAGCTCTACAACTTGGACCAGGTAGCAAGAACCGAGATCATCAACACACTTACTAAAGAGGTGATTGAAAAAGTCAGAACTTGTGCCACTGCCAAGGAGATGTGGGACAAACTTTCACTACTCTGTGAGGGAACAGAGAAGATTAAAGATAACAAGCTTCAAGGTGTTCAACACTCGTTTGACACTTTCAAGATGAAACTAGACGAGACCATTGACCAGCTGGATATGCGTCTCACAAACCTCCTGAACAAGGCTAGTGCCTTAGGTAAGACCTATTCAGAGAAAGAAATAAATAGTAAAATATTGCGTTCCCTAACCAGCAGGTGGAGAATTAAAGTCACTGTGATCAAGGACAACAAGGATCTCAACACTCTGGATCATCATCTTCTGTTGTCTGATCTCAAAGCTTATGAGTATGATCTTCAAGAGGAGGATCAAACAGAAGAGGTTTCCTCTTCTGGCCAGAAAGGAGTTGCATTCTTCTCAACTATCAAGACTGATGACAAGCCAAAGGAGTCTACTGCAGATGACTTGAGCCTCAAGGAGTAGGTAGCACTTCTAACCCGTAAATTGGATAAAATGAGTTCAAAATATGGCAGGTACAAAAGGCATTGGAAGGAGTCTACCAGAGACAGGAAGAGTTCCTTCAAGCCTGCAGAAAAGGAGAAGACATCTGGAGACTCAAGAGAGACCAGATTCAGAACTCCAGAAAGGAGGAGAGATGACAACCCTGGCAGCTCTGGGAGATCAGATTATCAGAGGAGGGATGGTAGCTCTGGCAGACATGACTACAAGAGGAGAGAGAGTAGTCCAGCCAGATCAGACTACAACCAGAGGAGGAGAGAGCAAGTCCTAGTCCCAGAGGAGACAATGCCTGCTACACATGCAACAAGACTGGTCATTACAGTTATGATTGTCCTCAACATACTCCTAGGGAAAGAGAAGAGAAAAGACTCAAGAGAGATAGGAGATATGCAGACAAGAGAGCATTGCTGGCAGAAGCAGAGGAGGAGGATACTAGTTCCAGATCTTCTTCTTCTGATTTCGGGTCTGATGATGATGTATGTCTGATGGCAGACATTAATGAGGTACAAGAAACTACCTTGGTCTTATCAAATTCTAAATATACTGAATCCTCTAATTCATCTGGTAACTCCAGAGAGTCTGATATGCAGCAAATGCTATCAGATCTCCAAAATTGTGTTCAACTATGTCAAAAACTTGAGAAAGAGAATGGTAGGCTCAGAACTGAAGTTCAATCCTTATCTCATGAACAAAAATCCACCAGAGAACTCATGAAAGATCATTCCAAAGAAGTCTCTGAACTTCAGGAGAAGATCAAAGAAAGAGATACTCTGGTAGATCAAATCATGAAGGAAAAGAATTTCTCAGGAGGATGAGCTCAATGAGCTTCGAGCCAAATACCAGACTCTTATCAAGGGAAAACAAGTTGAGCAAACTATTGAGATACCTGTGCCCAGAGAAGATTCCATGAAACCAGATGTTCTATCTATTATTTCAGGATCTTCTCAACGCATAAATGATAAGAGTGGTTTAGGATATCCTCGAATTATTAAAAGATCTCATAAATATTGTTTTACTAAAGACAAGTCTATAAGATCTGGTGAACTTGTGGAACTCCGGAATGAAGAGGATCCTTCTGATAGCATGGTGGTTCACAGACCTGGTTGGAAATGGGACCCCCCTGCTGATAATTCAAAACATAATCCAGAAGAGGTGAATGTTCTGGAAGGAAAAATTCTAGAGCATACAAGTCAGAAAAGAGAACCTATGAAGGTTGATGGTTCTGTTCAGATGCCTAACCTGATTAGAGAACCTCAGAAGAATCCTAAGCAGATTAGGGGACCTCAAAAAGGAGACTCTAAGAGGAAACCTAATCAGAATATGAGATACCAGAGGAGGTATACTGAACCAGAGAACCTCAATCAGAATCAGGGATCTCACAGGTGGAATGCTCCAAGAAGATTGCCGAACAGGAAACCTCAGAAGGAATCCTATCATCAGAATAGATCCAATCTTCAGAACCAGAGGAGGTCTTCCAGACCCATCTATAGAAAACCAACTGATCTGGGTAGTTATGACACCAGAGATGGTTCTTCTAGGATGTACCCTTACAACCAGACCTTTAAGACCATGTCTTTGAGGCAGGCCATTCCAAAGGCCAGATTTGAGAAAAGGTACACCAGACCTGTGTATAGAAAAGGTGTCCTTATCAGACCAGTAGCTCAATATGTCATTGTAAGAGGACATGTTCTAGTAGATAGATTTGGAAGGAAGATAAGATCCCCTCATCCAACAAGGGATGATTTCTATCTATGGATTCCTACAAAACCTGCAACTAACCAATCAAGACCCAGCACTAGTAGGGGACCTAATTGATTTCTCTGCAGGTAGATAAAAGCCCATTGGAGAAAAGGCTTTCAAGCAACCATGTCTGGTACATTGATAGTGGATGTTCCAAGCACATGACCTTCCAGAAAGATAATCTCCAGGACTTCAAGCCAATGAATGGGCCATGAGTGATGTTTGGTGACAACAACTATGGAGTCACCAGAGGAGTTGGAAAGTTGACCTTCAATGGAGTATCTGTAGATGAAGTCTATTATGTTGAAGGACTCAAGCATAATCTGCTTTCAGTATCCCAATTCTGTGACAGGGGATACTCAGTGAAGTTCTCTAGTGATTCTTGCACTGTCTTCTCTTCTGATTATAATGATATCTTGCTAATAGGTTTGAGGAAGGGTAACATTTATTTTGCAGATTTTAGCAGTTGCCAAAGAAATGCTTGTCTGGTTGCTAAAGGATTTGCAGAGAACAACAAGATTTGGCACAAGATATTGTGTCATCTTAACTTCAAAACACTGAACAAGATTGCCAGAAAAGGTCTTATTCGAGGTCTTCCTAATGAGGTGTTTAAGAAGGATCAGGTTTGTGGTTCATGCCAGAAGGGTAAACAACCCAAGACTTCCTTTAAGGATGTCCAGAGCACAACCACAATCAGAGTACTTCAACTACTTCACATGGACCTGTTTGGACCTGTTTCTCCTCTTAGTTTCAGTGGAAGGAAGTACACCTTGGTGATAGTAGATGACTTTTCAAGATACACTTGGGTCGTGTTCTTGTTTAAGAAAAATGAAACTATCACTAAGCTGCCAGAGTTCTTCAAGCAGATTCAGAATGAGCAGAACCAGAGCATAGTCAGAATCAGAAGTGACAAAGGGACAGAGTTTTTAAATTCACACATTGCAGATTACTGCAAGGACCATGGGATTTTTCATGAGACATCTGCTGCCAGAACACCCCAACAAAATGGAGTAGCAGAAGGGAGGAATAGAACCCTCAAAGAAGCTGCAAGAACACTTCTGGCAGAGTACAACACTCCACAAAGGTTTTGGGCAGAGGCCATTAATACAGCTTGCTATACTCAGAACAGATGCCTAATTGCCCAGAGATATAATAAGACTCTATATGAGATATGGAAAGGTAAAACCCCATCTGTTTCATATTTTCATGTTTTTGGATGCAAGTGTTTCATCCATGACAATGGGAAATCTAAATTAAAAACCTTTGATGCTAAAGTGGCAGATGGAATATTTTTAGGATATTCCAGCACCAGTAAGGCTTTTAGAGTTTTTAATAAGAATTAACTTTGTGTGGAGGAAACACCTCATGTTGTTTTTTATGAATCTGCTTTTGAGTGCAAGGTGGACTTTAAGTCTTCTGATGAGACACAGAATCAGACTATTCCCAGAGTAATTAAAGTCAATCCACCTATTCTTGACTCAGATTCAGATGTTGACCCATCTCCTGGTTCTCTGAAGAAGAAGTCTTCACAAGGTGCAGAACCGGAGGAGGTTGGAACTCCTGTAGGGGGAAGCTCTTCTGCAGGTGGTGATATTCACCAAGGTACTGCAGAAGATGATCAACCAGGCAAGACCACGACAAGGAGGACCCTGGTTGATCACCCTAATGACCTGATTTTAGGAGATCCAACTAAGGGTGTCCAGACTAGGAGAACTCTTAACTTAGCTGCCTTATTCAGTTGCTATGTCTCCTTAATTGAGCCCAAGAACATCAGGGAAGCACTGAAGGATTCAAATTGGATTATTGCAATTCAAGAGGAGTTGAAAAAAATCACCAGACAGGATGTTTGGGAGCTGGTAGACAGACCAAGACATCAAAAGGTGATAGGCACTAAGTGGGTTTTCAAGAATAAGAAAGATGAGAACGATGTCATTACTAGGAACAAGGCAAGGCTAGTGGCTCAGGGCTATTCTCAGTCTGAAGTAATAGACTATGATGAGACATTTGCTCATGTAGCCAGACTAGAAGCCGTCAGATTGTTCTTAGCATATGCTGCTCACATGAAGTTCAAAGTATACCAGATGGATGTGAAATCTGCCTTTCTTAATGGGATTCTCATTGAGGAAGTGTATGTGGAACAACCTCCTGGTTTTGAACAAGGTGACAAGGTGTTTATGCTTAAGAAAGCTCTTTATGGACTGAAGCAGGCACCCAGAGCATGGTATGACACTCTATCTCAATTTCTTCTGGACAATGGTTTTTCTAAGGGTAAGATTGATAGGACCTTGTTTAGGAAAGAAGAAGGAAAGGACATCCTTCTGGTCCAAATATATGTTGATGACATTATATTTGGATCCCCTAACAAGAAGCTGTGTGAGAAGTTTGGTGATCTCATGCAGAGTCAGTTTGAGATGTCTATGATGGGTGAGATGAATTACTTTTTAGGTCTGTAGGTAAGGCAAACAGAGAAGGGAATCTTCATTAATCAGGCGAAGTACATCAGAAACATGTTAGAGAAATTTGGAGTAGGATCTAGCAAAGCAGCCAAGATTCCTATGATGACAAATTTCAACATGGATCCAGATGAGTCTGGAGAGAGTGTGGACCAGACTCAGTACAGAGCACTTATTGGTTCTCTTCTGTACCTGACTACAAGCAGACCAGATATCACTTTTGCAGTGGGAGTGTGTGCCAGATTTCAAGCTAATCCTAAGAAAAGTCATTTGGAAGCAGCTAGAAAGATATTGAAATATCTTAAGGGAACTGTGAATTTAGGATTATGGTATCCTACAGATGACAACTTAGAGTTAAGTGGTTATTCAGATTCAGACTATGGTGGATGCAGAATAGATAGGAAGTCTACAAGTGGAACATGCCAATTTTTAGGGAATAAATTGGTATCTTGGTTTTCTAAGAAGCAGACTTCAGTTGCTACATCAACAACAGAAGCAGAGTACATGGCTGCAGGGAGCTGTTGTTCACAACTACTCTGGATTAGTCAACAGCTTAGGGACTACCAGATTAGAGCCAAGGATATTCCTATTTTCTGTGATAGTAATAGTGCAATTGCAATCACCCAGAAACCAGTTCTTCACACCAGATGCAAACATGTTGATATAAGGCATCACTTTATCAGAGACCATGTTGAGAAAGGAGATATAAGGATGAAAAAGATTGCAACAGAGAAGCAGAGAGCAGATATTTTGACTAAGCCACTGGCTGAGACCAGATTCAGAGAGTTAGCTTTTGAGTTGGGATTATTGGATCCAGAGACAGATTTGTTTTAGGGGGAACATCAGAGAAGAAGTATCCTTAATTTTATTTTTACATACTTCATTATTTTCTCAACTAACATACCTACAGGACAGATATATCAGAGAAGTTACTTCTCCAGATAAGGTATGCACCAGGTGACACTTGTACCAGATGAGGTACGTCCCAGATAAGGTGCTGGATCAAATCCAAGGTCTTCTCTAACCAGAACCAGATAGGTTTCATCAGATGAGATGTCACACCAGACTAGCTGTGGTATCATCTGGTTACAATACCAGGTGACAGGTATGTTTTTACTTTCCTGGCCCCTGATCATTGGGATACACCTTTTACATTAGTAAATACACCCAAAACGTTTCAACTTCAGAGTGTATTTAAGACTAGGGTATAGGGCCTAGGCAATCATTTCGCTTTTTCTCTTGACTGCCACAAAACCCCTTTATGCCCAGTCCCAATGACCACGCCTACGCACCAGATTAAATCTGTATTTTGCCTTTTAATCTTGGCCATCAGATTTAATTACTGTGCAAAATGTCAATCAATTCGAAAATTGATTTTGTTCCCTAATTTATATTTGGAAATTACACGCGTTCACTTCATTTATTGTTATTACCACGCGTATTACCCTATTTAAATCAAATTTATTTTCAATCTGTCTTTTCACGTTTCCTATCTTTTCAAAGCCCTAACTTTCTCTCTGCAAGTTTCTTTCTCTCTCTCTCTCTCACAGCGATGGCACCTAAATGCAACTTTGACCCAGACCACGTCTGCAAGAAGTTGAAATCTGAGATGGTGGTGGACTTCTATTCCACCAAGAATCCAGCCGCTCTGGAGATTTTGGAACTGCTCAGGCGATCGGGAGTGGAGGAGTTGATTTCCAAAGCCCAAAGACCTGCGCACCTTGGATGGGTATGCTGCCCAGTTCCTTGTCCGGATGAAGATCCATGAAGATCATATTTCTTCTAAGATTGATAAGGAGGATGTGGTTTTCTCAAAGGCGGACTTCTGTCGTCTTTTTGGTAACATTTCTGCGGAGGGTGTAGACCCATTGAAGTATAAGGAAGGAGAGGCATTGGAATCCTTCAAGATGTTTGCCAGAAATTCGTGTCAGAATCTTACCAAGGGTTTCTTGGACAAACATCTGAGGCAGAAGTATAAGGTGTTATTTGATATTGTGGTGAAAATTCTCATGTGCGAGAGCCATAGCACGGATGTTATCTTTACTGGTAGGCTCTGTGTTATGAGGGCCATTGTTGATGGTGCCCATTGCAACTGGGCTGAGTTCTTCTGGGGAGTGCTGAGGAAGAACAAGCTGAAGGTCCAGAAGGAAGAGTGCCCCCAGTTGCCTGGAGAGCAATAGTTTGTGTTCAATGCTAATGTGTCATTGGGCACAAAGCTCACTTTAATCTTGGACTCACTCTTTCCAGAGAAGAAGTGGAGAGATTCCTGGTGTAAGGGCTTCCTTAAGTCCAAGATTTTGTTCTCTAAGGATGGTCCCCTTCATGGCCATCCTGACTCTGATGGTGAGCAAGTCATCCCTGCCCCTCCTCTACAGGCAATTCCCTCACCTGCAAAGGGGCAGAAACAGCAGCAGAAGCAGAAGACCCAGAAGAAGCCTGCTGAAGCAACTGGTTCTTCAACCATTGCTTTCTCTGGTTCCTCAGAGGAGGACCAGATTCCTCTTCTTGATGTTTTGAAGAAGAAGAGTGAAGGAGCTGAGGTTGCCAAGAAGGCAGGAGCTTCCAAGAGGAAGAGGCCAGAGGAGGCCAAGAAGAAATCTGCCAAGAAGCCAAGGACAGGCAGAAGGGCTCCAAGAACTCTCCTGGTGGATGAGCCATCAGAGGACGAGGAAGAAGAGGTTGAGCCTCTGAAGAAGAAGCTTAAGGCAAGGAAGGCCATTTTTCAAGATTCAGACTCCGGCTCTGATCTTGGAGATGCTCTGGAGCAAGCCATTGATGAAGCTGCAAGAATCATGCAGGACTCCTCTGCTCCAGTCCCTTCTGAAGAGGTAATTCCCCCAATCTCTACCTCAACCCCCATTAATCTTATTACCCCTTCCACCTATACCCCAGATAACCCTCCCCATACCCCATCTGCTTCTGGTGCACCTCTTGCCTCACCAGAGCAGACTCTCCCAGATACCCCCATATATACTCCCTCCACCATACCTACTCAAACACCTTCTCCCCCACCTTCACAAACACCCCTTACCACAAATCCCTCTGCCCCAGCCCCTGTACCAGAGGTACCCTCTACTTCTGGTGCAGAACCCTTCATTCCCTCCCCTTCCACATCACAAATTCCTATCCCACCCTCTGTACCAGAGATCCCATCTACTTCTGGTGCAGAGCAACCCATTCCTTCATCCTCTACCTCACAAAATCCAAATCCTCCCCAAACTCAATCAGACCAGCCCTCAAACTTGAACCCTCTTTCTATGGCATTGGGATTCCCTGGCCCTCCCCATTCTCCCACATGCCTTACCAGCGATGATAGTGAAGATGAGAAGCTTCACTTGAGCCTGATCACTTAGCACCTTCCTCCTCTGCCTCTGGGCCCAAACCCTTCACTTTCTCTTCTGCAGAAATGGGTCCCATTAGGCAGAGTATGAGTGTGAGTGCTCAGCTCTGGCTAAGAGAGCATTTCCCAATCCTTTTGGAGCACTTACCACTTCTGGCAGAGTTGACTGATGCCAAAGTCTGGAGCAAGGCCAGACTTGAAGATGTGGAGGACTTTATGTTGTTGCTTGAGGAAGTGGGTCCCTCCAACTTCACTGCCTGGGAGATAGAGCTGAAGCAAAAGCTGAATATCCAGAACCCAGCAGAGCTAGAGACCCCTGCTACAGCCAAGGTCTTGATTCGCACCTTGCTCATCCAGAGGGGAGTGATGATCTCCCCTGAGGACCCCTCTTACAAGTTTGGGCCTCATTTTGTCTTTCCTCCAGAGCTCTACTCTGGTGAGGAAGATTTTGATATGTCTCCTGCCGTGCTCCAAAAGATGAAGACTTTCTTCAACAAGAAGATCATGCAAATTGGGCGGTTCTCTAAGGCTATTCAACATATGTCCCCTGCTATGATCGAGCATCAGATTCGGCAGGAGAGGAGAATTTTCCTTAAGCAGATTAAGTCTACTCTTGCTGAAGTTAAAGCTTCCTTCAAGGCAAATGGCCTCTTTGTCAAGCTGGACGTGATGCATAGCCAGAAGCAGCTCCAGGAGCATGTGCTTGAGCAGATGAGGCCAGTCTCTGTGCTGAAGGTTGAAATGGCCACCCAGATGCTTCAAACTGCTAAGATGAAGGACTCCCTCCAGGAGATGTTGGACAAACAGGAGAAGCTAGTTGCAGAATCGAAGGCTTACCTGGAGGAGGCAAAGCAGCTTCGTGATCTTCACTCTTCCTCCAACACTGCCTTGCCTGATCTCATAAGGCAGGTAGTGGAGCCCCTCCTTGATGAAGTTAAAAAGGGGAAAGAGAAGGCCAGAACTGATCTGGCGAAGACCACTAATGAGACTTTATTTAGCCATGGAGCGCGCCTGGACCTGCTTGAGAACACCTTGGCCCAGGCAGAGCTGCAGAAGAAGAAGAAAGAAGAGCTCAAGTCCCTTACCATGGCTAAACAGCTTGCTGCAGAAGAGGAGTCGAAAGCAGAGCAGGATCCTATCTCTATCTCTGGACCTGCTAAGAAGAAGATCAGAAAGGTCAAGAAAAGCTTCCTAGAAGAAGTAGTGGAAGAGGCAGAGAAGAGATTCAGAGAAGAAACGCCTGAAGAAAGGCAAGCAAGGATCAGGAAGAACATAGATGAATAGCAGAGGCTCCGATATGTTAGGAGGCAAAATAAGAAGAGCAGAGAAGCTGGTATCACTCCTGGTGCCAGTAAATCCAGCCAGAAGAGAAAAGGGCATGTTGAAGTCATGAACATCTTGCCTCTCAGGACAGAAGGGTCCTTTGACTCTACTGTGCCTGTGCCTCTGATTGAGAAGTGGAGGGAAGCCAAGACTCTCTGGTTCATTCAACATTACATCCAGAGGCCTCCACCAGAGGATGATGCTCTCATCAACAGAACTTTACACTCTTAGATGAAAGCTTATGACGCAGATCTCTACAAGCAACTGATAGATTCAACTATTGAGTTCAACCTGGAAGTCACTGCTCCTGAATTCCATTATCTCAACACTCCAATGGCAGGAGACCAGGTTGATTGGGCTGAATTGAAGAAACTGTACAAGACAAAGGTGTTGGTGAATTTCACTCCAACATCTTCTGCAGAGTTGAAGGCCATTCAAGATAGGTTTCTTGACTGGTTTCTGGTGCCTAAAGATAACAGAAGATATACCTAGATTAGGACCAGACTTACTTTGTAATCTGTAATCTCTTTTTTTTTTTTAATGAAAATCATATCTTCTCTGTTCAAAAGACAACCTCTTGTTGTCTTAGTGTTTGCCTGATAAGATCTACTCTAAGGTCTTATCCCTTTATTGTTTTCTTGCTTATTTTCTATTTTTTTATCAGTTCTGGTAGTGTTTTAACTTCATCAAAAAGGGGGAAATTGTTAGGAAAAATATTGTATAGTTTTGATGAGTTAAAACAAACCAGAAGATGTAATAGGACCATCTGGACCTGTTAGCCAGATGATGATCTAGATTAGGACTTCGTCTAGTGGGAACTGCCAGACCAGAAGACTTCACCAGAAGAGTCACCAGAAGACCCCACCAGAGGACTTCACCAGAGGACTCCACCAGAAGACTTCACCAGATGAGATCTGACCAGAGGCAGAAGACTTTCCCCAGACCAGACGAGTCCGGACCAGACGAGTCTGGTGGAACAAAAGATGCTCAGTTTGATCCCCTGTTTCTACTGAGTGTTCTGGTTGTTAACCAGATCAGGACCAGAAGACACCGAGGTTGCCTGGTGTCTGGTCTTGCCTTCTCTGGAGAGAATCAGAGTTAGGTAGAGGAAGCATTTGACCGTTGGTGATTCAAATCAAGTCAACAAGATCGGATTGGAAAGTATTTGAAGTCAATCAATCAAAGGATCCCACCAACCCAATCAATCAATTAGGGAATTGATTGATTGAAGCTTCCTTAAATAGAGGATCTGATTGGATTAGCTCTCCAACGGCTAACCCTAATCTCCTCTATAAATACAAGAGTGCAGTCACAAGAAAAAGCTCTAGAGAGACCCTACGCACACAAGTCATATTCCAAGTTTTTTATAATCACTCTTAGCACTCTTATTGCTCACATTACATATCTACTCTTAAGGAGTTGTTGGAACTTTAACCTGTTCATCTCTAAGATAAGGTTGAAGGTTGATTACTTTAGATTGTGGTTAAATCTAAAGGAGTTGTAAGAAGGAACTGGTACTTCAAAAATTCCAGTACGTGAGTAAGTTGGTTGGTTGATAGTGAGACCCCTTGGATAAAAGGGAGAGTGGACGTAGGATATTCAGATCCGAACCACTATATATCTGGTGTTATTTATTTCTTTCGTTTATTCATTCTCTTATTTGTTCTGTGCTCTTATAAAAAGAAGTTTGTTAAGACATAAACTTAAAGCTTCCGCAATTGATCTATCTAGTGGGACCAACACTTCTACCTCTCGATAGTGACTTGAACGTTTCACCGGGATGTGGCTCGCACTGTTCTTACATGGTCACCCGTTGACGATACTCTAGTTCGTGATTTGCTCGCCGGGTGGTTGCTTGATTGTTGGTGATCTTGTGATCGTACCATTTCCTGAATTTTAATGTCTTTTTGATGAAGATCTTGTGTTTGTTGATGTCTTGAACTATAAGCAACTAGCCTTGCATGTAAGGATTTGGTTGTTTACACACCTTTATCTATACATGCATGCATTCAAGCTTGTAGGTCTTGTGTAACACCACCAAAAACACTTAAATCTTCTTCCTAACTCCAGTTTTCGGCGACTTATTGCCGAATTTTTGCAGTTTCCGGCGAATTTCCCAGAAATCCCTTCAATTCTTCAACCGACGGAGGTTCGAACCCTCCTTCTAGCGCCAATTGTTGATGACCTTGCTCCAAACTTATGAATTAGTGGATGTTTTTCTCTAATAAGATCATCAAACAAGGTTTTAACTCAAGATTAAAACTGGATTTTTATAAGGAGGAATTGAGAAAGAAACTTGCAAGAGTTTTGCCTATTTTTGAATTAATTGAACTTATTCTTATTATCCCATGAAGGGGTATTTATAGAGGTACAAGCAAGTAGGAGGTGTCACCCCACTAATCATCTTCATTTACATTGTGACAAGTGTTAAGATACTTGTCATCTCATAAGCTATTACATCTTTACACAATAACAAGTGTTAAAACACTTGTTTGCTCCTAATGTAATGCCTAATTATGGGTATTTCTGATGATCTTCCGAGGTGCCCTCTTGCTCGCCTGGTCGCCTCTTGTTAAGTTTATGTGCCCTCTTAGTCTTGTTGCTCGCCACCTTGTTACGACTTTCATGACCAGCTGCTCGCCTCTTAGCCCCATGACCTGTTGCTCGCCTCATAAGGTACGTAGTCCCTGCTGGTCGTCCTTTACACTGTTTCTTATTTTTAATGATTTCTTAATCTTATTATTTTAATATTTTTTATCTTAATCTCATGTCCCTGTTAATCGCCTATCAACACTTGACTAGAACTTTATTATTTGCAAAATGGTCCTTGGACTTAATCTAATTCTCTTTGGCATCCCCTAAACTTATAACCTTTTATGCAAATAGGTCATATTCGGAGTTTTACACCTCCGATCGCAAAACCGAAAACACCGTTGGAATCCATACGATCTCGGCTACCTTTTCTAACAAAAATATGAGACGAACGGACACCCCGAGACCATCGTCAATCGCCATGGTAATACCTGCAACTCATATTTTTTTCCTTTCAAAACCACAGCGGCGGCGACGCCACTTCTCACCGTTTACAACCAAAATCAAGCCTCTATTCATGACCGTTTCGCCCATACCCCCAATTTTGACCATAATTCACTAGAATTCGTATTCCAAAATTTCAGTTCAAATGGTTTTAAAAAGCACTTTCAAGTCAATTTATCTCATGATTTATGCACTGGTTTCACAAATTAAAGATATCATTTTGATCTATGCATCACAGGCTTCACAAAGGTATAAGGCTCGTCACCTATCGTTCACCGGAACGACAGCGGCAGCTGGAGGAAAATATGAAAATATTCCAAATTTTTAGAATTTCAACAACAAATTCACGACGCTATAAGCACCGAATCAATAAAATGACTTCATTTCTAGAATCTACGGGTTACTACGATCATTTCGGTATATAGTATGACTAATTTTGATAAACGCCGACGACAGAGCACGACGGATGAAAAGAAAGAAGAAAAAAAAGCTTACCTGTGGCCATGGGTTATCCAATAATTCTGTAAGTTTTAAGTTTTTTCTAGGGGAAAAATATGATCTTTCTTTTTATCGTATATATCTGTGTATTTCCCTTTCTTTTTATTAAGTATAAATAAATATAGATAGTTATCGAATAGTAACTAAATTACTTACCAATCAAATTATATTCCTCTACTTATTTGTATAACTATAACTATATCATTATATACATATATACACACATTGTACATAATACACATATATTTATCCATATTATTTTAATTAAAATATAATAACCTAAAAATATTACTCATTTTATCATCAAAATCAAATACTTATTTTAATAACATAATATTAATTTATATAATAATTTTGGGTGCTACATAGGGCTGGGGAAAATACCGAATACTTTGGTATACCGAACTTATCGTACCGAAAAATATCAAATTTACCGAAAAGTTTGGTATATCGAAAATTTCGGTACGGTATGTTGTCATACCGAAAATTTCGGTACGGTAACGGTATGAAAAGTGGCATACCGAGGTATATACCGAAATTAATTTATAATTTTAATACTATTTAATATTATACCATTATAAATGATTAGATGATAGTCTTATTATTAAAAATGTAGAACCCCAATCACTCTTATTATTTAAAAAGAGCACAAACTACTTATTTTTCTTAATTAATATTAATATAACCATAAGCACATAGTTTATCCTTATATAAAAGGCATGCTTATCACTTTCCTACCTCCTTCAATTCCTACTCTCTAACGCAATCAAATGGTGATATTTCAATCTCATTCCGCTAAAAAAAAAAAGACACCGGTGGTCGAATATTGAATCGAGAACGTTGAAAATCTCTATTTAAACCAGAAACTAGTCTTATTCAGTTGTTGTCCAATGAGTAAATTCATGACAACAGTAACAACATATGTGGAGTAAATGTGAAATCTATTTCCTCTTTGGAGAATAATTTGCAGAAGATAATTCATATTTTTTCTTCGCGGTTCTCGCTTGTTAAGATTCCAAAGATTTTTTTTTTCATTTATTAGTAGTTTATTTTCCAAAGTTTTTTGCAAAGACGGTATACTGAAATCATACCGATAATATACCGAAATTTCGGTATACCAAACTACGGTATACCGAAATTTACGGTACGGTAATGGTATAACTTTTTATATACCGATATTTTCGGTACGGTATACGGTATGAACTAAAAGCTACGGTATACCGTACCGAACCACCCCTAGTGCTACACTCCACCTACCTTAATAAAAATTCCATCCTCAAAATTACTTGCCAAGCCAAGGCAGATTAGGATATTTCTCTCGGACTTCGTCTTCTAGTTCCCAGGTTGCCTCTTCTTGACCATGCATATTCCATTGTACCTTAACTAAGGTAATCCCTTTATTTCTTAACTTGTGAATTTTTCGGTCTAGAATAGCTACTGGAAATTCCTCGTATGACTGGTTGTTGTCAATATCTATCACCTCATGATTGGTTATATGGCTTGGATAAAATACATATCTTCGCAGTATTGACACGTGAAATACATCATGTACTCCAGCTAAACTTAGCGGTAACGCCAGTCGATAAGCTAAACTTCCCACGCAATCTAAAATTTCATAAGGTCCGATAAATCTTGGTTATAGTTTTCCCTTCTTGCCAAAGCAAAAAATCCCTTTCGTGGGTGTGACCTTTAAAAATACCTTGTCTCCAGGTTGAAATTCCAGATCCTTGCGTCCCTTATCAACATATGACTTTTGTCGGTCCTGGGCCACCTTAATTCTTTCCCGGATCTTTTCAATTGCCGACACCATCTTTTCTATTATTTCGGGCCATAGAATTTTCTTCTCGCCGACTTCGTCCCAATACAAGGGTGGTCTACACTTCCTCCCGTAAATAGCTTCATAAGGAGCCATATGGATCGAGGTTTGGTAGCTATTATTGTAAGCGAATTCCACCAATGGTAAATAACTCTCCCAACTTCCTATGAAATCCAAAACACAAGCTCTCGGCATATCTTCTAATGTTTGGATAGTTCTCTCTGATTGTCCATCAGTTTGAGGGTGGAAAGTTGTGCTAAAATTTAACTTAGTACACATGGCAGTTTGCAGACTATACCAAAATTTGGAAGTAAATCTTGGATCCCTATCACTGACTATTGAAACTGGCACTCCATGTAGCCTGACAATTTCTTCTAGATATATTTGTGCAAGTTTATCTAGTACAAAAGTCATCTTAATTGGCAAAAAGTGTGCCAATTTGGTCAATCAATCGACAATAACCCAGATGGCCTGATTTCCTCTAATAAATTTTGGTAAGCCGACAACAAAATCCATCGCGATATGCTCCCATTTCCATTCTGGAATTTCTAATGGTTTTAATAGTCCAGATGGTCGTTGATGTTCTGCTTTCACCTGTTGACAACTCATGCACTTCTGAATAAAAGATCTTATACTTCCCTTCATACTTCTCCACCAGAACATCTTTTTCAAGTCTTGGTACATTTTTGTGCCTCCTGGATGAACGGTGTATGGAGTACAGTGAGCTTCTTCAAATATTGTTCTCCTTATTTCTTCCTCATCTGGAACGCACACCCTTCATGTTGGGACAACGTCAGTTTTGATTAGATCCCAAAGCCCCTGAAAAGACGTTTGCATTTGTTTGTCATGCTAGTCTTGGTTAGGATTTGTACTTAATCATTTTACACTTCACATGTACTCAGTAAGAGGAGCACTTACTGATGACAATCAAGATAAGAGCCTGAAGACGAAGGTTACCATCCTGAGCTTATGGCAGTCCTCTAAGCTGGCTGAGTAAGTCTCAGTGATGAAGAGTATGACCCTGAGGTCATTACTACTCAGTCCTGAAGGGAACAGGATGATACTGAGTTTATGGGAAGACTTGGAGTAGAGCCAAGTAATGCAAAAGGAATGTCAGAGTCAGGACAAGACCGGTGAGCTCAAGATAAAAGGAACTTAATAAGACAAACCTGAATCCTAGGAATAAGTTCTGACATTCTCACCAACCTGATGACGTGGACCAATTCGAGAAGGACACGCACGTATGGAACCTGACAGGAGACTGGCTTCAGACTGCATTTTCAACGGGCAAGCATTTAATGTGCATTTAATGCATATACCTAATTACATGCAAGGACGGCTGCTGCATGAAGATATGTCCATTTGAAGCCACTCTACATAGATGACAAGAAAGGCTATCTCTCCAACGGATAGTTTTTCAAATCACCTATAAATACAGAAGGCCTTGAACCCACTCAAGGTTACGGGAAATTTCCAAGCCAGAAATTACTCAACCTCTCAAGCACTCAAAGCATTCAGTCTTTAGAAAAAGCATTCGAAACTCTTTAAATTTCCCAAGTGTTTCTTAGCAACTGAGAGTTAATCTGTATTCCAAGAGCGTACAAGCAATATCTTAAGCTTAGAGAGATTATCCAACCCTTAGCATAGTTTTGTCTTGTAAGGATAATCTCCACCTAGTTGGAATCCCAACTGAAACCAAAACCCTAAAGTTAGGTTTGTTGGAAGTAAGTTAAGTTAGTTAGTAAGGAAGTTTGTATAGGTCAGTGAGGTAGCTGATCCTGGTGCACCTTGGCACGTTAAAAACAAGAATCCCTTGAGTGGATTTCCTGTTAAATCAGGCCGTGGACGTAGGAGCTTGAGACTCTGAACCACGTTAAACTTGTAATGTTCTTATTGCTTTGATATATTGCATACCTGCCATATTAACTGTTCATCCATTGCATAAGATTTATCAGGCTTGAATCAATCAGCATGTTCTATTAAAAAGAGCACTGCCCTTACTAAACACTATTCATTTGAGTAATCAAGGTTTTCTGGATGCAAACTAAACAAGACTTTAAACTATCAGGGCTCACGCATTTCCGCACTGAACTTAAACTGGTAGTTAGCCAACTGACCCGCACCAAGTGTAGTCAGTAGGTGTATTATCAGTTCCTAGTTCTTTATCACTCTGAGTAAAGGGGACTCAGTAAGGTTTTAAGTTTGAAAATTGGTATACGTGTATTCCCTCCCCCCCATACACGTATTCCTCAGTCTTGTACCGGGACCAACACTTTCTTAAAAAACAAGCGCCCCATTGTTGGTTAATGTAAAACCTTTTGCCTTCCCTATTCCAACATGACCTTTAATCTTGTTCAGAAGGTTATCGTTCTTCTGAGCTTCGATAATTCTTTCCTTTAGGGTTGGCTTTACCACTATTGTGGTTATCATCACCTCGATCTTATTTGGGGGTACCATTACTTCTAATCTCATTTGTGCAAACTTTGTGGTTATCTCATTTGGTTAATGTAAAACCTTTTTGACTCGTTATTACACAAGTCAAATCTCCTTTTCCCTTTCGACTTAAGGCGTCTGCTACAACGTTTGCTTTTCCAAGGTGGTATAAAATTGAACAATCATAATCTTTTACTAATTCTAACCACCTTCTCTGTCTCATATTCAACTCTTTCTGCTCAAAGAAATACTTCAAGTTTTTATGATCGGTGTAAATTTGACACTTCACTCCGTATAAATAGTGTCGCCAAATCTTCAAAGTGTAAACTACTGCTACTAATTCTAGATCATGAGTTGGATAATTTTGCTCGTGAGGCTTCAATTGCCTAGATGCATAGGCGATCACCTTTCTGTGTTGCATCAAAACACAACCCAAACCTTTCTTCGATGCATCACTATAGGAAGTTCAGATTAGAAGTGCACCTTGATGCCATCCACGACCAGATGTCGCGTGTTCTCAGTGAGGGACCGATCAAGATCACTATCCCTAATGTCAGAGGACTGGGATATGAGCATCTTGAGATTGGCGTGCAGGTTCCGAAAGAAAGGAAAGACATGACCAGCGATGAAATCAAGATGGTGGGACTGGACAACGTTGCCAGAAACATCATTTTGCATACGGTGCCCTTCGAGGTGTCGGCTAGGCTGATGAATTTAAAGATGGCAAAGGAGGTTTGGGATGAGCTGACAAGGATGTGCGAGGGGTCGGAAAAGATAAAGGAAAACAAGATAAACATTGCCATTCAGAAATTTGAAGCATTTGAGATGTTGCCTAGTGAGACAATCGATCTGATGGAGTCAAGGTTCATCAAGTTGATGAATGAGCTGGTGATGCTGGACAAAGATGTCCCAAAGAGAGATGTTACTTCAAAGATCCTGAATGCCCTTCCTGAGAGATGGGATAATATTGTAATTATGCTTAAGAACACTCAGGATATGAGTAACATAACTTCTGCTTTACTTTTTTCAAAGCTTAAAGCACTGGAATTTGATCTTAACAAAAGAAAGAAGAAAGTTCAGCCAAAAGAGGAAGAAAAGGAGAAAACTCCTGAGAAAAGTGTGGCGTTCAAAGCCAGGTCTGAACCTGTTGAATCTTCATCAAAGTCACTGATGGAGATGAGCAAGGAAGAACTTGCTGAGGAGTACAGCCTGATTGCCAGACGCTTTGATAAGCTTAATTCCAGGTTTGGTCGTTATAAGAAATTTTATCAGGACTCACATGACAGGAAACCCGAAGGAACCCACCAAAGCTCAAGGAGATATGAGGAAAGGAGAAACACTGACCAGAGGAGAGATCGTGGCGATGAAAGAAGATATTCAGATCCAAAGCCCGATCACAGAGATGAACAGAGACGTACTCATGATGATAAACACTCAAGGAAGATTGAAAGCTTATCAAGATAGAGGGAACCTGACTCAAGGAAGATCCCTGAACCAAGGAGAGAAACTAATGATGAGCAACCAACATGTTACAACTGTAACAAGAGCGGGCACTATCAGTATGATTGTCCGAAGCTGAGTGCAAAGGAAAGAGAGGACAGGAGGGCCAAGAGAGACTAGAGACTTGCAGACCGGAGAGCGATGCTCGCTGAGGATACAACTGACTCTGACGGTCCTGAGGAGAGGTTGCCTGAACTCTCTTCTGATGATGAGTATGATGATGTCTGCTTGATGGCAAGGGAGGAACCTGAGGTAATATCTAACTCTGTATGTGGTTTCTACACTGGTCAAAATCCTGAGCTTAGCTCAGAGTCAGTCAGAGAAATGAACCTTCAGATCTGTCTGGATCAATTGATGGTTGATTTCTCCAGGTTGCAGGAAACTAATGTCTTCTTGGTAGAGGAGAACAAGAAATTAAGTACTGAGGTTCAGAACCCGAATGATCAGCTCACTCAGTCTGATCTTAAAGAGTCAGCTCAGATTGTGAGACTAACTCAGGAAATTGATCTAATCAATGCTGAGCGTCTCCCAAGAGAGAAGATTCTGAAAGAACTGGCTGATGAAGAGTTGGTCAGGAAGGAAGAACTGAAAGCACTCAAAAGTAAGTTTGATGACCTCTTTGCCAGACATGAAATCCTGAAAAAGAGTGAGGACTCACTCAAGCAAAAGGTTACAGCAATGAATAAAACCTCAGTAGCTAGAGAGGAAATAAATAGCAGTCAGATGTTTGGGAACGAGAAAAAGGGACTTGGATATGTTCCTAAGAAATCCTCACAAGGTCAATCTCATGTTGCTTCAGGGAGCAACACTGAGAGGGTATTTGTTCAGGCAGGCAAGAATGCACCTAAGGTTTCACTTCGGACCCGTCAAACTGATAAGGGCAAGGAAACCGTTGACACAGTCAGGGTTGCCCCTAAGGTAGCTAAGCCAAAACCCAAGGGAAAGGCAAAGCAACCAAAGGAAGTCCCTTAGAGCTCAGGCCAGAGAAAGCCTCAGCGAAAGCAGAGGAAGAACAAGGCCAAGAACTCTCAGACTGGTCAGCGAGGGTACCATCATGCTTGGCAATACCAACAGGGAAGGCCAAATATGATGACGCCCCCATGGTTTTGGCATCCTAAGACCTTTAACTATTTTTCATTTCCTCACTTGCCTAGGGGGAATAGAACACAGGGCTCTTATCAAGAACAAGGCCCAAGACCCGTTGCACCCAGGCCTAGGAAGAACAGGAAGCCAGCCCAAAAGGCACCTACTCAGGCTCCTGTAAAGCCTAAGTCTAGCACTCATACACCATCTCCCTCTCAGGCAAAGAAGAAGAAAGTTGTGTATGTTGATGTTTCAGGGACGACAGATTCATCACTCTGAGGCAATCAGGGTTGTGAAGCAAGTCTGGATCCTGAAGGGTACAGTTGACACGATAGGACCCAACACCCAATGGGTACCTAAAACCTGATTCGTTTGCAGGTGGCTGTGGATCACAACAAGAGGAGAGGAGACTTAAACAAAGCTGTTTGGTACCTAGACAGTGGATGCTCAAGGCATATGACTGGAATGAAGAGTCTTCTCCAAGAATTTCAGGCTAAAGATGGTCCACATGTAACCTTTGGTGATAATTCAAAAGGTGTTACTAAAGGTTTTGGTGTCTTGATAATAGGTACAGTGAGAGTGGAAAATGTGTCCTTTGTGGAAGGACTGAAGCATAACCTGTTGTCAGTAAGCCAATTCTGTGACAAAGGTTTCAGTGTTGAGTTCTCATTGAATATATGTTCAGTCAAGGATGAATCAACACAAGTGCTTCTATCAGGTATCAGGAAAGGCAATGTTTATCTTGCTGATTGGAGCAGCATTATTCCTAATACTTGTTTTGTTGCTAAAAGCACTCTAGAGCTCAGTTGGTTATGGCATAAAAGATTAAGCCACCTGAACTTCAAGATTCTTAACAAAATTTCTAGACAGTCACTTGTTGATGGTCTACCTAATGAAGTTTTTAGCAAAGATCATGTGTGCAAAGCTTGTCAGGAAGGGAAGCAGGTTAAAGCTTCATTCAAAGAGAAAGCTTCTCATTCCACTGACAGGATTCTTCAGCTCTTGCACATGGATTTATTTGGTCCTATTACACCTGTGAGTATGAATGGTAGGAAATATACCCTTGTGGTTATTGATGATTATTCTAGATATACTTGGGTTATTTTCTTGTTAAATATGAAGAAAACACAGGTGAAGCTTCCAGAGTTGCTCAGGAGACTCAACAATGAGAAGAATCAGTCCATTACTAAAATCAGATCTGACAAGGGCATTGAATTTATAAATTCATATATTTCTGACTTTTGTAATGAACTTGGTATAGCTCATGAGACTTCTGCAGCTAGAACCCCACAACAAAACGGTGTTGCTGAACAGGACACTGAAGGAAGCTGCCAGGACTATGCTGGCTGAGTCAGGATTACCCAATAAATTATGGGCTGAGGCAATCAACACTGCATGCTACACTCAAAACAAATTCATGCTGAACAAACAACATGCACAGACCCCATATGAGACATAGAATAAGAGGAAACCTCACATCTCTTACTTTCATATATTTGGTTGTAAGTGCTTCATCCTCAACAATGGGAAGACCCAATTGAAAACCTTTGATAGCAAATCTGATGAAGGGATATTCTTAGGATATTCTGAAGTGAGTAAAGCATTCAGGGTTTACAATTGTAGGACCCTTGTTGTGGAAGAATCACCACATGTTATGTTTGATGAATCTGCTAATGAGTCCAGGGTAAGAGGGTTGGATCCTGACACTGAGGAGGTCACAAGGAGGGTGACAAGGCTTAGCTTAAAGAATCAACCTGATCCAAAGGTCAAAGTCGTGCCAATTCCAAGATGGGATGATGACGATGATCAGGATGATGAACCAAGTACCACTCCTAAGCCCATCACATCTGGGATAGTTGAGCCTCAGACTGTGGAACAGGCTCAACCTGAGGTAAGCACCGTCTATGAAGATGATGTTGCAGCTGAGACGGTTCCTGAGTCACCTCATCAAGGGGGAACCAATGTCCCTGACATTGAGCTTGTTAATCCCTTTGGTATAGACTCAGGTTCATCCCCTTCTGTTCAATTTACTGAATTTCATGAACCTGTAGACACTAACCTTGCAGGTACTTCAGGAACAACTCCTGGCAAAAGAACATGGATAGAGGATCATCCTATTGATCAAGTCATTGGTGATCCAACTGAGGGAGTCAGGACCAGACGGGTTCATGGTGAGAGTGCATTATTCTGTTGCTTTCTCTCTGAGCAAGAGCCTCAGAACATTGAAGAAGCTCTCACTAACTCGAACTGGATCATTGCCATGCAAAAGGAGTTTAATCATTTCACAAGGAATTAGGTTTGGGAACTGGTTGATAGACCTAGGCATCAAGGTGTTATTGGTACCAAGTGGGTCTTTAAGAACAAGAAGGATGGGAATGGTGTTGTAGTAAGGAACAAGGCTAGACTGGTTGCAAAGGGGTATTGTCAGTCTGAAGGAATAGACTATGATGAGACTTTTGCTCCAGTGGCTAGATTGGAAGCTATCAGGTTGTTCCTTGCATATGCAACATACAAGAAGTTTAAGGTGTATCAAATAGAGGTCAAGAGTGCCTTCCTGAATGGTGTACTCAATGAAGAGGTATATGTTGAACAACCTCCCGGGTTTGAGGTTGGAGATAGAGTATACCATTTAAGGAAAGCACTCTATGGACTTAAGCAAGCACCAAGAGCTTGGTATGATACTCTCTCTCAATTCCTGACAGACCATGGGTTTAAGAAGGGAACCGTGGATAGGACATTGTTCCGGATCACTGAAGGTGATGATATTCTCTTGGTCCAGATTTATGTTGATGACATAATATTTGGATCACCAAATCATCAGTTCTGCGAGAAATTCTCTAAGTTGATGACTGGTAAATTTGAGATGTCAATGATGGGAGAGATGAACTTCTTTTTAGGATTGCAGGTCAAGCAGACTGATCAAGGTATCTTCATTAATCAGGCCAAGTATACAGAGACTTGATTCATAAGTTTGGTGTTCAGAACAACAATCCAGTCAGGATCCCTATGAACACAAATTGGAAGATGGATCCTGACACTGAAGGGACTTCAGTGAATCAGACTGAGTATCGAGGGCTAATAGGTTCTTTATTGTACCTGACTGCAAGTAGGCCTGACATTACGTTTGCAGTTGATGTATATGCTAGGTATCAGTCTGATCCCAAGAGAAGTCATTTGGAGGCTGCTAAGAGGATACTTAAGTATTTAAAAAGAACAGTCAATATGGGACTATGGTATCCTTCAGAAGACAACTTAGAACTGACAGGTTATTCAGATGTAGATTCTGGAGGTTGTAGGATTGATAGGAAATCAACCTCAGGGACATGTCAATTTTTGGGAAGTAAGTTGATCTCGTGGTTTGCAACATCCACAACTGAGGCTGAGTATATGGCTGCACGTAGTTGTTGTGCTCAAATTTTATGGTTGAGGCAACAGTTGAGGGACTACCAGGTATTTGCTAATGAAGTTACAATCTATTGTGACAACAATAGTGCTATAGCAATTACTCAGAACCCAGTGCTTCACACAAGGTGCAAGCATGTGGATATTAGGCATCATTTCATTCGAGATCATGTGGAAAAGAAGGATATTAGGATGGAGAAAATTCACACTGACAGACAAAGAGCTGACATCTTGACCAAGCCTTTGGCTGAAGCAAGGTTTATGGAACTGTCAGTGGAGTTAGGACTTTTAGATCCGGGAGAGCAGTCAGTGTAGGGTCTAGGGGGAACTCAGACCAGACTCGACTCAGCGAGGTATCAGGGTGCTACAATGTCTCCCTGACAGGAATGAGTTTCAAACTGACTTTGTGAATTTCAAGCGTCTCCCTGAGTCCTTCGTCCTGAAAATCTTTATTAAATGTATTTCGTTTTCATTAAAAGCGTGCCTTTTCATATTTAAACCCACGCGCAACGGAGCATTTAATGCTTTAGTTACTTTTTTGTATACGTGTCCGTTTTATATGGAATATGACTGACATGGGTAATTGATTGAAACTGAGATTAATCCTGGCCCTTCATTTCAAAACCTTTCGAATTCAAGAATTAATCTCAACCCCGCGTCTGAGTAACTGACTTAGTCTAACAATAGTGCCATTTGAGGTCTTTATGCAAACACAAAGCACATCTGCACACTGAGTATTCTCTTGCTCAAAATACTCACAGAATTCCTAAAAACCTCTCTTTCTTTCAAAATCAATGGCACTTCTTGATTCCAACTGGACAACGGACAAGCTTGAGGATGTTGTCAATAATAAGCTGGTACACATGGAGCAAGTCATCTCCATGGAAGGTACATGTCTAACAGTTGAGGAAATCAAACCAGTTTTCAACTGGATTTCCAAAGCTGGGTTGGAAACATACTTCACCATGCGTCCTCTCTCTATACTTCCAAGGACGGTTGTAGAAGCCTACTTCAACATGTTCCTGCGTAAGGGAGAACTTTTCACGAAGGTGACCGCTCTCAAGCCGACGGGAGAGAAGGACAACCACGGCAAACCTCTCTATAACTCAGAGGTGGTGGACATCAACTTACGAAGGGCAATCAATGAGGTTTTTGACTTGCCATCCTCAAGAATCAATCCCAGGTTTTACAAGGAGAATTCGGAGGGAGAATTCCTTAGGAAGTGGACCAAGACTGGCTCGCCTGAGTTCAGAGCCAGTCAAAATAAGAGTACTCTGAAGCCTGAGTACAGAGCTCTTGTGGACTTAGTGTCCAAGGTGGTGTTGGGGTCCACAAGCTCTCATGAGCAGTTGAGCTTGCCCAAGCTAAGGATAATGGGAGCTATAGCTGATGGAGTGGAAGCGAACTAGGAGCAGTTCTTCCTTAATCAACTCCATCAGGCAGGATTGGACAAGCTGAAGTAGGATGAGGAGAAGAAGCACGTATCTGTTGGTGCCATCCTGCCCTTTGGAACGAGGATGTCCATCTTGATTGCTCATGCGTGCCATGAGTACACCTTCGACTTCGAGGACAATCTTTTCTCCAAGAAGATGATGTTTTCCTCGCTGAGTGATACCTATGCGATGCTAGGGCTGACTGATCCCAATGCCAAGGCAAAGGGTAAGGCCAGAAAGCCAGCTGGTAAGACCAAGAAAGTGCCTACCAGTCTCATAAAAAAGGTAGATGAGCTCTTCGAGAGGAAAGAGGAGGCTGAGGAGGCTGTGGAGCCTGAGGTTGAGGAGGAGCAGCCTGTGGCGGAGAAGGCCGTGAAGAAGAAGGTGAAGATTGCGCTGTTAGGGAAGAGCACGAGTTCTGGGACTAAGTCACTTCCCAAGAGCGCCGACTCTGAGGCTGGGGGAACTGACAATAACGTCAGAAGGGTTCAGGGAGAGAGGCCGTTAAAACGACTCAGGAAGGGACCCAAAAAGTCCTCTGCTAAGAGTCTGTCTGAGGTAGAAGAGAGGGAGAAGTCAAGCTCTTCTAGAGCCTCTGACTTGGAGGAAGTGAGAAAGTCTATCAAGACGGCTGAGTTGTTGCAGCCTGAGATAGCAGCTTATACATCCCCTACCCACCCCGTACCCCAACCCCAAACCAACCCTGATCCCACACCACAACCCACCAACTCACCCCAAACATCAGAGCCAAATATTCCAGAGTCAGTGCTATCCCCTCAGAGGCCTGACCATCCATTAGATCCTACCCCTAACCCTGATGATTTCCCCTCATACCCCAACCCCAAAGATTGCCCCAAATCCGTACCCAATGAAGAGGATGACTTCCTCGAGGTGCAGGAAGAAGAGGAGCTGGACGAACATATGATGGGAGGTATGTTGGAGAACACACTAAGGGGGAATGCCACGGAGTGGACAGCTAAGTGTTGGCCCGGGCTGAATAAGTACAAGGAGCTGCTAGCAAATGTTGTTGAGCTAAAGGTGTTGCTGGAATTTAAACAATCCAACATGCAAGAGCAACATATGCTGGTGGATGCTCGTGGCTGGGAGCATTAGGAGACTGAGGAAGCTAGGTTGTGCACCTTCTTTGGAATGACTAGCTGGCTGCAACTGCTAAACTTCGAGAATCTGAAGCAGCTGGTAGTTGAGTTGATGTCTAAGACAAAGGCTGACATCCTTTCTGACGATGAGGAGGGGGAGGATGGTGTTAAAGATGCTCAGGGTGGAGCATTGGAGAAAGCCGTGGAGGAGACGGCAAGGGAAGTAGATAGCATGGTGCCTGAGTCTCAAACTCAGGGGGAAGGTGTGAAAGACACTGGTGCCAAGGGTGGACCAGTGGCTGAGGATGTTGTGAACATCTCAGCCGCCGATGAGACATTTGTCGATGACGGGATTCCCTGCCCTAAGACAAGGGAGAAAGATGTTGAGGCGTCAAAGGAGACTCCCAGTTCCGAAGGACAAGTTCCTAAGGTTCGAGATGGCGAGGCTGAGCCTGAGCAGGCGGCCACGACCACTCAACAACTGCCTTCAGTGCACCCTGAAGAGGGGACTGATGCCGCAGGGGCTGACAAGGGAGAATAGCCTGCCACTGACGAGGCCACTGATGGAGATAAAGATGTGCTAATCACTGGGGTCAGACGTGCTGAATTCACAAGTATTATCGAGGTGAAGAAGGAGAAGACTACTGAGAATCTAGCTGAACTTCAGGAGGAAGTAATGAGGCTACGCGCTGAAAATGAGGAGGAAGCCAAGACCCTGGCCAAGCACATCAAGTAGACAAAATCAGCATACAACACTCTTGCAAATAAAGAGCTTATTCTGTTAAAGCGCACAATGACTGATACGGCCAAATCAGTGAGGAGTGAGAGGAAACGTAAGAAGAAGATGCTAAGGCAAACTCTCAAACAGCTTGAAGAGAGGGATGCAATCAGAGAGGACAAACTAAATCAGGCAGTGGAGAGGCTTGTTGCTCAGGTTGGAGCACTCTTCACTTAGGCCTTGAATAACTCAGCGTCCAAGTTGGAGCTGGTGTCAGGGAAGATTGATCACACCTCTCAGACTGCTGCAGATGTTTTGGCTAAGGCCACAGAGGAGTCAGTGAAGATACTAACTGAAGCTAGCAGAGTCAACGGTGAGTCCTTGAAGGTGGAGGAAAGGATCACCAAGGCTGAGCAAAGTCTCCAACACAACATGGAGGTCTTTGAGAAAAAGTTACAAGTTGCTATCAGTTCAGTCTCGTATGCTGGCACTGGGATTGCCACGGGAGTTGAGATGTTGAAGGAAGGCGTGCTAGAAGTTCAATTGTTAGCTTCCTTCGTAATCAACAATGGAGCTGAAGGACTCTCATCCCAGGCCAATGATGATGCCAAAAAGGGGGAAAAGAAGAAGAAAAGATCCCGCCCTGAGGTATCGGAGGCAGTCAACCAAGGCGAAATAATTCAAGCCGATCCTAAAACAATCCTGAAGGGAACGTACTGAGGGTAAGGAAGTCAGCAAGGTTGACGGCAGTAGAGAAGGAAGGTGAGGAGATTATTGCCAGGCTGAAGGCGGAGGCAGCAAAGAAGGCAAAGGCTGGTGAACCTTCAAAACAACCTGAGCCAATTCAGAAGTCCTCTCCCATGAGCACAAGGAAAAACCCCATCACTTACTCTGCGGAGACGGTGGCGGAGTTATGCGCTGAGGCGTGGGGAGCACCTTCTGAGAGAACTGAGGCTGAGCGTAGAGCTGAGATAGCACAAAAAGAGAAGATGCGCATTTTGGAGAAGAAGGTTGAAAAGCTGACTGATATCACTGAGCTTCAACAAAGGGAACTCGATGATGGAGTGATCAGTCTGCTTAGGAGGAAGAAGGCGAAGCTTGAGCCTAGGAAGTACAGGAAGAGGCCTACAGCAAGGAAGTCAACAATTCTTCAAGTCAGAAGGCCAGAATCAGGTCAGAGGGAAGCATATGTTGATGAGTTCATCTCAGAAGCATTGAAGGAGTTTTGGGCTGATGCAAGGGATGAGTTTGTGAAATTATGGTACGTGGTGAAGAAGTGGGGCGAGTCTGAAGACATTAATGCCCACTTCACTGACTACATGATGGACAACCATCCTGAGCTGATCCAAAAGATCTTGGAGGAGGATGAAGCAGCTCGAGTCCAAGTGAAGGCCCCTGAATTCATTGTCAAATCGCCTCCCTTAGTCCCTGGAACTGAAAAGCATGATACTAAGTCCATTATGACTGAGGTGTTGAAGATTGCGAAGGCTGAAGGGTTCGTGAACCAACCTAGAAGACTTGACGAGCTGAAGGCAAGAGTCTATGCAGGCTATGGACTTAAACCTAAAATGAGATTGATCTAGGTGTTCACTACTTCCTTGTAATAGATTAGATTCATTGTAACCACTTTCAGATCATTCAATGAAATCTATTACTTTTGCCCACAGACAAAAACTCATTGTCTTTTTGGCTGCTATTTAAATTCCGTACTTTATCAAGAATTGCTCTAACACTGTCTTGTCTTATAGATAGGATCTTATAATTCCTCTAAGTGTTTTGAGGATATTTTCAGTGTTTTGGCATCATTAAAAAGGCGGAAATTGTTGGGACAATGTCAGTTTTGATTAGATCCCAAAGCCCCTGAAAAGATGTTTGCATTTGTTTGTCAGGCTAGTCTTGGTTAGGATTGTACTTAGTCATTTTACACTTCACAGGTACTCAGTAAGAGGAGCACTTACTGATGACAATCAAGACAAGAGCCTGAAGACGAAGGTTACCATCCTGAGCTTATGGCAGTCCTCTAAGCTGGCTGAGTAAGTCTTAGTGATGAAAAGTATGACCCTGAGGTCATTACTACTCAGTCCTGAAGGGAACAGGATGATACTGAGTTTATGGGAAGACTTGGAGTAGTACAAAAGTCATCTTAATTGGCAAAAAGTGTGCCAATTTGGTCAATCAATCGACAATAACCCAGATGGCCTGATTTCCTCTAATAAATTTTGGTAAGCCGACAACAAAATCCATCGCGATATGCTCCCATTTCCATTCTGGAATTTCTAATGGTTTTAATAGTCCAGATGGTCGTTGATGTTCTGCTTTCACCTGTTGACAACTCATGCACTTCTGAATAAAAGATCTTATACTTCCCTTCATACTTCTCCACCAGAACATCTTTTTCAAGTCTTGGTACATTTTTGTGCCTCCTGGATGAACGGTGTATGGAGTACAGTGAGCTTCTTCAAATATTGTTCTCCTTATTTCTTCCTCATCTGGAACGCACACCCTTCATGTTGGGACAACGTCAGTTTTGATTAGATCCCAAAGCCCCTGAAAAGACGTTTGCATTTGTTTGTCATGCTAGTCTTGGTTAGGATTTGTACTTAATCATTTTACACTTCACATGTACTCAGTAAGAGGAGCACTTACTGATGACAATCAAGATAAGAGCCTGAAGACGAAGGTTACCATCCTGAGCTTATGGCAGTCCTCTAAGCTGGCTGAGTAAGTCTCAGTGATGAAGAGTATGACCCTGAGGTCATTACTACTCAGTCCTGAAGGGAACAGGATGATACTGAGTTTATGGGAAGACTTGGAGTAGAGCCAAGTAATGCAAAAGGAATGTCAGAGTCAGGACAAGACCGGTGAGCTCAAGACAAAAGGAACTTAATAAGACAAACCTGAATCCTAGGAATAAGTTCTGACATTCTCACCAACCTGATGACGTGGACCAATTCGAGAAGGACACGCACGTATGGAACCTGACAGGAGACTGACTTCAGACTGCATTTTCAACGGGCAAGCATTTAATGTGCATTTAATGCATATACCTAATTCCATGCAAGGACGGCTGCTGCATGAAGATATGTCCGTTTGAAGCCACTCTACATAGATGACAAGAAAGGCTATCTCTCCAACGGATAGTTTTTCAAATCACCTATAAATACAGAAGGTCTTGAACCCATTCAAGGTTACGGGAAATTTCCAAGCCAGAAATTACTCAAACTCTCAAGCACTCAAAGCATTCAGTCTTTAGAAGAAGCACTCGAAACTCTTTAAATTTCTCAAGTGTTTCTTAGCAACTGAGAGTTAATCTGTATTCCAAGAGCGTACAAGCAATATCTTAAGCTTAGAGAGATTATCCAACCCTTAGCATAGTTTTGTCTTGTAAGGATAATCTCAACCTAGTTGGAATCCCAACTGAAACCAAAACCCTAAAGTTAGGTTTGTTGGAAGTAAGTAAAGTTAGTTAGTAAGGAAGTTTGTATAGGTCAGTGAGGTAGCTGATCCTGGTGCACCTTGGCACGTTAAAAACAAGAATCCCTTGAGTGGATTTCCTGTTAAATCAGGTCGTGGACGTAGGAGCTTGAGACTCTGAACCACGTTAAACTTGTAATGTTCTTATTGCTTTGATATATTGCATACCTGCCATATTAACTGTTCATTCATTGCATAAGATTTATCAGGCTTGAATCAATCAGCATGTTCTATTAAAAAGAGCACTGCCCTTACTAAACAATATTCATTTGAGTAATCAAGGTTTTCTGGAAGCAAACTAAACAAGACTTTAAACTATCAGGGCTCACGCATTTCCGCACTGAACTTAAACTGATAGTTAGTCAACTGACCCGCACCAAGTGTAGTCAGTAGGTGTATTATCAGTTCCTAGTTCTTTATCACTCTGAGTAAAGGGGACTCAGTAAGGTTTTAAGTTTGAAAATTGGTATACGTGTATTCCCCCCTCCCCCCATACACGTATTCCTCAGTCTTGTACCGGGACCAACACTTCCTTAAAAAAACAAGTGCCCCATTGTTGGTTAATGTAAAACCTTTTGACTTCCCTATTCCAACATGACCTTTAATCTTGTTCAGAAGGTTATCGTTCTTCTGAGCTTCGATAATTCTTTCCTTTAGGGTTGGCTTTACCACTATTGTGGTTATCATCACCTCGATCTTATTTGGGGGTACCACTACTTCTAATCTCATTTGTGCAAACTCAGTTATCAATTATTTTTTACTCGTTATTACACAAGTCAAATCTCTTTTTCCCTTTCGACTTAAGGCGTCTGCTACAACGTTTGCTTTTCCAAGGTGGTATAAAATTGAACAATCATAATCTTTTACTAATTCTAACCACCTTCTCTGTCTCATATTCAACTCTTTCTGCTCAAAGAAATACTTCAAGCTTTTATGATCGATGTAAATTTGACACTTCCCTCCGTATAAATAGTGTCGCCAAATCTTCAAAGCGTAAGCTACTGCTACTAATTCTAGATCATGAGTTGGATAATTTTGCTCGTGAGGCTTCAATTGCCTAGATGCATAGGCGATCACCTTTCTGTGTTGCATCAAAACACAACCCAAACCTTTCTTCGACGAATCACTATAGGACAAACTCTTCTGATCCATCGGGAAGAGCCAAAATTGGTGCCGAGACCAGTTTTTGCTTCAATTCCCTAAAATTGTTCTCACACTCATCCGTCCATTGAAATTTAACTTCTTTCCTGGTCAATTTCGTTAAAGGTCCTGCAATCCTCTAGAAGTCTTCTATAAATCTTCGGTAATATCCAGCTAACCCAAGAAAACTCCGTATTTCACTCACATTTGTAGGTGTCTTCCACTTATTCACGGCTTTGACTTTTCCTGGATCCACTTCAATTCCTCGAGTTGAAACGGTGTGACCTAGAAAAATAACCCTACCCAACCAAAATTCACATTTTTTGAATTTTGCGTACAATTTCTCCTTCCTTAGCGTCTCCAGAGTGATTCTAAGATGTTCTTCGTGTTGTTCCCGATTTTTTTAATACACCAGGATATCATCAATGAATACAATTACAAACTTATCAAGGTATGGATGAAAAACACGATACATCAGATCCATAAAGATTGTTGGTGCATTACTAAGCCCAAATGGCATCACTATGAATTCATAGTGTCCATAATGTGTCCTAAAACCAGTCTTTAGAATATCACCCTCTTTAATTCTTACTTGATGGTATCCAGACCTTAGATCAATCTTAGAGAATATTTTTGCACCATTTAATTGGTCAAACAAATCATCTATCCTTGGTAGGGGGTATTTGTTCTTGATGGTCAATTTATTTAATTCCCGATAGTCTATACACATCCTAAACAAACCATATTTCTTCTTCACAAATAACACAAGCGCTCCCCAAGGTGAAACACTAGGTCGTATAAAACCCAAATCTAAAAGCTCCTGAAGTTGGACTTTTAATTCATGCAACTCCTTTGGCACCATCCTGTAGGGTGCTTTTGAAATTGGTGCAGCTCCTGGTACTAGATCAATTGTGAACTCTACTTGTCGATCAGGCGGTAAACCTGGCAAATCTTCTGGAGAGACGTCTTGGTAATCTTGCACGATAGAAATGTCATCTATTCTCACTCTTTTTTCCTCAGAACTTACCACGTTAACAAGATATGCTTGGCAATTCCCTTTTCTCAACATTCTCTTTGCTTTCATCATAGTTACTATCCGTGGATGTATTCCAACCTTAGTTCCAATGAATGTGAATTTATCTTCTTTAGGCGGTTGAAATATCACTTCTTTCTCATGACAACGAATGACGGCGTGATTGGCTCTAAGCCAGTCCATACCCAAAATTATATCAAAATATTTCATCTTAAGTACATGTAAATTCGCCATCAAGATCTTATTATCAACTTCTATAGGCACGCTTTGACACAATTTCTCAGTCTGTATAACTCTACCAGATAGTATGCTAACCTCAAGTGTACCATTACTTATTGCATCAAATTTATTGCCTAGTACCTCAAACATTCGGGTAGAGATAAAGGAATTGGTAGCTCCAGTATCAAAAAGTACAAGTGCAGGTATATTAAAAACTGATAACATACCCGTCATCGTCCCTGGCTCATCTGCAGCTTCCTGTTCTGTCATGATAAAAACACGAGTAGGCCTCGTATTTAGCTTTCCTTTATTGTTACGTAGTTGACAGTTCAATATAGTATGTCTCGGCTTCCTAAAACGATAACATACACCTGCCCTAAACAGACACTCTCCAAGATGATTTTTCCCACATTTGGGGCAGGGTGGAACATTTTGTTAGGATAAAAATTGTTAGTTTTGATGAGTTAAAACAAACCAGAAGATGTAATAGGACCATCTGGACCTGTTAGCCAGATGATGATCTAGATTAGGACTTAGTCTGGGGGGAACTGCCAGACCAGAAGACTTCACCAGAAGAGTCACCAGAAGACCCCACCAGAGGACGTCACCAGAGGACTCTACCAGAAGACTTCACCAGATGAGATCTGACCAGAGGTAGAGGACCTTCCCCAGACCAGACGAGTCCGGACCAGACGAGTCTGGTGGAACAAAAGATGCTCAGTACTGATCTCCGGTTTCTACTGAGTATTCTGGTTGTTCACCAGATTAGGACCAGAAAACACCTAGGTTGCCTGGTGTCTGGTCTTGCCTTCTCTGGAGAGAATCAGAGTTAGGCAGAGGAAGCATTTGACCGTTGGTGATTCAAATCAAGTCAACAAGATCAGGATTGGAAAGTTTTGAAGAAATCAATCCAAGGATCCCACCAACCCAATCAATCAATTAGGGAATTGATTGATTGAAGCTTCCTTAAATAGAGGATCTGATTGGATTAGCTCTCCAACGGCTAGCCCTAATCTCCTCTATAAATACAAGAGTGCAGTTCAAGAAAAAGCTCTAGAGAGACTACACACGCGCATAAGTTGATCCAAGCTTTTGATATTCATACCAAGCACTCTTATTGTTCATAATATTTATCTACTCTTAAGGAGTTATTGAAACCACAACCTGTTCATCCATCAGACAAGGTTGTTGGCTGTTTGATCTTTAGATTGAAGTCAAATCTAAAGAGGTTGTAAGAAGGAACTGGTACTTCACAATTTCAGTGAGTAAGTAAGTGAGTTGGTTGATAGTGAGACCCCTTGGATATAAGGGAGAGTGGACGTAGGATATTCAAATCCGAACCACTATATATCTTGTGTTCTTTTTTGCTTTCATTTACATACTGTCCTATTGATTATTGTTCTCTTGTAAAAAGAATTTGAAAGACATTTAACTTAAGCTTTCGCAATCAATCTAACTAGTGGGACCAACAAGATTACAGCCACTAGAGCTTCATGATGAGCAATCATCTTGGAGCTATTCACCACCGCATGCTAGATGTGGTTGAAAGTGGCCCCATTCAATTTTACTGGACTCCTATTGATAGTGGCAGGTCAGAGTCCAGAGAAGAAACTAGTGAAGCTGCCCAGAAAACTGCAGAGGATAGAGTCCCCAGGCAAAGAATCCTAAAAAAGAAAGATGAGCTTGATAATGATGAAAGAAAGCTCTACAACTTGGACCAGGTGGCAAGAACAGAGATCATCAACACACTTACCAAAGAGGTGATTGAAAAGGTCAGAACGTGTGCCACTGCCAAGGAGATGTGGGACAAACTGGCACTACTCTGTGAGGGAACAGAGAAGATCAAAGACAACAAGCTCCAAACTGTTCAACACTCGTTTGATACCTTCAAGATGAAACCAGATGAGACCATTGACCAGCTGGACATGCGTCTCACAAATCTCCTGAACAAGGCTAGTGCCTTAGGTAAGACCTACTCTGAAAATGAAATTAATAGTAAGATCTTGCGTTCACTAACAAGCAGGTGGAGAATTAAAGTCACTGTGATCAAGGACAACAAGGATCTCAATACTCTGGATCATCATCTTCTGTTGTCTGATCTCAAAGCCTATGAGTATGATCTTCAAGAGGAGGATCAAACAGAAGAGGTTTCCTCTTCTGGTCAGAAAGATGTTGCATTCTCTTCAACCATCAAGCCTGATGTCAAGCCAAAGGAGTCTACTGCAGTTGACTTGAGCCTCAAGGAGCAGGTAGCACTTCTAACTCGTAAATTAGATAAAATGAGTTCAAAATATGGCAGGTACAAAAGGCATTGGAAGGAATCTACCAGAGACAGAAAGAGTTCCTTCAAGCCTGCAGAGAAGGAGAAGACATCTGGAGACTCAAGGGAGACCAGATTTAGAACTCCAGAAAAGAGGAGAGATGACAACCTTGGCAACTCTGGGAGATCAGATTATCAGAGGAGAGATGGTAGCTCTGGCAGACCAGACTACCAGAGGAGAGAGGGTAGTCCAGCCAGATTAGACTACAATCAGAGGAGGAGAGAGCCAAGTCCTAGTCCCAGAGGAGACAATGTCTGCTACACATGCAACAAGACTGGTCACTATAGTTATGATTGTCCTCAACTCACTCCTAGGGAAAGAGAAGAGAAAAGGATCAAGAGAGATAGGAGATATGCAGACAAGAGAGCATTGCTGGCAGAAGCAGAGGAGGAGGATACTAGTTCCAGTTTTTCTTCTTCTGACTTTGGATCAGATGATGATGTGTGTCTTATGGCAGACATCACTGAGGTAAATGAAACTACTCTAGTCCTATCAAATTCCAAATGTACTGAATCCTCTAATTCATCTGGCAACTCCAGAGAGTCTGATATGCAACAAATGCTATCAGATCTCCAAAATTGTGTCCAACTCTGTCAAAAACTTGAGAAAGAGAATGGTAGGCTCAGAGCTGAAGTTCAATCTCTCTCTCATGAGCATAAATCCACCAGAGAACTCATGTAAGATCATTCCAAAGAAGTCTCTGAACTTCAGGATAAGATCACAGAAAGAGATACTCTGGTAGATCAACTCATGAAAGAAAAGAACTCTCAAGAAGATGAGATCAATGAACTCAGAGCTAAATACCAGACTCTTATCAAAGGAAAACAAGTTGCTCACAACATAGAGGAGATACCCATGCCCAGAGAAGCTCCTAAGATACCATCTGTTGTATCTATCATATCAGAGTCTTCTCAGCGCATTAGTGATAAGAGTGGTTTAGGATATTCTGGAATTACCACTAAAACTCATAAATACCTCTATAATAAAGACAAGTCTGTAAGAGCTGGTAAATTGGTAGAAATCTGGAATGATAAAGACTTAACTGGTAATGGTTACAAGGTGGTTCACAATCCTGATTGGAAAAGGAATCACTCTGTTAATCACATAACATATGGTCCAGAAGAGTTGACTGTCCTGGAAGAGAAGATACTAGAGAATATGTGTCAACAAGGGGAACCATTGAAGATTGATGGTTCTGTGAACAATGAGTCCCAAGGAGTAGAAATTACTCAAATTGGAGGACCCCAGAGAAATCCTCAAAGGGAACCTAACCAGATTAGGGGACCTCAAAGGAAACACTCAAGAAATGGGAATACCAATCAGAGTAAGACCTACCAGAGAAGGAACAATGTTCAACAGCACCAGGTACCCCAAAGATAATTTTCTCAGAGGAATCAATTCCAGAATAGGTATACTCAAAGGACCTATAACCACCAGGGCAGGTCTAATTCTCAGAACCAGAGGAGGTCTTCCAGACCCATCTATAGAAAACCAACTGATCTGGGAAGTTATGACACCAGAGATGGTTCTTCTAGGATGTACCCTTACAACCAGACCTTTAAGACCATGTCTTTGAGGCAGGCCATTCCAAAGGCCAGATTTGAGAAAAGGTACACCAGACCTATTTATAGGAAAGGTGTCCTTATCAGACCAGTAGCTCAATATGTCATTGTCAGAGGACATGTGCTGGTAGATAGATTTGGAAGGAAGATACGATCTCCTCATCCAACAAGGGATGATCTTTATCTATGGATTCCTACAAAACCTGCAACTAACCAATCAGGACCCAGCACTAGTAGGGGACCTAATTGATTTCTCTGCAGGTAGACAAGAGTCCATTGGAGAAAGGATTTTCAAGCAACCATGTCTGGTACATTGATAGTGGATGTTTCAAGCACATGACCTTCCAGAAGGATAATCTCCAAGATTTCAAGCCTTTGAATGGACCAAGAGTGATGTTCGGTGACAACAACTATGGAGTCACCAGAGGAGTTGGAAAGTTGACCTTCAATGGTGTATCTGTAGATGAAGTCTACTATGTAGAAGGACTCAAGCATAATCTGCTTTCAGTATCCTAATTCTGTGACAAGGGATACTCAGTGAAGTTTTCTAGTGATTCATGCACTGTTTTCTCTTCTGATTATAATGATATCTTGCTAATAGGCTTGAGGAAGGGTAACATTTATCTTGCAGATTTTAGCAGTTGCCCAAGAAATGCTTGCCTGGTTGCAAAAGGATCTGCAGAGAACAGCTGGATTTGGCACAAGAGATTGTGTCATCTTAACTTTAAAACACTGAATAAGATTGCCAGAAAAGGTCTCATCCGAGGTCTTCCTAATGAAGTGTTTAAGAAGAATCAGGTTTGTGGTTCATGCCAGAAGAGTAAACAACCCAAGACTTCCTTCAAGGATGTCCAGAGCACAACCACAACCAGAGTACTTCAACTACTTCACATGGACCTGTTTGGACCTATTTCTCCTCTTAGTTTCAGTGGAAGGAAGTACACCTTGGTGATAGCAGATGACTTTTCAAGATACACTTGGGTAGTGTTCTTGTTTAAGAAAAATGAAACTATGACTAAGCTGCCAGAGTTCTTCAAGCAGATTCAGAATGAGCAGAACCAGAGCATAGTCAGGATCAGAAGTGACAAAGGAACAGAGTTTTTGAATTCACACATTGCAGATTACTGCAAGGACCATGGGATTTTTCATGAGACATCTGCTGCCAAAACACCCCAACAAAATGGAGTAGCAGAAAGGAGGAATAGGACTCTTAATGAAGCTGCAAGAACACTTCTGGCAGAATACAACACTCCACAGAGATTTTGGGCAGAGGCTATTAATACAGCTTGCTACACTCAGAACAGGTGCCTGATTGCCCAGAGACATAATAAGACTCCTTATGAGGTATGGAAAGGTAAAACCCCATCTGTTTCATATTTTCATGTTTTTGGATGTAAGTGTTTCATCCATGACAATGGGAAATCTAAATTAAGAACTTTTGATATTAAAGTGGCTGATGGAATATTTTTAGGATATTCCAGCACCAGTAAAGCTTTCAGAGTTTTTAATAAGAATTCACTTTGTGTGGAGAAAACACCTCATGTTGTTTTTTATGAATCTACTTTTGAGTGCAAGGTGGACTCTAAGTCTTCTGATGAGACCCAGAATCAGACTACTCCCAGAGTAATCAAGGTCAATCCACCTATTCTTGATTCAGATTCAGATTAAGATGATGACCCACCTCCTGGTTCTCTGAAGCAGAAGCCTTCACAAGGAGCAGAACCAGAAGAGGTTGGTACTCCTGTAGGGGGAAGCTCTTCTGCAGACGGTGATACTCACCAAGGTACTGCAGAAGATGATCACCCAGGCAAGACCACGGGAAGGAGGACCCTGGTTGATCACCCCAATGACCTGATCTTAGGAGATCCAACTAAGGGTGTCCAGACTAGGATAACTCTTAACTTAGCTGCCTTATTCAGTTGCTATGTGTCCTTGATTGAGCCCAAGAACATCAAGGAGGCACTGAAAGATTTAAATTGGATTGTTGCTATGCAGGAGGAGTTGAATCAATTCACCAGACAGGATGTTTGGGAGCTGGTAGACAGACCAAGACATCAAAAGGTGATAGGCACTAAGTGGGTTTTCAAGAATAAGAAAGATGAGAATGATGTCATTACTAGGAACAAGGCAAGGCTAGTGGCCCAGGGCTATTCTCAGTCTGAAGGAATAGACTATGATGAGACATTTGCTCCTGTTGCCAGAATAGAAGCCATTAGATTGTTCTTAGCATATGCTGCTCACATGAAGTTCAAAGTATACCAGATGGATGTGAAATCTGCCTTTCTTAATGGGATTCTCATTGAGGAAGTGTATGTGGAACAACCTCCTGGTTTTGAACAAGGTGACAAAGTGTTTAAGCTTAAGAAAGCTCTTTATAGGCTGAAGCAGGCACCCAGAGCATGGTATGACACTCTATCTCAATTTCTTCTGGACAATGGTTTTACTAAGGGTAAGATTGATAGGACCTTGTTTAGGAAAGAAGAAGGAAAAGACATCCTTCTGGTCCAAATATATGTTGATGACATTATATTTGGATCCCCTAACAAGAAGTTGTGTGAGAAGTTTGGTAAGCTCATGCAGAGTCAGTTTGAGATGTCCATGATGGGAGAAATGAATTACTTTTTAGGTTTGCAGGTTAGACAATCAGAGAAGGGAATTTTTATTAATCAGGCAAAGTACACCAGAAACATGTTAGAGAAATTTGGAGTAGGATCTAGCAAAGCAGCCAAGATCCCTATGATGACAAATTTCAACATGGATCCAGATGAGTCTGGAGAGAGTGTGGACCAGACTCAGTACAGAGCACTTATTGGTTCTCTTTTGTACCTGACTGCAAGCAGACCAGATATTACTTTTGCTGTAGGAGTTTGTGCCAGATTTCAAGCTAATCCCAAGAAGAGTCACTTGGAAGCGGCTAGGAAGATGTTGAAATATCTTAAGGGAACGGTGAACCTAGGATTATGGTATCCTGCAGATGATAACTTAGAATTGAGTGGCTACTCAGATTCAGATTATGGTGGATGCAGAATAGATAGGAAATCTACAAGTGGAACATGCCAATTTTTAGGGAATAAATTGGTATCCTGGTTTTCTAAGAAGCAGACTTCAGTTGCTACATCAACAACAGAAGCAGAGTACATGGCTGCAGGGAGTTGTTGTTCACAACTTCTCTGGATTAGTCAACAGCTTAGGGATTACCAGATTAGAGCTAAGGACATTCCTATTTTCTGTGATAGTAATAGTGCAATTGCCATCACCCAGAATCCAGTTCTTCATACCAGGTGTAAACATGTTGATATAAGGCATCACTTTATCAGAGATCATGTTGAGAAGGGAGATATAAGGATGGAAAAGATTGCAACAGAGAAGCAGAGAGCAGATATATTAACTAAGCCATTGGCTGAGACCAGATTCAGAGAGTTAGCTTTTGAGTTAGGATTTAATCACTGTGCAATATGTCAATCAATTCGAAAATTGATTTTGTTTCCTAAATTAAATTTGCTATTACATGCGTACACACTTCATTTATTAATCAAGCCACGCGTATTGCCCTATTTAAATCAATATTTCATTCAATCTGTCCTTTCACGTTTCATATTTCTTTTCAAGCCCTAACTTTCTCTCTGCAAGTCTTTCGTTCTCTCTATCTCTCTTTCTCTCTCATTCACAGCAATGGCGCCCAAGTGCAATTTCGATCCAGACCATGTATGCAAGAAACTCAAGACTGAAATGGTGGTGGACTTCTATTCTACCATGAATCCGGCCGCTTTGGAGATTTTGGAGCTTCTCCGACATTCTGGGCTGGAGGAGTTGATTTCAAAGGTTCCCAAGGATCTGCGTACCTTGGATGGATATGCGGCTCAGTTCCTTATCCGGATGAAGATTCATGAAGACCATATTTCATCCAAGATTGATTCTGAAGATGTTGTTTTTTCGAAGGCAGACTTCAGTAGCCTTTTTGGTAACCTTTCAGCGGAAGGTGTTGACCCACTGAAGTACAAAGAAGGAGAGGCGTTGGAATCCTTCAAATTGTTTGCCAGGAGTTCTTGCCAGAATATTACTAAGGGCTTCTTGGACAAGCATCTCAGGCAGAAATATAAGGTTCTTTTCGACATAGTTGTGAAGATTCTCATATGTGAGAGCCATAGCACAGATGCCATCTTCATTGGCAGGCTCTGTGTTATGAGGGCCATTCTGGATGGTGCCCAATGTAACTGGGCTGAGTTCTTCTGGGGGGTGTTGAGGAAGAACAAGGTGAAAGTCCAGAAGGAAGAATGCCCCCAGTTGCCAGGAGAGCAACAATTTGTGTTCAATGCTAATGTATCATTGGGCACAAAACTCACCCTAATTCTGGATTCGATCCTTCCAGAAAAGAAATGGAGACAATCCTGGTGCAAGGGCTTTCATAAGTCCAAGATTATGTTCTCCAAGGATGGTCCCCTTCATGGCCATACCTGCCCCTCCTCTACAGGCTGTACCCTCACCTGCAAAGGGGCAGAAGCAGCAGCAGAAGCAGAAGACCCATAAGAAGTCTGCGGGAGCAACTGGTTCCTCAACCATTGCATTTTCTGGTTCCTCAGAGGAGGACCAGATTCCCCTTCTTGAAGTGCTTAAGAAGAAGGGTGATGATGATAAAGCTGTTAAGAAGGCTGGAGCAGCTAAGAGGAAGAGGCCTGAGGAGGCCAGGAAAGGCTCTGCTAAGAAGTCGAGGTCTAGCAGGAAGGCCAAGAAAACCCTTCTGGTGGATGAGCCATCAGAGGACGAAGAGGAAGAAGAGGCTGAGCCTCTTGTGAAGAAATCCAAGGCCAAGAGAGCCATTCTTCAAGATCCTGACTCTGGATCTGATCTTGGAGAAGCCTTGGAAAAGGCCATTGATAAGGCTTCCCAGATGATGGAAGATATCTCTGCTCCAGAGCATGTTATACCTACTGATGTTGACTCAGCAGAGGTAAACCCTTCTATTCCATCTTCTACCCCTATTAATCTTGTCTCCCCCTCTACCTCTCCCCCAGATAATATTCCCCAAACCCCATCTGTTTCTGGTAACCCTATTTTCCCACCAGGGCAGACTCTCCCAGACACTCCCACTTTCACTACTTCAACCATCCCTCAAACACCTTCTCCCCCACCTTCCCATATACCTTTAAACATTTTTCCCTCTCCCCCAACTTCTGTACCAGATGTGCCCTCAACCTCGTCTGGTGCAGAAATCCCCCCTCCATACACTTCCACCTCACAAATCCCCATCCCACCTTCTGTACCAGAGATCCCGCCTTCTTCTGGTGCAGAGCAACCCATCCCCTCCACCTCACAAAATCCTAACCCTCCCCAAACCCATACAGACCAGGACCCAACCATTTCTATGGCTCTGGGATTCCCTGCCCCTCCCCCTTCTCCTACCTGTTTAACCAGCGATGATAGTGAAGATGAGGAGGCTTCACTTGAGCCTGCTCACTTAGCACCTTCCTCCTCTGCCTCTGGGCCCAGACCCTTTATTTTCTGTTCTGATGAGATGGGTCCCATCAGGCAGATTATGAGTGTGAGTGCTCAGCTCTGGCTAAGAGAGCAATTTCCAATTTTGTTGGAGCACTCACCCCTCTTGGCAGATCTGACGGATGCCAAGGTTTGGAGTATGGCCAGACTCCAAGATGTTGAAAATCTCATGCTTCTGCTGGAGGAGGTGTCTCCCTCTGTTTCACTGCGTGGGAGATTGAGCTGAAGAAGAAACTAAACTTACAAAACCCAGCAGAGTTGGAGACACCAGAGGCGGCCAAGATACTCATCAGAACTCTCCTAATCTAGAGAGGAGTTATGCTCACTCCAGAGGGCTTCTCTTACAACCTTGGCCCTCATTTTTCATTCCCTCCAAAGCTATATTCAGACGAGGAGGACTTTGAGATGTCTCCTGCTGTGCTCCAGAAGATGAAAGCATTCTTCAACGAGCAGATCATGCAGATAGGGCACTTTTCAAAAGCTATTCAACACATGGCCCCTGCTATGATAGAGCATCAAATCAGGCAGGAGAGGAGGATCTTCCTGAAGCAGATCAAGTCTACACTGGCAGAAGTTAAGGCTTCTTTCACGGCCAATGGCCTCTTTTTCAAACTGGATGTCATGCACAGCCAGAAGCAGCTCCAGGAGCACGTGCTGGAGCAGATGAGGCCAGTCTCTGTGCTTAAAGTTGAGATGGCCAGCCAGATGATCCAGACTGCCAAGCTGAAAGACTCCCTCCAAGAGATGTTGGAGAAGCAGGAAAGGCTTGTTGCAGAATCGAGAGCCTACCTGGAGGAAGCCAAGCAGCTACGTGATCTTCACTCTTCCTCCAACACTGCCTTGCCTGATCTTATAAGGCAAGTAGTGGAGTCCCTCCTTGATGAAGTTAAAAAGGGGGAAGAGAAGGCCAGAACTGATCTGGCGAAGACCACAAATGAAACTCTCTTCAGCCATGGAGCTCGTCTGGACCTGCTGGAGAACACTTTGGCCCAGGCTGAGTTGCAGAAGAAGAAGAAAGAGGAGTTCAAATCCCTTTCCATGGCTAAGCAGCTTGCTGCAGAAGAGGAGTCAGAAGCTGAGCAGGATCCAATCTCCATCTCTAGACCTGCAAAGAGGAAGATAAGGAGAGTCAAGAAAAGCTTCCTTGAGACTGTTGTTGAAGAAGCTCAAAAGAGATACAAGGAAGAGACTCCAGAGGAGAAGCAAGCAAGGATCAGGAAGAACATAGATGAAGAGCAGAGGCTCAGATATGTTAGGAGGCAAAACAAGAAGAGCAGAGAAGCAGGTGCTTCTTCTGGTGCAAGTGGCTCGAGCCAGAGGAGGAAAGCTCCCATTGAAGTGATGAACATTCTGCCTCTCAGGACAGAAGGGTCTTTTGACTCTACTGTGCCTGTGCCCTTGATTGAGAAATGGAAGGAGGCAAAGACTCTCTGGTTCATCCAACACTATATCCAGAGGCCAGCACCAGAGGATGATGAGCTGATCAACAAAACCTTTCACACCTGGATGCAAGCTTATGATGCAGAGCTGTACAAACAATTGATGGACTCTACCATTGAGTTCAACCTGGAAGCGACTGCCCCTGAGTTCACTTATCTTAACACTCCCATGGCAGGAGACCAGGTTGATTGGGCTGAGCTGAAGAGACTGTACAAGACAAAGGTGTTGGTGAACTTCACTCCAACATCTTCTGCAGAGTTGAAGGCCGTCCAGGATAGGTTCCTTGATTGGTTCCTTGTGCCCAAGGAAAACAGGAGATATGCATAGAATAGGACTACTAAACTTCAATGTAATTTGTAATCATCTTGTCCTTATTATCAATGAAAATATCATATCTTCTCTGTTCAAAAGACAACCTCTTGTTGTCTTAATTGTTTGCCTGATAAGATCTATTCTAAGGTCTTATCTTTTACTGTTTTCTTGCTTAAGTTGTGATCAGTTCTGGTAGTGTTTTAACTCCATCAAAAATGGGGAAATTGTTAGGATAAAAATTGTTAGTTTTGATGAGTTAAAACAAACCAGAAGATGTAATAGGACCATCTGGACCAGTTAGGCAGATGATGATCTAGATTAGGACTTAGTCTAGGGGGAACTGCCAGACCAGAAGACTTCACCAGAAGAGTCACCAGAAGACCCCACCAGAGGACGTCACCAGAGGACTCCACCAGAAGACTTCACCAGATGAGATCTGACCAGAGGCAGAGGACCTTCCCCAGACCAGACGAGTCCGGACCAGACGAGTCTGGTGGAACAAAAGATGCTCAGTTCTGATCTCCGGTTTCTACTGAGTATTCTGGTTGTTCACCAGATTAGGACCAGAAAACACCTAGGTTGCCTGGTGTCTGGTCTTGCCTTCTCTGGAGAGAATCAGAGTTAGGTAGAGGAAGCATTTGACCGTTGGTGATTCAAATCAAGTCAACAAGATCAGGATTGGAAAGTTTTGAAGAAATCAATCCAAGGATCCCACCAACCCAATCAATCAATTAGGGAATTGATTGATTGAAGCTTCCTTAAATAGAGGATCTGATTGGATTAGCTCTCCAACGGCTAGCCCTAATCTCCTCTATAAATACAAGAGTGCAGTTCAAGAAAAAGCTCTAGAGAGACTACACACGCGCATAAGTTGATCCAAGCTTTTGATATTCATACCAAGCACTCTTATTGTTCATAATATTTATCTACTCTTAAGGAGTTATTGAAACCACAACCTGTTCATCCATCAGACAAGGTTGTTGGCTGTTTGATCTTTAGATTGAAGTCAAATCTAAAGAGGTTGTAAGAAGGAACTGGTACTTCACAATTCCAGTGAGTAAGTAAGTGAGTTGGTTGATAGTGAGACCCCTTGGATATAAGGGAGAGTGGACGTAGGATATTCAAATCCGAACCACTATATATCTTGTGTTCTTTATTGCTTTCTTTTACTTATTGTCCTATTGATTATTGTTCTCTTGTAAAAAGAATTTGAAAGACATTTAACTTAAGCTTTCGCAATCAATCTAACTAGTGGGACCAACACATTTCTCTGAGTTGTTGATGTTGAACCTCCACTCGTTCCAACTTGCTTTCCTGGAAAGTTATTATTTCCTCTTCCCATGTTCCGGTTCCCAAATTTCCATTTCATCGGAGTAATCATCGTACCTTTGTTAGCTAATCATTCCTCATTCGTGACTCAATCTCCTGAGCTCTAGCAAAAGCTTCTGCAAAGGTCATGCATCCTTGTCCTGCCAAAATCGTACTAATTTCTGAACGTAAACCCTTCTCAAATCGCCTCGCCTTTTTTGCCTCAGTATTCACCAGGTGGGTGGCATACCTAGAAAGTTGGTTGAATTGACGTTCATATTCCAATACGGTCATTGATCCTTGCTTCAAAAAAAGGAATTCGTTTTCCTTGCGGTCTTGATACGACTGTGACATGAAGTTCTGGATTACGACTTCCTCAAAATTGAGCCAAGTCATAGCGGCTCTTTGTTCAGGGGTTCGAGTGCGGCAATAAGCCTCCTAGCAATAATCAGCCTCTTCAGTAAATTGAAATACCGCGCATGAAATCTTTTGCACATCGTTGCACTCGAAATGAGCGAAGATCTTCTCCAACGATCTCAACCATATATCCGTTTTAGCTGGATCTTCCTTTCTATTAAAGATAGGCGGTTTGAAACGTCTGAATTGTTCGATGACTGGTATTGTTTCCACTCTAGGTGCAGGTGGTGGCAGTGGGACAGGTTGTGCAGGGTTGCCCATAAAATGTTGTGCTAATCCTCGGAGAATTGTTATAAAATTATTGTCAGGTTCAGCATTAGCATCTTCAGGTACTGGTGGAGCATCAGGTACTGGTATTGGTGCTGGTGGAGCTGCTGGTATTGGTGCTGGTGGAGCTTCAGGTATTGGTGCTGGTACGGGTGGAGCTTCTTCTAGTGGTTGCTTACGTGGTCTACCACGCTTCATGATCTGTTGTCGTGTACCAAACCAATTTAATAATTCACATAAACTTTAATGAAAATATACGAACAAACAAACACTTATTTATGCACACAAAATCACATATAGCAAAAGTTTCCACTTGGCTTCACTATATATATATATATACACACACACGACAACATCCATCGATACACCAACCAATATATACATATCCTCACTTTTTTTCAAAACAACCCATTGATAAAGTTACTACGGCACCTAGGTGAAACATACAACATGCTAAAAAGTGTGCTCTGTTCTATCACAGAGCGTGTCGCTATCCTATCCAAAAATATATCAATGGGCCACTACATCCTTCCTCTAATCACCATCGGACGTGTCGGTGAGCTCCTCCTCTCCCAGTGGAATCTCCTCTGGCTCCTCATTTGGTTCATCGGGATCTTCCTCCGGGTCCTCCTCCAGTTCCTCCTCCGGTACACATTAGTCGAAACCATAACCGGGTTTAGTGGAGCATCACTCCACACCCGTTCACGGAATAGAGCAGATGAAAAGTCCCGATAGCTAATTTTAGGATCCGTACCTCCGGGAGGAAAGTGTAACATCTGATTGTATAGTGCTGCAGCGCGAAAATGTCAAATATTTGGCAGGACCATATGAGGATATCACAGTGTTGGAAATCCGGTCTTTCGAAGCCTATAAATCGGGCCTCCCTCCAGAGGATCGTTAGTTCCGTGATGTGTGCTCCCACATCCGTCTCCTCGTTCCTTCCATGTCGCAAACATCTATCGAGACGCCATTGGTTTAAATCGTAGTCCATCTGTCACACAAAATAAATTAAAATATAAATCTCGTATCTAATACAAAAATATTGGTATAACCCAAAAACAAATAATATTAGATCAGGTAGTTGCTCCAACACCAAATGGGAATATCACACATTAATCACATTGTACCAAGGTATATGCATCACATAATCAAATTATATCACACAAAATCACTTAAATCAGATAGTACACGTTGGGCACTTACCAGAGTCTAATGAAGTCGAAAGCTTAAAGATGCAGACACTGATGACATTCTTTTATAAATTAACTACTATGACTCAATAAGATATCGTTAAGAATGACACTCAGAACAAATCTATTTAATGCAGATCGTTGCTCTGATACCAACTGTAATGCCCCGACATTTAGAATTTCGAATGATGATGCTTTAGGGCTGAGGCGCCACTAAATACCATCATTAAATCCAAATTCAGAGTTAGTGAAACCAAATCCATATTTTATAAGCGGAAGTTATAAATAGTTTGAAAAACAATACCCCTAAAGCAACCAAAAACCAAGGATACATATGTAAGAAAAATGAACTAAGAAACTTCGCTCACAGGCGATAATTAAACATAGGAAGTGGTAAAGCAAAATATGATATTTTGTTACAACATATTCAACCAGTATACTTCTAATTATACATAAACACGACTGACTTTTATCCGAGTAGCAAAAACTAAGAACATTTATTTATTTCACAATGTTTCAATAGAAAACAGTACTGCATCTTCATCATCCTTCCACACCAGACTCGACATCTGAAACAATGTATATGGGAAAGGGGGGTGAGTGTCTCAAATACACTCAGTGGAACAATCTCAATGATTGCACTGTTAAAAAACATATGCAAATACCACATAACATGAAAATGTAACTCATGCTCACATAATACGGGCCATTACCCGGATTGCACATAGTACGGGCCATTACCCGGATTGAATACATCATGGGCCATTACCCAGCTTGAATACATCACGAGCCATTACCCGACTTGAATACAAATTTCACATTTGTTGCACAGTCATGACATATGTCACTCACATATCACATTTTAACATAACAATCATAACATAGACTGTTAAACTCAGTTAAGAGTGGAAATCATCCCACCTTAGTGTGGAGTATCTTGTGTTGGAGCACAACACTTTACTATGGTTCGCAGCCTTCCTCTAGCCCTACAAAGAATATTACATTGGATGATTAGAATTCTCAGTAGAGCTATTTTTATATGATAATTAATTAATTATAACGATAACAAGTGTTCTAAAGTTTCAGGGTTATTAGGCTTCACTTTAGAATGAAGGGTACAATAGTCATTTTTCTAAAAGTGTTTGATTCGTCTGTTAGTCAAAAGGTATATTCGAGGGCTCTTATTGGTTAAGAGACTTACTGGAAGTACAGTGAAACTCGTTAGAGCTAAAACGGACTTAAAACGAAGAATTTGGAATTAAAACGAGAATTTAGGACTCATAACCGTCCAGGGGTAAAATGGTCATTTTACCAGGATTTGTCTCACCCAACTTTAATAATAAATTGTAGGGTTTTGAATTTAGAACATTTTGACACTTGTTTGGATCGAATCGGATGAAAAATGAAAATTTTACGAGCGTTTGAAAATGAGTGGCAAAATTGTAATTTCTCTAAAATTTGACCTTTGACCAGTTGACCTGTCAAACTTGACCAGAACTTTATTATTTGCAAAATGGTCCCTGGACTTAATCTAATTCTCTTTGACATCCCCTAAACTTATAACTTTTTATACAAATAGGTCCTATTAGGAGTTTTACACCTCCATCGCAAAACCGAAAATACCGTTTGAATCCTTACGATCTCGACTACCTTTTCCACCAAAAATACGAGACAAACAGACACCCGAGACCATCATCGATCACCACGGTAATACCTGCAACTCACGTTTTTTTTCCTTTCAAAACCACAGCGGCGGGGACGCTACTTCTCGCCGTCTACAACCAAAATCTAGCCTCTATTCATGACATTTTCGCCCACTACCCCCAATTTCGACCATAATTCACTCGTATTAGTATTCCAAAATTTCAGTTCAAATGGTTTTAAACAGCACTTTCAAGTCAATTTATATCATGATTTATGCACCGGTTTCACAAATTAAAGATATCATTTTGATCTACGCATCGTAGACTTCACAAAGGTGTAAGGCTCGTCACCTATCGTTCACCGGAACAACGGCGGCAGCCGGAGGTAAATATTAAAATATTCCAAATTTTTTTAATTTCAAAAACAAATTCATGAGCTACAAGCACCGAATCAACAAAACGACTTCATTTCTAGAATCTACGGGTTACTACGATCATTTCGGTATATAGTATGACTAATTCCGATAAACGTCGGCAACCGAGCACGGCGGATGAAAAGAAAGAAGAAAGAAAAAGCTTACCTGTGGTCGTGGGTTATCCGATAATTCCGTAAGTGTTAAGTTTTTTCCAGGGGATAATATGATCTTCCTTTTTACCGTATATATCTGTGAGTTTCCTTTTTTTTTATTAAGTATAAATAAATATAGATAGTTATCGAATAGTAACTAAATTACTTACCAATCAAATTATATTCCTCTACTTACTTGTATAACTATAACTATATCATTATATACATATATACACACAGAGTAGGTTTTATATGAAAACGCTCCATAATAAGATTAACAAGATTAACAAGAAGTAGCTTTAGAGTATCATTAATCTCATCAGGAGTATCATTAAACATGTCATGTCATTAGTCTGAGTTCAAGAAAATTTAAAACAATTTTCTTGAACTCAGACTAATGATATTCCTGATGAGATTAATGATATTCCCGATAAAATTAATGATACTTTAAAATTGTTTCATGATAAGCTTATCATGAACTATTTTTATATAATATTTTGCCATACACACATTGTACATAATACACATATATTTATCCATATTATTATAATTAAAATATAATAACCTAAAAATATTACTCATTTTAACATCATCAAATACTTCTTTTAATAACATAATATTAATTTATATAATAATTTTGGGTGTTACATGTGTTTAAGGTTGGGTTTTTTTTATAGAAATCTAAAAGTTCGTGATTAAATTGATACTAAGCACAAAGGTCGTGATTTTATATGAAATTAACCCTATTTAAATTGAAACTTTTTATTATATTTTTGTATTTTTCGAAATTTTTTATTGGGTCGTTGTATTTTAATATACGCTTTTTATAATTTGAATAATGTTATTTAATATATTTCTTTAGTTTAAGAATATATATTCAGTTCATCTATTCACTAATCTTTTTTTTATTTACCACTAGTAATTCTACAATGTAAAATGAATTGTCATTGTTAGATATCAACCATAGACAATAGTGTACATTTTGCCATAAAAAAGTGTACATTAGTATTAATATGTGCGAAGTTGGGGATATATTGACATATTGTATTTAATTGAATGTAGTTTAGTTCATTGGTAAAGTGTATATTAAAAAATATAGTGTAAAGAGGTATAAATAAAAGATGTTTGGAAGTTGTTACTTTTATAAAATAAAGTTATTTTTTAGTTAAATGGGATAATGTAAATTTTCGTTGCAGGAGTAAAATGGAAACAGTGTCTCTCAATTATTTAATTTAGGTTGAATTTTTTTTATCATTATATGCTTTCTTCGTTCATTTCAAATAAATATAATTCCTTTTTGTGAGAAATTTAAGGTATATAGATTATTTATATATTAAAAATGATATATTAAAGAGCTGTAGATAAGGATGTTAAACAGGCCGCGGGCTGACGGACCAGTCCGTTTAGCCCGAAATCGTGCAGGGTTAGGTTCATGTATATAGTGGCCCGTTTAAAACCGGGCATTTTTGGTCCGGACCGGTTAGCCCACCGATCTACCGGGCCAGCCCGGTTAGCCCGAAATATATTTTTATTTTTTTTTTATTTTCCCTGTTAGTTTAACTTTACGTAGCAGGCAGAGAGGTAGAATTAGAAACAAAAGAATTTAATTGACATTCCATTCAGGGTTCCCACTTCCCACTTCCTTGTTGCCATCGTCCATTATGTAGCTTATTATGTATGTATGTATGAATTATGATACCTCTGTCCATTATCCATACACTGATACACGAGCCTTTATTCGAATTTCATAAAATAAAATAAAAATAAAAAATCAAAATGAAGTATGATAATTTTGATCTGCCGTTTAATGTTCCCATATTAGATTTGTTTATTGATGAGGCAACATGAACTAGAGTTTCATTAATTCTATCTAGCTCTAGTGCTAATTAACCACTTCTGACTTTCTGCGAATTAAGTTTTAGTTTTACTATTAGTGCATATATATATGTGTCAATTTAAGTCAATGATTCCCCGCAATGAATTCACTTGCAAAATTATTAGAAAAGAAAATAAAAACCCATGTACACACATACAGTAAAATTCACTTTATGTTGTAAACCCATGTTATGAAGCTTTTTCAAAGTTTGAAATTCGGATATAATTAATTACTTGTTAATGGATATTTGGATTAAATTTATATTACAATATTTCAAATTTTTTGAATTACAAATTTATATTTTATATTAAAAATTAATTTTTTTATTTTTATTCTCGGAGCCCGTTAGTGGCCCCTTTAACCCGCGAACCGCTAGGGTTAGGTTTCGAGCGTTAATGGACCGATTAAAATGAATCGATAAGGCCCGAAACTGATTAGGCCCGTAGCCCTGTAGGGCTGGCCCTATAGGGTTAGGGCCAACCCGTTTAACATTCCTAGTTGTAGGCAATGCATTCATGATATAAAGTGACTATATATTAATAAAATTAATCTTAATTTGAATAATTTTTAGAACTATACTAAATGAGAATTATATCATTAATATTTATTGAAAGAACTATTTTTTCATACATTTCTTTTAAAGACTTAGTCGAAATGTTTGAGTAAACAATAAAATGAATAAAAAATAAACTGATATTAAGAAAATAAAAGTATAATTCTACTATTTTTAAATTAAGATCGATTAATAAGTATTATAATGAAATCAAAAGTAATTTCATCTGAACCTCCTACTCTCTATATTCCTACTTAATTTCTCATTTTTTGTCTTTTAGAACGAACATTAATTACTTGTTTACTAGCCTATACCTAAAATGACTAAAATTATTGTTCTAAATTCAACTCTTTAACTTATCCCCTTCAAATATTTCACATTTTCAGCACATTTATTACTTAATTATTCTACTTTATTTCACAAAATAAAAAAAGATGGGTATTGCATTTACTTTGTCCCTTTAAATACTAATAAACAATTTTTGTATTAAAACTCATGTCCAAAAGCAATGGAAATTTAAGTAAGGAGACGAATAAACTATTTTATATTTAATCAATTATAATATGATTTTTCATTCTTCAATTCAAATAGAAATATGTATTTATATATTTAGACATTTCATATAAATATTAAATTAAAAAACAATTACCATTTCGCATTATTCAATTTCACTTTGAAATTTAAAAATTTGAGCATGTTTAAATTTTAGAATGAGATATATATCAAGTTCTTTTTTTGTTAATGAATTTCGCTCAAATGAAAATAAAATGTTATCATATATTTATGTGCTTGTCATATCTAATTTTCATTGGTAGTATCACTTTAAATGTTATCATATATTTATATATGTGCTTGTCATATCTAATAAACTTCACAAATATTATTTCACTTAGTATTTATGATCGGAGATGTATTTATTTTCACAAACGAATATAAAATATTATAATATATTTATATGGTTACATATTGCATATTCATTGGTGGTATGAATTATATTTAATTAATATAGGAATGACACAAATATTATGTCACTTAGTATTCTTGGTTTGACATGTATCTTTCTTTGTGTTTAAATTTTCAAAAAAATAATCAAATTAATAAAACTAATTAATTAAACACTAACCATATATGAGGACAACCGAGGAAAATGGAAAAATATATTTTAAAGGGGTTAGCAAAAAATATTTTCATATAATAACCATCTAATTTTTGCAAAAATACTTAATACATGGTTTTAATATTTTTTTTAATATGAATTCAACTAATTAATTGAAAACATACATTTTTGGGGGTAAATAATACCATATATATACATGAATTATTATTATTATTATTTTTTTTTTTTTCTCAAGGCTTCGGAATACAATGGTACACATATATAACAACCCTAATAATAGTCTTTTTAATTCTTTTAAAGATATATTAAGACGAACAATTAAATAGCTTCCATTGGTTTTCCATTTGTATGTTTAATTATTTAACAAGTTAGTTATATGTTTCATGTCATATTATATGTTTCAATGTTTTTTCTAGTGATGATCATAATTTGGAGATGGACACTATATAGAGTGGTAGTAGAAGGTAAAAAACTTGGCATGAAACATAATTGTGTAGAAGCACATTTATTGAAGAAATCATTGCCTTGTATCAATACAAATATGTGAGTTTCAAGAAATTATTATCATTAAGTGGCCGACACTTTAGCTTGATTTGGAGATTGGAGATGATGAAAGTATAGTTGATATCAATTCAATTGAAGTGATATTCAATTTAATTAAAAAAAATTATTTCAAATTTTAATTTTTAAATTTGGTATATCGTTCAATAATATGGAATTGAAAAGATCCACGCAAACATCATGGCAAATCCATTAACAAAATGATTTTTGTACATTAGTTACATTTTAGTGAAATTAAAAAAATATCGTGGAGTGGGGGCTTAGGAAATCATCATCACCTGCCTTGTATCAATGCAAAAATGGGATTTTCAATAACTAATTATGTAGTGGCCGTCAGTTTGTTTGTATTGGTGATTGGAGATGATGTAAGCAATTGATATCAATTGAATTAAAGTGATATAAAGATTTGATTTTAATTTTAAATTATAAATTTGGTATGGGATTGAAAAGCTTGATTTTGTAGCTTAGTTACATTTTAGTGAAATTAAAAAACAAAAACAAAAACAAAAACGAAAATGGAGATTATAGTGGTAGTAGAAGGAAAAACTTGGCATTAACAAATCATCAGTTATTGCAGAAATTAACTGGTGCATGTTTATTGGAGATAGTGTAGGTAGTTGATATGAATTTAATGTTATTGGTTAATTAGTTACATATTAGTGAAAAAAAATATTAATAATGTTTTGATCATGGAATATTGAGATAGTGGCTAATTAGTTACCTAATAGTTAAATTTATGTTTAACTTTATAGTATCTATTTTAGTTATGTGGAATTTAGATATGAATAATGTTTACAATAAGAAATATTCTGTAGTTTATAATATTGTAGACAGTAAGATCAATTCAAAAAAATTTGAATTGTTGTAATTAACTTTTGTAATCTTTTTGAAAAAGTCAAGGTTGCCGTCACCATTACTCCTTTTTCTCCATTTACGGTCAACTTTTTCTTCTCTTTAAGAAATTTTTGAAAGATTTTGGGTAATTCATTAAATACAAAATGATTTTTATAAATTATATATATATATTCTAATAATTTAAATAATATAAATGGTCGAAGATTTAAATTATAGGTAAGATTTCACTTTAAGCATAAATGAGTAATACTACCTTAGTATTAGAGTGATACTTGTCATAGTAAAGACCATGACTAATTAAAAGATTTACGGTAATTAATTCAATAAAAATTGATTTTTAAAAATTATATATATGTTATAATAATTTTTAAAAAATGTCAAAGATTTAAAATTGTATGGTTTGGGTGGATTTAGGGAGGGGGGAAGATTTAGTTCCGGTTTTGGGTTTTGGGTTTTGGGTTTGGGTGGGTTTAGGGTTTGGGATTTTTAGGGTTTAGGGTTTATAAAGTAAAGATGTATTTAAATTACAGGTATGTTTTCACTTTATGCGTAAATGAGTAATACTACCTTAGTGTCAGAGTGATACTTGTCATAGTAAAGACCATGACTAAGTAAAAGATTTTCGGTAATTACTTCAAACAAAATTGATTTTTATAAATTATATATATGTTAGTATAATTTTAAAAAATATGTTGAAGATTTAAAATTGTATGGTTTGGGTGGGTTTGGAGGGGGGGGGGGGGGAATTTAGTTCCGGGTTTGGTTTTTGGGTTTTCAGTTTGGGTGGGTTTAGGGTTTTTAGGGTTTAGGGGTTTTAGGGTTTATAGTGTTTATAAAGTACAAATGTATTTAAATTATAGGTATGGTTTCACTTTATGCATAAATGAGTAATACTGTCTTAGTATTACAATGATACTTTAAATAGTAAAGATATAGGTATATTATAAAAATTAATTTACTTTATGCATAAATGAGTAATGTGACCCTAGTATTAGAGTGATACTTGTCATAGTAAAGACCAAGACTAATTAAAAGATTTTCGGTAATTAATTCAACACAAATTGATTTTTATAAATTATATATATGTTATTATAATTTTAAATAAATATTGAAGATTTAAAATTGTATGGTTTGGGTGGGTTTAGGGAGGGAGGGGGGGGGGATTTAGTTCTGGATTTGGGTTTCGGGTTTGGGTGGGTTTAGGGTTTATAAAGTAAAGATATATTTAAATTATAGATATAGCTTCATTTTATGCATAAATGAGTAATACTACCTTAGTATTAGAGTGATACTTGTCATAGTAAAGACCATGACTAATTAAAATATTTTCGGTAATTAATTCAACACAAATTGATTTTTATAAATTATATATATGTTATTATAATTTTTTAAAAATGTTGAAGATTTAAAATTATATGGTTTGGGTGGGTTTAGGGAGGGGCAGGATTTAGTTCCGGTTTTGGATTTCGGGTTTGGGTGGGTTTAGGGTTTTTAGGGTTTATACAGTAAAGATGTATTTAAATTATAGGTATGGTTTCACTTTATGCATATATGAGTAATACTACCCTAGTATTAGAGTGATACTTGTCATAGTAAAGACCATGGCTAATTAAAAGATTTTCGGTAATTACTTCAAACAAATTGATTTATATAAATTATATATATGTTATTTTAATTTTAAAAAATTGTCAAAGATTTAAAATTGTATTGTTTGGGTGGGTTTAGGGGGGGAGGATTTAGTTCCGATTTTGGGTCTCGGGTTTCGGTAGGTTTAAGGTTTTAGGTTTTAGGGTTTAGGGTTTTTAGGGTTAGTGTTTATAAAGTACATGTGTATTTAAATTATAGGTATGGTTTTACTTTATGCACTCCTTAGTATTACAGTGATTCTTGTCATAGTAAAGATGTATTTAAATTATAAAAATTGTTTCTCTTTATGCATAAATGAGTAATACTATTAGAGTGATACTTGTCATAGTAAAGATATAGGTATGGTTTCAATTTATGAATAAATTAGTAATACTGCCTTAGTATTAGAATGATACTTGTCATAGTAAAGACCGTGACTGATTAAAAAAACTGGGCAATTGATTCAATATATACAAAATAATTTTTATAAATTATATATATATATGTTATTATAAATAAATAAAATGTCGAAGATTTAAAATTGTATGGTTTGGGAGGGTTTCGGGTTTTTGGTGGGTTTACGGTTTTTAGGGTTTAGGGTTTGTAAAGTAAAGATGTATTTAAATTATAGGTATGGTTTCACTTTATGCATAAATGAGTAATACTACCTTAGTATTACAGTGATACTTGTCATAGTAAAGACTGTGACTAATTAAAAAAAATTGGGCAATTAATTCAATACATACAAATTGAATTTTATAAATTATATATATGTTATTATAATTTAAAAAAATATCGAAGATGTAAAATTGTATGGTTTGGGAGGGTTTCGGGCTTCGGGTTTGGGTGGGTTTTGGGTTTAGGGTTTTTAGGGTTTAGGAGTAATAAAGTAAATATGTATTCAAATTATAGGTATGGTTTCACTTTATGCATAAATGAGCAATATTACCTTACTATTAAACTGATACTTGTCAAAGTAAATATGTATTTAAATTATAGGTATGGTTTCACTTAATAATGTATTTTATTGTTTTACTATGAAAACCATAATCAATAATTTTTTTAATCGGACTTTTTAATTACAATAATTCAAACTTTAACCATTCCACTTCCCTTAACCATTCCACTTCCATACATGTACCCCATGATCTCATTGATGTGAATTTTCATATCAATCATATCAAATAGAAAAATGAATAGTGCTCGATTTTTTATTATTTTTTTGGTTTCCTTGTAACTATTATCTTTCGGGAAATGATTACAAAAAATCTGTCAATTTAATTAATATGCTCGATTTCTTTTTTGTTCCTTGTAATTATTATTTTTTGGGGAAATGATTGCAAAAAATTAGTCAATTTAATTACTAACATTAATCAGAAAGTTTTTCAAATCCCGACTCTTACTCTTCCACTTCCACTTCCATACACATCACATCTAATGTGCCCCTCTGTAAATAGATCTTGCCTTCAACTTCAAATATTCATTTCACTACATCTTAAGAAAAATAATGGTAATATTATTTGTCTCTCCATCTTCCATTCTTTCTCAATCAATATTTTTTTAATTTTCGTTCGCTTCTTTCGTTTTCTTTCTCAATCCCGATAAACTAATTCTTTTTCGTTTGCTTTCTTTGATTTGTACAGAGGATCGTTGTATCTAAACGTCAAAAGCGTGAACTCGCCGAGGTGAAGGAAATGGTATATCTTCTATCTTCTGTAGTTGTTTTATTTTTTTAATTTTTTTTGGGTATATCTTCCTTCATTTGAGTTGTAAAATACTTATATTTGCTTCAATTTGTAGATCGAAAGGCGTATTGTGGAATTGCACAAGGAGAGGTACGAGCTTCTAAAGAAATGCAAGGAGTTATTGGAGAAAAACTTGGACAAATTGAAGAAAGAGTTCGAAGCGCTTTCCGAAGAACAGAAGAAGATCATGAACTGATGTTTTATATCACTGAGGGTGCAGTGAAAAATGTGGAAGACGTCCGCGAGTTGCAGAAAAATATTCTTGTATGATTGATTGGTGTATGGGCATGATGGGCGGTGCCCTTATTTTGTGTACTTAATGCTAATTTAATTTAACTATTAATGAAATATATATATAAAAAAGGTATTTTCTGCTCCATTTTAATTCTTCATCTCCTTAAATTCTTCAATTTCTAAAATTATTTGATGTTCTATGTACTCAACTCAAAATATTAAATAAACAATCAAATTCAAATATTACTTTCGAATTACCAATAAGAAAATAAAATATATTCGAGTTATAAATATCCGACTCAACTCAATTAATTTATTTTCAATCTTTAAAAAATTATACCAAAAGGTATTCATTAAAAGCAACCTTTTTCAAATTTCACATTTATATTTTAATAATATACATACTGAATATTATTAATTATAATTTAATTTGTAACTTTCAGAATTTTATAATAGATTTTTACGTGCAAATTTACTAAATAATAGACTAGCTTGCTTTTTTTTTTTTCATTAATCAACGAATTAGTTCATTTAAATTTAGTTGTCCAATTTATATTGGGCTTTTGCTATTACAAGCCCAAGACCGTATTAATGTGTTTTCTCATTTTTTGTTTAGATACAAATATTTACAATCCAAAATTATTCAATTCAATATCGAATTACTTATTGATCGTGGTTCAAAGAAATAATGCGTACATTTTACAATTTTATAATAGATGTTTGAATGAAAATTTACTAAATAACAGGCTAGCTTCTTTTTTTAAGTTATAATACAATTAGTCCATTTAGATTTACTTGTCAAATTTATATTGGGCTTTTTCTATTACAAGCCCAATATAAATATTAATGTATTTTCTCATTTTTGTTTGGATAAATATGAACAATCCAAAATTATTCAATTCAAACGATTCAATATCGAATTACTAATAGTATTAATAGACTCATTTTAGTGAGTAATATTTATTGTGTAACATGGAGGATATGTACTAATGGTTGTACCAACTAGTATTACTTGTAAATGTGGGCGATTTTAAGTCATTTTGGTCAGCAATAGGGTATTATGCAAGATAATTTCAATGACCCATTTATTCCATTTAATATCGAATTACTTATTGATCATGGTTCAAACATATCTTGACAACAAATAAAATACAGTTTTCAACAATATATACGAATTTCAAATTACTAGTTAATGTTTTGCAACATACCAAGTACTAATATTTACACCATTTGTAATGATACTTCAGAGATTAGAACTTACATCAATATTAACTTATCAATCCGAACAACATTAGAAAACCTACAACAGGAAAAAAAGAACCAACGTAGAAAATAACAAAAGCTTCAACTCCAACTTCTTTCTCCGAATCTCAGCATCCTTTTTCCCAATCTCTGCCATGAAAGAACTTTTCCACTCATTCTGCAAATCTTGATTCTTCAGATTGAGGTTTTGAATTTGATATTCTAACTCGGCAATTCTACAAGAAAGCTCTAGATGTTGAACTTTCTTAGCAGCCAACTCAACTTTCTTAATGTCCAACCTTTCATAAAGCAATTTCTCTAAAACCATCTTACACCTCAACTGATCCTGTAATTTATCTCTTTCAGCCTTCAACTTGAAATAGCAATCCTTCTGGAAGGGTGAGAGAGCAGGATCTACCCATTCCCAAAAACCACAATTTCTAACCTACAAAGCAGAATGTATTGGAACTTGGAAGTCAACAAAATATAAACTGGAATTCATTTAGTTAAGACGATGCATTTTTACTATAGGAACCTTACATTCAGTTCTACACAAAAGGCTTATACTTAGGGTATGAGGAATGAGTAAGGAATTGAATTAAGAGGAATGGGACCAGCACCCTTTCCATACCCAAACTCATTCCCTTAAAAAAATGCTACCAGCTAGCGTAAATCAATAGTTGTATCTCGATGATGAGTGAAGTAACAACAATTAATATCATTAACACACACATTGTAAGAAACAAAATAATTTACTTTATACATTTAAGATAACAAAAACAGGGATCAATCCACATAAAGAAAGAAATGGTTTTGGGCATGTCTAAAATGGACAGAATATTTAGAAACAAGACGGCAAAACTAACCATAATTTCATGCTTCAAATTCCAGATATCAGTTGAGATTGAAAATTTAGGGCACACTTAAGGGCTATTTTGTTGGAAACGAGCAAGAGATAATTTACTTTTTGTAAACAACATCAAATAAATTTCAGATATCATTTGAAATTGAAAAATTAGGGCAAAATTACAAAAAAAAAAACCCCAGATTTCTTTTACACAAGGATTAATTAATTGGAAACGACTAAGAGGTGTTGAAAGAAAATTACCTTTGGTAAAGGACATCGAACAAACCTCCGCAGTGGATTTTTTTTCAGTAGCGGACACAAATGGAGCGCACTTCAATCGATGAATATAAATAAATTCCTCTGAACTACTTATCGAACTCAAGCCGGATGAATTCGTGGTTTTGGGTATACCCGAGCTTGTGCTCGACATATTGTGAAGAAGGATAAAGCAGTAGAGGAGTTGGGAGACTAAAGAAGAAGAAAAAGGCTAAAAAAGAGGACGAAACAGAGAAGAAGATGAAAGAGAGAATACAGGAGGAAAAAATATGCAAAGAGAGAGAAACGGGAAAGAGATGAAGGAGACCAACACTGACGTGCTACATTGTTGGTATGAAATCAAACTTACCGGTGGTGGAGGTTGCCAAAAAAAGGTGAATTGAGGTGGACGATCGGACTGTCAAGATTAAAAGGGGCTTGAATCCAACGGTTAAAAATACTAGGTACACGGGTGTACTTGGTACACAACAGTTTGACCCTAAAATTTTTTGTTCCAACTTTAGTAATTTATAGATGTTTTAGTGTACTTCGGTAAATATCAATGGTTTTAAGTTATTTTTAGGCTGATTTTTTTAAAATATTGTAATTTTGAAAATCGATTATGAAGTTGTAGTGATTTTGGAAAGTGTTATCAAAATAAGTGCAGTCGCTTGTAAAAAACGCGACTGAAAGGAAGTCGTGCTTGAAACACGCGACTGGACAATGGGCCCTACCAATATACGACACCGCAGAGAAATTATTTTTTAATTTGATAAGTTTTTTTTCGTTCTACTTACTACTTCATGAAATGGTTCACCATTCTCTGCATGTTAAGTTTATTACAATTAAAAGAAAATTAAATTCACAAAAATAAATATAATTAATATATATGGATATTGATAAAATAAACTAGCACAATAATTTTAGATATATATAAAAAATTATTAACAATAAATAAATTTAAAAAATCCCACAAAAACAGTTACACAAATAAGAATCCACTAGGGTTGTTCACGATACGGACCAAAACGGATATTTGAAAATATCCGTTCCGTACCAAAGTTCAGTTATTTTAAAATTCGGGTGTCTGTGTCCATACCGAAATTTTAGTACGGTACGGTACAAATATTTTATTTTTCGGTACGGATCGGAGTGGATTTTCGATTACAAATGGACAGGATCGGATTGGTACGGAACGGAGCGGAGAAACGGATTTTTTACATTTTTTTTTTATCATTTTCTCCTTTTTTTTAAATCAATTAAAAAAAACATATTGATGCATGCACAGTCACACGATACTACCCAATTTCAACCACAATCAAATATATATCATTACAAGCTCGAATATAACACATTACATGATAATAGATGGTTAAAAATTAATGCAAATCACCACTAATAGAGTATTAAAAATACAGTATATAAAATATATATTTAAAAAATTATTTTGAAATATCTTGTGAATGGAAAGTGCAATATTAAAATCACAATAATCGTAATTCCTGGCACAAGGTAAACCATATCCAAGTTTTTGTAAGAAATGAATATAAATAAAAAATGAAATTAAAAGAATAAAAAATTAATTTAAATTATTTTGATATACACCTAAACATAAGTTAACGTTTTAAGAACTTAATAAGAAAAATACTACTCCCTCCGTCCCAAAGTTGTTTACTGCATTGTCAAAAGGTTTGTCCTATACTCAATTGCTATATCTCTACTTTAACATTTTATCACTTTAAATACTAATAAATAATTTATTTCTTAAAACCTGTGCAAACAGTAATGTAGAGAACAATTATGGGGCGGAGTAAGTATAGTGTTTGTATTCTGAAAAGAGGATATATTATGATATCGTATAGTTGTACTTGAATTCAATAACATTATAATAGTATTTGATAATTAAAAAATAAATAATAATTAAATTTAATACATATTTAATTCGGTACGGTACATTTCGGTACGATCACATTCAGTTTTTCGGTGCAAATAATTTGGTAATATCCAGACACGTACCCAAAAAAATATTTGGTTCGGTTTCGATATGGTTAAAATAAAAAATCCATAATTTTTTTGGTTCGATTTTTTTCAGTGTGGATTTCGGTACGTGTTCGGTAATCTCCGAACTCTGTGAACAACTCTAGAATCCACTGATCAAGTAAAAGAATACGCATGCATATATCTACATATACTCCCTCTGTCCATGAAAATAATGCACCATATTTTTAATGTGATATGTCGAAGGGTATTATGGGGTATTGTGAGGTCCGTTTATGAATTAAATGATTGTTTATGCAAAGTATGTGATATTGCACTAAAAAATATGGTGCATACTTTTCATATTCACATTCTCTCTCCAAAAAATAAATTCACAAAAATAAATAATCATGCATGCATAATTAAAAAGCCGAACAAAAATAGTTAATAATAAAACCAAAAAATAATCTATATCTACAAGATATTAAAATAATTTAAACTGACTCCTTAAAATCCGATATATAATGATGTACAAATCTTTTCATAATTCCTATACCTACAACATATGGAAATAACCTAAATTAACTCCATGAAATCCAATAATATCTTCAATTGGAATATTCGAGAGATTTGTCCTTCATTTCACTTATAAAATATGATTAAAAGACACATTCATTCGTTTTTTTAAACGTGCATACAAAATATATTTAGTTGAGAATGTTGAATTACGCTTTTTTTCCCCTTTGCAAATCATACAAATGAGTTAAATGTTTTGCTTCTACATGAATAAATAAAATGGGAAAGTGATTACCATGCTCCATTGTCTGATCCACTTCACCTTCTTCATATAATTTATGATTAAATCCATGGTTTGGATTAATGATTAAATCCAATGCCAGAGTGTGTGATGATGACGTTTTAATCATCATTGGTATTGATGCACTTACTTCCATATTTGTTTCTACTCCTACATTGGAATGGTTACACTTGGTGAAATTTCTCCCTCATCTTCTATTTCTATATGGGTTTTGTTTAAATCAAATGACATTTCATTTTCGATGCTCGAATTTGGAAAAATTAGGCCAATTTTATTGGAAGCCATTGATGGATATTATTTTTTAGAATGGTAACCATTTAGAACACATTTATATGCAAATTTTTCTGGAGCTCAAATCTAAATTTTGCACTAAAAAAAAATTAAATTTACAATTCAAATTCAAAACTTTAGGTTTGGCTCTAAGTATTTTAATTTTGAGAATTTGCAGGTAAAATTAGGACTTCTCACTTCCATTGTCACCAAATTCATGCGTTGCATATGAGAGTCTCTCGTCTAATGAAACGTTGTTGCATAGTAAAATATTGTACTTTGAAATTTTTGTTAATACTCAATAATTGTTGAGTGAGAATTGAATGCATCGTATAGTTTTTGTTGATGGGGATTGCAGAAAAAAGCCAGTGGCAGAAATGGTCAAAGAAAAACTTAATTAATGAAGGGCATATAAGTAGAATAAAATAAATCTTAATTTGTGTGTAGAGCTTAAGAACGTCATTTATAAAGGATTGGAGGGAGTGGAGGGAGTACTACTTTTACATTTGTATCTTTCCTATCTAAGAACGATTTTTTAGGTCCGTGTACGATGAATAACCTAATATTTTATTGGGCGAGGTCGAACAAGTTTGGTCCTCGATGGACGCTTGCTCGTACGTCACACAGTTCTTGTATCTGGTGTCCCTGTTGTTCACCTTTGGTTTTTCTTCAAGGAAGGTTGTTTTCTTGGCGAACAACTTTATTCTCATTGTGTTGGGTGTTCGCCTTATTCTCCTCTCTGCGGATAGTTATTCCCCCTTATGGGGGTTCCATTAGAGGGAGCTCGTCTAGGTGGTAGGCTCTAATATTAAAGAATAGGAAAAAATTACTATCTAGTCCATGATTTTAAGCCAAAATACAAATAAGTGTAAAAAATAACACATTACAAATAAGTCCATCACAATATAACAAATTATTTTATAGTATAACAAAAGAGTCTCACTACTCATACCCCAAAATCCTCTAATGATACCCCAAAAATTTATAACCTAAAATAGATATAAATAAAATGACTAAGTTATCCTTATATAAATATGTTGTGGGGCAAATAAACCCCCACCGCGACCTCGCCAATAGGGCGAGCTGGATTTAGGCCAGGGCGAGGTCCAAGACGGCCACAAGCCTGTCGTACCATCCCGCGGGAGCGAGCTATTATGGATCTCACCAGTTGTCTCCAAAGGATCAAGGCCCATAGGGTCGGGGTAGCTCGACCAGAATATCTCGCCACGACCTCGCCGAGCAGGCGAGATAACCCAGAAGTACTATACGGATTTATCAGGCGCAAGAACATAGGACTACCACATAGATCAGGACAACAACAGAGCGCCAGGTTGCAGGCCCCTGAAGTAGGTAGACTCACAGAGGCCCAAGATCCGCCAATCGAGACTACTCTTGGTGAGTGTTGGGAAAAAATAGGGGTGCCCGGAATCTATTCGGGATGAATTTTAAATACGAATTTAAATACAATTATTACTAGCATGAATTAATCCTAATTAATTCAAATAATAATTCCAACAACTTATTATCATCATGCATGTTGAATTAATTTCACATATTTAACTAGGCGGAATAAACAAGTAAATATGCGATTAACGTACCTCTTGTAGAATTGGCCTTTGAATAAACGGGACAATCACGATCTCGCTTTATCAACCCAAAAACCTTCTCAAGTATTTTTCTTTCGCCTTACTTGATCACCGGTGGGAGATGTTTTCAAGTAATTTAATAAACTAAGGAAAAAGAAAAATATATATGCTCTTGATTTTTCCAACACATGGAATTATGTACTTGGAGATGAAATAATCATCTCTTATTTATAATTAGAGGTGGTCGAATTTTTAGTGGATTATGGGCTTGGAAAATATCTTTTCTTAGACTCTAAGAAATCTTGAATATATCTCATATATTCTTTTCTCCAAAATAAAATATTCCACAAAAATCTCACCCTCCTAATTAATTAGTAATTTTCGAAAATTTCATAGAAGAAATCCAAGATTTGGATCTTCTTGAATATATGAGATATTCTTGTATTCCTAGAATACATATCTTCCATAATATCTTTCCAAGAAAATCAACAAAATCTTATTTCTCCTAATCATCATATTTTCGAAAATAATAAAGAAAAATCAGCATAATTATTTTCTTTTTATTTTAATCACCTTATCATTATTGGGCTACTTAATGGGCTACTTGAGGGGCCTTAAGGAGAATTAAGATTGGACCTCCTAATGGACTTCTGAATTTCAATATTGAGCCTCAATATAATTCAGCCCATTAATATTAATTATTACCACTAATAAATTAATATTGCACTATCCATCTTAATCCATATTACGATAATATGGGCTCCCGGTTATTATTTCCCGCGTTTAAGATTATCAAGTCCATTAATTAATTAAGCTTCTGAATAGCTCTAAATTAATTAACATATTTCACCTTGGAGTAAAGACAGCTCAACATTATTATTCGTACCGAAGAAACTAATTCTTCACTTGCAAGATTTGGTACAATAAAACTTCTGAGCCCACCAAGGGGACTAATCACACGAGCCGTACTCGCGCGCGTTTCTCCGTATTAAATCTTAGCAACCGTCGTATGATTAATATTACTGTCCAAGACACAAAGTTCGAAGTCACAATGATTCTCACCCAACATGAATCAAAGCAGTAACCATTAAGCACACACGGTCCTATTTAAGTGACGGAGATTAAGAAATCAACAACCACTGAGGTCTAATTCTTCACATTTCAGAACAGAAGAATTTATCCTCGCTGTAGGTCCTCTTCAACACATACTAAATGTGCTAGTGCAATCTCTTAGTCAAGACAGACCAATCCGAGCCTTACACATCGACCTTTCGCGGCGGATTGTTCAATTCCACCTGGGTCGTGAAATTGTACGTTTAGTTACAAGTAAACTGTTAATGTTGTCTTCCGTGATCGGGTATCACCACATTAACTACAATGTAACATGTACTATATATTGAACGGTTTGCAATAGAAAATTCAACATTCAATCATAACTAAAGCAAATGTGATAAAAGAATTATTCTCATAAATCGAGTGTTTGATACACGAGTTATACAAAGTAAAAGCATACTTTCACGTATAACTCCAACAATCTCCCACTTATACTTAAAGTCTGCTTTTAGTATACATCACGCATGTCTTAGTGTAGTAGCTCTCCGTGACATCTCATGTCAACCTACACTAACCTAATAATTCCTCCCACTTATACTTAAAGCAGATTGGCAATAGTCTTGACTCCCATTCCATCCACATGTCTCTCGAATGTATTCAGAGGCAGACCCTTTGTGAATGGATTTACTAGGTTGTCCCCGACGCATATCTTTGCCACCTCTTCATCTCCTCTCTTAACGATTTCTCGTATAAGATGGTGTTTTCTTTCAATGTGTTTGCTGGCCTTGTGGGCTCTCGGTTCCCTTGAATTAGCAACTGCTCCGGCATTGTCACAAAAGACAGTTATCTTGTCGGGCAAATTCGGAACAACGTCCAAGTCCACTAAGAAGTACTTGAGCCAAACCGCTTCTTTCGCTACTTCACAAGCAACTACTTATTCGGCTTCCATGGTCGAATCTGCGATGCATTTCTGCAAATCGCTTCTCCATGTCATGGCTCCTTCTCCCATGCAAAACACACTACCCGAGGTAGGTATTTTGGAGTCTATGTCTGATTGGAAATTTGAGTCCGTGTATCCCATGGGAATTAGATTGTCTGATTGTTAAATCAGCATTCCATACTAAGTTCTTTTCAGAAACTAAAGAACGCATTTAATTGCAATCTAATGTGCTTTCCCGGGGTTACTTTGATATCTTGCCATCATGCCCACGGCAAAGCAGATATCCGGTCTCGTACACAACATTGCATACATAAGACTTCCTACGTCCGAAACGTACGGAACGTCTTTCATGTCATCTATCTCCACTTGCGTCTTAGGGCATATTTCTTTAGATAGATGGATTCCGTGCCTAAAAGGTACAAAACCTTTCTTGGAATCTTGCATGCTGAAATGCTTCAAAACAGTGGCTTTGTATGAAACTTGCGATAAACCCAACATCCTCCTCTTGGATCTCGAGTGAACTTGATCTCAAGGATGTGACCGGCTTTCCCTAAGTCCTTCATATCAAACTGATTTGACAGCCATACCCTTACGTCTGACAATACCTTTACATTGTTTCCAATGAGCAGAATATCGTCTACGTATAATACTAAGAATACCACCGCAGTTCCGTCACACCTTTTATACACACAACTTTCGAACTTGTTTTGATCACAAACCCATAAGACTTAATAACTTGATCAAAACACTGGTTCCAAGTACGCGACGCTTGCTTAAGTCCATAAAATAGATCTCTTAAGCTTGCATACGTGGTGCTCTTGGCCTTTTTCAACGAAACCTTTGGGCTGTTGCATATAGATCCCATCAAGACTTCCGTTAAGGAAAGCTGTCTTGACATCCATTTGCCAGATCTCGTAATCTAAGTGCGCAGTGATCGACAAGAGAATACGGATGGACTTAAGCATAGCTACAGACCACAGGCTACAAGCTTTGCTTTGAAGGTGTCTACCCTTCCGTCCGGTCCTCTTTTCCTCTTGTACATCCACTTGCATCCAATGGGCTCTACCCCACTGGGTGGATCAACCAACTCCCACACTTGACTATAATCCATCGAACCCACCTCGGTTTCCATTGCGGTTTGCCACGCCTCCACGTCTTTGTCTTGGATTACCTCGTCGTACATTCATGGGTCTGATTCATCACCGGGAATCAAATCCGAAGATTCTCCAATTCCCATGAATCTCTCGGGTTGCCTTGCAATCCTCCCACTACGACGGGGTTCCGGTTGTGAATGTGTGACGTGTGGTATATCATCTTGTATACTTGGTATAGGAGTTTGCCATCTTAACTCGTCTAAGGTAATCTCACTTCTGGGCTTTCTTTTGTTCATATAGTCTTCCTCCAAGAATTTAAAGTGCGAACTAATCACGGTCTTTTAATCCTTGAGACTATAGAACATACACCCTTTCGTTCCCATGGGATATCCTATAAACAGCCTTAATTCTGAACGTGGATCCAGCTTACCGGCTTCCTTGTCTAGCACGTATGCCGGACAACCCCAAATTCGCAAGTGTCTTAGACTGGGCTTGCGCCCGGTCCACAATTCCATTGGGGTTTTAGGAACCGATTTGGATGGCACCAAGTTTAGAATGTAAGTCGTTGTTTCCAAGGCGTTACCCCAAAACAACTTGGGTAAATCCGAATAACTCATCATGGGTCTGACTATTTCTAAAAGAGTCTGGCTCCTTCGTTCCGCCACACCATTCTATTGAGGGGTTTCCGGTGCGGTCAACAGGGATACAATCCCTTCGTCTGATAGCTAGTTCAAGAATTCATCGCTAAGGTATTCGCCTCTACGATCAAATCGTAGAAACTTGATACTTCTTTCCCTATGCATCATAAGGTAGATGTATCCATATCTCGAGTAATCATTGAAAAAGATAATTTACTCATACCCCTTCTTGCTATGATCGTCATTGAACCACACATATCGGTATGAACGAGTTCTAACACTTCGTTGGTTCTATTCCCCTTGGCTCCAAATGCCCTCTCGGTCATTTTACCCTCTAAACAGGATTCACAAGTTGGAAACGGTTCGACTTGGAATGATTCCAAGGATCCGTCTTTCACCAATCTCTCTATCCGCTTTAGATTAATATGACCTAGTTTAAGATGCCATAGAAGTATTTCGTTCATCTCCGAAGAACGCTTTCTTTTATTACTCGAAATAATCGATGTGTTATTAGATTCAATTTTGTAAGTGGTGTGCCCAAATAATGGTATAAAGATCATCCATTGAAGTTTCGGAACAGATAAACTCATTGTTTCAAGCAATAATAACATCCTTTTTAAAAGAAACTGAGTATCTATTCAAAACAGTTTAGAAACTGAAGGTTGAGTTCTTTCTAAACTAGGAACATGAAGAGCATCTCTCAAGACCATAACTCTATCTTCAAAAGATAGGCGCACTTCTCCCACTGCTTCAGCTGCCACTCTCGTAGCATTGCCCGATGTGATGGGGATCTCACTTCCGTTAAGTCGTCGGGTTAGTTTAAACACATGAAACAAATGTGATCAGTAGCTCTCGTATCCACTATCCACGAATAGACAGCATACGCCACTTCACAAGTTTCGACGACTAAAGTGTGTGAATTACCTAACTTTCCTAGCCTCTTAGGCTTGGAACAGGCAGACCTCCATTGTCCTCTCTCACCGCAACTAAAACACTTCCCCTTCAATGCTAGCCTTTGCATTTGCCTTTCACAACAATTAGATTTGCTTGGATCCGGCCTTTGGTTCTCTTCCTCTTTTTCCCTCCCTTGGGACCAAAAGAGGTAGACGAACCATTAGCCACCATAGCACTAGACTGGTGCTCCATTTTCACCTCCACCGAAACTAAAGCTTGCAAGAGCTCGGGCAAACGATTTGTCCATTCATTCATCTGACAGTTCATATGAAACTACTCAAAGCTTCTCGGTAGAGAATGGTATATGAAATCAATCAAAATCCGCACCAAGTACTTCCAACTTGTTAAGGTATGCCATTATCTCGAGAACGTGCTCCCTCACGGGCGTTCCCTCCACCACTTCCAACTTGACCGAGTCATGTTTGGTGAACTGATTAGTCATGGGTTTGATGTGAAGACATCTCTTCAAGGTGTTCCATGATTTCAACAGCGGATACAATGTCTTCATGAACGCGCCTCACATCCTCAGACAGAGATGTCAAGATGATGCACTTCATATTGTCACGCTGTCAATCATAAACTGCCTTTTTCCCATTGCTTGACTTATCATTAGGCTTGCCGGGTTTATTAACGTAAATAACCCAATTGTGTTTTCGTGCAGTGAGGACAAATTTTAAAAAAAACACATCCAATCGATATAATTCTCTCCAAAAATTTTATTAACTTTAAGTATATTAAACAGTGGATTAAAAGGTTGCGACATGATGAAATGAGAATAAAACATACATTCATATCAATATCTAGAAAAATATGAAATTATCACATAATTCGATCACATCAATTATATTGAAACCTTAAAACAATATAATCATGCATCAGCCAACATCTCGAAACAATTTAAATGCACCACGAGGGGTGGTCTATACATATAAATACATTCAAGCGGATCACAAACTTAAAAGTTACAAATCCTTAATTCAAAATTAATAGTTGGCTCCCACTTTGACCACATAGAAATTGACAGGGACTCCGAGGGGAGAAAGTTAATATCAATTTCCTATGCCTAAGTAATAACCATAATTAAATACAGGATTATTATTTCGCTTTGAGCAAGCCACTCGTGGTGAGGGTCAATACCGCCACTAGTAATAATCCACAATCATCCTTTCGGAATTTATTCATGTGAAATCCGTTCTTTTGGCCGATCCGAGGGGGAAATGTATTCCAAAAGAACTTCACAAATAAATAAATTATGGAGGCCAAAATAATCCAATTTTAATATCCGGAATAAAATTGCGATTATAAAAACATACTTAGTAATTTTCGAAAGTAAGGTTTTTCTTGGACAATTAAATTCATGCAAACACATATTAACAAATAATAAAAATTGCACGAAATAAAACATCCATCAAAACAAAATTAAACACATTGGAGCACTCAATTCCAATTGTCACGGTTTAATTTCTTCACGTTTTGATGCGAAAAATCGTCCTTGTTGCTTTCCGACGTTCGTCTCGACGTGCTCCCACTCGAACAGCAACACTTCTTCAAAAACAGCATCGTTTGGGGTTCGGGACGACGTTTAAAATCACACCGAAAAAAAACACGAACCGAAAAAATTCCACGGCCTGAGATACAGTGCGCGTCGGCCCACGAAGTGGGCCCGCGGGCTTCCCGGCCCAAAAGGCGCTGGAAAACTGCCCGAGGCGCGCCGAAGCGCAGCCCCGAGGCGCACCCGAGGCGCTGCACGGAGGCGCGCCGAGGCGCACCCGAGGCGCCGCCCGGAGCGCCCCGAGGCGCTGCAGCCCGCGCCCGAGACGCGCGCACGCCTGCGCGCGGCGCCGTGCCCCCATTGCGCACGGCGTGCGCCGTGCACCCCCATGCGCCGTTTTTTTTCGCCGTTCGTCCTCGTTTTCTTCACCCCTTGCATGATTTTACGTCCATACACACGCCACGCTTGTATGCATCGTCCGGGTACGCCGTTTTTAATTCTTCGTTCTTCGTCACGATCCGGTTACAATTTATTTTTACAAAAAAAATAAATACTAGATCTAGACTAGTCTATTACAATGATCGAATCAAAATAAAAACAACTAATCTACTCGTGGATTTTCTCACGAGAAAAATGAATTCGAACGAATCGAATTAAAAAACAATTAATTCACACGCATGAAATTAACAACATTAAAACCATGACAATTGGATACCTGCAAAAAAGATCTAACAATTCTACTATCCAATTTTAATTTAATATTTAACAATTTAAATTCCAATTTAAAATTCAGAGCCCGAAACCGTGGCTCTGATACTAGTTGTTGGGAAAAAATAGGGGTGCCCGAAATCTATTCGGGATGAATTTTAAATACGAATTTAAATACAATTATTACTAGCATGAATTAATCCTAATTAATTCAAATAATAATTCCAACAACTTATTATCATCATGCATGTTGAATTAATTTCACATATTTAACTAGGCGGAATAAACAAGTAAATATGCGATTAACGTACCTCTTGTAGAATTGGCCTTTGAATAAACGGGACAATCACGATCTCGCTTTATCAACCCAAAAACCTTCTCAAATATTTCCCTTTCGCCTTACTTGATCACCGGTGGGAGATGCTTTCAAGTAATTTAATAAACTAAGGAAAAAGAAAAATATCTATGCTCTTGATTTTTCCAACACATGGAATTATGTACTTGGAGATGAAATAATCATCTCTTATTTATAATTAGAGGTGGTCGATTTTTTAGTGGATTATGGGCTTGGAAAAAATCTTTTCTTAGACTCTAAGAAATCTTGAATATATCTCATATATTCTTTTCTCCAAAATAAAATATTCCACAAAAATCTCACCCTCCTAATTAATTAGTAATTTTCGAAAATTTCATAGAAGAAATCCAAGATTTGGATCTTCTTGAATATATGAGATATTCTTGTATTCCTAGAATACATATCTTCCATAATATCTTTCCAAGAAAATCAACAAAATCTTATTTCTCCTAATCATCATATTTTCGAAAATAATAAAGAAAAATCAGCATAATTATTTTCTTTTTATTTTAATCACCTTATCATTATTGGGCTACTTAATGGGCTACTTGAGGGGCCTTAAGGAGAATTAAGATTGGACCTCCTAATGGACTTCTGAATTTCAATATTGAGCCTCAATATAATTCAGCCCATTAATATTAATTATTACCACTAATAAATTAATATTGCACTATCCATCTTAATCCATATTACGATAATATGGGCTCCCGGTTATTATTTCCCGCGTTTAAGATTATCAAGTCCATTAATTAATTAAGCTTCTGAATAGCTCTAAATTAATTAACATCTTTCACCTTGGAGTAAAGACAGCTCAACATTATTATTCGTACCGAAGAAACTAATTCTTCACTTGCAAGATTTGGTACAATAAAACTTCTGAGCCCACCAAGGGGACTAATCACACGAGCCGTACTCGCGCGCGTTTCTCCGTATTAAATCTTAGCAACCGTCGTATGATTAATATTACTGTCCAAGACACAAAGTTCGAAGTCACAATGATTCTCACCCAACATGAATCAAAGCAGTAACCATTAAGCACACACGGTCCTATTTAAGTGACGGAGATTAAGAAATCAACAACCACTGAGGTCTAATTCTTCACATTTCAGAACAGAAGAATTTATCCTCGCTGTAGGTCCTCTTCAACACATACTAAATGTGCTAGTGCAATCTCTTAGTCAAGACAGACCAATCCGAGCCTTACACATCGACCTTTCGCGGCGGATTGTTCAATTCCACCTGGGTCGTGAAATTGTACGTTTAGTTACAAGTAAACTGTTAATGTTGTCTTCCGTGATCGGGTATCACCACATTAACTACAATGTAACATGTACTATATATTGAACGGTTTGCAATAGAAAATTCAACATTCAATCATAACTAAAGCAAATGTGATAAAAGAATTATTCTCATAAATCGAGTGTTTAATACACGAGTTATACAAAGTAAAAGCATACTTTCACGTATAACTCCAACAGGTGAGGTCATGCAGGGTGCCATACTTCTGGCGATACAGAAAAAGCTGGAGGAGATGCAGCACCGCATCGACAGATATGGCTCGGGGTTGAAGGCCACCACCTTTCTCCACGAACCTTTGAGCAAGGAGGTTGAACTCACTCCGGTCAAACATAAGATTGCACCACCAACCATCCCGCTATACGAAGGATGCACCGATCTAGAGACTCGTGTGAGCAAGTATCACAGCTACATGATAGGTCGGGGGGCCACAGACGTATCCAAGTATCCTCTATTCCCACTAACTTTGGGTGACCTCACCCACAAGTTGTATGTATCATTCCCCCCAAGGTCTATCAATTGCTTCTCAAAGCTATGCGACCAGTTCATGGCCTACTTTGTAGCGAAAATTGCCCGATCCAAAAGCCGACACCCACTATTGAGAATCCAACCGGAGGAGGAAAAGAGCGATGAGGCGTACATAGATCGCCTAGATAAAATCATCCCCATGGGTAATTTTGGGGATTCGTAGGTGGGTTGAGGATGCCGTAACCCGCAACAAACTACTCGCCCAAAGAATGGGCGAGAAGAAAGTCGGGGAGAAGGCCAAGGTACCCTCGACGGTGGTGAAAAGCAGAAACCAACGCCGGCAAAGAAACTACAAAGCACCCGATACTCTTTAACCATCCGAAGAAAATGGAGTGGAGGTCCAAATCGTGGGCAAGCTGAGAGAATCCCAGGTGCTCGTCTTCAATGCCATCTGGAACACAAACATGCTGGCTAAGCCAAGGCCCATCAAGTTGGAAACTGCTAAACTGAACCAGAACAAGTTCTGCCACTACCATGAAAGCTCGGGGCACAACACGAGCCAGTGTTGGGACCTACTTAAATAGCTCTGGAAGTTGTACAACGTCTGGATGAGTTCGTGAAAAGGCCTCAACCACGGCAGGAGCAGGGATGTGACCAAAATCGGGGGCAGAACAAAGATGTAGCCCATCCACCTTGCCCACAACAACAACCGAACCCAGTGGCCGTTGTCGGAGAAGACCTTGAGAGTGACGAAGAAAACGTTCCATCGCTGAATGCAGGGGGACGGGTCAACTTGCTGCAGGCAGCGGGCGGATCCTTGGGCGAACTAGTCTTGGTGGCGACGATGTCCAACAGAAAGAGGAATGCGGAGCTCAGAGCCATCAACAATGTCAATGTGGTCGTCACCCCACCGCCAGAGCTTGCGATAGCCAAGGACCTTCCAATTACATACAAAAACGCCGATCATGATGGAATGTTGTGCCCAAAGAATGACACTCTCATCATTTCAACTAATATGTTGGGCAAGGTAGTCGACCGCATCTTGATCGACAATGGCTGCTATTGCAACGTAATCTTCAAGGTTGCTCTGGATCAGCTTGGGAATCTAACCAGCTTCATAAAGCCATACGAGACCCAGTTCCGTGGGTTTGGCTACAGACTGGTTAGCGCCTATGGAAGAATCGAGTTCCCTGTCGAGCTCGTCTGCTACAAGGATGACAAGGTCAAGCTTTATAGGCTTTTAGAGTTTGTGAAGTTGACATGCCCAATATGTATAAAGGGTTTCTGGGGCACCCAATTCTGGAAACTTTTGAGGCAGTGGCCTCGTCTTTATTTTACTGTGTTAAATTCCCAACCCCTGAAGGGATAGTCGGGACTATAAAAGGAAACCAAGCAATGACAAAAAAATGTTTGAACTATACGCATCCTCTTTACGATTCTGCAAATTCCATACCTCCCACAAGTGTTATGGTCATTCACCAAGGTACAGAGCTCGCTCTGCTCCAACGTACAGACGAAGAACAACAAATGGCCGAGGTGATGGAAGTGGACAACCTATAGCAAAGGCTCGGTTTTAAACCACAACTAATCGACCTTTGGGATCAAAGAGGGCAAAGTCAGACCTCGTTAGCTGAGGAACTCGAACACATTCATATGGACCCCGCTTGCCCGGACCTCGAGGTCACCATGGGGGCTAAGGTCCCAAAGGAAATGAGGGGGGAATTAATTGATTTCCTCAAGAAAAACATCGACATTTTCGTGTGGTCGCACCAAGACATGGTCGGAATAATCCCCAAACATGTCTGTCACCTATTGAAGATTAACCCTGAAAGGAAGCCAATCTCCCAGAAGAGAAAGAAATTCGGCCCGAATAAATATGCCACTTTGGCCGAGGAATTTAAGAAGCTGTTAGACAACAAACTGATCGAGTAGGCCGAAGGCAAGCCTCAGTGGGTATCAAACGATGTACTCGCTAAGAAGGCTAACAATTCCTGGAGACTGTACATCGATTTCAACGACCTCAATGCTGTTTGTCCTAAGATTATTTTCCCATGCCCCACATAGGGTTCCGGCTACGAGATGATGTCCTTCATGGATGCATTCGTGGGTTACCACTAGATACCGATGGCAGAAAAAGACATAAAACACACGTCTTTTCACACGGAAAATAATATGTACTGTTGGCGAAGAATGTCATTTGGTCTGAAGAATGCAGGGGCGACGTATCAGCATTTGGCCAAAAAATGTTCGCTAACCAGGTAAGCAAAACAATGGAGGTCTACATCAACAACATCGTGATCAAAAGCCTGAAGAAAGAGGATCACCTTAGGGACCTCGCCGAAACATTCAAGATCTTGAGGGCCTTCAACATAAAGTTGGACCAAAAAAAGTGCAACTTCAGCGTAGAGTCGGGCAAGTTTCGGGGATCGAGGCAAATCCCGCCAAGATCAAGGCTATCCTGGATATGCAGGAGCCAAGACGCATCAAGCAGGTCCAGCGACTGACGGGCTACCTTGCCACGTTAAACAAGTTTATATCAACGTTGGGAGGAAAAAGCAAGTCTTTTTTTACCACAATAAAGGACAAAAAGTTCTCCTGGAATAGTGAGAGCCAACTTGTTTTTCAAAGGTTGAAAGAGTGCCTCACCAATCCTCAGATCTTGGTCAAACCTCGGCAAGGTGAAAAACTCTACCTCTACCTCACAGCTTCGGATGCCACCCTAAGTGCACTCCCCGTGCGAGCTGAGGGGCAGTCACACCTCCACATATATTACGTAAGCCAAGTCCTCCACGATGCGGAAACAAGATACACACCCCTAGAGAAGCTAGCATACACATTGGTCATGAGCTCCGTAAATTAAGACCATACTTTTTTCAACCACCGGGTAGAAGTCTTAACCACTCTGCCTCTCCGACAGGTCCTGCATAGGCCAGACACAAGCGAACAACTTTTGAAATGGTTCGTTGAGATAGCTCAATACGATATTTCCTTCGCCCTACGTACCGCCATCGAAGGCCTGGCCCTGGCAGATTTCGTGGTGGAACTCACTTTCCCACCCAGCATAAACTGAATAAATTTCCCACCGTGGAAGTTGTACGCCGATAGCTCTTCGACCTCGACATACGCTGGGGCAGGTGTGGTCTTAATCGGGCCTGATGGTCAGTATTTTACAAACGCTATCAAATTCGATTTTCTCGCAATAAACAATGAGGCAGAATTTGAGGCTCTGGTCAAAGGCCTGGAGCTCGCCTTGGCAATTGGGGCATGCTGACTCCACATCTTCATGGACTCCCTTTTGGTAGTTTACCAAGTCAAGGGGGAATACGAAGCCAGGGGCGAGCAGATGGAGAAATACTAGGAGCATGTAGCGAGCTATACGAGCGATTCCATCAAGTCTTCATAGAGTAGATCCCAAGAGAATAGAACTCCCAGGCGGACGCGCTGTCAAAGCTCACCACCTCGGAGGGGGTAGCGGATCTCTCAAACATCAGGCTCACAAAACTCACCACATCCTCCATCGACAGAAAAATGGTGGCAAACATCACCACTATAGTGAAAAATTGGATGACCCCCATCATTCGATACCTACAGGACGGGAGCCTACCGTCAGATAGAGTCAGAGCTCGCCAATTGCAACTGAGAGCAGCGAGGTATGTACTCATCGATGGTCAACTCTACAAGAGAAATTTTTCTTACCTCTTTTAAAGTGCATCACGTCGGAGGATGTCATGTAAGTCATGAAGGAAATACATGAAGGCGTATTCGGGAATCACGAAGACGGCCAAGCTTTAGCCCACGAAACGCTAAGGTAGGAATATTTCTGGCTCACCATGAAGCAAGAAGAAATTTCTTACGCCCAAGCATGCCGCAAATGCCAGATTTGGGGACCCAACATCAAGATATCCCTAGAACTCATTTCCTCCATCTACAGCCCTTGACCTTTCGCCCAATGGGGAATAAATTTAATCGGACCAGAGCCGACCGCCTAAGGGCAGCCTGAAATTTACAGTCATTGCCATCGACTATTTCACCAAGTGGGTAGAAGTCGAACCTCTGAACAAGATCGGCCAGTCCCAAATCATCCACTCTATTTAGAAAAACATCATATGTCATTTCAGACCACCGCAGATATTATTTCAGACAACGGGAAACAGTTTGATGGACTAGAAATTATAAACTTCCGCGAGAGATGGAAGATAAAAAATGTTTTCTCCACTCCCTATCACCCGCAGACGAACGGACAAGTTGGGGCGGTCAACAAAATCCTCAAGCACACCATCAAGGCCAAGCTCGAGGATAGTAAGGGAAAGTGAGCCGGCGAGCTCCCAGATATCCTATGGGCATACATGACGACAATAAAAAACTCTACCGACGAAATATCTTTTGTACTCGCATTCAGGACGAAAGTCGTCTCCCATTCAAGCTCGCTGTACCAAGTCACAGGACCTCACAAGCAATATCCGAGGATAATGACAAGGCATGGCGAGCTGACCTAGATATGCTCAAAGAAAGGAGGCTGACGTTAGATCTCAGAAATACAGCTTACAAACAACGGTCCGAAAAGTTTTACAACTCCAAAGCCCATATCAAACAATTCGAGGTGGGCGAGCTGGTCTTAAAAAAGGTGCAGGGGCCAAGGGGCGTTTTTGACCCAAAATGGGAAGGACCTTTCTGAGAATCAAAGGAGCATACCAGTTTGAGCACCTCGACAACACTCCAGACCAATACCCCTGGAACAGTTGTCACCTTAAAAAGTTCTACTAGTAGGAGCACGTTGTACAATTTCAAAGAACTATCTATCAAATAAAATGCAATTTGTCTAGTCGTTTTTTACTTATTCAGTACTTAGGATTCAGAACAGATAAAAAATAGGGGCCTCCGGAGGACCAACCCTTTAAAAAGTACCGAAAAAGGGAAGAAATGCACAAACTTGGTCAAAGGCTTCGCCATTCCGACCAAGGCGCTACCCGCTGTAAGATAAACGACCAAGTCTCATAGCGAGCTAGCTCCCGTTTGAGCAACCTTCTCGATTTTCACCCAGGTAGTTGTCAAGAAATAATATAACCGGCGACGATGAGACTTAATAGGTAATGCGGCATTTCCTAAGTCTAAAAATGCACAAAATAAATGAAAATAAAGACAGAAAAGGGAAACATAAACATAGATGCACGAAATATGTAAAGGCCAAAGAGCCTAAGATGAATACCCATAGAAACAAAGGCCCCACGGCCAAACAAAGTCAATCCATCGCCCCATGGGCACACAAAAATGACAGATAATAAAGGCCACACACGGCCAAAGAGTTCACGCCCACCGGGCACTGAATTAAGCTAAAAATAAAAGGCTACACATGACCAATCAAAAGAATTTGCCCACTGGTCACAACAATCTTCATCTGGTACAAGCTCAAGCAGTAGGAGGCTGGTCATCGACGAAGTTCATAGCAGGAGCAGCACTCGTACCGGCCCATCCTAAGGAACATCTGAATCAGCGTCCTCCGGATACAACAGAGTCTCTGGGCGCGGCCACCAAGACATATCCACCCTAAAATCTCTCTCGAGATCCCTAAAAAATACGAGATAGAGGGGTGGAGGCGGTGGGCAAGGACGTACTCCCGAAAATAAGCCTCCAAAGAAGCAGTCGGGAGAGCAGCCTTTCTCGCCTCTCTTATGGCGTTGGCAAATGCATGGTATTATTCAAACTCCCCAATCTGCGCAGGATCAAGGTGTTGGTGATCAAATTTAATCGTGAGGATTAGTGGCTGTTTTAATTTGGTTTAGGATCACCAAACAAGAACGTGTGATTGATTACCACCGTAAATGGTAAATCGAAGGTTCGGGTTGTAAAATCATAAATACGAGAGTTGAATTCGTATTTATTTCGTATGTGTGCACGTTTAGGTGTATTTGTGTGTGTTTTGGGAGTATTTGTGAATTTGAACTTGTATTTCTTAGCTGGAGAACAAGTATTTATAAAGACTAACAAGTAGGAGGTGTCCAAGACTCTTGGACTTCCTAGCTTACATGCTAGACAAGTGTCCTTTGACCTTGTTTGACCTTATCTAAGTTGAATCTTAGTTACAAAGTCTTCTTTGGTCTTATCTCGGACTCATTGTTGTTCGTCCAGGTCGGCTTGATTTGTCCAGAAGGATCTTTCAATAAAAGTTGGTCACTTTATGAGAGTATGGCATCAAAATTGTTCGCCTATATTTCTTGCTATGATGAGCTTTGCAATCTTGGTTCCTTGCTCGTCTACATGCACCTCTTTGGCTAGTAGATACACCACCTTTTGATAAAGTTGCTCGTCACCAGAGATCAGACAGAATATTCATCTGGTCCCGGGTCTTAAAACATGTTTGTCAATAAGTTGTTCGCCACTTCATACACCTCTCGGATTGATGTATGCACCATAATCTTGATTTTATTTGTTAAGTGCTCATTTTTGTTTGCACCATAGTGATTGATGTTCGCCTATCAACACAAGGAAAGGGTCACCCCGCTCCGCCTCCTGCTTGAACGCAACCCACTCAGAGGTCCTGAATGGTCTCTTTATCCTTGGCCGCCTGCCTCCGGAGCTCCTTTGTCTCAGCCTTAGCCTCTTTCGCTACGGTCTCCTCTCTTTCTCCTTAGCTTTTTTGGCCTCCAGCGCCTCGAAGCGGTACCGCTTGATCTCCTCCGCCGCAGCCTCACGGGCCTCGTTCCGCCCATCCTCCATACCTCACTTCTAAGCGTCAGATACCTCATTCTCAAGAACCGCCAGGGCCTGCACCTTCCCTTTCTCCATCCCCCACTTTACCGCCTCCTCGACCTCATTGACACGCGCCGCCTCCATGGCCAAAATCTCCTCCTCCAGATCCTTCATGGCCATGCTCATCCGGGATTGGTAGGAGCTGCGTTCCTTCTCCAAATTCTCCAACCGGATCCGAAGGGCTAATATCTCGTCAACCTCCTGGTCCCTGTGCATCATTGTCTGTTGGGCCGTAATGGCCACTTGGCTAATGAGGAGGACAGTGGAGAAGAAGCAGTTGTCAGACGTCCCGTGGCTGGCAATGTTTTCCAGCTCAAGAGTCTAGGCAGGATGGATATCTTGCATGGCCCGAGCTACATGAAGTGGGAGTCCAGCGGTGGAACCAGCCGCCCTTGAAGCCAGGAAGTCCATCACAAGGGAAGGATGCGGAGGATCCTCGGCTAGAAGCCTATAAGAATAACCAAAATTAACCAAGGTAAAAATATCCCCTAGTCCAACATATAACATAAAAAAATTGAATAAGAAATGCCTCTTGAGCCGCTCTGGATCTCGACCCAAGAAGGTTCGATCTTGCAGATCACGGTCGGGAGGCAGGGTGGTCGAGCTGGAGGGCTCCGACGGTTTGGGGGCAGCATCAGCGGGTCCCTCTGGGTAAGATCTCCCTCATGGTCGGCGGTCTCCTTGGGGATAACATTCTCCTCCTGGACGGCGGGCTCCTCCATTTTAGCTACAGGATTCTCGGGTTCTCCGGCGTCTTCAACCACCACATCATCTTCATCGGTAAGAAGGACTCTCCTGGTCCCTTTCTTCTTCATCTTCCCTCGATGGCCATCAGACCCATGCACTCTCCTCCTCACTATCATCCTGAAGAGGAGGGGACATGCGACAGTGGGGCTTGGCGAGCTTTCTCATCGCTCGCCCGCCTGAGGGGAACACCCTCCGGCATGGGCTGGGGACCGGGCAGCTGAGTAGGGGCACCACCTCGGCCTCTCCGTACTAAACGCATTGCTGGAAAAACTCCAGGAGCGCTAGACATGACTTGGGATGGACAACATGAATAAACAGGGAATTCGGGTCCTGATAAGTCGTAATTCTTGTATAAATTATGTGTTTCAATGGGTTGTTTTGTAACAAAAAATTAATATTTTGCTTGTAATTGCACGACTTATTTTATTACGGTCTCGATGCTTTGATTGTGTATTATTCTATCATTTTCAGGGTATTTTGGAACCTTTTTAATTAAGCTTGAGACGGGTCAAACTTGGAGGTGCGAGTGAGTGCAAATGGATCGAGCCAAATACAAATACGTAGTTCAACATGTGGTGGATTTTAATTAGCACATATTTTTCATGGAACCAAGATTGCATTAAAGGCTCTTCAAAGCTACCTACGATCAAGCCTTGGGAATTCCCACATGTTGATTTAATCATCAAATTGGCTCAAGGACTTAAATGACATTAAAGGTGGCTCCACTATATAAAGCCATCATTGGAACATGGAGGAGAAGAACCTTGGAGAGAGAAAGAAACACAATAATTTTAGAAGTGTTTTGTTTTATTTCTTTATCATTTCACTTAGCCATGTTTAGTGGCTAAGTTCTTGTTCTAGTCCAAGGATATGTTGAACCTTGAATTATTTTCTCATTTAATTATTTGGTGACGGTATTAATTTCATCCTATCTCGATTTCTTCGCTATTTGTTTATATGTTATGCATGTTCAATTAATTAATTTATTTGGTTTGGCCACCCGAGTTTGTTAGTTAATTGATTCTAGCTAAATTACACTTTATAATCCGTAATTGTTATAAATGTGTAATTGTAGTAGCAAATAGGGCAGAACACCCTAGGGATAGCAAAGTCTAGATTGTATGATTCGGACGTTCCATTTTCATAGTCTAGTTTGCCCTATTATTTTGGTTCGTTAATGCATTCAATGAATTGAATCTTGAATACATATTTTGGGGTTATTCATTCGAATAGGTTAATTGGGGGTCGTACCTTCTTATTAATTAAACTTAAGAAATAATTCGGATTAGTTTGGTCGTACCACTAGTCTAGGGGCAAGATTCGAGATAGGGCTGAGATAAACCATGAACCTTAATTAAATTGGTAGAATTATTCTTGAGGATACTATCCAAGGGCTAGATTATTTTTATTCATTGAATTTCATTTTATTTTCTTGCATTCTAGTAGTTATACAAACAATCCAACCTCCCCCCCCCCCCCCCTTACTGCTTTTAATACACGAATTTATTCAAATAATTAGTTACACTGTTCCTCGTGGGTTCGACCCTTACTTATCCTACTATACTAGAGGATTAGTCGAGGTAAAATAATATATTAATTTGGTGCGCCGACAACAGCACACCAAATTTTGGCGCCGTTGCCGGGGAACGGTGTAATTTTTATTGAATTTTTCGTGTTTTAATTTTTGTTGAAAAAAAAATTTCTTGAAAAAAAAAGTAAAAAAAAAGAAAATTTAAAAAAAAATCGTCGAGCCAACGACGTTAAAAAAAGGCGCTGATTGGGAGGCAACCCAATGTTTTTAATTTTCATTTTCCTTATGTTTTTCTTATTTTAGTTTAATAAGTTTCTCTCTATATGTCTCTTTTACCAAGTATCAATGAAGCCTAATGGAGTTGCAGAAAAAAATAAGAGAAATAGTTCAAGTCTCCATTGTCACTCCCAACTCGCACCCATAAACATCGCCACCAAGTGAAATACCGGTAACCCCGCTCCACTTTATTTAAATTCTTTCATATGTGATTAGTTATTTTATTTCTTGTATAATTGTGCTAGAGACTATCACATGTTTAGGTGTGGAGGGGAGATATATGATATTTTGGTGGTTTGGTTTTCTTTGGTAGATTCAAAATTCCATGTTTTGTTGAATTGAGTCTTATATCATGAAGAGGGTTATGTGTGAATGATAATATTTTTAGGATAAAGTGAAGTATTTTGTTGATATTAATAATTGAATGAATGAAAATGTGCAAGATTCGATACAATAGCCGTTTCATGTGAGCTTTCGAGCCTTTAAGAGCAATACATTTATATCATGCTCCATTTTTTTCGTGCTATGAGTGATCAAACATGATTTGTACATTCTAGAACTTGCTTTGTTATGCATTTTGAGACCACATAGTGAATTCATGCATTTGAATGATAAGGGCACTTAGGATTAACCGTGTTGATAGTCTTTTCTTTGAAACTCTTACCCTTGTTAATTTTCCACTAGTTTGCCCCTTTGAGCTTATGGCCTTTTTCTTGATTGAATACATATAATAAGCTTATATCCCTTTTATTCTATTTGGCCAATATTTTGAACCCTTCTAATCAAGAAGTGTGAATGAAATGCATGTGCCAATTGTGAATTTTGATTGTTATAGGGAAGGGTAAAAAAAAAGTGTGAAAAAAATAATGTGGCAGAAAAGAAAAGAAAAAAAAAGCCACTGTGGGAAGAGTTGAAAAAAAAAAAAAAGAAGTGTTGTTATTTTGTTGGGGAAAGCTAATAGGGTGATTACTTGGTACATTAATTCTTGATGCATTTGAAAATTGCCAAGTAAAGTGAAAAAATGAGTAGGGGTGATATGTATTGAAAAGTGTAATGAATGAGGGTGAATTTCTTATGCGTGCTTTGAATTCACAACTTCTTGACTTGATATAGCCCACATTCTACTCCTTATCCTACCCCTAACCAAAGCCCCCATTACAACCCTTATAAAGACCCTTTGATTTTTGCATAATATTCATAAATTAGTGGTGGAGATTTGATATATAAGCAAGCTTATGGTAATGGCATGTTGTGTTTTGATATTGAGTGATTTTTTGTTCCCTTGCAAACACTTGAGGGAATTGAGTGATATCCTTGTGAGGTATTGAATCTTGTCACATTTGGCTTTGTGATATTATTAATTATTGATGAAGTGCCTTATTTTGTTCTAAAATATAGTGTCATGATCACTCTACCTTTTGGATTATTATTGACTCGATTTTTCACGGTTTGATATTTTGGATTAGTTCTCTTGAACTTGGGTAGAAAAGAAGCAAATTGAGCTTTTGTGATATTGATTCTTATACACCTTATGTTTTGGTCTTAGTGCATACTTGAGGACAAGTATGGTTTAGGTGTGGGGGAGGTCCTACCAAGAAATAAGACGAAAATCCATCGGCATCATTACCCAAAATGCCAGAAAAAAAACACATCCATAAACCGAAGTACCACGCATACCTGCATCCTCGTTTAGGTGACAAGGGAATAAGAACAATCGAGCTTTGCGCCTGGACTCCGCTGTGTTCAAAATTATTATTGACGCTCGGCAGCAGGGACCTTCTCTATCCGGCGTAGCGCAAGATCAAAATCCCAATTCAAATCTTCCCGAAGAGGTACAAGATAACCTGTAGAAAAATAAAAAGAAATTAGATCAGTACAATATGTTCAAGGGAGAGAGCTCAACAGACTCACTCTTCTCCTTCCAATGGAATACGGTCGGGACAACCATCTCGTGCTCGGACGCATTCGTCGACCTCCAGGAGCCGGCCACCCATAACCATCGATCCTGATAATTGTGTAGTTTTGGCGGAATCCCCAATATCAACGTATCCAAGCTCGTCCTATTCGGAAGACTACACACATAGATATCTCCCGGATAATGGGATTCAATGTTTAGGCCCAAGAGGTAGTTGACCTCGCCCGGGATCGGCATTTTGTAAAGCCTTTGCAACCCGAACAAAGTAAAAAGGGATAAGAGAAAGAGCCAAGAGTTCGGATGGAGCTGCGCCAGGGGAATCTCCCAGTAAGCCAAGAGATGAACCAAGTTGTGGTGCAGGGGAAAATGCAAACCTGCCTCCATGGTCTTGTAGTTGACCACAACCATTCCCTGCAGTGGCTGATCGACCCGTTCTTTCGGCCCTGTGGCATACAGGTGGACGTCGATCCGGATTTCCCATCGAATTCGCCAGGCGGCCAGCTCAATGGTCGTCATGCTACTCGCCCTCTCAACCTTCGAGGCGTACCACTCTGAAACCCCCGCATCCACAAGAGAGCACAGATCCCACTGAATGTACACGTACGGGTGCTACCTCAGATATTCAGCATAATCAAAAGCAGGCGGTGGCCTAGCCCGCTGATCAGCGAAATCCTCCCAAGCCTGGTAGGCCACGAAGACCTGATGGTTATACTCATCTTCCTCCTAAGCCCGTTGCTCGTTAACTTGTTCTTCGTTAAGGGCAGCCTCCATTTCTTCATACAACTCCCCCATCGCTGGAGGAGTTGGGCCCATCTATGGTTCCTCTCCCAAATCGCAGATATTATCAAAATTGGCAGCTTTCCATTCCCCTCCGACGGGACGGGACGGGACGGGAGGGCGAATTCCCAAAGATGGACTCAAGCCCATCGTCATCGGAAAGACGCCAACTCCCTGGAATTATCTGATTCGGAACTTGTCGTCCCCTCCTCCCGGATGAACTCTCACCACCGTCCATTTTTATTTTTAAAAGGAAAAAGATGGAAATGAAAAAGAATAAACAAAAAAAGAAAGGAAACAACAAAGTTACCTTCGAAGAAGGAAGCAGGAAGATGGGTAATTTTTTTTTTAAGGACTGTAACTTTGGGGGGGTGGCAAAACAAGGACCGTAACTTTTCGGGCTGGCAAAACAAGGACCGTAACTTTTCGGGTTGGCAAAACAAGGACAATAACTTTAAAAGGTGGCAAATTAAGGACCGCAACTTTTGAAAAAAGTAATTTGAGGACAAATTAGCACAAATTTTTAAATTCTACCTCTATTTTTTCTTTCCATTTTTTTAAATTTCCAACTCATTTCATTATACTTAAAAAAATGAAGTGGATTTTTTTTTAAATATTATTTCATTTACTCTACGTTTAGTACATCACACACATTGCAATAAAATAATACTTAGTGTTAAATGTTTAATCTAGGTAAATTAATACTTACTATACGTTTAATGAATGAGTTGAAAATTATTTTTAAAAATAAAATACTTTCATTATACTCAAAAAATAAAATACTTTCATTATTTCAAAAAATATTCATTTCATTTTTTTTCTTAGAGTATTTTGAGTATAATGAATGAGTTGGAAATTATTTCAAAAAATAAAAGAAAAAAATAAAGTGGAATTTTTTTTAAATAGTTTTATTCAAAATAATATCCGTGTTGGCGATTTGAGCCCCAAATCCGCTCTAATTAGCCCGAAAGAGAGTAATTCGGGCTAATTTGTTCTCAAATTGCTATTTTTAAAAGTTGCGGTCCTTAAATTGCAAATTTTTTAAAGTTACGGTTCTTAAATTGCCACTTTTAAAAGTTACGGTCCTTGTTTTGCCAGCCCGAAAAGTTACGGTCCTTGTTTTGCCACCCCCCAAAGTTACGGTCCTTAAAAAACAATTTACCCCAGGAAGATGAGTCTGTTGCTAGGAAAACCACAAATGAAGCAAAACAATTGAAGCGGAAAAGGAAAGATTTTGAAATGAATAGTGAAGACCCCTTTTATAGGAAGAAGTTGGGGCAAAAAGACAAATAAAATTTAAAATTCAGGGGTCAACCGAAAAGGCCCATAAATTAGGTGACTATTCGGCTCCAATCGCGCACGCCTGATGCAACAGCCCAAAAAGCAGGCGCCTTTCCAATAAATGTGCGTCTTTTCGATGGGACAGGCTGAAATGGGCCATCATTATGCTTTTTAAAAAAGTAACGCCTGTCAGTTACTTTCTTGAACGGTTCCATACGCCACGCCAGCCACCGATTGGTTTATGTCAACCAGGGCACGACAAGTAGATCAACGTCAGTTGGGGCATTTTGAAAGGTCACTTCTAGGAAACATCTCACGAGTGCCCGACGTTATGACGGACATAATAGACCTTGTCAAACATGGTCAGCTCGACCACCTCCAAACCTCAGCGGATAAGCTTAGGGGTAATTGTTGTGGGGTAAATAAACCCCCACCGCGACCTCGCCAATAGGGCGAGCTGGATTCAGGCCAGTACGAGGTCCAAGACGACCACAAGCCTGTCGTACCATCCCGCGGGAGAGAGTTATTACAGAGCTCGCCAATTGTCTCCAAAGGATCAAGACCCATATGGCCGGGGTAGCTCAACCAGGAAACATCATCACGACCTCGCCGAGCAGACGAGATAACCTAGAAGTACTATACGGATTTGCCAAGCGCAAGGGTATGGGGTCACCACAGAGATCAGGACAGCAACAGAGCGCCCCAGGCTGCAGGTCCCCGAAGTAGGCAGAATCACAAAGACCCAGAAAAGATGACAGACTCCAGGCAGGGCTGAAGAGGAAAAAGGGGCAACAGAGTGCACAGAAGATCAGTCCTCAAAAGATAGCTGTAGGCTGATTATTGGAGTAGGACGGCCCACCAGAGGCAAAAAAAAAAAAAAAAAAAATAGCTAGTTTACTCTCACTTTGAGACATCTGATAGCTGCAGATAGAGACAAAGTTCATGTAATTAATACATGGTCCCTCTAAAATATTAGGGCAACACTATGTAACCTATTCACTACTATAAATAGAGTCTTTGAGCTCATGAATAAAAACTACACACATTAAGACCGAGCCTAAACCCCTCAACAATTCTCTTCGCATTTACTTTCGTGCAATCATTTATATTCACTGCTCTAGTTCTTGGCCTAAAGGAGGAAAACATTAATTGTTCTTCTCCCTTAGCACACTTTAGTGTTTTATCCAATAAAAGCCACATAAATACTCTCCTATATAAAAATCGGGTAACAACAAAATATGAGCTGAATTATCCTTTATGTTTTTATTGACTTTGACTTTAGTCATTTAGTTTAAAAAATAGTACTTTAACTCTAAATTGATCATTATTTTTAGATTTTTTAAATTTAAAAAAAATCAAATTAAAACTTGATTTAAAAAAAAAAAAATTAAATAATTAAATTAAATGAAATTGAAAAATTTATTAGAAAAATCGTTAAAAATTTAAAAACTGAAAAAGAAAATTAATAAATCTTCATAATAATTCAATTAAAAGTAAAATTCATTTTTTTTAAAAATAAAGTAAATAATATTTAAAACATCAACAAAATCTTCAATAATAACTAAATTAAGAAATTTATTAGAAAACCTTAAAATTTAAATTAAAGCTAAATAAAAATAAAAATTTATTTAATGTTTCAGTTTAATTATTTATGACGATTTAAATGATTTTTATAAAATATTTTTCTAATTTTATTTAACTTTAGCCTTTTGCTTTTTGAATATTTTATTTTTTATTTTGATTGTCAAATTTGAATATTTTTAAGATTTAGTTGATTTTTTTATATTTAGTCTTTTTATTTTATCAAATTCCACTTTTAATTAATTTTTTTTAATTATTTGATTTATTTAATTTGTCAATTTTTATTCAAGTTTAAATGATTTAAAAAATATTTTTTTATTAAATTATATTTGGAGATTGTTTTATTCTCTTTTTTATTTACTAATTTATTTAATTTTTTTCTAGATGTATATAGTTTTAATTGATTTTTTAATTTAAATTTCTAATACAATTTAATTGATTATGAAAATAATGTTTATATTTTATTTAATTTGTTGATATAATTGAAGATTATTATTTTGTTAAATAATATTTTATGTATATTTCTTTGAAGATTTAAATATTTTTTATAATAATCTTTAAAATATATTTAACTGGTTTTTTTTTTTTCAAATTTCAATGTAAAGCTAAAGAATAAAGAATTTTTTTAGAGAGATGTTAATGAAAATAATGGAATGATGGGAATATATATATATTTGTTTTTCTTTTTAAATGGAGGAATGATATTATAGGAATGAAATCGGGTATGTTTATAATATATGATAAGTTTTTAAATTTATTGGGATATCTTTAGCAAGTGAGATTACTGGACGAATAGAGGATTTTGGGATATGAATAATAGTATTCATAATAAAATTGTTTTATTGCATAATGAACTTTTGGACTTGCTTGTAATGTATTTTTTAGTTTTACATTTACTCGTAAGGTAGAGGGAAAAAGTGAATTAGAATGTAATTGCCCTTTAAAAATAAATAGTATCATAACAATGTATATACACTATTACTATCTAAAATATTAAATGATATTTGAAAAATAAAATTCTGAAAAATTCGGGTTCACTACTGAAAAAATTGCGATTGGCCGCGAAATTATTCTTATTCAACAAGAATGGCGAATGGTCAAATACTTAGTGTAGTCGTATAATAATTGTTAATGGAAACTTGTAACGACTTATACCGCTTAATACATCAATCGCAATTAACCCCAAATCTCCATCGCCGCCGCCGTCGTCCCCAGAATGTCCTCGGCCGCCCTAGTTTCGCGATGCCCTTAATCGGTCCCATTCTCACCCTTCGTCGCATAGCCACCCCTGAATTTCAATTCCGACTCACACAAGCCTCTTGCATCACCAACCAATCCGCCTCCCTTAGCCACCACAGAATGGCCGAGGAATCTAAGAACAAGGATGTTGTACCAAAAAAATTTGACCCAACCACGACGTTGAACGGAGCGGAAAAGGATAAGGCGCCGGAAAAGTCGACGCCCGCCCTTCCGCCGCCGCCAGAGAAGCCGTTGCCGGGGGATTGCTGCGGCAGCGGATGCGTCAGATGCGTGTGGGATGTGTATTATGACGAGCTGGAGGAATACAACAGACTATGCACGGCTGATTCCAAGGATCCTTGAATTTGATTGAGCTGAAACGGAATTTTCCCCAATTAGGTTTGAATTTATCAAATCACTGGATTTTTTCTGTATTCATAATTCTGTTTTATACTTGCTGCAATTGATGTTTGTTCTTGTACATCGTGAGATACAAATCCCTAATTTATTTAAATAAATTAAATTGGAAGTTTGAAGAATCATACTTTGCCTGTTTCATTGTTGTAGCTTTTTTTTACCATCTATGTCAGTTATTATATTCTGCTTGTTTTCTAATAAGAGATCATAGTTGCCAAATTTCATATTGTACTTTGAATCCTGAAGAAACTTACCCAGAAACCTATTGCAACTAATATCTTATTTTAATATTAAAAGGAAAAGGAAAAGTATGCATTGCCAGGATTTTCTGCTAGATTAGCTACTTCAATGGCAATAATATAAGATACTTTACAAAAAAGGCCGACTGCACATAGACTGATGAGAGGAATACAGTTCTGAAAAACCTATGAAAACTCGAAAAAGGTACCGTAGACGAGAGTAGTGCAATAAGTCCTGACAAATAGGCAATGATCTAGATGCTAATGCTAATACTTCATCCGACTACTTGAAATCTACGCTGTTTATTTAGAATTGACATACATTTAAAAATTTATCCAAGTATATTAATTTTCACTTAATGTACTCGGATAATACATTTCGCTGACAAGAATTGCTAATTATATCAAGATTCCGTTCAAAAGGACTCTATCTGTTTCAAGATCCATAATAGAGGCAGCTGCTTATCATCAAAAGAATTTAATAACAAAGTGTACACTATGTAGCCCTATCCTAGTCTATGGGGAACTACGACATTACCCGATTTTGTTGTATTTTTTTGGGATTAATTTAAAGACCAGTACCCAAAAGGAAAATAGTTAGACCCATTTGGGTGCTGTGGGGGGGGGGGGGGGGGGGGGGGTGTTCTTCCCCCTATTAGATTGAATGAATCAATTATTCCTTCCTATTAATCAAGATGGATCTGCATAAGAAGTTGGCCGCCAAGTGGTTTTCTGAGCACTGAGTATCCCTTCTTTGTTTTTAGAAACTTCCCAATGCAGGGACTTCAACAAGTTCTTTACTTCTTCGATTGTGCCAGATTCGTCACACACAATCAGTTTGCCGGATGGTCTAACTATTCTATCAATCTCTGCCATCACAGTCTCTAGTTTACACCTAAAAGCGGCCAAACGAATCAACAATCTCATCCAGTATGAACTGCATATGAACCTTGATACAAGAATAAAAACTTGAAGTACCTCTCTTTAACTTTTGAGAAGAGCCGATCTGCATGTAAGAGATCGTATGTCCTTGGATATGTGCTGAAGGATTCACACCAATCATGATATATCCCAAAAAGACCTCGTTCATAGATTATGGGAAGTGTATCTGGAGAATCTGTGTTCACTACATTCATAACCCATACTTTTTGGTCTTTCAGTGCTGCTGCAAACCTGTAGGCATTTTTTCTGGTCAGTTTTTACACTCTAAATCCTTGAATGAAAAATATATAGTGTTTAATTACCCGCCATAGACTGCTCTTAGGTCCATGACATTTCTCACATTGGACCAGCTTATTCCCAAGTCTTTCATATAAACGGTGCTAACAATCTTCTTCCAATATACGTAGTCTGATGAAAAATCATCTGGTGCTGGTTTTCCATAAATTCCTGTCTGAGATTTGTTAAGCCAGTATGGTGGTGTATGCAGTCGATCGGGCCACTCTTCTGGCCATTGTGAGCCTCTCTCAGACTCTTGAGTAGGTACCTGATGCATGCACGATTGCAAAGGTATGTACCTGAAAAATTTAACATTCTGCTTTAATCAAATTCCATAATTACACATAAAAATACTAGATGTTTGCTCACTTTTCATTTTCGTTTGTGATTAGAGGTCATTAGAACTCACCATGCTGCATTAGGATCATCATCGGGTTTACACATCGGTGGTTCGTTCTGTTTCCTGTGTTCATAGCAATCATTTGAATCTGGTTTTTGATAGATAGCAGCGCCTATAGAATTCATTTTATCCCTTTTGATTGTGATTAGCTCCCAACACATGGCCACCGTTAGATTAGACATTTCTACAAGAAAGAAGAAAATCCAAGATTCATCGGAGATATTTTTTACAGAAATACGACGAGTTAAATAGTTTGTTGGTGCCTTTACACCAATAAAATAGAAAATGCGAGCCCAGATAAACAAACTAAAGCAGCATGGTTCTACCTTTCCATATCTGTACATCTTCTTCAAGCTTTTGATACACTGGAGTTGCTGACCACACAAAGTAACCTCCAGGGCGTAGTACCCTGTTCAACTCCAGAAGTAGAGAACCACCTTCATCAAACACCAATATTTAGAAAGATACGGAAAAACTAACTTGTGCTAAGAGCATAAATTGAACTTATTAGTAAATTTGAAGGCAAAATAGTGAAAATTAACCATCTGCATGCCAAGGTACTCTACAACGTGCACAATGCACCACATCGAATACTCTACTAGGAAACGGGAGTCGCTGAGATCCCATCACCGCAGATATTGCTGGTATGCCCCTTTCCAGGGCAAATTGAACTTGAGCCTCATGTTCGTCCTTTGGGGCAAAAGACATTGTAAGGACATCCCTCTCAAACAGATAACCCCCTAAACTTGCTACCCCACAGCCAACATCCAATATAACTCGACTGTGCTTTCCCCATGCAATATCTGGCACTGCCTATAGAAAATTATGCATCATTAATAAATTCAGCATGGCTTTTATAGCATAAAAGCATAAAACCAAACCCCCTATGTTTCATGCATAACATCTCCTTGCGTTTGATAAAAGTATGCATACTCACCCCACTGTCCACTTCTGTTCAAAGAATACTGACACCATTATTTGAAACTTGAACTTACATAATTGTCTACCATATTACCCAAAAAAACACACAACACTCTGATGGAATTCTACATTTACTTACCTGGAAGTCGGTATTACTGGACATGAAGGAAGGCAGCAAAGTTTTGGTTGGGTGAGTAGTGCCAAAATTGAAATAAGGTGAGTGGAAGAACAAATTTGGTGTTTTAAGTAATTACATATTTCACAGGTTAATTCAGTTAAATAATGAAGGAAGCAGATTTTACGCAATACTGTTATCAAAAACGAGTTTTTGTGCATATTTTATCAAACACACTGGGTTTTATGATAGTTTAGGTGTCATATTTAGTTTCTATTACTGGTTAGAGACACCTTACCTCTTGTATAAAATCAATGTAATGCAATGCTCCATGGATAAACTGAGTCCCGCCACCTGGGAAAGTTAGAAACTCCCCTGTCACCTTCACCCAATTCTGGTGCCCCTTTACTTCTGCTAGCAATGTGTGGGGCACATTACTGTACCATATCTGCCGCACAAAAGTAATTATAAAGAGGATTTCTTGATGTTATTTTTTATCTTAATGATCATACCTTATCTCTACTTTGAGGCCAGTCAATCCGAGTCTTGTACCCCTGTGGCAGTGGAACCAAGCAAGTTGGAGGTTCCTCGGGACAATGCCTTTCACGATGCTCGTGGTGCTTCCTGCTGTGTAATTTTGATATAGCTTTCTCGTTATCCAAACAAGGTATGTAATCTGCACCTGCTGTTACATTGCACAGCTTCCATGTGTATCTTTCGTCGCTACTATCTGTATCGTTTGATCCACCCTTTGAAAATCACCAAATTTTACATCAAATTGTGCTGAATGTCTTGGATAAATTTGAATTTCATTAATAGTATTTTTGACTGTATACAGTTCATTACTATTAAGAATCCTAAACTAGTTTTTGATAGTATACATTTGTCTAGCTCACACAAAACTTATATACAATATACTTGTTTTCTGTTTTTGTTTGTTCCTCGATAGCTCAATTACTATATTTAACAAATCTTTTTCCTGTATTTAATGTATCTTGTTATTTTCCAAATCAATATCAAATACTAGTAAATGTCTTAGAAAACGAGTAGAATGAAGGGTAAAATGGGAAAATTGAGCAAAAATTTAATGTTCTAACTATAGTAACTTAAATTTTTAGTCTGTGTGATAAAACATGTAAGTCTATCTTTGTGGGACGGGAGTAGTATATATATACAAGATCATGCATGTGTAGCTCAAAATATAAAAATTAATGTTGTCTGATATGTTGCTCGGACTCTCCATTGTTGGTCGGTAGAGTATCGGCGTCCGGAGTCGATGCGGATCCGGGAGTGGGACACAGACCGGATTCCCCAAATTTCCTTGAAACAGCGAAGAGCTGAGGCGATGAACTGACTCAGCGAAGATGATGAAGAATGGCTGTAAAAAGAAATTTGGACGATGTTGTGAATCGAAAGACGACGAACTAAAATAGCGAAGAGCCGAAGATGTATCAGAAAAGATTAGGAAGAAGAAAAGCGGCGGCCGCTGGGAGGAAGCAGAATGATTAGGAAGAAGAAAAGCAGAGGTCATTAGTTAAAAGATTAGGGATTAGGTTGTTTAATTATTTAATTTTAATTTTCTATCTAAAAATTTGGACCACGAAATTAAACTGAAAAATGCAGGCTGATTACACTGGAAATTATAATTACATTACACTAAAAGGTTTACACTGAAATTCGATCTCAATGTAAACTTTTCAGTGTAATCTAATTACACTTTTCAGTGTAATCAATTTCAACCGTTGAGTGAGTGCAACATATACCAAGTGCACAAGAGAGTTACTCAATTTTGAATAATTTCCCCGACCTCCTAAAATAAGGATAAGGATTGATTAGTTTAAAAGTTTGATTTATAGAATCGTTCCACCCACTCCATCATAGAGTAAAATTATGCATCCATTTACCATGCATGCCTTTATTGATCAGATTTTGTTTAATAATTTTATAAAAGATACTCCCCCATTCCTAAAAAATAGTTTTGATTGCTTTATTAGGTTTTTCCCAACAAATAGTTATGTTGCCTAAAATAAAAATAATAAACTTTATCTATATTTTTCAATATACATACATAATATTTTTTAATTAATTTATTTTGTATTTGATGTGATATAATATTTTTACTTTTTACATATTATATAAATTTTCTTAATAAAAGTGCAAAAAGTAACATGACTACATTTTGAAAATGCAGGAACTAATATATAATAATATAGTGTATTGTAGTTCTGTTCATCTAATCTAAATAACCAATAAAATTTGTATGCTACATATAAAGTAAAAGTCAAAAATATTTTTTTGTTCGATTTTTGTGTTTATTGAAGTATATAAATATATTTTCAATATAAAAAATTAAATTATATTGAAGGTTTCTACTAAGATTTTCTAAATATTACTACCTCCGTTTCGGAACACATTGCATAGTTACTATTTCACTCGTATTTTTGCAAACGAGTTTTTTATTAGTATTTGAAATGATAAAATAATTTTAAAATTACTTTACAATAGAGAAGAGGTAGATCTATTATACCATACCTTAAAAATTATTTTCTCATTTCAAATACTAATAACCAACTTGCTTACTAAAACACGAAGATTAAGTAAATTCTGCAATGTGTTTCGGGATGGAGGGAGTACTGCAAAAAATTTATATAAATTGGTAGATTTTTTTTAACTGCTTTATAGTTTTGATAATAACACATGTGAAAGAATTAGATTGCTCAAAAAATCATTGTGTAACACCAAATCTTAAAAAAAAAAAAAAAAAAACTGAAAAGAAAATTACTATTATAATGTGTATAAGAACAATTAGACTGTAAGGTTTATAAAAGTTAAATAAGTAATCAAAATAATTTTTAACTAAATCATTATGGGTCATATCAAATTAATTTATAAAATAATTGCGTAAGTACATGCCACTCAAATTAAGAATAAGAACATTATTTTATCAAAAAAATAAAAAAAGAATAAGAACATTAATAGATTAAACTTATATTATAATTTATGAATAAAAATCAATTTAAGTGGGAGAAATAAATAAGTTCGACGACTTCAACCATAGTAAATAACTCATTATTATGTTTATATCAATCACATTGAAAACATTAATTAAGGGAAGTGAAAATGGTTCATACATTAACCATTGAAGGATATTAGTTGTTTTTACTAAAGAGTATTAGTTGTTTTCATTGAAAAATATTAGTTATTTTTTCACTGAAAAATATTATAGTGAAAAAAACTAATACTCTTCGATTAGAACAAGTAATACTCTTTAATAAGAACAATTAATATTCTGTAATGAAAATAACTATTATCCTTTTATAATTCATATATAACCAATTTCACTCTAAAGTCTAAACACTTATCCTAAATGTTAAACCCTTGAACATAAAGTATAAAATCATATTATGTATTATAACATTGTAAAGTAGTATTATTCTAAGTATAGTGTAAAATATATTATTATTATAAATATATTATATAGGCATAAACTTATATTATGAACCATAAACCTTTACCCTAAACTCTAAACCGTTACCGTAAATCCTAAAGCCTTGAATATAAAGTATAAAATTATGGCAAAAACTTGTATGAGACTGTCTCATGACATGAGACAACACAAATTAACACCCACCCTACCAAAGTGTTAAAGAGTCAATGCCCTAGTTATACTTATTCTCAATGTCTCATGCCATGAGACGGTCTCATACAAGACCTACTCTAAAATTATATTATATATTACTCCCTCCGTCCCACTCTAAATGTCCCCTTTCTTTTGGTTGAATGGTTTAAGAAAGTGTATTTGTTTATTAATATATGGTGGAAAATTAATGAATAGTGTTGAAAAGTAATGAATAGTGTTTAATAAAGTAATGAATAGTGTTGAAAAGTGGATTGAATGAGTGGCATTTTTGGTAATATTGTGTGAATTTGAAGGTTAAAGTTTATATGTAGTAGAGTGTTGCTTTTTCCATTTATGGAATGGGACATTTAGTGTGGGACAACCAAAAAAGGAAAGTGGGACATTTAGAGTGGGACGGAGGGAGTATAACAATGTAAAGTATTATTATTCCAACCGCTAGAACTTTCTTGTTTCTTTTTGCTGATTTGTTTAAGAAAAAGTATTGTTTATTAATATATGGTGTGTCATATGTTAATTTTTGTGTAAAGTAGTGGAGAGTTGTGAAAAAGTAAAGAGGAGTTGTTTAAGAAAGTATTTGTTTATTAATATATGAAGTGTTGTTTTTTGCTTTTTATAGAATATGAAACTTATAGTGGAACATCCAAAAAAAGAAAGTAGGAAATTTATAGTGGGACGTAGGGTTATATAAGTATTATTATTAATTCTAAATGTATTATATAGACATAAATTTATATTATAAACCCAAAACCCTAAACTCTTGAACATAAAGTATAAAATCATATTATATATATTATAACATTGTAAAGTATTATTATTCTATGTATATATTGTAAAAGATATTATATAAATATTTTAAAATTTATTATACATTATCAATTTTAGGAGAATATTGTAAAATATATTGTTAAGTATTAAGATGGAGTTAAAAGATGAAGTGAACGTGGAGATTAAAATAAGAGTATGTATAGAGTGAAATTGGTTTATATATGAATCGTTGAAGGGTATTAGTTGTTTTCATTGAAGAGTACTAGTTGTTTTTACTGAAGAGTATTACTGATTTATATTGAAGAGTGTTAGTTCATTTTCACTGAACAACTAAGACTCTTTAGTGTAAATCAGTAATACTCTTCAATAAATACAACTAATACTCTTCATTCCGTGATTCGGGTATAAACTAGTTTCACTATATACTTTGTCTTAAAATAAAATATTATATTAAAATCATTAAATAAATTATTAGATATTCTTCTTATTACTCAAGACTAAGTCTAAGCCACAATTTATTGGGTAAAAAAAAAAAAAAAAAGTCACGGTTTATACATCAAAAGTTGTTAAAAAGATAATAATAATAATATTATAGAAAATTTTATAATTTCAGAAAAATGGAAGTTTACCTTTGATCCAGCCTTTCTCCTATCCTTTTGGTTTTGGGATTGGTCTGCTTGAGTGGACCAGGAGTTGTTTGATTCGGTGTCTCCATTATTTTTTTTGGTTATTTTCTTAATTTGTTGATTTTTTAGTTGGGCATTAGTTGTTTGATTATCGTGTTGTATTTGATCATTACTGGTTGCCCCATCCGGATCTTTGGACTGTTCAACTTGATCATCCTCTCGCTGTTGATGTTCGTCTATTCTCCGCTGTTGATCTTCATCCGTTATCAGATTCTGCTCTTTCGATCCATCTTCCTCGTTTTGATTGCTCTTCTCTTTCGCTCCACCTTCGTCTTTTTTCTCCTCAACGCCGTCGTTTTGATTGCTCTGCTCTTCCGATCCACCTTCGTCTTTTTTCTCCTCAACGACGTCGTTCTGATTGCTCTGCTCGCTCGATGATCCATCCTCTTCTTTTTGATCATTCGCCTCAACATTTGTCGCTTCTTGTTTTTGAGTAACCGAGCTTTCCTCGGAAGTTTGAGTCTCCAAAGCCGTTTGCTTCTCTTGTTCTTCCAAAGACTCTTTATCCGCCGGTTCGACTTTGGTTTCTTGCTCTTCGTTCTGGTCGACCTTTTCCTCACGATCCGTTGATTCAATCTCGCTAACGTCATCGGACCTACCGCGGTCGACGGATTTAATCGAATCGTTGGGAAGTTCGACCGGGATATCTTCTTCATGAACCGGGAGCACTTTACTTATGGAAGGTTTTGAATGGGTAATGGATTTTGGTCTTTTGGGAGTTGGGGTGGCGGATTGTGGGGAAGAAAAGGAATTGGAAGATAAAAGCCATAAACCTAAGATAGACAATCCTACAAAGATTACAATAGTGGTTGCAGATGAATAACTAGAAGTTGCAGATGATCGTTTAATGCCGCGAGCTTTTCCTGAGGCCATAACAGATGAGATGAATAGAAAGGATAAAATATTAAATTGCGCAAGAATTGAAGGCGTCTCAGAGAGTGTTTGTTGAGAGTGAGATCCACTAGAGTAGGACAAGGAAATTTGTTATTTTTACATGAATTTGTCATGCAAAAATAAATAAAAGGAATACTATATATTTTTTTTTTGTTGGTTTTCGTTATTTAATCGAAAAGTTCTGTATGGATTGATTTCTTAAAAGAGTTTTATGACTCATATGATGGGTCTTTTTGTCATGTATATTATTTGGATCGTTTAGTAGGTACGATTTTAGGGTTCTAAACTAATCAAATGTTTTTGACTCAATTTCGTATTTGAAATTTGATGTTCGTGTTCGAAAATTTATAATTCGAATTCGAGTATAAATTTTTATTTGATTTTGTTACTATTCAAATACAAATACAAAATTATGATATTGTATTCACTACCGCTTTCTAGGGACACTGATCCAAATTGGTAAATTTTCGATTAAATATTTAGTTAAATATATTATATTATATTATATTATATATATATATATATATATATATATATCATATATAATAATAATAGTAATAGTAAATACTTTTGTTATAAATTTCGGTCCATTAGAATTATTTAATTCATCTGGTCTTATCTAACAAATGAATTTTTAGTTAGCCCATAGTTTAATAATTTTATTTTAAAAAGTCATTTAAATATATTTTTCATGGGATTAAAAAGACTGTTATGACATATGAGAATTTTAGTACCAATTAATTTTTTTAATTCGTTTGAGATTATATATGATTATTTTTATGAATAAACTAATATTTATTTATTTAGGAGCCAGAAAAATTTATTTATGTCATGTTGCAAATTACTTGAGTTGAAAACTCGATGGAGGATTTCGTGTTAGTCACTTGTTTATTGAAATCCTCGTCTGATAAATTTGATAATTAAATTTAAAAAGTATATGTATTTTATTATATTATGCAAACTTTTAAAATAGTGATTTGTAACGTAAATTAAAACAATGAAATTAAGATGGGTGTATTGCTTATAGAGTCTATATGATTTTTGTAGACTTTTAAAGTTTGAGGGTATTCAATTTGAATTTTAAAAAATCTTTAGAAATCCTGAGGTATTCAATACGGATTTTAAAAAGTCTTAAAAAATCTTTAGGTATTCAACCGTCTATGGATTTTCTTTGATTCTCTTCCAAAATATAAATATATTTTACTCTCTAAAATCTCTTCTAATAACCAGAGATTTCTACAGATTTTAAAAAATCTTAAAAATCTTAAAATATCTTTAGGTATTCAACAGTCTATGGACTTTCTTTGATTCTCTTCCATTGGGATGTCAACGGGGTGGGGACGGAGGATCATTCCCATCCCCGTCCCCACGAAATAAATGGGACCCCCCCCCCCCAATCCGCGCCTCGCTGGGGATCCCCGTCCTAGTTGAGGATCCTGTCTCATGGGGATTCCCCGTTCCCTGCCTAATTATTTTTTTATCTCATTTTTAAAATATGAAATAATATAAAATAATATTTAAATTAAAAAAATTAACTATACACAACAATTACTTTAGGTTGGTGTTAAAAGAAAACTAATTTAAACAATTTAAAGAACCTCTAATTCTAATATTTTTAATTAACATATATACTAAAGTGAAAATTATATAATTTGGAACTAATAACATAATATTAAATAAAATATTTTAATAAATAGTTAATTGAGTAGGAAACTATGATATATTTATTTGTAATTTACTTTTAAATTAAAATTTTATATATATATATATATATATATATATATATATATATATATATTCATTATATAGAAAATAATGCGGCTCTCCGCGGGGAACGAAACGGGGATCCTCCGGGGCTGGGATTACTATCATGGTCCCTGCCTACGGGACAAAAAAAATTCTCCATCCCCGTTTGCTTTGCGGATTCCCCGTCCCGAACTCCCACGGGGATCGGGATTACCTGCCCCGCTGCCAAGTCTACTCTTTAAAAAATATAAATAAATTTTACTCTCCACATATTTTTTTTTTCTAATAATAATGCATTTTTTTAACTAGCGTATTTTTGTTTTTTTTTTTTCAATAATTTGGATGACTTTTTTTTAAATACAAGTGTGTTCCACATATATTTACATCAATGGTTCCAGCGATGGAGTCTATAAAAATCCATGTAAATTAATAAAAAAAAATTGTATTTCACAATCCTGTAAAGTCTATGAAAATCCAAGTAAATCAATAAAAAAAGTCAGTCAAACTCTGCATGGAGTCTATAGATTTTCTAAATCCACAGACTTTTTAAAGTCTAAAAAAATTCAATAGAATCTCAATTGAATACACCCCTCTAATTTTGATCTTGAGAAAAAACCGATTTGAATATTTGACTCGAGTATTCGAATAATTTAGAATAATCCGATATCAATTTCAAATCAAAATAAATCACATTTATTATTCAAAAAATATTTGATTCAAATTTGATATTCGAAATTATTTCACAAATTCGAATACAAAACAGAGGTATTCGACTCGATTCGATTTGTTACAACCCTAAGGTGATGTTCTTTTTGGGTTTTAAGTGACTTTTAAAAATCGATTTTTGAAAACTAGAGGTTCTTGAAATAAATGAGATTCAGATTTTCTTTTTGGGTTTTGAGTAGGGTAAGTTTTAACTTTATAATGTAAAAATAAAAGGATGTTGAATATGTTATTTATAGGGTTGTAGGATTAGAATTTCAAAAATTAAATTTTAAAACTCAAACTAGAATTAATTTTAAAATGCAAAATCCAAATCTGAGTTTTTAAAACCTAAAATATGGGTTCTTTTAGGGTTTTAAAAACCTGGATTTGGATTTGAAATATAAAATTCATTCTAGTTTTAGTTTTAAACTTTGATTTTTAAAAACCTAATACAACACCCCTATAAAATAACCTATAAAACCTATCATTAGCATTATATTTTCATTCTACCCTTTATCAATCTATCATTTAAAATATTATCATATCTTTCATTATTTAATAATATAACATAAAGTTAAAATCTACCCCACTAAAAATCCAATAAAATACATATTTTAAAATCCCTTTGATTTAAAAAAATCACTGAATTTTAAAAATCAATTTTTAATCACTTAAAATAAAAAACAACGTAGCCTAAGCGTTTTTCAGTCTATTTCCCTTTTTTGGGCCTCTTTTCTTTGTTTGATCACTTTTGATTTTTTTCCCTTTTATTATATGAATTTATTTGTGTAGAATATAAGACCTCTGTTAGGATATTTTTGTCCTAATAATCTCTCTATTTTGATTTTGATGATGTCAAAATTATCATTATATTGTATTGTGCGGAAACTAACATTTCAGGAATCAAAGAGAAGAAAAACTTAGATTTTTTCTAAGTATACATCTGAAGGGTTAGAATTCCATAACTGAAGAGTTCAAGAACAAAGCCTACAACTGAAGAGTTCGTGTCAACTGCAGAATCAAAAGTTAAAGCTGAAGACTTGTGTTCCCGTTAATGTTAATCAAACTTGTCTGAGTGTAGTATTATTTGTATACTTACACACAAGACTTGAATACCATCAGAACATCAAGGGAGGTTAAATATAGCATGTAGACATAAAGTCTATAGTGATTAGTTGACAATTTTGACAGCTAACACTACAAGACAACTTGTACTACAACAAGGACTATATAACAGGACAAGAAGCTTTAATTAGATGAAGTCAAAGATAGAGGTGACCCCGATTTCAAAATGAAATCCCTCAAATGGCTCAAAGACCCCAAGACTCCTATAAATAGGAAAGATACCTTAGAGAAAACAACAACACACAAGCTCTCAAGCATACTACACAAGCAAACCTACAACTACCAAGAGTCTTCTGTTTTCACTGTTAGAATTATAGGACTAGGTTGCTAGGTTATTTGTTTAGTTCATTTAGTTGTTGTTCCTCACAAAAACCCCATTGTAAATCTACCTTGTGTAGATACATTGTCTTTGTGAGTCATTGGGTGTATCTTAGTGAGTGTTTTTCTGAGTGAGTTTGTATTTTTCACTTAAGTTTAGACAGGTCTGAGTGAGTAATCTAGTTCTTAGGAGGAAATATTGTTCATCTAAGTGATTGCAAGATACCTTGCATTAGTGATTTGGTACCCAAGGGTGTAACATTGGATGTAGGAGGATTACACTACCTCTGAACCACTATATATATGTTCTCTTGGATTATTAATTTAAGTCACATTCATCATTCTTTTGAAAAAGTACATAAAAACTGCATAAGTTAAAACTGAAAAAACACAGTTGTAGGTTGTTATAATCACTCAGCTGCACACCTCAGTTTATAATTGTTTTTTCATTAACACATATATTTAACTTCGCCGCACTCAGGCCTTTCAATACACTTCTTAAAGTGTGAGAAACCTACTCTAAAATTTTGCTTTGTTGAATAAAATCTTTATAGACTTTACAAAGATTTCAAAAGTCTGCAGCTGCACATTTATTTTCTAAACTTACATCTGCACAGTTAAGTTTTATTTGAATTTTTTTTAAATTGAAGGTATATTCACTCCCCCCTCCCTCTCTAGACCTTCACCACTTTGGAACCAACAACCACGACTATTTGGTAAAGACACTACCCGGATGAATAAACATAATTTACCGAAAAATTGAAACATTTTTGAAAAAAAATCGAAAATAAACATAAAATCAATTTTTTTAAATATTGTGCATTCCATTATGTTCGGAAAAAAGGTTAAAAAATTGAATCAAATTCGGGAAAAAAAATCCGAACAACTATTAGTGTATTCATCCGGATGGTGTCTTTACCAAAAAGTCTAGTGCAAATAACCTGAGCCAGAAAAACATTGAGTTGGGTATATTTGCTTAGGGACCAGCTATATACCCCTCCAACATAAAGAGATACACCTCCATAAATTGCGAAATACTTATTTTACCCTCTACACACAAAATAAATTTTTAATACACCCCTCTACACTATAAAAATAGTTGTTCAACACCAATTCGAAGTCGGTGCCTCCACCTGTTGGAGTTATACGTGAAAGTATGCTTTTACTTCGTATAACTCAATGTTAAACACTTTGTTTTATGAGAATAATTTTTTTTATCACATTTGCTTTGAATATGAATGTTATATATCTATTGCGATACATTCATATATATAATATGTGTTACATTGTAGTTAATGTGGTGATACCAGATCACCGAAGATCACATTAACGGTTTCATTGTAACTAAACGTACAAATTCACGACCTAGGTGGAATTGAACAATCCGCCGTGAAAGGTCGATGTGTATATCTCAGATTGACCTGTCTTGACCAAGAGATTGCACTAGCACATTTAGTATGTGTTGAAGAGGACCTACAACGAGGATAAATTCTTTTGTTCTGAAATGTGAAGATTAGACCTCAGTGGTTATTGATTTCTTAATCTCCATCACTTAAATTGGACCGAGTGCGATTAATAGTTATTGCTTTGATTCATGTTGGGTGAGAATTATTGTGACTTTGAACCTTTTATTTTGGGCAATAATATTCATCATACGACGGTTGCTAAAGTTTAATATGGAAAAACATGTGCGAGTACGGTTCGTGTGATTTGTCCCCTTAGTGAGCTCAAAAGTTTTATCGTACCAAATCTTGTAAGTGAAGAATTAGTTTCTTCGGTACGGATAATAATGTTGAGTTGTCTTTACTCCAAGATAAAATATATTAATTAATTTAGAGCTATTCAGAAGCTCAATTAATTAATGGACTAGATAATCTTAAACACGGAAAATAATAACCAAGAGCCCATATTATTGTAATATGGATTAAGATAGATAGTGCAATATTAAGTTATTAGTGGTATTAATTAATATTAATGGGCTGAATAATATTGGGGCTCAATATTGTAATTCAGTAGCCCATTGAAGGTCCAGTCTTAATTCTCGTAAGGGCCCCTCAAGTAGCCCGATAATAATAAGGTGATTAAAATAAAAGAAAATATAATTTGCTGATTTTTCTTGATTAATTTCGAAAATTATGATAGGAGAGAGAAAAAGATTTTGTTGATTTTCTTGGAAAGATATTATGGAAGATATGTATTCTTGGAATACAAGATTATCTCATAAATTCAAAAAAATCCAAATCTAGTGATTTTAATCTCCAAATGTTGGTCCCGTTACAAGACTGAGGAATACGTGTATGGGCGGGGGGGGGGGGGGGGGAATACACGTATACCAATTTTCAAACTTAAAACCTAACTGAGTCCCCTTTACTCAGAGTGGTAAAGAACTGGGAGCTGATAACACACCTACTGACTACACTTGGTGCGGGTCAGTTGGCTAACTACCAATTCAAGTTCAGTGCGGAAATGCGTGAGCCCTGATAGTTTAAAGTCTTGTTTAGTTTGCTTTCTGAAAAACTTGTTTACTCAATTCTGAATAGTGATTAGTAGGGCAGTGCTCTTTTTAACGGTCAGGCTGATTGATTCAGGCCTGATAAACCAAATGCTTATGAATGAACAAGTAATATGGCAGGTATGCGCAATATCAAAGCAATAAGAACACAAGGAGTTTAACGTGGTTCAGAGACTCAAGCTCCTACGTCCACGGCATGATTTAACAGGAAATTCACTCAAAGGATTCTTGTTTTTAACGTGCCAAGGTGCACCAAGACCAGCTAACCTCACTGATCTATACAACTCCGCTTACTAACTCACTAACTGACTTACTCCCAACAAACCTAACTTAGGGTTTTGGTTTCAGTTTGGATTCCAACTAAGTTGAGATTATCCTTACAAGGCAAAGCTATGCTAAGGATTGGATAATCTCTCTAAGCTTAAGATAATGCTAGTTCGCTCTTTGGAATACAAAATAACTCTCAGTAGCTACGAAATACTTGGGAAATTTAGATGGTTTCGAGTGCTTCTTCTAAGGCTGAATGCTTTTGAATGCTTGAGAGTTTGAGTGATTTCTGTCTTGGAAATTTCCCGTAACCTTGAATAGGTTCAAGGCCTTCTGTATTTATAGGTGATTTGAAAAACTATCCGTTGGAGAGATAGCATTTCTTGTCATCTATGTAGAGTGGCTTCAAACGGACATATCTTCATGCAGCAGTCGTCCTTGCATGGAATTAGGTATATGCATTAAATGCACATTAAATGCTTGCCCGTTGAAAGTGCAGTCTGAATTCAGTCTTCTATCAGGTTCCGTACGTGCGTGTCCTTCCAGGATTGGTCCACGTCATCAGGTTGGTGAGAATGTCAGAACTTATTCCTGGGCTTCAGGCTTGTCTTATTAAGTTTTTTTTGTCTTGAGCTCACCGGTCTTGTCCTGACGCTGACATTCCTTTTGCATTGCTTGGCTCTACTCCAAGTCTTCTCATAAACTCAGTATCCTCCTATTCCCTTCAGGACTGAGTAGTAAATGACCTCAGGGTCATACTCTTCATCGCTGAGACTTACTCAGCCAGCTTAGAAGACTGCCATAAGTTCAGGATGGTAAACTTTGTCTTCAGGCTCTAAGTCTTGATTGTCATCAATAAGTACTCCTCTTACTGAGTACATGTGAAGTGTAAAATGACTAAGTACAAAACCTAACCAAGACTAGCTGACAAAGACAAACAAAAAGGCAAATCATCTTTTCAGGGGCTTTGGGATCTTAATAAAAACTGACAATGTCCCAACAATTTCCCCCTTTTTGATGATGCCAAAACACTGAAAAGATCATCAAAACACTTAGAGGAAATATAAGAACCTATCTATAAGATAAGGCAGTGTTAGAGCAATTCTTGATAAAGTACAGAATTTAAATAATAGCTAAAAAGACAATGAGTTTTTGTCTGTGGGTAAAGTAATAGATTTCATTGATTGATGTGAAGGTGATTACAATGAATCTAATCTATTACAAGAAGCTGTGAACACCTAGACTAATCTCATTTCAGGTTCAAGTCCATATCCTGCATAGACTCTTGCCTTTAACTCGTCAAGTCTGCTAGGTTGATTCACGTACCCTTCAGCCTTGGCAATCTTCAAAACTTCCATCATAATGGCCTTTGTATTGTGCTTCAGTGTTCCAGGAACTAAGGGAGGAGCTCGAATCGTGAACTCAGTAGCCTTCACCTGGACTTGAGCTGCTTCAGCCTCCTCCAGTATCTTTTGGATCAACTCAGGATGATTGTCCATCATGTAGTCAATGAAGTGGGCATTGATATCATCAGTGTCGCCCCATTTCTTCACAACATACCACAACTTCACAAACTCATCCTTCACGTCAGCCCAGAACTCCTTCAGTGCCTCGGAGATAAACTCGTCGACATAGGCTTCCCTTAATCCTGACTCCGGCTTTCTGACTTGAAGAATTGTTGATTTTCTTGTTGTAGGCCTCTTTTTGTACTTCCTAGGAGGCTTCGCCTTCTTTCTCCTAAGCAGACTGATAACTGCATCATCGAGTTCCCTTTGTTGAAGCTCATTGATATCAGTCAGCTTCTCCACTTTCTTCTCCAAGATACGCATCTTTTCTTTCTGTGCAATCTCAGCCCTGCGTACAACCTCAGTGTTTTCAGAAGGTGTCCCCACGCCTCAACGCATAATTCCGCCATCATATCCCCAGAGTAAGTGATGGGGTTCTTCCTTGTGTTCATAGGGGGGGATTTCTGAACTGACTCAGGTTGCTTGGATACTTGGAGTTCTTTAGAAGGTTCATTAGCCCTCACCTTCTTTGCTGCCTCTGCCTTCAGCCTGGCAACAATTTCCTCCCCTTCCTTCTCTACTGCTGCCAACCTTGCCGACTTCCTTACCCTCAGCACATTCCCTTCAGGATTGGCATCAGGATCAGCTTGAAATGTTTCGCCTTGGTTGACTGCCTCAGATGCCTCAGGGCGGGATCTTTTCTTCTTATTTTCCCCCTTTTTGGCATCATCATTGGCCTCGGATGGGAATGCGTCAGATCCGCTGTTAATTACGAAGGAGGCTAGGGAATGAACATCATTGATTCCCTCCTTCAGTAAGTTAACTCCCATCGAGATACCAGTTCCTGCAAAAGAAACAGAACTGATTGCAGCATTCACCTTCTTCTCAAAGACCTCCATGGAGAGTTGGAGTCTTTATTCAGCTTGCTCGATCCTCTCCTCCACCCTGGAGGATCGATCATCTGCTTGAGTCAGCCTCTCAGCAATATCTTTCGAAGTCTGAGCAATTCGTCCTGACTCCAGCTCCAACTTGGACGCTGAGTCCTTAATGGCCTGAGTGAATAGGGCTCCAGCCTGAGCTGCAAGCATCTCCACGGCCTGATTGAGATCTTTCTTCCTTTGCTCATCCTTCTCAGCTAACTGCTTCAAGGTTTGTCTCATCATCTTCTTGGTGCGCTTTCTTTCAGCCCTCACTGACTTGGCCGTGTCAGTCATCATTCTCTTGAGCAAAATCAACTCCCTATTGGCAAGGGTGTTGTAAGCTGATTTAGTCCATCGGATGTGTTTTGCTAGGGCCTTGGAGTCCTTTTCTTTCTCAGCGCGTAGCCTCATCACTTCCTCCTGAAGCTCAGCTAGATTTTCAGTGGTTTTCTCCTTTTTGACCTCCACAATGCTTGTGAATTCAGCTCGGCCGTCCCCAATTATGATCACATCCTCATCACCATCTTCGGCCTCATCAGTGGCAGGCTGTTTTCCCTTGTCAGCCCCTGCATTCTCAGTCCCCTCTTCAGGGTGCACTGAAGGCAGTTGTTGAGTGGTCATGGTCGCCTGCTCAGGCTCAACCAAGCCATCTCGAACCTTAGGAACTAGTCCTTCGGAACTGGTAGTCTCCTTGGACGCCTCAACATCTTTCTCCCTTGTCTCAGAGCAGGGAATCCCTTCATCGACAGATGTCTCATCGGCGGCTGAGATGTTCAAAACATCCTCAGCCACTGGTCCACCCTTGGCACCAGTGTCTTTCACAACTTCCTCCTGAGTCTGAGACTCAGGGACCATCTCATCAACCTCCTCAGTTGTTTCCTCCACAGCTTTCTCAGAAGCTCCACCCTGAGCATCTTCGTCATCCTCTCCACCCTTATCTTCCTCACTATCTGAAAGAAGATCAGCCTTACTCTTAGACATTAAGTCATTGACTAGCTTCCTCAGGTTTTCGAAATTCAGCATTTGAAGCCAGCTAGTCAGTACAAAATAAGAGCATAATCTTGCCTCATCATTCTCCCAGTGCTCTCATCCACGAGCATCGACTAGCATGTGCTGCTCTTGCATGTTGGATTACTTAAACTCCAACCAGACTTTGAGCTCAATGACGTTGGCAGCAAGCTCTCCATACTTCGTTAGCCTTGGCCAGCACTTGGAGGCCCATTCAGTAGCGTTCCCCCTTAGGGTGTTGTCCAGAATGCCTCCTGCCATATGCTCATCCAATTCCTCCTCCTCCACCTCCAGGAAGTTATCCTCTTCAATTGAAGTGGCTTTAGGGAAATCTTTTGGGTTGGGGTAAGTGGAGAAATCTTCAGGGTTGGGAATGGTGGGATCTGATGGTTGGTCAGGCCTCTGAGGTGATGACACTGACTCTGGGATATTGGGCTTGGCTGTTTGGGGTGAGTTGGTTGGTTGAGGTGTGGGGTCAGGTTGGTAGGTGTTTGGGTTTCAGGGTGAGTGGGTGAATGAGTGGGTACTATCTCAGGCTGCAACAACTCAGCCATCTCGATAGATTTTCTCACCTTCTCCAAGTCAGAGGCTCTAGGAGAGCTTGACTTCTCCCTCTCACTCACTACAGGCAGTCTCTTAGCAGGGGACTTTCTGACTCCCTTCCTAAGTCTCTTCAAAGGCCTCTCCCCCTGATCACTCTCCTTCCTGACATCATCGTCAGTTCCCTCAGCCTCAGATTCGGCTCTCTTGGGATCAGACTCAGTCCCAGATTTAGTGCTCTTCCCTGACAGCACTATCTTCACCTTCTTCTTCTTCTCCACATCCTCTACTGCAGGCTGAGCCTCCTCCCCCTCAGCGGAAGACTCCTCAGCCTCCTTACTCCTTTCAAAGAGGTCATCCACCCTCTCAATGAGACTGGTTGCCACTTTCTTGGCCTTCCCAGCTGGCTTTTTAGCCTGACCCTTTGCCTTAGCATTGGGATCAGTCAGCCCTAGCATCGAGTAAGTGTCACTCGCTGAAGTAAACATCACCTTCTTGGAGGAAAGATTGTCCTCGAAGTCGAAGGTGTACTCATGGCAGGCATGAGCAATCAGGATGGACATCCTCGTTCCAAAGGGAAGGATGACACTGACAGAAATGTGCTTCTTCTCCTCATCCCGCTTCAGCTTGTCCAGTCCAGCCTGATGGAGTTGATCAAGGAAGAACTGCTCCTAGTTCGCTTCCACTCCATCAACTATAGCCCCCATTATCCTCAGCTTGGGCAAGCTCAGGTGCTCATGAGAGCCAGTGGATCCCATCACTACCTTGGACACCAAGTCCACAAGAGCTCTGTACTCAGGCTTCAGAGTACTCTTGTTCTGACGGGCTCTGAACTCAGGGGAGCCAGTCTTGGTCCACTTCTTAAGGAATTCTCCCTCCGAATTCTCCTTGTAGAACCTGGGATTGATCCCTGAGGAAGGCAATGCAAAGACCTCCTTGACAGCCTTCCGAATGTCAATGTCAACCACCTCTGAGTTATAGAGAGGTTCTCCGTCGCCGTCCTTCTCTCCCGTTGGTTTGAGCGCGGTCACCTTCATGAAAAGTTCCCCCTTGTGCAGGAACATATTGAAGTAGGCTTCTACGACCGTCCTTGGAAGTATGGAGATAGGGCGCATGGTGAAGTATGTTTCCAACCCAACTTTGGAAATCCAATTAAAAACTGGTTTGATTTCCTCCACTGTAAGACAGGCACCTTCCATGGAGATGACTTGCTCCATGTGTACCAGCTTGTTATCGACAACATCCCCAAGCTTGTCTGTTGTCCAGTTGGAATCAAGAAGTGCCATTAATTTTGAAAGAGAGGTTTTTAGGAAATCTGTGAAAATTTTGAGCAGGAGAATACTTTGTGTTTGCGTAAAGACCTCTAATGACACTATTGATTGGTAAGATTAAGTCAGTTACTCAGACGTGGAGTTGAGATTAATTCCAGAATTTGAAAGGTTTTAAAATGAAAGACCAGGATTAATCTTAGTTTCAATCAATTACCCCATGTCAGTCATATTCCGTATAAAACGGACACGTATATGAAAAAGTAACTGAAGCATTAAATGCTCCGCTGCGCGTGGGTTTAAATGTGAAAAGGCGCGCTTTTAATGAAAACATAATGCATTTAATTAAAGATTTTCAGGACGAAGGACTTAGGGAGACGCTTGGTATTCACAAGAGTCAGGATAGAACTCATACCTGTCAGGGAGACATTGTAGCACCCTGATACCTCGCTGAGTCGAGTCTGGCCTGAGTTCCCCCTAGAACCCTACACTGACTGCTCTCCCGGATCTAAGAGTCCTAACTCCACTGACAGTTCCATAAACCTTGCTTCAGCCAAAAGCTTAGTCAAGATGTCAGCTCTTTGCCTGTCAGTGTGGATCTTCTCCATCCTAATGTCCTTCTTTTCCACGTGATCTCGAATGAAGTGATGCCTAATGTCCACATGTTTGCACCTTGTGTGAAGCACTGGGTTCTGAGTAATTGCTATAGCACTATTGTTGTCATAATAGATTGGAACCTCATTAGCAAATACTTGGTAGTCCCTCAACTGTTGCCTCAACCATAAAATCTGAGCACAACAACTACCTGCAGCCATATACTCCGCCTCAGTTGTGGATATAAGCCACTGAATTCTGCTTCTTACTAAACCACTAGATCAACTTACTTTCCAAAAACTGACATGTCCCTGAGGTTGATTTCCTATCAATCCTACAACCTCCATAATCTGCATCTGAATAACCTGCCAGTTCTAAGTTGTCATCTGAAGGATACCATAGTCCCATATTGACTGTCCTTTTCAAATACTTAAGTATCCTCTTAGCAGCCTCCAAATGACTTCTCTTGGGATCAGACTGATACTTAGCACACACACCAATTGCAAACGTAATGTCAGGCCTACTTGCAGTCAGGTACAACAAAGAACCTATCAGCCCTCGGTACTCAGTCCGATTCACTGAAGTTCCTTCAGTGTCAGGATCTATCTTCCAATTTGTGTTCATAGGGATCCGAGCTGGATTGCTGTTCTGAACACCAAACTTATGAATCAAGTCTCTTGTATACTTGGCCTGATTAATGAAGATACCTTGATCAGTCTGCTTGACCTGCAATCCTAAGAAGAAGTTCATCTCTCCCATCATTGACATCTCAAATTTACCAGTCATCAGCTTAGAGAATTTCTCACAGAGCTGATGATTTGGTGATCCAAATATTATGTCATCCACATAAATCTGGACCAAGAGAATGTCATCACCTTCAGTGATCCTGAACAATGTCATATCCACAGTTCCCTTCTTGAACCCATGGTCTGTCAGGAATTGAGAGAGGGTATCATACCAAGCTCTTGGTGCTTGCTTAAGTCCATAGAGTGCTTTCTTCAAATGGTATACTCTATCTCCAACCTCAAACCCGGGAGGTTATTCAACATATACCTCTTCATTGAGTACACCATTCAGGAAGACACTCTTGACATCCATTTGATACACCTTGAACTTCTTATATGTTGCATATGCAAGGAATAATCTGATAGCTTCCAACCTAGCCACTGGAGCAAATATCTCATCGTAGTCTATTCCCTCAGATTGACAATACCCTTTTGCAACCAGTATAGCCTTGTTCCTTACCACAACACCATCCTCATCCTTCTTGTTCTTGAAGACCCACTTGGTACCAATTACTCCTTGATGCCTAGGTCTATCTACCAGTTCCCAATCCTGATTCCTTGTGAACTGATTCAACTTCTCTTGCATGTCAATGATCCAGTTTGAGTCAGTGAGAGTGTTGGTCCCGGTACAAGGCTGAGGAATACGTGTATGGGGGGGGATACACGTATACCAATTTTTCAACCTTAAAACTGACTGAGTCCCCTTTACTCAGAGTGGGCATTCACACATGACCATTACAGCGGTCGAGCGCCGATCCCCGCATTAAAGGTCCTAGTCTTGAAGCCCCGGCCGATACAAGTGAATTCCTTCTATCTTAATAGAAGAAGGGCGTTACATGGTCACCTTTATATTATAAAGGATTAGTCTTGAGGTGTCCAATTGGTTAGTTCAAGCCGACATAACATAGTAGAAGTAGATCGATATTCTACTGACTACACTTGGTGCGGGTCAGTTGGCTAACTATCAGTTCAAGTTCAGTGCGGAAATGTTTGAGCCCTGAAAGTTTAAAGTCTTGCTTAGTTTGCTTCCTGAAAAACTTGTTTTACTCAATTCTGAATAGTGTTTAGTAGGGCAATGCTCTTTTGAAGGTCAGGCTGATTGATTCAGGCCTGATAAACTTGAATGTAATGAATGAACAAGTAATATGGCAAGTATGCACAATATCAAAACAGTAAGAACACAACAAGTTTAACGTGGTTCAGAGTCTCAAGCTCCTACGTCCATGGCCTGACTTAACAGGAAATCCACTCAAGGGATTCTTGTTTTTAACGTGCCAAGGTGCACCAAGACCAGCTATCCTCACTGATCTATACAACTCCACTTACTAACACTCTAACTGACTTACTCCCAACAAGCCTAACTTAGGGTTTTGGTTTCAGTTTGGATTCCAACTAGGTTGAGATTATCCTTACAAGGCAAAGCTATGCTAAGGATTGGATAATCTCTCTAAGCTTAAGATAATTCTATTTAGCTCTTGGAATACAGAATAACTCTCGATTGCTAAGAAACACTTGGGAAATTTAGAAGGTTTCGAGTGCTTCTCTTAAGGGTTGAATGCTTTGAATGCTTGAGAGTTTGAGTAATTTCTGGCTTGGAAATTTCCCGTAACCTTGAATGGGTTCAAGGTCTTCTGTATTTATAGGTGATTTGAAAAACTATCCGTTGGAGAGATAGCCTTCTAGTCATCTATGTAGAGTGGCTTCAAACGGACATATCTTCATGCAGCAGCCGTCCTTGCATGGATTTGGTATTTGCATTAAATGCACATTGAATGCTTGCCCGTTGAATATGCAGTCTGAATTCAGTCTTCATGTCAGGTTCCGTACGTGCGTGTCCTTCTCGGATTGGTCCACGTCATCAGGTTGGTGAGAATGTCAGAACTTATTCCTGAGCTTCAGGTTTGTCTTATTAAGTTCATTTTGTCTTGAGCCCACCAGTCTTGTCCTGACGCTGAAATTCCTTTTGCATTGCTTGGCTCTACTCCAAGTCTTCCCATTAACTCAGTGACATCCTGTTTCCCTTCAGGTCTGAGTTAGTAATGACCTAAGGGTCATACTCTTTATCACTGACACTTACTCTTCATCACTGACACATACTATGGATTATGCTTAATTAATGAGACCCTTATTTACCCAAGGTGATACGATCGTCGTCCCTAGATAAACCGGTAGATTATAAACCCCTTCTATAACCCTATCGTTAAGCCTACTTGTTATCAAAGAGTGATAAGATCGTCCTCTCTCTAATAATTTTCGTACTCAATTCCATGATAATTCTAGGGTTTATTTTAAGAATTCAATTAATTAAGAGAACTAGCACTAAACATCACGAGTTATACTAATTATGTATCAACATCATACTTCTATCAGTTCATCCTACCCCAAGCATACAAGGGTTCTAGCCTAACATGGTAATTGAAAGAACGAAAACAATAACAATAACGATGAACATATGCATAATTGAATAATCAAAAGAATTGGAAAGCATAAACGAAGGAATATCTAAAAATCTCAATAAATCAGGAAAAGTAGGGTTTAGAAGTCTCAAAGGTTCAAGAACAAAAGAATTTAATGAAAAGAATTAAAAGATATATCTAAACTAAGAATTCGTAAGATCAAAACCTCGTTTACAAGTGTGAAACTCTCCAAAATCTCTCTACCAAGCTCTAAGTATTCCAAAAATATGAAATGTAATCAAAGGGTATCCAAAAACGAGCTTGAGATCGGGTATTTATAAGTGATGGGTTGAAAACGGGTGAAATCTGGGCTTGGTCGAGCAGAGGCGCTCGACCTAATGGTGGTCGAGCAGTGGCGCTCGAGATATGGTATTAGTCGAGCGGGTCCTCCTTGCAGAGCCTTCAGGGTGCTCGACCTATGTTGGTCGAATGGTATTGGCGGTCGAACGAGGGCGCTCGACCTACCCTGGTCGAGCTGCTTCATCTCTCTGTAAGTTCATGCGTTCAAGCAACGCACTTGGTCGAGCATAGGCGCTCGACCTCCTCTTAGTCGAGCACTTTCCTTCTTTCAACTGAATGATACTTTTCCTTGCACGAACTAATACTATTCGTATTTCTTCAATATCTTCTCATCCGGGCATCCGTTTGAGTCGATTCAAAGTCCTACAAACTCCATTTTTTGCCCTCTATCCATCTATGAGCATCAAAAAGACAAATTCATCAGTTTATGACAATAGTACTCAATTGACTCTAAATACTCATCGAATTCACTCAAAATACAGGCAAAACGAGCTATAAATCATAACAATTTCACGCCTAATCAACCCCCCCCCCCCAAACTTACCATATTGCTTGTCCTCAAGCAATGAAATAATAAGTCAAGTGAAACTGTTAAGAATGAATCAAAGAATCCTATCATGCAAGTAATAGAGCTCAAGTTTCAAAGATCAATCACTCATACACAAACTCACCCCCTTCATCATACTCATGCACTAACAATAAGAAACACCAAGATCAAACATGGATGTGCACTCAACGATGAGTTTCACTCCCCCACAAGTGTATATCAATATTAAGGGACTCACTCAATCAATCACACATATCAGCAGCCATATGCTTGTAAGCACTCTAAACTTCGACCATACTCCAGAATCCATGCCGAATCAAAAAGGACTTTATCAAGGTTGTAATGTAGGCTCTTTGGATGGGTGGGATAACTATATGGGATAAGTGACTCAAGTGAATGGAGAATAGAAAATCCAACTTTGGTATTTCGAGACAAGGAAAAGAATACTTCAAACATCTTCATGCAATACACCTTTCAATTCCACTACTCTCAACACTTCAATTTTTTTTTCTAACTTATTTCACTTTTTCAATCACTTCACTTTTTTTACGCTTTCACACATACTTGAGCTCATATTTCTTTTGCCCATTCTCAAATTCATTGTTCTTTCCCAAAACTCAAAATCTCATTACACCTTCTTCTCAGATACACTCAAGTATTAATTATTCTTCTTTCTCAACTCAACTCGATCCCTTTCTCATTCACAACTTTCCTATTCTCCACTCAAATTGGGACAAAAAGAGTTTAAGAATTTGATTAAGTTTAAATGTGCTAGCAAATAAAATAGGCCAAGGCTCAAACGAGCTAACAAGGGATAAATGTCATTGGTAGGGAAAATTTGGCTAAGTGACTCAATAAATCAAAGATGGCCTAATACCACTTTCGGCATATCAATCTAGACACAATCAAGAAACGAGAGCACACACAAGTTCTAGCATCTTCTAAGGTGACGATTCACTCACAAACGAAGAGATCAACATAATGAATTCCAATCTCTACAAGGCTCAAATCTCTCGGTTTTTCACATCCATACTAGTCCTAGTGAATTCTCACTCTCATCACACAAGTATTCAAAAGGAAAATTTGTAAGTATACGAGCTCCCTCTCAAATCAACTCTAACTCCTACACTCACACAATTCAGACTTTAACTCAACTTCACAACTCACCAACTCATACTCACACTTAAAGATAGCAATCAACAAGCATAATAGAATTGATAGGCATGAAATATGTAGTAGTACACCAAAGCAATATCAGCTCAAGGAGCATCTCAAGGAACAATATATAACCAAACTCAACTCAAAGAGAGGGTGTGCGCCTGTGCAATGTCAAATAAACCTCTCAAGTGCACCGGTGCATATGTATGCCATAAAACATATAAATACTCCACCCCCCAAACTTTGACCTTGTGAAGCAGTCTACGTTTGGGGTTGTGGGTTACCTAATACGCATAATCCCCTTTACACTTGGCAATGTAGCACACTCCCTTGCTTGAGTTCCTCCCTTTTGAATAACTCCATGATACCTTTACTTCCTCAAGACAGGTCTATAAGCAACTCACTCAAGAACGAGGTTAAAACTTACGACTCAAAACAACACCCTAATAACTAAAAACACTCAAAAGCAAATAAAAATGGGTTGCCTCCCACTCAGCGCTATTTTTAAGGTACTAATGCCGGACCGAGCTCAAAGGAGATTGTGGGACATGATACTCAAATTTACCTCCCTTATTCTTATAAAAGAAGATGTCTAAGTTTTTCACTCGATACACATCTTCCTTCTTCACCTCGGGCGGTGGTTTCACTTTCTTTTTCTTCATTCTCCACGGAGGTACCCACTTCTTGGATTTTTTCTTCTTAACATCAACTCCCCATTTCCTCTCCAACTGGGCCACGTCCACACTTTTCAGCTCTCCATCCTTCAACTCCTTGCCTTTATCCTCATCAAACAATCAAGATCATAATGCTCAAAGGTCAAATTATAAGTGAAGGATTATCATAATCATGTATATAAGAAAGACTAGGGATATGAGGTGTGTCTTCAACACAAGGATCAATGTCATCAATGGAATGACAACTCTCTTCTTCCTTCGGGTGTTTCATGGCCTCATATAGGAAAATTTTCACCTCTTGATCATCTACCTTCAACGTGATCTTCCCATTCGCCACATCTAACACCATCCCGGCCGTGGCTAAGAAAGGCCTTCCCAAGATCAAAGGGACGTGCTCATTTTCCTCCATGCCGAGCACTACGAAATCAGCTGGAAAAATATGAGCTCCAACTTTAACGAGGATGTCTTCAAAGACACCTTGAGGTCAAGTAATAGACCGGTCGGCGAGTTGAAGCGTCATCATTGTCGGATGAAGTTCTCCACCCTCCAACTTCTTAAATAGTGATAACAGCATCAGATTAATGCTTGCTCCAAGGTCGCACAACGCTCCCTTCTTGACTCCATTCCTGATATCACATAAGATAGTGAAACTCCCGGGATCTTTCAACTTCGGGGGAAGCGCTTTGTGCACTAATGCACTCACCTCATGGTTTAGCTGCACCAACTTGGGCTCATCTACTCTCCCTCTCTTAGCTATCAAGTCCTTCAGGAACTTGGCATAATTAGACATCTGTTCCAAAGCATCATAAAAAGGAATATTAATATGCAACTTCTTAAAGACATCAAGAATTAGCAAATTTTTTATCTAATTTCTTCTTCATGAACCGCTGTGGATATAGGGCTGGAATCACAGATTTTGATACCCCTCATTCATCTCGCTCGGTTTTCTTCACATTTTGCTTTTCTTCTCTATGATGAGTGTGATTCGGATGAGGAAGGGGCAAAGGCAGAGTCGACAGTCGTGATTAATACCAACCGTGAAATAGCAACTCTGAAAAGGGATTTGGTAATGGTAAAGAAGCATTGTGAGAATAATGGAAAAAAGAAACTTAGATCCGATGGATCTCATTTTTTAGAGGAAATCCTTTCTGATCCGTTACCCAGGAGTTTTAAAACTCTGGATTTTGAATATGATGGAACAACTGATCCTCAGGATCATCTGTTAAGATTTGAGAATGGGGCACTGCTCCACCAGTACACTGATGGTGTGAAATGCAGGGTATTTCTTACCACGTTGATAAAGTCTGCTCAGAAATGGTTCAGCCAACTACCGACCAATTCTTTGCATTCTTTTAGAGAATTCAACACTTTGTTTCTGAACCAGTTTGCTAGTTCTCGGAAGATAACTAAGACATCTCTATATTTGATGAGTTTCAAGTAGAAGCCACAAGAGAGTTTGAGGGAATATATTACCAGGTTTAAGGAGTCTGCTCTGGAAGTTCCAGCGGCCACTGATGAGGTTCGAACAAACGCCTGGTGCAGGGTTGCATGATGAAGATTTCTTTAAATCTCTGGCCAAGAAGCCTCCCTTGTCCTTTGATGAATTACAAGAAAGGGCTGACAAATATATTAATCTGGAGGAGGCCAGAGGTATAAAGAAGGAGGAGAATCGTATTGAGAAAATGTTGGTCCCACTAGTTAGATTAATTGCGGAAGCTTAAGTTAAATGTCTTTCAAAGTCTTTTACAAGAGAACAATAATCAACAAACAATAAGTAAAATAAAGCGATAAAGAACACAAGATGTATAGTGGTTCAGATAGAATATCCTACGTCCACTCTCCCTTATATCTAAGGGGTCTCACTATCAACCAACCACTCACTTACTTACTGGAATTTGGAAATACCAGTTCCTTCTTACACCTCTTTAGATTTGACTTCAATCTAAAGATCAAACATCCTACAACCTTGTCTGATAGATGAACAGGTTGAGGTTTCAATAACTCCTTAAGAGTAGATAAATATTATGAACAGTAAGAGTGCTTGGTATGAATCTCAAAAGCTTGGATAGACTTATGCGCGTATATAGTTTTTTTTTAGAACTTTTTCTTGAACTGCACTCTCATATTTATAGAGGGGATTAGGGCTAGCCGTTGGAGGGCTAATCCAATCAGATCCTCTATATAAGGAAGCCTCAATCAATCAATTCCCTAATTGATTGATTGGGTTGGTGGGATCCTTGGATTGATTTTCTTCAAATACTTTCCAATCCTGATCTTGTTGACTTGATTTGAATCACCAACGGTCAATAGCTTCCTCTGCCTATCTCTGATTCTCTCCAGAGAAGGCAAGACCAGACACCAGGCAACCTCGGTATCTTCTGGTCCTCATCTGGTCAACAACCAGAATACTCAGTAGAATCAGGGGATCAAACTGAGCATCTTTTGTTCTACCAGACTCGTCTGGTCTGGGGAAGGTCCTCTGCCTCTGGTCAGATCTCATCTGGTGAAGTCTTCTGGTGGAGTCCTCTGGTGAAGTCCTCTGGTGGGGTCTTCTGGTGACTTTTCTGGTGAAGTCTTCTGGTCTGGCAGTTCCCCCTAGACTAAGTCCTAAACTAGATCATCATCTGGCTAACAGGTCCAGATGGTCCTATTACATCTTCTGGTTTGTTTTAACTCATCAAAACTAACAACTTTTATCCTAACAATTTCCCCCTTTTTGATGGAGTTAAAACATTACCAGAACTGATCAAAAGTAAACTTAAGCAAGAAAACAATAAAGGATAAGACCTTAGAATAGATCTTATCAGGCAAACAAATAAGACAACAAGAGGTTGTCTTTTGAACAGAGAAGATATGAGATTTTCATTGATAAAAAGGACAAAGATGATTACAGATTACACAGCAATTCTGGTCCTATTCTAAGCATATCTTCTGTTATCCTTGGGCACCAGGAACCAGTCAAAGAATCTATCTTGAATGGCCTTCAACTCTGCAGAAGATGTTGGGGTGAAGTTTGCCAACACCTTGGTCTTGTACAGTCTTTTCAGCTCAGCCCAATCAACCTGGTCTCCTGCCATTGGAGTGTTGAGAAAATGGAATTCAGGAGCAGTGACTTCCAGGTTGAATTCAATAGTTGAATCCATCAACTGCTTGTACAAATCTGCATCATATGCCTGCATCCAAGAATGGAAAGTCCTGTTGATGAGAGCATCATCCTCTGGTGGAGGTCTCTGGATATAATGTTGAATGAACCAGAGAGTCTTGGCTTCTCTCCATTTTTCTATCAAAGGCACAGGAACAGTTGAGTCAAAGGACCCTTCTGTCCTAAGAGGGAGGATGTTCATGACTTCAACAGGCCCTTTCCTCTCCTGGCTGGATCCACTAGCACCAGGAGTGATGCCAGCTTCTCTGTTTTTCTTATTTTGCCTTCTAACATATCTGAGCCTCTGCTCTTCATCTATGTTTTTCCTTATCCTTTCTTGCCTTTCTTCAGGCGACTCTTCCTTGAATCTCTTCTCTGCTTCTTCAACCACAGATTCAAGGAAGCTCTTCTTCACTTTCCTTATCTTCCTCTTTGCAGGTCCAGAGATGGAGATTGGATCCTGCTCAGCCTCTGACTCCTCTTCTGCAGCAAGCTGCTTAGCCATGGAAAGAGATTTGAGCTCTTCCTTCTTCTTCTTCTGCAACTCAGCCTGGGCCAATGTATTCTCCAGCAGGTCCAGACGAGCTCCATGGCTGAAGAGAGTTTCATTTGTGGTCTTCCCCAGATCAGTTCTGGCCTTCTCTTCCCCCTTTTTAACTTCATCAAGGAGGGGCTCCACCACCTGCCTTATAAGATCAGGCAAGGCAGTGTTGGAGGAAGAGTGAAGATCATGCAGCTGCTTGGCCTCCTCCAGGTAAGCTTTAGACTCTGCAACAAGTCTCTCTTGCTTCTCCAACATCTCCTGGAGGGAGTCTTTCAGCTTGGCAGTTTGAATCATCTGGCTGGCCATCTCCACTTTGAGCACAGAGACAGGTCTCATCTGCTCCAGCACGTGCTCCTGTAGCTGCTTCTAGCTGTGCATGACATCCAGCTTGACAAATAAGCCATTAGCCTTGAAAGAAGCTTTTACCTCTACCAGAGTAGACTTGATCTGCTTCAGGAAGATTTTCCTCTCATGCCTGATCTGATGCTATATCATAGCAAGGGCCATGTGTTGAATAGCTTTTGAAAAGCGCCCAATCTGCATGATTTGCTCGTTGAAGAAAGCTTTCATCTTCTGGAGTACAGCAGGAGACATCTCAAAGTCTTCCTCATCTGAATATAGCTCTGGAGGGAAGACAAAATAAGGACCAAACTTGTAAGTGGGGCCCTCTGGAGTGAGCATTACTCCTCTCTGGATGAGCAGGGTGCGAATCAAGACTTTAGCTACACCAGGGGTCTCCAGTTCTGCTGGGTTCTGAATATTCATCCTCTACTTTAGCTCAATCTCCCAAGCAGTGAAGTTGGAGGGACCCATTTCCTCAAGCAAAAGCATTAGGTCCTCCACATCTTCAAGTCTGGCCTTGCTCCAGACCTTGGCATCAGTAAGCTCTGCCAGGAGTGGTAAGTGCTCTAGAAGAACTGGGAAATGCTCTCTTAGCCAGAGCTGTGCACTTACACTCATACTCTGCCTAATGGGACCCATTTCTGCAGATGAGAAAGAGAAGGGTTTGGGCCCAGAGGCAGAGGAGGAAGGTGCTAAGTTAGCAGACTCAAGTGAAGGTTCCTCATCTTCACTATCATCGCTTGTTAAACAGGTAGGAGAAGGGGGAGGGGCAGGGAAACCCAGAGCCATAGAAATGGTTGGGTCCTGGTCTGTATGGGTTTGGGGAGGATTGGGATTTTGTGAAGTAGAGGTGGAAGAGAAGGGTTGCTCTGCACCAGAAGAAGATGGAATATCTGGTACAGAAGGTGTAGGAGGTATCTGGGAGGTGGAAGTGTTTGGAGGGGGGATTTCTGCATCAGAAGAGGTTGAGGGTTCCTCTGGTGCAGAAGGTGGGGGAGAGGGGTTTGGGGGAAGATGTGTTTGGGAATATGGGGGAGAAGGTGTTTGGGTAGGAATGGTAGAGGGAGTATATACTGGGGTATCTGGGATAATCTGCTCTGGTGGAACAATAGGGTTACCATAGGCAGATGGGGTTTGAGGAATATTATCTGGGGGAGAGGTAGAGGGGGAGACAAGATTAATGGGAGAAGAAGATGGAAGAGAAGGGTTTACCTCTGCTGGGTCAACACCAGCAGGCACAACAGACTCTGGAGCATCCTCCATCATCTGGGAAGCATCCTCAATTGCCTTTTCTAAGGCCTCTCCAAGATCAGATCCAGAGTCAGGATCTTGAAGAAGGGCCCTCTTGGCCTTGGATTTCCTCACAAGAGGCTCAACCTCTTCTTCCTCTGAAGGCTCATCCACCAGAAGGGTTTTCTTTGCCTTTCTGCTAGTCCTGCGCTTCTTAGCAGAACCTCTCCTGGCCTCTTCTGGCTGCTTCCTCTTGACTGCTCCAGCCTTCTTAACAGCTTTATCATCATCACCCTTCTTCTTAAGTACTTCAAGAAGGGGAATCTGGTCCTCCTCTGAGGAACCAGAGAAAGCAATGTTTGAGGAACCAGTTGCTTCAGCAGTTTTCTTCTGAGTCTTCTGCTGCTGCTGCTGCTTCTTCTGCCCCTTGGCTGGTGAGGGAATAGATTGAATAGAAGGGGCAGGGATGGCTTGCTCTCCATCAGAGTCGGCATGGCCATGGAGAGGGCCATCCTTGGAGAAGAGGATCTTGGATTTGTGATAACTATGGCACCAAGATGATTTCCACTTCTTCTCTGGAAGGAGAGAATCCAGAATAAGAGTTAACTTAGTCCCCAAAGAGACATTTGCAGTGAAGCAGAACTGCAACTCTCCTGGCTTGGAAGGACAAGGCTCCTTCTTCACCTTCAGCCTGTTCTTCCTCAACACATCCCAGAAGAACTCCGCCCAATTACACTGAACACCATCATATAAAGCCCTCATCACACACATCCTGCCATTGAAAATGGCATCTGTGCTGTGATTTTCACACATAAGCACCTTTACCACGATATCGAACAACACCTTGAACTTCTGCCTTAAATGCTTGTCCAAGAAGCCCTTTGTGATATTCTGGCAGGAAGATCGAGCAAAAATCTTGAAGGAACCAATAATGTCATCCTCCTTGTACGTCAAAGGATCCACTCCCACCGCAGAGATGTTCTCGAATAAAGCACAGAAATCGTGCTTAGAAAACACCAAATCATCTTCATCAACCTTGGAGGAAATGTGGTCCTCGTGAATCTTCATACGAACCAATAACTGGGCTGTATATCCGTCAAGGGTACGAAAGTCCTTGGGAACTGTGGAGATCAGCTTCTCCACCCCTGCTCTCTAGAGCATCTCCAGAATCGACAGCGCAACAGGGTTCTTGGTGGTATAAAAGTCCACCAACATCTCCGTCTTTAACTTTCTCATCATAAGAACATGATCGAAGTTGCACAGGGGAGCCATATCTGTGAAAGAGAGATAGAGAGAGAGAAATAAATTCTTTGCAGAGAGAAGTTAGGGTTTGAATGTATGGAAACGTGAAAGGACAGATTGAAAGAAAGTTTGATTTAAATTGGGTATTACGCGTGGCTTGATTAATAAATGAAGTGTGAACGCGTGTAATTTCAAAATTTAATTGAGGAAACAAAATCAATTTTAGCATTGATTGACATTTTGCACAGTGATTAAATTCGATGGCCACGATGAAAGGCAAGATACAAATTTAATCTGGTGCGTTGGCATAGTCATTGGGACTGGGCATAAAGGGGTTTTGTGGCAGTCAAGAGAAAAAGCGAAATGATTGCCTAGGCCCTATACCCTAGTCTTAAATACACTCCGAAGTTGAAACGTTTTGAGTGTACTTACTAATTTGAAAGGTGTATCCCAATGATCAGAGGCCAGAGAAGTAAAGACATACCTTTCACCTGATATTGTAACCAGATGATACCACAGCCAGTCTGGTGCTACATCTCCTCTAATGGAGCGCATCTGGTCCTGGTCAGAGAAGACTTTGGATATTTTGGAATTTGATTCAGCACCTCAACTGGGACAAGTGTCACCTGGTGTATACCTCATCTGGAGATATACCTTCTCTGATATGTCTAATCTGCAGGTATGTTAGTTTAAGAGAATAAATGTATGAAGTAAAGTAAAGAAACAAAGGATACTTCTCTGTTGTTCCCCCTAACACAAATCTGTCTCTGGATCCAACAAACCTAACTCAAAAGCTAACTCTCTGAATCTGGTCTCAGCCAAAGGCTTAGTCAAGATATCTGCTCTCTGCTTCTCTGTTGCAATCTTTTCCATCCTTATATCTCCCTTCTCAACACGATCTCTGATAAAATGATGTCTTATATCAACATGTTTACATCTGGTATGAAGAACTGGATTCTGGGTGATTGCAATTGCACTATTACTATCACAGAATATAGGAATATCCTTAGCTCTAATCTGGTAGTCCCTAAGTTGTTGACTAATCCAGAGTAGTTGTGAACAACAGCTCCCTGCAGCCATGTACTCTGCTTCTGTTGTTGATGTAGCAACTGAAGTCTGCTTCTTAGAAAACCAGGATACCAATTTATTCCCTAAAAATTGGCATGTTCCACTAGTAGACTTCCTATCTATTCTGCATCCACCATAGTCTGAATCTGAATAACCACTTAATTCTAAGTTGTAATCTGCAGGATACCACAAACCTACATTCACTGTTCCCTTAAGATACTTCAATATTTTCCTAGCTGCTTCCAAGTGACTCTTCTTGGGATTAGCTTGAAATCTGGCACATACTCCTACAGCAAAAGTAATATCTGGTCTGCTTGCAGTCAGGTACAGAAGAGAACCAATAAGTGCTCTGTACTGAGTCTGGTCCACACTTTCTCCAGACTCATCTGGATCCATGTTGAAATTTGTCATCATAGGGATCTTGGCTGCTTTGCTAGATCCTATTTCAAATTTCTCTAACACGTTTCTGGTGTACTTAGCTTGGTTAATAAAAATTCCCTTCTCTGATTGCTTTACCTGCAAACCCAAAAAGTAATTCATTTCTCCCATCATGGACATCTCAAACTGTCCCTGCATGAGCTCACCAAACTTCTCACACAGCTTCTTGTTAGGAGATCCAAATATGATGTCATCAACATATATTTGGACCAGAAGGATGTCCTTTCCTTCTTCTTTCCTAAACAAGGTTCTATCAATCTTACCCTTAGTAAAACTATTGTCCAGAAGAAACTGAGATAGAGTGTCATACCATGCTCTGGGTGCCTGCTTCAGCCCATAAAGAGCTTTCTTAAGCTTAAACACCTTGTCACCTTGTTCAAAACCAGGGGGTTGTTTCACATACACTTCCTCAATGAGAATCCCATTAAGAAAGGCAGATTTCACATCCATCTGGTATACTTTGAACTTCATGTGAGCAGCATATGCTAAGAACAATCTGATGGCTTCTAGTCTGGCAACAGGGGCAAATGTCTCATCATAGTCTATTCCTTCAGACTGAGAATAGCCCTGGGCCACTAGCCTTGCCTTGTTCCTAGTAATGACATCATTCTTATCTTTCTTATTTTTGAAAACCCACTTAGTGCCTATCACCTTTTGATGTCTTGGTCTGTCTACCAGCTCCCAAACATCCTGTCTGGTGAATTGATTCAACTCCTCCTGCATAGCAACAATCCAATTTGAATCTTTCAGTGCCTCATTGATGTTCTTGGGCTCAATCAAGGACACATAGCAACTGAATAAGGCAGCTAAGTTAAGAGTTCTCCTAGTCTGGACACCCTTAGTTGGATCTCCAAGGATTAGGTCATTGGGGTGATCAACCAGGGTCCTCCTTCCCGTGGTCTTGCCTGGTTGATCATCTTCTGCAGTACTTTGGTGATTATCACCACCTGCAGAAGAGCTTCCCCCTACAGGAGTTCCAACCTCTTCTGGTTCTGCTCCTTGTGAAGGCTGCTGCTTCAGAGAACCAGGAGATGGGTCATCATCTGAATCTGAATCTGAATCAAGAACAGGTGGATTGACTTTGATAACTCTGGGTGTAGTCTGATTCTGGGTCTCATCAGAAGACTTAGAGTCCACCTTGCACTCAAAAGCAGATTCATAAAAAACAACATGAGGTGTTTCCTCCACACAAAGTGAATTCTTATTAAAAACTCTAAAAGCCTTACTGGTGCTGGAATATCCTAAAAATATTCCATCAGCCACTTTAGCATCAAAGGTTCTTAATTTAGATTTCCCATTGTCATGGATGAAACACTTACATCCAAAAACATGAAAGTATGAAACAAATGGGGTTTTACCTTTCCATACCTCATATGGGGTCTTATTATGTCTCTGGGCAATCAGACATCTGTTCTGAGTGTAGCAAGCTGTATTAATAGCCTCTGCCCAAAATCTCTGTGGAGTGTTGTATTCTGCCAGAAGTGTTCTTGCAGCTTCTTTAAGAGTCCTATTCCTCCTTTCTGCTACTCCATTTTGTTGGGGTGTTCTGGCAGCAGATGTCTCATGAAAAATCCCATGGTCCTTGCAATAATCTGCAATGTGTGAATTCAAAAACTCTGTCCCTTTATCACTTCTGATTCTGACTATGCTCCGGTTCTGCTCATTCTGAATCTGATTGAAGAATTCTGGCAACTTAGTCATAGTTTCATTTTTCTTAAACAAGAACACTACCCAAGTGTATCTTGAAAAGTCGTCCACTATCACTAAGGTATACTTCCTTCCACTGAAACTAAGAGGAGAAACAGGTCCAAACAGGTCCATGTGAAGTAGTTGAAGTACTCTGGTTGTGGTTGTGCTCTGGACATCCTTAAAGGAAGTCTTGGGTTGTTTACCCTTCTGGCATGAACCACAAACCTGATTCTTCTTGAACACTTCATTAGGAAGACCTCGAATGATACCTTTTCTGGCAATCTTATTCAGTGTTTTGAAGTTAAGATGACACAATCTCTTGTGCCAAATCCAACTATTCTCTGCAGATCCTTTAGCAACCAGGCAAGCATTTCTTTGGCAACTGCTAAAATCTACAAGATAAATGTTACCCTTCCTCAAGCCTATTAGCAAGATATCATTATAATCAGAAGAGAAAACAGTGCATGAATCACTAGAAAACTTCACTGAGTATCCCTTGTCACAGAATTGGGATACTGAAAGCAGATTATGCTTGAGTCCTTCAACATAGTAAACTTCATCTACAAAAACTCCATTGAAGGTCAACTTTCCAACTCCTCTGGTGACGCCATAGTTGTTGTCACCAAACATCACTCTTGGTCCATTCAATGGCTTGAAATCTTGGAGATTATCCTTCTGGAAGGTCATGTGCTTGGAACATCCACTATCAATGTACCAGACATGGTTGCTTGAAAATCCTTTCTCCAATGGACTCTTATCTACCTGCAGAGCAATCAATTAGGTCCCCTACTAGTGCTGGGTCCTGATTGGTTAGTTGCATGTTTTGTAGGAATCCAAAGATAAAGATCATCCCTTGATGGATGAGGAGATCTTATCTTCCTTCCAAATCTATCTACCAGCACATGTCCTCTTACAATGACATATTGAGCTACTGGTCTGATAAGGACACCTTTCCTATAAACAGGTCTGGTGTACCTTTTCTCAAATCTGGCCTTTGGAATGGCCTGCCTCAAAGACATGGTCTTAAAGGTCTGGTTGTAAGGGTACATCCTAGAAGAACCATCTCTGGTGTCATAACTACCCAGATCAGTTGGTTTTCTATAGATGGGTCTGGAAGACCACCTCTGGTTCTGATACTTAGACCTGCTCTGGTGGTCATAATTCCTTTGAGTATACCTATTCTGGAATTGATTTCTCTGAGAAAATTGTCTCTGGGGTACCTGGTGCTTTTGAACATTGTTCCTTCTCTAGTAGGTCTTACTCTGATTGGTATTCCCCTTTCTTGAGTGTTTCCCTTGAGGTCCCCTAATCTGGTTAGGTTCCCTTCGAGGATAACTCTGGGGTCCTCCAACTTGAGTAAGTTCTACTCCTTGGGACTCATTGTTCACAGGACCATTAATCTTCAATGGTTCCCCTTGTTGACTTTTATTCTCTTGAATCTTCTCTTCCAGGACAGTCAACTCTTCTGGACCATATGTTATGTGATTAACAAAGTGATTCCTTTTCCAATCAGGATTGTGAACCACCTTGTAACCATTACCAGTCAAGTCTTTATCATCCCAGATTTCTACCAATTTACCAGCTCTTACAGACTTGTCTTTATTATAAAGGTACTTATGAGTTTTAGTGGAAATTCCAGAGTATCCTAAACCACTCTTATCACAAATGCGCTGAGAAGACTCTGATATGATAGATACAACAGATGGTATCTTAGGAGCTTCTCTGGGCATGGGTATCTCCTCTATGTTGTGAGCAACTTATTTTCCCTTGATAAGAGTCTGGTATTTGGCTCTGAGTTAATTGATCTCATCTTCTTGAGAGTTCTTTTCTTTCATGCGTTGATCTACCAGAGTATCTCTTTCTGTGATCTTATCTTGAAGTCCAGAGACTTCTTTGGAATGATCTTTCATGAGTTCTCTGGTGGATTTATGCTCATGAGAGAGAGATTGAACTTCAGCTCTGAGCCTACCATTCTCTTTCTCAAGTTTTTGACAGAGTTGGACACAATTTTGGAGATCTGATAGCATTTGTTGCATATCAGATTCTCTGGAGTTACCAGATGAATTAGAGGATTCAGTATATTTGGAATTTGATAAGACTAGGGTAGTTTCATTTACCTCAGTGATGTCTGCCATAAGACACACATCATCATCTGATCCAAAGTCAGAAGAAGAAGAACTGGAACTAGTATCCTCCTCCTCTGCTTCTGCCAGCAATGCTCTCTTATCTGCATATCTACTATCTCTCTTGATTCTTTTCTCTTCTCTTTCCCTAGGAGTAAGCTGAGGACAATCATAACTGTAGTGACCAGTCTTGTTGCATGTGTAGCAGGCATTGTCTCCTCTGGAACTAGGACTTGGCTCTCTCCTCCTCTGGTTGTAGTCTGATCTGGCTGGACTACTCTCTCTCCTCTGGTAATCAGGTCTGCCAGAGCTACCATCCCTCCTCTGATAATCTGATCTCCCAGAGTTGCCAGGGTTGTCATCTCTCCTCCTCTCTGGAGTTCTGAATCTGGTCTCCCTTGAGTCTCCAGATGTCTTCTCCTTCTCTGCAGGCTTGAAGGAACTCTTTCTGTCTCTGGTAGATTCCTTCCAGTGCCTTTTGTACCTGCCATATTTTGTACTCATTTTATCTAATTTACGAGTTAGAAGTGCTACCTGCTCCTTGAGGCTCAAGTCATCTGCAGTAGACTCATTTGGCTTGACATCAGGCTTGATAGTTGAAGAGAGTGCAACACCTTTCTGGCCAGAAGAGGAAACCTCTTCTGTTTGATCCTCCTCTTGAAGATCATACTCATAGGCTTTGAGATCAGATAACAGAAGATGATGATCCAGAGTATTGAGATCCTTGTTGTCCTTGATCACAGTGACTTTAATTCTCCACCTGCTGGTTAGTGAGCGCAAGATTTTACTATTAATTTCTTTTTCAGAGTAGGTCTTACCTAAAGCACTAGCCTTGTTCAGAAGGTTTGTGAGACGCATGTCCAGCTGGTCAATGGTCTCGTCTGGTTTCATCTTGAAGGTGTCAAACGAGTGTTGAACAGCTTGGAGCTTGTTATCTTTGATCTTCTCTGTTCCCTCGCAGAGAAGTGCAAGTTTGTCCCACATCTCCTTGGCAGTGGCACATGTTCTGACCTTTTCAATCACCTCTTTAGTAAGTGTGTTGATGATCTCTGTTCTTGCCACCTGGTCCAAGTTGTAGAGCTTTCTTTCATCATTATCAAGCTCATCTTTCTTTTTTAGGATTCTTTGCCTGGGGACTCTATCCTCTGCAGCTTCACTAGTTTCTTCCCTGGACTCTGACCTGCCACTATCAATAGGAGTCCATTAAAATTGAATGGGGCCACTTTCAACCACATCTAACATGCGGTGGTGAATAGCTCCAAGATGATTGCTCATCATGAAACTCCAGTGGCTGTAATCCTCAAAAGAGAATTATGGAAGCTTACGGCTCTTGTAAGAAGATTTTGCAGACATTTTGATAAGAAATTAAGGGAAATAATAAGAACTTGAACAAAAGCACTAAAGAGCAATGGATCTGCCCGGTGACCACCAAAAGCTTTTCAAAGCAGTGGTCGTTGGACACACTGCTCTAATACCACTTGTTGGTCCCACTAGTTAGATTAATTTCGGAAGCTTAAGTTAAATGTCTTTCAAAGTCTTTTACAAGAGAACAATAATCAACAAACAATAAGTAAAATAAAGCGATAAAGAACACAAGATTTATAGTGGTTCGGATAGAATATCCTACGTCCACTCTCCCTTATATCTAAGGGGTCTCACTATCAACCAACCACTCACTTACTTACTGGAATTTGGAAGTACCAGTTCCTTCTTACACCTCTTTAGATTTGACTTCAATCTAAAGATCAAACAGCCTACAACCTTGTCTGATAGATGAACAGGTTGAGGTTTCAATAACTCCTTAAGAGTAGATAAATATTATGAACAGTAAGAGTGCTTGGTATGAATCTCAAAAGCTTGGATAGACTTATGCGCGTATATAGTTTTTTTTTAGAGCTTTTTCTTGAACTGCACTCTCATATTTATAGAGGGGATTAGGGCTAGCCGTTGGAGGGCTAATCCAATCAGATCCTCTATATAAGGAAGCCTCAATCAATCAATTCCCTAATTGATTGATTTGGTTGGTGGGATCCTTGGATTGATTATCTTCAAATACTTTCCAATCCTGATCTTGTTGACTTGATTTGAATCACCAACGGTCAATAGCTTCCTCTGTCTATCTCTGATTCTCTCCAGAGAAGGCAAGACCAGACACCAGGCAACCTCGGTGTCTTCTGGTCCTCATCTGGTCAACAACCAGAATACTCAGTAGAATCAGGGGATCAAACTGAGCATCTTTTGTTCTACCAGACTCGTCTGGTCTGGGGAAGGTCCTCTGCCTCTGGTCAGATCTCATCTGGTGAAGTCTTCTGGTGGAGTCCTCTGGTGAAGTCCTCTGGTGGGGTCTTCTGGTGACTCTTCTGGTGAAGTCTTCTGGTCTGGCAATTCCCCCTAGACTAAGTCCTAAACTAGATCATCATCTGGCTAACAGGTCCAGATGGTCCTATTACATCTTCTGGTTTGTTTTAACTTATCAAAACTAACAACTTTTATCCTAACAGAAAAGCACTGAGAAAAAGAAAGAGCCTGAAAAGAAGAAAGACAATACTGAGAAAAAAGGAGAAACTCGCGAGAAGCCCAGGCAAATGAGTTTTGAAACATACACGCCTCTGTCTCTGCAGCCTACGGAGATGTTGGAGACTGTGGCAGAACATCCTAAATTCAGGTTCCCCCATTTCGCTAGAAAGGGTCCGCGACAGCCCAGGTCTAACCGATACTACCGATACCATAATGAGTATGGGCACGAGATAAACGACTGTAGACATTTGAAGGATGCCATTGAAAGATTGATACAAGATGGCCACTTGGTAGGGTTTGTGAAAAAGGAACGAGAAAGAGAAAGGGAGCAAGACAACAACAAGAGAAAAGATACTGAAGAAAGAGAAAAGAGGTGGCAGAGCCACCTCGGAAGGATGGCCCGGGCCACAAAAGGGGTTTATCCACATGATAGTAGGTGGACAAACCGATGGAGATTCACATCGGGCTAGGAGGGCTGCTGTGCGATCCGTTCAGAACTGGTGGGTTGGAGATATTCACGACGAAGAGGACATGAGTAGTCTGCCCAACATACAGTTTGGGCCCAGAGATGAGAGGTCAGTTTAGAGACCTCACAATGATGCCTTGGTGGTAACCACAGAGATTGGTGGTTACGATGTAGCCAGAGTATTTATCGCACTGGCAGTTTTGCAAATATACTGTTCCAAGATTGTTTTGTAAAAATGAATTTGAATGTGGAGCTTAGACCCAAGGATACGTCACTCTATGTATTCACTGGAGGTGCCATTCAGCCCAAAGGACAAATGTCACTTTAGGTCAAAATGGGGTGCCCACCTCTGGTCAAGGTTAAGATGGTAAATTTCTTAGTTGTGGATGCTCCCTCAGCGTACAATGTGATATTGGGGAGACCGTCTCTGAACATTTTTCAGGTGGTGGTGTCCACATACCACAAAAAGTTAAAATTCCTTGTTGGAGATGCAGTAGGAGAGCTTGCAGAAGATCAGATCTGCTCTCGCAAGTGTTACGTTGAAACTGTGAAGAAGGCTATTCATTCTTCCCCATGGAATGAAGGACGTGGAGATGACCCAGGGGGCAAAAGGATGAAGAGCACCGAATTGATGGAGGAAGAGCCAGATCTGCAGATCAGACCAGAGGAAGAGCTTATACCAGTATAGTTTTTTCCTAACAAATCTGGGTTCACTACCCGTATTGGAACGAAAATGAGAGATGACGTGGCTAAGGCCATTATTAATTGTTTGAGGAGGAATGCTGATCTCTTCGCATTTCAGCCTAGAGATTTATTGGGAATCGATCCCAAGGTAGCCTTGCATCGTTTGAATGTTGATCTAGAGGTCAGACCCATGAAGCAGAAATTAAGGCAGTTCGGGCCAGAAAAGGATAAAATAATCAGGGAAGAAGTTGAGAAACTTTTGAAAGCCAAGCATATTGAGGAGGTAAAGTATCCAGAATGGATGTCCAATGCAGTTATGGTGGCTAAGGGAAATGGGTCTTGGAGAATGTGTATGGGTTTTCGTGATTTGAACAAAGTTTGTCCAAAGGATCATTACCCTTTGCCAAGAATTGATCAGCTAGTGGATTCAACATCTGGCTGTGAGTTTTTATCCATGATGGACACGTATCAGGGATACCATCAGATCCAGATGGATCTTGAAGATGTGCCCAGAGCCAGCTTTGTAGTCTCTTGCGGCACCTATGACTATGTGAAAATGCCCTTTGGGTTGAAGAATACTGGTGCCACGTACCAGAGGATGGTGGATCTGGTTTTTCGAAAACAGATTGGCAGGAGTATGGAGGTTTGTGTGGATGATATGTTGGTCAAAAGCTTCAAATCTGAGGATCACGCTTCAGATCTAGAAGAGGTGTTCGGCGTGATCAGAGCCTATAACATCAGGCTTAATCCCACTAAATGTTCCTTTGGTGTGAGAAGTGGAAAATTCTTGGGGTATATGGTGACGCCTAAAGGAATTGAGGTGAACCAGGCAAAAGTAAAGGCGATCCTTGACATGCAACCGCCTAGAAATTTGAAGGAGGCTTAGAGGCTGAATGGACACATTACAACTCTGAGTAGATTCATCTCTCGCTCTGCGGAGAAGAGTTTACCGTTCTTTAAGATCTTGCGCAAAGGGTCCAGGTTTGAATAGGATAATGAATACCAGAAAGCATTTGAAGATTTATAGAAACATTTGACAGATCTGTCGGTGCTCACCAAGCCGGTACCAGGGGAGATTCTATACTTGTACTTCTCTATAGGAGAACAAGCTCTAAGCTCTGTTCTCCTCAGAGAGGAGGGGGTAAAGCAGATAACCATCATTATGTGAGCAAGGTCATTCAGGGACCGGAGGCGGCCCTGGCCGTGATGGTGACTGTGCTGAGACCATACTTTTTATCGCATAAAGTGGTTGTGAGAACTAACTTTCCCTTGAGACAGATAATGGGCAGACCTGATTTATTAGGAAGGATGGTGAAGAAGGTAGTAGAGCTGGGGGAGTACGACATCGAGTTCGAATCCAGAGGTGCTATCAAAACAAGGCTCTGGCTGACTTTATTCAAGAAACAACAAGAGCACAGGAACCAGAAATGTGGAAGGCTTATGTTGATGGATCATCATCCATTAACGGATGTGGAGCGGGGATTGTGATTATATCCCCCAGTGGAGAGGAACTGCAGTTTGCAGTGAAACTCGAATTTAAGACCTCAAATAATGAGGCTGAATATGAGACTTTAATCGGAGGAATGCAGATGTTGTGGGAGTTGGGTGCACAGAGAGCAATTGTGCATTCTGACTCTCAGCTGGTTACTCAACAACTGTTGGGAGCCTATGAGAAGAAGAACAAAAAGATGGCCAAATACGCAGAATTGGCTGGGCAGTTGAGAGTGGATTACTATTTGCCAACTCTCATCAGAGACGCAAAGGATCTGGTTAGGAAATGTGATAAGTATCAGAAGAATGACCGAGTGATTCATGTCCCAGCAGAGGAATTGGGGGTCATTTACTCACCCTGCCCTTTCGATAAGTGGGGAATTGATATTGTTGGAAAGTTCCCCACGGCATCGAGAGGGAGAGCTTTCTTGATTGTGGCGGTGGATTATTTCAGTAAATGGGCAGAAGCTGAAGCTGTGAGGAGGATTGATGAGGCAGCTGTTATTAAATTGCTCTGGAAGAATATATGTTGCAGATTTGGGATACCAAGAATCTTAGTATCGGACAATGGAACACGGTTTGCTTACTCTGCAGTTCAGAACTGGTGTTTAGAGTTGAAGATTCGGCAAAGATTTATCTCTGTGGCTCACCCACAAGCTAACGGGCAAGTAGAGGTCACTAACAGAACTATTGTGAATGGCATAAGAACCAGACTTGAGAAAGCTGGTGGAAATTGGGTTGACGAACTAGACTCCGTCCTCTGGGCTTATAGAATAAGCCCGAAAACTGCTACAGGTGAATCTCCTTTCAACCTTGTGTATGGATCCATAACTGTCATCCCTGCTGAGGTTGGAATGGAGACCCATAAAATTCTGAGTTATGATGAGAAACAAAACTCAGAGCTGATCAGGGAGAATCTTGATATGATCGACGAAGAGCGTGAGATAGCTCACCTCAGATCAGAGCGCTACAAGAGCCAGATGAAAGCTGCTTATGACAAGTGAGCTAAAGTGAGAAAATTTAGAACAGGAGATTTTATTTTGTGCAGAGCCGATGCGTTAAAACTCACTGGAAAACTAGAGCCGAACTGGGAAGGTCTGTATGTGGTAACTCGGGTTTTAGCTGAAGGTGCTTACGAAATGACAGATCAGAGTGGAAGGAAGATGTCACGCCCGTGGAATGTTAACAATTTAAGGAAGTATTATGTTAAAGCAGAGTAGATTCAGACCCTTTACTTATTATCGGTATTCAATCAAGCTTTGGAAGCACTGAATGTTTGCATTTTCGTAATTTGAAGAGTTCAATTAAAAAACCGTCAGAGCCACCTTTCACTACTCTGACGGATCCCTATCAGATCAATGTGAAAAAATTGATGTCTCTCAGATCTACACCCCATGAGTCTTAAGAATAAGCACGGGTTGCATCTGAGAGACGACTTATTTTCGAATTCCAGCTTACATCCTGATGTAGGCTAAGCCAGAGATGGCTTCACACCATCAAGTTTGTGAAAGAATGACACTCATCAGGGGAGAAGCTCTGAGTAGAGCTTGTAAAGAGCTCCAGAGCCGGAACGTACAAAGGCCGAGAGATAGGCAAAAAAAGGGGCTTACTCGCATATACATACCTTCAATGGTGTGTTAACTCGATATGAACATATTTAGTCCAGAGCTAGTCACGGCTCTGGGGTAATCGTCTCTGAATCGAGACCAAAACTATGAAAATATGTCTGATGTAGGCTCTGCCAGAGTTGGCATACTACATCAGTTATAAAGAAAGAAGTTACTTGTCAGAATAACAAGCCCTGGGCAGAGCTTGCAAAACTGAGCCGCAGAGCTTATAAAAATAATAATAGTCTAATAAAAGTCTGAATAAATTCTTACTACCTTGGGAGTGATGCCCAATGCTTTTGGAACGTATCTCTCCAGAGCCTATTTAGGCTCTGGAACTGGTAACAATGAACGAACAAAGGACTAAGTGTTAATCAGTCATGAGCTCTTTAATAACATGGAGCATTATCTTTTCCTCTTATGTCGTTTGAGCAATGGAAGAAGAATACAATACAAATATCATTTTCCCATCTCTGGATTAATGGCATAAATAACCCAGAGATATCAAGAATAATATGTACTACTTGATGTATTAATATCAGCCATATGGGACACTTGGCAGCACCACACAAGTCTGTGGTCCTAGTGGTCCCTAAACAAATTAGGGCAACACTAAGAGATTGTATGCCCCTCAGAGACAAAAATATAAATACCCTCTCCCTTCACCATTTCAAGGTATCTTCTAACCTAAAATCACACATCTTGACTGCATTTTATTACTATTTTCCTTCCATGACAATCTGACTGTCTTGAGCATCGGAGGACCGACGCCGGAGCCCCCTCCGGCCCGGTTTTGTGCAGGTCTCCACCTAAGCTCTCGGTTGCTGCTGGAGAGCCATTTTTTTAGAAGATCCAGAGGCGATCTGGAGCTTGTGGGCATCCTCAAGAAATGCTTTCTTATCTATTTGATTCTTTGAATATTGTTGATGTGCTTCATTTTTCACTCATCAGCTAGCGCAGTCTATGGGAAATCCGGGCTGAGACGTGAGGATTTTCGCAAAATTGGGTGAATTCTTGTTGAATACAAGAGATCCGTCCCAGAAATTCATCAAGAAAACCCAACAAATTAAAGCTAAGTTTCCAGTCTTTCTGAGCTTTGCTACGCTAATAATGATAATCTTGTGCCTATTATTAGCTTTATTTCTGAAATTGCCCAGAATTGTTTCGTAGGTTAGAATTTCAAAATCATCTTCCTGTAATTATTTGGTCTATGGATTAAATTCCAAGAACAAAATTAAAGGGTTGTAGCCCATGTTTAATAATTTTTCCCGTCTTCACGACTAGGGTAAGGTTGTACGCTGATAAATCGAGCAGAGCCATGACACCAACGGGGACCGGCCGCCATCGTACCGCTCTTGTCATTCCTGGCCGATGGTGGATCTAGCCGTGATGGGCTCCACCATGGAGCCCCCCTTTTTTTTCACGTGATGTCGCCTCGACACAGCAGGACCAGCGCAGCCGCAACACCTGGTTCTCAGAATTGTAGTCTCGTGCTCGGCGTCTCGATCTGGTGGCCGTGAATGACCCATCGAGTGTCGCCGCTGCCTTGCCGGCGGGATCTGCCTCCGTGGACGAGGCGTTGTACCATGCGCATTGTCCAAAATTGAGCGTACATCGGTGAAGTAACCCCTGTTATCTAGTCCTTGATATTAGGCGTTGCCTGTGATTCAGGTTCCGGAGTAGCAACTTCGAATATGGTGGGCAGAGGTAATTTCCCTATTTTCTCCTATAATTAATTAACTCCCAGTATATGGGCTGAGAAATCAAAAGGCCCTGTTTAGGCAGAATAGCTAATCTTGGTCATTTGCTTTGCTGTTAATTGCTCTACTTGGTGACTTGCTTTGCTGTTAATCAATATATTTTGTGAAACTAAGGATGATTTAACTATATCACTAAATGGATGGAACAGTGAGAATCCCATCGTGTGGGGAGTGGATAACCAATGGTTTTCTGTTTTTCATGATTTGCTTAGATGAAAATGCAGTGAAATGGATACATGTTATGTGTAGTGCCGTGTATTTATGGATTGTAACTGATAAAACTTTCCAACGAGAATGGAAAATAGATATTCGAGGCATGTGTTTTCCTCTTTAATGCCTGTGTGTATACATGTGTGCATACACTTATTTGTTTTCTCGGAATTTTGAATTGGAATGGTGATTGTGATATAATGAAGAAATGTGAGGTATGCACACCACATGTTTGATTATATGCCCAATATGCCCAAGAGAATAAAAGGGTTGAAGGAGTTGTTGGAACAACTGTACAAAGATATGTGAAAGCATTTTCTAAGATGTATATACATGAATATATGTGCATTCATGAAGTTGACATGGGTTATGTTCGTATTACCCTGTATGTTTATCGATAATGCTCGTCTAACATGTTAGCTCATTAATTTACTCGAAGCATGATAGTAATAATATGAAGGATGAATCATGATTCGACTTTGATATGTGATATGCTAGTGAATGCTTGTGCTTGGATATCCCTTTTTAGAATTTAGATTGAATTGATGCATTTGGTGATAATGAATAATGCTTGATACAATATTTGAGACAAGTCTTGTTATTTCTATGCTTGAAAACATGGTGTGATTAGTCCGTAATGAGGGAGAGTATGCTATGCCCATTACGTGTTTGATTAAATGCTCAAGAGAATAATTGAGTGGAAGAAATTTTTGCTAAAATTATTACGCAAAGTGTGTGAAAGTATTTTTCTAGAGTTAAAATAAATATTGCAGCGGACATGTGTGATTCAGTGTGTTTAGCTTTGTTGAGATATATGCTTGATTAGCATGAGATGAATGCGTATATATGTGCATATGTATGTGAACATGAGAACTACTTGGCTAACTATGAATTTGAAATTTGCGTGATATAGAGCTTTTTTTAGCCCAATGTGATTACTATTGAAATGTGAGTATAAGACCATGAGGTCCCAAGTTTATGATGGTGGAGTTAAAGAACCACCAAATATGCACGTACGCATGAATATATATTTGTATGCATGATAGGACTTAACTTCTGCCAGCAATAGAAAGTGGGTGAGTATGACAATTGGCTTCGCTTATCAAATTTTATGCCTCCTGGATTAACTCAAAGAAGATGTTGATTTTTTGTATATGATCTCTTGAATCGAATGGTGTAAATATTGATGCTTCGTATCCCCGATATGGGTTCAAAGCTAGAATGAGTTGTTTGATCGCAAGATAAAATAAAATATGTCTGTATGAAAATTTAATCCAACCGTGAGGGCCTTTGAGCTCATTTTGCGATTTATGCTTATAATTCATTTTTTCTAAGAAGATCTTGATATGATAAATGATTAGTCCTTTCGAATGAAAATAATTCGACTCCTAATAATTTTGTTTTTTTTCTCTGAGGAAAAATGCTTATGATCTTCGCATTGAGGAAAATGCGAATGTTCAAGGAAAACTCACGGAAAGATTAATTCTGCTCCACTAAGAAGAGGGGGTGTGGAGTCCATGGTTAAACGGACTCTGTCAGTTCACGCCTAATAATCCAAGATAAGTGTTTCAGCTTCCTATTATGTGGCCTGAAATTGATGTATTGTTTGAAAAATGATGAATGAATTGATTCATGAGTTATTCAAAATTAATTTTGAAAATAAAAAATTAAGTTCATATAAGAAATATGAATTTTGCATGAGAACATGTGTTAGGTCTGTTATAAACAATCATTTTTCTAACTGATATGTTGTGAAGATGCATCAAATATGTTAAGATCTGCATCAGTAGTGGTTTCGTGGATGAAACCTTGTGAGGTTGCATGAAGTATGCCAAAATTTGCATTAGTTGCTCTTGTTTAATAGATATACTATGATGATAAACTAAGTGTGATTGAATTCATGTGAATATGCTTTTTCGAAGATGCCTTGATGAAAATATGAGTAGATATATACTTTGATCCTCATGAGAATACTCTTCCCCTTAGCTAATTTTGGGAAAAAATATGTCGAGTGCTTGCCGAAAATGTGTAATAGCATTCTTTTGAAATTTTTGTACTCCATACTGTGATGGTTAACATAAGAGCATGTGATAAATATCGTATCGACGTGTTTTCCTCGTTAAATGTATTAGGAAAATGTGATTTTATCCGTGTAAAAATTTACAAGGGTCCCAAAAGATGTTATTATGATTCTTGAGGAACATGTTATGCTATGATCTCTGCTGAGAGCTTTTATAAAAATTTAGTCTCTTGAAAAGTTATCTCTGTCTTTACAACCACCTTTTTCTTCCGGAGATGTCGGCGAAAATGGGGTAAGCATGTGATGATTAATATGTGTTCTGTGAAAACCATGAACTAAGCTGTTATTTGTTCTATGGCTCTCAGACATGACAAATCATACACCACGAGATCTGGAAAAGGATTTTGACGACACCACAACTGCTCCTATGGGTACTCCAACGAGCACGAATGTGGCAGGAGGCTCGAACGCCTCAGAAAATGTGACCACTCCCGCGGTCACGATAGTGGATGAAGAATATCCAAAGATAACACTGACTAAGTATAGTTCAGCTCTGATTCTGTTAATAGTGGAACAGTTGCGTACATTGATTAAGAGTGCAGTTGATCAGGCTGTGGCAGAAAGGACTCCCACCCGGGGAGCTCCTCAGTGTTTGAATATGAACGGATTTAAGGCCCCGAGTGCGCCTTGTCTTAGAGTCTTCAATGTGGCTCAGGATGATAGGGTCTGGATGCCCGTCCATTGTCTTCTCCTCCTGGAGATGTCCAGCGGGAGAACAATGTGAGAACCCAAATTTAGGCCCAGAGCATGCCTACTCTCCCGGAGACGTCCCGGAGAGAACCAGAATTGGCAGACCAGCTGCCGGTGGGAAAACCACCAAGAAGAAAAAATAGATTTGAATGTATTACGGGCGCTTGATGTACCCAGATTTCAGGCCCCGAGCGCGCCTTGTCCTAGAGTCTTCAATGTGGCTCAAGACGATAGGGTCTGGATGCCCAGAAATTATCTGTTGTCTTCTCCCTCGAAGACGTCCCTGAGGAGAACAATGAGATAACCCAAATTTAGGCCCAGAGCGTGCCTACTCTCCCGGAGACATCCCAGAGAGAACCAGAATTGGCAGAGCAGCTGCCGGTGGGATAACCATCAGGAAAGTGAGAACAAATTTAAGGGGTGCAGCCCCAAGAGAAGCCAGAGCAACTGTCAGGGCCGACTAAGTTATGGGGTAGAAACCTAACCTGGCTGAGTATGAGCATATCAGATAAGAATTGCAATTTGTAAGACTCGGATTCAGAACTTACATCTTGTCAATCTGAGCACAAGCTACGTATGGATCACAGCCGAAATGTGATAGAGAATTTATGCCTTATGAGGCTTAGCACAAAGCATAGGCAGAATTTGGAAAACGAATTTACATCCTATCAGTCTTAACACTAGTTAAGCAGGGATAACATTTGTAGGCGTGAGCCTTGATTAAAGCCGAGATATGAACACTGATTCATAACAAAATTAGAATTACACTTTATAGGTCTTGTTAAGAAACAAGCATAAGTTTTTTGATAGAGTTTTATCTGTTGTAAATCTAGAAGATTTGATGTGGACATTACTAATGGACCAAGAAACTCAATGGGCTTTATATCTTAGACTAGGGTTTTATTCTTATAAATAGACTATTGTATTCATTATTATAATTACCTCATACACAAGATCATTAGTGAAACTCCTGGCTTGGATCGCCCCCAGACGTAGTCGTTCCCGACGAACTGGGTCAACAAATCCTGTCTCTTTAATTTACGCACTTATTTACAACACGTTATCAGCACGAGACTCTACCCGAGATTGAACGGTACGCCCTAGAATTAATTCTTTATAAATCATATGAATTAATTCCCGTACTGAATTATTTGATCCATGTGTTACATGATTTATATGCTCGTATATTACTAATTCGATTTGTTCTTAGGTTTGCAATTAATTGAATCATATGTGTACATCGAATTAAAAATTATTTTATTCTTGGATTGAGACCGAAAAATGAGCAATGGCCGCCTGCCGAGCCCGAACGGACGTTGCCGCCAACCGAGCACTGCTGCATACATGACTGCGGCCCCTGTGCGCCGCAGAGTCGGCATCGCAGCCCCGTGCACCGCCGCGCGATGCGGCCCTAAGCGCCGCTGCGTGAGCGCAGCTTCTCCCGTGCGCCGCCGCTCGATTGCGGCCCCGTGTACACGACCGCGACCCCTGTGCGCCGCTGAGTCGGCATCACTGCCCCGTGCACCACCACGTGATGCGGCCCTGAGCGCCACTGCGCAAGCGCAGCTCCTGCCGAGCGTCGCCGCTTCCTCACGGCCCTTAGCACCGCCGCTCCATCACGGCACCACCCTCCCTCGCGGCCCGATTCGCGACCAGAGGGGAACCCAGAAAAATCGGCCCCGATCGCGCCTGTAGAACGCGATCGGGGGTAGGAGTTGCGTACCGCGATCACCCACGCCAGTCGCGACCCATAGGCGCGACTGGCCCCGATTTTCTGATTTTTTTTATTTTTCTTTGTTTTTTGGTTCTCTCCTCTTGCTATGTGCAACATGCACGACTTTCGTGCACTTTTTGTCACACGTAGCGCTATCCCCCCCCCCCCCCCCCCCCCCGAAATTTTATGAAAACCTGATCTAACTTCAGTTTCGTATCATAAAATTTATGTTTTAATCCTGAAAATATTTCGTTAAATTACATTAATATACATGAAATATTTAGCCTTATGAATATTTCCCCTGTCTATTAAATCGTATATTTTCCTAGAAATTATTTTCATGTGATTTTCGTTCCTTAATTGTTTATGCATGTATATGTGATTTAATTTTCCTACGCGCATTACTTATCTCGCACATAGTTTATTTTTTATAGTCCGCACATCATGCCCGGGTAGGCGGGGCCCGATATTTGCCGGACCGTAAATTTATGTCTTGGGTAGACTGCGCCCAATACTTGCCCCTATGTGCTTTAGAGTAATTAAATGAATCCTTGTTTTCCCCCGTTGTCAATGAATTTCGTCATCCCCCTTACAATGTCGCTTTTATTAATTGTAGTGAATTATGTCTGACATCACTATGAAAGAATTCGATGAGCTTGCTCTCGATGGTAGCAATTACCCGACATGGATGCTAGATGTAGAATTCCATCTAGCCTCAAATAAGTTGAGCGAAGCCATCATGGAAGGTTCAAACTCTACTAACGCCCAGAAGGCGAAAGTGTTGATTTTTCTTAGGAACCATATGAATGAAGGTCTGAAATTTCAATATATCACACAAAGGGACCCCGAAATATTGTGGAGGTCCCTGAAGGAACGTTTCCAACAACAAGATTATATACTCCTCCCTGCATCACAATACGAGTGGTTGAACATCCGTTATCGAGACCTTAAGTCGATAACGGAGTACAACTCTGCATTACAGCATATTGTAACCAATCTGATCCAGAATTCTGTATCAAAGTTCCACGCTAGCAACCCTGTACTCCAGTAGCAGTATAGGGCCAAACCCTTGTTTGGTCGCAACCGTGGAAGGGGGAGAGTGAGTAAGAAGTTCTGGACTAATGGCCGAAGTCATAGTTCATTCGGTGGACACAAAACCCGGTTTTCCACTCCACAAAAACCTAGCTCTCAAAGCATGATTGAGCAGTCCTACTTCAGATGCGGATGCAAAGGCCATTGGTCACGCACGTGTCATACTCCCAAACACTTGGTCGAGGCTTACTTAATGATGCAGAAGGACGACAAGGGAAAGGCTCCCGTTTATAAACCTAAAGACGACAACCTGCCTGAAGCAGAATTTGATTAAGACAACGATGATCTCTTGAGCCCGTAGCTCGAAATTGAGGAGACAACGGTAGATTCACGTATTTAATTAATTCTAGTATTTTATTTTCTGAATAAAATAATTTCACGTTATGTTTTTGGATCCTTTTTTCGGATATTTTATTTTATGAATGAATTTATCATTTTTAGCTTTGATGTGTTTACCTTAATAGATGTCCATATATTTATTTGGATATTACTGTTCTCATTTATGGCTTGTAAACAAACCAACTACTAGGTTTGGACTATTTCCTCTTGCATGATGGATGTCCATAGTGATTTATGTTTGGTAGATAGCGCCACCACACATACGATCCTAAAAGATAGGAAGTATTTTCATAATTTGATTGAACGTAATGGGAGTATAACTACAATAGCCAATGATAGTATGTTGATAGTGGGCTCCGGGAGAGCTTCCATTGTCCTCCCCATGGGTACCGAACTCATAATCGATAATGCTTTATTGTTTTCACAATCTAAGCGTACCCTACTCAGTTTTAGGGATATTAGGATAAACGGGTATCATATTGAAACTAAAATCGAGAACGATAATGAATACCTTTTGATGACTATTTCTCGAGGTAACCGTAAACAAGTTATAGAAAAACTTCATTCCTTCTCCTCCGGTTTGTACTATTCCTACATCCGGCCGTCTAGTTCCCATCTAGCGATGAGTATGAAATTCTATGACCCAAATTCCTTTAAATTATGGCATCAGCGGTTAGGTCATCTGGGACAAACAATGATATGTAAAAATTCTATCTAATTCAATTAGTCATAATATTTCGAATAATAGAATCCCTCCTGTTGATAAATATATCTATGATGCATGTTCTAAGGGTAAGTTAATAATACGCCTGTCGCGCACTAAGGTTGGACTAGAGTCTCCGGTTTTCCTTGAGCAAATTCAAGGAGATATTTGCGGACCGATTCACCCAGCATCAGTACCATTTCGTTATTTCATTGTCCTTATTGATGCCTCCACTAGGTGGACATATGCATGTTTGCTGTGTACCCGCAATCAAGCTTTTACGAAGCTCATTGTGAAGACTATCGAGCTTAGAGCTCAATTCCCGGATTATCCAATCAAATCGATTCTCATGGATAATGCAGCTGAGTTCAGCTCGAATGCCTTTAGAGATTATTGTATGGCCCTGAGAATTAAAGTGGAGCATTCGGTCCCCTACGTCTATACCTAAAATGGTCTTGTTGAGGCGCTAATAAAACGTATCAAACTTATCGCGAGACCATTGCTTATGAACTCCAAACTACTCACTTCATGCTGGGGGCATGCAGTCCTACATGCATCGCACTTAATCCAAATCCGTCCAACTGCATATAATGATCATTCCCCCCTACAGTTAGTGCGTGGGAAAGAACCTAGTATTTCCTATCTGCGTATTTTCGGATGTGTGGTATACGTTCCAATAACGATACCAAAGCGGACCTCTATGGGCCCACAAAGGAAACTCGGTATTTACGTCGAATTTAACTCTCCATCCATCGTGAAATACCTCGAGCCTTTATCCGGGGATCAATTAATGGCCCGGTTCGCTAATTGCACGTTCGATGAAGATTACTTCCCGACATTAGGGGGAGATCCAAATTCAAAATTGAATGAATGCCGGGAGAGCTTATGTGGAACGTAAGTAATCTTCAGTATCTAGATCCACGCACTAATCAATCTGAACTAGAAGTTCAGAAGATCATTAACTTGCAAAACTTAGCAAATAATCTGTCAGACGCGTTCACTGACCTTAGATGTGTAACTAAATCGCATATACCTGCAGTAAATGCTCCCCAAAGGGTTGAGGTCCCAAGAAAAATGAGTACTCATGCCCCCACACGCCAAAAGCGTAAGGGACCCTCAAGAGATAGTAACGCACCTAAACGAAAGGCTAGCAAATCTGGTCAGTCTAGAAGAGATCCGTCTAGATAACTCCAAGTCTCTAGGAGACGAGAGTCCTAGTGATGAAGCACGTGCACAAAATATTCCATGCACTAGGACCGTGAAACGACCAGACCCAGATACAATGGGAAATGAGGAAGGTCTGGTTGACGTAAACGTCGAAGTCTCTGTGAACTTCACAGATACGGGAGAAACATACAATAGAAATATTACTGTCGTCGATGATACATTTGCAGCGTCAATCGCCCTTTCCATTATAAATGATCTAGATCCAGAACCCAAAACAATCGCCGAGTGTTGGAAGCGCTCCGATTGGGTTAAATGGAAATATGCAATTAATGCAGAGCTCGCATCACTTAACAAAAGACAAGTATTTGGCTCTATCATTCGTACACCTGCGCACACTATCCCCATAGGATATAAATGGGTATTTGTACGAAAATGAAATGAGAACAATACTGTGGAGAGGTATAAAGCGAGGCTTGTAGCACAAGGGTTTTTGCAGAGACCCAGGATTAATGGACGTAGTAACCGCGTACTTATACGGATCACTAGATGCCGACATTTACATGAAAATCCCCGATGTATTTAACATTCCTCAAATGAGGGATGGTGAAAACTGTAATATGTATAACATACAACTACAAAAGTCGTTGTATGACCTGAAGCAATTGGGCCTCATGTGGTACAACCGACTTAGTGAATCCCATCAGAAGAAGGGATACACATTCGATAAAGCTTTTATTGGGACATTGTCAGTTTTGATTAAGATCCCAAAGCCCCTGAAAAGATGTTTGCATTTGTTTGTCAGGCTAGTCTTGGTTAGGACTTGTACTTAGTCATTTTACAATTCATAGGTACTCAGTAAGAGGAGCACTTACTGATGACAATCAAGACTCAGAGCCTGAAGACGAAGTTTACCATCCTGAGCTTATGGCAGTCTCCTAAGCTGGCTGAGTAAGTCTCGGTGATGAAGAGTATGACCCTGAGGTCAGTACTACTCAGTCCTGAAGGGAACAGGATGAAACTGAGTTATTGGGAAGACTTGGAGTAGAGCCAAGCAATGCAAAAAAAATGTCAGCGTCAGGACAAGACCGGTGAGCCCAAGACAAAATGAACTTAATAAGACAAGTCTGAAGCTCAGGAATAAGTTCTGACATTCTCACCAACCTGATGACGTGGACCAATCCGAGAAGGACACACATGTACGGAACCTGACAAGAAGACTGAATTCAGACTGCATGTTCAACGGGCAAGCATTTAATGTGCATTTAATGCAACTACCAAATCCATGCAAGGACGGCTGCTGCATGAAGATATGTCTGTTTGAAGCCACTCTACATTGATGACTTGAAGGTTATCTCTCCAACGGATAGTTTTTCAAATCACCTATATATACAGAAGACCTTGAACCCATTCAAGGTTACGGGAAATTTCCAAGCCAGAAATTACTCAAGCTCTCAAGCACTCTAAGCATTCAGCTTAGAAGAAGCACTCGAAACCATCTAAATTTCCTAAGGGTTTCTTAGTTACTGAGAGTTATTCTGTATTCCAAGAGCGAACTAGCATTATCTTAAGCTTAGAGAGATTATCCAATCCTTAGCATAGCTTTGCCTTGTAAGGATAATCTCAACCTAGTTGGAATCCAAACTGAAACCAAAACCCTAAGTTAGGTTTGTTGGGAGTAAGTCAGTTAGTGAGTTAGTAAGTGGAGTTTGTGTAGATCAGTGAGGTTAGCTGGTCTTGGTGCACCTTGGCACGTTAAAAACAAGAATCCCTTGAGTGGATTTCCTGTTAAATCAGGCCGTGGACGTAGGAGCTTGAGTCTCTGAACCACGTTAAACTCCCTGTGTTCTTAATCTGAAGAGGACGATTTTCTTGTCATCCAGGAAGAGGTGGAGCTGGATGAACATCTGATGGGTGGTGTGATTGAGAACACCCATAGGGGTAATGCCACTGAATGCGTATCTAAGTGCTGGCCCGGACTTAATAGGTACAAGGAGCTGCTGGCAAATGTGATTGAATTGAAAGTTTGGTTGGAGTTCAAACAATCGAATATGCAAGAGCAACATTTGCTGGTGGATGCTCGTGGCTGTGAGCACTGGGAAACTGAGGAGGCCAGGTTGTGCTCCTACTTTGGACTGACTAGCTGGCTTCAACTGCTCAACTTCGATAATCTGAAGGAGCTAGTCAACAGCCTGATGTCCAAGAGCAAGGCTGACATCCTATCTGAGGATGAGGAGGACAAGGAGGATGATGAAGATGCTCAGGGTGGAGCATTGGAGAAGGCTGTGGAGGAGACAGCAAGGGAGGTTGATGGTATGGACTCTGAGCCTCAGGCTCAGGGGGAAGGTGAGAAGGACACTGGTGCCAAGGGTGGACCAGTGGCTGAGGATGTTTTGAACATCTCAGCCGCCGATGAGACATCTGTCGATGAAGGGATTCCCTGCCCTGAGACAAGGGAGAAAGATGTTTAAGCGTCTAAGGAGACTCCCAGTTTCGAGGGACAAGTTCCTAAGGTTCTGACTTCCATCATAGGTTTCGAGATGTTTAGGCTGAGCCTGAGCAGGCGGCCGTGACCACTCCACAACTGCTTTCAGTGCACCCTGAAGAGGGGACTGAAGATGCAGGGGCTGATAAGGGAAAACAGCCACTCATTGATGAGGCCGTTGAGGAAAATGAAGATCCAGATGTTGTTATAACCGGGGTTGGCCGTGCTGAGTTTACAAGCATTGTGGAGGTCAAGACGGAGAAAACCATTGAAAATCTAGCTGAACTTCAGGAGGAAGTAATGAGGCTAAGAGCTGAAAATGAGGAAGACTCCAAGACCCTGGGGAAACACATAAGGTGGACGAAGTCAGCCTACAACACCTTTGCCAACAGGGAGCTGATTTTACTAAAGAGAACGATGACTGACACGACCAAGTCAGTGAGGAATGAGCGGAGGAGAACGAAGAAGATGCTAAGGCAGACCTTGAAGCAACTAGCTGAGAAGGATGAGCAAAGGAAGGAGGATCTCGATCAGGCTGTGGAGAAGCTTGCAGCTCAGGCTGGAGCACTATTCACTCAGGCCATCTCTGGCTCAGCCTCAAAGTTGGAGCTGGAGTCAGAACGCTTTGCTCAGACTTCCAAAGATATTGCTGCGAGGCTGACTCAAGCAGATGAACGATCTGCTCTGGTGGAGGAGAAGATTGAGAAGGCTGAACAAAGACTCCAACTCTCCATGGAGGTCTTTGAGAAGAAGGTGAACGCTGCAATCAGTTCCGTATCATTTGCAGGGACTTGTATCTCGATGGGAGTTAAGCTACTGAAGAAGGGAATTAATGATGTCCATTCTCTAGCCTCCTTCGTAATCAACAGCGGATCTGACGCATTCCCATCCGGGGCCAATGATGATGCCAAAAAGGGGGAAAAGAAGAAGAAAAGATCCCGCCCTGAGGCATCGGAGGCAGTCAACCAAGGCGAAACAGTTCAAGCCAATCCTGAAGCCGATCCTGAAGGAAATGTGCTGAGGGTAAGAAAGTCAGCAAGGTTGGCGGCAGTGGAGAAAGAAGGAGAAGATATTGTTGCCAGGCTGAGGGCGGAGGCAGCAAAGACAAAGGCTGATGAACCTTCCAAGCAACCTGAGCCAGTTCAGAAGTCTTCTCCCATGAGCTCAAGGAAGAACCCCATCACTTACTCAGCTGAGGCAGTGGCGGAGTTATGCGCTGAAGCATGGGGAGATCCTTCTGAGAAATCTGAGGCTGTGCGCAGAGCTGAAATTGCTCAAAAGGAGAAGATGCGCATCTTGGAAGAGAAGGTTGAAAAGCTGACTGACATCACTGAGCTTCAACAAAGAGAACTGGATGATGCGGTGATCAGTCTGCTAAGGAGGAAGAAGGCGAAGCCTGAGCCTAGGAAGTACAGAAAAAGGCCAACAGTTAGGAAGTCATCAATTCTTCAAGTCAGTAGGCCAGAATCAGGAATAAGGGAAGCTTATGTCGATGAGTTCGTCTCAGAGGCACTGAAGGAGTTTTGGACTGATGCAAATGATGAGTTTGTGAAATTGTGGTATGTTGTGAAGAAGTGGGGCGACACTGACGATATCAATGCCCACTTCACTGACTACATGATGGACAATCATCCTGAGTTGTTCCAAAAGATCTTGGAGGAGGCTGATGCAGCTCAAGTCCAAGTGAAGGCTCCTGAGTTCACCATTCGAGCTCCTCCCTTAGTTCCTGGAACTCGGAAGCACAACACAAAGGCCATTATGATGGAAGTCTTGAAAATTGCCAAAGCTGAAGGATATGTGAACCAACCTAGAAGACTTGACGAGCTGAAGGCAAGAGTCTATGCTGGATATGGACTCGAACCTGAAATGAGATTAGTCTAGGAGTTCATTACCTCTTTGTAATAGATTAGATTCATTGTAACCACTTTCATATCATTCAATGAAATCTATTACTTTTGCCCACAGACAAAAACTCATTGTCTTTTTGGCTGTTGTTTAAATTTTGTACCTTATCAAGAAATGCTCTAACACTGTCTTATCTTATAGATAGGTCTTTATATTTCCTCTAAGTGTTTTGAGGATCTTTTCAGTGTTTTGGCATCATAAAAAAGGGGGAAATTGTTGGGACATTGTCAGTTTTGATTAAGATCCCAAAGCCCCTGAAAAAGATGTTTGCATTTGTTTGTCAGGCTAGTCTTGGTTAGGATTTGTACTTAGTCATTTTACAATACACATGTACTCAGTAAGAGGAGCACTTACTGATGACAATCAAGACTCAGAGCCTGAAGACGAAGTTTACCATCCTGAGCTTATGGCAGTCTCCTAAGCTGGCTGAGTAAGTCTCGGTGATGAAGAGTATGACCCTGAGGTCAGTACTACTCAGTCCTGAAGGGAACAGGATGAAACTGAGTTATTGGGAAGACTTGGAGTAGAGCCAAACAATGCAAAAACAATGTCAGCGTCAGGACAAGACCGGTGAGCCCAAGACAAAATGAACTTAATAAGACAAGCCTGAAGCTCAGGAATAAGTTCTGACATTCTCACCAACCTGATGACGTGGACCAATCCGAGAAGGTCACGCACGTACAGAATCTGACAAGAAGACTGAATTCAGACTGCATGTTCAACGGGCAAGCATTTAATGTGCATTTAATGCAACTACCAAATCCATGCAAGGACGGCTGCAGCATGAAGATATGTCTGTTTGAAGCCACTCTACATAGATGACTTGAAGGCTATCTCTCCAACGGATAGTTTTTCAAATCACCTATATATACAGAAGACCTTGAACCCATTTAAGGTTACGGGAAATTTCTAAGCCAGAAATTACTCAAGCTCTCAAGCACTCAAAGCATTCAGCTTAGAAGAAGCACTCGAAACCATCTAAATTTCCCAAGGGTTTCTTAGTTACTGAGAGTTATTCTGTATTCCAAGAGCGAACTAGCATTATCTTAAGCTTAGAGAGATTATCCAATCCTTAGCATAGCTTTGCCTTGTAAGGATAATCTCAACCTAATTGGAATCCAAACTGAAACCAAAACCATAAGTTAGGTTTGTTGGGAGTAAGTCAGTTAGTGAGTTAGTAAGTGGAGTTCATGTAGATCAGTGAGGTTAGCTGGTCTTGGTGCACCTTGGCACGTTAAAAACAAGAATCCCTTGAGTGAATTTCCTGTTAAATCAGGCCGTGGACGTAGGAGCTTGAGTCTCTGAACCACGTTAAACTCCCTGTGTTCTTATTGCTTTGATATTGTGCATGCTTGCTATATTGCTTATTCATTCATTGCATTCGGTTTATCAGGCTTGAATCAATCAGCCTGATCCTTAAAAAGAACACTGCCCTACTAACCACTATTCAGTTCTGAGTAAAACAAGTTTTTCAGAAAGCAAACTAAACAAGACTTTAAACTTTCAGGGCTCACACTTTTCCGCACTGAACTTGAACTGATAGTTAGCCAACTGACCCGCACCAAGTGTAGTCAGTAGGTGTGTTATCAGCTCCTAGTTCTTTACCACTCTGAGTAAAGGGGACTCAGTCAGGTTTTAAGTTTGAAAATTGGTATACGTGTATTCCCCCCCCCCATACACGTATTCCTCAGTCTTGTACCGGGACCAACAGCTTTCCCATGCGTATTCATGAAGAAATTGCAAGATGGTTTTACATCATATCCGTCTATGTTGATGACCTAAACATAATCGAAACATGCAAAGACATTGAAGAAGCCAGTTCAATCTTGAAAGCTGAATTCGAAATGAAGTCCTTGGGTAAAACCAAGTACTGCCTCGGCTTGCAGATCGAGCACCTCCCAGAAGGAGTCCTTGTTCATCAGTCGACCTACGTAAAGAAGGCATTGGAGAGATTTCACATGGATAAATCTCATCCACTTAGCACCCCTATGGTTGTTCGATCACTCGAAGTAGATAAGTACCCATTTAAACCAAGAGAAGATTCAGAAGAAATTCTGGGGCCAGAAGTTCCTTATCTTAGCACTGTTGGAGCATTACTCTATCTCGCAAATTGCACCCGGCCGAACATTGCATTTGCTGTCAATCTGCTTGTGAGATATAGCGCTTCTCCTACGAGGAGACATTGGAATGGTGTTAAGCACGTTCTACGGTACCTCCAAGGATCTCAAGATCTTGGACTGTTTTACCGTAAGAACCAAGACAAAACCTTAGTAGGTTATGCGGATGCTGGCTATTTGTCTGATCCCCACAACGCCATATCCCAGGCTGGTTACATTTTTCTCTGTGGTGGTACCACGATCTCATGGAGATCGGTTAAACAATCTATAGTTACCACGTTTTCAAACCACTCAGAGATAATAACTTTATTTGATGCTGCACGAGAATATGTTTGGTTAAGGTCCTTGGTAAAACAATTGGTGACTCGTGTGGTATCGCCAAAGGCGATACACCTCCCACCGTTATATTTGAAGACAACGTTGCTTGCATCGCACAAATGAGTAATAGGTACGTTAAGGGAAACCTGACAAAATATATTTCACCTAAGTTTTTCTACCCATACGAACTCCTGAAGAGTGACGTGATTACCATTCAAAAGGTGCAATCTAGTAACAATCTAGCAGATCTGATTACTAAGTCCTTACCTACGTCTACTTTTGAAAAGTACGTTTGTGGTATTGGGATGCAAAGACTTAAATTGTTGTTGTCTTCAGGGGGAGCGGTAACCCCGAAATAAATCTAGAAGATTTAGATCTTGAAGATCAATAATATTCCTCCCTAACTTATTATTTGGCCGATACCTAGCACGTGGAGTTTTTATGATAAGATATTTATGTTATGTCGTAATGTCCAAGGGGGAGTGTTGTAAATCTAGAAGATTTATTTCAAATCTAGAAGATTTGATTTGTACATTACTAATGGACTAAGAAACTCAATGGGCTTTATATCTTAGACTAGGGTTTTATTCTTATAAATAGACTATTGTATTCATTATTGTAATTACCTCATACACAAGATCATTAGTGAAACTCCTGGCTTGGATCGCCCCAAAACGTAGTCGTTCCCGACGAACTGGCTCAACAAATCCCGTCTCTTTAATTACGCACTTATTTACAACATTATCAAAGATTTTGATATAAACTAAGATATGATGAGCATGCAAGCTCTGAAAGCACAGGGAGAGCCTCAAGATTGAGCACAGAATGAAAAGGGCTTTAACATTGTTGATAGGCGAACATCATCTAAATATGGAGCGAACAATTATTGAAGTCTAAAACAAAGAAAATCACTATTTGGGCGCATTAACCAACCTGGGAGGTGTATGAAGTGACGAACAACTCTCCCGACGAACAACTAATGGGCGAACAGGTATAAAGGCCCGGGACCAAGAATGAGCCAACTGTGGAGTCATCCATGACGAACAACTTGGTCAGAATATGATACAACAAATAGCCAAGGAGGTGTGTACAAGTGAACAAAGGACAAAGATCCCAAAGTCAAGCTAAACAAAGGCATAAGGCGAACAACTTCCCAAGTACAACCTCAAGAGGCGAACAACTTTCGGTTGGAGAATCAACAAGATCCATCAAGCCGACCTAGGCGAACAACAATGAGTCCGAGATAAGACCAAAGAAGACTTTGTAACTAAGATTTAGCTTAGATAAGGTCAAACTAGAGTCAAAGGACACATGTCAAGCATGCAGGCTAGGGAGACCAAGAGTCAGAGACACCTCCTGCTTGCTCGTCTCTATAAATAGTTGCTCTCCAGCTTATGAAATACAAGAAAAAATTCATAAACACTCCCAAACACACACAAGTACACCTTAACGCGCACGCATACGAAATTATTTCAATTTCGATTTTCATATATCCGAATTCGATAACCTAAACCCCGATTTACCATTTACGGTGGTAATCAATCACACGTTATTGATTGGTGACGTAAAAACGGATTAAAACAGCCACTAATCCTCACGATTAGATTCGTTCACCAACAATTTGGCGCTAGAAGAAGGGTTCGAACCTTCGGTTTAGTGTGATTACTCAAGAACTTCAAGTTGAAAACTTGAAGATTCAAAGGAAGTCTCAAGAAATATTTGAAGATATAAACAAAAGTGTTCTTGGTGTTCTTGGTGTTCTTCAATTTTAAGATTAAGAAACAATTTAAATTGAAATGCCTCAATCTAAAGAGACCCAAGGATCACGTTTGTCGAAAAGAGCATCTCAGACCCGAGCCACGTCGGCCGACCACCAGGACCGTGACCCGAGACATGCGAACAGGTCACAACATACAGCCATAACACATAACCTCCCCCCTGAGATGGAGGCTTTGGCGAACAACCCCAACGAGTTAGCCAAAACCATTGCTGCTCTCCAGGCCCTCCAGAGGCAACAAGAGCAAGTTAGGCCAACACAAGCAAGGCCAAGGGACAAGTCCCCAGAAGTTAGACCCAGGACCACTAGGGGCGAACAGCGAGAGGTTGATAGTGCCCAAGTCAGACGGAACAAGGGAAAGGCCAAGGTGGACGACCAACAAGAAGTACAGGCTGAGTCTGGTCGCGGACGAACAACTATGTCTAGCCATGGGACAACACGTTCCAGTGCCCAAGACAGGCTTAGCCAACCCCAACGGGAAGCTGCTCGCCGGGGAGCAGAAGACGGGCGAGCAACTTTTGAACAGCCTCGCCCATCAGTCCATGAAAGGATCACCCTGTCAGCCTTCAGGCGCCTAGGGCCAAATGCGGCGAACAACATTAGGAGGCAAGCCCAGGAAGTGCCCACTCCAAGCGAGGGACTGCGACGAGCAGAAAGGTTAATGCCTTTGCTCGCCGAACAGCCTCCAAGTCAGGGGGCACCTCTTGATGAATTATCAAGCCTAAGGAGGGCTGTGGAGAACATGCAAGGGCAACTAGACCAACAGAGGGGGATGGGAGCGATCAGCATGCCATCCTCACCTTTGGCAGCTCACATTTTGAAAGCCCCGATCCAGAAAAAGGTTCAATTTCCAGCAAGCATTCAATATGAGGGCATCACTGACCCCCGGGTCCACTTAACAAAATATACGGACTACATGGTCTCCGTGGGGGCCAGCGACGCCACCCAATGCCGGAATTTTCCATTAACATTAGGTGATCGGGTTCACAAGTGGTTTTCATCAATGCCGCCGGCATCAATCCACTCGTTCATTCAGCTAAGTCGAGAATTTCTCTCTCACTTTTCAACGGCGGGGTCGTATCTTTCCCAAAAACACCGGCTATCAGATTTAAGACAAAATGATGATGAAACTGACCGGGCGTTTATGGAAAGATTCGATAAAGTTTTGCTAGAAGGAGAACCGGTGAGCGAAGATACAAAGATCGTCGCTGTGATGGCCGGATTGAAAAAAGGGTCGAAGTTATGGAAGGAGGTACGTCTGAAGTGCCCAAAGACTTATGCCGAGTTCAGAAACCAAGCTGGCATTTTCATTTCCATGCACGAGGCCCTACAAACAAATTTAGGGGAAAACAAAGCTGATCCTAAGGAGAATAACAAAAAGCCCGTCGGGACAAGCTACAGGGTCCCAAAAAATATGAAAGCATTCACCGAAGGATCGGATTTGAAAGAAAAATTGAACCAAGTATTGACAGCATCAGTTGATACTGTGTATGAGAGCGTAAAGGAGAAAGAGTTGCTTTCCCCACCACGTAAAATCCGTCAGGATACTGGCAAACTCAACCCGAACAAGTATTGTGCCTACCATCAAAGTGTGGGGCATTTTACGAGTGAGTGTAGAGATTTGCTTAAGCAACTCTGGCGATTTTATGAGGAGGGAAAGCTCTCCGATTTCGTTAAGAGGCAACCTGGGAAAAGAGCTCGGGAAAACAACTCAGAAGATGAAGAGGATGGTCAACCTCAGAGAAACAACAAACCCGGGCGACCAGTTCCCAGTATGCCAGCTCAACCTTTAGAAGACCTGTTCATGATGGAACCCGCAGGTCCCGCAGGAGGGTGTTTTGATGGACAACCACCTGACTCTAACCGGAAGAGGAAAGCGGAGCTACGAGCGATTGGCCAAGTACAAGAGATAGGAGTTAAGCCGTCTATCATGCAAACGGCAGAATTAACTTTCACCGAAAAAGACCTTGAAGGCGTCTTAACTCCGCACAATGATTCGCTCGTAATCTGTGCCAAGATTATGGGGACCAGAGTCCACAGACTGTTGGTGGACACCGGAGCCTACACGAACATCTTATTCAAGAAGACCCTCGATAATCTGGGAGATTATTCGGGTTATGTTCGGAATACAACACATAGAATTGTAGGCTTCGGAAATGCTGTGACAACGTCGTTGGGAATTGTAACATTAGCTGTACAACTTGTAACGGCCAATGAACCCGAAAGAAATATAACAAGAATGGTAGATTTCTTGGTTGTAGACCAGGAGTCGACCTATAACGGGTTTCTTGGCCGACCTTTTCTTAATGAATTTAAAGCTGCGTGTTCCACTTACCACTATTGTTTGAAATTTCCAACAGCTAGTGGAACAGGCACAATTAAGGGAGACCAACGGAGAGCACGAGAATGCGTTCAACAGCTACGAGCAAAATTTGTACAAATATCCATGATGGAAGCAGCAAGTTATCCCATCGACGAACCATCAATACTGAACAATATGATGGACATAGACGACCACATGGATGCGGACGAACAGCACTTGAACGAGCAAGTGTTGGACGAACAACTCGTTACCACCCGGGAGGAGTATCCATCTGACGAACAACGAGGGGGTGATGACGAACAACCTTCAGTAGAAGACTTGGAGGGCCAAGTACAAACGAACAACAATGGGACGGAGCCAACTGATGATCTTGAACCCCGCCTGGGGGCAGAGCCAATGGACATCGAAAATGATTCCAACCCTGAGGAACCCATACTTGATCCCCGTTGGAAGGGACAAAAACGACGAGCAACTCCAGTCGAAGAGCTGGAGGCGTTCAAAGTTAATCCCAACAACGAGGATCTTGAATTATTCATAGGATCTGAGCTCCCAGAGCCTTACAGATCCCGAATGAAAGAGTTCCTCACCAAGAATCTAGATGTCTTCGCTTGGTCTCATGCAGATATGGTGGGGATAGACCCGAAACATGCTTGTCATAAGCTGAACATAAATCAAGCAAAAAAGCCCGTCCATCAAAAGCGAAGGAAGTACGGCCCAGACAAATATCAAGCGTTGAATGAAGAAGTTAAAAAGCTGCTAGACAACGATCTGATCCGTCAAGCACTTTGTCCACAATGGGTAGCAAACCCTGTGCTGGTGAGAAAATCGAACGGAACCTGGAGGCTATGCATAGACTTTACAGATTTGAATGCAGCATGCCCGAAGGACAACTTTCCTCTCCCGCACATCGATCAATTGGTGGACAGCACTGCGGGTCACGAGATGCTAACATTCATGGATGCTTTTGCAGGGTATCATCAAATCCCAATGCATCCTGACGATCAAGAAAGCACAGCTTTTTATACTAACAAAAACTTGCTGTGCTGGAAGAGAATGCCATTTGGCCTCATAAATGCTGGAGCAACATATCAAAGACTGGTGAACAAGATGTTTGATCAACAAATTGGAGACACGGTTGAAGTCTATGTAGACGATATCGTGGTCAAAAGTCCCAAGAAGGAAGACCATCTTCAACATCTGACTCAAGTGTTCGAAATTCTTCGACACTATAACATGAAGTTGAATCCAAAGAAAAGTAGCTTTGGAGTCCATTCAGGGAAATTCTTGGGTCATCTTGTTAGCCAGCGGGGAATTGAGGCCAACCCTTCAAAAGTTAAAGCCATCCTGGATATGCAGCCACCACGTTCAGTGAAAGAAGTGCAAAGACTCACCGGGTGCCTAGCAGCGTTGAACCGGTTCATATCCAGGTCGGGGGACAAGTGCCGTCCATTCTTCGAGGCCGTCAAAAAAGGAAAGTTTGCATGGACTAACAACTGCCAGGCGGCCTTCGATCAACTTAAAGACTACCTGGGAGATGTCAAAATCTTATCAAAACCAGTCCCAGGAGAAAAGCTCTTTCTATACTTAGCCGCATCAGAAGTTGCCATCAGCTCTGTCTTGGTGCGCGAAGACGGCAAATTCCACCAACCTATATATTACGTCAGCCAGGCTTTGCATGAAGCAGAGATCAAATATGCCCCAACCGAAAAGCTGGCGTATGCTTTGGTTATGAGCGTGAGAAAGTTACGACCATACTTCTTTGACCATCAAGTCGAAGTTCTAACAACTTTCCCGCTCAGGCAAATTCTCCATCGCCCCGACACTGCAGGTCGTCTTTTAAGATGGTCACTGGAAATTAGCCAATTCGGGGTGACCTATGCTCCTCGAACGGCGATCAAAGGGCAAGCATTAGCCGACTTTATAGTCGAACTAACTTTCCCACCAGATCCGACGAGAGGACTTGATCATCCTTGGCATCTCTATGTGGACGGATCATCAACCAACATAGCCTCGGGGGCAGGAGTAGTATTAATAAGTCCAAACAGACAAGTATTCACCTCGGCAATCAGATTTGGCTTCATGGCAACCAACAACGAAGCTGAGTATGAAGCTCTTATCGCTGGTCTCCACCTATCCCTCGCAGTTGGTGTCAGACGCTTGCAAATATTTGGCGATTCACAATTGATCGTGAACCAAGTCCGAGGTGAATACGAAGCAAAAGATGATCACATGATCGAGTATCAACGGATTGTTGCTCACCTGATGTCCATGTTGCAGCAAGTTTTCATACAGCAAATTCCAAGGACGAGCAACACTCAAGCAGACGCGCTTGCCCGACTAGCAACGAGTGAAGGCCCCATAGAGTTGGCAGATATTATAGTTACAAAGATGAAAGATCCATCAACAGTAAGTTATAATGTCAATCAACTCGACGATCAAACCAGCGAAGAAGAAGACTGGAGAACAAGTATAGTCAAATACTTGAGAAATGGGGAAAAACCAAACAACCCTTTTGAAGCTGCCAAGCTAATAAAGCGAGCCGCCAGATATACTCTGGTGGGTGAGCAACTTTACAAAAGGGGAATATCAATCCCACTTCTCAAGTGTTTGCCTAGGGGGCAAGGGCAAGCGGTACTTGAAGAGATACATGCTGGAGTATGTGGAAATCATACTGGGGGGCAAGCTTTGGCATACAAGACAATCAGACAAGGCTATTATTGGCCGACCTTACGTCAAGACGCAATCAAAAAAGCCAAAACTTGCCATCAATGTCAGATTTTTGCCCCAGGCATCCATACCCCGGCTCAGGAACTTGTGTCAGTATACAGCCCATGGCCTTTTGCAAGATGGGGGATGGACATCATTGGTCCTTTCCCGGCTGGAGTTGGAAATGTTCGATTCGCCGTCGTGGCAGTCGATTATTACACAAAGTGGGCGGAAGCAGAGGCTATGGTGAATATAACACAGCAGAAGATGATCAACTTTATTTGGAAGAACATTGTCTGTCGTTTCGGAGTTCCACGGGCAATTGTGACAGACAATGGTCCACAGTTTGATGGACAAGAGTTGAGAGAATTCTGTACGAAGTGGGGGATCAAGAAACATTACTCCACACCTTATCACCCCCAGTCGAATGGACAAGTTGAAGCCGTAAATAAAATCATAAAGCATACATTAAAAGTGCGACTGGCGGAGAGTAAAAGCAGTTGGTCTACAGAACTTCCGGAAGTCTTATGGGCATACAGAGTTTCTCCCAGGTCGAGCACCGGAGAAACACCCTTTGCAATGGCTTTCGGAACAGAGGCTGTAATACCAATTGAGTTAGAGGCCACTACATTCAGGACGACCAACTTTGATGAACAGGCGAACAACTCTGCTCTAAATGCTGAATTGGATTTGCTCGAAGAAAAAAGATTGAATGCCGAGCTAAAGAATGCCACATACAAGCAGCGAGCAGAACGTTACTATAATTCCCATGTAAAAGTTAGGGAATTCAGAGTTGGAGATTTGGTTCTAAGAAAGTTGCTCGCCCAACCTCCAGGCGTATTGGGACCAACTTGGGAGGGCCCGTATCGTATAACAGAAAAATACGTCAATGGCGTGTACGATATTGAAGACATGGAAGGCAAGCTGGCCCAATACTCCTGGAATGCTGTGCATCTAAAGAAGTACTATCAATAAAGTTGGGCGAACAAATGTCTTGGGGGGCAAGGGATGCGTATGAGTTGAAGGAAGGCCAAGAAGGCAGCTAAAAACTTGCCTAATTTTTTAAAATTTTCTTAAGTATAGATTCAAAAGTTGCTCGGCACGTTGTATAGTCTGGTGCTAGTGCTTTTGATTTTATAGATAGAGTTGCTCGGCAAAATATTATAAGCGAGCAAGTTTTAGTTTGTGTTTAAAGTTGTTCGTCAGATTGTATATGATAGTGATGGACAGTCTTATAACACTTGTAATTATTTTGCAATGTAAATATAATAGTTGTTCGCCAAAAGAGGAAAAATCCAAAAGCTCGAGGTACAAGTCCATTCAAAGGTTGTTCGTTTTACAAATGAACAGAACCTAAGGACCAAAGCCACTTAAAGGTTGTTTGTTTTTTAAAATGAACAGAACCTAAGGCTAAACCCTGATTCCACTAAAGGCAATGTTCAATTCGAACAAAAGCCCAATACTATATGTCATAATTGTAAAAGCATTGACAGAAATGTAAAGGCAATTGACATATATAAGAAAATGAGCGAACATGAGAAAGACATTTTCCATTAAAGAAAGGCATTAAGCCCCAAAAATAGTACAAGCTGGAAGCAGCCATTACAAGTACTACAAAAAAGAAGCGAGCAACTACTACAAAAGAAGAAAAGAAAAAAGCTAAGTCCTAAAAACTACTGCTGTTCGGCGGGAGGAGGATCTTGAGGTTGCTCGGCAGAGGGGTCGACAATCATGTCCCGAGCAAGGTCTTCAGCCGCCTTATCCTCCGCTTCTTTAGCACTTTGCTCGTCCGCGGCAGCCGGTTCATCTTCTTGCTCGCCATCATCAACAATTGGTGGAGGATGAGTGATGGTGATGCTGGGGTCGAGTTTATCCAGTTTAACCCCCAGCACAGCCAAATCCGCCAATTGGATTTTGACGTTGTTCGGCGGAGGATAGTTCTCGAGGAACTCATTCAAATCCTTAGCCATCTCCTCCACCATCTCCTTGTAGTCATAGGCATCAGCCGTACGGATGCTGTCCGCGTAGGCACAAATATATCCAAGGTTGGAGATGGGGCCGGTGCGAGTTTGAACCTCCTCTTCAAGTTGCTCACGGGTAAAGAGGTTGGCTTCTGCTTCCCGGAGACGAGCATTCTCCGCCTCAAGCTCAGCAATTCTTTGTTCGGCCGAAGTCAATCTCTTCTCCCCTTCACCGAGCAAATTCTCCTTATCCTTCAGCTCTTTGGACATGGCCTGAATCTCTTCAAGGCGCTTGTGCTCAGCATCAATGTAAACATTGATCTGGTTGTTAAGGCGAGCAATCTTGGCCTCATATTGGCTCACCAGGCCATCTTTTTCATCAGAGAGTTGCCGAGCTGTACTAGCATAGTGGCGAGCAGACTCTTCCTGCTCGGCAACTTGGGCGATTGCCCTTTGGGCAGTGACGAGGCCGTTGGCGACGAGCATCATCGAGAGATGGAGATTGTCCATCTGCCCCTGCTGAAGGATGGCCTTGTCCAGAGGACGCGTCCAGGCCCGGGCGACCAACTCCGTCGCCTTGCGAACATGTTCGCCGGGAATCTCCCTTATGTTTACGGGAGTCTTCGAGCAAGCGTACTGATGTACAACACTTGCTCGGCCGGGATAATCATCGGCACGGTATCTGCAAACAAAAAAGCAATTGATACTTAGAAAAATAAAAAAAAAATGGATGAAAGTTGTTCGGCAAGAGAGGATAAATACTTACTCGGCAAACTTCCGATCGTCCCATCCAAGGAACGTAAGATCTTCTGGGCCACGGAGCGAGCCTACATCTTTGCTCGCCTTCCCCGACCTTTCCGTGGGCTCCCTAGAACGCCTTATAGCATCCTCTTCGTGGCGAGCATGGCTTTCGCCCACCTTTTCTTTCCCCTTGCCGGGGACATCTCCGGCCAGTGGGGTCCCATCAGCCTTCTTAAGGCGCTTGCCACCACGAGGTGGGGAGACGGGAGGAGACCGAATCTGAACTGGGGGGGCAGCCGGTCTTGGAACTTTAGCCCCCTCAGGCCTGTTCGACATGGCGAGCACGGCTTGTGGAGGGTCCCCTCTCCTTTTCTTCCCTCTTGGTGGCCCCATTTCAAGGACCCTCTGTTCAAGAAGAGCGTAGCTTGGGGGAACGGCGACTGTTACTTGCTCGGCTAAAAAAAAAAAAAAAGGCGAATTAGGAAGTTAAAATTAGACGAGCAAGTTAAACATGTTAACGACGAACAAAACTTGAGCAGAGAGTTAGGAATTTCCATACCAGGGGGCACCTCAGCTTGAGCCTCCAAATGATGTGGGTAAGTCAAAAGGCGAGCAGCTTTTTGACACCTTGATCGGCAGAGATAGTCTATAGTTCTATCTGCTTTATTGCGGAGGCCAACCAAGCACGAAGTAAACAGGAACTCGGAGTTCAACTCCTCTTCTTTCGAATCCCACTTGGGTAGACGAGGGCCTGCGAACAAACACAAAAAGTTAAATTAGAACAACTGTCCAAAGGCGAGCAAGAATTGAACTTACGTTTCAGTTTTCCATAGGCTGCTGGAGAATTTATTCGTCCAGGGCCGCCGTGTGGACCAGAAGATGCTCGCCAGTCACCCCCAATCCAGAAGAAGTGTTGTTTCCAATCACGAATCTTGTTCGGCACCTCTTCCACCATTTTCAACCCAGTCCTGGCCTTGAGGTAGTGATAGTCATCTTCTCCTCGGGGGCAACTTGTGATTGTCATCAGGTAGTTGATCTCTTCCGCAGTGATCCGATCAACGTACCCCTCCAAAGCGAACAGGCACATGGAGCCCAAAAGGTTCATCCACCCAATTGGAGTAATTTGGGTGATGGCCAAGTTGGTCGCCTCCAGGAATCGACCAACAACAGGTGGAAGAGGTAACTTCAACCCAGCAATCAAGGTGTGGATGTTGATCGCCGTGCATCCGGGAGGTGGGCGATCAGCTCTTTCCTTTCTCCGAGGAGCCCACATGTAGATATCATATGGGATCTTATAGTCTTTCCGGATGGAGTCCAGTTCATCTTCGCGAACAACACTCTTGATCTTGCTCGCCTGGTAATCAGTCTTCACCTTGTCCATTATTTGTCTTTGTGGACGAGGAAAGTTGTTCGCATACCTTTCAGCATATGCTCGCCATTCGAATAGGCGAGCAACCCCAGCCGGGATCTCACTTTCCCGCATCCTTGGGGATGGAAAATTGATACCCTCCAAAAATTCACGAGTGAGCTCGTTGAGATCTGGATCTTCAGATTCGGCAGAAGACGAAGAATTTTCGTCCCGATTTTTGTTCGCCACAACCGTTAGTTCTCTCCCAGATGGGCCCACACCGGTGTCCTCCACAGAGCGAACCACAGAATCCACGTGAAGATCCGACGCCGAGGAAATCTCGAAGGGAGGTTGATCGACGGGGATCGCGACTGGAAAGAGTGGGTCTAAGGTCTCCTCAGTCTTATTGCTCGAGTGCGAAGACATAGAAGAGGAAGAAAATTCCAGGCGGCAGTAGAAAGAGTTGCAGACGGCGGCGTTGTCCCGGAGAAGACGATGGCGCTCTAACCCACACGGCGGCGATGGCGTTTTCGAGAGAAAAAGTAAAGAAAAGAAAAGAAATAAGAGGATAACTACCTTGTTTCAAAGATTGGAGGCCAAACACTGGAAGAATAGATGCCGGAGAAGCTTGGAATCGCCGGAGGAAGGAAGGATTCGCCGGAGCACTGTTGCAAGAGGGGGAAAAGTGGGAAAAATTTCAGTTTTCCCACTATTTATACCCCAAGCAAAAACGGGGTCCCAGGCGTAATTTTCCGAAAGTTCTGGGGCTCAACTGGAAGAAGGCGGGGTAAATTCCGAGCTAAACTAGAAGATGAAGGACCTATAAACAATTATAGGGGCGCGTCGCCTTGGGGCTGCTCGCGCGTGAGCGGCGCGCAATCATTGCGCTGGCGTCATCTTCGTGATCTCCCCAGATCATGGGAAGACGAAACGGTTATTCCAACATTGCTCGTCACAGAGATGCTGTTCGTCCAAATCTTGGCCAAGACGATATCCTAACTACAGTTGCTCGCCGCAAAATTACTCGTCTGATGCAACATCTAGTCAGGATATGGGGCAATTGTTGATAGGCGAACATCATCTAAATATGGAGCGAACAATTATTGAAGTCTAAAATAAAGAAAATCACTATTTGGGCGCATTAACCAACCTGGGAGGTGTATGAAGTGACGAACAACTCTCCCGACGAACAACTAATGGGCGAACAGGTATAAAGACCCGGGACCAAGAATGAGCCAACTGTGGAGTCATCCATGACGAACAACTTGGTCAGAATATGATACAACAAATAGCCAAGGAGGTGTGTACAAGTGAACAAAGGACAAAGATCCCAAAGTCAAGCTAAACAAAGGCATAAGGCGAACAACTTCCCAAGTACAACCTCAAGAGGCGAACAACTTTCGGTTGGAGAATCAACAAGATCCATCAAGCCGACCTAGGCGAACAACAATGAGTCCGAGATAAGACCAAAGAAGACTTTGTAACTAAGATTTAGCTTAGATAAGGTCAAACTAGAGTCAAAGGACACATGTCAAGCATGCAGGCTAGGGAGACCAAGAGTCAGAGACACCTCCTGCTTGCTCGTCTCTATAAATAGTTGCTCTCCAGCTTATGAAATACAAGAAAAAATTCATAAACACTCCCAAACACACACAAGTACACCTTAACGCGCATGCATACGAAATTATTTCAATTTCGATTTTCATATATCCGAATTCGATAACCTAAACCCCGATTTACCATTTACGGTGGTAATCAATCACACGTTATTGATTGGTGACGTAAAAACGGATTAAAACAGCCACTAATCCTCACGATTAGATTCGTTCACCAACAAACATGAAAAAAACATGGAACATAGAGCAGAATTGAGAGCATATTACTTTTGAAAAGTGAAAAATAGGTTTTAGCAAACCTAGATATAAACCTTAGAGACTATTCTAAGTAATCGAAAAGCTTTGAGAGGCAATATGATAATTTATTTTCTTGAACGAAAAGAAATTGAAGAGAAAGAGGCAAGGTATAGATGGCCTTACCTCCAGAGTTGAATAGCACAGTCTACTTCCTAAATAGAAGTATACTCTGAGAGGATGGGCATGAGTGTACACACACACTATTTCCAGCAATCCGAACCCTTTTTACAGGATCAAAAAAGGTAATTTGTGCCTGAAATAGATAAGATAATTAATAAAAGAGTCGAAATACTTTTGAAAACCAAGTATATTGAAGAGGTGAAATACTCAGAATGGTTATCCTATGCGGCTATGCAGTCATGGTGGCTAAGGGGGATGGGTCCTGGCGGATGTGCATTGATTTCCGTGATTTGAACAAAGCCTACTCGAAGGACCATTACCGAGAATTGATCAGCTAGTGGATTCGACATTCGTCTGTGAATTCTTGTCTATAATGGATGTATGCCAAGGGTACCATCAGATCTGGATGAGTTCCGTCCTCCTCAGAGAGAGGGGGTGAAACAGATACCCATATATTATGTGGGCAGAGTCGTCCACCGGAAATAAGATATCTGGGAGTGGAGAAGTCAGCTCTGGCCGTAATGATAACAGTACTAAGGCTTAGGCCATATTTTCTCTCGCACAAAGTAATTGTGAGAACTAATTCGCCTTTGCGGCAAACAATGGCAAGACTAGACTTGTCTGGAAAAATTATGAAATGGGCAGTAGAGTTGGGGGAATATGATGTCAATTTTGAACCCAGAACTGCTATCGAAGCTCAGGCTCTGGTTGATTTTATTCAAGAAATAACCAGAGCTCAAGAGTTAGAATTCTGGAAAGCATATGTTGATGGATCTTCACCACTGCATGGAGGTGGAGCAGAGATGGTAATAATACCCCCTGCAAAGGAGGAATTGCAGTTCGCTGTAAAGTTTGAATTTAAAACTTCAAACAATGAGACTGAATATGAAGCTCTAATCAGAGGAATGCAGACGCCATGGGAGTTGGGAACACAAAGGGCAACTTTGTACTCTGATTCCCAGTTAGTCACTTAAAAATTGTTGGGGATTTATGAGAAGAAGAATGAGAAAATGGTGAAGTATGCCAAATTTGTTGAGCAGTTGAGAACCAAATTTGAGGAATTAAGAATTGAGCAAATACCCAGAGCCGAAAACCAGAAGGCGGGTTACTTAGCCAAAGTTGGCTAACTCTGCAGAAGAGAGAGCTAAAGATAAAATTACATTATTGACAACTAAAAGTCAAAAGTCAACCCTGGATGTAGGGTCAATCGATGAAGGAGACGATTAGAGAGCCCCTATAATTCACTATATTAAAACAGGGCAGAGGCTTGACAGGCCAAATGTCCCTAAGAAAGAAGTATATGCTAAGTATTGCATGACATACGAATACTTGTATAAGAGATCATTCTCTCAACCATACATAAGATGTCTGTCTAATCGTGAGGGGAATTTTGTATTGAAATAGATGTACGAAAGCTGAGGTGGAAGTCACACTAGTTTCCAAAGTATGACAAGAAGAGTGTCGAGACCTGGTTATTATTGGCCAACTCTCATCAGAGATGCAAAAGAATTAGTAGAAAGACGTGATAAGTGCCAGAGAGATGGCCTTTTGATTCATATCCCAATGGAGGAACTGGGGGTTATGTGCTCCCCATGATAAGCGGGGAATTGACACTATGGAAAAGTTTCAAACTACTTCAGTAGGCAGAGGCTGAAGTAGTAAAGAAGATTGATGAGTCAGTTATCATTAAGTTCTTGTGGAAGAACATGTGTTGCAAATTTGGGATCCCTAGGATCATAGTTTCGAATCAAGGGACACAATTCGTAGGCTCTAAAGTTTAAGCTTGGAGTTCACAGATGAAAATTAGGCAGAGATTTGTGTCAGTGGTTCACCCACAGGCTAAGGCGCAAGTGGAAGTTACCAATCGAATTATTATGGAAAGGATTAAAGCCAAACTCTTAGGAGCTGGCGAGAAATTGGTTGCAGAGTTAGGTTTTCGTCCTTTGGGCTTACATAACAAGTCCAAAAAACTGCTACGGGAGAGTCTCTTTTAAATCTCGTACATGGGTCTACGGCTGTGATTCCAGCAGAAGTAGGAATCGAAACCCACAGAGTCCTGAGTTATGATGAAGATCATAATCCCAAGTTATTAAGGGAGAATTCAGATATGATAGATAAGGAATGAGAGATAGCCTGTGTCAGAGCTGAGTGGCACAAGAGTCGAATAAAAGCTGCTTACAACGAACGTGTTCAGGCATGTTATCAGTTCTCAATCAAAGTACATAAGCGCAGATTATTTGCATCACAGTATTTTCGAAATTCAATTGAAAGCCGCCAGAGTCATCCTCCGCTGCTCTAAGGGATCCCTGGCCAAACATTGATGAGCTATGAATTTCTGGGATTCACATCCTCTAAGTCTTAATATGAATTAAGCATGAATAGTAATCGAAAATGAAATACACAACCTACGAACTGTAGCACTTATCGATTCACATTCGAGTGATGGAAATGAAAAAATGAATTTCAACTCTGCAGAGCTGATAAATGAAAATCCTAAAATTTAATTTCAAAGAAGTTAGAAATAAACACCAGAGGAGGGAGTGTGCTTCAGCATCAACTCCCAGAGTTGAAAAAAATGAAATGAGAAATTTTATTTCAGAGAACCTGAAATAAGAACCCAAAGAGGGAGTATGCTTCAGCATAAACTCCCCAGAGTTGAAAAAACGAAATGAGAGATTTTATTTTAGAGAGCCTGAAATAAGAACCAGAAGAGGGAGTATGCTTCAGCATCAACTCCCCAGAGTTGAAAAAACGAAATGAGAGATTTTATTTCAGAGAACCTGAAATAAAAAAACAGAGGAGGGAGTATGCTTCAGCATCAACTCCCCAGAGTTGAAGAAAATGAAATGAGAGATTTTATTTCAGAGAACCTGAAATAAGAACCAGAAAAGGGAGTATGCTTCAGCATCAACTCCCCAGAGTTGAAAAATGAAATGAAAATTTTTATTTCAGAGAACCTGAAATAAGAACCCAAAGAGGGAGTATGCTTCAGCATCAACTCCCCAGAGTTGAAAAAATGAAATGAGAGATTTTATTTCAGAGAGCCTGAAATAAGAACCAGAAGAGGGAGTATGCTTCAACATCAACTCTCCAGAGTTGAAAAAATAAAATGAGAGATTTTATTTCAGAGAGCCTGAAATAAAAACCAGAAGAGTGAGTATGCTTCAGCATCAACTCCCCAAAGTTGAAAAAATTAAATGAGAAATTTTATTCCAGAGAGTCTGGAATAAAGAACAAGTTTTTGAAATATGTATTAACACTAATGCCTGAGAAGTGAAATGAAGTCGCATCTTATCAGTCTTAACAATAGTTGAGCATAGATAGAATTTGATTATTGGCCTTGGTAAAAATTAAGCACGAATTCAGAGCAATGATCTTTGCAAAGACTAGAACCAGATTTGCAAAAATTACAAAGAAACATACGATAGTATGCATATAGAAAATGCAGAAAGTACTAGTTCCGGGAAAAGCACGGACGATAAGAGTAAGTGATGAGTGAAACTCAAGATAAGAAGGGATAAGTCTCTATTGGAGAAATGTCCCGAATCATAGCTCGGCGTTTCAAGAATTAAATCAAAGTCGTTTATAATAAACGCATGAAAATCAGAAAATTTGCAAAGGAGATCTAATTTAATTTGGTGCAGAATCAAGGCGCCAAAATCGACCAAGAAATTAGAACCGAATTAGGACCCGCAAGCAGTCACTCGAGTTCTGGTCAGAGATATATGAATTAAGCTGATCAGAACGGTATGAAAATGCCTAATCCGTGGAATATCAGTAACTTGAAGTAATACCATGTCTGAGCAGACTCAGATCTTTATTAGTTATCATTTTTTCAATTATAGAATGTAAGCACTGAATGTTTACATTATGACATTTTGAGAACTTAATGAGAACCGATGGAACTATCTTTTACAGTTGAGATAGATCCCCATAAAAGTGTGGAGTTATGTGTCTCTCAAATTCACATCCTACAAGTCTTGATGCGAGTTAAGCAAGGATCACGTCTGAGAGATAGATTTTTTATTCAGATTCACATCCTCTAAGTCTTGGCACTAGCTGAGCAAGGATCACATCTGAGAAGTAAACTTTTCGACTTAGAGCCTACATTCTATTAGCCTTAGCACGAGTTAAGCATGAATCACAGCCGAAATATAAATTTCTTGATTTAGATTCACCTCTTATAAGTCTTAACACAAGTTAAGCATAGATGATATCTGGGAAATGAACTTACATCATACGAGTCTTAGTATGTGTTGAGCAGAGATTATATTTGTACCAGAAACCGTAGTGCAAACTGTTGGTGTATACTGTAAAGCAAACTTTTGTTGGGCTTTCATGGAAGTATATTTGATTTCCTTATTATCTGAAATAAATGGTTTTTCACATTGTTGCAATCTTGTTAATTGCTTGTATGTCTGCTTATCTTATATTGTAGATAATGTGGTGGGTTTATAGTCACACAGAAGATCACATTGTCGGTTCCTTATAAGATATAAACAGTATTCACAACTGAGATAGTTCTGGACATAACTATTGGTATAAGTTGTAGTATGAACTTATTGGTGGCTTGTCTTAGCCATTAGTTTATACTAGTACACTATGTCGTATTGAATGGATCACAGTTAAGACATGTTCTTTTATTCTGACTGTCATGAAGAACTAAAGGTCTTGGTGACTCTTGTAATTCTTAACCCTAAGTGTGATATCTAGATGTGTGGAGCGCGTGTTCACTACTTTGATTTACCATGGGTAAGAATCTTGTTTGATTCGTCACACTATGTATTTTGGATAATGGCATCGTTCACATGATATCTATTTATTAGCATTAGGGCACCGTGTCCTGGTGATCTAGGTTGATAACGTCCCCTTGAGGAAACTCATAAAGGATTGTCGTATTAAACCCTACAGGTGGATTATATCCGTACGACAACAAGGTTGGTGGTACTACTCAAGGATTAATAGATGTTAATTAATTAAAGCGGTCAGAAGCTTTAATAATTAATGGACGTGCGATATCTTTAACATGGGGAATTATAGAGTCTAATAGAAGCCCTGATTCGGTTCGGGATATGACGGAAGTGCAACATTAATTCTCTAGTGGAATGAATTAATGTTCACGAGCCAAATAAATGTTTTGGGTTGAACATAAGAGTATTTGGGTCGGTGAGGAGCCCAAAACCTATACCTTCTAACAGATCTCTAGTCTGGCTCATGAAACCTAAGGAGTCAATATAAAGGCTTCAATTTCGTCTTTGAAGCCCTAGCACTAAAAAAACGAGCAGCAGCCAAAATTCGTGAGTAGGGTTTTGAGGAGATGAAATTGGGAGGCACTTTTCTCCACGTTCGCTAGTTCGCCGTCTACCCGGTATTCGAACGAGGTTGGGAGACAGACTAGAAGATCTCTAGTGGAATCAACACTTCGGTCTTCAAGAGTAACGATTCTAAACTTGTCTTCAGATGCATTTTTAGGTCTTATACATAATCTTATACGTTTTGGAATCCCAACAACGATCTTGGGGACGGACCTCCTTCATCGGCGGGTTCCATCACAAACTGAGCAAGAATTATATGCCTCAGTCCGAGCTGAGCATGAAATAGAAATAAGAAACTGAATTACCAATGCGGAAGTACACAACTTTGTATAGAGTATGAATATGAAAATAGTATAATGCACTCCAGAGAAAAGACTCTCTGCAGAGCACATGAAATAGTTCCAGAACCGGAACGACATTTATTCCAAGAGACCTCTAACATGTCACTTGGAATAGGGGGGAGTAGTTGATGTAGGCTAAGCCAAAGATGACTTCACACCATCAAGTCTGTAAAAGAATGACACTCATCAGGGGAGAAGCTCTGAGCAGAGCTTGTAAAGAGCTCCAGAGCCGAAACGTACAAAGGCCGAGAGATAGGCCAAAAAAGGGGCTTACTCGCATATACATACCTTCAATGGTGTGTTAACTCGATGCACATATTTAGTCCAGAGCTAGTCACGGCTCTGGGGTAATCATCTAGGAATCGAGACCAAAACTATGAAAACATGTCTGATGTAGGCTCTGCCAGCGTTGGCATACTACATCAGTTATAAAGAAAGAAGTTACTTGTCAGAATAACAAGCTCTGGGCAGAGCTTGCAAAACTGAGCCGCAGAGCTTATGAAAATAATAATAGTCTAATAAAAGCCTGAATAAATTCTTACTACCTTGGGAGTGATGCCCAATGCTTTTGGAACGTATCTCTCCAGAGCCTATTTAGGCTCTGGAACTGGTAACAATGAACGAACAAAGGACTAAGTGTTAATCAGTCATGAGCTCTTTAAAAACATGGAGCATTATCTTTTCCTCTTATGTCGTTTGAGCTATGGAAGAAGAATACAATACAAATGTTATTTTCTCGTCTCTGGATTAATGGCATAAATAACCCAGAGATATCAAGAATAATATGTACTACTTGATGTATTAATATCAGCCATATGAGACACTTGGCAGCACCACACAAGTCTGTGGTCCTAGTGGTCCCCAAACCAATTAGGGCAACACTAAGAGATTGTATGCCCCTCAGAGCCACAAATATAAATACCCTCTCCCTTCACCATTCCAAGGTATCTTCTAACCTAAAATCACACCTCTTGACTGCATTTTATCACTATTTTCCTTCCATGACAATCTGACTGTCTTGAGCGTCGGAGGACCGACGTCGGAGCCCCCTCCGGCCCGGTTTTGTGTAGGTCTCCACCGGAGCTCTCGGTTGCTGCTAGAGAGCCGTTTTTTTTTTCAGAAGATCCAGAGGCGATCTGGAGCTTGTTTATGTCTTCTTGAGGGCATCCTCAAGAAATGCTTTCTTATCTCTTTGATTCTTTGAATATTGTTGATGTGCTTCATTTTGCACTCATCACATCCTATCAGTCTTAACACAAGTTAAGCACGGATCACAACTGATATATGATTCAGAGTGCACGTCTTGCAAGATCTTGGCACTATCTAGACGGAGACAACACTTAAGAAGTAGAAAATACACCATATCAGTCTTAATTATTATATAAGCTTTGGTAGAAGTAAAAAATATGAATATCTTGCATGACAAAACCGAAAATTGAATTCATGCTTTATCAGTCTTCTTAGAAAATAAGCATAAGTCTCAAAAATGAATTTTATAAAACCAGATAAGAACTTAGAGACTACTCCAAGTAGTTTATGAGAAACAATAGTTTATTTTGACAAAAAATAAACTAGTAAGGGAGGCGGCAATAGGGCATAGTCGGATGCTTCTCCCTGAATTGAATAAAGAAGTTTACTTCTTTAGTAGAAGTAAACTCTGGAAGGTTGGGCATAAGTGTATACAAACGATTCAACCCATTGACTAGAAACATAATCCTTTTTATAGGATCGAAAAAGGCAAAAAATCGAAACATATAACATGGAAAGCAAGTGCAAATAAAGAGAGCAAAGCCTAAAAATTAGTATAAGAGACATGCAGAGCAAATATCACAAGTGTCCAAAAAATGGAACACTTGGCAAAACCAAATATTCAGAAAGTTGAAAGAGCGCGCAGGCTCTATATAAGTTCTAAGAGCACGCAGGCTCTGGAAAGATAGAAAGCATAGTAAAAGAAAAATAAGGATGACCTCACGGGTCCTTTCCCTTATTCGTTCAAATCCTTACCCAGATTGGGTCCAGAGGCTTCGACATCAGGAGCGGAAGTGTCGGCAGGGGCAGATGCTGGCGCTGGTTCAGAACTCTCCAGAGCTGTCAGATCATATACCATGGGATCCGCCAAAGGAAGGTCGGGATGAAGATAGTCTTCTCTGGCCAGTTTACCAGCCGCCTTTCGGATGACAAGTAAAAACCATGGGTAATCAAGAGGAATTGTTGGATCTCCTTTGAAGTGAGGTGAAAGAGTGATTCCTTCCCTAACACAAGCGACGTTGAACTTCCCAGAGAACCCTTGCTCTTCAGCCTGGAGAGCTGCAGCTTTGAAACCGTACTTGAGGAAATGACTTGAGTACGGAGCCGTATCCTTGAGAAAGAGAGTGCTATTGCGATGGGCATCCAAAAGTCCCTCGTGCAGTTCTTTCAGAAACGCTTGGCCAGGGGCAGTGCTGAGAATTTTCGTGCGGCACAGATCAATGCCTTGGAGAAGCCCCTTAGTGCGGCCTTCTTCTCTGAGTCGGCTCTCCTTGTTACGGCTTAGCTCAAGCTGCTCTTCCACCTCGGATAACTTACTTTTCAAGGGCTCCACCATCAAATTCTATTCAGTATTATGCAATTGAGCAACACTCAATGCTTTTGCAGTCTGGTCTAGTTCTTTGTCCTTAAGAGCTAACTCTTGATTCTTGTGTTCCAACTGCGACTGGAGATTCTCGACAACAACCGAGGCATCAAGCTCAAAGCATTGAGCCTGAAGATCCAAAAACTGTAAAGAAAATGGCAAATATTTAGTAACATATATATATTGCCAGAAGAGTACAACGAAGAAAGGTTGACGAATACCTCTATAAGCTTTCGGGACATTGTGAATCGTAGGTGGTCAACTGTGGAATTGGCATCAATAGTATCTGTTTTCAGAGACTTGAAAGACTGGAGAAGGTGGAAACATTTCTCCCCATCAGGATTTGTTAGTGAATCCGGAACAGAAAGAGATGTAAAATCTCTCAGAAGAGAACCAACATGAGCACCTCCCGCCTTGGAGGACTTAGATTTCTTTGAAGGGGGCTTGGTAGCAGGAGCATAACCGGCCACTCTCTTACCTTTGTCACGGACAAGGGAAGCATCTTCAACACCCTGCTCACTTTCCTCAGGAGGTTGCACGGAACGAATGGGGGACGCCTTGACATAAGGCACATCCAGCGAAGAATCCTCTTGTAAAGAGGATGGCTCTAGCACAACGTTATCCTTCGAATCCATTGGCTCGTAGGAAGGGATAGGGTCTTCGGAAAGGTCATCATCCAGTAGAATAAGAGCGTCTTCCCAACCCATATCTAGCAAAAGAGATAAGTAAGAATAGTTCGCACCAGACTAACAAAGAAGCATAGTAAGAAACAGAAAAGAAGAAGCAAAGGAGGTACCGGCTCCGGGTTCTGGAGGAGCCGTGGAATCAAGAAATCCGAAATGGGAAAGTGCAACGGGCTTCCTCAGAAGATGGAACATTTTGAGGTACCCCCTTTCCTGAACTATCTCATTCATACGAGTCATAATTTTCCTATCCGTCGAAGGTATGATTTGTTCCATACTTTGAGAGGCTTTGGAAAGTTTAGGAGCTTTATATTGCCATCCATCGCAAAGGAAGGGCTATTTCCCAGATTTGGGGGTTACAACAAAGTAGTTATCTATCCAAAATCCATCTACGCTAGGGGGTTTACCTAAGAAATGGGCTAAACCCTGGCTCCTAGAGCTGAAATAGTAAAATTCCCCACGTTTCTTTAGATTGTGACATAAGTGAAACATTTCAGGCGTGGGGTTACCCCCATTAGCTTTGAGAATCATGAAGAAAGCAATCATAAGCCTAATAGCATAAGGGTTCAATTGATTGAGCGGAATACAAAATAAATTGCATATTTTACTCAAATACGAAGGAATAGGAAAGGGTAATCCAGCGTTAAGTTGAGATACCCAAAATGCCAGAGAAGGAGGAGATAGATGGTTAGGTCTCTCGTCGGGGCGGGGTAAATCTATTAGGAAGTCAGGACATGGATCGAGTAAACCCCTAAGGTCTTTCACATTATCTTCGTTTAAATTCGTCTGGTTTAAAATATCATTCTAGCAAGGTCTTTTTCCTTCGGGAAGGATACGAATATGACGTCTAGCAAGGGGGGTGTTAGAAGTGTTGTGCAAAGAAGAGGCGGCTGGAAGGCCTAGGACCCCCGTGGGTTGACGCCTAAGGACGCGAGTGGATGGTGGGACCGATTGAGTTGGTTCTGGTTGGTCCTTACCAGTTGAAGAATAAGAGGGTCCAGTCATGGTAGAATCGGAGAAAACAGTATGAAAATAAAAGTGATGAGGAAGAAAGAATTACCTCGGAAGAAGGAAAGGGGTAAGTTGAATCTGGAGGCGGTGGCCGCTCAATCTCCTCCGCGGTTGATAATGGCTGAAATCGATTTTCTCTCTCTAATTTGGGGGAGTGAGTGGTCTGAAGAAAGAAGAAGGTGAAAACTGTAGCGGATGGGTTACTTTTTTTATAAAGGTGGGAACCGCCCTGCCATCATGTCCTCTCTTGGACACGTGTATGGCTGGGGGCGAAGCATATGCAAGGACGCCTCAGGTGGACGCTCCACATTTTTTCTTGGTTTTGTATTTTTAATAAGAGGAAAAAGATTTGAATTAAAGGAGGGATTTGAAATGACATGTGAATAGTATACAGTGTACCATCAGTGCGCAGAGTACGAACCTGGGAAAGTATTAATTAGTATTTATTTCATATGACATCAGAGATCAGAAGTCACATGAAATAGGGGGGAGTAGTTGATATGGGCTATCCTAGCACGACCCTTGAGTAGTGGGCCCATATCAAGGAGAACACAGTTGAGCTCCAAAGCAGAGCTGAACTGGAATTTGCTCAAATGAAATATTGTCCGTGACTCGCACGTATAGATATGTGCCCAGGGGAAAAACCCGGTTTCATCAGGTGATGTTCAGAGCGGAGTTGGATATTCTCTCAATTCTGCTTCTGGATGCTATAAGAGGAGAGTCGACTTATAAGAAGGCCTTTATCTGCTATTACTACGTATAATTGCACTGAACACTTGAACAATATTTGTCTTTAATAGTTTAGATACACTCTCAATTCTGGAGAGGTCATAGCCACTTCCAAACGAGTTTGCGGATAATGGTGAATCTGTCCCTTTCCCAAATACTGGGGTAAGGGTTAGTGGAGGCTTGTGTGTCAGACGAAAAAGGAATAAAAAGGATATGTTAATCACCCAAAATGACAACAGAATTGTCCTTGAGTAATGGCCATGCGCCACCTGTCCCGTACCACACTGAGCTGTGGTCCCTTAGCAGATTAGGGCTACACAAGAAGAAGTACTCATATGCCCTCCAGAGGAGTAAAGGTATAAATATCCTCATTTCAACCAACAAGGTAACACAATTATCTTCACAAAAAGGAACACCCGCTTATACATAATATTTTCGATGACTTTTCTTGTTTATCAAGCTTAGCTGACTTGAGCGTCGGAGGATCGACGTCGGAGCCCCCTCTTGCCCGATTTTTTGCAGGATTTCGCCAGAGTTCGTAGCTGTTGTCTCAGAGCTGTTTTCCAGTACATCAGAGACGAAACTGAGCTCTCTATTTGTTACCCTTTTACAGAGACGCTCTCAGGTAATTATCTACCTTCGATCTTCAATATCTTTAACATTTATGGAGAAAAAAATATATGAGATATATTCAAGATTTAATGGAGGCCAAGAAAAAGATTTTTTCCTCCATATTCCCAAGCATAAAATCGGTCACCCCATATCTATATATAGGGGATAATTATTTCATCTCCAGTTTACAGTTACACAATTCCATGAGTTGGAAAAATTAAGAGCAAAAATATTTTCTTTCTTCCTTATTATATTAAAATTGTTCATGAGCGCTTCCCACCGGCGGACGAATAAGGCAAAAGGGAATACTTGAGAAGTTTTTTACTGTTGATAGGATCGATACGCTTGTCACGTAGATCTCGGTTGGACGTCGCTTCAAGAGGTACATGTATACGTAAAGTTCTTAGTTTTTCCGCTGTAGAATTTTACATGTTTATATCAATATGCATGTAAATTTGTTGTTAACATAGTTATTATATGAATTAATTTAGAATTAATTCATGCAAGCAATAATTAAATTTAAATTCGTATTTAAATTTCATCCCAAATAGATCCGGGCACCCCAAATTTCCCCAACACCACCACCTTTACAACCAAGAATCTATAATAAAATTTGAAATAAGAAACAAGCAAATCTATTTAAACAACAAAAATTTCCGTAAAAAAAAATTGAAAACAAATCTAAAGAATTTTTGTGGATATCAAATTCAAAAATTAATGTTACCTTCAATTACCGCGGTCGAATAACCACTACTTGTACGATTAAGATGACAAAATATCCATTTATTTTTTAATCTTTGTTGATCAAACATAAAAAAACAAAAAGAAGAGAAAAAAATGCTCATCATTAACTATACCGCGTCGTTGTTTTACTGAAAAATTGGAGTGAAGAAAATACAATGACACTATTACTATGAAATTGTTGTGAGAGTTGTGAAATTAATCTGCAGGATATAGAGAATGATTGAGACCTTTAAGAGATCAAAAAATTGGAGAAGGAAAGAAAAGCACGGTAAAACGAATTGGGAAAGTGAAGGAGTACAGAAGAGTGGGGTGGAGACGTGGGGGAACTTGAAAGAAGGGGTGAGGTTTTTGTGGAGAGTGGGGGGTGTTGGGAAAATAGGGGTGCCCGGAAACTTTTCGGGATGAAATTTAAATACGAATTTAAATACAATTATTACTAGCATGAATTAATCCTAATTAATTCAAATAATAATTCCAACAACAATTTTTATCATCATGCATGTTGAATTAATTCACATAAAATCTATGGCGGAATAAACAAGAAATTATGTGACTTACGTACCTCTCGTAGAACTGGCCTTTGAATAAAACGGGACAAACACGAACACGCTTTATCAACCCAAAAGCCTTCTCAAGTATTTCCCTTTCGCCTTACTTGATCACCGGTGGGAGATGCTTTCAAGTAATTTAAATAACTAAGGAAAAAGAAAAATATTGTTGCTGATTTTTTTTTCAACACTGTGAAACTGTAAACTGGAGATGAAATAATCATCCCCTACTTATAGGACAAGGGATTTTCGAAATTTTCATATATTTTAGAGGTGGAGAAAATCTTTTCTTAGCCTCTAAGAAATCTTGAATATATCACATATATTCTTTTCTCCATAATAAAATATTCCACAAAAATCTCAACCTCCTCCTAATAAGCATATTTTCGAAAATATTAAAGAAAGAATCCAAGATTTGGATCTTCTTGAATATATGAGATAATCTTGTATTCCAAGAATACTTATCTTCCATAATATCTTTCCAAGAAAATCAACAAGATCTTTTCTTTCTCCTAATATATCTTTTTCGAAATATCATGAAAAAAATCAGCAAATATATTTTCTTTTATTTTAATCACCTTATCATTATTGGGCTACTTAATTGGGCTACTTGAGGGGCCTTTAGGAGAATTAAGATTGGACCTCCTAATGGACTTCTGAATTCAATATTGAGCCCCAATATAATTCAGCCCATTAATATTAATTAGTACCACTAATAAATTAATATTGCACTATCCATCTTAATCCATATTACAATAATATGGGCTCCCGGTTATTATTTCCCGCGTTTAAGATTATCAAGTCCATTAATTAATTAAGCTTCTGAATAGCTCTAAATTAATTAACATCTTTCACATTTTATTCGTACCGAAGAAACTAATTCTTCACTTGCAAGATTTGGTATAATAAAACTTCTGAGCCCACCAAGGGGACTAATCACACGAGCCGTACTCGCACGCGTTTCTCCGTATTAAATCTTAGCAACCGTCGTATGATTAATATTGCTGCCCAAGACACAAAGTTCGAAGTCACAATGATTCTCACCCAACATGAATCAAAGCAGTAACCATTAAGCACACACGGTCCTATTTAAGTGACGGAGATTAAGAAATCAACAACCAACTGAGGTCTAATTCTTCACCTTTCAGAACAGAAGAATTTATCCTCGCTGTAGGTCCTCTTCAACACATACTAAATGTGCTAGTGCAATCTCTTAGTCAAGACAGACCAATCTGAGCCTTACACATCGACCTTTCACGGCGGATTGTTCAATTCCACCTAGGTCGTGAAAATGTACGTTTAGTTACAAGGAAACTGTTAATGTTGTCTTCCGTGATCGGGTATCACCACATTAACTACAATGTAACATGTACTATATATTGAACGGTTTGCAATAAATATTCAACATTCAATCATATCTAAAGCATATGCGATAAAAGAATTATTCTCATAACCAAGTGTTTGATACACGAGTTATACAAAGTAAAAACATACTTTCACGTATAACTCCAACAATCTCCCACTTATACTTAAAGTCTGCTTTTAGTATACATCACGCATGTCTTAGTGTAGTAGCTCTATGTGACATCTCATGTCAACCTACACTAACCTAATAATTCCTCCCACTTATACTTAAAGCAGATTGACAATAGTCTTGACTCCCATTCCATCCATATTTATCTCGAATGTACTCTGAGGCAGACCCTTTGTGAATGGATGTACTAGGTTGTCCTCCGACATTTATCTTTGCCACCTCTTTATCTCCTCTCTTAACGATTACTCGTATAAGACGGTGTTTTCTTTCAATGTGTTTGCTGGCCTTGTGGGCTCTCGGTTCCCTTGAATTTGCAACTGCTCCGGCATTGTCACAAAAGACAGTTATCTTGTCGGGCAAATTCGGAACAACGTCCAAGTCCACTAAGAAGTACTTGAGCCAAACCGCTTCTTTCGCTGCTTCACAAGCAGTTACTTATTCGGCTTTCATGGTCGAATCGGCAATGCATTTCTGCAAATCGCTTCTCCATATCATGGCTCCTTCTCCCATGCAAAACACACTACCCGAGGTAGATATTTTGGAGTCTATGTCTGATTGGAAATTTGAGTCCGTGTATCCCATGGGAATTAGATTGTCTGATTGTTAAATCAGCATTCCATACCAAGTTCTTTTCAGAAACTAAAGAACGCATTTAATTGCAATTTAATGTGCTTTCCCGGGGTTACTTCGATATCTTGCCATCATGCCCACTGCAAAGCAGATATCTGGTCTCGTACACAACATTGCATACATAAGACTTCCTACGTCCGAAACATACGGAACGTCTTTCATGTCATCTATCTCCACTTGGTCTTAGGGCAAATTTCTTTAGATAGATGGATTCCATGCCTAAAAAGGTACAAAACCTTTCTTGGAATCTTGCATGCTGAAATGCTTCAAAACAGTGGCTTTGTATGAAACTTGCGATAAACCCAACATCCTCCTCTTGTGATCTCGAGTGAACTTGATCCCAAGGATGTGACCGGCTTTCCCTAAGTCCTTCATATCAAACTGATTTGACAACCATACCCTTACGTCTGACAATACCTTTACATTGTTTCCAATGAGCAGAATATCGTCTACGTATAATACTAAGAATACCACTGCAGTTCTGTCACACCTTTTACACCCACAACTTTCGAACTTGTTTTGATCACAAACCCGTAAGACTTAATAACTTGAACAAAACACTGGTTCCAAGTACGCGACGCTTGTTTAAGTCCATAAATGGATCTCTTAAGCTTGCATACGAGGTGCTCTTGGCCTTTTCCAACGAAACCTTTGGGCTGTTGCATATAGATACCGTCAAGACTTCCGTTAAGGAAAGCTATCTTGACATCCATTTGCCAGATCTCGTAATCTAAGTGCGCAGCGATCGACAAGAGAATACGGATGGACTTAAGCATAGCTACAGGCCACAAGCCTTGCTTTGAAGGTCTCTACCCTTCCGTCCGGTCCTCTTTTCCTCTTGTACGCCCACTTGCATCCAATGGGCTCTACCCCACTAGGTGGATCAACCAACTCCCACACTTGATTATAATCCATCGAACCCACCTCGGTTTCCATTGCGGTTTGCCACACCTCCGCGTCTTTATCTTGGATTGCCTCGTCGTACGTTCATGGGTCTGATTCATCGCCGGGAATCAAATCCGAAGATTCTCCAATTCCCATGAATCTCTCGGGTTACCTTGCAATCCTCCCACTACGACGAGGTTCTGGTTGTGAAGGTATGACGTGTGGTATATCATCTTATATACTTGGTATAGGAGTTTGCCCTCTTAACTCGTCTAAGGTAATCTCACTTCTGGGCTTTCTTTTGTTCATATAGTCTTCCTCCAAGAATTTAAAGTGCGAACTAATCACGGTCTTTTAATCCTTGAGACTATAGAACATACACCCTTTCGTTCCCATGGGATATCCTATAAACAACCTCAATTCCGAACGTGGATCCAATTTATCGGCTTCCTTGTCTAGCACGTATGCCGGATAACCCCAAATCCGCAAGTATCTTAGACTGGGCTTGCGCCCGGTCCACAATTCCATTGGGGTTTTAGGAACCGATTTGGGTGGCACCAAGTTTAGAATGTAAGTCGTTGTTTCCAAGGCGTTACCCCAAAACGACTTGGGTAAATCCTAATAACTCATCATGGATCTGACTATTTCTAAAAGAGTCTGGCTCCTTCGTTCCGCCACACCGTTCTATTGAGGGGTTCCCGATGTGGTCAACAGGGATACAATCCCTTCGTCCGATAGGTAGTTCAAGAATTCATTGCTAAGGTATTCACCTCCACGAACAAATCGTAGAAACTTGATACTTCTTTCCCTATGCATCATAAGGTAGATGTATCCATATCTCGAGTAATCATCAAATTACTCATACCTCTTCTTGCTATGATCGTCATTGAACCACACATATCGGTATGAACGAGTTCTAACACTTCCGTAGTTCTATTCCCCTTGGCTCCAAATGCCCTCTTGGTCATTTTACCCTCTAAACAGGATTCACAAGTTGGAAACGGCTCGACTTGGAATGATTCCAAGGATCCGTCTTTCACCAATCTCTCTATCCACTTTAGATTAACATGACCTAGTCTAAGATGTCATAGAAGTGTTTTGTTCATCTCCGAAGAACGCTTTCTTTTATTACTCGAAATAATCGATGTGTTATTAGATTCAATTTTGTGAGTGGTGTGCCCAAATAATGGTATAAAGATCTTCCATTGAAGTTCCGGAACAGATAAACTCATCGTTTTAAGAAATAATAACATCCTTATTAAAAGAAACTGAGTATCTATTCAAACAGTTTAGAAACTGAAGGTTGAGTTCTTTCTAAACTAGGAACATGAGGAACGTCTCTCAAGACCATAACTCTATCTTCACAAGATAGACGCACTTCTCCCACTGCTTCAGCTGCCACTCTCGTAGCATTGCCCGATGTGATGGGGATCTCACTTCCGTTAAGTCGTCGGGTTAGCTTAAACCCATGAAACAAATGTGATCAGTAGCTCTCGTATCCACTATCCACGAATAGACAGCATATGCCACTTCACAAGTTTCGACGACTAAGGTGTGTGAATTACCTAACTTTCCTAGCCTCTTAGGCTTGGAACAGGCAGACCTCCATTGTCCTCTCTCACCGCAACTAAAACACTTCCCCTTCGATGCTAGCCTTTGCATTCGCCTTTCGCAACAATTAGATTTGCTTGGATCCGGCCTTTGGTTCTCTTCCTCTTTTTCCCTCCCTTGGGACCAAAAGAGGCAGACGAACCATTAGCCACCATAGCACTATACTGGTGCTCCATTTTCACCTCCACCGAAACTAAAGCTTGCAAGAGCTCGGGCAAACGATTTGTCCGTTCATTCATCTGACAGTTCAGACGAAACTGCTCAAAGCTTCTCGGTAGAGAATGGTATATGAAATCAATCACAATCCGCACCAAGTACTTCCAACTTGTTAAGGTATGCCATTATCTCGAGAACGTGCTCCCTCACGGGCGTTCCTTCCACCATTTCCAACTTGACCGAGTCATGTTTGGTGAATTGATTAGTCATGGGATTCTGATGTGAAAACATCTCTTCAAGGTGTTCCATGATTTCAACAGCGGATATAATGTCTTCATGAACGCGCCTCAAATCCTCAGACAGAAATGTCAAGATGATGCACTTCATTCATTGTCATACTTCCAATCATAAACTGCCTTTTCCCATTGCTTTACTTATCATTAGGCTTGCCGGGTATATTAATGTAAATAACCCAATTGTGTTTTCGTGCAATAAGGACAAATTTAAAAAAAAACATTTCCAATCGATATAAATCACTCCAAAAAGTCTATTAACTTTAAGTATAGTAAACAGTGGATTAAAAGGCTGCGACATGATGAAATGAGAATAAAACATACATTCATATTAATATCTAGAAATTATCACATGATTCGATCACATCAATTATATTGAAACCTTAAAACAATATAATCATGCATCAGCCAACATCTCGAAACAATTTAAATGCGCCACGAGGGGTGGTCTATACATTTAAACACATTCAAGCGGATTACAAACTTAAAAGTTACAAATCCTTAATTCAAAATTAATAGTTGGCTCTCACTTTGACCACATAGAAACTGACAGGGACTCCGAGGGGAGTAAGTTAATATCAATTCCCTATGCCTAAGTAAATACAGGATTATTATTTCGCTTTGAGCAAGCCACTCGTGGTGAGGGTCAATACCGCCACTAGTAATAATCCACAATCATCCTTTCGGAATTTATTCATGTGAAATTATGGAGGCCAAAATAATCCAATTTTAATATCCGGAATAAAATTGCGATTATAAAAACACACTTAGTAATTTTCGAAAGTAAGGTTTTTCTTGGACAATTAAATTCATGCAAACACATATTAACAAATAATAATAAAAATTGCACGAAATAAAACATCCATAAAAAAAAATTAAACACATTGGAGCACTCAAATCCAATTGTCACGGTTTAATTTCTTCACGTCTTGATGCGAAAAATCGTCCTTGTTGCTTTCCGACGTTCGTCTCGACGTGCTCCCACTCGAACATCAACACTTCATCAAAAACATCATCGTTTGGGGTTCGGGACGACGTTTAAAATCACACGGAAAAAAACACGAACCGAAAAAATTCCACGGCCCGAGATACAGCGCGCGTCGGCCCACGAAATGGGCCCGCGCGCTTCCCGGCCCAAAAGGCGCCGAAACGCTGCCCGAAGCGCGCCGAAGCGCAGCCCCGAGGCGCACCCGAGGCGCTGCAAGGAGGCGCGCCGAGGCGCCGCCCAGAGCGCCCCGAGGCGCGCGCACGGTGTGCGCGGCGCTGGCCACCCGTCGCGCACGGTGTGCGCCGTGCACCCCCGTGCGCCATTTTTTCGCCGTTCGTCCTCGTTTTCTTCACCCCGTGCATGATTTTACGTCCATACACGCGCCACGCTTGTATGCGTCGTTCAGGTACGCCGTTTTTAATTCTTCGTTCTTCGTCACGATCCGGTTACAATTTATTTTTACAAAAAAAATAAATACTAGATCTAGACTAGTCTATTACAATGATCGAATCAAAATAAAAACAACTAATCTACTTGTGGATTTTTTCACGAGAAAAACGAATTCGAACGAATCGAATTAAAAAACAATTAATTCACACGCATGAAATTAACAACATTAAAACCATGACAATTGGATACCTGCAAAAAAGATCTAACAATTCTACTATCCAATTTCAATTTAATGTTTAACAATTTAAATTCCAATTTAAAATTCAGAGCCCGAAACCGTGGCTCTGATACCAGTTGTAGGGAAAATAGGGGTGCCCGGGAACTTTTCGGGATGAAATTTAAATACGAATTTAAATACAATTATTAATAGCATGAATTAATCCTAATTAATTCAAATAATAATTCCAACAACAATTTTTATCATCATGCATGTTGAATTAATTCACATAAAATCTATGGCGGAATAAACAAGAAATTATGTGACTTACGTACCTCTCGTAGAACTGGCCTTTGAATAAAACGGGACAAACACGAACACGCTTTATCAACCCAAAAGCCTTCTCAAGTATTTCCCTTTCGCCTTACTTGATCACCGGTGGGAGATGCTTTCAAGTAATTTAAATAACTAAGGAAAAAGAAAAATATTGTTGCTGATTTTTTTTTTTCAACACTGTGAAACTGTAAACTGGAGATGAAATAATCATCCCCTACTTATAGGACAAGGGATTTTCGAAATTTTCATATATTTTAGAGGTGGAGAAAATCTTTTCTTAGCCTCTAAGAAATCTTGAATATATCCCATATATTCTTTTCTCCATAATAAAATATTCCACAAAAATCTCAATCTCCTCCTAATAAGCATATTTTCGAAAATATTAAAGAAAGAATCCAAGATTTGGATCTTCTTGAATATATGAGATAATCTTGTATTCCAAGAATACTTATCTTCCATAATATATTTCCAAGAAAATCAACAAGATCTTTTCTTTCTCCTAATATATCTTTTTCGAAATATCATGAAAAAATCAGCAAATATATTTTCTTTTATTTTAATCACCTTATCATTATTGGGCTACTTAATTGGGCTACTTGAGGGGCCTTAAGGAGAATTAAGATTGGACCTCCTAATGGACTTCTGAATTTCAATATTGAGCCCCAATATAATTCAGTCCATTAATATTAATTAGTACCACTAATAAATTAATATTGCACTTTCCATCTTAATCCATATTACAATAATATGGGCTCCCGGTTATTATTTCCCGCGTTTAAGATTATCAAGTCCATTAATTAATTATGCTTCAGAATAGCTCTAAATTAATTAACATATTTCACCTTGGAGTAAAGACAGCTCAACATTATTATTCGTACCGAAGAAACTAATTCTTCACTTGCAAGATTTGGTACAATAAAACTTCTGAGCCCACCAAGGGGACTAATCACACGAGTCGTACTCGCACGCGTTTCTCCGTATTAAATCTTAGCAACCGTCGTATGATTAATATTGCTGCCCAAGACACAAAGTTCGAAGTCACAATGATTCTTACCCAACATGAATCAAAGCAGTAACCATTAAGCACACACGGTCCTATTTAAGTGACGGAGATTAAGAAATCAACAACCAACTGAGGTCTAATTCTTCACCTTTCAGAACAGAAGAATTTATCCTCGCTGTAGGTCCTCTTCAACACATACTAAATGTGCTAGTGTAATCTCTTAGTCAAGACAGACCAATCTGAGCCTTACACATCGACCTTTCACGGCGGATTGTTCAATTCCACCTAGGTCGTGAAAATGTACGTTTAGTTACAAGGAAACTGTTAATGTTGTCTTCCGTGATCGGGTATCACCACATTAACTACAATGTAACATGTACTATATATTGAACGGTTTGCAATAAATATTCAACATTCAATCATATCTAAAGCATATGCGATAAAAGAATTATTCTCATAACCAAGTGTTTGATACACGAGTTATACAAAGTAAAAACATACTTTCACGTATAACTCCAACAGGGGGCGGGGGAGGAGATGGTGGGGGATGGGAAGAAGGGAAGAAGGTTGGGTGGGTTTGGCGTGGAGACAAGCCTCTCCACAATCCTGGAGGCTGGAGTGTTTCAATAGATTCATAGGTTTGAGGGTGTATTAACCATTAATAATTTTTATAAAGAGGATAAAATAGGTAGTTTATATTATATGTAGGTGTATTTCTTAATGATGGAGGGTATATAGCCAGTTACATTTTCTTATGTCCCTGCCCAATCAATTTTGTTATGAAGAAATTCAAACTTGAAGATGGGCTTGGCCTAAGGCATTATAGCAATTTGGACCACTTTAATGGGCCAACCCATATTTATCGATAGAAATTCCTTAAAAGAATTTGTAAATTTAGAATCTTTGAATTTATGGACAACTTATGAGCTTGTTTTGGAACTCATTTGGAATAGTGAAAATCACTTATTTTTTAAAAACATGGGTCACACCAATTTCAAAGAAAAGTGATTCCAACTTGAGTTTTTTTACGATGAGGAAGACTTTCGCCCTTCTTGGCATCAGTAAATCAATAAGAACTTGACACATCATTTAATTTTGTCATTTGCGATCTAGGAAAATTATTATTTTTTTATAATTTTAGAAAAATATCCTTATAATATTTTTATTTAAAAAATATTTTAATATTTTATCTTTTTTATAATAATTAAAAAAAGGACAAATTGCAAAAACAAGACATATCTTTATCACTTCTTGCATTTTAAGGAGCGAAGTTTTAACTTTTGCAGGATAAATACTTAATTTTTATTTTGTTTGCAAAATAAAAGGACTCTGCGTAGTAAGACGCCAGAATATGAGGGCATCTCCGTCCATTAAAAAAGATAGGTATGTTTCGCAATGATAAAAATACAATTGAATTGCCAGAAAAAATGGTTCATGCGTCATGGTGGTGGTTGGATTTTCGCGGGAAAAGAAATTGCTTGTAACAATATAGGATTTGTGATTGCATATGTAATAAAAAAATGCAAAAATATGATTGTATATATACTCAAAGCCCTACTTTGTTAAGAACGGCGGCATTCAGCTAAGGCATTGGAGCAATATTTTGATCTGCGAACGACACACGAAATCGCACCTCACAAAGTGGCGCACAACGTATCTGATATCTCAGGCGACCGATGGTGTGCTGGATTCCAGTACAGTGCACTTCAAGTACCACAATCGACTTTGGGGGGAGCAATAAAGGACAGAAGCGCCTCCGCAAATGTAAGGTTAAAATCCATGGCTGAAAGCAGGATTTCTCCGACCGGCTGCTTGGGGCGAGATGAGGGCGGCAGAGGTGAGGATGTACAGGGGATGATTTTGACGAAAATACCCTCGTATTCTACCCTCTTTACATCCTTTTTTTTTTGCAACAAAATACTCCCTCCGTCCACGAGTAAGTTTCCCACTTCTTTTTGTTGAATGGTTTAAGAAAGTGTATTTGTTTATTAATATATGGTGGACCACATGTTGACTTTTGGGATAAAGTAATGAATAGTGTTGAAAAGTAAAGTGAATGAGTGACATTTTTGTAATATTGTGTGAGTTTGAAGGTTAAAGTTTATATATAATAGAGTGTTGTTATTTCCATTTATGGAATGGGAAACTTACTCGTGGACGGCCCGAAAAGGAAAGTGGGAAGTTTACTCATGGACGGAGGGAGTAAAAATTAAAGTACTCGCCCTGCAAAAGTCAAAACTTCGGTCTTTAAAATGCAATAAGTTGTAAAGGTGGGTCCTGTTTTTGTAATTTGTAATTTTATTGAAATATAAAATGTTAATTAATTAATATTATAAATTATTTTAAAGTAAAAAATGATTTTTTTTGTAATTTTATATTTATTAATTCAATTTATTAATAGAGCGATACAACGCGATTGCAATATGCAGAGTGCAAATGCTCTAATGCAAAATGCAATTCGTAAAAAAAAAATTAAACGTTGAATCTAAAATCAAACGGTAATCAAAGGGTTTACTGACGTCAGGAAATACGAAATTCTTACTGATAATAGAAAAGTCTTTCTAACTTTCAAATGGATTTCAAAACACCAACTCAGTGTTTGATGAAAAACGATCGAGTTGTACATTCTTTTTTTAACAAAGAATTTGAAATTCAACACAAGCATATGCTTAATTATGATCATGCTACGAGACATATATCATGCATATGAATTGTAACTTTGCGTTGAAAACATCGAGAGCAGGAATAACTAAAAAAGATTAAGCATATATATATATTTGAAGAAAGATTAAGCATATATGACATTACAAAAGAATTCATTTCCATCTATAAGTCTGAATTTGTAGATAGAAATGATATTAATTCATTTAATTATTTTTCTGACGATTCTCCTCACTCATGGGCCGGACTCAAACTTTTCTCGTTGGGGAGGCCCAACGAATGAACAATTTAATATGGTGGAGTTGCTCTCAACGGAAATCGAACTCAGGATGTGTGTTCATGCATGATCATTTTTTGCTCTAATACCATGAAATAATTTTTTTTTATCTAAAACTCCGAACTTGTAGAGAGGTGTGAAATTAATTCATTTAATTATTTTCCTTACACATTGGATATACAAGGCTACATGTTAAGGCCCCGTTTGACTAAACTTATTTTAAACATTTTATAAACTTTAACATCTTATAAGTTATTTTAAGGGTGTGTTTTGCTACTTACTTTAGAAAAGTAATATTAATTGATTTTTGTAGTAAAATCAAAAGTGTTTTGTATTTGAAAATAAAATATTTTTAAATTAAATTGAGGAAGTAATGTATTTGAAAAAAAATATTTTTATTTAATAGTAGGGTAATTATATGTGGAGTAGTTTTATTTTTCCCCTCCCCTCATGAGAATGAGTTTTAAAGAATCTAGCAGTACATAAACCAGTTTTTTCAAAATTGATTTTAGGTGCTTAAAAAAATGATTTCAAACATTATATAATTGATTATTTTTAAAATAAAAATAACTTTATCTATGGAATTTGGTTTGCAAAGACACACTAAGAGTTAGAAGATGTAAATTTTTAGGTCACATATAATTTGCTAAAGTGTTTAACTAATACAACTTATAAGTTATTTGGTAATTTATCATAAATATTTTTTAATTTTAGTAGAAAAAATTAATATTTTTTATTTTTTATGTTGAAATAGATGGCTGGGGGTAGGGCTGACATACCATATCATACCACATACCGTACTGAAATTTCAGTATACCAAAAGAGCATACCGCATACTGTATCGAACATTCGGTATGTCGTACCATACCGATCCATACTGAAATATCGGTATATACTGTTCCATGCTGAGAAATCAATCCATACCGAAATAATGGTCATATCGGTATACTAACCATACCGATTCATACCGAAATATTTAATTAATTATTTAATATAAAAATAAAATAAATATTAAATTTTAATAATAAATTATCGGCATAGTATTACCGAAATACATTGTCGGTATAAGTCGGTATACCGAAATAACAAAAATATTTCGGTATATCGACTTATACCGAAAATATTTTGGTATTTCGGTATGATACCGGTATACCGGAAATGTTCATACTGATACCGTACCAAAAATTATATACCAAAAATTTCAGTAAATTCGATATTTTTGGGTACGGTAGGTGCGGTATATCGATTTTTTCGATGTTTGCTCCACCCCTAGCTGAGGGTAGGGGCTTAGGGTGGATGGGTTGATGGGGGTGAGAGTAATTAGGAAAATAAGTTAGAGATATCCTAATTTATTTATTTTTATTTTAAGATTTTATAAGTTGTTTAACATATTTTTTTACTAAATACTTTTATAGAGCTTATAAGCTATTTAAAAAAAATTATGTTTCAAATAGATTATAAGCTCAGTCAAATAGGCTCTGAATATTGTATGTATATGTGCTAAATTTTCCAACAAAAATATGTATATATATATATTATACATATTTGCATTTTGTATATATTTTCTAATAATATTAGTTTTATTAAAATGTATTAGTTTAATAGTAGTATCGTATAATGAGAGATAATACCTTTTTTAGACGATTTCATCCATGTAAGAAGATATCTAATACAAGCACTAACACACCCTCTTACATTAAATTTTTTGTTGAAAATGTGATTCATGCATCAAATTGAAAAAAATTAAAGAGTTTGCAAATTTACATAAGATATTGAAAATCGGGATTAAATTAAGATTGTGGTCAAAGTTCGTGAATTACTATAAAATTAAACCTGTTAATAATTTTTTACCTATCTCCATACCACTTCTTTAGTTAAATAACTCATACCCTTGTTACAATTTTTCTTCTATCTCACACGGCTAAATTCCTTACCCATTTTTTTTTATTTCGGGTTCTGCATGTACCAACCAAAAAAAAAAAAAAAAATTATGGTATTTTTTGGTTGCTTTATTATGGGGTGTGTTGGTACCCACTATCCATTTAAAAAAAATGAATAATTTTCTTTGTTTTTTAAATGGATGGGTAGGAAAAAAAAATTTACTATCAAAATGATTACATTTTGACCTTTTTCTCTATATTATAAATGTAGAAATTGATGAGGCTTGGAGGAAGCAAGATATTGGTATTGTCTGATGGTCCTGTACTATGTGGGTCTATTAAATTGGGAGGTCAAGAAATGATCATCCTAGGTAAGGGTAAGGGTAAGGGTAAGGGTAAGGTACCCACAACCTTTTCCCTCCCTTTGTTTGTTCCCCCATCTATCAATTCTATGGTCCTAAGCCCCACCCCATTCCCCTCCCCTACACACACATTCTGCTGCTACTAATTTGTACAAAAAGTTTATCTTCATAGTCCATCGTGAATGCCCGTGTAATACTTTTTTGTTGTTTTTCGTTTGTTCTTGCGAACATTGTACTTATTTTTCTTTTATTTATTGATTGCAGTTTTGTTCCACTCTCGTATGAACCTGATGCACGATATAATTATTCAACAGTTAAAGTTGTTTATACTGAAAAATGTAGTTAAATTACACTAAAAATCGGTTTTCAGTGTAAACTTTTCAATGTAATCTAACCACGCTTTTCAGTATAATCAAATCATATTTTTTCAATGTAAACATTCTTAACTATATTGTTGAATGAGTGTATCATACACCAAGTGCACAAGAGAGTTACTCTAAATATATTATTTCAATGATAATGTGATAGAATTTTTATGTGCGATGGCAACTAAAAGTGTTCTCACATTTAAAATGGAAAGAATCATTTTATATTCACCATTCAATTATTACTTAATTATTCATATTGTTATTGATCTGTATTAAATAATAATCACTTTATTTATAAATGTAACTCACAATACTTTTACTTTATTTAATTTATTTTAAACTGCTGCCTAAAGATATGTAAATAATTCTGCTTGGGCAGAAGAAGTACCTTATAAATATTGTATTAGAAACTTGATGGGTATTTTATAGCAGAAATAAGAAGGAAAGTACGTATACTAAATCAGGCATAGCTAAGGTAATTAATAAATGATGAAACAGCTATTGGTTAGTAATGTGATTGCACTATGTTGTAAAATAATAAACGCAAAATAGAGACACCGACTTGTTTACCCAATTCGTCGTTAACAACTACATTTGGGGGCATACCAAGCCAGGAGTTTTCACTAATATTTTTGTGTGTTTACAATACGAAGTACAGGGATATATTTATAATATCGAAACCCTAATTGAAACCCTAAAGCCTGTTTAGGTTACTAGGCCCAAAAAATCATCGTTGTCTATATCAAAATCTGCTTCAGGCAGACCGACATGATGAGATTCACCATAGGGGTCATGCCCTTGTTGTCCTTTTGTATCTTTCGATAAGCCTCAATCAAGTGTTTGGGTTTGCGGATTTCTTCCCTTCCACGCTTACGCCCACTCAGGCTCCCTTGAGCTACAACACGTGCTTCGGGCACTTCTTGTGAGCCAACCAGTCTAGCATTGTGATTTCTCATCAGGAGTTGGTTGTGTTTTTCTACCACTAAAATGTGTAGAAATTAGCTTTGAGTGAGAGGTGTACTGCTGCTGGAGTACAATATTACTAGCATGGGATGTTGATAACATTTTCTGTATCAACTCGGCCTCAGTAATTTGCTACTTGCATAATTTTAACTGAGATACAATACGATGCAAGGTAGAATTGCACTCTGTTATAGATTTAAATTTTGAAAACAAAGATTCAGCCAATCGTATTGTGCCCGAGAGATTATATCATTTAGTTGATAGAAACAATCCTTCCAGGATGTCCATAAAATGCTAGGGTCCATCTCAGTAAGGTACTCATATTTCAAGTCCTGATTTAGGTGGTACTTGAGATAAATCAACACTTTTGCCTTCTGGGCATCAGTGGATTTGAGACCATGGACAATGATTCTGCTTAATTAGGATGAGACTAGATGAATCTCAACATATATGGACCATGTCACGTAGTTATTACCATCGAGAGTAAGCTCAGTAAATTTTATCTTAGTAATAGCAAGCATATTCACTACGTTCTAAATGGACATGGTAAGACATACAATTTGAATTTTTATTAATAAGGGAGAAAGAGGATTTAATTAACATGCTCAATCACATAGGAGCAAATATTGAGTGTTGTCTATCCAAACATGATTTACGGTCTGACAAATACTGGGCGCCGCCTACCTAGGTAATATATGCGGCCTATAATGTAAATTTAATTCACATAAATAGGTATTCAAGTAGGAACAACTATTCAAGTTCAAATTTTAGTCAATGCTCATGTTTTCTTCAGACAAACTTGTATACGAAAATTCAGGGCATTTGTTTGAGTGAATTAAATTAGCAGATAATGACAGGCACACAAGAATTTTTCACATAAATCATAATTTCTACAACAAATAATTCACAAGCATATGTTGCGGCAAAGTAAAGATCGCAAACAGTGCTAATTGTTGAAGATATAAAAGAAAGAATTAAGCCTTTTACCAAAGCAGAACCCTACGATAAGGGTTACTGAATATCTGTTGATGGATTCGGCTAGCATCGGGTAGCCTTAGACACGTCTCAAGTGAGTGGAGCTACCATACAGGTATTGAGTCCAAAAGAAAGCTCAACATGAAATGGGTTAGTAAACTCCAAGAGACGATTTAAATTTAATGCACATGAATAGTTATACAAGTTTTCATGCTTTATTAAAATTACACAAATAAAGTGTTTATAATTATTTAGCACATAAAATAAACTAATCAAAGACTGGCCCAAGATAAAATAATCAAATAGGCCCAGGTTAATTAATTGTTCGGCCCAATTAAAAGGGGCCCATGTTAAATAAATTAAAGGTGCGTAATAAACCACTTGATCGGCCCAAAATAAAAACAATTGCCAGAAACTTATTTAATGGAAACAGCCCAAGGTTTTAGTTATTTTAAGGCCCAGGTTATTTGCACTAGCCTCTATGTTAAAGACCCTAACCGGATGAATACACTATTTTTTATTCGAATTTTTTTCATTTTTTCGAAAAAAATTTCCAAACACAATAAAATAAACAGTATTTCAGAAAATAAATTCGAATTTTATGTTTATTTTCGGAACTTTTTTCCGAAAATATTGCAAATTTTCGGGAAAAAAAGTAGTGTATTTATCCGGGTAGTGTATTTAACATAGAGGCTAGTGCAAATAACCGTGGTCTTATTTTAAAGGGCCAAAATAACTACCGGCCCAGGCAAAAAGTAAGTTAAAAGTCCAGGTAAAGAAAAAGGGACAGGATCCGGGAATTGCAGCCAAATTCCAGGTGCAGCCATGGAGGTTTGAAGCCTCACGGTGTCGATGCCAGGGCGCCGCTCCATGGGCGGACGGCGATAGCCAAAGGCTACCACCGCCAGGGTGGCGCTCCATGGGCAGACGATGATAGCCCACAGGAGGTCACCTCCAGGGCGGCGCGACCGATGCACCGTGGTCCGGCATCCAGATGCCGATGGGATTTCCTCATAATGCAGCCGCTGTAAATTCCGATCCTCTTCCGGAGGATTAATTTTCGCCCAGCGACTTATTCGGCAACGCTCGAGACCTCAGACGGCATGATGGAACTTTTCAAATAGTACATAGTTTGTTCGTGTATGGATATGAAATTTCATGGATCCAGGCATATGAATTTGATTACAAATATGACAGAATACATAATATATCAATTTCAGAAAATTATCAGATCATAGATTCATCGGAATTCATATGCACATGGAATCATGGAGTGGAAATATAAATACGATTAATATACCTCAGTTGGTTGGAGACTCGGACTGATAACGTGTTGTAAAATAATAAACGCAAAGTAGAGACACCGATTTATTTACCCAGTTCGTCGTTAACAACTACGTCTGGGGGCGTACCATATGCAGTACAGGGATATATTTGTAATATCGAAACCCTAATCGAGACTCTAATTGAAACCCTAAAGTCTTTTTAGGTTACTAGGCTCATAAGTAATGTCCACATCAAATCTTCTGAATTTGGCATATCAAATCTTCTAGATTTACAACATACTAAACAGTACAAATCTAGTTTGTTTATTATGTCATTGACAAATTTACATCGAGTATAGAAAGTTGGTAGTTGACTATATGTGTCGTTCTCAACTTGCTTGGAAATAGTGAAGTAGGCCATGGACCTTACATAAAAGGATTAATTACTTTCTACTCCACTAATTTTTTAAAAAATACAATACACTCATTCAACTTTTTTAAATCACACTAGGATACATTTTATTACACTCAAATACACTTGTTGGAATGCCACACGTCATATCCATTTAAAATCCTATAAGCTCCCTTCTCTCTCTACACCGCAAAAAAAAAAAAAAAAAAAAAAAAAAAAAAAAAAAAAAAACCATTTGTCATCTCTCTCTCCATGGCCGTCAAAACCATTTCTCCATCCCTATCTCTAACCATCTCCTCCCCTCTCTCCATTTTCTTTGCCACAGGGCCTCGACGGCCTATCATACACTATAGATCAGTCTTTATTTTCTCAGATCAAGCCATGGGCATCGGCCCTAAATCCGTACAACCAAGCCACGAGAGTCGCCCTTAAATCTGTCCGACCACCAATACCACATCTCTTCCGCCTCCTTCTCTCTCCGATCGATCTCTATCATCAGCGACCACCGACGAAGTCACGGTGGTTGCCTCTAAATAAGACAAAGTTTTGATGTTGTCTTTCTCGAAGTGGCGGCGTGTCTCCTTCATCGAAGATGGGGCATCGATCTGATTTCCAGTTGTAGGGCTCCGTTATTTGCCAAAAATAGGGCATCGACTTGTTTCCAGTCTAGGGTTTCATTGAAGATGGGGCACTGTCTCCTTCATCGAAGATGGGGCATCGATCTGATTTCACATTTTAGGGCTTCGATATTTTCCGTCAAAATCGAAGTCAGGGACAGTTCTGGGGTGTGCGGCCACTACCACCAACAAAATCGAAGAGATGGGGGGAGAGAGTTTTGGGGTTTCTGAGCATCTCCAGCCCCATATCGAGCTAATAACTTTGTTGAAGAATGAGTAATTTCTTATTTTCTTTGTTAATCTTCATTTCGGTTTCAATATCTAGGGTAACAGAGTTTGATTTCAGTTGCAAGACTAATAGAGATGCAATTTTAAAATTTGATGAGGCCGGTTTAATTTTTATTCGTCTCTTTTTATTCTTAAATTTTTATGTCTTAATATGATGGTGGTGCACAATATATTTTACTAGTGGTTGAAGGAAAAATTTAGGTTTGAAGATCTTTTTCTACCTATTCTATGTGCAATTGTGTTTTTTAGAGGTGTAATTGAGATTTTAGGAGTTTTTGTGTTGGTTTCTCTTCCTAGAATCAATCCCATGTTTCTGTTATATACATTTGGAGGTAAAAATGTGGGAGAATATAAGAGTTTTTGTATTGATTTTAGGAGTTCTTGATGGGTGGAGATAGTTGCAAATAGTGGAATGTGGATAGGAACATGTTATACTATGGTAATATGTGTTGTACCATTTGTTGGGATATGGTTTAGTTTTGATGATTTTCCAAAACAACATGTAATAGGTTTGAAAGCAGTCAGGATAGTATCTTTTGTTCAGGTCAGACTAGGTCATTTCTCAGTAAGAATAGGCTGTCAGTTGAAAAGAACTCAGTTGAGGGAACACTCAGTTGAGGGGGAACTCAGCGAGGGGGAACTCAGCAACACAGCCTGAGGATATCAAGATGACATCAAGAAGAACTGACTGAAGCCTTGCCAGAGACCTGAATCAGAAGAGAAGCCTGAAGGATATCCCACTGAGTGTAAATCGGGCTGATCTAAGCTAAGTCAGGTGGACCACTCAGTGAAGAGCATGATCAAGAGGATCAATGCTGCACCAAGTAGGTCCTGAAGGTGTCAGGCTGCTGTGGTCAGGGAAGTTTGTCATTCAGCCTTATGACAAACTTCTTAGAATGATCTTCAAACAGTCTCTGAAGGACAACTACACTGAAGACTTTCAGTCCACTGAAGATCATCAGTCAGTGAAGGAGGAAGCTACCTAAAGTCAGTGGGTCTTGGTCAACCCACTGAGTCAAAGATCCGTGAATTCAGGCCACGTGGACCAATTAGCACGAGGCAGCAACTCTGACACTGACAAAGGCCTCATTCCAAGAAAAGTGGTTGAAACCATTAATTGTATAGATTCAAATGTAATTTCCTCCAACGGTTACATTTGAATCCACACTATAAATACAAGCTCATAGCTGTGTGTTGTATTGTGTGTAAAGAAAGAAAAATCAACACCTACAAGCTATAAGAGTGTGTGAGTTGTTAGGGAGTCATAAGGAAGAGTTGCTCACACCCACGACACTGACCTTTAGGGTTATCACTTATATTCATTGAGTGTCAAGCTTGTAACTCTTAGCTTAGAGAGGTTTTCCTAATCTTAGCTTTAAGGCTAACACATTGTAAAGGAAAACCTCACCTAGTTGGAGAAAACCAAACCAAACTAAAACCTTTCAGGAGAATGTTAGGCTTGTAGTGAGGTGAGGAGAGGCAGCCCAGGGAGTGGCGTGAGTCCAGTTGTAAGTGCACCTTGGCACGTTAAAAACAAGAATCCCAGTTAGTGGATTTCCTGTTAAATCAGGCACGTGGATGTAAGAGCTTGAGTCTCTGAACCACGTTAAATTGAGCGTACTTATCTTTAAACGTATTTACTAAAGTGTTGTGAAAATCAGCTCACTGAGAGCATTGTTAAAAAGGAAAACTTTAGTTAAGTATTCAGATCAGGGAGATCTCTCTCACTGATCAGTTCAGGCAATGCACTCGAGAGTTCAGTCTCTCGAGTCACTGTGTTGCTAAGAGCATGAGCCTTCATGTCTCACTGACTTGGTAGCTCAGCCTCTTAGCAACGCAGTGACTTGAAGTGAAACCTCTCGAGTTACTGCCTTGTTACGAGACTGAGCTCGCAAGTCAGTTGCACTGACTTGAGTGCTCTGACTCGTAGCAATGCAGTGACTTGAGTATTATTCACTCCTGCTGTGCTCTCTGAGGAATTGGTTTTAAAAAAAAAATATTCCTGAATTCCCATTTTGCCCTTCGAAAACGGGACCTTCAATTGGTATCAGAGCGGGTTGTTCACATGACCACTGATCCAGTTTTGTTAAGAAAAATGGTCAACCGAATAGATCTTAAATGTTTTAAACTATGGGAATTCCTACATATTTCAAACTATTACTTGTGTTCTGACATTATTCTTGTAATAGAAAATCTTTTGGTTAGAAGTTTTGGAATCATCAAAAAGGGGGAAATTGTTGGGATATGGTTTAGTTTTGATGATTATCCAAAACAACATGTAATAGGTTTGAAAGCAGTCAGGATAATATCTTTTGTTCAGGTCAGACTAGGTCATTTCTCAGTAAGAATAGGCTGTCAGTTGAGAAGAACTCAGTTGAGGGAACACTCAGTTGAGGGGGAACTCAGCGAGGGGGAACTCAACAACACAGCCTGATGATATCAAGATGACATCAAGAAGAACTGACTAAAGCCTTGCCAGAGACCTGAATCAGAAGAGAAGCCTGAAGGATATCCCACTGAGTGTAAACCAGGCTGATCTAAGCTAAGTCAGGTGGACCACTCAGTGAAGAGCATGATCAAGAGGATCAATGCTGCACCAAGTAGGTCCTGAAGGTGTCAGGCTGCTGTGGTCAGGGAAGTTTGTCATTTAGCCTTATGACAAACTTCTTGGAATGATCTTCAAACAGTCTCTGAAGGACAACTACACTGAAGACTTTCAGTCCACTGAAGATCATCAGTCAGTGAAGGAGGAAGCTACCTAAAGTCAGTGGGTCTTGGTCAACCCACTGAGTCAAAGATCCGTGAATCCAGGCCACGTGGACCAATTAGCACGAGGCAGCAACTCTGACACTGACAAAGGCCGCATTCCAAGAAAAGTGGTTGAAACCATTAATTGTATGGATTCAAATGTAATTTCCTCCAACGGTTACATTTGAATCCACACTATAAATACAAGCTCATAGCTGTGTGTTGTATTGTGTGTGAAGAAAGAAAAATTAACATGTTGGTCCCGAAACGAGTAAACAGGTGTATGGGGGGGGGGAATACACCTGTGGTTACAAATTAAAACTTCTTGAAAACTTATCAGGTTACTTAAGACAGTAGCTCGTCAGTGGACTTGAGGTCTGCTGAGAGTTACTTTGTGAAAACTTACTGAGATAATACCTCCACTGAAAGCTCAAGACTTTCAGTTGAACTACTATCTAATTAGCTTTCAGATGCGGATTAGTGAGCCCTTAGAAAACTCGTTTTACTTTGATAAACTTTGAGATTAACACACACTTAGGAAAGCAGATAATAAGAACACAAGGTATAAAGTGGTTCAGAGATGAATCTCCTACGTCCACTGTCCTGATCAAACAGGAAAATTCCTTTCACTTGGAATTCCTTGTGTTATAGTGCCAAGGTGCACTGATCAACTAATCCTCTCTTAGGATGATTGATCACTAGGAAATTCCAGGTCTTAGTTCCCAAAACAAACCAGCTTTCAGACTGATACAACAATCAGCTTACTAACACCACTTAACACTAGCTCTCAACCTAAACACTGAGTAGGGTTTTGAGTAGGGTTTTGGTTCCAACTATTTTGAGATAATCCTTACAAGTTTAGCTCAGGGCTTAGGATTGGATTATCTCTTTCTAAGATTTGGATATAGCTTTTAAGCTTGGTTACAGAAGGTTTGTTAGGCTCTCTACAAATGTGAAACACTTGGGAAACAAAGGTAATTTCGAGTGCTTCTTAGTTGTTATGAATGTAGAGATAGCTTTGATCTTGTGAGTTTCCCGTGTTTGTAAATGTGCACGTCCTTCTGTATTTATAGGCTTCCTTGAAAATCTTCCCGTTGGATTTGAATCTTCTCAAGTAAGTCTTCTTGTATCTGATTGGCTCAAACGGCTCTATTTGAAGCTTTAAGTCTTGTCAAGAAACGGCTGAAAGACCATGCCTGTTCACTAACTTTCTGTAGATTGCTAGAGAAAGACTTTTGGTACTTGTCAGGCTGGGGCAGGTCGGCTGTCAGTGAAGTACACTGACGTGTCATCTTCTCATTGGACCTTAAGTCTGCATGCCCAGATTCTTGTCTTGCTTTAGGTGGAACTCCTCTGAGAGAACCTTCTTATTCCTTCATTAATTGTAAGCTTCACTGAAATTTGTTTTGCCTTGTTCCAACCAGATTAACTAACAGCTTTTAATATTTTTAGCATTGAATGTGCATTGTTAGTTCCCATCAGTGGACATTGGTCCTCTCCTGATAGTTTTAGTCTTAGTGAGAATGTACTTAGAAAATATTCAAGACTTAGACTTATTCTCAGATCACTTGTCTTCAGCGGACTTCACTTCAGTGGACTTCATCTTCAGCAGACTTCATTCTTAAATACACTCTTGCAATTACTAATTGCACTTCAGTTCCTTAACAGTTGAACTGTTTAACTAAGTACTAACTCTACTGAATAATTTACTTACAAAACAACTTAGGAGGAACATTTTGGCATCTAATCAAAACCTAAGTCTTATACATTTTCCCAACAATTTCTCCCTTTTTGATTATGCCGGAACCTATCTTATTACATATCTTCTTTCAGATGAGGTTCTTCAGATGACATTCAAAGTTCACAGATTTTGTAAGTAAAACATTCAAGTACATAAGCCTAAATGATAATGAGATATTATCTTGGGCAAAGCATCAGTAGAGTTCAATCCATTGATAAAATGATGAAGTACATATTACATGAAGTCAACTCTCAAAAGTTTCAAACTTAAACACACCTGGGACTTATAAACAAATGCCCATCAAAAGATACAACCTTCTCAGATGGACTCGAAAATGGGTTCAAGTCCATATTTCTTGAAAACTCTAATCTTCAGCTCGTTCTTCCTCTCCATTATCTCCTTCGAATGTCCTCTGAGTCCAAGATGCTCACACAAGGATGTCCACTCTTCAGTGATCCTTTCTCTATCAACAGCACATGTTGCATCTTGAGGAGGCCAGTAGGTGATTGGCTCAGGGGCCTTCAGAGCTTGATCAGGGAAGGCATCATTCCAAGCATCACTGATCTCGGGATAGAGTTTGGGATAGGCATCAAACAACCATGAGTTGAAGACTTCTTGAGCATTGTCCCTTCCTAACTCTCCACTGACATAAAAGGAATACACAAATTCCCTTTTAGCAGTCTCCCAAGCATCATTGAGCTTTTTAGGAACCCAGGCATCATGATGAGGAAATCTGTTCAGAGATGGTGTGATCTTGTCTTTCTTCAGCTTAGCAGCCCACTTTAGATAACCACTCCTGAATTTCTTAGAAGTAGTTTTGTCAAAAGTGGCTAGCCTCTCCTTTCTTTTTCTCTCAGCTAACTCAGCAATTGTTTCCATCTTTCCAACCACCTTATCTCTCCTCTCCTGCTGCTGTGATGTTAGCTTCCTTGCTCTTTCATTCATTCCTCCAGCCTCTTTGATTAGCTCAGCGAGCTCTGTGACTTTTGTGGGTGCAGACTTGGGAGGTTCAGAAGATAAGGGTTCAGGATTGAGAATAGGAAGTACCTGAACTTCATCAGTAGAGGTTGTGGACTTAGCTGCCAACCTCCCTAAGGTTCTTGTCTTTTTGGCAACCTCTGCTGAGAGGGCATCAGATGCCTTTCTCTTTGTGGTTTCCCCCTTCTTCGCAGCTCTCTCCTCCTTCTCCTTTAGATGCTCCTCTTTGAACTTTGAAAGGTCAGCTGAGGAGGTCTCCTTGCCTTTTTTAGATTCTGCTATCTTCTGAGCTTCAGCATCAACTTTCTTCAGGGTGCTCTTCACCTGTTGGCCTTTCTCGAAGTCAGGGGTTTCAAGGATAATGTTCATTTTATTCTTAGGATCAGCCTTCATGTCCTTAGCACTTATCCTCTTTTCCCCCTTTCCGGTATTAATCATGCATTCAGCTACCGTGATGTTGAGCTTCAGTTGATCATGGGCCAATGCCTTCAGCTCAGTTGAGCAGTGGTCTACCACATCTTCAAGCCTTTCCAAAGTAGCTCCAGCTGTCTGTCCAAATTGAACAAACTGCGCTAGCTTTTCATTGATCAGCACATCAGTTTTCTCTTGTGTTGGGAAGTCTTCAGCTGCCTTCTTCAGTACCTCTCCTAGTTTGGCTCCTAGCTCAGCATGCTTGGCCTCGAATTCAGACATCTTAGAGTTCCATAATCCTTCAACCTTTCCAAGTAGGTCTTCTGAGAAGGCCTCCACTGATGACTTCAGGTTGATGGATACGTTCTCTACTGAGTCTTTGAGGAACTTGGTCCTGGCCTCTTCTTCAGACTTCTCCAGCTTCTTCAGGGCATCAATGACTAACACACTTTGTCCCTCAACTACATCAATCACCATTTGCGGAGAGTCTTCAACTTTAAGTGTGAGATTCTGAAGTGATGTAGTTGTGGACTCCATGAGTTCATCTATGTGGTCTGAGAGAATAACCATTTCATCTACCTCCTCTTGTACAATCTCCTGGACCTCCCTGGGCTGAGTTTGAAGAGATGGAAGGCTTTATTCTCTGATTGAGTGAACATCATCACTCAGTGGAGTTAGGTTGACCACAGCTGGGGGAACTTCAATGGTTTGAGTACCTGCATTGCAAGAAGTGTTAGTTCTAACTCCCTCAACCTCACCACCTAGATCTCCTGATGCCTCTATCTCCATGGGGACTCCCTCCTCCTCACTCTTCTTTCTCATCTCTTCCTCAGTTTCCTTTTCAACTGCTATTTTTTCAGCCAATTCACCCTTTACAGGGATGATTGCTCTTATCTCTCCACTCTTCACAGCAGTGATTTCCACCTCTTTTTCTTTTTCACTCACTTTTTCAACTTCTCCAGTTCCAGACACCTCAGTTGACTCTAAAGCCACCACTGAGGGCTATTGTGGGAGAGCTTCAGTAGACACCTCTACTGAGCCCTCCTTTGGCAAGTTTTGTGCCTCAGTATCCCTTGCCATGGATACATCCTTGGCTGCTTCACCACCACCTTGCTTAGGTGAAGCACCTCATTCATGTTCAGACTCAACTACCTTCTCCTCTGCACTCTTCTTCTTCTCCACCTCCTTCTCAGCTGTGGGTTCAGCTGGTTTTTCTCCATCAGCAGCCTTTTCTCCCTCCTTCTTTGCCTCTGCAATCTTCTCCAAGACCAAACTTTCAAAAATCTTCTCATCACAGAGAAGTCTGGTCTTGTGCATCCCAGCAAAATGCAGTACTTCAGCTTCCTCCTTCTTCCACTCCTCTGCATTGCTGCCTCTTACAGCAAGAAGGATTTCACCAAGTCTTCTATCTTTGAGCTGGACAATGAGTCTCAGTCTCAAGAACAAGTCTTTGAGTGTGGGGAATTGATCAAGTTCAGGGTATTTAGACTCTAAAGATTAAGCTACCTCATCCTTGAGAGTATCTAGGAATGAGTACTCTTCTTCATCGTCTGAAGGAAGGGAAGGGGTAGGGGATCTGCTTTCGGTTGGCTCTTCTGGGATAGACTCCAGTTGAGTTGAGTGTGAATCAGGAATATTTGGTTCAGTGGGGGTTTGGTTTAGAGTATCAGTGGAGGTAGAGTCTTGATCAGTGGGGGTTGGGGTTGGAGTAGGTTCAGAAGGGGTTGAGGGGATGTTTTCAGAGGGGGTTGGGATAGGGTCAGTGGGGGTTGTTTGGGATCCACTTTTTGGCTGTTGAGAGCCATCAGTGGGGGTTTTGGGTAATGTGGAGATGCGTTTGGTTTTGGCAGGAGTGCGAGGTTTAGTGGTTTTAGGCTTGATGGGGGTGGGTGCAGGAACATCTGAGTCAGACTCAGTTGAGATGATGTTAGGGGAAGAGTCTGGGTTACCTGATGAAGATTCATTAGTGGAGTTGGTGATTCTGACCTTCTTGAAGGCACTGTCCTCCTCTGCCTCAGGAGACTTCTTCTTCTTCTTTTTAGAGGCTTTCTCTACCTCTGCTTCTTTGTGCTGGGTCATCTTGTCACTCAGTTTAACCAGCCTCCTCTTTAGCTTGGTTTTCTTCCCTTCAGTAGGGTTGGCCTCCTCTTCCTCAACTGCCTCTGGGCTCTCTTCAGCAGGCTTGATCATTCTTGTCTCCAGGGTTTTTCCAGACTTGAATAGGGTCTTCAGGTTACTCCACTTCCTATCCTTTAACCAGTCTACTCCCACATCCACATTCTCAATTAAGTAAGAAATTTTAGTGGCAAAATTTATCTTACTTGCCAACTGGGGAGTTTTGTCAGCCTGGAATTTTGAGTGTTCTTTGTTCAAAGCTCTAAAAAAGAACTGCTGCCAATTGTATGGCTTCTCCTTGCTCTCCACTATTGCCTTCATCAACCTGAGCTTCGGCTTGCTTACTTGCTCAGTGCTTCCTTGGTTTCCCAAGATACATTTACCAACAATCTCGCAGAGGACATTGTATGCTGGTAATAGTAGGCTTCTGTTCATCGTGGGACTATACTTCACCCTTTTTTCCATGATGGTGTAGACCCATTCCTCCTCCTTATCCAAGATACAAGTATCTGGATTTGGGCCTTCAGATGGGAGTTCAAATAACTTCTTCAAATCATCTCCGCTTATCCGAATCTCCTTTCGAATTTTCTGGTGCTCAACGACCTCCATATCGTCTCTCATCACCTTCTTCTTTCTTTGTACAAATAGACACGATCTAATTCTTGAGTTAGAGTTGGATATGTTGCAGAAAAATTCAAGAACCTGCCTATCATAACAGTACTCTGGATGTACTGATAGAAATTTCTCTAAACCAGCGGCTTTGACCATTTCCAAAGCCTCCTTAATGTGAGAGAACTCTGGTCTTGATTCAATCTCTGGGTTGTTGAAAAGAATTATAGGTTCATACCAGAAATTATCTTTGTTGTTCAGAAACCCTAGGTTAATTCTGGCCATGTTTGTATGTAGGATTTGAAAAATTTGTGTTTGCAGAAAATGTTTGAAGAGATAGTAAGTGTTTGCTTGGAAGTGTGTTCGAAAAGGTTTACAAGCGAACGTTTGGGGTTTTTATATGAGTAATGAACGGTGAGATTAAATTCTGCAATCAACGTCTGAGATTATTTTGAGTGAAAGGTCGTGGACAGTTGCAAAGGTAGTGGGGAGGTTTTAAGAGATCTTGACGGTTAGAAAAGAACCGCCTAAAATGGATGGCATGGATTGGAAAAGTTGGTAGTCGGAAGGTCACATCATCCGGCTTTTAGGGTGCGTGAGATAGGTAATTGAAAAAGCATGTCCGACTTGTACCACGCGCATTAAATGCTTGCCATACCAAAATCTCTTCGGAACAGTGGAAAAAGATTTAATTTCCCAGAAAGCACTCATTAGTAAGTTTTGAAACCCAAATAAATATATATAAAACTAAGAGGCTTTGGATTTGAAAATAACATAAGTATAGACTTTGACCTCCACTGAGGTTCGACCTCGTCTGATATTCAGACCTCTTCTGAGATGAGGAGCTTCTTCTGAGAAAGATCCTCTTCTGAATATGAACCTCCACTGAGTTGAAGGTAACTCTTCTGAGATTGAATCCTTTCTTTACTCTCCTGGATCTAGGAGTCCAAGCTCTACTGACAACTCTTGAAACCTTGCTTCAGCCAAGGGTTTTGTGAAGATATCTGCCTTCTGTTTGTCAGTGTGGATTTTGAGCATTTTGATGTCCTTCTTCTCCACATGATCTCTGATGAAATGATGCCTTATGTCCACATGTTTACATCTTGTGTGGAGAACTGGATTTTCTGAAATAGCAATTGCACTATTGTTGTCACAGAAAAATAGGGACTTCATTGGCAAAAATGTTGTAATCTCTCAGTTGTTGTCTTAGCCAAAGAATTTGAGCACAGCAACTTCCAGCTGCCATATACTCAGCTTCAGTAGTGCTTGTGGCTACTGAGTTTTGTTTCTTGGAGAACCAAGAAATCAGCTTACTATTGACAAGTGCCTGAGGTTGATTTCCTGTCAATTCTACATCCTCCATAATCAGCATCTGAGTATCCTGTGAGTTCCAGATTGTCATCTGAGGGATACCACAATCCCATATTCACAATACCCTTAAGGTATTTGAGAATCCTCTTAGCAGTTTCCAGATGACTTTTCTTGGGGTTGGCTTGATATCTTGCACAAATCCCAACTGCAAATGTGATATCAGGCCTGCTTGCTGTGAGATACAGTAGAGATCCAATGATGGCTCTGTAATGAGTCTGGTCTACTGATTCACCATCCTCATCTGGCTCCATTTTGGTGTTGGTGTTGAGTGGAACTCTTGCTACTTTGTTGGTCTGGCATCCAAACTTGTTGATCAGCTCCCTTGTATATTTGGCTTGATTGATGAAGATTCCTTCAGGGGACTGCTTAACTTGAAGTCCTAGGAAGAAATTCATTTCTCCCATCATAGACATCTCAAATTTTCCCTTCATCAGTTGAGAAAACTTTTCACAGAGGACTTGGTTGGGACAACAAAAAATGATATCATCCACATAGATTTGTACAAGCAAAATGTCCTCTCCTTTTGTGATCCTGAATAGAGTTCTATCAACTCTCCCTTTGATGAAACCATGATCCAAAAGGAACTGTGACAAAGTATCATACCAAGCTCTTGGAGCCTGTTTCAGTCCATATAGAGTTTTTCTCAGTCTATATACTTTGTGACTTTCTTCAAAACCTGGGGGTTGCTCCACATAGACTTCTTCATTGAGTACTCCATTCAAGAAGGAACTTTTAACATCCATCTGGTACACCTTGAATTTCTTGTGAGCAGCATATGCAAGAAATAACCTTATTGCCTCCAATCTGGCTACTGGGGCAAATGTTTCATCATAGTCAAATCCTTCAACTTGAGAGTAGCCCTTTGCAACTAGCATGGCCTTGTTTCTGACTATGATATCATTCTCATCCTTTTTGTTCTTGAATACCCACTTGGTTCCTATCACATTGCAGTGATATGGTCTGTCCACCAACTCCCAAACTTGATTCCTTGTGAACTGGTTGAGCTCTTCTTGCATGGAAATGATCCAGTTGGAATCTTGAAGTGCTTCTGCTATGGAACTTGGTTCCTGGTTTGATAAGAAACAACATAACAAAGCAATTTCTCCATGAAAACTTCTAGTTTTGACTCCTGAGGAAGGATCACCTAGGATTTGCTCAACAGGGTGATCTGAGAGCCAAGTTCTCCTAGGCTGATGCCCTTCAGTAGAGTTTAACTCATCTGAAGTTGAGTCACTAGATATAGGAATGAAATAGAATTCAGGAAATAAAACAGAGGGTTGAAGTCGTGAATCATCATTCAAGGTATTCTCATTCTCAATGGTAATTTCATTGGTTCTCCCTTGAATGATGGGTTCAGTGAATGTCTCAGCTGTGACCACATCTTCATTGACATTACTTACCTCTTGAACTGGGATAGAGTTCATCAGTTCAGTTGCTTGTTCAGGAGAGCTCTCAGGTGAGCTTTGAGGGGTGGTTTGACTTTGAGTAACCTCCTTGAATTGTTGATATTCTAAATTGTCCCATGTTGGGATGTATGTATCAACACAATTCTCAGGATAGCCTTTAGACTTGATACTCAGTCTGGTTAGTCTTTTGCTAATTACCTCCTCATTCTCCTTACTCCTGGACTCAAAAGTAGATTCATCAAAGACCACATGAGGTGTTTCTTCCACAACAAGAGTTCTACAGTTGTAAACTCTGAAGGCTCTACTGATTTGGGAATATCCTAAGAAAATCCCTTCATCAGCTTTGCTATCAAAAGCTTTCAGTTGAGTTTTCCCATTATTGTGAATGAAACACTTGCAACCAAAAATATGAAAGTAAGATACATGTGGCTTTCTGCCATTCCATAATTCATATGGAGTTTTTCCTTGATGTTTGGTTACCATGGATCTATTTTGAGTGTGGCAGGCAGTGTTGATAGCTTCAGCCCAAAATCTTTTAGGAACTTGAGCTTCTGCAAGGATTGTCCTTGCTGCCTCCTTGAGAGTTCTATTTCTTCTTTCAGCTACTCCATTTTGTTGTGGACTTCTTGCAGCTGATATCTCATGTGAAATACCTAATTCTTTGCAGTAATCAGATATAATAGAATTAATGAATTCGGTGCCCTTATCTGATCTTATCTTTACAATGTTTAGGCTCTTCTCATTGCTAACTTTCTTCAGGAGCTCTGGCAGCCTCAGTTGAGTCTCATTTTTGCTTGCAAGGAATATCACCCATGTGTACCTGGAGAAATCATCAACAACAACAAGTGTATACTTTCTCCCATTGATACTTACAGGGGTTACTGGACCAAAAAGATCGATATGTAACAGTTGAAGTACTCTGTCAGTAGAGGTTGTTACTTTGCTCTTGAAAGATGCCTTTACTTGCTTTCCCTCCTGACAGGCTTTACAGATATGTTCTTTGTTGTATACTTCATTTGGCATTCCTTCTACCAGTCCATGTCTTGCTATTCTGTTCATCATCTTGAAGTTCAGATGACTTAGCCTTTTGTGCCATAACCAATTAGTGTCAGTTGAGCTCTTAGCAATAAGACATGCATTTGGTGTGCAAGACTTCCAATCTGCAAGGTAGACATTACCCTTTCTTGACCCAGTTAGTAGTACCTGTTGTGAAGATATATTCTTAACAAAACACAGGTTACAAGAAAATTCAACACTGTATCCTTTATCACAGAATTGACTTATGGACAGAAGATTATGCTTAAGTCCAATGACAAAGGATACATTGCTTACCCTTACTGAGCCAATGATTAAAGTACCATAACCCTTAGTGGCTCCTTGTGAGTTATCACCAAAGGTGACTTGTGGACCTTCTTTCTCAACAAATTCTGTCAGGAGATCTTTGTTGCCAGTCATGTGCCTAGAACATCCACTATCCAAGTATCAGACTAAAGATTTAAGAGCTTCTCCTTTGTTGAGGTCCACTGAGCCCTGCAAACACAGATCAAGCTTTAGGTACCCATTTGGTGTTGGGTCCTACCAGGTTAGCTGTACCTTTCGGAATCCAAATTTGCCTCACAGTTCTAATCACTTTAGATTGGCTAATTTGTCTTCCATAAACATCTACATAGATTGTTATCTCCCTAGGTTCCTTGGGAGTAAACTTTCTATGGGTGTCAGCCTTTGAAGGAACAGGAACCTTCTTCACATTCTTTCTATTTGGCTTGGGTGCACCTGGTCTTGGTTTTTGTTGATAAAGGTATGAAGGACCTTTTACTTTAGGCACAAAAGGAATAGGTCTTCCATATGAGTCATTCCTTGAGGACTGCTCATGCCTGGGTGCTTTCAGCTGAGGTTGCTTCATTTGAGAAGACCTCGGCTGATAGTACCTCTGCTGAGATCTAGTCTGATAAGTCACCTGAGCCTTTCCATTTGGTTTTGGCTTAGATTGACTTTTCTTTTGAGTGATCTCAGCTGGTCTTTTTCCTTTATCCACAGTCTGTGGTTGAAATGTCACAGACTTGACAAAAACTCTCTTTGTGCCACTTGAAGAAGCAACACTCAGAGGACCTTCTGAAGGTTTTGGAATAAAGCCTATCCCACACTTGTTATTAGGATTGATTTGAAAATTTTGAATCTCCTCTATGGCAAGAGAGGGTTTGTTTAGTGCATCAATCCTTTTTAACAAGGTCTCTTCAGATTTTTGTAAGACGTCAATTTTCAGGAGAGAATCCTTTATTTGGCTTACCAATTTTAAATTCTCTTCAATTAACTTTGTCTTAGATTCATTGAGATCTTTTATCAGTTGATCTCTACCATTTCCTTGACTCCTGAGGGTTTCCACCTCTTTTGTTAGTTCAATGGTAGATTTGGCTGAGTTCAGATCTGCTTGATTTCCAGACTCAATTAACTTGGAGTTTTCACTCAAGAGTTGTTTGTTCTCATCTTGGAGACAGAAACTTGCTTCTTGCAACCTTGAGAAATCAATCATCAACTGTTCCAAAGCGGACTGAAGATTGAGTTCCTCAGTTGACTCTGAGCTTAGCTCAGGTGTGTGTTCTAGCGAGATGGATGGTTTAGATTGTACCTCAGGTTCTTCTCTTGCCATGAGGCACATATCATCATCACTGCTGTCAGAGAACAGTCCATCAGATGACTCCAGATTTTCATCCACATCCTCAGCCACCATGGCTTTCCTTTCTCCATATCTTCTGTCTCTTTTGGCTTGCCTTTCCTTTCTTTCTTTTGTGCTCAGTTGAGGACAATCATATTGAAAGTGCCCAATCTTCTTGCACTGAAAACACCTGTTGGCATCATCATTCTTTTCCTCAGTGGACTCTCTGGTCTTTGATGATGATCCTTCAGCCTTGGTGTAATTCTTGTATTCCTTCTTCTTTTCCAGCTCAGATGAGTTTTTCTCTCCTTCTCTGGTGGTCTTTTGTGGATAACTTCTACCTTTCCTGTTATCCCTGTAAAATCTTTTATACTTGCCAAAGCGGCTGTTAAGTTGTTCAAACCTTCTAGCCATCAGGCTGAGTTCCTCCTGCATCTCAGCCTTGCTTTGTGACTTGCTTGCCTTTGTACTCTTCTGAGGCTTTGGGGATTTTGGCTCAGACTCCTTGGCTTTGAAGGCTACCCCCTTCTCAACTGAGGTCTCATCAGGAGCCATTTTTCTGTTCAGATCAAACTTATAAGCCTTGAGTTTAGAGAATACCTGTTGGTTAGACATGCTGGATAGATCCTTGGTATTCTGTATCATCACAGAGTACACATCCCATCTTGAGGTTAGACCTCTCAGGATATTTAAGGCAACCTCCCTCTTGGTATAGACTTTTCCCAGAGAATTTATCTCATTCATGATGTCTGTGAACCTCCCATCAAGCTGGCCAATGGTCTCAGTGGGCTCCATGGTGAACTGCTCATACTTTTGAACAGCTACTGAAAGCTTGTTCTCCTTTATTTTGTCAGTTCCTTCACACATGAGAGCAAGAGTGTCCCATAGTTCCTTTGCAGTCTTGCAGTGGATCACTCTTCCCATTACAGAATCTGGAATGGTGGTGTAGAGAATGTTCATGGCTATGAAGTTGAGGTTGTTTCTCCTCCTTTCATCTGCAGTGAAGTTATCTTCATCTTTGGGACATTCTTCTCTAGGATCTGCAATAGTTTCAGCTGTAGTTCTAGGGTTAGGTGTCATAAAAACAAATGGACCTTTAGTAATAACCCTCAACATTCCATCATGCACACATGCAAGATGAGCTCTCATTCTGATCTTCCAGAAGTCATAGTTTTCCACTGAGAATTGTGGAAGCTTGTGATGAGACATTTGGTTCAAAGGATTAACTCTCATGTTGTTCTCTGCTGGTGGTGCTACCCTAGCTGCATTGTCAGCCATAGTATATAAACAAGTTTATCAAAAGATCAATTCAGGTGACCTTGAAAAAATACCTTTAAGCACAAGGTATACTTAGAACAATGGTCTTTAGAACCACTGCTCTGATACCAATTGTTGGTCCCGAAATGAGTAAACAGGTGTATGGGGGGGGGGGGAATACACCTGTGGTTACAAATTAAAACTTCTTGAAAACTTATCAGGTTACTTAAGACAGTAGCTCGTCAGTGGACTTGAGGTCTGCTGAGAGTTACTTTGTGAAAGCTTACTGAGATAATACCTCCACTGAAAGCTCAAGACTTTCAATTGAACTACTATCTAATTAGCTTTCAGATGCGGATTAGTGAGCCCTTAGAAAACTCGTTTTACTTTGATAAACTTTGAGATTAACACACACTTAGGAAAGCAGATAATAAGAACACAAGGTATAAAGTGGTTCAGAGATGAATCTCCTACGTCCACTGTCCTGATCAAACAGGAGAATTCCTTTCACTTGGAATTCCTTGTGTTATAGTGCCAAGGTGCACTGATCAACTAATCCTCTCTTAGGATGATTGATCACTAGGAAATTCCAGGTCCTAGTTCCCAAAACAAACCAGCTTTCAGACTGATACAACAATCAGCTTACTAACACCACTTAACACTAGCTCTCAATCTAAACACTGAGTAGGGTTTTGAGTAGGGTTTTGGTTCCAACTATTTTGAGATAATCCTTACAAGTTTAGCTCAGGGCTTAGGATTGGATTATCTCTTTCTAAGATTTGGATATAGCTTTTAAGCTTGGTTACAGAAGGTTTGTTAGGCTCTCTACAAATGTGAAACACTTGGGAAACAAAGGTAATTTCGAGTGCTTCTTAGTTGTTATGAATGTAGAGATAGCTTTGATCTTGTGAGTTTCCCGTGTTTGTAAATGTGCACGTCCTTCTGTATTTATAGGCTTCCTTGAAAATCTTCCCGTTAGATTTGAATCTTCTCAAGTAAGTCTTCTTGTATCTGATTGGCTCAAACGGCTCTATTTGAAGCTTTAAGTCTTGTCAAGAAACGGCTGAAAGACCATGCCTGTTCACTAACTTTCTGTAGATTGCTAGAGAAAGACTTTTGGTACTTGTCAGGCTGGGGCAGGTCGGCTGTCAGTGAAGTACACTGACGTGTCATCTTCTCATTGGACCTTAAGTCTGCATGCCCAGATTCTTGTCTTGCTTTAGGTGGAACTCCTCTGAGAGAACCTTCTTATTCCTTCATTAATTGTAAGCTTCACTGAAATTCGTTTTGCCTTGTTCCAACCAGATTAACTAACATCTTTTAATATTTTTAGCATTGAATGTGCATTGTTAGTTCCCATCAGTGGACATTGGTCCTCTCCTGATAGTTTTAGTCTTAGTGAGAATGTACTTAGAAAACATTCAAGACTTAGACTTATTCTCAGATCACTTGTCTTCAGCGGACTTCACTTCAGTGGACTTCATCTTCAGCAGACTTCATTCTTAAATACACTCTTGCAATTACTAACTGCACTTCAGTTCCTTAACAATTGAACTGTTTAACTAAGTACTAACTCTACTGAATAATTTACTTACAAAATAACTTAGGAGGAACATTTTGGCATCTAATCAAAACCTAAGTCTTATACATTTTCCCAACACAACACCTACAAGCTATAAGAGTGTGTGAGTTGTTAGGGAGTCATAAGGAAGAGTTGCTCACACCCACGACACTGACCTTTAGGGTTATCACTTATATTCATTGAGTGTCAAGCTTGTAACTCTTAACTTAGAGAGGTTTTCCTAATCTTAGCTTTAAGGCTAACACATTGTAAAGGAAAACCTCACCTAGTTGGAGAAAAACAAACCAAACTAAGCCCTTTCAGGAGAATGTTAGGCTTGTAGTGAGGTGAGGAGAGGCAGCCCAGGGAGTGGCGTGAGTCCAGTTGTAAGTGCACCTTGGCACGTTAAAAACAAGAATCCCAGTTAGTGGATTTCCTGTTAAATCAGGCCCGTGGATGTAAGAGCTTGAGTCTCTGAACCACGTTAAACTGAGCGTACTTATCTTTAAACGTATTTACTAAAGTGTTGTGAAAATCTTCTCACTGAGAGAATTTTTAAAAAGGAAAACTTTAGTTAAGTATTCAGATCAGGGAGATCCCTCTCACTGATCAGTTCAGGCAACGCACTCGAGAGTTCAGTCTCTCGAGTCACTGTGTTGCTAAGAGCATGAGCCTTCAAGTCTCACTGACTTGGTAGCTCAGCCTCTTAGCAACGCAGTGACTTGAAGTGAAACTTCTCGAGTCACTGCCTTGTTACGAGACTGAGCTCGCAAGTCAGTTGCACTGACTTGAGTGCTCTGACTCGTAGCAATACAGTGACTTGAGTATTATTCACTCCTGCTGTGCTCTCTGAGGAATTGGTTTTAAAAAAAAATTGTTCCTGAATTCCCATTTTGCCCTTCGAAAACGGGACCTTCACCATTTCACATTACAAATAGTGAAATGTGCAATAGAAGTGTGTTGTACCAAGGTATTATGTGTTGTACCAAGGTATTATATATTGTACCATGGTATTATGTATTGTACAATATAGTTTCTGGTTGCACTATGGCATTATATGTTGTAACATGGTATTTGTATTGTATTATATAATTTCTGGTAATACAAAAATGAAACACGAGAATATAAAACCCCACAAAGAAGATAGACTGAAATTTTCAAAAAAAAAATTGAATAGGTTGTTGTTAGAAAACATGAATGGATAAGTAAAGTAAAAGGTGATTTGACATGTACTATTGTTGTGTTTTGTAATTTATAAAAAGGTAGTGTTTGTATTGCTATTAAGATTTTAATTTTGTTCCTAAATGTAATTGCCCCTACAGTAAACAAAGAAATGTTTATGAACCAAATGCACCGTGGTGCAATAGTACACAAATATTTTTTATGCAAAATTAAGGTCAAATAAAAATTTCAATTGTTATCAGAAGATCATGAAGCTCAAGAGTTGAAAAGGTGTTATACAACTCGATTAGAACTATTCATATATATCAAAAAGATGCATTTGCTTTTAGGGTATATATTGTGAAAGAACTATAAGGTTAGACGTGTTAGACAAATGCGGTTCAAAACTTGATATCCAAGAAAAACAGTTTAAAATAGACCCAAATAAATCATGTCGCGACGTGCATAACAATTGATGGTGATAAGTGAATATATAGTCTCGGACTTGAAAACCCTCACGTAAGACAAGCGGTGATGTTGGGGGCTTGGTGGCTTGGAAGTCGTACGTAATGCTTTGGGCCAAGTAATGCAATATGTAAGACTAGGGGTGTCAGTTCGAACCCAAAAAACCGATCAAACCAAACCAAAATATAAAGTTTGGTTCGTTTTTTTTTATATTGAATTTTTTTTTTTTTTAGTTTTTACTAATAAAAACCTGAATAAATTGAACCGAACCCAATTAATACCAATATGAATTTAAATTATATTTTTCATTATCTAAGTCATTTTTTTTCTAAATTATAATAATCATTCCAGATCTCAAACACGATTCAGATTCATGTACCCCTCTCTGTTCTAACCAAACCCCTAACTCATAGTAGTAATTCCTGATGCTCTCACGCGGCTACACCTCTCACCAATCAACGACCAAACCGAAAAGCCCATCGTTATCATCGGGCCCCTCCTCGCACCTCATGGAGCATCTATCATTTTTGCTTCTCACCCAATCTCTCACATGTAATGTGAACGAGGTTGGTCAAGAGACTCCGAGTCACGACTCACTGTCACAAAATTTATCTTATAATTTCCAATCATAAAGGGTGAAAGTTTTATATATCTCTATCTTCTCAAACTAGCTAGGGTTTATTGCGATTTGGGAGAAAATACAAAAACTCATGTGTTTGCATATTAGAGTATTGAATTACATGAAACCGTGCTTTCCCTAAAATCTCCTACCCAACATCTTCACAACAATATTTTTTGTCAATATTGCTTAACCCATTTTTTTCCCAATTTTGTGTAATTATTCCCTTTTACTTTAAATCACCCTTCAAATTAGATACACTCAATTACAAAAAGTAGTAATATATCAGTTTGGTTAATATCGGAACCAAACCAAAATATTTCGGTTAATAGACCGATCAATTTTTGTAAACATGTTTTGATTTCGGTTTTGTGGAAAAAAAAGGTCTACAGATTGGTTTTACTATTTCGATTGATTTAGTAATTGAACAGAACCGACTGTTACACACCCTACGTAAGACTTGATTAATAAACTATGGAAAGGGACCCATGTATGACTGTGATTTGTAGTACATAAAACTTGAGCAATAAATAGTGTGTTATGTGTAACCCGAATTAGTCGATCCTTGTGTCGGATACCGCTTATAAAAAAACTTGAGCAACAAGAAGTAGAGAGGGTCTCCCCTAAGAATGAGCTCAAAAATAGTACAGTCTTAGGTAATAGGACATTGAGGGACTCATGGACCACTGTGCTCGACAATAGTACAAGACTAAGATAAAGTCGTAATGGGGTGGTCGAATCGATGAATCAACTGAAGTGTTCAGAGGTCCTTTGTTTGTAGGAGGATTGTTGGGCCTTCAATAAAAAAAGTCATACTGGTTATCGTAAGATCATGATGCTCTAGAGTTGGATTGATGTTAAAGGAATTGATTAAGACTACTCATAAACATAGTGAATCTTCTTTTCGGGTGCACCTTAAAGTTAAAAGTGTTGGTTCATAAGTTTTAGGATGAACAAAACATGCTAGAAAAGGATTGTATTAATTTGTGGGGATAATCATCGGTCTCAGCGTCATGATGCGTCCAGTGAAAATAATTAAAAGAAATCAGGTAAACAACTAATAGGAACAAAATAATATATTTTAGTAAAACAACTAATATCATTAAAAATATATAATTGAATTGCACGTTACACCTGTTGTATGATTTTTTTTGTCAAATTAAAAGGATACATCAAGAATCAAGACATCAAATATATACTTAAATTACCCAACCACTCATCAAATAATTCAGTTACATTTACAAAATTAATTATTCAACACCCACATAAAATACAAAAAGTTTTCCTAACAATGTAAAATTGTAAAAAAAGAAAAGATTGAAGAATTTTATTAAATTCAAATAAATATTTCACATAATTACATGAAAAAAAAAATTAAATGCATGTCTACAAGCTTTCAGTTCGCCCTTCTCGCAACTTAAGTGTGTGCAATGTGAAAGATATATCGCGCTTAGGGCATGATTGGTACAATTGAATGAAAAAAACTAGTGAATAAAATGAAGATGTGAATGAAATGACATAGGAATGATCATTTTGTTATTGACTGTGAATAAAATGTAACTATTGAGTAAATCTATTTAGAATTATTATTATAATTATTGATTTTTGGAATTAGTATTTAACTATAATTTTATTATTGGTTTTTGAATTTTTCTTATATATTTTTAATATTAGTATTATTGATTTTTATTTTTATGATTATTATTATATTTTAATAAAAATAATATTAGTAATATATATTTAAAATTTTTATAATTATTATATTAACTTTTATTACAAGAATATATATATATTAAAAATAATAATAATAAATAAATTTTTATTATTATTGTAATTATTTAATATTATTAATATTTTCATTGATGATTTTTATTTTATTATTATTTATAATGATAATTTATTATTATATTTAAAATAATAATATTTAAAATGTAAAAAAATTATATTTATTAGATATTATTGATAATCATTATATTTATTAGTTATCTTGTTGAAATATAATATAGTTTTTTTATAATTATTATACTAGTAATTGAACCAGTGCGATGCACAATCATAAGTGTACAATTAATTTATGGATTCTCGATTTATTTTGTAGTATGTATGTTTAAATTTAAGAGAATTTATTAGTATTCCTATTAAAGTATTTGTCATTGCAAATAGATAATATTATTATTTTTTTATTTGAATGTGTTTTTTTTAAAGATCATAATGTAGATATCGGAAAACTCTTAGGAAAACAAAGTGTAATAAATATTTTATTTTATTTTTAAGAGACAATCTTAATATTATTTGTATTTATCATAAATATACATATATATATATATATATATATATATATATATATATATATATATATATATTCTTTTTTATGATTTACGCTGTAAGAAATTTTGGTAATAGCTATGAATCCATATTAAATAGAATGTAAAAAAAAAATTAAAAGGACAATAGGTTTCGAAACACCTCTCTAAAAATTATATTTTTGTTAATTTCCGATTAACGTTCCTTATTAGTCACCGCACATCAAAATCTTCAAATTATTGCGACTGGTGACTCTTAAAACATCCATGTATGACTGACTGTGACTGAAAATCGATTCTTTGAGAATATGCCAACGTTAGTGAGCGATTGTCATTGACTCTTATTGATATTTCATATAAGACAACTAATGTGGATTGTATCTTCTAAAACTTGAACGAAAGTCTCGGGTCGAATTGAGTCAGTGAAAGTTTTAGGTATCAACATCATCTCATCTGAATTGCTTATGGTTATGTCTGTACTTTCCAGATCATTGTCACCTAGTCTTATTAGAGTCAATTTAGTTATTTTCCACAGTCCTCTTGCATGATCTATATTTCTAAGTACTCTCTCCATCCACAAAATTTATACCCTTTCGTTTTGACAGGTTTAAAGAAAATGTAAATAAAATAGATAAAGAAAGTGTATTTTGGGTTATTATGTGGTTCATTTATGAGTTAAGTGGTTTTTTGTGAGTGTGAAATGAAAGACATGTGAAGTAATGAAGTGATGGTTGCATGGTAAAGAAAATAAAATCATTGTAAAAAACGAAAGGGGTATAATTTTTGTGGACGGAGGGAGTAACATAATTGAAGTCTCAACTTTCAAATTCAAAGCGTGATTGGACACACCATAACACTTCATGTTGTTCTAGTGTAGGTGCAAGTATGACTATGTCCTTCAAATAATTCAAATCGTCCACATTATTCTTCAAGTGTAGCTTTGAACAAAACATTTGTAAAATTATCAATGGATTCTTTTCAATTTTTCTTTTTTTCAATTAAAAAAATTCATCCATGCAGTCTTCTGTTTCATATGGTTACTCGTACATATTAATTTTTTAAGATTTATTTTTATAATATTGAGATAAATGCATGCAATAAAATAATTATGCAATTTAAACATGTATACATTTCACATATATATTTCTATAAATAAATAACTAAAATTATTTTGTATCCTCCAAATTTGATCTATTTTTTAGGTCGAAACCTTCGATTTCTATCAATTCTTATGTTGAGTTAGTCCATACAGAGCTTTATTTTGTCTTCAATTGGAATGCATTGTTCGTATTATCATTTCGAATCTAGAGACAAAAATATTGAGGAATATATGATTTGTTGGAGATCTTACTATTTCCTTGCTTTGTAGACGACAATGTGAATTAACTTATGCATTATTTGTATGTTAATTAATTAACCCAAAGATATCTCTCAAACTTATTCCAATATGATAGATATACTCATATGTATTTGGTGGTTTGCCCAATAGAATATATTGATATATTAATTGTTATATGTCTATTATAATATTTCTCTGAAGTAATGTATAGAGTGAAATTGTTCATATATACTGAGCAAAAAAAAATTGTTCATATATAAACCACTTTGCAGTACTTTTTAGTATAACTACTAATAATCTTTAGTTGTTCAATTCTCATATGTATAATATATTAATATATTAATTGTTATATGTCTACTATAATCTTTCTTCGAAGTAATTAATTTAGATAATCTATCTTCTACAAAAAATTAAGAGTATGTATAGAGTGAAATTGATTCATACATAAATTTTTTTGTAATACTTTTTAGTATAGCCACTAATACCCTTCAGTGTAATCAACTAATACCCTTTAGTTAAATAACTAATAATACTCTTTAGTGAAAATAACTAATACCCTCTAGAACTATTACCCTTCAGTGCAAACAATTAATACCCTCCAAAACTAATACTCTTTAGTGAAAACAACTAATACACTTAAAATGGTTCATGTATGAACCATTTCCACTCTATATTTTGCCAAAAATTAAAGAGTGCATTTTTTTTTCATATTTCTTTTTATTATTACTTATAATTATTTTATTCATATTGTTATTAAATAATAGTAATATTATAATTATAAATTATTATTATTGATGGATTAGAAGAAAATATTATAATGATAAAAATAAGTGATGATATATTTGTAAATAAAAAAAATTCATTCCTTAATCTTAATATATATAATACAAGGATGTTTTCCTTATTTAACTTTTGGAGGGAAACTTTTTCAGCTGTTGATGATCGTTGTGTTTTAGCCGTTCGATTTTCATTTATTATGGATCGTGTAATTAGCTTTTGCTTTACATTTTTATTTAATTTCCTATTAATTGAAATTGAATATTGTCATTTAATTTCCTACTAATTGTAATTAAATACAAAAATAATTCCTTTATCATCCCTCTTTGTGATGTCTATATATATTCTGCATGTTTTCTTCTCTTCGAATTATGTGCAACTTTTAAAGAATATGTCTTCGATATGTATTCATTCTTTTTTTTTTTGTTTTGTAAGATGAAAAAAATTGACATATTTTTATGAATATGTATTATACATATATATTTGTAGGTTTATAGATTTATTTAATAACAAGTTATCATAATTGTTTGTTCTATTAATTAATTTTCAACCATCATGATTTGTATTTTTGTGGGAGATTTTGTAATACCCCGTCCTGTTTTATACCTTTTATATTCCTAGAACTCTTATTTTATTTTATTATCTTTGTTTCTTTTTATTTTATTATTTTGTGTGCTATTGTGTAATTTAAATATATACCCTTTTATAAATTCCTAAATTCGAAGAAAGGAATCGAGTCTTTCAAACGAATAAAGGACTACGAGAAATTAAATATTAAAGTTTAAAATTATGTTTTCGTTTCGTATAAATTATTGAGAATAATTAAAATACAATAAAATATTAATTAAGTTTTAAAACTGTATTAATTTTCAATTCGGAATAAAACTCGTGAACCAAACAATCCCTAAACCGTATCAAGTGGGACCGAAAATATCACAAATTAAAGGGGATAATTCTCATCCACATATTATTCCCTTCCTTTAAAATTAATTAATTAAATAAATATATTTTCTTTCTATAAATAAGCACGCATAGCTTTCACTATCAGATTTCACTTTTCCAAATTTCACTCTCGGTTCATCCCTTTCTCCCTCGCCTCTCTTCTTTTCCGGCGAGCAACGCCGCCGTCTCCAGCTACCAGGGCCGACGCCGATCGACCCTAGCCCAGACGACCACTGCTCCGATCAACAGCGGCGCCTGCCTTACCCCGCCGCGACGCCGTACCCAGGCCGAAGCGCCACCGCCTCTGTCTCCGGCGCGACCGCCGTCGCAAAGCTGACTCCCTTCTTCTCTCTCTGTCGCAAGAGCGCGACCGCCGCCTTCCACCAAGCACCGCCGCCGAGCGACGCCCTCCCAGCGCCGTCGCCCCCCTCCCCTGTCCTCCGTCGCTCTCGCTCTCTCTCTCTGCTCGGAGCGCCGCCGCCTCGAAGCCCAGCGCAGCGCCGCCGCCTCAAAGCCGAAGCTCCACCGTCGCCGCCTTTTCCTCCACCTTCAGTAAGATGAAATCTTTCCTCATTTCTTCGAATTTCATTCCGTTTAATTCAATTTCGAATACCGAATTATTCCAATTTCTAATCGAGACCTTCTTTTCGTTTAATTTTCCGTTCAATTTGACGCCGTTGAACCGGTTGCTGTTGCCGAATTTCTGGAAATTCCAATCGACGTCGTTAGGCTGTTCAAATTCATTTTCCGAATTCCCGAACGACGCCGATAGGCTGCCCAATTCTTCGAACGAATTATCGATTTCCCAATCGACGCCGTTAGGCCGCCCGTTTACCGCCTCAAACCCAGAGAACGTAAAGTTTCTACCTTCGTTTTCTTTTTTCGTAATTTCTGGAATTATAATCGAGACTATTTCGTAGCCGTATAACAAGAAATGGAGTGGATGATGAATCTGTTGAATTCCTATTTCCTTTATCCTGTTGAATTCTTATTCCTTCAGTGACTGTTGTGTTGAGTTGTAACCCTCTCGAACTTTGGATTAGTATATTAGTAGCAGTAGATGTTTTCTTAAGAACTGTTGTGTTGAGTTGTTGTAGTGTTTGGACTTAGGGGACTAGTATTGTTGTTTTAGCTTGTTTAGTGTCATTATTCTAGTTGTTTAGTATCTTTTGACTTAGTTGGTTTATGTTATGAATTGGTGGCTAGTTTTTTTAATTAAATGGTGATGAAGCTTGTTGGTTAAACACTGTTGGGTAAATTTTATAGACAAAAGGAAACTCGTCTTCCCCTTGTGCGACTGTTAGGAAATTAGGAACCAAAAGATAAGTCTTTTAATATCCGAACTAGTAACAAAGAGTTTTCTTGGAGAAATTAATATAATCCCTTTGTTTTAGAAGTATTACAAACCAACATTAGAAGTATCACTAATATTAGAAAAGAAGAATACCTTTTTATAAACTATATTAGTTTATAATATAAATTCCTTAGAAAAGTCAAAGTCTATTAATAAGTTTTAATAAGAGGTTTTTATAAAATATAAATTCTTATACTTTTAATTTTATAAAGGGCTTTTGTTAAGGACACAACGGAAATTAGGAAATACACTCTCCTAATACACCTCCTCTTAAAAAGGGGTGTACTTATCAAATAGAAATCAACCTTTGAAAACCTTAATTTTCGATAGTTTTCTAAAGGTAACAATCTCCTCGATTCTCGTAACACAAACTCTTAAGTTTTCCTAATAATTCAAAGGTCAACTTTTAATCAAATGGTTTCGTATTAGGATTCTGTACTATTCGGGACACGCACGGAGGACTCGACCCTCTGCCTACACATCATTCTCGGGACTCGAAACAATCAGGTGGGTGATGATCTGTTGATTGATCTGTTAATAATACGTTGTGCTGGTATACTCTGAACTCGACTAAATCAATCTAAAACAACTAATCCAACATAAATGTACACCCTATTATATAAGTGTGTGAACTATATGATATTATTATATATATACCTTATATGGATTGTTGTGTTTATCTAATTATATAAATTGATTATGACTGCATGGTAATAAGGACATTTTGTGAGCATGAATCTTTTAAGTATGAATTATGTGTATTCTCCCCATGTTTTGAAATGATAGTTTTTGTGAGGAAAAAGGAAAGCTGGTATTATTCTTGCAGAATGACGCGTATGGCCATGAGTGACAATAAGTCAGATTCATGGTCACTGATACTTATTCTTGCGGAATGACGCGTATGGCCATGAGTGACAATAAGTCAGATTCATGGTCACTGGTAACTATTTTGTGGAATGACACGTACGGCCATGAGTGATAGTAGATCAGATTCATGGTCGCTGATATTATTTAGGATATTTTGGAAGATAATTATAATATGTGGAAAATAGTTTTGGCAGATTGAGCCGTTACTTGAAAATGACTTTGGGCTTTGCCCCTTAACGTGAACCAACTTGTGATATTTCGATAATATGATGTGAAACTTGTTGTGCTCAACTGATTATTATGTGGACTTGTTATTTATATGATTTATGATGTTCGTATTATTATGTCAATTGATTAAATAAATTATATACTTTATTAATAAGTATAACTTAATATATTTCGGATTTACCAATCCCATGACGTTGCAAATCACCCATACGTGAGAATTCAAATCTCACGCCCCCTTTTTACAACCCTTGCAGATTATGATTTCGTGGAGCAAGAACAGTAATGGAGATGATACGGAGTTCCCCACTTAAATAAAATGATACTATTGATATTAAGCTTTATATATGTGTGTGAGATACTTACTAAAATTATTTTATTCATTTCTTCCGCTGCATAAAGACTCATCATCTCTCATTTCCGTTATATTTCCTTCAAAAATTTTATAGTTCGGACTTTTGATCACAATAATACTTTGAATCCGATATAATTAATATATTCTGGATTCGGGGCGTTACAGGTGGTATCAGAGCATAGGTTCAAAACTTTCGGACCAAAACCCAAATCATTGTTTTCATCAAACCAAAATTCTCTTTCTTTATTAAATTTTCTTATCATGTAAGTATAAATCACTAATTAAATCACTTGAGGGGAAATGTGTCTCCTATTACCGTATGAAGCTCCTCGAAGGTATGTTCTTGTTTTATTATCAAAAGTGTCTATAAGTTTATAAACTTGCGATAAGTTGACTTTCATAACAAAACTCCAATCAAAAGATCGAGAACTCAAAACAACACCCACGAGGTGTAGAAAAAAAAAACCATGAAATATCGCATATGTTACTATTAAAATACAATATTTTGTGAATTGCATAGACTTATAAATTTCATAAATGTTATTATGTGACTATTTAAACTTTTATGCTTTAAATGTTTAAATTATGTTTTTGCATGACTAAATTTTTTACTAGAAATTTCCTTTCTTTGTTAGAATCCACCTAAGATAGTAGTGGCTCGGTACCTAGAAGACTTATTCTCATTTTCGGATATGACGTAAGTAGACTGACCTACATAGAAGTCGAGACTCTTATATAAAATTATATGGGTTATGAAATTGCTACTTGGCAATGTGTGTTACTTGCTCTATATTAACTGTCATATTTTATCTGATTATCACTTAATGACACATTACTAGTTCCTATTACACTGTGCGAATGTGAGCACTGTACCATTGGGGCCCCAATGCGAAGCGGTGAATTACGTACCACACGTGTTTTCAGTGTTAACGTTGTGTGTTAATTTGGTTAATCCGGTTATGTTTTTATAACTTTCTCACACCTATACATATCGTAACAATATTATTCTTTTCCGATTAGAACCACCTTTAGAATGACACCAGGACGTAGACGTGGACGACCTCGTGGTAACCCTATCCCGGCCCCAGGAAATCCTTTAGAACAGAACCTACCTCCTCAGGCCGAACCCGAACCACCTCAGCAGGCCGCGCCAGAAAACGATATTGCGAGAGAAATACTGATCTCTCTTCAGAACTACATTCAGCAGCAAGCTCCACCACCTCCTCCACCACTATACGGGCCTATACCTCAGATGGCGCCCAGGATGAATGACTTTGTCGAACGCTTTCGACGACTACAGCCACCTAGGCTGAATGGAAAAGAAGATCCCTTTGAGATTGAGGAGTGGATATCGGGATTGGAACGCATCTTCAGACACATGGTACTGGCTGATGCACAGAAAGTCTTATGTGCCCAGTTCCAACTAATGGAGGATGCAGCCCAATGGTGGGAGTCTTATGAGCGAACTATGGACGAAGAAGCTAGTCAGGTCCTTACTTGGGAGGACTTTAAGAAAGCTATACTGGACAGATACTTTCCACGAGTCCTGAGGGATCGGAAAGAACAAGAATTTGTCAACCTTTGACAGGGAACTCTCTCAGTGATAGAGTACGAGAGAAGGTTCAATCAACTGTCTCGTTATGCCCCACATCTGGTGGGTGACGATGAAAGGAAAGCTCGGAGGTTCGAGCAGGGTTTGAGGCCCGAGATAGCAGGAATTGTGATTGGTCTTCAGGTGTCAAGCTATGGAGAAGTTTTTCATCGAGCACTGCTAGTCTCGATCAGCCAGAACTTGGAGTACAAGCAGACTTCGACAACTGTCCCCGTCAATCGTAATTGGCAGCCAAGCTTCAAGAGAGATCCAGTTCCACCACCTGGGGGGAACGACTAAAACGTACCTCGAAACAATCCAAACTGTCCAAGATGTAGGAAGAGACATTGGGGACAATGCCACAAAGATAACGTAACTTGTTTCCGTTGCAACCAACCAGGCCACAAGATTAATGAATGCACTCTACCATCGAATCCCAACTACCAACCAATTAACAACATCCAATACTACCCGCAGCAAGTGGATAACTACCGAACTTACCAGCCACCTACACCCAACAACCGTCAGTTGGGGCCACCAGTCAGAGTTTCAACTAACCAGAGTAAGAAGTGGTCAGGCCACGTAAATGCTATTCTAGAAGAAGGGGAAAACAGTGGAGGACAACTCCGATTGAAAGGACCTGAACATCCCGTGTAGACACTAAGCAGAAAGGGGTTAAGACTAGTAAAAAAAATAGATACTACTTAAAATAAGGGTATGGGGTTTAGCCAAATAATACCTAGGAGTTGAATTTCGGGGACGAAATTCTGTTAAGGGGGTGAGGATGTAATACCCCGTCCCGTTTTATACCTTTTATATTCCTAGAACTCTTATTTTATTTTATTATCTTTGTTTCTTTTTATTTTATTATTTTGTGTGCTATTGTGTAATTTAAATATATACCCTTTTATAAATTCCTAAATTCGAAGAAAGGAATCGAGTCTTTCAAACGAATAAAGGACTACGAGAAATTAAATATTAAAGTTTAAAATTATGTTTTCGTTTCGTATAAATTATTGAGAATAATTAAAATACAATAAAATATTAATTAAGTTTTAAAACTGTATTAATTTCCAATTCGGAATTAAACTCGTGAACCAAACAATCCCTAAACCATATCAAGTGGGACCGAAAATATCAAAAATTAAAGGGGATAATTCTCATCCACATATTATTCCCTTCCTTTAAAATTAATTAATTAAATAAATATATTTTCTTTCTATAAATAAGCACGCATAGCTTTCACTATCAGATTTCACTTTCCCAAATTTCACTCTCGGTTCATCCCTTTCTCCCCCGCCTCTCTTCTTTTCCGGCGAGCAACGCCGCCGTCTCCAGCCACCACGGCCGACGCCGATCGACCCTAGCCCAGACGACCGCTGCTCCGATCAACAGCAGCGCCTGCCTTACCCCGCCGCGACGCCGTACCCAGGCCGAAGCGCCACCGCCTCTGTCTCCGGCGCGACCGCCGTCGCAAAGCCGACTCCCTTCTTCTCTCTCTATCGCACGAGTGCGACCGCCGCCTTCCGCCAAGCACCACCGCCAAGCGACGCCCTCCCAGTGCCGCTGCCCCCTCCCCTGTCCTCCGTCGCTCTCGCTCTCTCTCTCTCTGCTCGGAGCGCCGCCGCCTCGAAGCCCAGCGCAGCGCCGCCGCCTCAAAGCCGAAGCTCCGCCGTCGCCGCCTTTTCCTCCACCTTCAGTAAGATGAAATCTTTCCTCATTTCTTCGAATTTCATTCCGTTTAATTCAATTTCGAATACCGAATTATTCCAATTTCTAATCGAGACCTTCTTTTCGTTTAATTTTCTGTTCAATTTGACGCCGTTGAACCGGTTGTTGTTGCCGAATTTCTGGAAATTCCAATCGACGCCGTTAGGCTGTTCAAATTCGTTTTCCGAATTCCCGAACAACGCCATTAGGCTGCCCAATTCTTCGAACGAATTATCGATTTCCCAATCGATGCCGTTAGGCCGCCCATTTACTACCTCAAACCCAGAGAACGTAAAGTTTCTACCTTCGTTTTCTTCTTTCGTAATTTCCAGAATTATAATCGAGACTATTTCGTAGCCGTATAACAAGAAATGGAGTGGATGATGAATCTGTTGAATTCCTAATTCCTTTATCCTGTTGAATTCTTATTCCTTCAGTGACTGTTGTGTTGAGTTGTAACCCTCTCGAACTTTGGATTAGTATATTAGTAGCAGTAGATGTTTTCTTAAGAACTGTTGTGTTGAGTTGTTGTAGTGTTTGGACTTAGGGGACTAGTATTGTTGTTTTAGCTTGTTTAGTGTCATTATTCTAGTTGTTTAGTATCTTTTGACTTAGTTGGTTTATGTTATGAATTGGTGGCTAGTTTTTTTAATTAAATGGTGATGAAGCTTGTTGGTTAAACACTGTTGGGTAAATTTTATAGACAAAGGGAAACTCATCTTCCCCTTGTGCGACTGTTAGAAAATTAGGAACCAAAAGATAAGTCTTTTAATATCCGAACTAGTAACAAAGAGTTTTCTTGGAGAAATTAATATAATCCCTTTGTTTTAGAAGTATTACAAACCAACTTTAGAAGTATCACTAATATTAGAAAAGAAGAATACCTTTTTATAAACTATATTAGTTTATAATATAAATTCCTTAGAAAAGTCAAAGTCTATTAATAAGTTTTAATAAGAGGTTTTTATAAAATATAAATTCTTATACTTTTAATTTTATAAAGGGCTTTTGTTAAGGACACAACGGAAATTAGGAAATACACCCCCCTAATACACCTCCTCTTAAAAAGGGGTGTACTTATCAAATAGAAATCAACCTTTGAAAACCTTAGTTTTCGATAGTTTTCTAAAGGCAACAATCTCCTCGATTCTCGTAACACAAACTCTCAAGTTTTCCTAATAATTCAAAGGTCAACTTTTAATCAAATGGTTTCGTATTAGGATTCTGTACTATTCGGGACACGCACGGAGGACTCGACCCTCTGCCTACACATCATTCTCGGGACTCGAAACAATCAGGTGGGTGATGATCTGTTGATTGATCTGCTAATAATACGTTGTGCTGGTATACTCTGAACTCGACTAAATCAATCTAAAACAACTAATCCAACATAAATGTACACCCTATTATATAAGTGTGTGAACTATATGATATTATTATATATATACCTTATATGGATTGTTGTGTTTATCTAATTATATAGATTGATTATGACTGCATGGTAATAAGGACATTTTGTGAGCATGAATCTTTTAAGTATGAATTATGTGTATTCTCCCCATGTTTTGAAATGATAGTTTTTGTGAGGAAAAAAGAAAGCTGGTATTATTCTTGCGGAATGACGCGTATGGCCATGAGTGACAATAAGTCAGATTCATGGTCACTGATACTTATTCTTGCGGAATGACGCGTATGGCCATGAGTGACAATAAGTCAGATTCATGGTCACTGGTAACTATTTTGTGGAATGACACGTACGGCCATGAGTGATAGTAGATCAGATTCATGGTCACTGATATTATTTAGGATAGTTTGGAAGATAATTATAATATGTGGAAAATAGTTTTGGCAGATTGAGCCGTTACTTGAAAATGACTTTGGGCTTTGCCCCTTAACGTGAACCAACTTGTGATATTTCGATAATATGATGTGAAACTTGTTGTGCTCAACTGATTATTATGTGGACTTGTTATTTATATGATTTATGATGTTCGTATTATTATGTCAATTGATTAAATAAATTATATACTTTATTAATAAGTATAACTTAATATATTTCGGATTTACCAATCCCATGACGTTGCAAATCACCCATACGTGAGAATTCAAATCTCACGCCCCCTTTTTACAACCCTTGCAGATTATGATTTCGTGGAGCAAGAACAGTAATGGAGATGATACGGAGTTCCCCACTCAAATAAAATGATACTATTGATATTAAGCTTTATATATGTGTGTGAGATACTTACTAAAATTATTTTATTCATTTCTTCCGCTGCATAAAGACTCATCATCTCTCATTTCCGTTATATTTCCTTCAAAAATTTTATAGTTCGGACTTTTGATCACAATAATACTTCGAATCCGATATAATTAATATATTCTGGATTCGGGACGTTACAGATTCTGAATCTTTTTTATATTTCATAGAGGTTTGAGGATTCAAAGACATAGATTTGAGGATTGTTCAGGATATTCATTAGAGTTATGAAGATTTTCCAAATATTCATTGAAGATTTGAAGAATTTCAAGGACATCTTTGAAGATTAAGTGAAGATTATGAGGTTTGAGATTTTTTATAAGGATTTGTACAAGCTTATTTTATTTTTAATATAAAAACTTCTTTTATTTCATTGATCCATTAGTTTATATTAATCTAAATTTGAGTATTTGTTTAAAGATGTATCGTGATGATCTTGCAAACCCATTAATTCTATTATCTTGACAGTCAAATGATATCCTAACATTTATAAACATGTTTTTATTTCTCTTTAATTGATCTTAATACTTTGCTTTGCAGTAACAAATGCATTTATTTGTGTAAACTATCATCAAAATATAGTAAATATATTTGTAGTTTTATTCGGAAGGGAAAAAATTATTCAATCCAAATTTTAACGAAGAAAAGTGAGGAATGTTAAAGAAAATATACAAAGAAAATTGGGTTGTTGTTCATTGTGTTGAGATGTGGCACCGACATGGAACCTCATAGCTAATGGTGACTAAATTGAAAAAACGTTTATAATATTTTTGGGTAAAATGGTTCTTATGATTTTTTCCCCTAATGCATGTATAATTGAACTAATAAGGATTAAGATTGACTTTATAATAAATTTGATACGTATTGTTTATAATGAATGTTTGGGATTATGAAATAAAAATATTTACTTAGTATTTTTTTTTTAGATTTTTATTTTCGAAGTATTAACAAATATCAATGAATAATTTTTAGTTTAAAAATTCTTTTAAATATTATTTTTTTAATAACATGTACTCTCTTCGTTCTGGAGAACTCTTCACATTTTCTTTTTCGTCCATCTCATAATATCCTCCACATCCCTAAAATTATGCATATATTCGTCAAATTAATGTTATATTGAATTCTACATTTAATTATAGAATCTATTATATTTACAATTTTACATGTTTGAAATTATGATATTCATTTTTTTATATAATGAAATGTCAATCTAGCTAACAAATTATTATATTCATTTTTTATACAATTATGATATTCATTTTTTTTATATAATGGAATGTCAATGTAGCTAACAAATTATGATATTCATATTTTTTACAATTTTGATATTCATTTTTTTTATATATAATGAAATGTCAATCTAGCTAACAAATTAAATGCTTAAATAATCATTATGTTATTATACATGCAGATATGAATGTGTTTAACTTTTTTATTTTACAAAAAAGTACAAAATGGTTCAAAAAATAGATCATAATTACAAATTGGTTCCAAAAAAATATTTGTTATGCTTCTGTGTAAAAAAATTTATACGTCTGTGCAAATTGATTCAAAATTTTTAAACCAATTTATAATTAGGGTCCTTATTTTTAATCAATATATATATATATATACATACATAAAACTGCCCCTTTTTAAAACTGAATGTGTTTAGCTCTAATATTATACATGTTGACCAATTGAAAAAAAATACAATTTAAAACGTACATGAGCAAATATTTTTTTTATAATTTAATCATTTCGAAGAATGTCTTTATCATACATTTTTTTTTCTGAATTTTATTGTATCGGACCTTTTTATCTTATAAAAAAAATTCTCATTTTTGTTTTTGATGAACGTAAGTTTGTATACTATAATGTTTCTAATTTTCAATATTTGTAATTGTAGATTTTAATTTATTTATTAGATATCTCAACAGCTTATAAGAAAGAATATTTTAATTAATGGGTAAATTGAATGTAAATGACAATACATGTTTAATTCTTACCTTTCGTCATAATAATATGGTATGCTTTAACAATTTTTTTACAATTAAAGTGTCATGTTATTCAAAATAAATATATTTACAATTAAAGTACCATATTAATTTTATATTGCGTCTGCTGTCATTTTAGTATAATAGATATATTTGATATATTTATAGATTTTTCATTATTTTTTGTTTGCATTGCGATGAAAAATAACATTAGACCATATATATACAATTTAAGTTTTTTCTAAAAAAGTCCCGCCTGCAAGTTAAATTGATCATTTTGAAGATGATGTTGAAGGAAATTAGAACTAATGAATGTTGGTGAAAGCAATGAGCTTTATGTGAAATGCAATAATGTTAAAGTATACATCGTCCATTGAGATCTATATTGCTTTGGATGCATATTTTTTTTCCATTACTGAAACTGTAAATTTAATATGTTTTTAATTATTTTTAACATATCCAGTGTGGCCTGAAAATATTTTTTTGGAGAACAATCATATTTTATTTAAAATTTCAAAACTAGATATTCTTCCCCGATTTATTATCAATATTGGTTTATTGGTGACATAAATCGTCACATGTTTCGTCTAACTGAACTTTGGTTTAAATTTGTTATAAGTGTTGGATTACGTAAAAAATATTTAAAAAAATCAAGAAGTATACTGGTTTTGATGTCAGAGCAAGAATGGTTTTTTTAAGGACTGTAACTTAAGGGTGATGTAAAAATTAGGACTTTTAAATCTTTGAGTGTATAATTTAATGACAAAATCTTTTAAAAGTTGTGATGAGGCCAAATTAGCCTAAATCAAACAAAATAGGGTTCACTTGCCCGATTTGGCCTTAACTTTTGACTTTTTAGTATGATTTGGCCTGATTTAGGGTTGAATTTGGACCTGATTTGGGTTGATATAACCTAGATTCGCTACTTTGAAAAGTTATTATCCTTAAATTTTTAGCTGGAAGAGTCGCGATCTCCATTTTTCTCGACTAAAGAGTTACAACCTTCATTTAGAGACCGTAACTTTTTGCATTAGCAAATTAAGGACTGTAACTTTTAAATGTGGCGAATTGAGGTCGAGTCAACCTGAATCAACCCAAATCTGCTAACTACCCCAATTTAAGCTAAATTTTGGGCCAAATTGACAGGAATTTGGGCCCAATTCTGGCTAATTTGACCTCGATTTACAACTTTTAGAAGTTACGGTTCTTCAATTGCCAGTCCAAAAAAGTCATGGTCCTTATTTTGTCACTCTTTATAAGTTATGATCTTATAAAAAAAATACCTCCTCATTTTGCCACCACAATGTACGGTTCTTAAAAAATCATACTTGATCCGATTCTTTTATTGTAATCCTCAACTTCAACAATGTTATAATATTTTTTTATTGTATAAAAATTATATTATACTATATGTGGTTATTTAAGTTAGAAATAGTTCACTAACGAGTTATGAAGATGTAAGTTTGGTGGTTTTTGTAAAGATTTATGAAACTTATTTTTTTATATTTGTCTTCAGTCATTTCTTATTTTATTTTATATGTCTATTTATTACCATTATTAATATAGGTTTTTTTTTTTTGAAAAGTTTAACATTAACATTAACATTGAATTTGTTAATGTAATTATTTTAAAAATACACAAGTTTATTTTTATAATTAAAATCAAATATATAAAAACTATTAATTCTTAGTCAAATTAAATATGAAATCATTTATATATAAATATATTAGAAGGCGAAACTTTGATCCCTCAAATTAGTCAGCCCTTGAGCGAATACCGTTTCATCAAAAAATTATAGTTTGCAATCTACTCAATGTTTTACTAAGTTCACATACCTCATTAATAATTCTTACTAAATATACTTACTTTAAAATTATTTTTTTAATCCAATATATAATAGTTATTCTCACATCTCTGATAATACTCACCCAATAATCTCATTCAGTTTCCATACAACCACCAAGCATACCTACTTTCCTACCTTGCTAACCCAACACGGTAACACATATGATTAACGTCTTTGCACAAGAATGTCTATTAGACAGATGGATTTAAAATTGGGTAAGAGAGAAACCAACAAGGTAATTTGTTCATATTCTTTTAAAAATTTATAGTAGTTTTGTCTTCGTATTATATTATTTTACTACTCCCTCCGTCCCCGGATTTTTTTCACAGTTACTCTTTTTCGTGTTTTAGCGAGTAATTTTTTTATTAGTATTTGAAATGGTAAAATAATTTTTAAGTCACTTTATAATAGGGGATTAGGTCAAGTCAATATGAATCAAAATAAATTGGGCTAATTGAGCTAATTTAGTCTAAAATTTGGGCTTATTGCATGGTTTTGCATGTATTTCGGTTCACTATTTTTAAAAGTAGTTGCCCTTAAACTGTCAGCTCGAAGAGTTACAATCCATATTTCGCCAGTTTGAAGTGTTATAGTCCTCATTTTTCTACCCCCAAACTACGGTCCTTAAAAATATTAATCCCGTACTTGATATTGATTCATTTTCAACAATGACATTATATATTATTATTATTGTATCGAAAATTTATTATTTTGTGAAAAACTTTAATTGTATATACATGGTCTAATCTTAATGGTGACACAGATCATCACATTTTTTGTCACACTATAACTTAATTTTAAATTTATTACAGGTATTGTATTGCGTAAAATTATTAATTTTTTAAAAGTATATTGGTATTGATGTAAAAGTAAAAATTATTTTCATTGACAATGAATATTTTTTTAAAAATAAAACTGTAACTTCAGGTTGATGGAAAACTTAAGACTTTAAATCTCCTGGCGGAAAACTTAAGGACAATAATTTTTAAAAGTTGCGAATTGAGGTCAAGTAAGTTTGAATAAAAAAAATCGAGCTAATTGACCCGATTTTGCCACATAATATAAGTTTTTTTGTTGGCCGTTGCCACGTAGACGCCACATCAACGACAGACCTTTACAAATCTACGGGTAAGTCTTAATTGGCAAAAAAAAAAAAGTTAAATTGAAGTTTTTTATAACAAAATTCAAAAGTTTAGCTTAAAATACAATTTTGAAAAAGATCGTGATTTAAATTGCAATTAAATCTTTATTGAATGAATACTTATAAAGATTACTTTTTAAAATTTTAATGTATCCTTAGCTCTAAAAGTTTAGAGTGCATCCAAGTTTATTATGCACTTAAATTTTAAAATATTATGCAAATTCAATTATTTTTTCAATTAGAAATGTATTTTTCATAAAACATTGAAGTTATTAAGTAGCGTTTACTCAAGTTATAACTGGTATATTGTTGATCGACACTTGGTTTATTATTGATTATTTTTTGAGATATTATTGATTATTCATTAGAGCATTATTGATTATTGTTTAAACTATTGTTGGTTATTAATTATCATTTACTGAATAATAAAAGGATAAAATTATTTTATTTTTCAAAATTTTGGCAATTCGATTTTTTTTTTTTAAATTCAAGTGTATGTGCTTGTGTTCATAGTATAACTATATTTTTTTTAAAAGCTACTACTAAATATACCCCCGAAATTAGTATACGAACCCAATTTATTATATGCACCCATTAAAAATAATTAAATTATTAAGAATTTAATGAACAAACTCCACTTTTGATAATTATATCCTCTCTTTGTAAAGTAAAAAAAAAAATAACACTCATTTCCATTCTAATTCACGTTTTTCGAACATCAAAATCTAGGACTCAATTTTTTTAATTAAACAAATAAAATATGTTAATTTTTCAATTAAAAGTTAAATATGCATGCGTTTGGATAATGGCTTTTGCAACCAGAGAAAAAGAGGAAAAATAAAGTGAGAATTTTTTTATAACCAGACCAGAAGCAGCAACGTACCATGGCAAACAAAAATGTGCAATAGACTATGAATCTACCATTAACCTTACCTTTTTAGATATTCTCAGAACAAAAACTGTGTTCAAATATGACTTTTTGAGCAAAAGGGTATCAGCATTGAATGCCAAATAATTGGATTTCAGGTGTGTATAAATCTGGTCAGATATCGTTGAAAGAGGTTTAACGAATACTATCAGTTGATGGTAATATTGTCATTTAACATATGTGTATTTTAGTTTAAAAATACTATGGGGTATGTTTATAAATTTTGGTATTTTATATAGCCGCATTTTTTTTAAATTCCAACTAATTTGTAGATGTTTTTAGTAACAAAAATTGTGGGATGTTTGTAAAGAATGCATCACATATATTTTGTATGTCTATTAATTATTTTATTTTTTATCACTTAAAAATTACATGTATGTTGATAGTAATAATTATTTTAATGTAAGAAAATAGGCAAATTGTCCAAGCATTTGTTTCTTATGTAAAAACTTTAAGAGAAATTGTTTTAATGATGCAATGGTTTTTTTTTTCAACTCACACACACACACATATATATATATATATATATATATATAATTAATTATTTTGTTATAGAAGATGTTATATGTAAGTTTAGTTATATGTTAAAATGAAAAAAAAAGAAATGTTTTTGGAATTAAAATTTTATTTTACGAATTATTATAATAAAAAATATCTTCCGTGCGAAGCACGGGTTAGATAATCACTATTATGTGGAATAGGTAAACTCCTGCATTATGTAATTAATTACTATTCTTTATTTTTTGAAATTATGTTTCCTTTTGAAAATTATGCCAATCATTATATTTAGAATAGATTAAGGAATGATCATTCCATTTCCAACGTATTACATCATATCAATCATATCCTCGGTGTTATATATCACAAATTGTTATATGAAATATTATATGGATATAGGATTCGTAGAATAACCCACATTTGAAAAATTAGCAGATCTTGGCCGGGTCGGGATGAATTTGGTGGATTTTTCCCAATATCTCGCGCAAGTCAAGTTTCAGGATTTTCATTCCCACTTTGTGTTACTATATAGGAAAATGCAAGTTATTAAAGGGCAAAATGTGTGTTACTATTAGACTAAATGTGTGTTAGTATCTATTCAAATATTGGTTTTCACAAATATTTATTTATTTTTACAAAAATAATTACTTTTCCATAAAATAACACATGTAAGACAGTGAAAAGTGTATTACTATAATAACACAAATGTCAAACTCAATGGATAAATATGTATTTGCACAAATACATAAAAACACCCTCCCAGATTGTGTTACCATAAGGACAATCATATGTTAATGTAAAAACAAATGTGTGTTACTGTTGAAACAAATATGTGTTAATGTTGGAGCAAATGTGTGTTACTGGTGGAGGAAATATGTGTTGATGTTAGAGTAAATATGTGTTACTACAAATGTGTGTTAATGTTAGAGTAACTGTGTGTTACAACAAATATGTGTTACTATTGGAGCAAATGTGTGTTAATGTTAGAGTAAATATGTGTTACTGCAAATGTGTGTTAATGTTAGAGTAAATATGTGTTACTATTGGAGCAAATATGTGTAAATGCTAGAGAAAATGTATGTTACTATTGGAGCAAAGTGTGTTAATGTTAGAGTAAATGTGTGTTAATATTAGTAAATGTGTGTTACTGCAAATGTGTGTTAATATTGGAGCAAACGTGTGTTAATGTTAGATAAAAATGTATGTTATTATTGGAGCAAATGTGTGTTAATTTATGAAACAACAAAACTAGATTTAAAGAGACGATGAATAAATTAAAAAACACATATTTATTCTTGTAAAAATAAATATCTGTCTTTATTATTATTTTAAAGTACAAAAATCTATTTTTTAAGAACTAGTAATACACATTTTTGTCTTGCAGTAATACAAATTTATTCAAATAGTAACACAAACTGGGAGCGAAAATTCTGAAATAAACCTTGTGCGATTTTTTTAAGAAAATCAATTTGACCCGCTTAGGATCCGCGAATATTGACCTGGAGCGATCCGACCGGCGAATTTTTTAATATTTACCTATTTTAAGTATATTTTACATGTGAAACATTTCACAAGAGAGTGTCTCATTATACACACGCAATACACACACACACACACACACACACACATATATATATATATATATATATATATATATATATATCCAGGTAATTCTTATTAGAAAGATTGTTCTCGTATGTATCTCTATCAATTACTTGTGATACGTTACTTATAAAATTCAACCTCTTAGAATTATTCTATCTTTTATTAACCACTGAATATATACGTTAAATACACCAATAACAAAAATAATTAAAATACTTTTCATTGGATAGGTATCACACGTATCATTTTCATATTATTCAATATGGAAGATATGACTAAATCAATGTTGATTGATTTATTATAATCTCTTGGATATGGTATATTGGACTATTATTCTTGATTGATTCATTAATTAGTGCAACTAATTAATTCCCATATTCCTATAAATGCTCTATTTTGGTGAGATACGTGAAAATCTATACATAATACATAACTCTCAATATCATATTCTCTCTGCATCTTTTTTTTTTGGAGTATCACAATATTTTTCAATAGTCTAAAGTGTGTTCAAAAGGTGAACACTCTAGTAGTATTCATTAAAGTGTGAGGGCTTTCAGATGAGCTATTTAAGATCCAGATCGACATATTTCTTCTGTTGCAAACTAAAAGGTACATGTCAATTTACTTTGTGTGATTCTATTTCTAATAGTGGTATCAGAGCTTTCTGTCATTCTCTAAATTATTGAAGAGCATCAAGTTTTTGTTGGATAGTTATATACATATTTGTGAAATTCTGTGAGTAAAATATTATACATATTTTCATAATATTATTTTGCCGTAAGCTTTCAAAGAACTTTATTGCATGAAAGGTTATTTTTTTTCTTCTTCGAAACCTTTAACAGATGCATGAAGTTCCCTATTATACTAATAGGGAGTTCCAACTACTTATGTGTCAATCGATCATGAGTTTTGCTTACATGTCATTTTGAGAATTGACAAAAATTGTAATATACATGTCATTTTCTTTAGCCCAATTTGTAAGCTACGTGTTTCTATAATACATCTTGGCCACGTCATTTGTAAACCACGTATTGGCCAAAATAAATTTCACATATCTCATTTAAGGTTACCTCTAAATCCCATCAATCCGTCGCGTAATTGCTTCAATCTGTTGGTCTGCCGCACTGTTGTTACCTGATTGAAAGATTAAGTGAGCTTTATGTGGCTATGATCGGATAAAACAAATGCACCAAGAGGAGTCAGCCGAGAGGGGTTCCTCTTTATGAGCTTGATAAATAAATGCAAGGAAAGTAAATGCACCAAGATTTGCCGAGGGATTTAGGCTCGGTCTTAAGTAGCACTCCTTATTCATGAGCTCAAAGGCTCTATTTAAAGTAATTCCTAGGTTACATTGTGTTGCCCTAGCTTTTTGAATAGAATTCTCAATGATTGCTAATGATTTTTCTATCTCCTAGCTATTTCTAGTGACTGAGATATGATGGTCCTTAGTCTGTTAAGGTTGCAAGTTGTCCTCCGCCAATGGGAGAGCAACAGCTGGCCTGTAGGCACTGTTGTGTCAGGAGCCCTTCAGTCCTTTCTGATGTTTGTTGCCTACAACAGCGCTTGTCCTTTCCTCAGGAGCAGGCGCTGCAGCCTGGTATGCAGTTATGTCCTTCCCTCTGTGCTGGACCTCTTGTTGGGGAATTCGGGGTGCCCAGATTTATTCGGGATGAAATTTAAATACTACTTTAAATCTAATTATTACTATCATGAATTAATCCTAAATTAATTCATATAATAATTATGCCAACAACAAATTAACATGCATATGAATATAAACACGTCTACGGCGAAAAAACTAAGAATTTCACGTAAAATATACCTCTTGAAGCAACGTCCAACCGAGATCTATGGGACAAGCGTACCGATCCTATCAACCGTACAAACCTTCTCAAGTATTCCCTTTCGTCTTATTCGTCCACCAGTGGAAGCGCTCACGAACAATTTTAATATAATAAGGAAGAAAAAAATATTTTTGCTCTTGATTTTTCCAACACATGAAACTATGTACTTGAGGATGAAATAATCACCCGCTTTTATAGTAGTGGCCAAAAATTATAGGCCTAATGAGATCAGGAGAAATCTTTACTTAGTCTCTAAGAAATCTTGAATATATCTTATATATTCTTTTCTCCATAATAAAACATTCCACAAAAATCTCAACTCCTCATCTAAGGGTAATTTAAAAAAATAATAGGCTAAGAATACAAGATTTGGATCTTCTTGAATTTTTGAGATAATCTTGTATTCCAAGAATACATATCTTCCATAATATCTTTCCAAGAAAATCAACAAAGTCTTTTCTGTATCATATCAAATTTTTTAATATTATAAGCAAAAATCAGCAATAATAATTTTATTTTATTTTAATCACCTTATTATTATCAGGCTACTTATTGGGCCACTTAAGGGGCCTTTAGGAGAATTAAGATCGGACCTCCAATGAGCTACTGAATTACAATATTGAATCCCAATATTATGCAGCCCATTAATATTAATTAATACCACTAATAAATTAATATTGCACAATCCATCTTAATACATATTACGATAATATGGGCTCCCGATTATTATTTCCCGTGTTTAAGATTATCTAGTCTATTAATTAACTGAGCTTCTGAATAGCTCTAAATTAATTAATATATTTTGCCTTGGAGTAAAGACAACTCAACATTATTATCCGTAGCGAAGAAACTAATTCTTCACTTGCAAGATTTGGTACGATAAAAATTCTGAGCCCACCAAGGGGACTAATCACACGAGCCGTACTCGCACAAGTTTCTCCGTATTAAACCTTAGCAACCGTCGTATGATTAATATTACTGCCCAAAACACAAGGTTCGAAGTCACGATGATTCTCACCCAATATGAATCAAAACAATAACTATTAATCACACACAATCCTATTTAAGTGATGAATATTAAGAAATCAATAACCACTGAGGTCTAATTTTTCACTTTTCAGAACAGAAGAATTTATCCTCGCTGTAGGTTCTCTTCAACACATACCAAATGTGCTAGTGCAATCTCTTGGTCAATACAGGCCAACCTGAGATATACACATCGACCTTTCACGGCGGATTGTTCAATTCCACCTGGGCCGTGAATTTGTACATTTAGTTACAAGGAACTTGTTAATATGATCTTCCGTGATCTGGTATCACCACATTAACTACAATATAACTCGTACTATAAATGGAACGGGTTGTAATAAACATTTAACATTCATTCATATTTAAAACAAATGTGATAAAAGAATTATTCTCATAAAAAAGTGTTCAATACATAAGTTATACAAAGTAAAAGCATACTTTCACGTATAACTCCAACACCTCCAGAAGTCTTATCCCGAAAGGGTCAGGCTGGAGCTCGACCTCGCTTCTCGGGTGAGATCTTGTGCAACATCGTTTGGGCGCGTCTGTGGCTGCCTTTTGGCGACCCAACTTCGGTCCGAATCCGGTTGATGTTAGGTCGCTGGATGGTGCGAGGTCGCTGGTGGAGGTGTTGTGGCCATTTTGTGCCACAGGTCGGCACCGGCCTGAAACAAGCCGTGAGCGCAAGCACCGTGTCCCCGACAAAGCCGACCTGACCGGACAGCCGCCGACCTCCACAGTCCCCGATCTTCATGGTCTTCGACCTTCGCGGTCCCCGACTTTAACGGTCTCTGACCGGATGGTCCCCGACCTTCAGAAACAGCTCAAGACGCTCAACTAACTTGTTCAGGTGATAGGACAAGAGGACCGGGACCGGACCGATCCGGCCCTAACAAAAGAGGACCCGGCCTACGTGCAAGAGAGGATCCCGACCACGTAGCCCACAGAGAGGCCGACCTCTGACCTCGAATCGCCTCCGGCCTGCAAGAAGAAATTGGAGAACGTGATGGAATCTGGCGAGATCTTCCCCCAAGAGGCAAAAGGCCGCCTCCGTACTCAGTTGCAGAGAGAATATTCCATCCAAATGAGGAAATTTCTCAGAGGATCGTCCTTTGAGGACACGTGTCAACACGCTAGTGGCCGGCCGCCTGCTGACCCTGGCATATCAGTGCCCGCGCGTCCTCAGAGGCTGGGGGCATTTAATATTTCTGTCCCCTGGGCGGTCGAAAAAGACCAGTATACCCCAGTAGTGAGAAAACTATAAATAGCCCCACATTTGTAACAAGAAAGAGAGATCAATTCAATAAAAAAAAAAGCAATATCATTTGTATTCAAGTCCAGGGATTAAACACCCCTGGCAATTCTTGGTGTTCTTATTTTTCCAAGTTTACTTTCAACATTAAAACTTTAATTCAGCATTCATTACTCAAATCATTTGATGTTTTTTGCCAATGCACGCTTAAATAGCCATTAATATCCAGCACCATTATTTGGCAAACAACATTTGGCGCTAGAAGGAGGGTGTCAACCCATCAAACTCATTTTCTCTCTTCTTTGAAGAACACTCACTGTTCTTCAATACTCCTTACCTTCAAATCTTTAAATCTTCAACTTACCAACCTATTCCCCACCGAAGAAAATGACGAACCAGAAGTCATCTCAGGCCCATAGAGCCATCGGGGCTCCGGCCACCCCACGGGAGCCTACGGACCGAGCCACGGGAGAACCGACTCCCACTCGCCATGGGAAGGCCACTCGTGTGGCCTCTCCAATCCGTTTCCCTGAGGACCCCTTCCTTCCCAGGGCCAGAATTTCCTCACTCCTGACCAAGCCGGTTCGGGACGACGCCGCCAGGCGGAAGAGGCTAGGGGGTACCGAAGCGCCTCCTCCACCTCCAAGAGAAGAGCCCACGACCGTGCTCTCAAAGGAAATGCGAAAGCCATGGAGCAGCAAGGCGAAAGCCAATGCCGAGTAGACTCTATCTCCGCTCGGTCGCGTAGCTCCGCGCACTCGGTTTTTGACCGATTGGGCACGACGGACCCTTCCTGGTACCCCAGCCACCTCCCCAGTTACGATACGGGGTATGGCGACACCGAGTCCATCTCCAACTCGTGGGGGGGGCCCAAATGCCCCATAAACGGGCGGCCGAGGTCAGCTTGACCCAGGCCAACTCCGCCAGGCGCAAGCTGAGCTTCGCCCAAAGTGGCTTACTGGGGCGCAGGGTCCCCCGAGCGGCCGTGTTTGACCGGATCGACCCTTTAGCCGAAGCTGATGACCGAATGGTCGAAACTCCGAGCCCGGAGCTCGTCAAGATGCAAAAGCAGCTTGACGAGATGAAGGTACTTCTGGAGGCGCAAGGCCAACCGAAGCCCCGGCCGGTCGCCAACGAGCCTCTTGCGGCCGATATTGAGCTCGCCCCGGTTCAACTAAAAATTGTCCCTCAACCGACCCCTCTCTACGAGGGAAGGACAGATCCGGAGACTCATCTGAGCAAGTTCCAGATCTACATGACCGGGCGTGGCGCAACTGACGCCACGAAATGCAGACTCTTCCCTCTCACCCTGGGCGATCTCGCCCACAGATGGTACGTATCACTCCCGGCCCGATCTATCGACTCCTTCGCCACTCTGAGCGCACAATTCACGTCCTACTTCGCGGCCAAGGTCACCCGACTGGAGAATTAGCACCGTCTGATGCGAATCCGCCAGGAGAAGGATGAATCCGACGAGGATTATGTGGCCAGGGTCGACGAGGTCATGCTGACCGGTGAGTCCGTGAGCGACCATCTGGCCTTGCATACCACTCTGGGGGGATTCCATGGCCGGTCTCCAATGTTCAAACACCTCACTAAGGAGTTCCCAAAGACCTACGCTGAATTCTACGCCCGGGTCGGCGATTATCTGGCTCGGAGGAAGTTACTGGCGCTCAGGCTTGGAGAGTCCGAGCCAGCATCGAAAGAGGCTGAGGCCACAGCTCAGGTATCCCCTAAGAGCGGCCATAAAGCCAGGAAAGTGGCCAAACCGCCCGGCAACTTCAAGTCCTTTGAGGACGTGGAGGTGCACCTTACGCAGGCCATGAGGTAGTCCCCCGTGCATATCTTCAATGCGATCCAGCACCGGGACGTCCTTCCCCAGCCAAGGCCCTTTTCTGGAGATCGGTCCCGGTTGGACCCCAAAAAGTTATGCGCCTATCATGACTCAATCGGCCATAATACGAGCCAGTGTCGTGATCTCCTCAAACAGCTCTGGAAGCTTTTTGACGAAGGGCATTTGAGCGACCTTCTACAGAGGCCAACCGGCCGTCAGGAGAACCCGCAGCAGCAGCAGTGTCCCCCTCGAAGAAATGAGGAAAGAGGCCGGCCTCTTAGACCGGTCGCAACCTTAGATGAAGACGATGATGAAGATGACCTTCTGCCAATGAACTCCAGTGGTCGGATCAACATGATCCAGGCCGGTGGGGAGAACTTGGGCGGCCTCACTCCCGTCCCAACGCAGTCCAACCGGAAGCGCAAAGCTGAGGTCCGAGCGGTGACCAACGTCAACTTAGTCACCCTCCCAGAGCCAAAAATTCACAAAGATCTAGAGATAACTTTCTCCAATAGGGACCGGATCGGGGTTTTGTACCCCAAGGGCGATGCGTTGGTGATCGCCGCCCACATCTTGGGCAAAGAGGTTCAACGGGTCTTGATCGATAATGGGTGTTTCTGTAACATCATCTTTAAAGCATCCCTAGATCAGCTCGGAGACCTCGTCAACTTCATCAAACCCATCGATCTTCAGTTGAAGGGCTTCGGGGATGCGACGGTCGCTGCTTACGGGAGGATCAAGCTCTAGGTGGAACTCATTTATTGCTATAACAAGGACGTCAAGATAACAAGGCCGCTAGATTTTATAATCGTAGATCAGCCAAGTTCATATAATGGCTTTCTAGGTAGGCCTTTTCTAGAGGTTTTTTAGGTGGTTACCTCCTCTTACTATTGCTGTATTAAGTTTCTCACCCCCGAGGGGGTGGTCGGCACCGTTAAGAGTGACCAATCAATGGCTAGGAGATGTTTGAACTACTTCGACTCTTGTTTATTTACTATTTGTAATAATCAAATGATAGATAGATCGCATACCAGCCCCGAGGGGACCTCTCCGACCACTGAAGTCATAATGGAGGTCGGATCCACCTCGTCCGGCCCCGATGGTGATCCCGATTTGCAACCAATGCAAGTTGATGACCTTGATCCTAGGATCGATTTCGAGCCCTCCGAGCTCGATCTCGACCCAAGATTCGACTCAAGCGACCGGTGCAGCTACCAACAAGCCACGACCTTGGAGGACTTGGAGCACATTCCAGTTGATCCCTCGAGGCCGGAACTGGAAGTCCTGATCGGCTCTCGCATACCGACCGAAATGCGGGGGGAAGTGATCGAATTCCTCAAGGCCAACATAGGAGTTTTCGCTTGGTCTCACCAAGACATGGTCGGAATAGACCCAAAACACGCCTGCCATCGATTAAAGATCGACCCTAGCAAGAGGCCGGTCCATCAGAAAAGAAGAAAGTTCGGCCTCGAAAAATACAAAGCGCTGGCCCAGGAGGTTAAGAAGTTGTTGGACAACAAACTAATCGAGCAAGCCAGAGACGAGCCCCAATGGGTCGCCAACGCCGTCCTAGTTAAGAAAACAAACAACACTTGGAGATTATGCATAGACTTCACCGACCTCAACGCAGCTTGCCCGAAAGATCATTTTCCGATGCCGCACATTGACCACCTGGTGGATAGCACGGCCGACCACGAGATGATGTCTTTCAAGGACGCCTTCGCCGGCTACCACCAAATCCCGATGGCCGTCGAGGACATCAAACACACTTCTTTCCATACGGAAAAGGACATATTTTCTTGGCTCCGAATGCCATTCGGCTATGCCGGGGAAACCTACCAACGGTTGGTCAACAAGATGTTTGCAAATCAGATCGGAAAGACCATGGAGGTCTACATCGACGACATTGTGGTAAAAAGCCTAAAAAGGGAAGACCATCTCAGAGACCTCGAGGAGACCTTCAAAATTCTCAAGGCATACAACATGAAGCTAAACCCGAAGAAATGTAATTTCGGGGTGGAGGCCGGCAAGTTCCTGGGGCACATCGTCAGCCAGCGAGGGATCGAGGCCAATCCGGCCAAGATCAAGGCCGTCCTTGACATGCAATAGCCCAGGACGATCAAACAAGTGCAACGCCTGACCGGGTGCCTTGCTTCTCTTAACAGATTCATAGCCCGGCTTGGAGACAAAAGTAAGCCTTTCTTCTCGACCATAAAAAATGACAAATTTTCTTGGAATAGGGAAAGTCAAGTAGCCTTTTCGAAACTAAAGGAGTACTTGGCGAACCCACAAATTTTGGTTAAGCCGGTCCCAGGGGAGAAGCTTTACTTATATCTCGCGGCCTCCGAGGTCGCCCTGAGTGCGGTGCTTGTCCGGGCGGACGGTCAGAACCACCTTCTGATCTACTTCGTGAGTCAAGCCCTACACGACGTCGAGCTCAGTGGAGGTCCTCACCACCCTACCATTGAGGCAAGTCTTACACCGGCCGGACACCAGGGGCAGGTTGTTAAAGTGGTCTTTAAAGATAGCTCAGTACGGAGTCACTTACGCCCCGAGAACGGCCATCAAGGGACAAGCACTGGCCGACTTCATAGTAGAGCTTACCTTCCCTCCGAACTTCGCGAGGATCGATCATCCCCCGTGGAAACTCTACGTGAACGGATCGTCAACCAACGCTTGCGCCGGGGCCGGAATCGTACTGGTCGGACCGGAGGGCCAGAGTTTTACTCATGCGGTCTGTTTTGGTTTCCCGGCCACTAACAACGAAGCGGAGTATGAGGCCTTGGTCGGGGGTCTCGAACTCGCAATCGCCATTGGAGTATGCCGACTGCACGTCTTCATGGACTCCCTACTCATAGTAAAATAAATAAAAGGAGAGTACGAGGCTCAGGGGGAGTAAATGGTGAAATACCTCGACCTGGTCACAACCTTGTGTGAGAAATTTCACCAAGTTTTTATAGAACAAATCCCGAGGGAGCACAACACCTAGGCCGACGCCTTTTCGAAGCTTGCAACCGCAGAAGGGGCCGCCGACCTCGCTAACATCCAGCTCTCCATGCTTGGGACCCCCACAGTGATCCGTGCACAAGTGTCAACCGTTTTAAGCACTGACGAAAATTGGATGACTCCGATTGTGAAATATTTGAAGACCGGCACTCTCCCAGAAGATAGGGTCCGGGCCCGGCAACTGCAACTCCGGTCATCGAGGTACACTCTCATTGATGATCTTTTGTATAAAAGAAGTTTCACCCTCCCACTCCTAAAATGTATAACCCCGGAGCAAGGCCAGAACATTCTGGTCGAGATCCATGAGGGAGTATGTGGAAATCACGCTGGAGGCCGGGCCCTAGCCCATAAAGTGATCAGACAAGGATATTTTTGGCCGACCCTAAACAAGGACGCGGTCAACTTCGCAAGGTCGTGCCACAAATGTCAGATCCTGGGACCCAACATCAAGTTATCCCCTGATCAGCTCTCCTCCATGTACAGTCCTTGACCTTTTACCCAGTGGGGCATCGACCTGATCGGCCCGATGCCCACTGCGCCAGGGGGCCACAAATTCGCCGTCGTGGCCGTCGATTATTTTACAAAGTGGGCGGAGGCTGAGCCACTCAATAAGATCAGTCAAACCCAAATCATAAAGTTTATCTGGAAAAACATCATCTGCCATTTCGGCCTACCTCAAGCGATCATCTCCAACAACGGGAAGCAATTCGACGGCCTACAGATGATCGAATTTTGTGAAAAGTGGAATATCAAGAAAATTTTCTCCACCCCCTATCACCCGCAGACAAACGGCCAAGTAGAGGCCATAAACAAAATTCTCAAGCACACCATCAAGGCTAAGCTCGAGGACAAAAAGGGGAAGTGTGCGGCCGAGCTCCCCGATGTGCTTTGGTCATACCGGACGACCACTAGAAGCTCAACGGGTGAAACACCTTTCGCTTTAGCCTTTGGCACGGAGGTCGTCATCCCATCGGAAGTCTCCCTCCCGACCTACCGAACGGCCCAGACGATCACCGGAGACAACGACACCGCCCGTATGATCGATCTGGACATGCTAGAAGAACGAAGACTTAACTCCGATCTCCGGAACGTGGCCTATAAGAAGAAATCTGAAAAAAAAAATTCAACTCCAAAGTGAAGGCCAGACAATTCCTGGTCGGCGACCTCGTCCTCAAAAGGGTCCAAGTCCCTAAAGGGGTATTCGGTCCGAACTGGGAGGGCCCGTTTAGGATATCCAAGTGGCTCTCCAAGGGAGCTTACGAGCTGGAACTCATGGACGACACTCTGGACCAATACCCCTGGAATGTAGTTCACTTGAAGAAATATTATCAGTGACCGAGTTGTACTATGTAGTCAAAATGCTTATCAATACAAAGTCCTGTGCGCAGCTCAATTTCATCCAAAAACCGAGCTCAGTTCAAAAGCATATGCCGACCGTATCGAGGTCGGTATATCACACTTGGGCTCGGGAAGGCCAGCCAAGGCCGTCTGAAAAACTGAGCCCAGTTCAAAAGCATATGCCAACCGTATCGAGGTCGGCATATCACACTTGGGCTCGGGAAGGCCACCCAAGGTCGTCTAAAAAAACGAGCTCAGTTCAAAAGCATATACCGATCGTACCGAGGCCAGCATATCACACTTGAGCTCGGATAGGCCAACCAAGCCATTTCGAAAACCAAGCTCGGTTCAAAAGCGTATGCCGGCCGCATCAAGGCCGGCATATCACACTTGAGCTCGGTAAGGTGACTAAGGCCATTTAAATTCACCAGGCTCAGTTCAAAGTATATGCCGACCATGGTAAGATCGGCATATCTCATTAGAGCCCGGGAAAAACACCATCCATACTTGTTAAAATTTAAACATTTTTAGCAAGGATAAACAACACGATAATTAAAAGTGAAACAACAAAGTTGAGAAAAACTAAGCTCTTGATTAAAGCTGGACCAGAGCTGGAAAAGTAAGCATTACAACCAGTTTAGAAAGAAAACGGACGAGGCCGGAGGCCGGTTACATTCAAAAACACAAAAATAAAAACAAACTAAGGAAAGATCAGGGATCGCCCACTCCGCTCGCCGAGCCCACTTGACCTCCAGTCCCATCCACGAAGTTAGCCACTTCGTCAACACAAGCTTCCGCCTCAGCACCAACTCCGCCCGGCACCTGGGAGCCCTCTGGGAGAACCTCTTCCTCTTCCTCGTCTCCTTCTTCTTCATCGACGGCCGGGGGAGCCTATCCCGGCTTGATCAGTCTGTACCGATGGGGGAACCAAGAAAGATCCACCCCATGGTCGGTCTCGAGGTCGAGAAAAGGAAGCCAGTATCCCTCATGGATTGAATTCTTGACCACGTAGTCGCGGAAGTAGTCCTCCTAGGCCTTGGTGTCGGCTCTGGCCTGGCGCCTAACCCGGATCATATTGGCGACAGCCATGTAAAAGCAAACTCGGAGAAGAGCACGGGGCTGGTACCTGGATCGTCCGGATCGTAGGCTGGCCGGCTGAGAGCAGAAGCCAACTCGTCATTTTTCTTCTGGAGCTCCTTCTCCAGCTCGACCTGCCGGGCTTGAGACTGGTCGGTTTCCCCCCAGGCACGATGCGCCTCCAGCCGCAGCTTGGCGTTGGCGTCCTCCATCTCAGCAACCCGATTTCGGGCATCCGCCAGGGCCTTGTACGCCATTTCTGCCTGGCCTAGGGCATCCCCCTTCTCCTTCAAAATGGCCTCTATCTAGCCGACCGCCTGATCCCGCTCCTTCTTCAGCATGACATTCTCACTCTCGAACCCGACTCTCTCCTCTCGAGCCCTGGTCAGGTCAGCCTCCGCCCTCTGAAGTGAGTTGAAGGCACTGTTAAGCTCGCTCTCCACGAAGTTGGCCATAATCGACGTCTGGTTGGCCAGAGCAATGCAGGCACAGTCGGCGTATCGGGGACGACGCTCGGGGATAGTGGCCAACTCCTGGGTCCAGGCCTGGGGCAGAGAGTTCATTGCCCGGCTCATATACTCCGGCATGTCCACGATGGAGCTCGGAGCCCGGGAGGATAGAAAGTTCATCACCAGCGGAGGAAGGTCAGAGTCGTTTCGCGTCAGCCTATAGAGAGAAATAATCGAGTCAGGTACGTTTAAAATTTGACTAAGGAATCTCAAGAGTTAGAAAACTTACGCTTGGAAGCGGGCTGGATCACGACCAAAGTAGGTCCTGTCATCGTCTCGGCCGGGGGCTGGCGCTGCATGGGCCACAGTCTCCGTCCCGACCGACCCGAGCCCGGGAGGGGTGTCATCAGAAATATCGATCGGGGCCGGGCTCGATCCATGCAGGCCGACCTCCTCATTTTCGGTCTCCTCTCGACCCCTCTTCCGGTCGGTGAGTGGAGAGGTGGTAGGCGCTTCAGTAGCAGCAGTCCCGACAGTCGGAACTGACTGGAGGGGGAGAGGCTCTTCGATCACGATCCCGGTCCGGGCGCCGATCCCTTTCTTCTTCTTGGCCCCTTTGGCCGTCTTCTTCACCGCACATGCACCAAGCAAGGAGAACATCTCCGGACAGCGGTGGAGAAGATCTGGAGGGCACTGTCTCACGATCGGAAAGTCAGGCACTGCAATATCAAAATTTGAGGTTAACAAAAAAAAAGAACATACTATAGGTCGAGACCCGGTCTCGCCCTGATACTTACCCGTCAACTTTAAATGACGGGAAAACTGGAAGAATCGGCTGGAAAGTCGAGCTTGCTGAGTCCGGAGGATGGCTTGATTCCTTTCCGTGGCCGGCAATGATAATATCCGCTCCCTGATGACCGCAAAGTCGAAATTCAGCTCTCGATCGGAAGGACAGGGGTAACCTGCAATGAGAAGTGAAAAATTAGATCAGTACTCTAAATTCGAATTTAAACTAAAAATTCCTTACTGGGATTTTTAAGGTAGATGTCGGTCGGAACATCGATCTCCATTCCATCCGGGTATCCGGTCTTCCACGCCCCACCAATGAAAAACCATTTCTTCTGATCGTTGCGGGCTTTACTCGGCAGGCCGGTCACCAACTTCTGCCCTTTTGTTTGAATGTAGACCTCGCCGGTCCCACTCTTTTCGCTTTGAACCCGGTAGAGATAAGTCATCTCGTCGGGGGTCGGCATCCGGAAAAGTTGATTCTGGCCGAACAACGCCATGACGCTCACTATGATCATCCATGCATTCGGAAGCAATTAGATGGGCGCCTGGTTCCAGTAATTCAGCAAATAAGAGACGGCCGGATGGAAGGGGAAGCAGAGTCCGACTTCCATCATATCCTGGGTCACGGCCTTCATCCCAAAAGGAGGCTGGTCCGCCCGTTCGTTTGGTTCTGGGGCATAAAGTTGCACGTCATGGGGAATGTCCCAGTCGGCCCGGACTTCATCGAGAAAGTTTTGGGACACCCGACTCTGCACCCGACCGATGGTCCACCTTTGAGACTCCTCTAAATTCGCAATCCGAATCGTGGCCGGATCACGAACGGTCGGCCCCCGCCGATAACGTTCTTGGTATACCTCAAAATCGAAGTTGAGGGAGTCAAGTTCATCTTTTTCCTCCACGTACGCCGACCACAGACAGAAGGCTCGTCGGACCTGGTCCTGCCGATCTCGGCTGACACTCCGACCTCCGCCAGGAGAACCTCCAGCCTCCTCAGCCTCCGACCCCGAGGCCTCATTCACCATCCCGGTCCTTTGTTTGATTTGCTCGACCGCGAGGTTTTGGAGTAACAAGTTATTGGCCAACTCGTCACCCTCACTACGACCACCTTCCTCTTCATCTTCCTCCAGGAGGTCGTCCAATGGATTCCTCTCCTCCAGAGGACGAGCCGCTACCTCGTTGTGGGATCTCTCTGCCGCGGCCGGAATCCCCTCCCGGGCACCTTCACCCAACAGCGACCGGCTCGGATTCGGGAATAGCGCATCTAAACCATCATCATCGCAAGCCCAGAATGAGCCCGCCAGACGGGAGGGAGAGGCACCACTCTCGCCGATTGGCTCCACCACCTCGTCAAATAATCACCGATTGGCTCCACCACCTCCTCCACCACTCGAGGAGGCGCCTCCCTTTTATCCCGGCGGAGGACCCATCCACCGTCGTACCATAATATAAAAAAAGAAGTTTTTGAGTTTCGAAAATTTGAAATTTACCTTCCTAAACCACCAATCGCCGCCGCACAAAGCTGTTCACCGCCGCAAGAAGCTCGTCGGAAATCGCCAAGGAGGTGTTGCGCTTGCTAAGAAAAATCAATTCGCTCGAAGAAGTAAAGAGCCAAAAATGGGGAATGATTCCCCTATTTATAAGAAAGGGGCAGGGACCTACTGTGCAAATAAAATTCTAGGATTAGGGGCCTAGTTGCAAGAATTCGAAACGACTGTTCACGCATCAGGCACCTGCATACGATATGCAATTAATGCGCGGAATACGAGGCGACGTCTGACAGTACACACACCTTCCTAGGCACATGTAACAACATGTGTCTTCTCAAACGTCACACAGCCAGTAGCCGAGCTCCGATCACACCGGGCAGTTCAAGGCCGACGCCAACGATGAATGACAAACGACCATCTCACCCCTCATTAATTCTGAGAGCCGAGCTGGGGGGCAATCGTTGTGGCCATTTTGTGCCACAGGTCGGCACCGGCCTGAAACAAGCCGTGAGCGCAAGCAACGCGTCCCCGACGATGCCGACCTGATCGGACAGCCGTCGACCTCCACAGTCCCCGATCTTCATGGTCTCCGACCTTTGCGGTCCCCGACTTTAATGGTCTCTGACCGGACGGTCCCCGACCTTCAGAAATAGCTCAAGACGCTCAACTAACTTGTTCAGGTGATAGGACAAGAGGGCCGGGACCGGACCGATCCGGCCCTAACAAAAGAGGACCCGGCCTACGTGCAAGAGGGGATCCCGACCATGTAGCCCACCGAGAGGCCGACCTCCAACCTCGAATCGCCTCCGGCCTGCAAGAAGAAATTGGAGCACGTGATGGAATCTGGCGAGATCTTCCCCCAAGAGGCAAAAGGCTGCCTCCGTACTCAGTGGCAGAGAGAATATTCCATCCAAATGAGGAAAGTTCTCAGAGGATCATCCTTTGAGGACACGTGTCAACACGCTAGTGGCCGGCCGCCTGCTGACCCTGGCATATCAGTGCCCGCGCGTCCTCAGAGGCTGGGGGCATTTAATATTTCTGTCCCCTAGGAGGTTAAAAAAGACCAGTATACCCCTGTTGTGAGAAAACTATAAATAGCCCCACATTTGTAACAAGAAAGAGAGTTCAATTCAATAAAAAAAAAGTAATATCATTTATATTCAAGTCCAGGGATTAAACACCCCTGGCAATTCTTGGTGTTCTTATTTTTCCAAGTTCACTTTCATCATTAAAACTTTCATTCAGCATTTATTACTCAAATTATTTGATGTATTTTGCCAATGCACGCTTAAATAGCCATTAATATCCAGCACCATTATTTGGCAAACAACAGGAGGTGAGGTCGTTGTGGTTCTCGCCTCTGGCCGGGCTTTACCTCGCCCTCATGTCGAGGTCGGGGTTGAACGTATTATATCCTCTACAACAATTGCCCCTTAGCTTGGTTGCCGAGGTCGGGAGGCATCCAAGGTGATGCCATCTTGGAGTGAGATCTTTGCTTTCATACTTGTTCTTCACAGAAATATTTCGAATGAGATCCTTTGGAGATTCTTGTAATCAATGTCAGTCCACATGTCACAATGTGATTTGCGCATTTCGAACGGTGGCTGACTTGGTGTGGGAGAACCTTCAGAAAAGTAACCGCCCTGGTGTTGCTTTAATGAAGGGGCATAATGATGGCCTAAAAAGTGCCAGTCTTTTCGATTGGATACGCCTTTATTGGAAAGGTTTGACTTTTCCTATGATCGCGTCTGATAAGCACATCAGAAGATGAACAGTCGTATCTTTTTGGGGATTTTTTTAGTTTTTCCCCCTGATTTTGAATTTTGAATTGCGATTTTGCCCTAATTTTTTCCCTTTAAAAGGGATTTTCCTTCATTCTATCAAATCTTTCTCTTCCCGCTTCTATCATCTAGTTTTGTTTATTTTGAAGATCTTGGCGATTCCTACCCAGACTTCTTCAAGGTAATTTGCATTTGCATTATTTGTTTCTTTTTTGTAAAAATGGCGGAAGGGAAAGCCAATTCTTCCGGGTGGAGGGATGGCACGCAACCCTTGCGTTCCACTCTAGGAAGCCAGAGGTCGTCTGTCGGAGGGATTCATTTGGCAGACTTGGTTAGTTCCCCACCGCAGCCGGTTGGGAATGATCGGGAGGTTGGTGGAAACTCGTTCGCGACATGCACGTCTGGCGGTTCGGCGGCCGATAGTGACGATGGAGAGGGGTCTGATATAGAGTATGCTCAGGACGAGAGTGTTTACAACGAGTAAGTCTCTATAGCCTACCAAGCATGGGAGGATTTCGTCGACCAGATGGCTGGTCCACCTCCAGTTTTTTATTATGCCGATTACCTGAGGAGACATCCCTATGTGCCCCTGAGACGAGATCCTCTGTCAATTGTAAGTGCCGAGCCGTCGGAGTGGCATGCTTCGAGGGACAATAGGGCGAGCACCGTGACGGCCCCAGAGCTGGCCGCCTGGTGAATCCAATGAGAGGTCCCCATAGATGTGCATCTCTACTCTCCGGGCCCGATAGAGAGGGCTGACCAGCCCCCGCCTGGCATGGTCGCGATTAATATTCATGCTATGGAGGCAGGGCTGCGCTTCCCCTTGCACCACAATCTGGTGCACCTTCTGGATTGCTGGGAGATCGCGTCGGTGCAGCTTCATCCCAATTTGTAGCAGTTAATTCTCTCGCTGTTCACCCTTTTCAGTCGACAAAGACTTTATCGGATGCCGAACCCGAGCGAGGTCAACTATCTCTTAGGGCTGAATGCCGAATCTCGCTACAAAGGGGATGTCTATGTCTGGGGCTGCCCCATTAGGACGTCCCTAGATAGGTTCGTCTTGGGGATCCCGCTGAAACTCTGTGACTATGAGAATCGGTGGTTCTGGGTCGCCGGCGCTTGGAGACCGACGGAGGCCTCCGGCCGGGAGATGGCTGTGCCTACTGCCTTCCATTGGAAAAAGAAGAGTAAGTCCAGCTTATCTGTCTCTAAATATCTTGTACTGGTCTAATTTTCCTCTGTTATCTTTGCAGGCTATCTCGTTCCCCACCGTGAGGATCTCAACTGGGATTTCGACCTTGCGTTCCACCGTATCGAGAAGATCCCTACCATCACCAAGCCCAATTTTTCTTGCTCCCTCGTCACTTGAACCAGGAAGCAGGTATGTGTCGAACTATGATGTTGTGGTTATTTTTATTTCTTTGTTGGATGAATCTGAATTCTAATACGTGACTGAATTCTTATGTAATGCCACTTTGATGTGATAAGGCCCGACTTTCTGACATGTTCCCATTGCCCATCACAAATGATGTCGAGCACTCCTTGAGTTTTTTAGGTATACGCCGTGGTCGTATGGAGTGAGGAGGTGCCCCAGTTCCGCCGGCTGTGCCCCCGCCCATTCCAGAGGGGATCCCCCTCAGACAGGCGAGCCCATAAGTGGCTCGTCCAGCCTCGCCGTCTCCGCCGCCCACTCCTCTAAAAAGGAGGCGCACAGGAGATGGTGAGGAGGAAGGATCCCAGGGTCCGGGGGATGGCTTGCGGAGGAGATCGAAGCAAATGAGGACCTGTAGGATACTGCTTGTTGATGATGATAATGATGATGTGACTGAGCTCGATGAGACGGAGAACCCGAGCCATGGATGTGGTGAGCCCGCCAATATGAATGAGCCCGTGCCTGAGCAGGAGACCGCCGCCGAAACTAAGCCCGCCCCTGCAAAGGATGCGGGCGGAGGGGGAGCTGCCCCCGAGCCTGCTGCAGCGATGCCTGACCCATCCAGGCCTTCAAGTTCCACCCCTTCGTTGTCCGTATTGACAGGGCCCATACTTGGCCGTGATCTTGAACGAGTGCGGAGGTATGGCTCTAAAACTTGAGTTTTTTTAATCTTTAATTTTTTTATTATTTGCGTTAAAATGTTGTGTGGCGTCTGTTTTCCAGGCTGTTGGCTGATGATCCAACCCAGCCTCCCTTGGTTGTGGACTTCCTGTCTTCCTACCGCGCAATGTCTTCTGCCAGTCTTCCACTCCATATTGCTTGTGCAATGCGGGACATCCCGCCAGCCTGGACCCACGAGTTGGAGGCCATTGCCACCCACCCGGCTTCTGACAACTACTTCTTCGCCACACTCCTTCTTGCTAGTCAAACCGCCACTATGGCCTAGCAAGCAGTGTTCCGCAGCGATCAAGAGGTTGACGAGATCTTGGCCCTCCGACTTTGCCTTGAGGACTTGGAGAAAGAGAGGGATTCTCATCAGTCCCGGCTGGGCAAGCAGGTAAAGGACTTGGAGGATAAGATAGTTGGGATGGAGACATTTTGTGCTGTGGAGCTGGCAGAAGCTGAAAGGCAGGGGGTGGAGAAAGGTCGGGCGGCAGGGTTGGCAGTGCTGGATAAGGAGGTGCCGGAGGCCAACAAATGCGGAGTGGAGGCTGGTCGGATTGTGGGTCATGAGGCATCGGCGAATGAGGTTCGAAGGTACCGGGTGGAGGCACTGGAGGCCAAGAATGCTAAGGAGCAGGTGGAATGCACCGTGGAGGCAGCGCAGGCCGAGGCGGAGGAGCTCCAACGGCAGGCTGTCAAGGATGTCAAGACATCAAGGACCTGATTGCTGCCTCCGAGCGTGTGCAAGCTATGCATGATGCCAGCTGAGACGATCCCTTCCTGGATCCCGATCAGATTGGTGAGTTTGCCAATTACAAAGCCTTTCCCGACGCGGTTCGAGAAGTGAAGAAGGCTGCTCTCCAAACTAAGCCGTTGGAGGCCTATTTCTGGGAATACGTCCTTGCTCATCACCTCCACCCCTCAATCCCGTGCTTCTTTAGAGATCTAGAGAGAGATTTTGGGGTGGACCTGTCCTGGTAGCCCCGTCCCGAGACCTTACTGTACCCGAAGGATGTTGATGCTGGTCCGGCCGAGGCTGATGTCGGGGATAGTGGCGCTCCTGCTCTTGGCTGCTCTAAGAACCCTCGTCATGCTGTTTGAAAAGAAGGATTGTTGTGCCTAGTGGGCGTCTTACTTTTTGCTGGCCGTGTGTGGCCTTTGTTTTATTTTTGTTTTGATCTGTACCCATGGGGCGTGAATAATTTATAGCCGTATTTTGGCCTTTGCATTTTAAACTTTAATGCTAAGTATTATGCCCGTTGAGCTTTCTTGGAACGATTTTTCGTTCGGCATTTTTGCCTCTTTATTTTTGCGTATGGGTGACTTGACTGTGGGGCCATAGCCCCTACACATTGTTATGTACGTCTTTGCACTTCTTTCCTTTGTACCTTATTTGCGCTAGATGGTCTGCCCAATTTTTAGGTTTTTAGGAGAAGTGAATACTTCACCCGGGTCTCATCGTCGCTGTTTCCATTGCAACTTGGCAACTACCTGGGCAAAAATCAAGAAGTTTTGCTCGAACGGGAGCTAGCTCGCAGTGAGACTTTTTCCGTTTCTCTTACATCGGGTAATGCCTTGGTCATAAAGTGGAGGAGTCTTTAACCAAATTGAGCACTTTTGCCCTTTTCCGATCCTTGCCTTCTTCTCTTTTGAGAGAAAAAGGTAAGGTCCTCCGAAGGCCCCCGGTATTTACTTGTTCAGAATCCTTGATACTGATTAAGTAAAAAAGGATTTGGATAAATTGAGATTTTCATTGATAGAAAACTTCGATGTTTACAAGATGTTCCTACTGGTAAAACTTTTTTAGGTGACAGTTGTTCTAGGGATACTGGTCTGGGATGCCGTTGAGGTGTTCGAGCTGATATGCCCCCTTGGGAAGGATTTTTTATATGCGGAAAAGTCCTTCCTACTTTGGATCAAAAACACCTCTCTGGCCTTGCACTTTCTTTAGGACTAAATCTCCTTCCTTGAATTGCTTAACTCAAACCTTTGAGTTGTAAAACGTTTCAGAACTTTACTTGTACCCTGCGTTTCTTAGGTCTGATGTTAGCCTTGTCTCTTCGAGAATGTCTAGGTCGGCTCACCTTGCCTTGTTGTTATCTTTTGTTAACTTTTGTGAGGTTCTATGGCTTGGGATGGCGAGCTCCGACGGGATCATATCTTCCGTTCCAAAAGCTAGAGTGAAAGGCATCTCGCCGGTTTAGTTCTTCACTGTCGTCATGTACGCCCACAGTACGCCTGGAAGCTCGCTAGTCCACTTCCATTTCTTGTCCTCAAGCTTGGCCTTAATTGTGTGCTTGATGGTCTTGTTGACTGCTTCAACATGTCTGTTTGTTTGCGGGTGGTAGGGGGTGGAGAAAACCTTCTTAATTTTCCATCTCTCGCAGAAATTTATCATATCGAGCCCATCGAACTGCTTCCCATTGTCGGAGATGATCACTTGGTGGGGCCCAAAATGGCATATTATGTTCTTCCAGATAAAATAAATGATTTGTGTCTGGTCTATCTTGTTCAATGGTTCCCCCTCGGCCCACTTGGTGAAGTAGTCGATGGCCATATGACCGTGAACTTTAGTCCCCCCGGAGCGGTTGGGAGAGGTCCATTCAAATATATTCCCCACTGGGTGAAAGGTCATGGGTTGTACATAGACGAGAGCAACTCCGGGGATGTCTTGATGTATGTCCCCCAAACCTGGCATTTGCGGCAAGCCCGGGCGTAGTCGATCGTATCTTTCTTGAGTGTCGGCCAGAAGTAGCCTTGCCTCAGGATTTTGTGAATCAAGCTTTGGCTGCCTGCGTGATTCCCGCATACGCCCTCGTGTATCTCCTTCATGACTTTCAAACCGTCTTCCGGGGTGATGCACTTTAGGAGAGGTAGGCAGAAACTCCGTTTATAGAGTTGGTCATCGATAAGGATGTAACTCGCCGCCCTGAGCTATAGCTGGCGAGCTTTGACCTTGTCTGCTGGGAGACTACCATTGTGCAGGAAATACGCAATTGGGGTCATCCAGTTTTCTGCTTGGATGGCGACTGATGCTATCAGGCTCTTGTTAATGGAGGATGTGGCGAGCTTCATTAGCCTTATGTTAGAGAGATTTGTTACCCCCTCCGAGGTGGCGAGCTTTGAAAGCGCATCTTCCTGGGAGTTCTGTTCTCTCGGGATCTGTTTGATGAAGACTTGGTGGAAACGCTCACAAAGGCCCACTACGTGCTCCTGATATTTAGCCATTTTCTCGCCCCTAACCTCGTATCCAACCTTGATTTGGTTGACTACCAGCAAGGAATCTATGAAAATGTGGAGACGACGTTCCCCCCACTGCCAAAGCGAGCTCCAGCCCGGTCACCAAAGCCTCATACTCCGCTTCATTGTTCGTGGCTGGAAAATCGAAACAAATTGCATTTGTGAAACACTGACCTTCAGGACCAATTAAAACAACGTCTGTCCCCACGCACGTGGATGTTGAAGAACCATCGGTGTACAACTTCCACGACGAATAGTTCACCTGGGCAGGGCTAGGTGGGAAAGTTAATTCGACCACAAAGTTTGCTAGAGCTTCACCCTTGATGGCGGTGTGTGGTGCAAAGGAGATGTCATATTGGGCGATCTCGATTGACCATTTTAGCATGCATCCACTCGTATCGGATTTGTGCAGAATTTGACGGAGGGGTAGGGTGTTCAGTACCTCTACCTGATGGTTGAAAAAATATGGTCTCAATTTGCGGACACTCATGACCAACGCATATGCCAATTTCTCCAGCGATGTGTATCTTGTTTCTGTGTCGTGATAACTTGGCTCACGTAATAAATGGGGAGGTACGACTGCCCCTCTGCTCGCACCAAGACAGAGCTTAGAGCGACTTCTGAAGCTGTGAGGTAGAAGTAGAGCTTCTCACCTTGTTGTGGCTTGATCAAGATTTGCGGGTGGGCGAGGTACTCCTTCAGCTTCTGGAAGGCGAGCTGGCTTTCTTTGTTCTAAGAGAACTTCTTGTCCTTTATCGTAGTAAAAAAAGGTTTACTCTTGTCGCCCAACCTCGAAATGAACCTGTTGAATGCGGCCAGGCAGCCCGTCAGCCGCTGCACCTGCTTGATACATCTCGGCTTTTGCATATCCAAGATGGCTTTGATTTTGGCAGGATTGGCCTCGATCCCCCTTTGACTGACGATGTGGCCCAAAAAATTCCCCGATCCCACGCTGAAGTTGCACTTCCTGGGGTTCAGTTTCATGTTGAACGCCCTCAGAATCTGGAAAGTCTTGGCGAGGTCCCGAAGGTGGTCTTATTTCCTTAGGCTTTTGACCACGATGTCGTCGATGTAGACCTCCATCATTTTCCCAATTTGATTGGCGAATATTTTATTTACCAGTCGCTGGTAAGTTGCCCCGGCGTTTTTCAACCCGAAAGGCATCCTCCACCAGCAGTACATATTTTTCTCTGTGTGGAAAGAAGTATGTTTCATGTCTTCTTCCGTCATCAAAATTTGATGGTATCCAGCGAACACATCCATGAAGGACATCATCTCAGGTCAGGATTTCCCGTCCACGAGATGATCGATGTACGGCATAGGGAAGTGATCCTTGGAATATGTTGCATTTAGATCTGTGAAATTGATGCATAGTCTCCAGGAGTTGTTCACCTTTTAACCAGCATGACGTTAGATACCCATTGTGGTTCGCCCTCGGCCTGCTCTATCAAATTATTGTCTAAAAGCTTCTTGACCTCTTCGGCTAGGGTTGCGTACTTGTCAGGGCCAAATTTCTATCTCCTTTTGGAGATGGGCTTCTTGCTGGGATCGATCTTTAGATGGTGGCAGGCATGCTCGGGACTTATCCCGACCATATCCTGGTGCGACCAAGCAAATACATCTATGCTCTCTCGAAGTAAACTAATCAATTCTCCCCTCATATTTGCCGGAACCTTTGCCCCTATCTTGACTTCCAAATCCGGCCGTGTCGGGTCCATTGGGACTCGTTCAAGTTCCTCGATCGACGAGGTTTGACTGAGCCTCCTTGGATCCCAGATTTCCCCCCTTGGGTCAAGATCAATGGGTTGTGGTTCAAAACTGAGCCTTGGCTCTAGGTCATCCATTTCCATGACCTCGGCCCCAAATTTAGCTCCTTCGGTGGCTTGTGGTTGTGTTTGTGCAATGTTTTGTTGAGCCGTTAAAACATTTACATAGGAAAGTAAACATGCGGAATCGTAAAGGGAAACAGAATAGTTCAAACACTTCCTAGCTATTGATTGATTGTCTTTTACAATGCCGACAATTCCCTCAGGGGTCGGGAACTTCACACAGTAAAAGAAAGAAGAGGCAATCGCCTCGAAAGTTTCCAGAAATGGGTGCCCCAGAAATCCGTTATACATGTGGGGCCTATCAACTATCATGAATTCTAAGAGATGCGAGATCCTTGCCTTCTCGTCTTTGCAGCAGACGAGCTCCCCCGGGAGTTTCATCCTCCCATATGCGCTGACTAGAGTGTCGCCGAAACCTCGCAGCTGGGTCTCGTAAGGCTTGATGAAACTGGCGAGGTTTTCCAGTTGTTCCAAGGCATTCTTGAAGATTATATTGCAATAACACCCATTGTCGACTAGGTTCGATCAACAACCTTGCCCAGCAGATTAGTGGAAATGACTAGCGCGTCATTTTTTGGGGAGAGAGTACCTACCCGATCGACATTTGTGAAGATGATTGGTAGGTTCTGAGCTATTGCGAGCTCCGGTGGTGGGATAACGACCAAGTTGATGCCACTGACGGCCCTGAGCTCTGTTCTTCTCTTTCGGTTGGACGAGGTCGAATGGGTATCAGTCCGCCCAGGGAACCTGCTGCGGCCTGCAGCATGTTCAACCTCCCCCTTGCGCTGAGCAGTGGAACATCGTCGTCTTATCTATCGAAGTCCTCGACGACGGCCACTGGGTTCGGCTGGCGCTGCTGGTGCTGCAGTCGAGCTCCATCCCAGTTCTGCCCCCTGTTGGCGTAGCGCCCTTGGTCCTAGCGAGGCTGAGGCTTCTTCACAAACTCATTTAGGTGTCCCTCCTCATATAACTTCCAGAGATGTTTGAGGAGGTCTCGACACTGGCTCGTATTGTGCCCCGGGCTCTCATGGTAGTGGCAGAACTTGCTTTGGTTGAGCTTGGAGGCTTCCAGCTTGATGGGCCTGGGTTTAGCCAGCATATCCGTGTGATGGATCGCGTTGAAAACATATGCCGGAGTCTCCTTCAACTTATCCAGGATCTGGACCTCCACTGCGTTCTCGTCGAAAGGTTGGAAAGTTCCGGGGGCTTTAAACCCCTTTTGACATTGTTGGTTACCGCTCTTTGCAGCCGCCGAGGGTGCTTTTGCCTTCTCCTTGACCTTCTTTGTGTCCACTCTCTCGGCCAGAAGCTTGTTGCGCGTAACAGCGTCTCCAACTCACCGACGGAAATCGGTGTAGGTTTTGGGTAGGTCTTTGGTTAACTGCTTGAACATGGGGGATTTTCCCTTGAACCCGGTCAGTGCGGAATGGAGGGCGAGCTCGTCGCTCACGGGTTCCCCAGTCAGGATTATCTCATCCAAACGGTTGATGTAGGACTCGTCGCTCTCATCTTCTTATTGTTGTATTCTTAACAGGCGGTGTCGGCTCTCAGGCCGGGCTATCTTTGTGGCGAAGTACGTCGTGAACTGATCGCAGAGCTTGGTAAAATAGGTGACCAATCTCGGGGGCGACACGTACCATTTGTGGGCGAGCTCGCCCAGCGTTAATGGAAACATGCGGCACTTGGTCGTGTTAGTTTCTCCACGGCCGATCATGTAGATCTGATACTTGTTGACGTGAGTTTTTGGGTCGGAACGACCTTCATATATCGGGATCATGGTGGAGTGATCGTTGGCTGGACTGAGGCTAGCTCGATCTCCTCACATAGTAGTTCCTGGAAAGTCGCTTGAGCATTTACCCCCAGTCCATCTCCATCGATCTTATTCTATATCTCCTCCAGCTTCCGCTGGATTGCCAGTAACATGGCCCCCTGTGTTGCCTGCCCGGGAGTAGTCTCGACCGGGGCATTGTGGCCTGGACCAAGGTGGTCATGCGTAGGGGCGCATGGGTGATCCCTCCTCAATAGTTCGCTTTGAGCGAAGTTGAGCCTTCGCCTGGCGGAATTCCCAGGGGACGTGTCCCTAATTTTAGGGGCCACGTGTGCAGAATATCTGGTTAGGAAAATAATTTTGTAGCTGGTAGATGGGGCCGATGTAACTGGGCGCCAAGACGGATTCGAACTCTCCAGTCGGTCAAAGACCGAAGGGGAGTGGGTCTCTATCCGGAGCCTCTGTCGCAAGTCGTAGCCCCGAGAGCAGACTGGGCTGCTTTCACCCTGCTGTTCTGTTATTTTCCATTTGCCCTTAGCTGAGCGGGTCAAACAAGCATATCTGGGGGCCATTGGGGAGCTCTGGCTGGTTCTCAACTCCTCGCCCCTCCTTGTGAGGATGGTTATCGCCGATGCCACCTGCTCGGGCGTCTCGTACTCCTGGATGGGGATGGGAAGGAACCCTCCTTGGGGCGAGTCCGCCCCATTCGTACTAGCCTGGGCCGCTGCCCGCACCACTATTCCAGCACGGGCCTTCGCAGTCGGAACTAGGGTTGAGCGTGGATTACCCGAAGCTCTAGCTGCCCTTGTTGCCTTTTCCATACCCATGGATTTTTTGGGGTAAGGGTTCAAGATAGACTTTGGATCTCCTAGGCTTTCTTTTTTTAGGAACAGTGAGTGTTCTCCGAATTTTTTTGGAGTGAGAGGTTAGGACAACCCTTCTTCTAGGCTGTTAACCACAAGGTCGAAGGTTCGAACCCTTCTTCTAGCGCCAATTGTTGTTATCTGATTAAAAGATTAAGTGAGCTTTATATGGCTATGATCGGATAAAACAAGATGTTGTGCCAAGAGGAGTCAGCCGAGAGGGCTTCCTGCTTATGGGCTTGAGAAATAAATGCAAGGAAAGTAAATGCACAAAGATTTGCCGAGGGGTTTAGGCTCGGTCTTAAGTGGCTCTTCTTATACATGAGCTCAAAGACTCTATTTATAGTAATTCCTAGGTTATATTGTGTTGCCCTAGCTTTTTGGATAGAATTCTCAATGATTGTTATTGATGATCTTGATCCAAATCAGATGTTTAGTGGCTGTTTTAACCATAGAAGATCATCAAATAAGAAATAAATCAAAGATTAAAGCTAGATTTCTTCAAGGAAATGTTAGGGAGAAAATTTGCAAGAGTTTGGCTTGTTTTTTAATTAACTAACTTATTTTTATTATCCCATGAAAGGGTATTTATAGTCGTACAAGCAAGTAGGAGGTGTCACCTTCTTAATCACCTTCATTTACATCATGACAAGTGTTAAGACACTTGTTATCTCCTTAAGCCATTATATTTTTATACAATGACAAGTGTTAAAACACTTGTTTGTTCCTAATGTAATGCCTAATTATTAGGACTTCTGATGATCTTCCGAGGTGCCCTCTTGCTCGTCTGTTCGCCTCTTGTTAATTCTCTTTGCTCCTTCTTAGTCCAGTTGCTCACCTCCCCTGATCTGGTCCCTTGACCCAGCTGCTCGCCTCCTAGGGCTTTTCTTCCCTGTTGTTCGTCCTTTTTAGTTTTTCTTTTTAATGACTTACTAATCTTCTTATTTTAATATTTTTTCCCTTAATCACGTTGCTCGGTTGTTCGTCTATCAACAATGCCCCCTAGTTTGACATATTAGGATAAATTTTTACCCTTTTATGTCAAACTATAAACTGGGTTACATCTTTATGGTGGGAGGCGAACAACAGGGGCTTCAAACTTTTATTTTCAACAGGAAGCGAGCAACGGGGATTTGAATTTCTTTGGGCGGGAACTTCGGAAGCGGCCAACAAGGAATGACCCTTGGATTGGTGACTTTTTGCTTCCCGAGGCGCGGGATACGAGGCGACGTGGGCGGTTGGTGACGTCACTGCCGCTTACGCGTGCACCCCCTTTTTACAAATAAGGACCTCCATTTCTTGAAAATTTTCAAATGAACCCCGAATTTCTTCCTTATAAATAGTCCTCTCTTCATTTTTTCTTTCTTTTCTTCGATTCTTCACACACAAAAATTCCATTGTTGTTTATTCGAAGCTTTTGCCTTCTCCAATTCTTTGAATTCCAGTCGATTTCACTCGATTTGAAGGTGATTTTTTCATTTTCTTTCATTATCTCGCTTTAATTTTCTGCATTTTGTTTCCAATTTTTCCCATTTTTGCGATTTTTGCTATTTCCCATTGCTTCGCCGCCTTCGCCGCCGCGTCGCCGCAGTTGTTCCTTGCTTCTTTCTCAAATACGACGCCATTGGCGTCGCCACCTTGGTGCTTTCTTTTATTCGATTCGAATTTCTCATCGAACTTCACAAATAGCGTCTCCCTCCTCGGGCAGCACGCCCTCCATTGAACTTGTTTGCCGGAATCCTGGAAAATAGCCTATGGTAGATGAACAGTCATCCCCCGCTCTTTGCCGCTTGCTCCGACAAGCCATTGCCCAAAATCCGCGGACTTTACTTGTTGACGAAGAGACGGGATCGGAGGTGAACTCCGTTGTACACTCCGTAGATGAGCTCTATGCCATAGATAGCTCGGGCGAGCAGGATGTCCACGCCCCTGTTGCTCGCTCCTCGCCAAGAGAGAGTACTTCCTCAGATTTAGGTGAGGATTCCGCCGAGGTCGCCGCCGAGATCGAAGAGATGAGCATACTTGGAGAAGCGGGAGCGAGCAGTGGGCAACAGGTTCCCGGCGAACAGGTGGCCCACTCAGGAGGCGACCAACTAGGTGTGACTTGGGAATTTCTGCGTGAGATTAATTTTCCCATTTCTAAACCAACTTCTGAGTCCCTGATACCCGAAGCGGTTGTTCGAAGGTAAGAGTGGATCGATTACGCCAACCGGTACCATAACACCCTCCCCACTCTCCCAAGGGTTGTTATGGAAGCTCGGGAATCCCTGTATACGGCGGGTAGGGTAGCGAGTGTAGTTACAGAAGATGATTTGGCCCGGATTCGCTCTTCTTACCGCATCCCGTCTGACATTCACCTATATGCTCCACAGAAAGGGGAGACAGCCGATAACCCGCCCCCTGGATGCACTGTTATCAATCTGGATGTCCTCAATACAGGGTTCCCCTTGCCCCTTCATCCGATAATCGGGCAGTTCCTTGAAGACACCAACTTAGCCATTACTCAATATACCCCAAACGGATGGAGTAACCTATTTGCCTTCATCACCCTTTTTGGGCTTGAAGGGTACAAGAACAAGATCAGTACCGTAGAGATACACTATGCCCTGACTATCTCTTCAGCTGCTAACAAGGACGGGTTGGGATGGTATTATATCAAGGCCCGCAGCGGCGTGAAACTGATCGAGGGGTGCCCAAAAAAGTAAAGAGTTGGCACAAACAATTCTTTTTCATTGGTGGCGACTGGCGAGCGTCCTCTGATTTTGCGGGAGGACCCGGACGTATAAACTCTCCTACACATTTCGGAGAAGTTCGGCGTAGGTTTCACCTTTTGGTTTATTATACCCAGGGTGAACTAATTTTAATCTTTTTTTTTGTTTTGCAGGTCCGCGTATTCTAAAGTGGGGGCATCCTGAACTTAGTGAAGAGTTCTTGTACGTCCTTACCTTGATTTCTCTACGGGACGTGAAAGATCGTAGCATCGGACATCTCTCTAAGGCACATTGTCGAAAGCTTGCTCTCGTCACCACAAGTGCTCATCATTTGGAGGCCCAGGCCGACGTTCCTGAAGGTAGTTTTGTTTATGTATTTTAATTTCATAGCTTTTTGGTCACCTGGTCGCCTCTGATATGTTGCTCGTCTAACTCGATTTTATGTTCTATTATCAGCTCAAAGGGTAACAGTAGCCATCCCTCAAATCCCAGAGAGCTACCATCTCCTTGCTCGCCGAGTAAAACAAATGGCGGCCAATCAACCTTCAAAATAGAAGAAGTTCGATCCATGCACTTCTCTCATTAGGTTGAGGGCGGAGGCACATGAAGAAGAAGAAGCTCCTCCATCACCTACTCCTACTCCTCGCCTCCCTCTTCGATCCTCACCTCCCAGAGACACCCGGGGAAAGAAAAGGTTGACCAAGGAGACCGCCCCCGCCCGGAAAGAGGATGATCGCTCTAAGCGGGCAAAGGGTCAAGGGCAGGCGAGCAAGGGTGCTCCTCGCTCCTCACCTGTGGAAGAGGTGAGCGAACATCTGGTAGTTGGGGCCATGGTTGGAGCCAGAGGAAGGAGCTCCTCGCCGGACAACTCCTACTTGGGTTATGACCCAGTCAAATTGAGGGAGTAAGTGTCTTCCCTGTTGCCCGACTGCTCGCCCCCATCCCTTCGTATCTAACTTTGTCTCTTTTGTGTAGGTATAGGAAGGAAGAATATCCTGGGTGAGCTAAGGTACTCCACCAACTTAGCTGCGTAGAGTCTGCTCCGGCCTACCAGGAGATAAAGGACTCCCACGTGCGACGAGCAACGGAGCTCGTTCCTCGCTCTTGGATGAAGTTGGGCGAGGAGATTCTTCAGAACCAGAGCTTGAGTGACAACGCTCGCCTCTTGAGTTATAACGCCAGTCACCAAACCATCTCTACTCAGAGGGTCCTTAACCAAGCCATTGAGCTTGAGCGAACGAACCGGGGCTTGGGCCGGAGAAACGAGCAGCTTGAAGCGGAGAGGATACCCATCTCAAGAAGAAAAAAGACGAGTTGGCTAAGCTGAAAGCCGATTTTGAAAAGGCCAAGCTCTCCTGGGAGAGGAACCTGAAGGCTGTAGAGGACCGGGAGAATGTAGCCTCCAACGCTTCTGAAAAATTAAAGTTGGACTTGGGGGTGGCCACTGATCGGCTGCAGGTTTTGAAGACTGAGCGAGTCAGTCTGGTAGAATGGGTGGAATCTCTGAAGGTCCATGTCGACTGGCTGGAGGAGAAGAAGCGCGTCATATCCTACACCACGTACATGCAGTATTTAACTGATAACACCAACCTCGGTTATATTTGTGCGTATGCGGACTTTGTGAGGTCCGTGAAGTATGCCTTGGATAACGGTCTTGATGTAATGACCATCACTGTCAAGGACTTCGCGGACTACGTCATCGAGAATCCTCCGGCCGCTGGTTCGATATCCCTGTTGCCGACCTCGGGGAGATGGGGGTGAACTTGGACATCTTTAAGGATGACGTCCGAGTGGTTGCCTCGAAGGAGAGGACCGAGGAAGTGAATAGAGACGCCACCGTATTCGATGCCCTGAGCCATTTCTTTCCAAAACCTCTTGGTGAAATGGGCACCTTTGCTGCGGTAGGCGAGCAGCAAGTCCCGGTGGCGACCAACCCGGATGTTCCTCTGCCTCCTCCTACTGAAGATCCCTCGGCTCCACCAGCTCCTCTGGTTCCCGAATCTTGAAGCCTTCTTTCTTAATTTCGCTTTTTTAGCTGATGTATTAGGATGATGTAACCTCTTTTTTCTCCCATGTCCTTTTTGTTGGAACTTTCAATGAAATAAATTTGCAGTTTATGCTTCATTTGTTCGCCTTCTATTTGCCTCTTATTTATTTTTGCTTAAGTATTTCTTTTTCTGATTGAAAGTTAAATACTTTTCTTTTGCAAATCTGTGTATGTTGAGCATACATGGGTCTATTTGGTTCTTTGAGAACTTGACCCCTCATATTTCCTTTCAAACCTTGTTGCTCGCCACTTGCTATGTTTGTGCTTAATGTGCATTTAGCTTTGGGTCGAGCAACTTTGTGTTATAGGGGCGATTAGTCGGGCCTCTGTAACTTTGGAGCCCTGCTGCTCGCCTCCTTTGGACTTATGTTATGACACTCGACTATCTCCAGCGAGCAGCTTTTCTCCTTAGGCGAACAACTGGTCTTTGATGCCTTCTTGTCCGTTTAAACGCATAATACAACGAACAATCATTCTTACTCACAAACTTTGCTAAAAATTTGAAAATTTGAAAATTTTACCAATCTTTCAATACACATCATCTTAAATAATTTATGTTACTCCAACAACAATCTACCTAGAAAACTTTACATTGGTTTCCAAACTATTGATAATATTTCTTCAATAAAACTGCATTCCAGGTGTATTGGGCCGAGTTGCCTTCCATGTCTTCAAGATCATACGTGTCGTTATACCACTTGTGGGTTATCCTGAATGGGTCCTCCCAAGTCGGTCCAAATACTCCTGGTGGTGTTGCCAGAACTTTTCGGAGTACTAGATCCCCGATTTCAAATTCCCTGACTTTCGCTTGCGAATTGTAATATTTCGCGATTTTTCTTTTGTATATTTCATTTTTTATTTCTGCTGAAATTCTTTTTTCGTCAATCAGATCCATTTCTACAGCCAGTGCTTTATTGTTTTCTTGTTCATCAAACTCAGCTACCCTTTCAGTTGGTACCTTAAGCTCTATTGGTATAACTGTCTCGGTATCGAATGCCATAGCAAATGGTGTTTCCCCGGTGCTTGTCCTATGTGATACTCTGTATGCCTAAAGTACTTCGGGCAGTTCCTCTGACCATTTACCTTTCTTATCCACCAGACGGATTTTTAGAATATGCTTGATTATCTTGTTAACTGCCTCTACTTGACCGTTGGATTGAGGATGATATGGTGTTGAAAAATGTTTCTTGATACCCCATTTTTTGCAGAAATCTCTTATCTTCTTTCCTTCGAACTGTTTTCCATTATCCGTCAATATTGCTTGCGGAACTCCGAATCGGCACACTATGTTTTTCCAGATAAAATTGATCATCTTTTCTTGGGTTATTGTTACCAGTGCTTCGGCTTCGGCCCATTTTGTGTAATAGTCCACGGCTACTACTGCAAATCTTATATTCTCCTTTCCTATTGGGAAAGGTTCTATGATGTCTATCCCCCACTTTGCAAATGACCATTGACTATTTACTGAGATCAGTTCTGTTGGCGGCTTGTGTATGCTAGGGGCGAACAGTTGGCACCTGTGGCACGACTTTGCAACTTTGATTGTGTCTTGTAACAGAGTTGGACAATAGTATCCTTGTCTTACTGTCTTATATGCCAATGCTCGCCCTCCTGCGTGATTTCCACACACGCCCTCGTGTATTTCCTTCAACACTTCCTGGCCTTGCCCCCTTGCCAAGCATTTCAGTAGAGGCAGTGAAAATCCTCTTTTGTAAAGTTGGTTATCCATGATAGTAAATCTTGCTGCTTGTTTGGCTATCTTGGCTGCTTCTTGCGGGTCTTCGGGCATTTTGCTGTCTTTGAGATATTTGTATATCGGTACCCTCCAATCTTCCTGTCAGTTCTTCTTCAATTTGACTGATTTTATAGTCACTGGTGGATGGGTGAGAAATCTTTGTTATTGTGACCTGTGAAAGTTCTGCTGGTCCCGTGCTAGTAGCCAAGCGAGCGAGTGCGTCTGCTTGTGCGTTGTTGTCCCTTGGCACCTGTTTAATATAAATTTGTTCGAAGAGTGAAGCCAGGTGAGCAATAATTTTTTGATATAAGGCCATGTTTTCATCTTTAGCTTCCCCACGAACTTGGTTGACTATCAGTTGGGAATCTCCATAAAGAGAAAGAAACTAAATAACCTCACGCACATCCTCATTTTGCGGATCATTCTCAATAACCTCAGGTGGGTCCTCAGTAACTAACCTCGCCAACCTCAAGGTGGTAAAAAAAAATAGCATACGCTGCTGCCACCTCTTGAAGTTCTTACTCGAGAACTTCTCAAGTCTCTCACTTTGGACCATAAAAGGTCTCGAGTTGTCATAGGGGAAAGGGTTCACCACATTAGGATTAGAACTCTGTCCAACTTGGGCAGTTACAGTGGGGATAGGGGTAGTGGTGCCTTTGGGAGGACCTGTAAAAACAGAAATGGTCCCTTGGGTTTTGGGGTCAGAGTTATTATCACCGTTAGTCATAAGATTTTCGCTTTGCGATTTTTGGAATTATGACTCTGGTGATAATAATTCTTTACAATAAATAAAGAAAATTACACGGAAAAGAAAAAAAAAATAAAACTTCTAGTATCGAGTCAAGGAAAACCTTTTTCCGCAAAGAAAAAATTCCCCGGTAGTGCTCGTCGGTCCGGAATTATGCTCCCAAAGGTAAAACGATGCTTTCGTCTTCAGGTGTGCAGCACCGCAGGACTTGAAGCTCCGGCAAACAGAAAGAACGTATGAACTGGACTGATTTCTTAAAGACTCTATATGCTAGAATAATGAGGGAGAGAGTGAGAGAATTTCTGAGTGTGGTGCCAGAAACTATGCATGAGAACACCTATTTATAGGCCTCCAAGACCCACACATGCATGGAATGATTGTTAGTCAAACTACGAACCTAGACCTTTCAGCATTCCAGTTCGTCTCATCCAAAAGAAGGGAGGCGTAAGTCACTCCCAATTAAATGAAAATCGGGGAATTTGCCAGCTATTGAATTTCATCACATGTTTTGCATTTTAGCATGCACTTTCATGTTAACTTCAACGAATTTGGACACTCCAGATTTCCAGGCTATGTCCAAATTTTGGGCTCAGCAAACTTAGAAAACTCTTCTAAGGTCCAAATACAATCCAAAGTTCAATTGTCAAGGACCAATAACCAAAGTCCAAGGTCCAATGTTTTCAGCCTAGTCTCAATTAAATTCTCTTTTAATTTTCACTCACATATTATTAATGGTAAATACCAATAATTCCAACAATTTCTTGATTTGTAACAAAATGTAAACTGCTCTCTCTCTTACTTATCCATAAAAATAGTTAAAACTCACCAAGCCCACAATTAAATAACACAAAAACTTATCAAATAGTTTGTTCATAGGCCCAAAGTCAACAAATGAAATGAAAAAAAAAAAATCAAAACCAAATCAAGAAACAGAGCATCACAACCATAAACAAAAAAAAAGTGTTCTTAAACAAAATAACAACCCATTATTTTAAACTCAAATCATGTGGTCAACGACAAGACAATTTAAAAAATGGGAGCATACTAATATTCTTAATGATTCGATTTTGTGAATAATCTTTTATAGAGCAATAGAACTGAGTGTAATCACTGTACACACACAGACGACAACCCATGTTGTTGTTTGCTTATGATCTCCACATTGGAAATTGATTTTGATGAAGAAAAAAAAACGAGGAAACAATTGTACATTGAGAGGATAATTGATGACATCAAAACCTATGTAGTATAATCTATTGCCAATTAATGAAGTAATAGAGCTTACGTTTGAACTTGGTCTCATCTCTACGCAACACTACCTCTAATAAAGCCATAAAAAATCCATATAAAGTGAATTTAACTTACCAAAATTTAGAAAACAATCAAATCATAGAGTATTTGTAGAAGTTAATTTCATAGATTGGTTGTTATTTGACTTTTATTGTTATTCTTGCTATCTCCGTTTTTATTTTATTTCAGTTTGTTAGCTTTTACTGATTCAAGCATATTTATGTGGTCATTCAAACTAATTAAGTATGCTAAGAATTTGACTCTTTAACCTTTTTTCTTTTAAACTTTTATTGAATTCTTATATTGTTAGGGGGGATTAATTGCTTCAAGAAATGTGACAATACAAGAAATTACGACACTTTTCTTGCATGTACTTGGACATGATAAAAGAATAGTACCGGCTCAACTACATTTGTCCAATCTAGGGAAACCATAAGTAGGCAATTCCATATTATTTTGTTTGTAGTTTTAAATATCGGAAAATACTTTTTCCATAAGCAACAAAATGAGCAAATACATAATCAAATACAATAAAGTTGTGTAGAATGCAGTGGGGGTCTTAGATATAATATTTGTTCATTTAACAGTTCCAAAAAGAAATGGTAACAGATATAGAAATAGAAAGAGTTTAATAAGTACTAGGAGTGTGTGATATTGACTTGACATTTATCTATGTACTACATGGATGGGAATGGATGGGAGCTGGAGTTCTACTTCAGACACACGAGTACTGCGTGATGCTTTACAAAGACCTTTCGGCTTAAAAATTTCTAGGAGGTTAATTATTTTTGTCAATATATTTTTCTTAATATATATTTAAGTTGAATATTCAACCTTTTGGACTTGCCAATTTTTCACTACAAAATGAATACGGATTAGCAATCGATTTAGCGACTGATTTTTTATTGCAAAATGAGATTAGCAATCGATTTTCGACCGATAAAAGTTGGTCGCTAAAACGACGGTAGCTAATATTAGCGACCGTCTTTAAAAATTGGTCGCTGATCAGAGACCGTCTCGGTGGTCGCTGATGATTAGAGACCACCGCCAGTCAGTCGCTGACCTGACCGGGTCTGACCCAATTGGGTTAAGTTTTTACGACTACATGCCAGTCGGTCACTAATTTTTTTAATAAAAAATATTATTTAATTTAAAATTTTCGATTAGCGACCGACTTGTGGGCGATTGCTAATCAACGAACATGTACAAATGGCTCAGTGGGTTGGAACCTGCGCCCATTGGGGTCCGGGCGGGGCGCTAACCACTGGGCCACAACCCATTAACGTATACTAGGTGAGTCATATTCTGTATAAGCCTTTATAAGACTTGTAGATATTATATATGCGCCCAAGGGGAATCGAACCACTGACCTTCGGGTTACCCGAAGGAGGCGTGGACCACTAGAACACTTGCAACTATTGTTCGTTTTTATGCATTTAATTGTATATAACTTCAAATTGACTCCCGTTATTTTTAAATTCATCAAATTAATTCCTTTTTGTTTCTAATTCATATATATATTAACTTTTTTAAAATTTTGTAAATTTAATATTGTAGACTAATATAAATTATTAATTTTTTTCCCTTTTTCATGCATTTAATTGTATATAACTTCAAATTGACTCATGTTTTTTTAATCAAATTAATTTTTTTTTTCTAATTCATATATATATATATATATATATTTACTAAACCTTTTTTTAATTTTGTAAATTTTCATACATTATATGCAAATCTATATTAATTCATACAAATTATTTATTAGAGCATAATAATTTTTTTTAACTAAATTCACTGAAATATTGTTTAAATTAAACATAAATAAATATAAATTAACTAAATTCACAAAAAAATACAATTTAAATAAATTGTTTAAAATTTCTCTCTCTCTCTTTTCTCTCTCTCTCTTTATCTTCTGAATGGATCTCTGTTCCAGTGATCCACCAGACTTATCCCAGATGAAATGCCCGTCTGGTGCTCTGCCCAACTCCACCCGCTGTCCACGCTCTCACCGCTTCATCAGGTTGTACATAATATTTTTGTACCACTCTTGCGCTTTTGCACCAGAACAAGTCGAACATAACACTATCGTTGGCAGGGTCCCAGACGCACCGCCTCTGCAATTAAATTAAAAATAAAATATTAATAAATAAATTAAAAAATTAAAAATTAAAATCATAATAAATAAAAAATTTATACCTTGAACTCCTCAAAATACTCCATCATCTTTTGCTCGGGCACCAGGGTACACGTGTAGGTACCAAACTCAAACGGGATCATCTTAATGACCTCTGAGATCAGAGGCGGAGCCTTTCAATGGCTTGAGGGGGACTTCAGGCCCCCCAAACTTGGTTCCAAACATATATATAAGTATTAGTTAAATATTAATTATATATTAATAGTCTCCATAAATACTTAAAAGGTTTTCACTAATTCAATTAAAATGCCTATAATATTATAAATATTTTTTCTTTTTCTTGCTTGTTCCACTATAATAATAACAATCTCCACATTATTTATTTGAGTATACATGATGTAAAACATCAACCACTTTACAATATTTTTTTTAATAGAACAACTTTTAGTAAACATAATTAACATTATTTAGTAAAACAACTCATACCCTCTATACTCTTCCATTCACAATCTTTCGTAAAAACGTGTACCCTTTAAATTTATGGTATTTATTTCTATTTGTATGTAATTATATGTTACATCTCATTATTTACAATATTTGAAATTTAATACAGGTAAAATTGGAATATTTGGGGTAAAATACATTAAAATGATATGTATTAAAAATTTAGTAAAAAAATGCCAAAATAACTTGTAAACAAAGATAAAAATGGAGGATGTATAAATTATGATTGATAAGTCTAATTTTTATTTCTAGCCCCCCCAACTAAAATAGTCTAGCTCCGCCCCTGTCTGAGATGCGAGCACCAGTCTCATGGCCTGAAACCAGCCTGTGACAACAAAATAAAAATTCAAGTTAATATAAATAATTGATATTAATATAATTAAAAGTATATATAATTCATTAAAAAAATACTTACTTATTTTCGACCGAGATACCAGTGAGACGGTTATCTTGAGGGTTCATCTATAATAATTATATATTCAATAGATCATACCATGTTATATATCAATCAACTAAATTAAATTCATACCTACGTATATATACTCATTCAACTAAATTAATTCATACCTATGTATATATACAAATCAACTAAATTAATTCATACCTACGTATATATAGCAATCAACTAATTAAATTCATACCTATATATATATATATATATATATATATATATATATTCAACTAAATTCAAACCTATATATATCAATCACTTAATTAAATTCATACCTACGTATGTATACTCATCCAACTAAATTAATTCATACCTACTTATATATACCAATCAACTAAATTTCATACCAATCAACTAATTGTAAACATATATAATTTCAACTAAACATCAACTAACATACCAATCAACAAGTATATTCCAAACAATATATATAATTTCATATATAAAACATATATATCAATTCCAACAACCATATAAATATAAAATTTCCTAACAAACGTATATATAACTATCCTATGAACATATATAATTGTCTCAATATTATAATTAATAAAACATGATTTAAAAATAATTTAAACTGTTAAAATTTTAAAAACTCACGGTTATTGAGTAGAAGGGGATGCAACTAGTGTTTTGACCGGGACGAAATCCTCGACGGACGCGGCGGCGGTAGAAATAAAGCTTTATGCGTACAGAAAATGGCGTACGGAGTCGAAAAATAAAGGGTTTTAAAAAATTAGCGGTTAGGCGGTCGCTATTGACCAATTTATTGATCTTTTTGACCGTTTCTATCGGTCCATTCGACCAATTTATGATTAAGCGGTCGCTAAATTGTCTGCATTAATGAACCTCAATCGTTATGAAGTCGGGTCAAAGCTTACCGATCAGCGACCGCCAGGACGCGGTCGCTAATTATAAAATTAAAATCATCGACCGCCATAGCGGTCGCTGATCTGATGGCTAAAATTATTGGTCCCCTTTGACCGACCTTTGGGTTTAGCGACCACGTACGCTAAGTGTGTTCAATTAGGGACCGACAGTACATGACAATCTCTAATTGTTCAATTTTGAGACCGATTTTAGTGGCGGTAGCAAATTTTATTACTTTGAGATTAATGGTCTTTTTCGGTCGTTGATCGGTCGCTAATACATGATTTTGAGACCGATATTTTGGCGGTCACAAATTTTGGTCGCAAAAACGTGTTTTTTTTTTTTTTTTTGTAGTGTTTCTAGATTAATATTATCTTGTTGATGCGGGTTATACAAATGGTATGGGTTTCTAGAGGCACTCCATACCATCTGAATGACTAAAGATGGAACACTCTGACAAATTGCAAAGAGTTATACAATTTTAACACTCTTTTGCAAGGCATGCAAACGAAAGAGCTTTTGGTTTACTAAAGAAAAGTTGGCTTATTTATAGGACTGCAAACTTCTTTGATGTGAAGACTCAAATTAGAATCATTACTGCATTATTTTATTTTACAAATTTTTGTGTGTGATGAGATGTTCGTTGACCTGTTGTTGGTTGAGGTTGATAGAGAACTAGCGGATCAACCTACAATTGAAGATAATTATTCAAGTGTTGAAGAACATATAAGAGTCATTAAAACTACAATAGAATGGACAACTTTTTGAGATAATTTTGCTATGCAAATGTTCGAGGATTATCAAGTTCAAAGAGTATAGTTCATTTATATTTTCTTTAAAAGATTTAATATAAGTAATTTTTATCTATGAACCCAATGTTAAATTGTTATGATGTGTTTGAGTTTGTTCCTACAAATGCTTATGTCTCGACGATTATTCGCGCACTTGTCTTATTGTACATTCCATAATTATTTGCACAACAAAAATATATACATTTTTACTCATATGACACTATTTTACTAAAAAAAATAAAAATCTTAAAATACGTGCCCTTGCAAAGTAGCGAATAATTTCGAAACGGAGGGAGCCATCCATAAAGGTGTATAAGCCACATAGTTATAAAATCAAAATGATAATTATAAAAAATTTGTTTTGTTTTTATTTATATTTTTGTTAAACAATAAATTTTAAATCCATCTCAAATCCTTTCATAAAGTCAATTAGAAAACAAATAAGAAATTTGGAATTTATGAATTTTTATATCTATTTATTTCCAAATTCATCTTCTAATCAAATATCTCGCAAACTAATACTCTGTCAATTCCTGAAAATTAGTTTTTTTCTTTAGCACGTGGTTTAATGTGATATGTCGGAGGGTATTATGGGATTTTCCGGAGTTCATTTTTTAATAAAAGGATCGTTTATGTAAAGTACGTGAAACGAACTTTTCATCAATGATCATTTTATTTAAAAAAATTGAATTTCAGAAAATTTCATAATACAGAATTTCATGAAAAAAAAAAGGACAGAATTTTAAGAAATGGAGTATATACAGCCGCAGGGGATTCTCTACCGCAAATGATGGTCCAGTTTCTTTTTCAACTTTTGTTATACCATGACGTCCTTTATTAACTGTCCCATTTTATCCAAAATGATGTCCCTTTTTAATTGTCACTCTACTAACACCAATGCATATTTTAGCTAATTTTTCCACCATTGCCCCTAATAAATAGTGAAAATAATCAACATCTTGTAATAAATAGAGATAATAAATAAGAGTGTAAATGTCTTTTGATACACTAATAAATGAGAAAATTGGTTTGTGTGAATGGATAAAATGGGACAGATAATAAGGGATGGAGGGAGTATTATATCATTTGTACATACTTAATTTGTACGTATTGTATATTTAAATGAGACACTGTCTACAACAAGATTCTCAACTACACGACATGCATGTTTATCATAAATCCTTCCAATCATACGAAACAATCTTCATAAATTTCCGGGTGGCCAATCAATGCTTTTATATTCAACTCCACAGCAAAAGGACACAAAAACGCAGAAAGCCAAGTAAATTTAAGTATTCTATTACACTAATTTTGACAAGTCAAGTAATTAAATAAAATTCAACAAATCTGTATGTATTAGGTGCGTCATTCAATTAAAATAATATCAATTATTTTTGCCGAGCATTTACAATTGTTTGTACTTGTTATAATGAAATGCGAGAGAGAATCATAAACATAAAGCAAACAACACAAATTAACGCGGTTTATTAACGTTGTGTTAGCTACTTCCACGACCAAAAGAGAAGATCCGTATATTATTAATTATGATATCTCAGCATTTTCAAAATACAGAGTGACCTAGGTCAAATAATAAGACCATTTATAAAGCCTCTACACACTGAGCCTCTAAAACAGACCAAAAACTCAAAAGGAGTCCAAACATAACATTCACCGTGACAACGAGCCCAAACGTAACACATACCGTGAAAACTCAAAACGAGCCTAAAGAGACCCAAAACTCAAAACGAAACCCCAAACAAAACTTTGCTCAGAGAATTCAAGACATCTGCAACTATTAATATTCAATAAAAATAATTAAAATTGTTTAAAAATACAATTAAATTGTCCAAGTAAGAGAGTTGCTCATTAGATAAGAAGTGGTTGAAAATGGGGAATGGATAATGTGGGTTGTTGGTTTCCAGGAAAAAAGAATACGAGGTCCGCGGCTTTAATTTGTTTTTGAAGCTCGAGGAGGAAGCAACAAATAAAGACAATATCTATATAGTATTTTTTCACTACAATATCTGTCAAAGCTGGCCGTACAGTTCAAAGTAATGATATATGCATTGGGAAACCAATTTTTAATCACATCAGCCCTAACTTTCGGCTGTGTGTTGGGGGCCCGACCCGCTGCCCGGCCTTCCCCTGCGTTGCCACTTAAAAAACACAACAAATCTTCACTTTGGTTTTAGGATTCTTCTTCATTAGGTCAAAGGCTATAATCTTTTCAGTCACTGGACCCGGACCCGTTTTGGCAACTTGAGTATTCATTTTGATAAATGTGCTTTCCCACTCTATGTTATCGCAAACGAAGTTTGTTCGGAATAATTATGAAGTCTAATTGAAACAAATATATAAAAAACAGCAATTTATTGATTCAGTTCGTTAAGAATGACAAGTGACGAGTCCAGAATTTTTTTATGGCGGGGCACAAAAAAAATATACCATTATATATTTGTTTCGTCTCAGTCTTATTTTCAAATTTCATTATGCATTCTCTATAAACATCTCTAAATTACATATCATTGTACTAATAACTACACAAAAAATTAAAACATCTTCCTTTTGTCTCATTCATTTATATTGACCAATACACACTCATAAAAAAACTATGTTATCCATTTAATATATACTCCCTCCGTCCACAAACACTTTTCACAGTTACCTTTATCTTCGTGTTTTAGCGAGCGAGTTTATTAGTATTTGAAATGATAAAATAATTTTTAAGGTAGAGTATGATAGATCTATCTCTTCTCTATTCTAAAGTAATTTTAAAATTACTTTATCATTTCAAATACTAATAAAAAATTTGCTCGCGAAAACACGAGATGAATAGTAACTGTGCAAAGTGTTGTGGGACGGAGGTAGTACAAATTAACTCTCACATTAAAATCCTTGGAAAGTTAATTGGAATACATTATTAAGAAGTTCTTCCTACATAACAATTCAAGTCTATTACTTCGTCAAGTTTCAATATTGTTTGTCCCATGCATAATTGACATTAATTTTTTTTTAAAAAAATATATGTAATGAATAGAGTATTGAGAGGTAATTTTGTAAAGTTTATTTGTAAAATAGATAAATTGGTTGAACTGGGTATATGTATAAACCCTAAAAGTATATGTAATGACATTATGTTAGTACAATAAATAACTATATAAATATATACTCCCTCTGTCCATGATTTTTTTACCCCAATACTGTTCAACACAGTTTTTAAGGAAAACTAATAAAATAATCTAAAAGCATAAAGTGTGAATAGTAATCAAGAATTAACAAAAAGCAAGAATACATTAAGTACTCCCTCCATTTCGGTTGAGGAGGGAGTTCCAGCTGCCTTCACTGACAGAAACTGTTCATTGATGGGATCAAAATCCAAAAATCCCCCCCAAAATCAAACTTTCAGTTTTCCCACCCATTTTAGTTCAATAAATACACAAATATTCAGCATTCAATGCCCTACACTTCCATAAATGAAAACTAAGAAGCCTAATTTGTCTATTGATGAGAGAACAAGGATTGCACAATTCCTTATTGGGAACATCAAAGATGGTCAGTTAAAGAGGGGCTCAATCAAGCAGGCTGCTGCTATGTTTGGAGTCACAAGGAAGACCATTGGTGGAATTTGGTCTGCAACAAAAGCCAAAATGAATGAAGGTAAGGCTGTTATTTTTCACAAAACAAAATGGAGCATGCATAAAGATAAACTTGAGATGGATGTTGAGAAGATGAAGAGCATACCATTGAAAATGAGAACAACTTATAGAAGAATTGCAAGAGAGATGAATGTGAGCAAAAGCTTAGTTCATCTTTGGGTTAGAAGGGGGTTGATCAAACCCCATACAAATGCCATCAAACCCATATTAACAGCTGCAAACAAGTTGGCTAGACTATCTTACAGCCTCAATGCATTGATTTATGATAGAGCACTTAACATCATACAATTCAAGTCCATGTACAACACAATTCATATTGATGAGAAGTGGTTCTACATCACAAAAGAGAATGAGAGATACTATCTACTCCCAGGTGAAATAGAGCCATACAGAACTTGTAAGAGCAAAAGGTACATTACCAAACTCATGTTCATGTGTGTAGTGGCTAGGCCAAGGTATGCAAGTAATGGTGAATGCACTTTTGATGGGAAAATTGGAGTTTTTCCATTTACATCACATGTGGCAGCCAAAAGAAACAGCAAGAACAGAAGCAAGGGAACTTTGGAGACAAAACCCATAGACTCAATTACCAAAGAGGTGATAAAGGACTGCTTAATCAACAAGGTATGATCACAAATACACAAGCTATCAGAAAATATTCATCATGTAGTTGTAAACATAGTAAGTATCCATAACAAAGATTGTGTTTTATTTACTTTGTTGGTTACATTACATTCTTTTGCAGATTATACCAAGGATTAAGAGTGTATGGCCATCAAATGCAAGCAAGGACATACATATTCAACAAGATAATGCCAAACCACATTTGAAAGATTGTGACAGTGATTTTAGGGCTGTGGCAAGAGCTGATGGATTCAACATTGAACTAGTTTGTCAGCCACCAAATTCACCAGACACTAACATCAATGACTTGGGCTTCTTTAGAGCTATTCAAAGTTTACAAGATGAGACATCTTCTTACAATTGTGATGATCTTGTTATGAATGTTACTAATGCATTTGATTCACTAACACACATCACTTTGAACAATGTGTTCTTAAGCCTACAAGGATGCTTGGTGGAGATCATGAAATGCAAGGGCCACAATGACTATAAGGTGCCACATATGAACAAAGAAAGATTACTTAGGCAAGAGTGTCTACCAGAAAATCTACAAGTTGAAGAAGTCCTTGTGAAAGAATGCATTGACTATTTGAGGCAAAATGTGAATGAAACTGCATCCCCATTTGATGTTAATACACTCATTTCAGAATTGGGGTATTAAGTTTTAGGGTAGGTAGGAAACATCTTTTGCAAATATTTTGATGTTTACCAGTTAAACAAATCCCAAGTAGATGGGTTGTTTAAGATGTAAACATGTTGAGTCATCCTTTTTGTATTTGACTCTATATTAATGAAATCTTCTTTTTGTATAAAGTGCCACATCAAAAAAGCACAGAAATCATGGTGTTCCTCTTCACTGGAATTTAACATCAGAAATCATAAGTGTATAAATGTCTCCAAACAAAGAGCATGCTCAAAGTGATGACAACACTCAATTTAACATAAAAAAAACACAGAAATCATCACTGGAATTCCTCAGAAAATGGAAACAGCACCAATTTTGTACAAAAACAGTTCATGAATGAGTGTATAAATGTCTCCAAACAAAGAGCATGCTCAAAGTGATGACAACACTCAATTTAACATCAAAAAAACACATAAATCATCACTGGAATTCCTCAGAAAATGGAAACAGCCCCAATTTTGTACAAAAACAGTTCATGAATGAGTGTATAAATGTCTCCAAACAAAGAGCATGCTCAAAGTGATGACAACACTCAATTTAACATCAAAAAAACACAGAAATCATCACTGGAATTCCTCAGAAAATGGAAAAAGCCCCAATTTTGTACAAAAACAGTTCATGCATAAGTGTATAAATGTCTCCAAACAAAGAGCATGCTCAAAGTGATGACAACACTCAATTTAACATCAAAAAAGCACAGAAATCATCACTGGAATTCCTCAGAAAATGGAAACAGCCCCAATTTTGTACAAAAACAGTTCATGAATGAGTGTATAAATGTCTCCAAACAAAGAGCATGCTCAAAGTGATGACAACACTCAATTTAACATCAAAAAAACACAGAAATCATCACTGGAATTCCTCAGAAAATGGAAAAAGCCCCAATTTTGTACAAAAACAGTTCATGCATAAGTGTATAAATGTCTCCAAACAAAGAGCATGCTCAAAGTGATGACAACACTCAATTTAACATAAAAAAAGCACAGAAATCATCACTGGAATTCCTCAGAAAATGGAAACAGCCTCAATTTTGTACAAAAACAGTTCATGAATGAGTGTATAAATGTCTCCAAACAAAGAGCATGCTCAAAGTGATGACAACACTCAATTTAACATAAAAAAAACACAGAAATCATCACTGGAATTCCTCAAAAAATGGAAACAGCCCCAATTTTGTACAAAAACAGTTCATGAATGAGTGTATAAATGTCTCCAAACAAAGAGCATGCTCAAAGTGATGACAACACTCAATTTAACATAAAAAAAACACAGAAATCATCACTGGAATTCCTCAGAAAATGGAAACAGCCTCAATTAGCAATAATCAAATCATAATACATCTAAAGGGATATCAGAGAAGACCTTTTAAGCAAGCATTTAGCTCCTGGAATCCACATGCAATACAAATCAGCAGCAAATTGACGGAGTTTAAGTGATGCACAAGTACATCGAGTTCCAAATATCAGAGCAAAATCATCATCTTTCGGCCAAGGCAAAGAAGCGTCCACCAATGGCGGAGAACCTTCATCTTTCACCGTCGCCGAAGCAGCACCGGTTGCTACCGTCGGCGAATCGGCAAAGTCTACCACGTTTTGAGAAAAGAGGGGCCAACCGACAAAGGGTGAGTCAGATCGAGCAACATTGGACTTATATGGAGAACCAAAGATCGATTCTCCACTACAATCGACCAACGCCGGAGAACAGAGACTCGAATCGGCGCCAAAATCTCCCACCGTCGGAGATTCGAGAGCCGAATCGTCAAAAGAATCGGCCACCACCAAACACCCCAAATCGCCATTAAAATCGCCCATATCGGATTCGGGAACAAAGGATTCAATACCCGAATCCATGGAATATCAGTGGAAAAGTGATATAGATTGAGAGAGAGAGAGAGAGGCGGGTGAGAGAGAGGTCCGAAAACCCTAGAACAATCGAGAGAGAGAGGGAGGCGGATAAGAGAGAGGGTGAGAAAACCCTAGAATAATCGAGAGAGTGAGGGAGAAGTGAGGGTTCCGCAGAGTAGATGAGAGGTTATTAGGGTGGGCTGGGGTGTATAAGTGGGGTGGGCTGGGGTGTTTTAAGTGGGGTGGGTTGTATTTAGTGGGTTGGGCCCACTTAATTAGTGGGTTTAGAAAATAAGTTAGTGGGTTAATTTTTGCCAAAAAAGGAATGGGTAAAATTTTGGTGGACAGACCAAAAAGGAAAGCGGGTAAAATTTTCGTGGACGGAGGGAGTAATAGTTAAAAAAAAAAAATTGCGGGGGCACACGGCAGGGTACGTGCGTCCGTCTCTGCGAATGACTATATTTGGACAATTATCATCCAATAAATCTACTATTCCTTTTGTTCTAATAATATTTGCACCATGAAGTGTGATCACTTTCTAAAGTGAAAAAATTAATTTGAATGAGTATATTGTAAGCTTAAAAGGTAAAATGTAATGATATTTTTTGTAATATGTGAATATATTGAGGGTGTAGACTATGAAAGTATTCCCTTATTTCAATGTGTACACAGTTGTGGGTGGAAGGGAGTAATTTTTTTGTGATAAATAGATACAACAAATCAAGAGGTTGTTTATACCCAAAACTGAGACATAGCAATAAAAGTCCATCGAATATATGAAAAAGGCCAAAGGATTGCAGCGATTGTAGGATGGTAACTTGTTAAAATAAATTAGTTAGAGATTTAATTATATTTGAATTAGGCAATGATCGATACTTTCACTGTCTCAATTTTATTTTTTTATTCCTTTTTTATATCCATTCAATCACTTCTAAATTACTCTCTTCATTCCAACTCTATCTTTATACTTGTGTCGGCACACATATTAAAAAAAACTATTTTATTCAGTATTCAACCAAAAATGGATGTTTTTGTGTATTCAACCAATATTTATACTAAATTATGTTTTCTTTTTTTGAGTGTGAAGTTAGAGTTGAGAGAAATAGAATGAAAAGTATGAAGATAGTGTTGGGATAGAGGAAGTAAATCTCATTCCACTAATAATTATAAAAAAAAATTATTTTATTTCATGAACTTAAATTGAATAATACGTTATCATAAAAAAATTATTTTAACCATTTAAATATTATAAATTAAGTCTCATATTAAAAGTAAATTAAAATCAAATAGATATACAAAATAGGGTCGGTGGCCGGAGGGAGTAGATATCAATTTAATTAATTACTTCTATAGTTACTCATTTGTCTTTAAATTTATTCATTCATTCACCTCGTGTGAGAAGTCGACCTGCTTACAAAAGAGAGTGTCCCAGTTAAGAGTGGACAACGTTATTAGTCCTGTAAAGCCATGTTTCTATTGCTTTTACTTTTCATATAAAGAGAGATTAACATGAGTGTGTGTAAAAAGCTGTTAAGTTTTGGGTGAGGAACTAACTATGGGAGGTTTTTAGTGAAAGTTGTTAGAAGTAGAAACTGAAAGAATTTAACGGGCAAACTCAACTTTTCTTTTTTGAAGATTTAATGAGTGAATAATTTAATACAGATGGAGCTGCTTTCGGCGGAAATTGTACTTAGATTTTTGTCCGAATGTGAACCTTTTATCTCTAATATCATAAATGAATTGCATTTCATCTAAAAATTTAAACTTATAAAACGATTCGTAATTAATTCATTTATTTCCCTTTGAAAACAACACTGCAAGACCTGACGGAAGTAGGTTCAGATCACAATTACATAGACTAATTAATTAAGTTGTGTCCTTCCTAATCATTGAGAGCAGGCCACCTTTCCCCTACTAAACCTACGGACGTAGAGAGTATCAACACATAAAAGTAAAGCAATGTATATCACTTTATTTGTCAAATCATATATATTTACGGCCTCTATCAATTAAAAGTATGTTTAAACAGTTTTTATACAACAATTTTCTTTTCATTACCACTTAATTATCATTTAATTATTTTACATTTCGTTAATTTTATATTCACAAACAACTATATTTAATTCATAAATGGATCATACAATACATTAAAATATCTTTATTTTACATACTTTATCTTCGTTTTCTTAAGATATGTTAAAAATCAATGAACATACTTTTAGTGGACGGAGGGAGTAATTTCTTTTAAAAAGTGAATTGGTTTCCCAAATTGAAGTCAATTTGATAGCTCATACATGTAAAATATTCCCAATATTGGTTAAAGATTTTAATTTTCTACCGAAAATTATTATATATATCAGTTGCACTGTACAATTAGTTAATGTGTATTTCTAAATTATACTCCCTCCAATTCATTTTTGTTTTCCACTTTCAAAGTGGCACGATTTTTAATAGATGAGTTGTTTATTAATATTTGTGGGTATAAAATTGTTTTTGTGAATATAAAATAAGGGTAAAAGGGTCCTTTCAACTTTTTAAGGGGAACAGTTAAAATTATATGTGTATTTTTTTGCCATTTTGGGAAAGAGATTGAGAAAGTGGAAAAAAAAACTTCATTTTATGGTAATACGGACAATCCAAAATGAATCGGAGGGAGTATTATAAATTTTTTTACTGAACAAATTTTTTTTACTGTAATAATATTAATTATTTTTATTAAATAATATTAATTTTGTGCCCTTGTTGCATATTGCAATAGGTCACACTAGTGTTACTCTTCCGGTAATAAACAAATGTTTATATATATGTATATCTTTTTTTAATAAACATTTCATTAACGGCACAAAAAATAATGGTTCAAGATTGAAATCTACACTTTATGTAAATAACTAGGAATTGTATTGCTAAAGTTTCAAAGGGTCGCTTCTATGAAGATGCATACAGTGTCCAAATTGTAAAGACAAAACGAGTAAGAGTAGCTACTATATGGAATAATATTTCATAAAATAAAAAGAGTCTAATCTCTTTTTATACTTTAAATATGTTGTAAATAAGTGCGTAAAATAAAAGACGAGATTTGTTCACCCAGTTCGTCGGGAACGACTACGTCTGGGGGCGAGCCAAACCAGGAGTTTCACTAATGATCTTGTGTATGAGTAATTACAATTATGAATACAATAGTCTATTTATAAGAATAAAACTCTAGTCTAAGATATAAAACCCATTGGGTTATTGGTCCATTAGTAATGTCAACATCAAATTTTCTAGATTTGGAATAATAAATCTTCTAGATTTACAACACTCTCCCTTGGACATTGCGACATAATATAAATGTCTTGTCATAAAAACTCCACGTGCTAGGTATCGGCAAAATAATAAGTTAGGGAGGAATGTAGTCGATCTTCTAGATCAAATCTTCTATATTTATTTCGGGGTTACCGCTCCCCCTGAAGACAACAACACTTTGAGTCTTTGCATCCCAATACCACGAACATACTTTTCAAAAGTAGACGTAGGTAAGGACTTAGTAAACAGATCTGCTAGATTGTTACTAGATTGCACCTTTTGAATGGTAATCACGTCACTCTTCTGGAGCTCGTATGGGTAGAAAAACTTAGGTGAAATATGTTTCGTCAGGTTTTCCTTAACGTACCCATTACTCATTTGTGCGATGCAAGCTGCGTTGTCTTCAAATATAACGGTGGGAGGTGTATCGCCTTTAGCGATACCACACGAGTCACCAATGTGTTTTACCAAGGACCTTAACCAAACACATTCTCGTGCGACTTCAAATAAAGCTATTATCTCTGAGTGGTTTGAAGACGTGGTAACCATGGTTTGTTTAACCGATCTCCATAAGATCGCGGTACCACCACAGAGAAAAATGTAACCAGTCTGGGATATGGCGTTGTGGGGATCAGACAAATAACCAACATCCGCATAACCTACTAAGGTTTTGTCTTGGTTCTTACGGTAAACCAGTCTAAGATCTTGAGATCCTTGTAGGAGAAGCGCTATGTCTCGCAAGCAAATTGACAGCAAATGCAATGTCCGGCCTAGTGCAATTTGCGAGATAGAGTAATGCTCCGATAGCACTAAGATAAGGAACTTCTGGCCCCAGAATTTCTTCTGAATCTTCTCTTGGTCTAAATGGATCCTTATCCACTTCGAGGGATCGAACAACCATAGGGGTGCTAAGTGGATGAGATTTATCCATGTGAAATCTCTCCAATTCCTTATTTACGTAGGTCGACTGATGTATAAGGATTCCTTCTGGGAGATGCTCGATCTGCAGGCCGTGGCAGTGCTTGGTTTTACCCAAGTCTTTCATTTCGAATTCGGTTTTCAAGATTGAACTGGCTTCTTCAATCTCTTTGCATGTTCCGATTATGTTCAGGTCATCAACATAGACGGATATGATGCAAAAACCATTTTGCGATTTCTTCGTGAATACGCATGGGAAAGCTTTATCGAATGTGTATACCTTCTTCTGAAGGAATTCACTAAGTCGGTTGTACCACATGAAGCCCGATTGCTTCAGGCCATACAACGACTTCTGCAGTTTTATGCTATATATACTGCGGTTTTTACCATCCCTCATCTGAGGAATGTCAAATCCATCGGGGATTTTCATATAAATGTCGGCATCAAGTGATCCATATAAGTAAGCGGTTACTACGTCCATTAATCTCATTTGGAGATTTATTTTAACTGCCAAAGATCAAGTCCAAAACGTTATTGAGTCCATGACGGGAGAATAGGTTTGATCGAAATCAATCCCGGGTCTCTGCGAAAACCCTTGAGCTACAAGCCTCGTTTTATACCTCTCCACAGTATTATTCTCATTTCGTTTTCATACAAATACCCATTTTAATCCTACGGGGATAGCACGCGCGGGTGTACGAACGATAGAGCCAAATACTTGTCTTTTGTTGCCTCTTTCCATTTAACCCAATCGGAGCGCTTCCGACACTCAGTGATTGTTTTGGGTTCTGGATCTAGATCATTTATAATGGAAAGAGCAATTGACACTGCAAATGTATCGTCGACGACAGTAATATTTCTATTATATGTTTCTCCCGTATCTGTGAAATTCAAAGAAAATTCGACGTTTACGCCAACCAGACCTTCCTCATTTCCCATTGTATTTGGGTCTGGTCATTTCACGGTTCTAGTGCATTGAATATTTTGTGCACGTGCTTCATCACTAAGATGCTCGTCTCCTAGAGACTTTGAGTTATCTAGACGAATCTCTTCTAGAGATTTTACATTCGACTGACCAGATTTGCTAGCCTTTCATTTAGGTGTATTACTATCTCTTGAGGGTCCTTTACGCTTTTGGCGTGTGGGAGCATGAGTACTCATTTTTCTTGGGACCTCAACCCTTTGCAGAGCATTTACTGCAGGTATATGCGATTTAGTTACACCTCTATGGTCAGTGAACGCGTCTGGCAGATTATTTGCTAAATTTTGCAAGTTAATGATCTTCTGAACTTCTAGTTTAGATTGATTAGTGCGCGGATCTAGATACTGAAGATTACTTACGTTCCACGTAAGCTCCCGACATTCATTCAATTTTGAATTCGGATCTCCCCCTAATACCGGGAAGTAATCTTCATCGAACGTGCAATCAGCGAACCGGGCCGTTAATTGATCCCCGAACAAAGGCTCGAGGTATTTCACGATGGATGAAGAGTCAAATCCGATGTAAATACTGAGTTTCCTTTGTGGGCCCATAGAGGTCCGCTTTGGTAATGTTATCGGAACATATACCGCACATCAAAAAATACGCAGATGAGAAATGCTAGGTTCTTTCCCACGCACTAACTGTAGGGGGGAATGATCATTATATGCAGTTGGACGGATTTGTATTAAATGCGAGGCATGTAGGAATGCATGCCCCCAGCATAAAGTGGGTAGTTTGGAGTTCATAGGCAATGGTCTCGCGATAAGTTTGATATGTTTTATTAGCGCCTCAGCAAGACCATTTTGGGTATGGACGTAGGGGATCGAATGCTCCACTTTAATTCTCAGGGCCATACAGTAATCTGTAAAGGCCTTTGAGCTGAACTCAGCAGCATTATCCATCCAAATCGACTTGATTGGATAATCTGGGAATTGAGCTCTAAGCTCGATAGTTTTCGCAATGAGCTTCGCAAAAGCTTGATTGCGGGTGGACAACAAACAGGCACATGTCCACCTAGTGGAGGCATCAATAAGGACAATGAAATAACGAAATGATCCTGATGCTGGGTGAATCGGTCCGCAAATGTCTCCTTGAATTCGCTCAAGTAAAACTGGAGACTCTAGTCCAACCTTAGTGCGCGACGGGCGTACTATTATCTTACCCTTAGAACATGCATCACAAATAAATTCATCAACAGGAGGGATTCTATTATTCAAAATGCTATAACCAGTTGAATTAGATAGAATCCTACGTATCATTGTTTGTCCTGGATGACCTAACCGCTGATGCCACAATTTAAAAGAATTCGGGTCATGGAATTTCATACTCATAGCTAGATGGGAACTAGACGGCCGGATGTAGGAATAGTACAATCCGGAGGAGAAGGAATGAAGTTTTTCTATAATTTTTTTACGGTTACCTCGAGTAAGAGTCATCAAAAGGTATTCGTTATTGTTCTCAGTTTCAGTTTCAATGTGATATCCGTTTATCCTAATGTCTCTAAAACTGAGTAGGGTACGCCTAGATTGTGGAAATAATAAAGCATTATCGATTATAAGTTCGGTACCCATGGGGAGGACAATGGAAGCTCTTCCGGAACCCACTATCAACATACTATCATTGGCTATTGTAGTTATACTCCCCTTACGTTCTATCAAGTTATGAAAATACTTCCTATCTTTTAAGATTGTGTGTGTAGTGGCGCTATCTACCAAACATAAATCACTATGCGCGTCCATAATGCAAGAGGAAATTGTCCAAACCTAATAGCTGATATGTTTACAAGCCATAAATGAGAACATCAATATCCAAATAAATGTAATGGACAACTATTAAGGTAAACACATCAAAGCTAAAATAATAGTATCATCCATAAAATAAAATGAAGTATCTGAAAGAAAGGGTCCAAAACATAAAATTGTCTTATTCAGAAAATAAAGTACTAGAATTAATCAAATACGCAAATCACTCGTTATCTCCAAAGTCCTTAAGCTCAATGCCCATGGGATCTACGTTGTCTTGGTCAGGGTCTGCTTCAGGCAGGCTAGCATGGTGAGATTCAACTCTAGGAGCCTTCCCCTTATCGTCCTTCTGCTACTTTTGGTAAGCCTTAACCAAGTGTTTGGAAGTTCGACACGTGCGAGACCAATGGCCCTTGCATCCGCATCTATAGCAGGACTACTCAACCTTATCTTGATTATCAGATTTTTGAGTAGCAGGATTCGTGTTAGGTGCAGCCTTTCCACGAGCCTGAGCTTGATTGTCATTCAAGGTACCTGGACCATCGGACTTACTACGACCTCGGCATTTGCTACGAGTTCGTTTACTTCCTCTCCCCCTTCCACGCTTGCGACCTCTTGTACTACCTTGAGCTATAGCATGTGCTTCGGGCATAACTTTTGAGCCAACCGGTCTCGAGTTATGATTTTGCATAAGGAGTTGGTTGTGCTTTTCTGTCACTAGAAGTGCAGAAATTAGCTCAGAGTGTACAGTGTAGTTCTTAGCCCTATACTGCTGCTGGAGTATAAGGTTGCTTGCGTGGAAAGTAGACAAAGTCTTCTGGATTAAGTCGTCCTCAGTTACAGTTTGCTTGCATAACTTTAACTGAGATACAATACGATGTAGAAATGAGTTGTACTCCGTTACAGACTTAAAGTCTTGAAAATAGAGGTTCAACCAATCGTATTGAGCCTGAGGGAGGAGTATGTCATTTTGTTGTTGGAAACGGTCCTTCATGGACTTCCACAACGTTCCGGGGTCTCTTTCAGTGAGATATTCATTTTTCAGGTCCTGATTAAGATGATGTCTTAGAAAAATCAGAGCTTTCTCCTTCTGGGCGTCAGTTGATTTTGAATCATCGACAATCGCACCGCTTAGGTTGGTTGAGGCTAGATGTATCTCAACATCTAACGCCCATGTCAGACAGTTACTATCATCAAGAGCAAGCTCATCGAATTCTCTTTTAGTAATATCAGACATGATACATTACAATTATTAAAGTGACATGGTATGAGGTGTGACCAAATTTATTGACAACGGAGAAACAAGGATTTATCTAATTATTCTAGAGCACATAGATACAAGTATTGGGCCCCGTCTACCCAAAACATAAATTACGGTCCGAAAAATATCGGGTGCCGCCTACCCAGGCATAATATACGGACTATAAAGAAATATACTATGCGCGGGTAAAATAATGCACGTAAAATAATTAAATCATAGATACATGCAAAATAATTTATGAACGATAATCACATGAAAATAATTTCAAGGAAAATTTAGGAAAAAACAACCTGCAATTAGGAAAAAACAACCTGCAATTAGAAAAAAACAACCTGAAGAAAATAATTCCCCTGTCCACAATATTTTACCCATATACTATTCAACACGGTTTTTAATGAAAAATAATAAAATAATCAAAAAGCATAAAGTGATGATAGTAAACTGCAATTAGGAAAAAACAACCCTCAATTGATTACTCCCTCCATATTCAACCAATGAGGGGTCTTACAAAAGTTCACTGACAGTGAACAATAGAATGATGTGATCAAAATTCAAAATTCCCCCCAAAATTCAAATTTCAGTTTTCACACCCACTTTTGAGTCAATAAATACACAAAATTACAACAGGTCATCAGCATTCAATACTCTACACTCCCATAAATGAAAACTAACAAGCCTAATTTGTCTATTGATGAGAGAACAAAGATGACACAATTCCTTATTAGGAACATCAGGGATGGTGAACTACAGAGGGGCTCAATCGGCCAGGCTGTTGCAATCTTTGGAGTCACAAGAAAGACCATTGGTGGAATTTGGTCTGCAACAAAGCTCAAAAGGAATTAAGGTAAGGCTGTTATTTTTCATAAGACAAAATGGAGTATGCATAAAGATAAACTTGAGATGGATGTTGAGAAGATGAAGAACATACCATTCAAAATGAGAACAACTTATAGAAGAATTGCAAGAGAGATGAATGGGAGCAAGAGCTGAGTTCATCTTTAGGTTAGAAGGGGGTTGCTCAAACCTCATACCAATGCCATCAAACCCATATTAACAACTGGAAACAAGTTGTATAGGCTATCTTACAGCCCAATGCATTGATTTATGATAAAACACTTAACATCATACAATTCAAGTCCATTTACAACACAATTCATATTGATTAGAAGTGGTTCTACATCACAAAAAGAGAATGTGAGATACTACTTGCTCCCAGGTGAAATAGAGCCATACAGAACTTATAAGAGCAAAATGTACATTACTAAACTCATGTTCATGTGTGTAGTGGCTAGCCCAAGGTATGCAAGTAATGGTGAATGCACTTTTGATGGGAAAATTGGAATTTTTCCTTTTAAATCACATGTGGCAGCCAAAAGAAACAACAAGAACAGAAGCAAGGGGACAATGGAGACAAAATCCATAGAATCAATTACCAAAGAGGTGATAAAGGACTGCTTAATCAATAAGGTATGATCACATCTCCACAAACTATCAGAAAACATTCATCATGTAGTTGTAAACATAGTAAGTATTCATAACAAAGAATTGTGTTATATTTACTTTGTTGGTTACATTACAATCTTTTTGCAGATTATACCAAGGATTAAGAGTGTATGGCCATCAAATGCAAGCAAGGAAATACATATTCAACAAAATAATGCCAAACCACATTTGAAAGATTGTGACAATGATTTTAGGGTTGTGGAAAAATCTGATGGATTCAATATTGAACTAGTTTGTCAACCACCAAATTCACCAGACACTAACATCAATGACTTGGGCTTCTTTAGAGCTATTCAAAGTTTACCGGATGGGTCATCTTCCTACAATTGTGATGATCTTGTCATGAATGTTACTAATGCATTAGATTCACTAACACACATCCCTTTGAACAATGTTTTCTTAAGCCTACAAGGATGTTTGGTGGAGATCATGAAATGCAAGGGCCACAATGACTATAAGGTGCCACATATGAACAAGGAAAGACTACTTAGACAAGAGAATCTACCGGAAAATCTACAAGTCGAAGAAGTCCTTGTCAAAGAATGCATTAACTATTTGAGGCAAAATTAGAATGAAACGACATCTCCATTTGATGTAGATACACTCATTTCAGAATTGGGGTATTAAGTTTTAGGGTAGGTAGGCAACACTTTTTGCAAATGTTTTGATGTTTACTAGTTAAACAATTACCAAGTAGATGAGTTGCATAAGAGTTCAAGCATATGAGTATAAATGTCTCCAAACAAAGAGAATGCCCAAAGTGATGACAATAACTCAATTTCACCTTAAAAAACACAATAATCATCACTGGAATTCCTCAGAAAACAAAAACAGGCCCAATTTTAGTACCAAATCATCAAGCATATGAGTATAAATGTCTCCAAACAAAGAGCATGCCCAAAGTGATGATTAAAAACTCAATTTCACCTTAAAAAACACAATAATCATCACTGGAATTCCTCAGAAAATAAAAACAGCCCCAATTTTCAGTACCAAATCATCAAGCATATAAGTATAAATGTCTCAAAATAAAGAGCATGCCCAAAGTGATGACAAAAACTCAATTTCACCTTAAAAAAACACAATAATCATCACTGGAATTCCTCAGAAAATATAAACAGACCAAATTTTCAGTACCAAATCATCAAGCATATGAGTATAAATGTCTCCAAATAAAGAGAATGCCCAAAGTGATGACAAAAACTCAATTTCACCTTAAAAGCACAATAATTATCACTGGAATTCCTCAGAAAACAAATATAGCCCCAATTTTAAGTACTAAATCATCAAGCATATGAGTATACATGTCTCCAACAAAGAACATTTCCAAAGTGATGACAAACACTCAATTTTACCTTAAAAAAAAACACAATAATCATTACTGGAATTCCTCAGAAAACAAAAACAGCCCCAATTTTCAGTACCAAATCATAAGCATATGAGTATAAATGTCTCCAAACAAAGAGCATGCCCAAAGTAATGACAAAAACTCAATTTCACCTTAAAAAAACACAATAATCATCACTGGAATGCCACATAAAATAAAAACAGCCCCAATTTTTAGTACCAAATCATCAAGCATATGAGTATAAATGTCTCCAAACAAAGGGCATGCCCAAAGTGATGACAAAAACTCAATTTCACCTTAAAAAATAAAATAATCATCTCTGAAATTCCTCAGAAAACAAAAATAGCCCAAATTTTCAGTATCAAATCATCAAGCATATGAGTATAAATGTCTCCAAACAAAGAGCATGCCCAAAGTGATAACAAAAACTCAATTTCACCTTAAAAAACACAATAATCATCACTAGAATTCCTCAGAAAACATAAAAACCCCCAATTTTTAGTACCAAATCATCATGCATATGAGTATAAATGTCTCCAAACAAATAGCATGCCCAAAGTGATGACAAAAACTCAATTTCACCTCAAAAATACATTATCGAATCGAGCAATATCAGATAGGTGTGGAGAACCAAAGGTTGATTCTCCACTAAAATTGACCAACGCCGGAGAACAGAGACTCGAATCGATGCCAAAATCATCTACCATTGGAGAACCAACAGTCGAATCGTCAAAAGAATCAGCCATTATAGAAAACTCCAAATCACCATTAAAGTCGGGAATTTTGGATTCGGGAACAAATGACTCAATACCCATATCTTTTTCATTGAAATTGAATGGTCGAATCCATGGAATAAGGAAAAAGTGAGATAGAGATTGGTAAGTAAAAGTGGAGAGAGAGGGAGGCGCATCCGTGGAGGAGGCGGGTAAGAGAGAGGGTGAGAAAACCCTAGAAGAATCGAAAGAGAGGGAGAAATGAGGGGACACATGAGTAGGGTTGGTTTATTAGGATGGGTAGAGTGTTTAAATGGGCTGGGATTTTAAGTGGGTTGGGCCCACTTAATTAGTAGTTTTAGGAAAAAAATGATTGGGCTAATTGAAGTCTAATTTTTGCCAAAAGAGGAACGGGTAAAAATTTGGTGGACGGACCAAAAAGGAAAGCGGGTAAAAATTTGGTGGACGGAGGGAGTATTAAATATGTATACATTTTAAGTACTCTCTTTCAAAAAAATACATCTAAAATGTATCATTTATATATAAAAATAAATAAAATAAAAAAGTGGTACATTTTATATTAAAAAAATTATGTTAAAAAGAGATAAAATTTAATTGCGAACTGTTGGTCCCGGGTAAGTTTATAATACGTGCATGGGGGGAGGGGGAGGGAAATACACGTATGTCAGATCTTTTTCAAAAGTAAGATCTCATTGACACTGATTCAGCAAGCTTGAGGGTGACACTGAGATTCAGTCTATTAGAGACTTAGTCACAGTATCCAAACAAAAGCAGTGTCGAGTGCTCAGTGAGGCTACGGTCAGATAACTCACCTACTGACAACTTTGAAGCTTATCAGTCGGATAGCTATCTAATTAAGCCTGAGTGCGAAAGTGTGAGCCCTAAAAGATTTAGACTTGTTTTAGCTTTCTAACACCTGAGTTATCCTTTACTTTAGAAGCCGTGGTTAAGGATTGTGCATTGAGTTATGCAGTCATGCTGATTGATTCAGGCCTGATAAAATATGCAATGATAATATGAATAGACAGTTTAAGAATAATATCAAAGCAATAAAGAACACGGTGTTTAATGTGGTTCAGAGACTCAAGCTACTACATCCACGATCCTGATTGAACAGGAGAATCACTTAAGGATTAGCTTGTTTTTAACGTGCCAAGGTACACAATGATCAACTCTCTGTGATCCCTAGAATTACACTGAGTTCTAGTCCTCTCTTAACCACCTCACCAACAAACCTATCACTAACTTAGCTTTAGGGTTTTGCTTCAGAATGATTACAACTAATGTGATAATCCTTACAAGACGAATCTATGCTAAGGATGAATTATTACTCTAAGTTTGATATGTATATGATAAGCTCGAAATACAGATTACTCTAGACTTAATGAAGAAACACTTGGGGAATTATAGGTTTTTCGAGTGCTTCTTTGAATGCTTGAATGCTTGAGAGTCTGAGTAATTTATTTGGCTTATAAATTTCCCGTGACCTTGTTTGGGGCAAGGTCTTCTGTATTTATATATGATTTGAAAAACTATCCGTTGAAAGAGATAGCCTCCTCAATAGCCTCCTCACGTATAATTTGTAGGAGGTTCAACGGTCATAAGTCGTACTCCATGCCGCCTACTTGCATGGATTAGGTATGGATATTTAATGCATGTCCATTGAAAATGTACAGGAACTGTCAGGTCTTTGTCAGGTCAGTACATGACTTGTCGTCCTCTTAATTGTCCACGTCTTCTGTTAGGTGAGAATGTTAGAATTCATTCTCCAGTTCAAACTTGTCTTTTCAGAGTTCAGCTTTGTCATCATCCTTACGAAGTACATGTTCCAGCTTTGTCTTATCATGACATTTCTTTTGTCATTGCATGTCTCCTACTCCAAGTCTTCCTAAATACTCAAGGTAGCCTGACTCCTTTAGGGTCTACTGAGTTAGCACTAATCTCAGGATCATGCTCTTCATCCTGGCTCATAGTCAACCAACTTAGAAAAGCCAACTATGATATCAGTGATGGTACTCTTCATCTTCAGGCTCATAGTCTTGATAGACTTTAGTGAGTTCTCCCACACTGAGTACCTCTGAATATAAAATATTCTAAACCTGATCTATCAAGACTAATCCTGACTAAAAGACACTTAGGCAAATTCATCTTTTCAGGGGTTTTGGAATCATCTCAAAACTGACATTGTCCCAACACGATCTCATGTAATTTTTTTACCTTATTCAAGAACTCTTTTATTAGAAAGGAGCATCATCCAACAATGATCACTAGTTAAAAATAGTTCTAGCATATTTTGTACAAAACGAATCAACCTGAAGATCAATTAAGTGGTTGTTTTCAACTTCTACATAACAATGTAGAAGTGCTTTTCTTTTTCTTTCTTTTTAAAAAAATTAGCATAATACATTTTTTCCTTTAAGGAAAGTAATTCTTAAATTTAAGTTGTGTTTGAAAACACAAACTAAATCCAGCAACTCAAAACATGACTTGAGATCATTCATTGAAGAGCCCCACTATGTAGCATTTTTTAGCTCGACATTCATTCTTTTTTCTTCAAGCATATCTAATTCAGTAGCCAAAGTAGAGTTGTTCGCCTCTTCATCAAAGTTTTCCATCCGTATTGTCTTGGTCTTTAGCTCAATTGGAATAATGGCTTCTGTCTCGAAAGCTAATGCAAATGGTGTTTCTCCGGTGCTAGACCTGGGAGAAACTCTGTATGCGCATAAAACTTCTAGGAGCTCTTCAGACCAATTACCCTTGCTCTCCGACAAGCATATTTTCAACACATGTTTGATTTTTTTGTTGATGGCTTTTACCTGACCATTAGACTAGGGGTGGTATGGGGTTGAAAAATGCTTTCTGATTCCCCACTTAATGCAGAAGTCCTTTAGTTCCTTTCCATCAAACTGTGGACCATTGTCTGTCACAATTATTTGTGGAACCCTGAATCGACATACAATGTTCTTTCAGATGAAGTTAATCATCTTTTGTTGCATAATCTTGACCAAAGCTTCTGCTTCTGCCCACTTTATATAATAGTCGACTACCACAACGGCAAACCGAACATTTCCTTTCCCGGGAGGAAAATGTCCAATTATGTCCATCCCCTATCTTGCAAATGGATATGGACTGTAAACTGAAATAAGCTCCTGGGGCGGAGTATGAATATTTGGAGCAAAAATCTGACACCGATGATATGTTTTTGCTACTTTGATCGCATCCTGGTGCAAATTTGGCCAATAATAACCTTGCCTGATAGTCTTGTATGTCAAAGCTTGCCCCCCGGTGTGATTTCACATACTCCAACGTGGATTTCTTCAAGTATAACCCGTCCTTGCCCCCTAGGCCAAACACTTGAGAAGTGGGAGAGAAATTCCCCTTTTGTAAAGTTGCTCACCCACCAGGGTATACCTAGTTGCTCGTCTAGTTAACTTGGCGGCTTCAAAAGGGTTACTGGGTTGTTCTCCACTTCTCAAGTATTTGACTATTTTTCTCCGCCAGTCATCATCTTCTGGCTGCTCGTCTAGTTGATTGACTTTGTAGTTAGTTATCGACGGGTCGAATATTTTGGTGATAACAATGTTGGACAACTTTGCGGGGCCTTCACTTGTTGCTAGTCGAGCTAATACATCTGCTTGAGAGTTACTCGCCCTAGAACTTGTTTGATGAACACTTGTACCTACATGTATATTAGGTGAGCAACTATTCTTTGATACTCAATCATATATTCATCTTTGGCCTCATATTCACCTGGTTCACAATAAGTTGAGAATCGACGAATACTTGTAGTTGTCTGACCCCCACAGCAAGTGATAGGTGGAGCCCAACAATTAAAGCTTCATACTCGACTTTGTTATTTGTGGCCATAAATTCAAATCTAATGGCCGAGGTGAAAACTTGTCTGTCGGGGCTTATAAGGACAACACTTGCCCCCGAGGCCATATTTGTGGATGATCCGTCAACATAGAGATGCCAGGGGTGATCAAGTCCTCCGGTCGGATCTTGGGGAAAAGTTAGCTAGACTATAAAGTCGGCTAATGCTTGACCCTTGATCGTTGTTCAAGGAGCATAAGTTACCCAAAATTGGCTAATATCCAGTGACCACTTGAGTAGGCGACCAACTGTGTCTGGACGATGTAGAATTTGCTTGAGTGAGAAAGTTGTTAGCACTTCGACTTGATTATCAAAGAAGTACAGTGTTAACTTTCTTACACTCATGACAAGTGTATATGCCAGCTTTTCAGTTGGGGAATACTTGATCTCTGCTTCATGTAATGCTTGGTTGACATAATAAATGGGTTGGTGGAACTTCCCATCTGCTCACACTAAAACAACGTTGATCGCCACCTCTAATACTGCTAAATAGAGATATAACTTTTCGCCTGAGACTGGTTTTGATAGAATTTTTACATCTCCCAGGTAATCTTTTAGTTGTTCGAATGCTCTTTGGCAACTGCTCGTCCATAAGAACTTGCCTTTGTTGATGGCTTCGAAAAATGGACGGCATATATCTCCTGATCGGGATATGAACCTATTCAAAGCTGCTAGGTAACCCGTCACTCTTTGAACTTCTTTTACTAATTGAGTGGGTTGCATATCCACGATTGTTTTCACCTTTACGGGGTTGGCTTCAATTCCTCCATTGACTGACAAGATGGCCCAAGAACTTTCCCGAGTGAACACCAAAGCTGCTTTTCTCTAGGTTTAACTTCATATTGTATTGTCGGAGAATATCAAATGCTTGGGCAAGATGCTGGAGGTGGTCTTCTTTCCGTGCACTTTTTATGACTATGTCATCGACGTACACCTCCATTGTCTCTCTGATATGTTCGTCGAACATCTTGTTCACCAGTCTCTGATAATTAGCTCCCGCATTGATCAGTCCAAACGACATCCTCTTCCAGCATAGTAGATTCTTGTTTGTTTAGAAAGCCGTGTTTTTCTAATCGTCGTGATGCATTGGAATTTAATGGTAACCAGTAAATGCATCCATAAATGTTAACATTTCATTCCCTGTTGTGCTGTTACCAACTGGTCGATGTGTGGAAGGGAAAAATTATCCTTCGGGCAGGCTGCATTCAGATCGATGAAGTCTATGCATAGCCTCCAGGTTCCATTTGGCTTCTGCACCAAGACTGGGTTTGCTACCCATTGTGGGCAAAGAGCTTGCCAGATTAAATCGTTGTCGAGCAAATTTCGTACTTCCTCGTTGATGGCCTGGTACTTGTCCGGTCCGTATTTCCTCATTTTCTGGTGGACTGGTTTCTTTGCCGAATTAATGTTGAGCCAGTGACAAGCATATTTTGGATTGATCTCCACCATGTCTGCATGAGACCAGAAAAAAACATCTAGATTCACCTTGAGGAATTCTGCCATACGGGTTCTGTAAGGCTCTAGGAGCTCAGACCCGATGTAGAGTTCTAAATCCTCGTTTTTGGGATTAACTTTGAGCACCTCCAGTTCTTCGACTGGAGTTGCTCAACATTTTTGTCCTTTCCAATGCGGATCTATTATAGGTCCCTCAAGGTTGAAATCATTTTCGATGTCCATGGGGTCAACACCTAAGCGGGGTTCTGGATCATTTTCTTGTCTGGTCCCAATATTATTTGTCGGGTTCTGGCCCTCCAAGTCATTGACGAAAGGTTGTTTGTCCACATTCATATTTTGCTCGGCAAGTGCGGGGGCTCCCATTCCTAGCGCAGACTGTTCGCCTCTAAGTGAGAGTTGCTCGCCTTGGGCTGGGAGCCGCTCGTCTAACTCCATTTGGTCTTCTCTGGAGTTTAGAATATCATCCAGGACAAATGACTCGTCTGTCGGATAGCTGGTGGATGTTTCCATCATCGAAATCCTTTTCTCACTGGATTGAAGTTGGAGGAGACACTCTCTCGCTTTCTTTTGATCTCCCTTCATAGATCATGCGCCTTTGAGGTCGTGAATTTTACACAGTAATAGTAAGTTAAAATTGCCGCTTTGAATTCATTAAAAAGGGTTGACCAAGGAACCCGTTGTAGGTAGATTGTTGATCTACAATAAAAAATTCTACCATCCTAGTTAATCTCCTCTCCGGGTCCTCGGTCGATACAAGCTCGACAGACAACTTTATTATCTGAAGCGGGATGGTTACAACATCACCGAAGCCTAGTATTCTATGATTACAGTCTTCAATGTAGCTCGTATAATCCCCAAGTTGGTCGAGCGTACTCTTGAAGATAATGTTGGTGTAGGCTCCGGTGTCGATCAGCAGATGATGCACCTTAGTCCCCATGATATTTGCACATACGACAAGGGAATCATTATAGGGAGAGTAAGGATCCCATCCAGATCTTTCTCATTGAAGGTCAACTCCGGAAGTTGCTTGACCGCGGGGTTGACTCTCATTTCCTGAACATGAGCTACAACACGTAGCTCAGCTTTTCTCTTTCTTTTAGATATTGGAGCTCGCCCATCTGAGCATCCCCCAATGGGACCAGACGGCTCCATCATCAAAATTTCTCTAGCTGGATGACTTGAACGCAAAATACTAGCTATACTAGTAGTTACCCCACAAGAGTATGAGTTCCTTGTAGCAAATAAACGATATATAAAAGAAAAATAAAAAGATAGGGGGTCCCACAACCCGGGACCAAGGTAGGAAAAAGTACTCATTCAAATCACATACTAGATGTCTCAATGAGTCCTAAGAATCTATTCTGAAAATGAGTAAAACAAATCCTTAAGGCGGTTTATAAGCACGCCTTAAGTTATAGTTACTGACCATTGCAGTGGTCATAAGAGTGTCTTTTCTACGTTTATTCTTCTTCCTTCGTTGTGTTTTCCAAATGTCAGTATCTTTTCCGATTCTGTCCAAATTAGAATCATCCTTGCCTGCAGGAGCTTTGATTTGAAGTCCCTGATGCTCCGTTGCTGCAGAAAGTGTGCGAGTACCCGTCTTACCCTTTTTAAAATCACCCTTTGCATTATGAACAACATCCCCTTTGGAAAAACTGTCATCTGCCAACGAGGTGACAGTGCTGGCAACAACATGATCAACCTTATCTAGGTTCCCGACATCAATGTGTTGGTCCCGGTGCAAGACTGAGGGATACGTGTATGGGGGGGAATACACGTATACAATTTTTTTCTGACTTTCAAACTAACTGAGTCCCCTTAGCTCAGGGTGGTAAAGAACTCAGGGTTGATAACACACCTACTGACTGCACTGAGTGTTGGTCAGTTGACAAACTATCAACTTGAGTTCAGTGCGGAATTGCGTGAGCCCTGAAAGTTTATAGTCTTGTTAATGTTTGCTTTCTGAAAACTTGATTACTCAATTCTGAAGTAGTGATTAGTAGGGCAGTGTTCAAGTTAATGATCAGGCTGATTGATTCAACCTGATAAAACCAATGCAATGAATGACTTAATGAATAAACAATAAGAACAATATCAAAGCAATAAATAACACAAAGAGTTTAACGTGGTTCAGAGACTCAAGCTCCTACGTCCACGGTCCTGATTGAGCAGGATAATCCACTAAGGATTAGCTTATTTTTAATGTGCCAAGGTGCACCCAGATCAGCTAACTCACTGACCCTTACAAACTCCTTCCTAACTCACTAATTGACTTCAACCAACAAACCTAACAAGAGGGTTTTGGTTTCAGTTTTGTTTCCAACTAAGATTGTGATTATCCTTACAAGACAAGGCTATGCTAAGGATGTATAATCACTCTAAGCTTATGATATAACTAGGTTCGCTCAGTGGAATACAGACTAACTCTCTTTGCTAAGAAACACTTGGGAAATTTAAGGTTTTCGAGTGCTTCTTTCTAACGCTGAGTGCTTTGAATGCTTGAGAGTTTGAGTAATTTCTGGCTTGGAAATTTCCCGTAACCTTGAATGGGTTCAAGGCCTTCTATATTTATAGATGGATTTGAAAACTATCTGTTGGAAGAGATAACATTCTAATCATCTACGTAGGGTTGTTCAACGGACACATCTCCCATGCAGCAGCTTGCAGCCGTCCTTGCATGGATTTGGTAATGCATTTAATGCTTGCCCATTGAAAAGTGCAATCTGAACTCAATCTTCATGTCAGGTCCGTACATGCGTGTCCTTACTGGATTGGTCCACGTCATCAGATTGGTGAGAATGTCAGAACTCATTCCTATGCTTCAGGGTTGTCTTGTTCAGTTCTTTTTGTCTCGAGCACAACGGTCTTGTCCTGACGCTGACATTCTTTTTGCATTGCTTGGCCCTACTCCAAGTTTTTTCCCATTAATCAGTATCATCCTGTTCCCTTCAGGACTGAGTTAGTAATGACCTCAGGGTCATACTCTTCATCACTAATACTTACTCAGCCAACTTAGAGAGACTGCCGTAAGTTCAGGATGGTGTTCTGTGTCTTCAGGCTTCAGTCTTGATTGTCATCAATGAGTACTCCTCTCATTGAGTTCCTGTGAATTGTAAAATAACTAAGTACTAATCTAACCAAGACTAGCCTGGCTACTAAGGCATAACATCTTTTCAGGGGCTTTGGGATCTAATCAAAACTGACATTGTCCCAACACAACACTAACCACATTGTCAACGTGATCAACATCAGTTAAGTTCCCAACATCCACTATCTCAACACCATTGCTAACTACTCCCATACGAGTGCATTCATCTACAATGGGTTCCTTGTAGTATTGGCAAGTATAGGGACCAAGTATATCGTACCCAAGGGAAGGTATGTATGCGAATAGAGCCCTGGAGATCTACGCGTCATAGTTAATATGAATGGATGTTCAGTTTTAGGAATAGGATTAAACTACTCTTAAGTCTACTTCTAGTAATGCAAATAATGAAATCATACAAATAACTTAGGTTTTAATCAAATACGAGAGGGTGATGCTCAGGACAGGAATCCCTACGTATACTAACGGAGCTAGTACGATAACTAAAATAACCGTGATGTGCAAGTATTAATCCTAAGTGTACTAAAACTAGGCAATCAACTTCCCTAATCTAGCACGAGATTGAAAGACTAAAAGCCCAAGAATTAACCCTAATACTTCGTCATATCAACCTACTTCACAACCCACTAAACAAGTTATATGGATTATGCTTAATTAATGAGACCCTTATTTAACCAAGGTGATACGGTCGTCTTCCCTAGATAAACCGGTATATTATAAAACCCTTCTATAACCCTATCGTTAAGTCTACTTGTTATCAAAGAGTGATAAGATCGCCCTCTCTCTAATAATTTTCGTACTCAATTACAAGATAATTCTAGGCTTTATTTTAAGAATTCAATTAATTAAGAGAACTAGCACTAAACATCACGAATTATCCTAATTATGTACCAACATCCTACTTCTACGAGTTCATCCTACCCCAAGCATGCAAGGGTTCTAGCCTAACATATTGAATACGAAAACAAAAACAATTGAATGAACAATAAACATAAACATGATGAATTTAATTAAAGAACTAAAAAACATAAGCTAGATTTAAATCAAAGTCTCAAAAACGAATCTCAATTAGTTATAAAAACTAGGTCTAAAAGTATTAAGTATCGAAGAAAGAAATAACGGAAAGTAAACTCTAATCTATGAATTCGTAGTTCAAAAACCTCGATTACACTTGCAAAATCTCTTGCTCAACTCTCCCCAAGCTCCTCTCTATCAAATTCTAAGTATCAAGTAGTGTCTAAAAATGTGCTTGAAACGAAGTATATATAGGCATGGGCCGATTAAAAATGTCATGGGCAGAAAATCCGCAAACCCACTTTACTCGAGCACCTACTCGAGCGCCTAGTGCTCGAGTGATAGCACCCGAGCACTCACATCTTCCAGACTCCAAAAACTGCTCGAGCTCTCCTTACTCGAGTACTTTGTGCTCGACCCGCATTCACTCGAGTGCACTACTCAATGCCTACTCGAGTACATCAATCTTACAGAAACTCCAGTGCTTGACCTCATGTGCTCGAGTTGAATCTGCTTGAGCACCCTACTCGAGTGCTTGAGCACTTTGTGCTCGAGTTCACTTGCTTGAGCACCTCCAACCAACACTTTTGCTTGCTCGAACTGATACTTTTCGTATTTCTTCCATATCTTCTCATCCAGGCGTCCGTTTGAGTCGATTCAAAGTCCTATGAACTCCATATTTCACCCTATATCCATCTATGAGCATCAAAGAGACAAATTAGTTAGTTTATGCTAATAGTACTCAATTGACTCTTAATACTCATCAAAATCACTCAAAACATGGGCAAATCGAGCTATAAATCTAACAATTCACGCCTAATCAACCCCCCAAACTTACCATATTGCTTGTCCTCAAGCGATGAAATAATAAGTCAAGTGAAATTGTTAAGAATGAATTACAGAATCAAATCATGCAAGTAATAGAACTTCAAGTCTCAAAGATAGATCACTCAAACACAAACTCATCCCCTTCATCCTACTCATGCAAGAACAATAAGAAACACCGAGATCAAACATGGATGTGCACTCAAAGATGTGTTTCACTCCCTCACAAGTCTATATCAATATTAAGGGACTCACTCAATCAATCAATCACACATATCAGCAGCCATAGGCTTGTGAGCACTCTCAACTTCGACCATACTCTAGAATCCATGCCGAATCAAAAAGGACTTTATCAAGGTTGTAATGTAGGCTCTTTGGACAGGTAGGGTAAATATATGGGATAAGTGACTCAAGTGAATGGAGAACAGAAAATCCACCGTTAGTATTTCGAGACAAGGAACAGAATACTTCAAACATCTTCATGCAATACACTTTCAATTCCACTACTCTCAACACCTCAATTTTTTTCTAACTCGTTTCACTTTTTCAATCACTTCACTCTTTTATTCACACATACATGAGCTCATATTTCTTTTGCTCATTCTCAACTTCATTGTTCTTTCCCAAAACTCAAAATCTCATTACACCTTCTTCTTAGATGCACTCAAGTATTAATTATTCTCCTTTCTCAACTCAACTCGATCCCTTTCTCATTCACAACTTTTCCTATTCTCCACTCAAATTGGGACGAAAAGAGTTTAAGAATTTGATTAAGTTTAAATGTTCTAGCAAATAAAATTGGCTAAGGCTCAAATGGGCTAACAAGGGATAAATGTCATTGGTAGGGAAAATTTGGCTAAGTGACTTAATAAATTAAAGATGGCCTAATATCACTTTCGGCACTTCAACCTATATGCAATCAAGAAGTGAGAGCACAAACAAGTTCTAGCATCCTCTAAGGTGATGACCCACTCACAAACGAAGAGATCAACATAATGAATTTCAATATGTAAAAGTCTCAAATCTCTCGGTTTTCACATCCATGCTAGTCCTAGTGAATTCTCACTTTCAACACACAAGTATTTAAAAGAAAAGTTCGTAAGTATACGAGCTCCCTCTCAAATCAACTCTATCTCCTACACTCACACAATTTAAACTCAGACTCAACTTCACAACACACCCACTCATGAAATCACACTTAAAGCAAATAATCAATAAGCAGGAGGAGTCAACAGGTATGAAATGTAGAATAGTACATCAAGCAGTTCATATCATCAGCTCAATCAGGTAAGAATCAGTACAACCCAAGATCACAATAGGAATAAGAAATGAGGAACAACAGTCTCAAGCACTCAAAAGGAAAAAGAAAAAGAAAGAAAACGGGAGAGTCCCCAAAATCAAGCATCTGGAAGTGGCGGAGGGCGGTAGTTCTGATGATCAGCTCCGAGGTGGGATATAAAGAGCAACTCCATCCATCTATGCATATCAGAAAATTGATCCTCCATCCTAGCCGTGCGAGCATCCATCCTAGCAGTATGAGCATCCATTCGGTCCTGAGCCGCACAAATATATGTGACATCTGTGCGGAGAGTCTAGATCTCGTGTTCCATACCTGTCCACTGCAGGTGGGTCGGGTACCATGGCTGAGGAGCAGGTCCTTCGGGCACCTCGAACTCCATATCTTGAGGTCCTTGACCTCTTCACTAGCCTCCTCCTCCTCTTCATCAGTGGTGTCGCCTCCTTGCTCATCTCATCCTCCTCTTCCTCAGCTAAATCCTGAGCTCCGCTTGTGCCGGCGCCACTCGTGCTAGCTCCACCCTTATGCTTCTTCCTAGGCCTCTGATCCCATAGCCCCTTGCTTTGCAATCTCATCTCGAACTTCTCCATCACCTTCAAGTGGTTTGGCCCATCCATCCTAATGTTCTCCATCTTCAGTCCCCTCAAGGTCACTAACTTTTCATTCGGCATCGAAAAGAGTTCGTCCTCTCAGAACGCATGCAGTACTTATCAAGCCAATGTTCACACATCCACGTGTGATACATATGGTCGAAGTCTATATCTCTACCCACAACAGCGCTCGCTACCGGATCAATATCCATGCTCTCCAAGATGACACAAATGAGGCCCCCACCTCGTATTCTCGATGTCTTTGTCCCACACTTATGGGGGGCCTCAATCTGCAGTTCCAAGAAGTCCTTTCCAAAATCATGCTTCTTATTGTGAAGCAAGCACCACAGCCCGTATAGCTCTCTAGAAGTTACCGTTCCCATCTCAGATCGAGCATAAATAGTGTTCTCCAAAATTCGCTCAATATACCGGAGAACAGGATTCTGGATAGCCGATGCTCTGGCCGTCTTGGACGAGTATTTTCCTGCTACCCCTCCGGTGATGAGCTGCCAAAAATCATCGTCCTTGTATGTGCTCGATCTCCGGTTGATATCTCCGTATTGAGGCAAGTGTAGAGCCATGTTGACTGCAGCCCTACCGTAGCAATATCTTCGGTTTCTGATCATGAATTTGAAACTTTTGGCACCATTCATTTCCACCGAGGCTAAGAATTGCTCGATCAAATCGGCATATGTCTCCATACTAAGCAGGATCTCCAAGAACTCCAACATGTTGCTCCTCTCAAAGACTCTCTTAACTTCTGCCTCAATCCCCAAGTTTTTCATGAACTCGGCATTAGGACGTCGGGTCTTCTCAACCTTTCCGTCCACCAAATTCCACCTGTAGGCATGAGCACTCCAATTCTCTCCATATGACAAATCATTAAAATGTAAGGGCATTAACCCTTTCCTCGTTAACTCAGTAGTCAATGCAAGTAAATTATCCCCTTCGACCAATATATCTTCATGCTTCTTAGGGGGTGCCATTAGCCTAATTTCATCAAAGCAACAAGAGAAAATTACTACATAAGAATATCAATAACAATTCAAATCAACTCAAGTAGCTACTTAATCTCATTTTCAATCATTCATGTACAAGAATTCTCATAGAGGTATTTTTCTCATCTCAAAGCACTTTCACTCAACTCAAATATAGCCCAAATTCATCAAGAACACTCCAAATGTAAGTCTATCATGAAGTAACATCACAAAATTTTGCAATTTACATGCTCAAGACTTAATTCAACATCATCAAACTACTCAATTCATTCCGAATCACAAGAATTTCCACTCAACAAGCAATACCCATATCAATTTCTAGCATTCACTTTCTTACTCTAAAAATCCACCAATTCTGCTCATGCAATTCAAAAATTGAAGCTCAAATTCGTGAACCCATAACATAGAGATACCATTTTATCATCAAAGAAGCAAGAACCGACGAGTAATGCAAAAATCCCCAATTTTTTCTTCAAAAACAAATAAGAACCCTAATTCCTATATACTCAATTAATGCTTAATCGAAGTTAAACGAAGAATAGAATGAAGAGAGTAAGAAATTACATATCTTTTGATGAAGAATAAAAGAATTCGTGGAAGATTGAAGTGAAAATGGAAGTGTTTAGTGCACGGGAAGAGAAATTCGAAAATAGCAGCTCAAAATTGCCCCTCTAGTCTGTGAAAGTGTGTGAAATATGTGGGAGAAGCTATTTATAGGGGTAGGAAAACCGAACTAGGGCGTCTTGAACTGGACTACTCGAGCTGGACCCGTGCTCGAGCACTTAGTGCTCGAGCAGGTACCAGTCGAGTAGTCAAATGGAACAGAGACGCAAAAGTACTCGAGTAAGGTCAACTCGAGCACAAAGTGCTTGACTCAATTTTACTCGAGCGCACTACTCGAGCAGTCGAGTGCTCAGTACTCGGGTGAATCCCTATCGAGTACTCTTAACTTACAGAAAGTGCAGTGCTCGAGCCAAGAGGCCTTGAGCACTAAATGCTCGACCTCTTGAGCTCTAGTACTCAAAACAAAGCTCGAATTTCAACTATACCATCCCAACTTTGAAAATTTACGACCAACACGAGTACTAACCTGGAAAACTCCTCGATTTAAGCCCGATCGCTCATTCGATCGAGGAGTTGGGGTCTCTTCCAACGTGCTTTTCACCATTCCCAATCACCACACGATGATATACTCATACTCAATTCTCTTCAACTTACTTCATGCATCAATATTTTAAAAAAAATTGACCAATTTTTCATTAGAATTTCGTGTACAAACTCGAAGTACAAATACACACCCCCAAACTTTTTCTTGCTACGCAATAATAAAGTTTGAAAAGAATGAGTACGTACAAGTACGTGCACTAAATTCTCATGAACTTCAATCACTACCAATGCACATGACATAGAGCAAATAAAAACTCCACCCTCCAAACTTCAACTTTGTAAAGAGGTCTATGTTTGGGGTTCGGGTTACCTCATACACCAACTTCGATTGCTCTTTCACTAGGCATACTTCATCTTCACGAGTTCCTTCACATTAAGCTCTACTACAGAAACTCTTGCACCACAAGATGAGCCTACGCAAAAACTCTTAAAAATGAGGTTTAGACTTACGATTCACACTACAACAAACACAAAAACAAAAACACACAAAAGTAAATAAAAGTGGGTTTCCTCCCACTCAGCGCTATTTTTAAGGTCATAATGTCGGACCGAGCTCAAAGGAGCTCACGGGACTTGAGACTCTAAGTTACTTTCCTTATTCTCATAAAAGAAGTCGTAGAATTTCTTCACTCGATGCCCGTTTACCATGAACACATTCCCGTCCTCCTTCTCAACTTCAAGAAATCCACTCTTGTAGACCTTTCTTACCACATAAGGACCATTCCACTTGGATTTGAGCTTTCCACCAAATAACTTCATCCTAGAGTTGAACACTAGGACTCGATCCCCAACTTGGAACTCCTTCTTCCTCAAACGTGCATCGTGCTATCTTTTGGTCTTCTCCTTGAAAATTCGGGCACTCTCATATGCACTATCTCAAAACTCCTACAACTCATGTAATTAAAGTAGTCTCTTCTCACCCACCATAGCACTATCCAAATTCAGCTTCTTGAATGCCCAATACGCCTTGTGCTCAAGCTCAACCGGCAAGTGACACGCCTTCCCAAAAATAAGTTGGTACGGAGACATACCAAGTGGGGTCTTTAAAGCTGTCCTATACGCCCATAATGCATCATCAAGCTTCAAAGCACAATCCTTCCTACTAACACTCACCGTCTTCTCAAGGATCTCCTTAATTTGACGATTCGACACCTCTGCGAGACCATTCGATTGGGGGTAATAAGCAGTAGAGACACGATGACTAACCTCATATTTTGATAGCAACTTTTCCATCAACTTGTTCACAAAGTGACTCCCCCCATCACTAATCAAAGCTCTAGGGACTCCATATTTAGAGAAGATATTCGTCCTCAAAAAGTCAATCACAACATAGGAGTCGTTCACTCGAGTAGGGACAACCTCAATCCACTTCGAGACGTAATCAACACACACAAGAATGTACAAGAATCTATTACTAGGAGGAAACAGACCCATGAAATCAATCCCCCATACGTCAAATACCTCTACTTCTATAAACACGTGCAACAACATCTCATCATTCTTAGTAATAGAGCTAAAACATTGGCACTTGTCGCATCTCTTCACCCATTCCATGCAATCCTTCAAAATAGTAGGCCAATAGAACCTGACTTGAAGAACCTTCCTACCGGTCTTCTCTCCACCCAAATGTTCTCCACATGGTAAGGCGTGACAATGCATTATGACATCACTCAACTCCTCCTCGGGCACACACCTTGTAAGCACAAGATCTATCCCTCTTTTGAACAAGTATGGGTCATCCCAAATAAATTCCCGGACCTTCTTCAGGAACGTCTTTCAGTGCAGCGCATCCATATCCACAGGAAGCTCTCCACTTGCTAAATAGTTAGCATAATCAGCGAACCACGGGGCCTTTCCTTCAACTCTATACACCGGGACATCCCCCAAACCAAATAGCTTCTCGTCCGGAAACTCATCATTCACCTCTCACTCCTCTACCGTGTTCTCCTTTGTAAGCTCCATCCTCGAGATGTGATCGGCTATCACATTCTCATTCCCCTTCTTGTCTCGAATCTCAACATCAAACTCCTGGAGTAATAAGATCCAACGAATGAGACGGGGCTTTGCATCCTTCTTACTCATGAGATACTGAATCGCTGCGTGATCCATATATACGATTGTTTTTGTCCCTATGAGGTAGGGTCGAAATTTATCAAAAGCATACACGACCACCAACAACTCCTTTTTTGTAGTAGTGTAGTTCACTTGAGCAGAATTCAACATCTTCGAGGCATAATATATAGCGTCAAACCGCTTGTCTTATATTTGCCCCAAAGCAACCCCCATAGCATAATCGCTAGCATCACACATGAGCACAAAAGGACTCGACCAATCTGGAGTGATGAGAATGGGGGCATTCACCAACGCTTCTTTCAACCTGTTAAAAGCCATTAAACACTCACTAGTAAACTCAATGGCGACTTCTTTTTCAAGAAGCTGCGAAAGGGGTTTGCAATTTGTGACAAGTCTTTTATAAAGCGTCTATAAAACTCCGCATGGCCTAGAAATAACCGAATTCCCTTCTCGGTCGAAGGTGGAGGAAGCTTCTCAATAGCTATCACTTTCGCCTTGTCAACCAGGATACCTTTCGAGGATACGTGATGTCCAAGAACAATACCCTCTTTCACCATAAAGTGACACTTCTCCCAATTAAGCACCAAGTCTGTCTCTTCACACCTGCTCAACACAACTTCAAGATTGGTTAGACACTTATCAAATGACTCCCCGTAGACGGAGAAGTCGTCCATGAAAACCTCCATAATCTTCTCAATCAAGCCATGTAAAATAGCCATCATACACATTTGAAAGGTAGCGGGTGCATTACACAACCTGATGGTCCCGGTTTCGAAAAACAAAATGGGAATTCAGGAGAATTTTTTTTTAAACCTTTTCCTCAAGAAGTTCAGCAAGAGTGAACAGTTCTCAAGTCACTGTATTGCTAAGAGGCTGAGCTACCCAGTCAATGAGAAGACTGGAAGACTCATGCTCTTAGAAACACAGTGACTCGAGAGGTTAATCTTCAAGTCACTGCTCTACTCAGAGGCTGAGCTGTCAAGTCAGTGAGAACTTGGAGGCTCATGCTCTTAGTAACGCAGTGACTCGAGAGATTACATTTCAAGTCACTTCTCTGCTTAGAGGCTGAGCTACCAAGTCAGTGGAGACTTGGAGGCTCATGCTCTAAGCAAGGCAGTGACTCGAGATGCTGAACTCCCGAGTGCGTAACCTAAACTGGTCAGTGAGAGGATCCTTCCTGACCTGAATGATTACCTAAAGTTTCCTCTTTAACAATGCTCTCAGAGAGCAGATTTTGACAACACTTTAGAAAACACTTTAAATGAAAGTTCGCCTAGTTTAACGTGGTTCAGAGACTCAAGCTCTTACATCCACGGCCTGATTTAACAGGAAATCCACTAACTGGGATTCTTGGAATATGGCCTTGTCAGTGTCAGAGTTGCTGCCTTGTGCTGATTGGTCCACGTGGACTGCATCCAACGGATCTTTGACTCAGTGGGTTGACCAAGACCCACTGACTTTAGGTAGCTTCCTCCTTCACTGACTTGATGATCTTCAGTGGACTGAACGTCTTCAGTGTGGTTGTCCTTCATAAACTGTTTGAAGATCTCTCCAAGAAGTTTGTCATAAGGCTGAATGACAAACTTCCCTGACCACAGTGTAGTCTGACTCCTTCAGGGCCTACTTGGTGCAGCACTGATCCTCTTGATCATGCTCTTCGCTGAGTGGTCCCCCTGACTTAGCTTAGATCAGTCAGGTTTACACTCAGTGGGACATCCTTCAGGCTTCTCTTCTGGTTCAGGTTACAAGCATGGCTTTAGTCAGTTCTTCTGGGTCTCATCTTGATATCTTCAGGCTGTGTTGCTGAGTTCCCCCTCGTTGAGTTCCTCCTCAACTGAGTTCTTCTCAACTGACAGCCTATTCTACTAAGAGCTAACCTAGCCTGACCTGAAACAAAAGATACTATCCTGACTGTTTTCAAACCTATTACAAGTGGTTTTGGAAAAATCATCAAAACTAAACATATCCCAACACAACCCAAATGACATTCTCCTAAAGGCAAAAGTACCATAATAACAATTGAAGGTGGTTTTCTCCTGATCCTCGGGTGCTATCATAATCTAATTATATCCCGAATACCCATCTAGGAAATAATAATACTCAAAACTACCTAATCTATCAATCATTTGATCAAGCAACGGCAAAGGAAAGTGATCCTTGCACGTTGCCTTGTTCAACTCTCTATAATCAACACAAACACGTCATCCCGTCACTAATCTAATGGCTACCAATTCATTTGATCTAGTTTTAATTACCGTGGTACCCCCCTTCTTAGCAACTACGTGTAACAGACTCACCCATGGACTATCAGAAATAGCAAAGATCATGTTACTATCTAATAGCTTCAACACCTCTTTATGAATTACTTCTTGTATCACCGAATTCACTCTACACTGATTTTGCACTATGGCCTTTGCACCCTCCTCTAATCTAATCTTATGCATGCAAATGGAAGGACTAATACCCTTAATATCCGCAATTGACCAACTCATGGCAGATTTGTGCTTACGAAGCACCACTAGTAGTCTCTCTAATTGATCATCAGATAAAAGGGCAGATACAATTACCGAATACTTCTCTCTATCATCTAAGTAAGCGTACTTGAGGTGATCCAGGAGTGGTTTCAGCTCCTTCTTCGCCTCCAATGGTGGCGCCTTATAGAACATCTTCTCAAAAGTGGACTCCTCCACATCTAACTCTTCCTTATCCTCAACTTTCATCACATCCATGAACTTTACATCCTCTTTCTCTTTCAAGCTGTCAAAATAATCAAGGTCATAAAGATCATATGTTAGTTCATCGAGAATAGAATAATCATAATTATGAACATAGAAAGTAGGGGTGGGAATAGGCCAGGCTACCCGACAGGGGCCTACGGCTCGGCCTAACTAAAGCCCAGCTCGGCTCGGCTCGTTTAATAAACGAGCTAGGCTCAGGCTTTTTTAAAAACCTATTTATTTAAACAGGTCAGACTTGAGCTTTTTTGTAAGCCTTTTAAGCCCAACAGACCGGCCTATTTAATTATATTAATATATAATTATATATACATAATATAATATATAATAATACAATGCATATATAATATAATATAATAAATATTATATATATATGTAAAAATATTGCTAAATTTAAATTAATATAATATTTGAATTAGTTATTATGCTATTATTTGATAATCCTTTGGTAAATTGCTTTTATTCTTCATTTTAAGATTTAAAGAGTTAATTGTTATATTTTGATAATAATATAATTATTGAACATAATTTTATAAACATGATTAAAAAGGCCCCTAAAAGGCTTTCAGGCCAGGCCTATTTATTAAATAGGTCAGGCCAAGGCTCTGAAAAAAGCCTATGACAGTTAACAAGCCAGACTTAGGCCCAAAGATTATATAGCAGGCCTAGGCCGTCCAACGAGAAGCCTAGCTCGGCTCGGCCTATTTCCACCCCTAATAGAAAGAGCAAGGGTCAAGGAGTGTGTCTTCAACACAAGTGTCCAAGATATCAATGAAGTGACAACTCTCATCTCACATTGGATATTTCATTGCTTCGTAGATCACTATCTTCACTTCTTGATCATCGACTTTCACCGTGATTTTTCCATTGGCCACATCTAGCACCATCCCGGCAGTAGACAAGAATGGTCTTCCCAAAATCAGGGGTACATGCTCATCTTCCTCCATATCGAGGACCACAAAGTCGGTGGGAAAAACATGATCCACCACCGTCACTAGAACATCCTCCACCACTCCTTGAGGTCTAGTTATAGACCTATCGGCAAGCTGGAGAGTCATCATCATGGGCTGAAGTTCCCCCCCAACCAACTTCTTGAACAACGATAGAGGCATCAAATTAATGTTAGCCCCTAGATCACATGAGGCTCCCTTCTTGATCCCGTTCCCGATATCGCATAAGATCGTAAAGCTTCTGGGATCCTTCAACTTGGGAAGAAGTGCCTTGTGCACCATGGCACTCACCTTATGGTTCAAATGCACAAGCTCGGGCCCATCTACTCTACACCTCTTAGCTATCAAGTCCTTCAGAGATCAAGAAGGAATGTTCCAAAGCATCATAAAAAGGAATGTTAATATGCAATTTCTTAAAGAGATCAAGAAACTTAGCTAATTTTTCATCTAATTTCTTCTTCTTGAATCGCTACGGGTATGGGACCGGAATCACAGATTTGGGTACCCCCCATTCGTCTCGCTCAGTCTCTTTCACGTTCCTCCTTGCTTCTCTTTCCTTTTTCCACTTTGGAACTCTCTTAATATCCTCAATCTCTTCCTCCTTGTCTTTACCTTCCTGGGCATCTCCTTTCTCAACCTCCTTCTCAACTTCCACCTCAACTGTCTCACCTCCATCTTTCTTATGTTCTTGTCCCTCCATCTCAATCTCCTTATGTATCTCCTCAAGATTAGCAGGCATTTTAGGTCCATCATATTTAGTCTCACTTCTCAACTCGATTGCCTTCAATTGCTCCTTCGGGTTTGTCTCGGACATAGATGGATATTTACCCGGCTCTCTCGTTTGCGACTTTGCAATCTGGCTAATCTGGTACTCTATAGAAGTGAACCGCCTATTATTCTCTTGTTGAGCTCTATTCAGATCCATGTCTCTCCTTTGAAGTTCTTGATCTCTCTGATCACTCTTCTTGTTCAACTCTTTAACATCATACTCCAAGGAGGATAACCTCTTACTACCTTCTTCTACCTTTTGGAGAATAGCACGTAACATCTCTTTGGTGGAGGCACTGCCTTCTCCACCTGGGGGTTTTGAACCTGGATCTACTCTGGGAGGTACAGTGATTCCTGCCTTAGGATTGGCGTAAGAGAAACTCTCGTTCTTCCTCCATTGGTTCTGAGGGGGCTGTTGGCCTCCTTGATAACCTTGGTTGTTTCTCCACTGATTTTGAGGAGGTTGTGGACCTGGTGGTACAAACGGTTGATCGTAAAGAGGTCTTCCCTGCTAGTTGCAACCTTGCTGGAATCCGCATGGAGTGTAATTAGGCCTCCCCATATAGTTGGCCTCCTCATGCTGGCTTGCTGGTTGGTCTACTTTCTCACTCAATCCAGTATTCCCTCCAATCAAATTTTGTCCAACCTCTAGATTGTTGATCTTCTCCATCATTGACATCAACAGCTTTCTAGTACCCTCACTCTCTTCCATCTGATAAGCTCGCTGAATCTCTTGTGCCTCATTCCATTGCCCCGCATTCTTGACAATGTTATCAATAATCTCTCTACACTGAGCTGCACCACAATTCAAGAACGCTCCACTAGCACATACATCAAGGTGGTCTTGACCTGCCTTGCTAGCTTCATAGTAGAAATAAGCCATTATATCACCATCGTTGTACCCATGCTGCAGGCACTCAATGAGCATATTATAGTATCTCTCCCTAGCCTGACGTAAGTCCTCTCCTGGCTTATACTTGAAAGATGAGATCTCTAGCCTTGCTTTGATTATCCTCGACGGAGGGTAGAATCGCTCGAGGAACAGACGCTCGAGCTCGGCCCATATGGTTACACCTCCCCGTGGGAGCATGTTATCGTACCACTCCTTCGCGATTCCAGTTAACGAGAACTGGAACAACCTGAGCCCCTTGGCATCTTCAAACATTCCATTATGGTTAAAAGTTGAGGCAATCATCAGAAAATTCCTCAAGTGAGTATAAGGATTATCCTTTTCGACCTCCCCCTTGAATTGATTATCGACTAACATTTCAGGATCCCTGGGGAAATAGAAAAGTTGTTTGCTTCCACTGGTGGCAACACTACACCATCATAATACCGCTACGGCTGTGCCGCAAACCTTCCTCTAATTGCCATACCAGGATCAACATTCTGAGGAATGTGCTGAAGATAAACTGGTGGTAGAGGTACTTGCGGAATATGAGGTTGGTTATAAGTAGGGTGTGGAGGGTAGTATGGTGGGTACGTATATGGTGTGTACTGGTAAGGATAAGGTGGGTTGTTTTGTGGGCAGACAGGGTTGTTTAGAGGATTTTGGACCTGGTTTTGAGCTGGGTCATTTTGATGCTGTGGGACCGGGTTTTGGATCTGGATTTCCCCTGAAGGGACTTGATTTTGACTGTCATTTCCTCCAGTTCCCTCAACCCTTTCCACTACCTGATTGTACTTAGCTACAGCTGCATCCAACTCATTCCCTAAGTCCATGTTTGGATTGTCTCCACCAGGATTGTTCATCCTTTGATTGAAGGCTCTATTTCTTCTGACGATTGTATTAGGGTCTAACTTTGTTTAGTCTTCACTCGATTATCCTTGTGAGCGAGTTTTCATATACTTGAAACACCAAAAAAATATCAAAATGAAACTGCCTGATGACTACTAATAAAATAGAATAGTAAAAGCACTCAATACTAACTACTAAACTATCTCCAAGTCCTACTTAATGGACATACATCGTCTTCCCCGGTAATGGCGCCATTGACTTGAACTCAAAATACTAGCTATACTAGTAGTTACCCCACAAGAGTATGGGTTTCTTGTAGTATTGGCAAGAATATGGACCAAGTATATCGTACCCAAGGGAAGGTATGTATGCGAATAGAGCCCTGGAGATCTACACGTCGTAGTTAATATGAATGAATGTTCAGTTTTAGGAATAAGATTAAACTACTCTAAAGTCTACTTCTAGTAATGCAAATAATAAAATCACACAAATAACTTAGGTTTTAATGAAATACGAGAGGGTGATGCTCAGGACAGGAATCCCTACGTATACTAACGGAGCTAGTACGATAACTAAAATAATCATGATGTGCAAGTATTAATCCTAAGTGTACTAAAACTAGGCAATCAACTTCCCTAATTTAGCACGAGATTGAAAGACTAAAAGCTCAAGAATTAACCCACTAAACAAGTTATATGGATTATGTTTAATTAATAAGACTCTTATTTACCCAAGGTGATACGGTCGTCCTCCCTAGATAAACCGGTAGATTGTAAACCCCTTCATAACCCTATCATTAAGCCTACTTGTTATCAAAGAGTGATAAGATCGTCCTCTCTCTAATAATTTTCGTACTCAATTCCAAGGTAATTCTAAGGTTTATTTTAAGAATTCAATTAATTAAGAGAACTAGCACTAAACATCACGAATTATCCTAATTATGTACCAATATCCTACTTCTACGAGTTCATCCTACCCCAAGCATGCAAGTGTTCTAGCCTAACATGTTGAATACGAAAACAAAAATAAATGTATGAACAATAAACATAAACATGATAAATTTAATTAAAGAACTAACTAACATAAGCTAGGTTTAAATCAATGAATAAAAGTCTAAAAAACGAATCTCAATTAGTTATAAAAATAGGTCGGAAAGTATTAAGTATCGAAGAAAGAAATAACAGAAAGTAAACTATAATCTATGAATTCGTAGTTCAAATACCTCGATTACACTTGCAAAATATCTTACTCAACTCTCCCCAAGCTCCTCTCTATCAAATTCTATCTCTAAGTATCAAGTGGTGTCTAAAAACGTGCTTGGAATGAAGTATATATAGGCATGGGCCGATTAAAAACGTCATTGGCCGAAAATTTGTGCAAAACCACTTTACTCGAGCACCTACTCGAGTGCCTAGTGTTCGAGTTATTGCACTCAAGCACTCACATCTTCCAGACTCCAAAAACTTCTCGAGCTCCCCTTACTCGAGTACTTTTTGCTCGACCCGCGTTCACTCGAGTGCTCGAGCACTTTGTGCTCGAGTGATGCCTACTCGAGTACATCAATCTTATAGAAACTCCAGCGCTCGACCTCATGTGCTTGAGCACTTAGTGCTCGAGTTGAATCCGCTTGAGCACCCTACTAGAGTGCTTGAGCACTTTGTGCTCGAGTTCACTTGCTTGAGCACCTCCAACCAACACTTTTGCTTGCTCGAACTGATACTTTTTGTATTTCTTCCATATCTTCTCATCCCGACGTCCATTTGAGTCGATTCAAAGTCCTACAAACTCCATATTTCGCCCTCTATCCATATATGAGTATCAAAGAGATAAATTCGTTAGTTTATGCAAATAGTACTCAATTGACTCTAAATACTCATAAAAAATACTCAAAATATGGGCAAATCGAGCTATAAATCTAACAATTTCACGCCTAATCACTGGACCTGTTGCTGCTGCTGTGGCTGAGCTGGTCTACCGGGCTTATTGCTCTTGATGGGTTGTTCGTCATCTTTATCATCAGAGCTTTGATTGTTATTAGCCCGGGGTCTTTTGCCAGGTTGTCATTTAACAAAGTCAGACAACTTGCCCTCCTCATAGAATCGCTAGAGTTGCTTGAGCAAGTCTCGACACTCACTCGTAAAGTGCCCCACATTCTGGTTGTAGGCACAATACTTGTTCGGGTTAAACTTACTAGACTCCTGGTAGGTTTTTCTTGCTGGGGTGAGTAACTATTTCTCCTTCACATTGTTGTACACCGTACCTGGTTAAATTTTTCCTTCAACTCCATCCCTTTGTTGAATGCTTTCATATTTTTTGGACTCGGTAGACGATTCCGTCGGGTTTCTTCTGATTTTCCTTCGGGTTGGTCTTGTTGTCTCCTAAGTTTGTTTGTAGAGCCTCGTGCATGGAAATAAAAACACCGGCCCAATTCCGGAATTCTGCATAATTTTTCAGGCACTCCAGATGCATTTCTTTCCACAGTTTTTTGCCCTTTTTCAGCCCGACCATGACGGCTACAATTTTAGTGTCCTCACTGACGAACTCCCCTTCTAACAACACTTTGTTGAACCTTTCCAAAAAAGACCGGTTCAACTTGTCATCAGATTGTTTCAGGTCAGACAATCGGTATTTCTGAGAAAGGTACGATTCGGCTGTAGAGAAGTGGGAGAGGAACTCCCGGCCCAGTTGGGCAAAAGAATGAATGAATGTTGGTGGCATGGAGGAAAACTACTTATGCACCCGATCCCCCAAGGTTAGGGGGAAATTCCGGCATTGGGTGGCATCACTCACCCCTATGGAGATCATATAACCCGGTGGTCGGATGTGCCCTCGTACTAGATGCTCGCCGGGAAGGTTGAGCTGGTATGGGAGTTATTCGCCCCCCTTCTGCTTTTAGGTGAGCAACTTCTTGGTATGGTTGGGGTCTGCCCAGTCTCTCCCAAGCACTGGGACATGAAGTCCCATGACTTGACCCAACTGCTCGATTGGGGGTGGACTCGGCTTGGCTCTCTAGTCTCTTGGTCACCTTGGCTTTACCTTTTGGCCTTTTGGACTTGGGCACTGTTCTTGCTGCTTTTGCAAGGCTTGCAACACAACAATAGTTTGGGCTAGCTCGCCGGGGTTGCTAGCCAGTGCCTCCAATTCTGGAGGCATTATATTCGTTACGGCAGTTGGTCTAGTTCTGTTTGCTGGCCGTGGTTCTTGTGCTCGTCGACCAGTGGATGATGCCCTGGTCGCCGGGGTCCTACCTGAGGGATGTGAGAGTTGTGTTTCCTTGGACTGAAGCATCTTGATTATGTTTGTACTTGAATCTTCAAATCTTCAAATATTTGATTGAAGAACACCAAGAAAATCTTGAACAATTACCTCGAGTTTATGAAGAAAACTCAGGAACGTCTTCAAATCTTCAAGTTGTTAACTTGAATCTCTTGAAATCTAACACTAATCGGAGGTTCGGACCCTCCTTCTAGTGCCAATTTGTTGGTAATCGGTTCTAATCTCGTTGATTAATGGCTATTTTAATCAAAATTAAGATCACCAAATAATTTTGTGTGATTGATTACTACCGTAAATAGTAAATACGATAGATTTGGTTAAAAAATTGTAAATACATGTATTGATTATGTATTTATTTCGTATGTGTGCATTTTGTGGTGTTGGGAAAATAGGGGTGCCCGGAATCTATTCGGGATGAAATTTAAATACAATTATTACTAGCATGAATTAATCCTAATTAATTCAAATAATAATTCCAACAATAATTTTGTCATCATGCATGTTGAATTAATTCACATGAAAACCTAAAGTGGAATAACTAGAGTTCACGTAATTCGTACCTCTTGTAGATATGGCCTTTGATTAACACGGGGCAATCACGAACATGCTACCAACAAAAAGACATTCTCAAGCATATCCCTTTCGCCTTACTTGAACACCGGTGGGAAGTGCTTTCAAGTAATTTAAAATAACAAGGAAGAAAGAAAAAAATATTGTTGCTGATTTTTTTTTCAACACTGTGAAACTGTAAACTGGAGATGAAATAATCATCCCCTATATATAAGAGAGAGGTGAACGAAATTTAGGTGTATTTTAGGGGAGAGAAAATCTTTTTCTTGGCCTCCAAGAAATCTTGAATATATCTCATATATTCTTTTCTCCATAAAAAATATTCCACAAAAATCTCACCCTCCTTATATATGCAATTTTTGAAATTTATAGATTGAGAATGCAAGATTTGGATCTTCTTGAATTTATGAGATAATCTTGTATTCCAAGAATACTTATCTTCCATAATATCTTTCCAAGAAAATCAACAAAATCTTTTCTCTCTCCATATCTCTTATTTTCAAAAATCTCAAGAAAAATCAGCAAATATATTTTCTTTTATTTTAATCACCTTATTATTATTGGGCTACTTAATGGGCTACTTGAGGGGCCTTTAGGAGAATTAAGATTGGACCTCCAAATGAACTCCTGAATTTCAATATTGAGCCCCAATATAATTCAACCATTAATATTAATTAGTACCACTAATAAATTAATATTGCATTATCCATCTTAATCCATATTACGATAATATGGCCTCCCGATTATTATTTTCCGCGTTTAAGATTATTTAGTCCATTAATTAATTAAGCTTATGAATAGCTCTAAATTAATTAACATCTTTCACCTTGGAGTAAAGAAAACACAACATTATTATCCGTACCGAAGAAACTAATTCTTCACTTGCAAGATTTAGTACGATAAAACTTCTGAGCCCACCAAGGGAACTAATCACACGAGCCGTACTCGCACACGTTTCTCCGTATTAAATCTTAGCAACCGTCGTATGATTAATATTACTGGCCAAAACACAAAGTTCAAAGTCACGATGATTCTCATCCAACATGAATCAAAGCAGTAACCATTAAGCACACACGGTCCTTTTTAAGTGACGGAGATTAAGAAATCAATAACCACTGAGGTCTAATTCTTCACATTTCTTAACAGAAGAATTTATCCTCGCTGTAGGACCTCTTCAACACATACTAAATGTGCTTGTGCAATCTCTTGGTCAAGACAAGCCAATCTGAGATATACACATAGACCTTTCACGGCGGATTGTTCAATTCCTCCTGGGTCGTGAATTTGTACGTTTAGTTACAAGGAAACCGTTAATGTGATCTTCCGTGATCGGGTATCACCACATTAACTACAATGTAACATGTACCGTTTATAATGAACTAGTTGCAATAAATATTCAACATTCAATCATATTTAAAGCAAATGTGATAAAAGCATTATTCTCATAAACAAGTGTTTAATATATGAGTTATACAAAGTAAAAGCATACTTTCACGTATAACTCGAACAATCTCCCACTTATACTTAAAGTCTGCTTTTTAGTATACATCATGCATGTCTTAGTGTAGTAGCTCTACGTGACATCGTATGTCAACCTACACTAACCTAATAATTCCTCTGACTTATACATAAAGCAGATTGGCAACAGTCTTGACTCCCATTCCATCCACATGTCTCTCGAATGTACTCTGAGGCAGACCCTTTGTGAATGGATATACTAGGTTGTCCTCCGACATTTATTTTTGCATCCTCTTTATCTCCTCTCTTAACAATTTCTCGTATAAGATGGTATTTTCTTTCAATGTATTTACTGGCCTTGTGGGCTCTCGGTTCCCTTGAATTTGCAGCTGCTCCGACGTTATCACAATGGACAGTGATTATGCTGGGCAAATTCGGAACAACGTCCAAGTCCACTAAGAAGTACTTGAGCCAAACTGCTTCTTTCGCTGCTTCACAAACAGTTACTTATTCGGCTTTCATGGTCGAATCGGCGATGCATTTCTGCTAATCGCTTCTCCATGTCATGGCTCCTTCCCCCATGCAAAACACACTACCCGAGGTAGTTATTCTGGAGTCTATGTCTGATTGGAAATTTGAGTCCGTGTATCCCACGGGAAATTAGACCGTCTGACTATTAAATCAGCATTCCATCCCAAGTTCTTTTTAGAAACTAAAGAACGCATTTAATTGCAATCTGATGTGCTTTCCCGGGGTTACTTTGATATCTTGCCATCATGCCCACAGCAAAGCAGATATCCGGTCTCGTACACAACATTGCATACATAAGACTTCCTACGTCCAAAACGTACGAAACGTCTTTCATGTCATCTATCTCCACTTGCGTCTTAGGACATATTTCTTTGGATATATGGATTCCGTGTCTAAAAGGTACAAAACCTTTCTTAGAATCTTGCATGTTGTATCGCTTCAAAACAGTGTCTTTGTATGAAGCTTGCGTTAAGCCCAACATCCTTTTCTTGCGACCTTGAGTGATCTAGATCTCAAGGATGTGACCAGCTTTCCCTAAGTTCTTCATATCAAGCTGATTTGGCAGCCATACCCTTACGTCTAACAATACCTTTACATTGTTTCCAATGAGCAGAATATCGTCTATGTATAATACTAAGAATACCACCGCAGTTCCATCACACTTTTTATACACACAACTCTCGAACTCGTTTTGATCAAACCAATAAGACTTAATCACTTGATCAAAACACTGGTTCCAAGTACGCGATGCTTGCTTAAGTCCATAAATGGATCTCTTAAGCTTGCATACGAGGTGCTCTTGGCCTTTTTCAATAAAACCTTTAGGCTGTTACATATAGATATCTATCTCGTCAAGACTTCCGTTAAGAAAAGCTGTCTTGACATCCATTTGCCAGATCTCGTAATCTAGGTGCGCAGCGATCGACAAGAGAATACAGATGGACTTAAGCATAGCTACAGGTGAAAAGGTTTCCTCATAATCGATCCCTTCTTTTTTAGTATACCCTTTTGCCACTAGCCTTGCTTTGAAGGTCTAAACCCTCCCGTCCGGTCCTCTTTTCCTCTTGTACACCCACTTGCATCCAATGGGTTTTACCCCACTGGATGGATCGACCAACTCCAACACTTGATTATGATCCATCGAACCCATCACGGTTTCCATTGTTGTTTGCCACAACTCCGCATCTTTGTCTTGGATTGCCTCGTCGTATATCCATGGGTCTGATTCATCACCGGGAATCAAATCCGAAGATTCTTCTATTCCCATGAATCTCTTGGGTTGCCTAGCAATCCTCCCACTGCGACGGGGTTCCGGTTGTGAAGGTGTGATGATTGGTATATCATCTTGTATACTTGGTATAGGAGTTCGTCTAAGGTAATCTCACTTCTGGGCTTTCTTTTGTTCATATAGTCTTCTTCCAAGAAATTAAAGTGTGTGCAAAACACGGTCTTTTGATCCTTGGGACTATAGAACATACACTCTTTCGTTTCCGCAGGGTATCCTATAAACAGCCTTAATTCCGAACGTGGATCCAATTTACCGGCTTCCTTGTCTAGCACGTATGCCGGACAACCCCAAATCCACAAGTATCTTAGACTGGGCTTGCACACGGTCCATAATTCTATTGGGGTTTTAGGAACCGGTTTGGATGACACCAAGTTTAGAATATAAGCCGCTGTTTCCAAGGTGTTACCCCAAAACAATTTGGGTACATCTGAATAACTCATCATAGATCTGACCATTTCTAAAAGAGTCTGGTTCCTTTGTTCCGCCACACCGTTCTGCTGAGGGGTTCCCGGTGCAGTTAACTGGGATACGATCCCTTCGTCCGATAGGTAGTTCAAGAATTCATTGCTGAGGTATTCGCCTCCACGATCGGATCGTAGAAACTTGATACTTCTTTCCCTATGCAACATAAGGTAGATGTACCCATATCCCGAGTAATCGTCAATAAAAGTCACAAAATACTCATACCCCCTTCAAGCTATGATTGTTATTGGACCACACATATCGGTATGAACGAGTTCCAACACTTCCGTGGCTCCTTTCCCCGTGGCTCCAAATGCCCTCTTGGTCATTTTACCCTCTAAACAGAATTCGCAAGTTAGAAATGGCTCAACTTGAAGAAACTCCAGGGATCCGTCTTTCACCAATCTTTGTATTCACATTAGATTAATATGACCTAATCTAAGAAGCCATAGAAGTATTTCGTTCATATCAGAAAAAACGCTTCCTTTTATAACTTGAAATAGTCGATGTGTTATTAGATTCAATTTATGAGTGGTATGCCCAATTAATGGTATAAAGATCATCCAACAATGTTCCAGAATAGATAAACTCATCGTTTCAAGAAATAATAACATCTTTATTAAAAGAAACTGAGTATCTATTCAAAACAGTTTAGAAACTGAAGGTTGAGTTCTTTCTAAACTAGGAACATGAAGAACATCTCTCAAGACCATAACTCTATCTTCAAAAGATAGGCGCACTTCTCCCACTACTTCAGCTGCCACTTCTCGTAGCATTGCCCGGTGTGATGGGGATCTCACCTCTGCTAAGTCGTCGGGTTAGCTTGAACCCATGCTAAATGAAACAGATGTGATCAGCGGCTCTCGTATCCACTATCCACGAATGGACAGCATACGCCACTTCACAAGTTTCAACGACTAAGGCGTGTAAATTACCTAACTTTCCTAGCCTCTTAGGCTTGGAATAGGCTGACCTCCAATGTCATCTCTTACCGCAGTTAAAATACTTCCCCTTCGATGCTAGCCTTGGTTTTGCCTTTCGCAACCATTGGATTTGCTTGGATCCGGCCTTTGGTTCTCTTCCTCTTTTTCCCTCCCTTGGGACCAAAAGAGGTAGACGGACCATTAGCCACCATAACACTAGACTGGTGCTCCATTATCACCTCCACCGAAACTAAAGCTTGCAAGAGCTCGGGCAAACGACTTGTCCGTTCATTCATCTGACAGTTCAGTTGAAACTGCTCAAAGCTTTTCGGAAGAGAATGGAGTATGAAATCGACCTTAGAAGGGACATCAAAATCTGCACCAAGTACTTCCAACTTGTTAAGGTATGCCATAATTTTGAAAAAGTACTCCCTCACGGGCGTTCCCTTCACCATTTTCAACTTGACCGAGTCATGTTTGGTGAACTGATTAGTCATGGGTTTCTGATGTGAAAATATCCCTTCAAGGCTTTCCATGATTTCGACAGCAGATACAATGTCCTCATGAATGCGCCTCAAATCCTCAAACAGAGATGTCAAGAAGATGCACTTCATGTTTTCATTGTCACGCTTCCAATCATAAACTGCCTTTTCCCATTGCTTAACTTATCATTAGGCTTGCCGGGTATATTAACGTGAATAACCCAATTATATTTTTATGCAGTAAGGACAAAATTTAAATTACATTTTCAATCGACATAATTCTTCTCCAAAAGTTTGTTAACTTAAAGTATATTTAAACAGTGGATTAAAAGGTTGCGACACGATGAAATGAGAATAAAACATACATTCATATTAATATCTAGAAAAATATGAAATTATCACATAATTCGATCACATCAATTATATTGAAACCTTAAAACAAAATAATCATGCATCAACCAACATCTTGAAATAATTTAAATGCGCCACGAGGGGTGGTCTATACATTTAAACACATTCAAGCGGATCACAAACTTGAAAGTTACAAATCCTTACTTCAAAATTAATAGTTGGCTCCCACTTTGACCACATAAAAATTGACAGGGACTCCGAGGGGAGTAAGTTAATATCAATTTCTTATGCCTAAGTAATAACCATAATTAAATACAGGATTATTATTTCCCTTTGAGCAAGCCACTAGTGGTGAGGGTCAATACCGCCACTAGTAATAATCCACAATCATCCTTTTGGAATTTATTCATGTGAAATCCGTCCTTTTGGCCGATCCGAGGGGGAAATGTATTCCAAAAAGACTTCACAAATAAATAAATTATGGAGGCCAAATTAATCCAATTTTAATATCCGGAATAAAATTGCGATTAAATAAACATACTTAGTAATTTTCGAAAGTAAGGTTATTCTTGGACAAATAAAATCATGCAAACACATATTAACAAATAATAATAATTGCATAAAATAAAACATCCATCAAAACAAAATTAAACACATTGGGGCACTCAAATCCAATTGTCACGGTTTAATTTCTTCACGTCTTGATGCGAAAAATCGTCCTTGTTGCTTTCCATCGTTCATCTTGATACGCTCCCACTCGAACAACAACACTTCATAAAAAAAACAACTTCGTTTGGGGTTCGGGACGACGTTTAAAATCACACAAAAAATCGAGAACGAAAATAAAAATTTCACGGCCCGAACCGCCGAGCGTCGTGCGCCTCGTGCACTCTGTGCACCAGGTTTCATCCTTCGTTCTCGTTTTTCACCCCATGCATGCATCACACATGCATGCGTCGTACGGGTACGCCATCTTTAATTCTTCGTTCTTTCTCTCGATCCAGTTACAATTTATTTACAAAAAATAAATACTAGATCTAGACTAGTCTATTACAATGATCAAATCAAAATAAACAACTAATCTACTCGTGGATTTTCTCATGAGAAAAACGAATTTGAACGAATCGAATTAAAAATAATTAATTCACACGCATGAAAAAAAATAACATTAAAACCATGACAATTGGATACCTGCAAAAAAGATCTAGCAATTCTACTATCCAATTTCAATTTAATGTCACAATTTAAATTCTAATTTAAAGATCAAAGCCCGAAACCGTGGCTCTGATACCAGTTGTTGGGAAAATAGGGCTGCCCGGAATCTATTCGGGATGAAATTTAAATACAAATTTAAATACAATTATTACTAGCATGAATTAATCCTAATTAATTCAAATAATAATTCCAACAACAATTTTGTCATCATGCATGTTGAATTAATTCACATGAAAACCTAAAGCGGAATAACTAGGAGTTCACGTAATTCGTACCTCTTGTAGATATAGTTTTTGATTAATACGGGGCGATCACGAACGTGCTACCAACCAAAAGACATTCTCAAGTATATCCCTTTCTCCTTACTTGATCACTGGTGGGAAGTGCTTTCAAGTAATTTAAAATAACAAGGAAGAAAGAAAAACATATTGTTGCTGATTTTTTTTTCAACACTGTGAAACTGTAAACTGGAGATGAAATAATCATCGCCTATATATAAGAGAGGGGTGAACGAAATTTAGGTGTATTTTATGAGAGAGAAAATCTTTTTCTTGGCCTCCAAAAAATCTTGAATATATCCCATATATTCTTTTCTCCAAAAAAAAAAATATTCCACAAAAATCTCATCCTCCTTATATATGCAATTTTCGAAATTTATAGATTGAGAATGCAAGATTTGGATCTTCTTGAATTTATGAGATAATCTTGTATTCCAAGAATACTTATCTTCCATAATATCTTTCCAAGAAAATCTACAAAATATTTTCTCTCTCCATATCTCTTATTTTCAAAAATCTCAAGAAAAATCAGCAAATATATTTTCTTTTATTTTAATCACCTTATTATTATTGGGCTACTTAATGGGCTACTTGAGGGGCCTTTAGGAGAATTAAGATTGGACCTCCAAATGAACTTCTGAATTTCAATATTGAGCCCCAATATAATTCATCCCATAAATATTAATTAGTACCACTAATAAATTAATATTGCACTATCCATCTTAATCCATATTACGATAATATGGGCTCCCGATTATTATTTCTCGCGTTTAAGATTATTTAGTCCATTAATTAATTAAGCTTCTGAATAGCTCTAAATTAATTAACATCTTTCACCTTGGAGTAAAGACAGCTCAACATTATTATCCGTACCGAAGAAACTAATTTTTCACTTACAAGATTTAGTACGATAAAACTTCTGAGCCCACCAAGGGGACTAATCACACGAGCCGCACTCGCACACGTTTTTCCGTATTAAATCTTAGCAACCGTTGTATGATGATATTACTGCTCAAAACACAAAGTTCGAAGTCACGATGATTCTCACCCAACATGAATCAAAGAAGTAACCATTAAGCACACACGGTCCTATTTAAGTGACGGAGATTAAGAAATCAATAACCACTGAGGTCTAATTCTTCACATTTCAGAACAGAAGAATTTATCCTCGTTGTAGGTCCTCTTCAACACATACTAAATATGCTAGTGCAATCTCTTGGTCAAGACAAGCCAATCTAAGATATACACATCGACCTTTCACGGCGGATTGTTCAATTCCACCTGGGTTGTGAATTTGTACATTTAGTTACAACGAAACCGTTAATGTGATCTTCCGTGATCGGGTATCACCACATTAACTACAATGTAACATGTACCGTTTATAATGAACTGGTTGCAATAAATATTCAACATTCAATCATATCTAAAGCAAATGTGATAAAAGAATTATTCTCATAAACAAGTGTTTAATACATGAGTTATACAAAGTAAAAGCATACTTTCACGTATAACTCCAACATGTGGTGTATGAGTGTGTGTAGGGACATTTTTTTGTATTTGAACTTAAATTTTATAAATAGAGAGCAATTTATTTATACAGCCCATCAAGTAGGTTTTGGAAAGGACCTATGGATTTCATGCTTGTGTGCTTGACATGTGTCTATTTGACTAGTTTGACCTTATCTAAGCTAAAACTTAGTTACAAAGTCTTCACTTGTGTCTTATCCCGTCCATTGAGTTATTCATCGTTGCTTGTTTTACTGATTCCCATCATGTACTTTTTTATTGTAAGTTGTTTGTCTTTTGGGAAATATGGGAGTAGAGCTGTTCGCCCATAATTCCACTGTGAATTGTGTAATCTTGATTACAGTCTTCAATGGTTTGTTTGTCTGAAAGTTGTTCGCCAGGTATCTAGGTGGATATAATGAACACTTCTTGATTGATTTATGCACCACTGTTACGTCATACTTGTTCATCATTCATGACTTGATTATTTGGTGCCATAATCCACGCTAAGGCCCCAAAACCTGTTCGGCCAATGCTAAATGTTGTTCGCCTATCAACAGTTATATTTTTTTTCTTTTTTTTTTGTTGGGCGGGTGAAATATGTACATAAAAAGTTCAGTGAGGCTTACCAAAAAAGAAGCCCCAATCACCCTTACATTATGCAGCCACTGGTTTTGCCAAAATATGGTGATTGTATGCAACAGTCGCCGGGGAGCTTGGATTGCGGTGTTGTTGTTTACAGCTTAATAGAAAGTTTAATACTTCATAAAAGTTCGAAAATAGTGCATTCACTATGGCATCGACTGCGAATTATTGGGGGAAAATGGTCAAGTGGTTTCTTGACCCAGAAAATATTTTAGTTTGATGGGGTCATCTGTTGGATTTTTTTTTAAAATTGGGTGTTTTTGTGGTTGGTTGTGGTGTTTTTAAGCATGGTTGTAGTAAATAATTGGTAGTGTAGTTTTTTTGGCAGTTATCATTTTGGATGTGGGATATGCAAAAAATTAGAAGTTGTGTTGGAACAATGTCAGTTTTGATTAGATCCCAAAGCCCCTGAAAAGATGTTTACATTTGTTCGTCAGGGTAGTCTTGATTAGGATTTGTACTTAGTCATTTTACACTTCACAGGTACTCAGTAAGAGCACTTACTGATGACAATCAAGACAAGAGCCTGAAGACGAAGCTTACCATCCTGAACTTATAGCAGTCTTCTAAGCTGGCTGAGTAAGTCTCAGTGATGAAGAGTATGACCCTGAGGTCACTACTACTCAGTCCTGAAGGGAACAGGATGATACTGAGTTTATGGGAAGACTTGGAGTAGAGCCAAGCAATGCAAAAGGAATGTCAGTGTCAGGACAAGACCGGAGAGCTCGAGACAAAAAGAACTTAATGAGACAAACCTGAAGCCTAGGAATAAGTTCTGACATTCTCACCAACCTGATGACGTGGACCAATCCGGAAAGGACACGCACGTACGAAACCTGACAGAAGACCGACTTCAGACTACATTTTCAACGGGCAAGCATTTAATGTGCATTTAATGCATATACCTAATTCCATGCAAAGGACGGCTGCTGCATGAAGATATGTCCGTTTGAATCACTCTAGATAGATGACAAGAAAGGCTATCTCTCCAACAGATAGCTTTTCAAATCACCTATAAATACAGAAGGCCATTCAAGGTTACGGGAAACTTCCAAGCCAGAAATTACTCAAACTCTCAAGCACTCAAAGCATTCAGTCTTTAGAAGAAGCACTCGAAACCCTTTAAATTTCCCAAGTGTTTCTTAGCAACTGAGAGTTAATATGTATTCCAAGAGCGTACAAGCAATATCTTAAGCTTAGAGAGATTATTCAACCCTTAGCATAGCTTTGTCTTGTAAGGATAATCTCAACCTAGTTGGAATCCAAACTAAAACCAAAACCCTAAAGTTAGGTTTGTTGGAAGTAAGTTAAGCGAGTAAGTTAGTAAGGGAGTTTGTATAGGTCAGTGAGGTAGCTGATCTTGGTGCACCTTGGCACGTTAAAAACAAGAATCCCTTGAGTGGATTTCCTGTTAAATTAGGCCGGGGACGTAGGAGCTTGAGACTTTGAACCACGTTAAACTTGTTGTGTTCTTATTGCTTTGATATATTGCATACCTGCCATACTAACTGTTCATTCATTGCATAAGATTTATCAGGCTTGAATCAATCAGCCTGATCTATTAAAAAGAGCACTGCCCTTACTAAACACTATTCATTTGAGTAATCAGTTTTCAGAAGCAAACTAAACAAGACTTTAAAACTATCAGGGCTCACGCATTTCCACACTGAACTTAAACTGATAGTTAGCCAACTGACCCGCACTAAGTGTAGTCAGTAGGTGTTTTATCAGTTCCTAGTTCTTTATCACTCTGAGTAACCGGGGACTCAGTAAGGTTTTAAGCTTGAAAATTTTGTATACGTGTATTCCCCCCCATACACGTATACATCAGTCTTGTCAGGGACCAACAAGTGGTTTCATAGCAGTGGTTCAAAAGACCACTGACTTTGAATACTAATAGTTTTAGAGGAGAAACTGTTGGTGGTCACTGAACAGATCTGAGTTTGCTTTTCATAAAACTCACATTATCATGACTTCGAGGAGACTTGGAGCTTCGTTACCTGAATTCTCTGTATCTAAATTGTCTATTGGAAGTTCAGATTAGAAGCGCATCTTGATGCCATCCATGACCAGATGCCGCGTGTTCTCAGTGAGGGACCGATCTAGATCACTATTCCTAATGTCAGAGGACTGGGGTATGAGCATCTTGAGATTGGCGTGCAGGTTCCGAAAGAAAGGAAAGATATGACCAAGGATGAAATCAAGATGGTGGGACTGGACAACGTTGCCAGAAACATCATTTTGCATACAGTGCCTTTCGAGGAGTCAGCAAGGCTGATGAACTTACAGACGGCAAAGGAGGTTTGGGATCAATTGGACTGTGATTTCTCCAATAAATAAAGGAGAACAAGAGAAACATTGCCATTCAGAAGTTCAAAGCATTCGAGATGTTGCCTGATGAGACAATCGATCAGATGGAGTCAAGGTTCATCAAGTTGTTGAATGAACTGGTGATGCTGGACAAAGATGTCCCAAAGAGAGATGTTGCTTCAAAGATCCTGAATGCCCTTCCTGAGAGATAGGATAATAGTGTAATTATACTTAATAACACCCAGGATATGAGTAACATAACTTCTGCTTTACTTTTTTCAGAGCTTAAGGCACTGGAATTTGATCTTAACAAAAGAAAGTTCAGCCAAAAGAGGAAGAAAAGGAGAAAACTCCTGAGAAGAGTGTGGCGTTCAAAGCCAGGTCTGAACCCGTTGAATCTTCATCAAAGTCACTGATGGAGATGAGCAAGGAAGAGCTTGCTGAGGAGTACAGCCTGATGGCCAGACGCTTTGAAAAGCTTAATTCCAGGTTTGGTCGTTATAAGAAATTTTATCAGGACTCACGTGATAGGAAACCTGAAGGAACCCACCAAAGCTCAAGGAGATATGAGGAAAGGAGAAACACTGAACAGAGGAGAGATCGTGGTGATGAAAGAAGATATTCAGATCTAAAGCCCGATCGTAGAGATGAACAGAGACGTACTCATGATGAAAAGCACTCAGGGAAGACTGAAAGCTCATCAAGACAGAGGGAACCTGGCTCAAGGAGGATCCCTGAACCAAGAAAAGAAAGAGGAGATGAGAAACCAACATGTTACAACTGTAACAAGACCGGGCAATATCAGTATGATTGTCCGAAGCTGAGTGCAAGGGAAAGAGAGGACATGAGAGCCAAGAAAGTTCAGAGACTTGCTGACCGGAGAGCCATGCTCGCTGAGGATGCAACTGACTCTGATGGTCCCGAGGAGAGGTTGCCTGAACTTTTTTCTGATGATGAGTACGATGATGTCTACCTGATGGCAAGGGAGGAACCTGAGGTAACATCTAACTCTGTATGTGGTTCCTACACTGATCAAAATCCTGAGCTTAGCTCAGAGTCAGTCAGAGAAATGAACCTTCAGATCTGCTTGGATCAATTGATGGTTGATTTCTCCAGATTGCAGGAAACTAATGTCTTCTTGGTAGAGGAGAACAAGAAGTTGAGTACTGAGGTTCAGAACCTGAATGATCAGCCTACTCTGTCTGATCTTAAAGAATCATCTCAGATTGTGAGACTAACTCAGGAGATTGATTTAATCAATGCTGTGCGTCTCCCAAGAGAGAAGATTCTGAAGGAATTGGCTGAGGAAGAGTTGGTTAGGAAGGAAGAACTGAAAGCACTCAAAAGTAAGTTTGATGACCTCTTTACCAGATATGAAATCCTGAAAAAGAGTGAGGACTCACTCAAGCAAAAGGTTGTAGCAATGAATAAATCCATAATGGCTTGAGAGGAAATAAATAGCAGCCAGATGCTTGGGAACGAGAAAAAGGGACTTGGATATGTTCCTAAGAAATCCTCACAGGGTCAATCTCATGTTGCTTCAGGGAGCAACACTGAGAGGGTATTTGTTCAGGCAGGCCAGATTGCACCCAAGGTTGTACTGTAGGCCCGTCAAACTGATAAGGGCAAGAAAACCGTTGACACAGTCAGGGTTGCCCCAAAGGTTGCTAAGACAAAACCCAAGGGAAAGACAAAGCAACCAAAGGAGGTCCCTGAGAGCTCAGACCAGAGAAAGCCTCGGCGAAAGCAGAGGAAGACTCAGGCCAAGAGCCCTCAGACTATCAGCGAGGGTACCATCATGCTTGGCAATACCAACAGGGAAGGCCAAATATGATGACACCCCCATGGTTTTGGCATCCTGAGGCCTTTAACTGTTTTCCATTCCCTCACATGCCTGAGGGGAATAGAACACAAGGTCCTTATCAAGAACAAGGCCCAAGACCTGCTGCACCCAGACCTAGGAAGAACAGGAAGCCAGCCCACAAGGCACCCACTCAGGCTCCTGTGAAGCCTAAGTCCAGCACTCATACACCATCTTCCTCTCAGGCAAAGAAGAAAAAAGTTGTGTATGTTGATGTTTCAGGGAGACAGATTTACCACTCTGAGGCAATCAGGGTAGTTAAGCAAGTCTGGATCCCAAAGGGTACAACTGACACGATACGACCCAACACCCAATGGGTACCTAAAGCTTGATTTTTTTGCAGTCGGATGTGGATCACAACAAGAGGGGAGGAGACTCAAACAAAGTTGTTTGGTATCTAGACAGTGGATGCTCAAGGCATATGACTGGAATGAAGAGTCTTCAACAAGAGTTTCAGGTTAAGGATGGTCCACAGGTAACCTTTGGTGATAACTCAAAAGGTGTTACCAAAGGTTTTGGTGTCTTGATAATAGGTACAGTCAGAGTGGAAAATGTGTCCTTTGTGGAAGGACTGAAGCATAACCTGTTGTCAGTAAGCCAATTCTGTGACAAAGGTTTCAGTGTTGAGTTCTCATCGAATATATGTTCAGTTAAGGACAAATCAACACAAGTGCTTCTATCAGGTATCAGGAAAGGTAATGTTTATCTTGCTGATTGGAGCAACAATAATCCTAATACTTGTTTTGTTGCTAAAAGCTCTTTAGAGCTCAGTTGGCTATGGCATAAAAGATTAAGCCACCTGAACTTCAAGATTCTTAACAAAATTTCTAGACAGTCCCTTGTTGAAGGTCTACCTAATGAAGTTTTTAGCAAAGATCATGTGTGCAAAGCTTGTCAGGAAGGGAAGCAGATTAGAGCTTCATTCAAAGAGAAAGCTTCCCACTCCACTGACAGGATTCTTCAGCTCTTGCACATGGATTTATTTGGTCCTATTACACCTGTGAGTATGAATGGTAGGAAATATACCCTTGTGGTTATTGATGATTATTCTAGATATACTTGGTTTATTTTCTTGTTGAATAAGAAAGAAACACAGGTGAAGCTTCCAGAGTTGCTCAGGAGACTCAGCAATGGGAAGAATTAGTCCATCACTAAGATCAGATCTGACAAGGGCACTGAATTTATAAATTCATATATTTCTGACTCTTGTAATGAACTTGGTATAGCTCATGAGACTTCTACAGATAGAACCCCACAACAGAATGGTGTCGCTAAAAGAAGGAACAAGACACTGAAGGAAGCTGCCAGGACCATGCTGGCTGAGTCAGGATTGCCCAAGAAATTCTAGGCTGAGGCAATCAACACTGCATGCTACACTCACAACTGATCCATGCTGAACAAACAACATGCACAGACCCCATATGAGACATGAAATAAGAGGAAACCTCATATTTCTTACTTTCATATATTTGGCTGTAAGTGCTTCATCCTCAACAATGGGAAGACCCAATTGAAAGCCTTTGATAGCAAATCTGATGAAGGAATATTCTTAGGATATTCTGAAGTTAGTAAAGCTTTCAGGGTTTACAATTGTAGGACCCTTGTTGTGGAAGAATCACCACATGTTGTGTTTGATGAATCTGCTAATGAGTCTAGGGTAAGAGTGTTGAATCCTGACACTGAGGAGGTCACAAGGAGAGTGACAAGGCTAAGCTTAAAGAATCAACCTGATCCAAAGGTCAAAGTCGTGCCAATTCCAAGATGGGATGATGACGATGATCAGGATGATGAACCAAGTGCCACTCCTAAGCCCAACATATCAGGGATTGTTGAGCCTCAGACTGAGGAATAGGCTAAACCTGAGGTAAGCACCGTCTATGAAGATGCGGTTGCAGCTGAGACGGTTCCTGAGTCAACTCATCAAGGGAGAACCAATGTCCCTGACATTGAGCTTGTTAATCCCTTTGGTATAGACTCAGGTTCATCCCTTTCTGTTCAATTTCCTGAATTTTATGAACCTGTAGACACTAACATTGCAGGTACTTCAGGAACAACTCTTGGTAAAAGAACATGGATAGAGGATCATTCTATTGATCAAGTCATTGGTGATCCAATTGAGGGAGTCAGGACCAGACGGTTTCATGGTGAGAGTGCATTGTTCTGTTACTTTCTCTCTGAGCAAGAGCCTCAGAACATTGAAGAAGCTCTCACGGACTCGAACTGGATCATTGTCATGCAAGATGAGTTGAATCAGTTCACAAGGAATCAAGTTTGGGAACTGGTTGATAGACCCAGGCATCAAGGTGTTATTGGTACCAAGTGGGTCTTTAAGAACAAGAAGGATGAGAATGGTGTTGTAGTATGGAACAAGGCAAGACTGTTTGCAAAAGGGTATTGTCAGTCTGAAGGAATAGATTATGATGAGACTTTTGCTCCAGTGGCTAGGTTGGAAGCTATCAGGTTGTTCCTTGCATATGTAACTTACATGAAGTTTAAGGTGTATCAAATGGATGTCAAGAGTGCCTTCCTGAATGGTGTACTCAATGAAGAGGTATATGTTGAACAACCTCCCGGGTTTGAGGTTGGAGATAGAGTATACCATTTAAAGAAAGCACTCTATGGACTTAAGCAAGTACCAAGAGCTTGGTATGATACCCTCTCTCAATTCCTGACAGACCATGGGTTCAAGAAGGGAACCGTGGATAGGGTATTGTTCAGGATCGCTGAAGGTGATGACATTCTCTTGGTCCAGATTTATGTGGATGACATAATATTTGGATCACCAAATCATCGGCTCTGTGAGAAATTCTCTAAGCTAATGACTGGTAAATTTGAGATGTCCATGATGGGAGAGATGAACTTCTTTTTAGGATTGCAGGTCAAGCAAACTGATCAAGGTATCTTCATTAATCAGGCCAAGTATACAAGAGACTTGATTCATAAGTTTGGTGTTCAGAACAGCAATCCAGCCAGGATCCCTATGAACACAAATTAGAAGATGGATCCTGACACTGAAGGGACTTCAGTGAATCAGACTGAGTATCGAGGGCTGATAGGTTCTTTGTTATACCTGACTGCAAGTAGGCCTGACATTACGTTTGCAGTTGGTGTATGTGCTAGGTATCAGTCTGATCCCAAGAGAAGTCATTTGGAGGCTGCTAAGAGGGTACTTAAGTATTTAAAAAGGACAGTCAATATGGTACTATGGTATCCTTCAGATGACAACTTAGAACTGACAGATTATTCAGATGCAGATTATGGAGGTTGTATGATTGATAGGAAACCAACCTCAGAGACATGTCAGTTTTTGGGAAGTATGTTGATCTCGTGGTTTCGTAAGAAGCAGAATTCAGTTGCAACATCCACAACTGAGGCTGAGTATATGGATGCTGGTAGTTGTTGTGCTCAGATTTTATGGTTAAGGCAACAGTTGAGGGACTACCATGTATTTGCTAATGAAGTTCCAATCTATTGTGACAACAATAGTGCTATAGCAATTACTCAGAACCCAGTGGTTCACACAAGGTGCAAGCATGTGGATATTAGGCATCATTTCATTCGAGATCATGTGGAAAAGAAGGACATTAGGATGGAGAAAATTCACACTGACTGACATCTTGACTAAGCCTTTGGCTGAAACAAGATTTATGGAACTGTCAGTGGAGTTAGGTCTCTTAGATCCTGGTGAACAGTCAGTGTAGGGTCTAGGGGGAACTCAGTCAGACTCGACTCAATGAGGTATCAGGGTCCTTCGTCCTGAAAATCTTTATTAAATGCATTACGTTTTCATTAAAAGTGTGCCTTTTCATATTTAAACCCACACGCAAAGGAGCATTTAATGCTTCAGTTACTTTTTCGTATACGTGTCCATTTTATATGGAATATGATTGACATGGGTAAATGATTGAGGAATTAATCTCAACCCCACGTCTGAGTAACTGATTCAATCTTATCAATCAAAGAATGCCATTGAGGTTTTTACGCAAACACTAAAGTACTTGCACACTGAGTATTCTCAAGCTCAAGCACTCACTTTCAGTTTTTCAAAAACCTCTTACTCTCAATCAATGGCGTTCCTCAAATCAACCTGGTCCACAGACAACATCGATGATGTCGTCAACAACAAGCTTGTGTACATGGAGCAAGTCATCTCCATGGACGGGATTTGCTTGAATGTGGAGGAAATCCGTCCAGTCTTCAAATGGATTTTCGGAGCCGGGCTTGAGACACACTTCACCAAAAAACCCGTCTCCGTGCTACCCAGAGCAGTGGTTGAAGCCTACTTCAACCTTTTCGTTAGGAGGGAGAGATGTTCACACGGGTGACCGCTCTAAAGCCCACCGGAGAGAAGGACGTTGATGGCGAGCCTTTCTACGAAACGACGGGGGTGGAAATCGACCTCAGAAGAGAAATAAGGGAAGTGTTCATTCTGCCGTCATAAGGCGTCAACCCCAGGTTGTACAAGGAGAACGGTGAAGGAGAACTCCTTGCTAAATAGACCAAGAAAGTTCAGGCGAGTTTAAGGCCTGTCAGAACAAGAGCACCCTGAAGCCGGAGTACAGGGCTCTTGTGGATCTTGTATCCAAGGTGGTCATGGGGTCCACTGGCTCGCATGAATAGGTGAGCCTGCCCAAACTGAGGATCATGGGGGCAATCGTGGATGGAGTGGAAGCTAACTGGGAGCAGTTCTTCCTTGACCAGATCAGTCAGGCGGCGCTGGACAAGCTTAAAAGGGACGAAGACAAGAAGAACATCTCTGTCAAAGCTATCCTGCCCTTTGGCACGCGCCTGTCAATCCTGATCGCCCATGCCTGCCATGGGTACACATTCGACTTGGAGGACACCCTATCTTCCAAGAGGGTGATGTTCACCTCGGTGAGTGATACCTACGCGATGCTACGGCTGACTGATCCCAATGCCAAGGCAAAGGGTCAGGCCAAAAAGCCAGCTGGTAAGGTAAAGAAGGTGGCTACCAGTCTCATCGAGCAGGTAGATGAGCTCTTCGAGAGGAGGGAGGAGGCTGAGGAGGCTGTGAAGCCTGAGGAAGAGGAGGCACAGCCTGTGGTGGAGAAAGTTGAGAAGAAGGGGGTAAAGATTGTGCTGTCAGGGAAGAGCACGAGTTCAGGGACTGAGTCAAATCCCAAGATGGCCATTTCTGAGGCTGAGGGAACTGACGATGACGTCAGTAAGGATCAAGGGAAGAGGCCTTACAAAAGACTTAGGAAGGGACCCAAAAAGTCCCTAGCTAAGAGCCTTCATGAGATCACAGAGAGGGAGAAATCAAGCTCTTCTAGAGCCTCTGACTTAGCAGAAGTGAGAAATTCTATCGAGACGGCTGAGTTGTTGCAGCCTGAGATAGCAGCCCATACATCCCCTACTCACCCTGACCCCCAACCCCAAACCAACCCTGATCCCTCACCTCAACCCACCCAATCACCCATCACCTTAGAGCTAAACATCTCAGTGTCAGTGTCAGTGCCATCTCCTCAGAGGCCTGACCAACCATCAGATTCCACCCCCAACCCTGAAGATTTCTCCACTATCCCCAACCCAAAAGACTGCCCTAAGACCCTTCCAACTGAAGAGGATGAGTTCCTCGAAATGGAGGAGGAAGAATTAGACGAGCATATGTCGGGAGGCATTCTTGAGAATACCCTGAGGGGGAACACTACTGAATGGGCCTCCAAGTGTTGGCCGGGGCTGACGAAGTATGCGGAGCTTGCCGCAAATGTTATTGAGCTCAAAGTCTGGTTGGACTTCAAGCAATCCAACATGCAGGAGCAGCATTTGTTGGTAGATGCTCGTGGATGGGAACACTGGGAGATGGAGGAGGCAAGGTTATGCTCTTTCTTTGGACTGACTAGCTGGCTCCAACTGCTGAACTTCGAGAACCAGAAAAAGCTAGTCACTGACTTAATATCCAAGAGTAAGGCCGACATCCTTCCTGATGGTGAGAAGGATAAGGAGGATGAGGATGGTGATGAGGCTCAAGGAGGAGCAATGGAGAAAGCCGTGGAGGAGACGGCGGCAAGGGAAGTAGATAGTATGATCCCTGAGTCTCAGGCTCAGGGGGGAGGTGTGAAAGACACTGGTGCCAAGGGTGGACCAGTGGCTGAGTATGTTGTGAACATCTCAGCCGCCGATGAGACATCTGTCGATGACGGGATTCCCTGCCCTGAGACAAGGGAGAAAGATGTTGAGGCATTGAAGGAGACTCCCAGTTCCGAAGGACAAGTTCCTAAGGTTCGAGATGGCATGGTTGAGCTTGAGCAGACGACCACGACCACTCAACAACTGCCTTCAGTGCACCCTGAAGAGGGGACTGATATCGCAGGGGCTGACAAGGGAAAGCAGCCAATCACTGAGGAGGCCGTCAATGAGGAAGAAGATGTTATTATCAGCGGGGTCGGACGCACTGAGTTCACTACCATTGTGGAGGTGAAGAAGGAGAAAACCACTGAAAATCTAGCAGAACTTCAGGAGGAAGTGATGAGGCTACGAGCTGAGAAAGATGAAGATGCCAAGGCCCTGGCGAAACACATCAGGTGGACAAAGTCAGCATACAACACCCTTGCAAACAGGGAGTTGATTTTGCTTAAGAGGACGATGACTGACACGGCCAAGTCAGTGAGGAACGAGAGGAAGCGCACAAAGAAAATGCTTAGGCAAACCTTGAGGTAGCTGGCTGAGAAGGATGAGCAAAGGAAGGAGGAACTCAATCAGGCGGTGGAGAAGCTTGCAGCTCAGGCTGGGGCCCTATTCACTCAGGCCATTCAAGACTTAGCGTCCAAATTGGAGCTGGAGTCAGATCGTATTGCTCAGACTTCAAAGTCCATTGCTGAGAGGCTGACCCAAGCAAATGATCAATCCTCCAAGGTAGAGGAGAGGATCGAAAAGGCTGAACAAAGACTCCAGCTTTCCATGGAGATCTTTGAGAAGAAGGTAAATGCTGCAATCAGTTATGTATCTTTTGCAGGGACTGGTATCTCGACGGGAGTTGAAATACTGAAGGAGGGAATCACTGAAGTTCAATCCCTAACCTCCTTCGTGATCAACAGCGGATTTGACGCGTTCCCGTCGCAGGCCGATGATGATGCCAAAAAGGGGGAAAAGAAGAAGAAAAGATCCCGCCCTGAGGTATCGGAGGCAGTCAACTAAGGCGAAATAATTCTAGCTGACCTTGAAGCCAATCAGCTAGAATTATTTCGCCTTGGTTGACTGCCTCCGATACCTCAGGGCGGGATCTTTTCTTCTTCTTTTCCCCCTTTTTGGCATCATCATCAGCCTGCAATGGGAACGCGTCAAGTCCGTTGTTGATCACGAAGAAGGTTAGGGATTGAACTTCATTGATTCCCTCCTTTAGCATCTCAACTCTCATTGCGATTCCAGTACCTGCATAAGACATATAACTGATAGCAGCTTGTACTTTCTTCTTAAAGACCTTCATAGAGAGCTGGAGTCTTTGTTCAGCCTTCGAGATTCTCTCCTCCACCTTGGCGGATAGGTCATTTGCTTGAGTAACCCTTTCAGCGATTGTCTGTGAAGTCTGAGCAATGCAATCTGACCCCAGCTCCAACTTGGACGCTGAGTCTTGTATGGCCTGAGTGAATAGGGCCCCAGCCTGAGCTGCAAGCTTCTCCACTGCCTGATTGAGTTCCTCCTTTCTTTGCTCATCCTTCTCAGCCAGCTGCTTCAAGGTTTGCCTTAGCATTTTCTTTGTTCGCTTCCTCTCGCTCCTCACTGAGTTAACCATGTCAGTCATCGTCCACTTCAACAAAACCAGCTCTTTATTTGCAAGAGTGTTGTATGCTGATTTTGTCCACCTAATGTGTTTGTCCAGGGCCTTGGCTTCCTCTTCTCTTTCAGCTCGTAGCCTCATTACTTCCTCCTGAAGTTCAGCTAGATTTTCATAGGTTTTCTCCTCCTTGACCTTCGCAATGGAAGTGAATTCAGCACGGCCAACACTAGTAATGATGACATCTTCCTCCTCGTCAGTGGCCATGTCAGCGGATAGCTACTTTCCCTTGGCAGCTCCTGCAGCGTCAGTCCCCTCTTCAGGGTGCACTGAAGGCAGTTGTTGAGTGGTCGTGGTCGCCTGCTCAGGCTCAACCATGCCATCTCGAACCTTAGGAACTTGTCCTTCGGAACTGGGAGTCTTCTTTGATGCCTCAACATCTTTCTCCCTTGTCTCAGGGCAGGGAATCCCGTCATTGACAGATGTTTCATCGGTGGCTGAGATGTTCACAACATCCTCAGCCACTGGTCCACCCTTGGCACCAGTGTCTTTTGCACCTTCCCCCTGAGTCTGAGACTCAGGGACCATATCATCAACCTTCTTAGCTGTCTCCTCCACAGCTTTCTCCAATGCTCCACCCTGAGCACCTTCATCATCCTCCTCCTTGTCCTTATCCTCCTCTCCGTCGGAACGGATGTCAGCAGCAGACTTGGACATAATGTCTGACACCAGCTGCTTCAGGTTTTCGAAGTTTAGCAGTTGAAGTCAGCTAGTCAGTCCAAAGAAGGTGCAAAGTCTTGCTTCCTCCATCTCTCAGTGCTCCCATCCACGAGCATATACCAACATATGTTGTTCTTGCATATTTGACTGTTTAAACTCCAGCCATACTTTTAGCTCAACAACATTTGCGGCAAGCTCCCTGAATCTGTTCAGTCCGGGCCAGCACTTGGATGCCCACTCAGTAGCATTCCCCCTTAGGGTATTCTCCAGAATGCCTCCAGCCATGTTCTCATCCAATTCCTCCTCCTCCTGTATCTCAAGGAAATCATCCTCCTCAGTTGGAAGGTCCTTTGGACAGTCCTTGGGGTTGGGATAAGAAGGGAAGTCATCGGGGGTAGGGATGGAATCTGAGGGTTGGTCAGGCCTCTGAGGGGATGGCACTGACTCTGGGATGTTTGGGGTGATTGGGTGGTTTGAGGTGTGGGGTCAGGGTTGGTTTGTGTTTGGGTTTCAGGGTGATTGGGGGATGGAGCGGGTACTATCTCAGGCTGCAGTAACTCAGCCGTCTCGATAGATTTTCTCACCTCCTCCAAGTCAGAGGCTCTAGGAGAGCTTGACTTCTCCCTCTCCGCAATCTCAGGCAGACTCTTAGCAGGGGACTTTTTGGGTCCCTTCCTAAGTCTTTTCAACGGCCTCTCTCCCTGAACTTTCTCCTTTCTGACGTCATCGTCAGTTCCCTCAGCCTCAGAATCGGCTCTCTTGGGATCTGACTCAGTCCCTGACTTAGTGCTCTTCCCTGACAGGACTATCTCCACTTTCTTTTTCTTCTCAACTTCCTCCACCGCAGGCTGAGTCTCCTCTCTCTCAGCGGCAGCTTCCTCCTCAACCTCCTTACTCCTTTCAAAGAGGTCATCCACTCTCTCAATGAGACTGGTTGCCACCTTCTTGGCCTTCCCAGCTGGCCTTTTTGCCTGACCCTTTGCCTTAGCATTGGGATCAGTCAGCCCTAGCATTGAGTAAGTGTCACTCAGTGAAGTAAACATCACCTTCTTGGAGGAAAGATTGTCCTCAAAGTTGAAAGTGTACCCATGGCAGGCATGAGCAATCAGGATGGACATCTTCGTTCCAAAGGGCAGGATGGCACCAACAGATATGTGCTTCTTGTCATCATCCCGCTTCAGTTTGTCCAGTCCGGCCTGATGGAGTTGATCAAGTAAGAACTGCTCCCAGTTCACTTCCACACCATCAACTATTGCCCCCATAATCCTCAGCTTGGGCAGGCTCAGCTGCTCATGAGAGCCTGTGGATCCCATCACTACCTTGGACACTAAGTCCACAAGAGCCCTATACTCAGGCTTTAGGGTGCTCTTGTTCTGACCGGCTCTGAACTCAGAAGAGCCAGTCTTGGTCCACTTGCCCAGGAATTCTCCCTCCAATTTCTCCTTGTAAAACCTGGGATTAATTCCTGAGGAAGACAACTTAAAAACCTCCTAACTGCCCTCCTAAGGTCAATGGTGACTACTTCTGAGGTGTAGAAAGGCTCGCCGTCGACGTCCTTCTCTCCCGTCGGCTTGAGGGCGGTCACCTTTGTGAAAAGTTCCCCCTTTCGCAGGAACATGTTGAAGTAGGCTTCCACGACTGCTCTAGGAAGCACAGAAATTGGGCGCATGGTGAAGTATGTTTCCAACCCAGCTTTGGAGATCCAGTTGAAAACTGGTTTGATCTCCTCAACGGTAAGATAGATACCTTCCATGGAGATAACTTGCTCCATGTGTACCAGCTTGTTGTTGACAACATCCTCAAGCTTGTCTGTTGTCCAGTTGGAATCAAGGGGTGCCATTAATTTTGAAAGGAAGCGAGTTTTAGGAATTATGTGAGTGCTTTAAGCAAGAGAGAAAGCTCAGTGTGCAGAGATTAATCTCTGAATTTGAAAGGTTTTAAAATGTGTTGGGACATTGTCAGTTTTGATTAAGATCCCAAAGTCCCTGAAAAGATGTTTGCCTTAATCTGTCTTTGTCAGGCTAGTCTTGATTAGAATTAGTACTTAGTCATTTTACACTTCACAGGTACTCAGTGAGAGAAGAACTCACTGAAGACAATTAAGACTCAGAGCCTGAAGACAAAGAGCACCATCCTGAACTTATGGCAGTCCTCTAAGCTGGCTGAGTAAGTGTCAGTGATGAAGAGTATGACCCTGAGGTCATTACTAACTCAGTCCTGAAGGGAACAGGAGGTCACTGAGTTAATGGGAAGACTTGAAGTAGAGCCAAGCAATGCAAAAGGAATTTCAGCGTCAGGACAAGACCGGTGAGCCCAAGACAAAATGAACTTAATAAGACAAGCCTGAAGCTCAGGAATAAGTTCTGACATTCTCACCAACCTGATGATGTGGACCAATCCTGGAAGGACACGCACGTACGGAACCTGACATGAAGACTGAATTCAGACTGCATGTTCAACGGGCAAGCATTCAATGTGCATTTAATGCAAATACCAAATCCATTCAAGGACGGCTGCTGCATGAAGATATGTCCGTTTGAAGCCACTCTACATAGATGACTAGAAGGCTATCTCTCCAACGGATAGTTTTTCAAATCACCTATAAATACAGAAGACCTTGAACCCATTCAAGGTTACGGGAAATTTCCAAGCCAGAAATTACTAGAACTCTCAAGCTTTCAAAGCATTCAACCTTTAAGAGAAGCACTCGAAACCATCTAAATTTCCCAAGTGTTTCTTAGCAACCGAGAGTTATTCTGTATTCCAAGAGCTAAATAGCATTATCTTAAGCTTAGAGAGATTATCCAATCCTTAGCATAGCTTTGCCTTGTAAGGATAATCTCAACTTAGTTGGAATCCAAACAGAAACCAAAACCCTAAGTTAGGCTTGTTGGGAGTAAGTCAGTTAGTGCGTTAGTAAGTGGAGTTGTATAGATCAGTGAGGATAGCTGGTCTTGGTGCACCTTGGCACGTTAAAAACAAGAATCCCTTGAGTGGATTTCCTGTTAAGTCAGGCCATGGACGTAGGAGCTTGAGACTCTGAACCACGTTAAACTCCCTGTGTTCTTACTTCTTTGATATTGTGCATACTTGCCATATTATTCGTTCATTCATTGCATTCAAGTTTATCAGGCCTGAATCAATCAGGCTGATCTTCAAAAGAGCACTGCCCTACTAAACACTATTCAGAATTGCGTAAAACAAGTTTTTCTGAAAGCAAACTAAACAAGACTTTAAACTTTCAGGGCTCAAACATTTCCGCACTGAACTTGAACTGATAGTTAGCCGACTGACCCGCACCAAGTGTAGTCAGTAGGTGTGTTATCAGCTCCTAGTTCTTTACCACTCTGAGTAAAGGGGACTCAGTCAGCTTTAAGGTTGAAAAATTGGTATACGTGTATTCCCCCCACCCCATACACGTATTCCTCAGTCTTGTACTGGGACCAACAAGTGGTATCAGAGCAGTGGTTCGAAAGACCACTGACTTTGAATACTAATAGTTTCAGAGGAGAAACTGTTGGTGGTCACTGAACAGATCTGAGTTTGCTTTTCATAAAACTTGCATCATCATGACTTCAAGGAGACTTGAAGCTTCGTTACCTGAATTCTCTGTGTCTAACTTTGTCTACTGGAAGTTCAGATTAGAAGCACATCTAGATGCCATCCATGACCAGATGCCGCATGTTCTCAGGGAAGGACCGATCAAAATCACTGTCCCTAACCCCAGAGGGAGAGGATATGATGATCTCGATATTGGTGTACCTATTCCTAAGGAAAGAAAGGATATGACCACTGATGAGATCAAGATGATGGGGCTTGACAACGTCGCCAGAAATATCATCTTACATACGGTGCCCTTCGAGGAGTCAGCTAGGCTGATGAACTTAAAGACGGCAAAGGAGGTTTGGGATGAGCTGACAAGGATGTGTGAGGGATCTGAAAAGATCAAGGAGAACAAGAGAAACATTGCCATTCAGAAATTCAAGGCGTTCGAGATGCTGCCTGACGAGAGCATAGATCAAATGGAGTCTAGATTCATCAAGTTGATGAATGAGTTGGTGATGCTGGACAAGGATGTCCCAAGGAGAGATGTTGCTTCAAAGATCTTGAATGCCCTTCCTGAGAGATGGGACAACAGTGTAATTATGCTTAAGAACACTCAGGATATGAGTAACATAACTTCTGCTTTACTTTTTTCAGAGCTCAAAGCGCTTGAATTCGATCTTAACAAAAGAAAGAAGAAAGTTCAGTCAGAAGAGGAAGTAAAGGAGAAAACTCCTGAGAAAAGTGTGGCGTTCAAGGCCAGGTCTGAACCTGTTGAGCCCTCATCAAATTCTTCATCAAAGTCACTGATGGAGATGAGCAGGGAAGAACTCGCTGAGGAGTACAGCCTGATGGCCAGACGATTTGACAAGCTCAATTCCAGGTTTGGTCGTTATAAAAAGTTTTATCAGGACTCACGTGACAGGAAACCTGAAGGAACCCACCAAAGCTCAAGGAGATATGAGGAGCGAAGGAACACTGACCAGAGGAGAGAATGTGGTGATGAAAGGAGATATTCTGAACCAAAGCCTGAAAGAAGAGAATAACAGAGACGCACTCGCGATGATAGATATCCAACCAAGGCTGAAAGCTCACCAAGAACCAGAGAACCTGACTCAAGGAGGAACCCTGAACCGAGAAAAGAAAGAGGAAGTGAGCAGGTAGCATGTTACAACTGTAACAAGATTGGTCACTATCAGTACGACTGCCCGGAGCTGAGTGAGAGAGAGAGAGAGAGGAAAGGAGAGCCACTAGGGATCTAAGATCTGCTGATCGGAGAGCAATGATCGCTGAAGATGCAACAGATTCTGACGGTCCTGCTGAAAGGTCACCTGAACTCTTCTCAGATGACGAGTACGATGATGTCTGTCTGATGGCTAGGGATGAGCCTGAGGTAACATCAAATTCTGTTTGTGCTTCTTACACTGGTCAAAATCCTGAGCTTAGCTCAGAGTCAGTCAGAGAAATGAACCTTCAGATCTGCCTTGATCAATTGATGGTTGATTTCTCCAGACTGCAGGAAACTAATGTCTTCTTGGTAGAGGAGAACAAGAAATTGAGTACTGAAGTTCAAAACCTGAATGAACAACTCACTCAGTCTGATCTTAAAGAATCAGCTCAGATTGTGAGACTAACTCAGGAAATTGATATGATCAATGTGAGCGTCTCCCAAGAGAGATGATTATGAAGGAATTGGCTGAGGAAGAGCTGGTCAGGAAGGAAGAACTAAAAGTACTTAAGAGTAAGTTTGATGACCTCTTTACCAGACATGAAATCATGAAAAAGAGTGAGGACTCTCTCAAGAAAAAGGTTGCAGCAATGAATAAATCTTCAGTGGCTAGAGAGGAAATAAATAGCAGCCATATACTTGGGAACAAGAAAAAGGGACTTGGATATGTTCCTGAGAAATCCTCACAAGGTCAGTCTCATGTTGCTTCAGGGAGCAACACTGAGAGGGTATTTGTTCAGACAGGCCAGAGTGCACCTAAAGTTGTGCTCCAGGCCCGTCAAACTGATAAGGGCAAGGAAACCGTTGACACAGTCAGGGTTGCTCCTAAGGTAGCTAAGCCAAAACCCAAGGGAAAGGCGAAGCAACCTAAGGAAGCCCCTGAGAGCTCAGGCCAGGGAAAACCTCAGCGAAAGCAGAGGAAGACTCAGGCCAAGAGCCCTCAGACTGGTCAGCAAGGGTACCATCATGCTTGGCAATACCAACAGGGAAGGCCAAATATGATGACACCCCCGTGGTTTTGGCATCCTGAGGCCTTTAACTGTTTTCCATTCCCTCACTTGCCTAGGGGGAATAGAAATCAGGGTCCTTATCAAGAACAAGGCCCAAGACCTGTGCACCCAGACCTAGGAAGAACAGGAAGCCAGCCCAAAAGGCACCCACTCAGGCTCCTGTGAAGCCTAAGTCTAGCACTCATACACAATCTTCCTCTCAGGCAAAAAAGAAGAAAGTTGTGTATGTTGATGTTTCAGGGAGACAGATTTACCACTCTGAGGCAATCAGGGTTGTGAAGCAAGTCTGGATCCCGAAGGGTACAACTGACACGATAGGACCCAACACCCAATGGGTACCTAAAGCCTGATTTGCTTGCAGGCGGCTGTGGATCACAACAAGAGGAGAGGAGACTCAATATAAGCTGTTTGGTACCTAGACAGTGGTTGCTCAAGGCACATGACTGGAATGAAGAGTCTTCTCCAAGAATATCAAGCGAAAGATGGTCCACAGGTAACCTTTGGTGATAACTCAAAAGGTGTTACTAAAGGTTTTGGTGTTCTAATTATAGGTACAGTCAGAGTGAAAAATGTGTCCTTTGTGGAAGGACTGAAGCATAACCTGCCGTCAGTAAGTCAATTCTGTGACAAAGGGTTCAGTGTTGAGTTCTCATCGAATATATGTTCAGTCAAGGACAAATCAACACAAGTGCTTCTATCAGGTATAAGGAAAGGTAATGTTTATCTCGCTGATTGGAGCAGCACTATTCCTAATACTTGTTTTGCTGCTAAAAGCTCTCAAGAGCTCAGTTGGTTATGGCATAAAAGATTAAGCCACCTGAACTTCAAGATTCTTAACAAAATTTCAAGACAGTCACTTGTTGATGGTCTACCTAATGAAGTTTTAAGCAAAGATCACGTGTGCAAAGCTTGTCAGGAAGGGAAGCAGGTCAGAGCATCATTCAAAGAGAAAGCTTCCTATTCCACTGACAGAATACTTCAGCTCCTGCACATGGATTTATTTGGCCCCATAACACTTGTGAGTATGAATGGTAGAAAGTATACCCTTGTGGTTATTGATGGTTATTCTAGATATACTTGGGTTATTTTCTTGTTAAATAAGAAGGAAACACAGGTGAAGCTTCCAGAGTTGCTCAGGAGACTCAGCAATGAGAAGAATCAGTCCATTACTAAGATCAGATCTGACAAGGGCACTGAATTTATAAATTCATATATTTCTGACTTTTGTAATGAACTTGGTATAGCTCATGAGACTTCTGCAGCTAGAACCCCACAACAGAATGGTGTCGCTGAAAGGAGGAACAGTACACTGAAGGAAGCTGCAAGGACCATGCTGGCTGAGTCAGGATTGCCCAAGAAATTCTGGGCTGAGGCAATCAACACTGCATGCTACACTCAGAACAGATCCATGCTGAATAAACAACATGCACAGACCCCATATGAGACATGGAATAAGAGGAAACCTCGTATTTCTTATTTTCATGTATTTGGTTGTAAGTGCTTCATCCTCAACAATGGGAAGACCCAATTGAAAGCCTTTGATAGCAAATCTGATGAAGGAATATTCTTAGGATATTCTGAAGTTAGTAAAGCCTTAAGGGTTTACAATTGTAGGACCCTTGTTGTGGAAGAATCACCTCATGTTGTCTTTGATGAATCTGCTAATGAGTCTAGGGCAAAGGTGTTGAATCCCGACACTGAGGAGGTCACAAGGAGTGTGACAAGGCTGAGCTTGAAGAATCAACCTGATCCCAAGATCAAGACTGTGCCAATTCCGAGATGGGATGATGATGACGATCAGGATGATGAATCAGGTGCCACTCCTAAGCCCAGCACATCAGGGACTGTTGAGCCTCAGACTGAGGAACAGGCTCAACCTGAGGTAAGTACTGTCTATGAAGATGCTGTTGCAGCTGAGACGGTTCCTGAGTCACCTCATCAAGGGGGAATCAATGCCCCTGCCATTGAGCTTGTTAATCCCTTTGGTATAGACTCGGGATCATCCCCTTCTGTTCAATTTCCTAAATTTTATGAGCCTGTAGACACTAACATTGCAGGTACTTCAGGAACAACTCCTGGCAAAAGAACGTGGTTAGAGGATCATCCCATTGATCAAATCATTGGAGATCCAACTGAGGGAGTCAGGACCAGACGGTTCCATGGTGAGAGTGCATTATTTTGTTGCTTTCTCTCTGAGCAAGAGCCTCAGAACATTGAAGAAGCTCTCACTGACTCGAACTGGATCATTGCCATGCAAGAGGAGTTAAATCAGTTCACAAGGAATCAGGTTTGGGAACTGGTAGATAGACCTAGGCATCAAGGTGTGATTGGTACCAAGTGGGTCTTTAAGAACAAGAAGGATGAAAATGGTGTTGTGGTAAGGAACAAGGCTAGACTGGTTGCAAAAGGGTATTGTCAATCTGAGGGAATAGACTATGATGAGACTTTTACCCCAGTGGCTAGGTTGGAAGCTATCAGGTTGTTCCTTGCCTATGCAACATATAAGAAGTTCAAGGTGTATCAAATGGATGTCAAGAGTGCCTTCCTGAATGGTGTACTCAATGAAGAGGTATATGTTGAACAACCTCCCGGGTTTGAGGTTGGAGATAGAGTATACCATTTGAAGAAAGCACTCTATGGACTTAAGCAAGCACCAAGAGCTTGGTATGATACCCTCTCTCAATTCCTGACAGACCATGGGTTCAAAAAGGGAACTGTGGATAGGACATTGTTCAGGATCACTGAAGGTGATGACATTCTCTTGGTCCAGATTTATGTGGATGACATAATATTTGGATCACCAAATCATCAGCTCTGTGAGAAATTCTCTAAGTTGATGACTGGTAAATTTGAGATGTCCATGATGGGAGAGATGAACTTCTTCTTAGGATTGCAGGTCAAGCAGACTGATCAAGGTATCTTCATAAATCAGGCCAAGTATACAAAAGACTTGATTCATAAGTTTGGTGTTCAGAACAGCAATCCAGCCAGGATCCCTATGAACACAAATTGGAAGATGGATCCTGACACTGAAGGGACTTCAGTAAATCAGACTGAGTATCGAGGGTTGATAGGCTCTTTGTTGTACCTGACTGCAAGTAGGCCTGACATTACGTTTGCAGTTGGTGTGTGTGCTAGGTATCAGTCTGATCCCAAGAGAAGTCATTTGGAGGCTGCTAAGAGGATACTTAAGTATTTGAAAAGGACAGTCAATATGGGACTATGGTATCCTTCAGATGACAACTTAGAACTGACAGGTTATTCAGATGCAGATTATAGAGGTTGTAGGATTGATAGGAAATCAACCTCAGGGACATGTCAGTTTTTGGGAAGTAAGTTGATCTCGTGGTTTAGTAAAAAGCAGAATTCAGTGGCAACATCCACAACTGAGGCTGAGTATATGGCTACAGGTAGTTGTTGCGCTCAGATTTTATGGTTGAGGCAACAGTTGAGGGACTACCAAGTATTTGCTAATCAGGTTCCAATCTATTGTGATAACAATAGTGCTATAGCAATTACTCAGAATCTAGTGCTTCACAAAAGGTGCAAGCATGTGGACATTAGACATCACTTCATTCGAGATCATGTGGAGAAGAAAGACATTAGGATGGAGAAGATTCACACTGACAGGCAAAGAGCTGACATCTTGACTAAGCCTTTTGCTGAAACAAGGTTTATGGAACTGTCAGTGGAGTTAGGACTCTTAGATCCGGGAGACCAGTCAGTGTAGGGTTCTAGGGGGAACTCAGGCCAGACTCGACTCAGCGAGGTATTAGGTTGCTACAATGTCTCCCTGACAGGTATGAGTTCTAACCTGACTCCTGTGAATTTCAAGCGTCTCCCTGAGTCCTTCATCCTGAAAATCCTTATTAAATGCATTCCGTTTTCATTAAAAGCGCACTTTTTCATATTTTAAACCCACGCGCACGGAGCATTTAATGCTACAGTTACTTTTTCATATACGTGTCCATTTTATACGGAGTATGACTGACATGGGGTTTGATTGAAGCTGTGATTAATCCTGGCCCCTCATTTCAAAACCTTTCGAATTCAGGGATCAATCCCAACCCCACGTTTGAGTAACTGACTTAGTCTTATCAATCAAGAGTGCCATTTGAGGTTTTTACGCAAACACAACGCACAATCTGCACACTGAGTTTTCTCTTGCTCAAACACAGCAATTTCAAAAATCTCTTCCTTTCTAAAAACAATGGCATTTCTTGATTCCAACTGGACAACCGACAAGATCGTAGACGTTGTCGAGAACAAGCTGATACACATGGAGCAAGTCATCTCCATGGAAGGTATCTGTCTTACAATTGAGGAAATCAAACCAGTATTCAAGTGGATTTCCAATGCTGGGTTGGAAACATACTTCACCACCCGCCCCATTTTTGTGCTCCCAAGAACAGTTGTAGAAGCATACTTAAATATGTTCTTACGGTAGGGGGAGATTTATATGAAGGTGACTGCGCTTAAGCCGACGGGAGAGAAGGACGGCGACGGCGAACCTCTCTACAACTCAGAGGTGGTCACTATTGACGTCAGGAGGGCGGTGCGGGAAGTCTTCAAGTTGCCATTCTCAGGCATCAACCCAAAAACATACAAGGAAAACTCGGAGGGAGAATTCCTTGGAAAATGGACCAAATCTGGGTCATCAGAGTTCAAGGCTCGACAGAACAAGAATATGTTAAAACCTGAGTACAGAGCTCTGGTGGATTTGGTGTCCAAGATGGTAATGGGTGCAACTGGCTCTCACGAGCAACTGAGTCTGCCCAAGCTGAGACTCATGGGAGCAATTGCTGATGGAGTGGAAGCGAACTGGGAGCAGTTCTTCCTTGATCAACTCCATCAGGCTGGATTGGACAAGCTTAAGCGAGATGAGGAGAAGAAGCACATATCCGTCAGTGCCATCTTGCCATTCGGCACGAGGATGTCCATCCTGATTGCTCATGCTTGCCATGGGTATACCTTCGATTTTGAGGACAGTCTCTCCTCAAAGAAGGTAGTGTTTTCCTCACTGAGTGATACCTATTCAGTGCTAGGGCTGACTGATCCCAATGCGAAAGCAAAGGGTCAGACCAAAAAGTGAGCTGGTAAGGCCAAGAGAGTGGCAACCAGTCTCATTGAACGGGTAGATGACCTCTTTGAGAGGAGTAAGGACGGTGAGGAGGTTGCAGCTGAAGAGGTGGAGCAGCCTGAGGCGGAAAAGGCTGAGAAGAAGAGGGTGAAAATCGTGCTGTCAGGGAAGAGCACGAAATCAGGGACTGAGTCTGATCCCAAGAAGGCCGGGTCTGAGGCTGAGGGAACAGACGATGACGTCAGGAAGGAGGGTAATCAGGGAGAGAGGCCCTTAAAGAGGCTTAGGAAGGGAATAAAAAGGTCCCCTACTAAGAAACTGCCTGAGGTGAGTGAGAGGGAGAAGTCAAGCTCTCCTGGAGCCTCTGACTTGGAGGAAGTGAGAAAATCTGTCGAGACGGCTAAGTTATTGCAGCCTGAGACAGTACCCACTCAAACACCCCCAAACACTGAAACACAAACACCCTCCAACCCTGACCCTACCTCTCAACCCACTGAAACACCCCAAACAGAGCCAAATCATCCTACTGAGTCAGCGCCATCAACTTCACACACGAATGAGCCTGACCAATCAGCCGAGCCAAATCTTCCAAACCCCACAGACTTTCCCTCATACCCCAATCCCAAGGACTGTCCCAAATCCATTTCAGCTGAAGAGGATGAATTCCTTGAAGTGGAGGAGGAGGAATTAGATGAACACATGGCTGGTGGGATTCTGGAGAACACTCTCAGGGGGAACGCCACAGAATGGGCAGGAAAGTGCTGGTCTGGGCTGTACAAGTACAATGAGCTGCTGGCGTATGTGATTGAGCTCAAGGTTTGGTTGGACTTCAAACAATCAAACATGCAGGAGCAACATCTGCTAGTAGACGCTCGTGGCTGGGAGCACTGGGAGACTGAGGAAGCCAAGATTTGCTCCTTCTTTGGACTGACTAGCTGGCTTCAACTTCTGAACTTTGACAACCTGAAGCAGTTAGTGGCTGATATGATGTCCAAGAGCAAGGCTGACATCCGGTCTGATGAAGAGAAAGATGATGAGGATGATGATGAAGCTCAGGGTGGAGACATGGAGAAGGCAGTGGAGGAGACTGCACAGGAGGTTGATGAGATGATCTCTGAGCCTCAGGCTCAGGGGGAAGGTGATAAGAACACTGGTGCCAAGGGTGGACCAGTGGCTGAGGATGTTTTGAACATCTCAGCTGCCAATGAGACATCTGTCGATGAAGGGATTCCCTGCCCTGAGACAAGAGAGGAAGATGTTGAGGCATCCAAGGAGACTCTCAGTTCCGAGGGACAAGTTCCTAAGGTTCAAGATAGCTTAGCTGAGCCTGAGGAGGCGGCTATGACTACTTCACAACTGCCTTCAGTGCACCTTGAAGAAGGGACTGATACTGCAGGGGCTGACAAGGGAAAGTAGCCAATCACTGATGAAGCCGTTGATGATGCAGATGTGATAATAACTGTGGTCGGCCGTGCTGAATTAACAAGCATAGTGGAGGTCAAGCAGGAGAAAACCACATAAAATCTAGCTGAACTTCAGGAGGAAGTAATGAGGCTACGAGCTGAAAAAGAAGAAGACTCCAAGGCCCTGACAAAACACATCAGGTGGACAAAGTCAGCCTACAACACCCTTGCCAACAGGGAGCTGATTTTGCTAAAGAGGACGATGACTGACACGGCCAAGTCAGTAAGGATGAGAGGAAACGCACCAAGAAGATGCTTAGGAACACTCTCAAGAAACTTGATGAGAGGGATGCGATCAGGGATGAGAGGTTGAATCAGGCAGTTGACAGGCTTGCAGTTCAGACTGGAGCTATTGTCACTCAGGCCATGAAGGACTCAGCGTCCAAACTGGAGCTGGAGTCAGGGAAGTAGGATCGCACCTCTCAGTCAGTGGCAGACATTTTGGCGAAGGCCACTGAGAAGTCGGCAAAGATACTAACTGAGGCCAGCAGAGTCAGCGGTGAGTCCTTGAAGGTGGAGGAAAGGATCCCCAAGGCTGAACAAAGACTCCAACTCTCTATGGAGGTCTTTGAGAAGAAAGTCAATGCTGCTATCAGTTCGGTTTCTTACGCAGGCACTGGGATTGCCACGGGAGTTGAGATGCTGAAGGAGGGCGTATTGGAAGTTCAATCTTTAGCCTCTTTTGTTATCAACAGTGGAGCTGAGTCACTCCCATCCCAGGCCAATGATGATGCCAAAAAGGGGGAAAAGAAGAAGAAAAGATCCCGCCCTGAGGCATCGGAGGCAGTCAACCAAGGTGAGAACGTTCTAGCTGACCCTGAAGCCAATCCTGAAGGGAATATACTAAGGGTGAGGAAGTCAGCTAGGTTAGCGGCAGTGGAGAAGGAAGGAGAGGATGTTGTTGCCAGGCTGAGAGCGGAGGCAACAAAGGCAAAGGCTGATGAACCTTCCAAGCAACAACCTGAGCCAGTTCAGAGATCGTCTCCCATGAGCTCAAGGAAGAATCCCATCACTTACTCAGGGGAGTTGGTGGCGGAGCTATGTGCTGAAGCATGGAGAGATCACTCTGAGAAATCTGAGGCTATGCGCAGAGCTGAAATTGCTCAGAAGGAGAAGATGCGCATCTTGGAGAAGAAGGTTGAGAAGCTGACTGATATCACTGAGTTTCAACAACGAGAGCTGGATGATGCAGTGATCAGCTTGCTAAGGAGAAAGAAGACGAAGCCTGAGCCTAGGAAGTACAGGAAGAAGCCAACAGTTAGGAAATCAACAATTCTTCAAGTCAGTAGGCCTGAATCAGGAGTAAGGGAAGCTTTTGTCGATGAGTTCGTCTCAGAGGCATTAAAGGAGTTTTGGACTGATGCAAGGGATGAATTTGTTAGATTGTGGTATGTTGTGAAGAAGTGGGGCGACACTGAGGATATCAATGCCCACTTCACTGACTACATGATGGACAATCATCCTGAGCTATTCTAGAAGATCTTGGAGGAGGCTGATGCAGCTCAAGTTCAAGTGAAGGCTCCTGAGTTCACCATTCGAACTCCTCCCTTGGTTCCTGGAACTCAAAAGCATGACACAAAGGCCATAATGATGGAAGTATTGAAGATAGCCAAAGCTGAAGGATACGTGAACCAACCTAGAAGACTTGACGAGTTGAAGGCAAGAGTTTATGCAGGATATGGACTCAAACCTAAAATGAGATTAGTCTAGGTGTTCACAGGCTTCTCTGTAATAGACTAGATTCATTGTAACCATTTCCACATCAATCAATGAAGTCTATTATTTTTGCCCACAGACAAAAACTCATTGTCTTCTTGGCTGTTATTTAAATTCTGTACTTTATCAAGAATTGTTCTAACACTGTCTTATCTTATAGATAGGTTTATCATATTTCCTCTAAGTGTTTTGAGGATCTTTTCAGTGTTTTGGCATCATGAAAAAAGGGGAAATTGTTGGGACATTGTCAGTTTTGATTAAGATCCCAAAGCCCCTGAAAAGATGTTTGCCTTAATCTGTCTTTGTCAGGCTAGTCTTGATTAGAATTAGTACTTTGTCATTTTACACTTCACAGGTACTCAGTGAGAGGAGAACTCACTGAAGACAATCAAGACTCAGAGCCTGAAGACAAAGAGCACCATCCTAAACTTTGGCAGTCCTCTAAGCTGGCTGAGTAAGTGTCAGTGATGAAGAGTATGACCCTGAGGTCATTACTAACTCAGTCCTGAAGGGAACAGGAGGTCACTGAGTTAATGGGAAGACTTGAAGTAGAGCCAAGCAATGTAAAAGGAATTTCAGCGTCAGGACAAGACCGGTGAGCCCAAGAAAAAATGAACTTAATAAGACAAGCCTGAAGCTCAGGAATAAGTTCGGACATTCTCACCAACCTGATGACGTGGACCAATCCTTGAAGGACATGCACGTACGGAACCTGGCATGAAGACTGAATTCAGACTGCATGTTCAACGGGCAAGCATTCAATGTGCATTTAATGCAAATACCAAATCCATGCAAGGACGGCTGCTGCATGAAGATATGTCCGTTTGAAGCCACTCTACATAGATGACTAGAAGGCTATCTCTCCAACGGATAGTTTTTCAAATCACCTATAAATACAGAAGACCTTGAACCCATTCAAGGTTACGGGAAATTTCCAAGCCAGAAATTACTCAAACTCTCAAGCTTTCAAAGCATTCAACCTTTAAGAGAAGCACTCGAAACCATCTAAATTTCCCAAGTGTTTCTTAGCAACCGAGAGTTATTCTGTATTCCAAGAGCTAAATAGCATTATCTTAAGCTTAGAGAGATTATCCAATCCTTAGCATAGCTTTGCCTTGTAAGGATAATCTCAACTTAGTTGGAATCCAAACAGAAACCAAAACCCTAAGCTAGGCTTGTTGGGAGTAAGTCAGTTAGTGCGTTAGTAAGTGGAGTTGTATAGATCAGTGAGGATAGCTGGTCTTGGTGCACCTTGGCACGTTAAAAACAAGAATCCCTTGAGTGGATTTCCTGTTAAGTCAGGCCATGGACGTAGGAGCTTGAGACTCTGAACCACGTTAAACTCCCTGTGTTCTTACTTCTTTGATATTGTGCATACTTGCCATATTATTCGTTCATTCATTGCATTCAAGTTTATTAGGCCTGAATCAATCAGGCTGATCTTCAAAAGAGCACTGCCCTACTAAACACTATTCAGAATTGCGTAAAACAAGTTTTTCTGAAAGCAAACTAAACAAGACTTTAAACTTTCAGGGCTCAAACATTTCCGCACTGAACTTGAACTGATAGTTAGCCGACTGACCCGCACCAAGTGTAGTCAGTAGGTGTGTTATCAGCTCCTAGTTCTTTACCACTCTGAGTAAAGGGGACTCAGTCAGCTTTAAGGTTGAAAAATTGGTATACGTGTATTCCCCCCCCCCCATACACGTATTCCTCAGTCTTGTACCGGGACCAACAAAATGAAATCTCAATATCAATCAATTACCCAAGTCAGTCATATTCCGTATAAAACAGACATATATATGAAAAAGTAACTGAAGCATTAAATGCTCTGGTGCGCGTGGGTTTAAATATGAAAAGGCGCGCTTTTAATGAAAACGGAATGCATTTAATAAAGATTTTCAGGACGAAGGACTCAGGGAGACGTTTGGAATTCACAAGAGTCAGGATAGAGCTCATACCTGTCAGGTAGACATTGTAGTTCCCTGATACCTCGCTGAGTCGAGTCTGGCCTGAGTTCCCCCTAAACCTTATACTGACTGCTCTCCCGGATCTAAAAGTCCTAACTCCACTGACAGTTCCATAAACCTTACTTCAACCAGAGGCTTAGTCAAGATGTCAGCTCTTTGCCTGTCAGTGTGAATTTTCTCAATCCTAATATCCTTCTTCTCCACATGATCTCGAATGAAGTGATGCCTAATATCCACATGCTTGCACCTTGTGTGAAGCACTGGGTTCTGAGTAATTGCTATAGCACTATTGTTGTCACAATAGATTGGAACCTCATTAGCAAATACCTGGTAGTCCCTCAACTGTTGCCTCAACCACAAAATCTAAGCACAACAACTATCTGCAGCCATATACTCAGCCTCAGTTGTGGATGTTGCAACTGAATTCTGCTTCTTACTAAACCATGAGATCAACTTACTTCCCAAAAACTGACATGTCCCTGAGGTTGATTTCCTATCAATCCTACAACCTCCATAATCTGCATCTGAATAACCTGTCAGTTCTAAGTTTTTATCTGAAGGATACCATAGTCCCATATTGACAGTCCTTTTCAAATACTTAAGTATCCTTTTAGCAGCCTCCAAATGACTTCTCTTGGGATCAGACTGATACCTAGCACATACACCAACTGCAAACGTAATGTCAGGCCTACTTGCAGTCAGGTACAGTAAGGAACCTATCAGCCCTCGATACTCAGTCTGATTTACTAAAGTCCCTTCAGTATCAGGATCCATTTTCCAATTTGTGTTCATAGGGATCCTGGCTGGATTGTTGTTCTGAACACCAGACTTATGAATCAAGTCTCTAGTATACTTGGCCTGATTGATGAAGATACCTTGATCAGTCTGCTTGACCTGCAATCCTAAAAAGAAGTTCATCTCTCCCATCATTGACATCTCAAATTTACCAGTCATCAACTTAGAGAATTTCTCACATAGCTGATGATTTGGTGATCCAAATATTATGTCATCCACATAAATCTGAACCAAGAGAATGTCATCACCTTCAGTGATCCTGAACAATGTCCTATCCACGGTTCCCTTCGTGAACCCATGGTCTGTCAGGAATTGAGAGAGGGTATCATACCAAGCTCTTGGTGCTTGCTTAAGTCCATAGAGTGCTTTCTTTAAGTGGTATACTCTATCTCCAACCTCAAACCCGGGAGGTTGCTCAACATATACCTCTTCATTTAGTACACCATTCAGGAAGGCACTCTTGACGTCCATTTGATACATCTTGAACTTCCTATATGTTGCATATGCAAGGAATAACCTGATAGCTTCCAACCTAGCCACTGGAGCAAAAGTCTCATCATAATCTATTCCTTCAGACTGATTATACCCTTTTGCAATCAGTCTTGCCTTGTTCCTTACTACAACACCATTCTCATCCTTCTTGTTCTTAAAGACCCACTTGGTACCAATAACACCTTGATGCCTAGGTCTATCAACCAGTTCCCAAACCTGATTCCTTGTGAACTGATTCAACTCCTCTTGCATGGCAATGATCCAGTTCGAGTCAGTGAGAGCTTCTTCAATGTTCTGAGGCTCTTGCTCAGAGAGAAAGCAACAGAACAATGAACTCTCACCATGAAACTGTCTGGTCCTGACTCCCTCAGTTGGATCACCAATGACTTGATCAATAGGATGATCCTCTATCCATGTTCTTTTGCCAGGAGCTGTTCCTGAAATACCTGCAATGTTAGTGTCTACAGGTTCATAAAATTCAGGAAATTGAACAGAAGGGGATGAACCTGAGTCTATACCAAAGGGATTAACAAGCTCAATGTCAGGGACATTGGTTCCTCCTTGATGAGGTGACCAGGAACCGTCTCAGCTGCAACCACATCTTCATAGATGGTGCTTACCTCAGGTTGAGCCTGTTCCTCAGTCTGAGGCTCAACAATCCCTGATGTGCTGGGCTTAGGAGTGGCACTTGGTTCATCATCCTGATCATCATCATCATCCCATCTTGGAATTGGCACATTTTTTACCTTTGGATCAGGTTGATTTTTTAAGCTCAGTCTTGTCACTTTCCTTGTGACCTCCTCAGTGTCAGGATTCAACATTTTTATCCTAGACTCATTAGCAGATTCATCAAACACAACATGTGGTGATTCTTCCACAACAAGGGTCCTACAATTGTAAACCCTGAATGCTTTACTAACTTCAGAATATCCTAAGAATATTCCTTCATCATATTTTCTATTAAATGCTTTCAATTGGGTCTTCCCATTTTTGAGGATGAAGCACTTACAGCCAAATATATGAAAGTAAGAAATACGAGGTCTCCTCTTATTCCATGTCTCATATGGGGTCTGTGCATGTTGTTTGTTCAGTATGGATCTGTTCTGAGTGTAGCATGCAGTGTTGATTGCCTCAGCCCAGAATTTCTTGGGCAATCCTGACTCAGCCAGCATGGTCCTGGCAGCTTCTTTCAGTTTCCTGTTCCTTCTTTCAGCGACATCATTCTGTTGTGGGGTTCTAGCTGCAGAAGTCTCATGAGTTATACCAAGTTCATTACAAAAGTCAGAAATATATGAATTTATAAATTCAGTGCCCTTGTCAGATCTGATCTTCGTGATGGACTGATTCTTCTCATTGCTGAGTCTCCTGAGCAACTCTGGAAGCTTCACCCGTGTTTCATTCTTATTCAACAAGAAAATTACCCAAGTATATCTAGAATAATCATCAATAATCACAAGGGTATATTTCCTACCGTTCATACTCACAGGTGTTATGGGACCAAATAAATCCATGTGCAGGACCTGAAGTATCCTGTCAGTGGAATGAGAAGCTTTCTCTTTAAATGATGCTCTGACCTGCTTCCCTTCCTGACAAGCTTTGCACACATGATCTTTGCTAAAAACTTCATTAGGTAGACCTTCAACAGGTGACTGTCTAGAAATTTTGTTAAGAATCTTGAAGTTCAGGTGGCTTAATCTTTTATGCTATAGCCAACTGAGCTCTAGAGAGCTTTTAGCAACAAAACAAGTATTAGGAATAGTGATGCTCCAATCAGCGAGATAAACGTTACCTTTCCTGATACCTGATAGAAGCACTTGTGTTGATTTGTCCTCGACTGAACATATATTCGATGAGAACTCAACACTGAAACCTTTGTAACATAATTGGCTTACTGACAACAGGTTATGCTTCAGTCCTTCCACAAAGGACACATTTTCCACTCTGACTGTACCTATTATCAAGACACCAAAACCTTTAGTAACACCTTTTGAGTTATCACCAAAGGTTAAGTGGACCATCTTTAGCCTGAAACTCTTGGAGAAGACTCTTCATTCCAGTCATATGCCTTGAGCATCCACTGTCTAGGTACCAAATAGCTTTTTTTGAGTCTCCTCTCCTTTTGTTGTGATCTACAGCCGCCTGCAAACAAATCAGGCTTTAGGTACCCATTGGGTGTTGGGTCCTATCGTGTCAGTTGTACCCTTCGGGATCCAGACTTGCTTAACTACCCTGATTGCCTCAGAGTGGTAAATCTGTCTCCCTGAAACATCAACATACACAACTTTCTTCTTCTTTGCCTGAGAAGAAGATGGTGTATGAGTGCTAGACCTAGGCTTCACAGGTGTCTGAGTGGGTGCCTTTTGGGCTGGCTTCCTGTTCTTCCTAGGTCTGGTGCAGCAGGTCTTGGGCCTTGTTCTTGATAAGGGCCCTGTGTTCTATTCCCCCTAGGCAAGTGAGAGAATGGAAAACAGTTAAAGGCCTCAGGATGCCAAAACCATGGGGGTTTCATCATATTTGGCCTTCCCTGTTGGTATTGCCAAGCATGATGGTACCCTCGCTGACCAGTCTGAGGACTCTTAGCCTGAGTCTTCCTCTGCTTTCGCTGAGGCTTTCTCTGGCCTGAGCTCTCAGGGACCTCCTTTGGTTGTTTTGCCTTTCCCTTGGGTTTTGGCTTAGCAACCTTGGGGCCAACCCTGACTGTGTCAACAGTTTCCTTGCCCTTATCAGTTTGACGGGCCTGAAGTACAACCTTAGGTGCACTTTGGCCTGCCTGAACAAATACCCTCTCAGTGTTGCTCCCTGAAGCAACATGAGACTGACCTTGTGAGGATTTCTTAGGAACATATCCAAGTCCCTTTTTCTCGTTCCCAAGCATCTGGCTGCTATTTATTGCCTCTCTAGCCACTGAGAATTTATTCATTGCTGCAACCTTTTGCTTGAGTGATTCCTCACTCTTTTTCAGGAGTTCATGTTTGGCAAAGAGGTCATCAAACTTACTTTTGAATGCTTTTAGTTCTTCCTTTCTGACCAACTCTTCCTCAGCCAATTCCTTCATAATCTTCTCTCTTGGGAGACGCTCAGCATTGATTAAATCAATCTCCTGAGTTAGTCTCACAATCTGAGTTGATTCCTTAAGATCAGACTGAGTGAGCTGATCATTTAGGTTCTGGACCTCAGTACTCAATTTCTTGTTCTCCTCTACCAAAAAGACATTAGTTTCCTGTAATCTGGAAAAATCAACCATCAATTGATCCAGGCAGATCTGAAGGTTCATTTCTCTGACTGACTCTGAGCTAAGCTCAGGATTTTGACCAGTGTAGGAACGATGTTACCTCAGGTTCCTCCCTTGCCATCAGGCAGACATCATTGTACTCATCATCAGAAAAGAGTTCAGACGACCTCTCCTCAGGACCATCAGAGTCAGTTGCGTCCTCAGCAAGCATGGCTCTCCAGTCAGCAAGTCTCCGGTCTCTCTTGGCCCTCCTGTCCTCTCTTTCCATTGCACTCAGCTTCGGACAATCATACTGATAGTGCCCGCTCTTGTTACAGTTGTAACATGTTGGTTTCTCATCTCCTATTTCTCTCCTTGGTTCAGGGATCCTCCTTGAGTCAGGTTCCCTCTGTCTTGATGAGCTTTCAGTCTTCCCCGAGTGCTTGTCATCATGAGTACGTCTCTGTTCATCTCTGTGATTGGGCTTTGGATCTGAATATCTTCTTTCATCGCCACGATCTCTCCTCTGGTCAGTGTTTCTCCTTTCCTCATACCTCCTTGAGCTTTGGTGGGTTCCTTCAGGTTTCCTGTCACGTGAGTCCTGATAAAATTTCTTATAACGACCAAACCTAGAATTAAGCTTATCAAAGCGTTTGGCCATCAGGCTGTACTCCTCAGCAAGCTCTTCCTTGCTCATCTCCATCAGTGACTTTGATGAAGACTCAACAGGTTCAGACCTGGCCTTGAAAGCCACACTCTTCTCAGGAGTTTTCTCATTTTCTTCCTCTTCTGGCTAAACTTTTTTCTTTCTTTTGTTAAGATCAAATTCCAGTGCCTTAAGCTCTGAAAAAGTAAAGCAGAAGTTATGTTACTCATATCCTGAGTGTTCTTAAGCATAATTACACTATTATCCCATCTCTCAGGAAGGGCATTCAGGATCTTTGAAGCAACATCTCTCTTTGGGACATCTTTTTCCAGCATCACCAGCTCATTCATCAACTTGATGAACCTTGACTCCATCTGATCGATTGTTTCATCAGGCAGCATCTCGAACGCTTTGAATTTCTGAATGGCAATGTTTCTCTTGTTCTCCTTTATCTTTTCTGACCCCTCGCACATCCTGATCAGCTCATCCCAAACCTCCTTTATCGTCTTTAAGTTCATCAACCTCGCTGACTCCTCGAAAGCCACCGTATGCAAGATGATATTTCTGGCCACATTATCCAGTCCCATCATCTTGATCTCGTCAGTGGTCATATCCTTTCTCTCCTTAGGAATGGGTATGCCAATCTCAAGCTCGTCATAACCCCTCCCTCTGACATTAGGGATGGTGATCTTGATTGTTCCTTCCCTGAGAACACGCGGCATCTGGTCATGGATGGCATCAAGATGTGCTTCTAATCTGAACTTCCAATAGACAAAGTTAGATACAGAGAATTCAGGTAACGAAGCTTCAAGTCTCCTCGAAGTCATGATGATGCAAGTTTTATGAAAAGCAAACTCAGATCTGTTCAGTGACCACCAACAGTTTCTTCTCTGAAACTATTAGTATTCAAAGTCAGTGTTCTTTTGAACCACTGCTCTAATACCACTTGTTGGTCCCGGTACAAGACTGATGAATACGTGTATGGGGGGGAATACATGTATACCAAAATTTCAACTTAAAAACCTTGCTGAGTCCCCTTTACTCAGAGTGATAGAGAACTAGGAACTGATAACACACCTACTGACTACACTTAGTGCGGGTCAGTTGGCTAACTATCAATTTAAGTTCAGTGCGGAAATGTGTGAGCCCTGATGTTTAAAGTCTTGTTTAGTTTGCTTTCTGAAACCTTGATTACTTTACTCAGAATGGTGATTAGTAGGGCAGTGCTCTTTTTGAGGATCAAGCTGATTGATTCAAGCCTGATAAAACCAAATACTTATGAATGATCAAGTAATATAACAAGTAAGCACAATATCAAAGCGGTAAGAACACTGGGAGTTTAACGTGGTTCAGAGACTCAAGCTCCTACGTCCACGGCCTGATTTAACAGGAAATTCACTCAAGGGATTCTTGTTTTTAACGTGTTAAGGTGCACCAAGATCAGCTATCTCACTGACCTATACAAACTCCTTACTAACTCACTAACAACTTACTTCCAACAAACCTAACTTAGGATTTTGGTTTCAGTTTGGATTCCAACTAAGTTGAGACTATCCTTACAAGGCAAAGTTATGCTAAGGATTGGATAATATCTCTAAGTTTAATATAATGCTATTATCCTCTTTGGAATACAGAATAACGCTCAATAGCTAAGAAACACTTGGGAAATTTAGATGGTTTCGAGTGCTTCTTTTAAAGACTGAATGCTTTGAGTGCTTGAGAGTTTAGGCAATTTCTGGCTTGGAAATTTCCCGTAACCTTGAATGGGTTCAAGGCCTTCTGTATTTATAGGTGATTTGAAAAACTATCCGTTGGAGAGATAGCCTTCTAGTCAACTATGTAGAGTGGCTCAAATGGACATATCTTCATGCAGCAGCCGTCCTTGCATGGAATTAGGTAGTTGCATTAAATGCACATTAAATACTTGCCCGTTGAGTATGCAGTCTGTTGGTCCCACTAGATAGATTAACTGCGGAAGCTTTAAAGGAAATGTCTTTTACCTAGATCTTTTATAAGAGCACAATAATTGAATTAAGACAGAATTGAAGAAAGCAGTAAATGGACCAGATTTATAGTGGTTCAGATTTCAATATCCTACGTCCACTCTCCCTTTGATCAAAAGGGGTCTCACTAACCAACCAACAATCCACTTACGTACTGGAATTGTGAAGTACTAGTTCCTTCTTACAAACTCTTTAGATCTAGCTTAGATCTAAAGTCTACAACTTTCAACCTTTTCTTAGAGATGAACAGGTTGAGATCCAACTACTCCTTTAAGAGTATATATGAAAATATGAGAGCAATAAGAGTGCTAAGAGTGATAAAACAAAGGCTTGGAATATGACTTCTTGCGCGTGAGAATCTAGAGCCTTTCTTTGAATCTGCACTCTTGTATTTATAGAGGTGATTAGGGTTTAGCCATTGGATAGCTAATCTAATCAGATCCTCTATTTAGGGAAGCTTCCAATCAATCAATTCCCTAATTGATTGATTGGGTTGGTGGAATCCTTGGATTGATTGACTTCAAAACTTTCCAATCATGATCTTGTTAACTTGATTTAAATCACCAACGGTCAAGTACTTCCAATGCCTAACTCTGATTCTCTCCAGAGAAGGCAGGACCAGACACCAGGCAACCTCAGTGTCTTCTGGTCCAGAGTTGGTTAAGGAACAGATTACTCAGAAGAATCAGGAGATGATTCTGAGCATCTTTTGTTTCACCAGACTCGTCTGGTCCGGACTCGTCTGGTTTGGGGAAGGTTCTCTGCCTCTGGTCAGCCTCATCTGGTGAAGTCTTCTGGTGGAGTCCTCTGGTGAAGTCCTCTGGTGAAGTCCTCTGGAGGGTCTTCTGGTAGGTCTTCTGGTGACTCTTCTGGTGAAGTCTTCTAGTCTGGCAGTTCCCCTAGACTAAGTCCTAATCTAGTTCCTCATCTGGCTAACAGGTCCAGATGGTCTTATTGCATCTTCTAGTTTGTTTTAACTCATCAAAACTAACAACTTTTATCCTAACAATTTCCCCCTTTTTGATGTAGTTAAAACTTAACCAGAACTGATCAAAAACAAAAACACTTAAGCATAAAAATAATAAAAGGATAAGACCTTAGAATAGATCTTATCAGGCAAACAAGAAGACAACAAGGAGTTGTCTTTAAGACAGAGAAGATGTGATATTTCATTAATAATAGAGACAAAGAGGATTATAGATTACAATGCAATTCTGGTCCTATTCTAAGCATATCTTCTGTTCTCTTTAGGCACCAGGAACCATTCGAAGAATCTGTCTTGAATGGCCTTCAACTCAGCAGAATATGTTGAAGTGAAGTTTGCCAATACCTTGGTCTTGTACAGCTTCTTCAGTTCTGCCCAATCCACCTGGTCCCCTATCATGGGAGTGTTGAGATAATGGAATTCAGGGGCAGTGACTTCCAGGTTGAATTTAATGGTTGAGTCCATCAGCTGCTTGTAGAGCCCTGCATCGTATGCCTTCATCCAAGAGTGGAAAGTCCTGTTGATGAGTGCATCATCCTCTGGTGGAGGCCTTTGGATGTAGTGCTGGATGAACCACAAAGTCTTTGCCTCTCTCCATCTTTCAATCAAGGGCACAGGAACAGTAGAGTCAAAGGACCCTTCTGTCCTTAGAGGCAATATCTCCATCACTTCCACATGAGCCTTCCTTCTTTGGCTGGATCCACTGGCACCAGAAGAGATGCCAGCTTCTCTGGTCTTCTTGTTCTGCCTCCTAACATATCGGAGCCTCTGCTCTTCATCTATGTTCTTCCTAATCCTGGCTTGCCTCACTTCAGGCGTCTCTTCCTTGAATCTCTTCTCTGCCTCTTCAACGACAGATTCAAGGAAGCTCATCTTGACTTTCCTAATCTTTCTCTTGGCAGGTCCAGAAACGGAAATAGGATCCTGCTCTGTATCAGTGGACTCTTCCTCTGCCGTCAACTGCTTAGCCATTGTAAGAGATTTCAACTCTTCCTTCTTCTTCTTCTGCAGCTCCGCCTGGGCCAAAGTGTTCTCCAGCAGGTCCAGACGAGCTCCATAGCTAAACAGAGTCTCCAGGGTGGTCTTCGCCAGATCAGTTCTGGCCTGCTCTTCCCCCTTTTTAACTTCATCAAACAGGGGCTGCACTACCTACCTTATGAGATCAGGCAAGGCAGTGAAGGAGGAAGAGTGAAGATCACGGAGTTGCCTGACTTCTTCCAGGTAGGCCTTGGATTCTGCAACCAACTTTTCTTGCTTCTGGAGCATCTCCTGGAGGGAATCCTTGAGCTTTGCAGTCTGCAGTACTTGTGAGGCCATCTCCACCTTCAGCACTGAAACAGGTCTCACCTGGTCCAGAACATATTGCTGAATCTGCCTCTGGCTTTCGTGCACATCCATCTTCAAGTATAGGCAGTCAGACTTGAAAGCTGCTTTGGCAGAGACAAATACATCCTTAATCTGCTTCAAGAATTTTCTCCTCTCATCCTTAATCTGGTGCTCAACCAAAGTAGGAGCCAGGTGCTGCATAGCCTTAGAGAATCTGCCAATAAGCAAGATCTGCTCATTGAAGAAGGCCTTCATCTTTTGGAGCACGGCAGGAGTCACATCAAAGTCCTCCTCATCAGAGTAGAGCTTTGGAGGAAAGGAGAAGTGGTGGCCAAACTTGTAAGAGGGGCCCTCTGGGGAGATCATCACTCCCTGCTGGATCAACAAGGTGCGAATCACCACCTTGGCTGCCTCTGGAGTCTCAAGCTCCGCAGGATTCTATAGATTCAGCTTCTTCTTTAAATCAATCTCCCAGGCAGTGAAATTAGGAGGACCCATCTCTTCAAGCAGCAGCATCAGGTCCTCCACATCCTCAAGTCTGGCCTTGCTCCAGACCTTGGCGTCAGTTAGATCCGCCAGAAGTGGTAAGTGCTCAAGAAGGATAGGGAAGTGCTCTCTTAGCCAGAGCTGAGCACTTACACTCATGCTCTGCCTAATGGGTCCCATATCATCAGATGAGAATGAAAAAGGTTTGGGCCCAGAGGCGGAGGAGGATGAGGTTAAGCCAGCAGGCTCAAGTGAAGCATCCTCATCTTCACTATCATTGCTAGATGGGCAGGTGGGAGAAGAGGGATGGGCAGGGAAACCCATTGCCATAGAGGAGGGTGGAATCTGGTCAGTGTGAGATTGGGGAAGGGTAGGAATTTTTGAGGTGGAGGGAGAGGGTAAAGGTTGTTCTGCACCAGAAGAAGATGGAACTTCTGGTACAGGGGCTGGGGGAGAAGGATTTGTGGGGAGAGGGATTTGTGAGGTGGGGGGAGAGTATAGGGGTGTATCAAGTAAGGTTTGCCCTGGTGAAGAGATGGGGGCACCATAAAGAGCTTTCTTAAGCTTAAACACTTTGTCACCTTGTTCAAAACCAGGAGGTTGTTCCACATACACTTCCTCAATGAGTATCCCATTAAGAAAGGCGGATTTCACATCCATCTGGTATACTTTGAACTTCATGTGAGCAGCATATGCTAAGAACAATCTAATGGCTTCTAGTCTGGCAACAGGAGCAAATGTCTCATCATAGTCTATCCCTTTAGACTGAGAATAGCCCTGAGCCACTAGCCTTGCATTGTTCCTTGTAATGACATCATTCTCATCTTTCTTATTCTTGAAAACCCATTTAGTGCCTATCACCTTTTGATGTCTTGGTCTGTCTACCAGCTACCAAACATCCTGTCTGGTGAATTGATTCAACTCCTCTTGCATAGCAACAATCTAATTTGGATCTTTCAGTGCCTCCTTGATGTTCTTGGGCTCAATCAAAGACACATAGCAACTAAATAAGGCAACTAAGTTAAGAGTTCTTCTAGTCTGGACACCCTTAGTTGGATCTCCAATTATTAGGTCATTGGGGTGATCAACCAGGGTCCTCCTTTCTGTGGCCTTGCCTGATTGACCATCTACTGCAGTACAATGGTGATTATCACCAACTGCAGGAGAGCTTCCCCCTACAGGAGTTCCAACCTCTTCTGGTTCTGCTCCTTGTGAAGACTTCTTCTTCAGAGAACCAGGAGATGGGTCATCATCTGAATCTGAATCAAGAATAGGTGGATTGACCTTAATTACTCTGGGCGTAGTCTGATTCAGTGTCTCTTCAGAAGACTTTAAGTCCACCTTGCACTCAAAAGCAGATTCATCAAAAACAACATGAGGTGTTTCCTCCACACAAAGTGAATTCTTATTAAAAACTCTAAATGCTTTACTAGTGTTGGGATATCCCAAAAATATTCCATCTGCTACTTTAGCATCAAAATTTTTTAATTTTGATTTCCCATTGTCATGGATGAAACACTTGCAACCAAAAATGTGAAAATATGACACAGATGGGGTTTTACCTTTCCATACCTAATATGGAGTCTTACTATGTCTCTGGGTAATTAGGCATCTGTTCTGAGTATAACAGGCTGTGTTGATAGCTTCTGCCCAAAACCTATGTGGTGTGTTGTACTCTTCTAGAAGAGTCCTTGCAGCTTCCTTTAGGGTTCTATTCCTCCTTTCTGCTACTCCATTTTGTTGGGGTGTTCTGGCAGCAGATGTCTCATGAAAAATTCCATGTTTCTTGCAATACTCTGCAATGTGTGAATTCAAAAACTCTGTCTCTTTGTCACTTCTGATCCTGACTATGCTCTGGTTCTGCTCATTCTGAATCTGCTTGAAGAATTCTGGCAGCTTAGTGATAGTTTCATTTTTCTTAAATAAGAACACTACCCAAGTATATCTTGAAAAGTAAGAGGAGAAACAGGTCCAAACAGGTCCATGTGAAGTAGTTGAAGTACTCTGGTTGTGGTTGTGCTCTGGACATCCTTAAAGGAGGTCTTGGGTTGTTTACCCTTCTGGCATGAACCACAAATATGATCCTTCTTAAACACTTCATTAGGAAGACCTCGAATAAGACCTTTTCTGGCAATCTTATTCAGTGTTTTGAAGTTAATGTGGCTCAATCTCTTGTGCCATAACCAGCTATCTTCTGCAGATCCTTTAGCAACCAGGCAAGCATTTCTTGGGCAACTGCTAAAATCTGCAAGATAAATGTTACCCTTCCTCAAGCCTATAAGCAAAATATCATTATAATCAGAAGAAAAGTGTTGGGATATAGATTAGATGATTTGAATATGTTAAAATAAGAACTGATAACTAGTCTTGGACTATAATAGGTCTTAGGCTAAGGGTGAAGGGAATTAGACAAGACAAGAGGAGTTCCAGACAAGAGGAGTTTCAGACAAGAGAAGTCCCAGACAAGAGGAGTCCCGGACAAGAGGAGTTCCGAACAAGAGCAGTCCCAGACAAGAGGAGTCCCAGACAAGAGAAGTCCCAGACAAGAGGAGTCCCAGATAAGAGGAGTCCCAAACAAGAGGAGTCCCAGACAAGAGAAGTCCCAGACAAGAGCAGTCCCAGGCAAGAGGAGTCCCTCACAAGAGAAGTCCCAGACAAGATGAGACTTGAACAAGAAGAGTCTTGGACAAGATGAGTCTTGGACAAGAGGAATCTTGGACAAGATGAGACTTGGACAAGATGAGTCTTGGACAAGAGGAGTCTTGGACAAGATGAGTCTTTGACAAGAGGAGTTTTGGACAAGAGGAGTCTTAGATAAGATGAGACTTGGACAAGAGGAGCCTTGGACAAGAGGAGTCTTGGACAAGATGAGGTTGGGACAAGATGAGGTCGGGACAAGATGAGGTAGAGGACCAGATGAGGTAGAGGACCAGAGGACCAGATGAGGTAGAGGACTAGAGGACAAGATGAGTAGAGGACCAGATGGGGTAGAGGACCAGATGAGGTAGATGACCAGATGAGGTAGAGGACCAGATGAGGTAGAAGACCAGATGAGGTAGAGGACCTGATGAGATAGACAAGAAGAGGTGTACCAGACTACCACTCTACCAGACTACTCTACCAGATGAGCTCTACCAGACTACTCTACCAGATGAGCTCTACTAGATGAGCTCTTCCAGATGAGCTCTACCAGATGAGCTCTACCAGATTACTCTACCAATAAGATCTTGTGATCCAAAGATAAGAAGAATCAAGAAAGGGAAGTCAACTGATATCAAGGAAGATTGGTTGTAGATCAAAGAAAAATCAATCAAAGAAGTAGTCAATCAATCAATCATATAATCAATCAAGCTGATTGATTATATTCCTTTATTTGTAGATGTTTGAATCTCTAGCTTCCAACGGCTAGTTATTTGACACCTATAAATAGGAGTGCATGGTGATAAAGTTCAACACAAGAAAGACGGGCAAGAGAGCATAAAACTTAGAGTAATACACGAACACACCATACACTCACCTTGTTCATACAAGTATTATATCTACTCTTTTAGGAGTTCTAGTTGGAATATTACTCAACCTATTCACTACATTGAAAGGTTGTTGTAAGTTGTACGAAGGAGCTGGTACTTCCCAATTCCAGCGAGTAAGTAAGTTGGTTGGAGAGAAAGTCCCCTTTGGAGAAAGGGAGAGTGGACGTAGGACAAGTTGGTCCGAACCACTATAAATCCCTGTGTTATTTACTTTACTGTACTTTTAGATTTCTGCACTTTAATTTTAGCACTCTCTTTAAGAGGTTTTCTTAAAAATAAACTTAAAACGCTTTCCGCTGGATAACCTTTTTGGGACCAACAAGTATTATCAGAGCAGTGTGTCCTACAGACCACTGTTTTGAAATTATTTTGGTAGTCACTAGGGCAGATCCATTTTTTTGAAAACTCAAATATTTGTTGTGCTAATAATTTCTTGCAGAAATAGGTTCGAAGAAAAGTAATAAAGATACACTAGGATTTACTCCAAAAGAAGCTTAGCAGATGAGGAAGAAGAGGTATCCACTTCTGGTTCATCATCTAATTTTGGACCAGATGAAGAGATATGTCTAGTGACAGATGAGGTATGTAATCGAACTTCCTCTTCTTTTTCATCTTCTTCTTTCTATGGACAATCAGAGGAGTCTGATATGCAGAAGATGCTATTAGATCTCCAAACTTCTATACAACTTTGTCAAAAGTTGGAAGATGAGAACTCAAAGCTGAAAGCAGAAAATCAGAAGCTTTCACAATGTCTAGGTAACTCAGCTGATCTACCAGCTGAACAAAATCATACACTAGTCGAAGAGTCTTCTGACTTGACAACCAGGTGTATTGAACAAGTTAAGCTGATAGAAAGGTTGGTTGTTGAAAATGTTGAGAAAGACAATGAATATAATCTGCTCAAATCTAAGTTTTATGAACTCTTCCACCAAAATAAAATTGTAAGAGAAAGTGAGGACAAGCTCAAGATGAGATTGGAGCAGCTGACTACAGCAAACAATGTTGTGTCACACATAGCTGCCTCATCTCAAAGAGAGCATGATAAGACAGGCCTTGGTTATACCAAACCTGAATCCTCACATGTTCAGAAAGAAGAACAACCTAGTAATTTTATTGATAAGGGTAAGAGGCGAGCTGACCAGGCAACTCAGTCTAATGGGCAGATGAGTTCTAAAACTCAAAAACCCAAAAGGCAGAGGAGGAATCTTAAAAGACCTCAGCCAGGCCAGCAGAGTAGAAGACAATCTGGATCTTCTCAAAAGAGGCAGAACCAGATGACTCCTACTCACCTGCAGAAGACTTTCAAGTCATCTGCCAGACCAACTGGAACCTTTGATGGTTCTAGTAAGACTTATCCTTATCAAAAGAATTTCAAGTCTGTTGCTTTAAGACAAGTTACTTCTTCTACTGGACAAGCTCATAAGAGAAGAAGAGCCTCTAGAAGAAATAATCATGTCAAATGTTCTTTTATTGAGTGTGTTTTTGTGGATATGTATGGAAGAAAGATAAGATCACCTGATCCAAAAAGGGATGATCTATTCTTGTGGCTTCCTAAAAATTGTGCTAACCCCCCTGGACACAGAAGGGTACCAAAAATTTGATTGCCTGCAGATACACAAGAAGACCAGCTGATGTTTTGCCCCAATATCAGCTGAGCATACTTTGAGGGGGAAGATCAGTTGACCCAGCCTGCTAGAATCTCTATTTGTTATTTCAATTTTTTTCTTGTCTTGTTTTATTTAAGTTCTTTCAGTTTTAACATCATCAAAAAGGGGGAAATTGTTGGGATATAGATTAGATGTTTTGAAGATGTTAAAATAAGAACTGATAACTACTATAGGACTATAATAGGTCTTAGGCTAAGGGGGAAGGGAATTAGACAAGACAAGAGGAGTTCCAGACAACAGGAGTTTCAGACTAGAGAAGTCCCAGACAAGAGGAGTCCCGGACAAGAGGAGTTCCAAACAAGAGCAGTCCCAGACAAGAGAAGTCCCAGACAAGAGGAGTCCCAGATAAGAGGAGTCCCAGACAAGAGGAGTCCCTGACAAGAGAAGTCCCAGACAAGATGAGACTTGAACAAGAAGAGTCTTGGACAAGATGAGTCTTGGACAAGAGAAGTCTTGGACAAGAGGAGTCTTGGACAAGAGGAGTCTTGGACAAGATGAGCCTTAGACAAGATGAGCCTTGGACAAGATGAGTCTTTGACAAGAGGAGTCCTGGATAAGATGTGTTGGGACATTGTCAGTTTTGATTAAGATCCCAAAGCCCCTGAAAAGATGTTCGCCTCAATATGTCTGTGTCAGGCTAGTCTTGGTTAGGATTAGTGCTTAGTCTTTTTACACTTCACAGGTACTCAGTAAGAGGAGAACTCACTGGATACAATCAAGACTCAGAGCCTGAAGACGAAGAGCACCATCCTGAACTTATGGCAGTCTTCTAAGCTGGCTGAGTAAGTGTCAGTGATGAAGAGTATGACCCTGAGGTCATTACTAACTCAGTCCTGAAGGGAACAGGTTGTCACTGAGTTAATGGGAAGACTTGGAGTAGAGCCAAGCAATGCAAAAGGAATTTCAGCGTCAGGACAAGACCGGTGAGCTCAAGACAAAATGAACTTAATAAGACAAGCCTGAAGCCCAGGAATAAGTTCTGACATTCTCACCAACCTGATGATGTGGACCAATCCGAGGAGGACACGCACGTACGGAACCTGACATGAAGACTGAATTCATACTGCATATTCAACGGGCAAGCATTTAATGTGCATTTAATGCAAATACCAAATCCATGCTAGGGCGGCTGCTGCATGGTGATATGTCCGTTTGAAGCCCCTCTACATAGATGACTAGAAGGCTATCTCTCCAACGGATAGTTATTCAAACCACCTATAAATACAGAAGGCCTTGAACCCATTCAAGGTTACGGGAAATTTCCAAGCCAGAAATTACTCAAACTCTCAAGCATTCAAAGCATTCAGCCTTTAAAAGAAGCACTCGAAAACATTCAAATTTCCCAAGTGTTTCTTAGCAACCGAGAGTTATTCTGTATTCCAAGAGCTAAATAGAATTATCTGAAGCTTAGAGAGATTATCCAATCCATAGCTTAGCTCTGTCTTGTAAGGATAATCTCATCCTAGTTGGAATCTAAACTGAAACCAAAACCCTAAGATAGGCTTGTTGGGAGTAAGTCAGTTAGTGTGTTAGTAAGAGGAGTTTGTATAGATCAGTGAGGTAACTGATCTTGGTGCACCTTGGCACGTTAAAAATAAGAATCCCTTGAGTGGATTTCCTGTTAAGTCAGGCTGTGGACGTAGGAGCTTGAGACTCTGAACCACGTTAAACTCCTTGTGTTCTTACTGCTTTGATATTGTGCATTCGTGCCATATTACTCGTTCATTCATTGCATTCAAGTTTATCAGGTCTGAATCAATCAGCCTGATCTTCAAAAGAACACTGCCCTACTAAACACCTTTCAGATTTGAGTAAAACAAGTTTTCAGAAAGCAAACTAAACAAGACTTTAAACTATCAGGGCTCAAACATTTCCGCACTGAACTTGAACTGATAGTTAGCCAACTGACCCGCACCAAGTGTAGTCAGTAGGTGTATTACCAGCTCCTAGTTCTTTACCACTCTGAGTGAAGGGGACTCAGTCAGTTTTAAGTTTGAAAATTGGTATACGTGTATTTCCCCCCCCCCCCATACACGTATTCCTCAGTCTTGTACCGGGACCAACAAGTGGTATCACACTCTCAGCTCGTAGGTGTTGGTTTTCTTACAATGATACAACAACACAACGACTCAACACAACACCCTCTAACAACAAGCTATGAGCTTGTATTTATAATGGGGATTCAAATGTATCCGTTGGAGGGAAGATACATTTGAATCCAACATTAAATAGTTTCAACCACTTTTCTTGGAATGCGGCCTTTGTCAGTGTCAGAGTTGCTGCCTCGTGCTGATTGGTCCACGTGGCCAGAATTCACGGATCTTTGACTCAGTGGGTTGACCAAGACCCACTGACTTTAGGTAGCTTCCTCCTTCACTGACATGATGATCTTCAGTTGGACTGACTCGTCCTCAATGTAGTTGTCCTTCAGGGACTGTTTGAAGATCACTCCAAGAAGTTTGTCATAAGGCTGGATGACAAACTTCCCTGACCACAGTAGCCTGACTCCTTCAGGCCTACTTGGTGCAGCACTGATCCTCCTGATCAGGCTCTTCACTGAGTGGTCCATCAGACTTGGCTTAGATCAGCCTGACTTGCACTCAGTGGGACATCCTTCAGGCTTTTCCATTGGTTCAGGTTGATGGCATGTCTTCAGTCAGCTCTTCTGGTTGTCATCTTGATCTTCAGGCTGTGTTGAGAAGATCCCCCTCGCTGAGTTCCCCCTCAACTGAGCAACCTATTCTAGGAGCTAACCTAGCCTGACCTGAAATAAAAGATACTATCCTGACTGCTTTCAAAACTATTACATGTTGTTTTGGAAAATCATCAAAACTAAACATATCCCAACAAGATGAGTCTTGGAAAAGAGGAGTCTTGGACAAGAGAAGTCTTGGATAAGATGAGACTTGGACAAGAGGAGTCTTGGACAAGAGGAGCCTTAGACAAGAGGAGTCTTGGACAAGATGAGGTTGGGACAAGATGAGGTCGGGACAAGATGAGGTAGAGGACCAGAGGAGGTAGAGGACCAGAGGACCAGATGAGGTAGAGGACAAGATGAGTAGAGGACCAGATGGGGTAGAGGACCAAATGAGGTAGAGGACCAGATGAGGTAGAGGACCTGATGAGATAGACAAGAAGAGGTGTACCAGACTACTACTCTACCAGATGAGCTCTACCAGACTACTCTACCAGATGAGCTCTACTAGATGAGCTCTTTCAGATGAGCTCTACCAGATGAGCTCTACCAGATTACTCTACCAATAAGATCTTGTGATCCAAAGATAAGAAGAATCAAGAAAGGGAAGTCAACTGATATCAAGGAAGATTGGTTGTAGATCAAAGAAGAATCAATCAAAGAAGTAGTCAACCAATCAATCATATAATCAATCAAGATGATTGATTATATTCCTTTATTTGTAGATGTTTGAATCTCTAGCTTACAACGGCTAGTTATTTGACACCTATAAATAGGAGTGCATGGTGATAAAGTTCAACACAAGAAAGACGGGCAAGAGAGCATAAAACTTAGAGTAATACACGAACACACCATACACTCCCCTTGTTCATACAAGTATTATATCTACTCTTTTAGGAGCTCTAGTTGGAATATTACTCAACCTATTCACTACATTGAAAGGTTGTTGTAAGTTGTACGAAGGAGCTGGTACTTCCCAATTCCAGCGAGTAAGTAAGTTGGTTGGAGAGAAAGTCCCCTTTGGAGAAAGGGAGAGTGGACGTAGGACAAGTTGGTCAACTGATATCAAGGAAGATTGGTTGTAGATCAAAGAAAAATCAATCAAAGAAGTAGTCAATCAATCAATCATATAATCAATCAAGCTGATTGATTATATTCCTTTATTTGTAGATGTTTGAATCTCTAGCTTCCAACGGCTAGTTATTTGACACCTATAAATAGGAGTGCATGGTGATAAAGTTCAACACAAGAAAGACGGGCAAGAGAGCATAAAACTTAGAGTAATACACGAACACACCATACACTCACCTTGTTCATACAAGTATTATATCTACTCTTTTAGGAGTTCTAGTTGGAATATTACTCAACCTATTCACTACATTGAAAGGTTGTTGTAAGTTGTACGAAGGAGCTGGTACTTTCCAATTCCAGTGAGTAAGTAAGTTGGTTGGTGAGTGAGACCCCTTTGGTGAAAGGGAGAGTGGACGTAGGATCGTTATATCCGAACCACTATAAAAATTATCGTGTCTCTTTTATTTACAATTTTTATTTATAATTTCTGCATAATTAATTTTAGCACTGTAAAAGGGATTTTTCTTAAAATTAAGAATAAAACGCTTTCCGCAAATAATATTTTTGGGACCAACAAAAAGACAGTGCATGAATCACTAGAAAACTTCATTGAGTATCCCATGTCACAAAACTGGGATACTGAAAGCAGATTATGCTTGAGTCCTTCAACATAGTAGACTTCATCTACAGATACGCCATTAAAGGTCAACTTTCCAACACCTCTGGTGACTCCATAGTTGTTGTCACCAAACATCACTTTTGGCCCATTCAATGGCTTGAAATCCTGGAGATGATCTTTCTTGAATGTCATGTGCTTGGAAGATCCACTATCAATGTACCACACATGTTTGCTTGAAAGTCCTTTCTCCAATGGGCTCTTATCATCCTGCAGAGAGATCAATTAGGTCCCCTACTAGAGCTGGGTCCTGATTGGTTAGTTGCAGGTTTTGTAGGAATCCAAAGATAAAGATCATACCTTGCTGGATGAGGAGATTTTATCTTCCTTCCAAATCTATCTACCAGTACATGTCCTCTCACAATGACATATTGAGCTACTGGTCTGATCAGAACACCTTTCCTATAAACAGGTCTGGTGTATCTTTTCTCAAATCTGGCCTTTGGAATGGCCTGCCTTAAAGACATGGTCTTAAAGGTCTGGTTGTAAGGGTACATCCTAGAAGAACCATCTCTGGTGTCATAACTACCCAGATCAGTTGGTTTTCTATAGATGGGTCTGGAAGACCTCCTCTGGTTCTGAAAATATATTGGATCTATTCTGATGATAAAATTCCTTCTGAGTATTCCTGTTCTGGAATCTTCTTTGAGCATAACCTCTTTGAGACCCCTGATTCTGATTGAGGTTCTCAGGTTCAGTATATCTCCTTTGATATCTCCTATTCTGATTAGGTTTCCTCTTAGAGTTTTCCTTTTGAGGTCCCCTAATTTTCTTAGGTTCCACTCTTTTAGGTTTCCTCTGAGGTCTCCTAATCTGGTTAGGCATCTGAACAGAACCATCAATCCTCATAGGTTCTCCTATCTGGCGTTTGTGCTCTAAGATTTCCTCTTCCAGTTCAGTGAACTCATTGGGAACTTCATATATATGGTCAGCAGAGCAATCATTAATCCGATTAGGATTTTTAACTACTCTGTAACCTTTTCCATTAGGATCCTTTTCATCCCAGATTTCTACCAATTCACCAGATCTTTGAGACAACTTGCCTTTATTGCATAAAAATTTAGTTGATCTGGTTGTAATTCCAGAATATCCTAAACCACTCTTATCATGTATTCTTTGAGACGATTCTTGTATCATGGATACAACAGTTGGAACTTCTCTGGTCTTGGATACTTCCATGATAGGTTGTTCAATTTGCTTGCCCTTGATAAGATATTGGTATTTGGCCTTGAGTTCATTGAACTCTTCTGCCTGAGAGTTCTTCTCTTTCATAAGCTGGTCTACCAGGGTATCTCTTTCTGTGACCTTTTCTTGAAGTTCACAGACTTCTTTAGAATGGTCTTTCATGAGTTCTCTGGCAGATTTTTGCTCAATGGATAGAGACTGAACTTCTGCTCTTAGCCTACCATTTTCTTTCTCAAGCTTTTGGCAAAGTTGAACACAATTTTGGAGATCTGATAGCATTTGCTGCATATCAGAATCTCTGGAAGCACCAGATGAATGAGAGGATTCAGTATATTTGGAATTTGATAAGCATAAGGTAGGTTCATTTACCTCAGTGATATCTTCCATAAGGCATACATCATCATCAGATCCGAAATCAGAAGAAGAAGAACTGGAACTAGTATCCTTCTCATCTGCTTCTGCCAGTAGTGCTCTCTTGTCTGCATATCTCCTATCTCTCTTGAGTCTTTTCTCTTCTCTTTCTCTAGGAGTCAATTGAGGACAATCATAGTTGTAGTGACCTGGTTTGTTGCAGGTGTAACAGGTGTTATCTCCTCTGGGACTGGGACTTGGATCTCTCCTCCTCTGGTTGTACTTTGTTCTGGCTGGACTACTCTCTCTTCTCTGGTAGTTAGATCTGCTAGAACTGCCATCCCTCCTCTGGTACTCTGATCTCCCAGAGCTGTTATCTCTCCTCCTTTCTGGAGTTCTGAATTTGGTCTCCCTTGAGTCTCCAGATGTTCTCTCTTTATCTGCAGCTTTGAAGGAAGTCTTCCTATCTCTAGTAGATTCCTTCCAATGCTTTTTGTACCTGCAATATTTAGAACTCATCTTATCAAGTTTACGGGTTAGAAGTGCTACCTGCTCCTTGAGACTCAAGTCATCTGCAGTAGACTCCTTTGGCTTATCATCTGTCTTGATAGTTGAGGAAAATGCAACTCTTTTCTGGCCAGAAAAGGAAACCTCTTATGTTTGATCCTCCTCTTGAAGATCATACTCGTAAGGTTTGAGATCAGATAGCAGGAGATGGTGATCCAGAGTGTTGAGATCTTTATTGTCTTTAATCACAGTCACTTTGATTCTCCACCTGCTGGTTAGTGAACGCAAAATTTTACTATTAATCTCTTTCTCTGAATAAGTCTTACCTAAGGCACTAGCCTTGTTAAGGAGATTTGTAAGGCGCATATCCAGCTGATCAATGGTCTCGTCTGGTTTCATCTTGAAGGTGTCAAACGAGTGTTGAACAGCTTGAAGTTTGTTATCCTTTATTTTCTCTGTTCCTTCACAGAGCAAGGCAAGTTTATCCCATATTTCCTTGGCAGTGGCACAGGTTCTGACTTTCTCTATCACCTTCTTTGTGAGTGTGTTGATGATTTCAGTCCTTGCCACCTGGTCCAAATTATATAACTTCCTTTCATCATTGTCAAGCTCGTCTTTCTTCTTGAGGATCTTCTGTCTGGGAACTCTGTCCTCAGCAGCTTTCTGGGCAGTTTCACTTGTTTCTTCTCTGGACTCTGACCTGCCACTATCAATATGAGTCCAGTAAAATTGAATTGGGCCACTCTCTACCACATCTAACATGCGGTGATGGATAGCTCCAAGATGATTACTCATCATGATGCTCCAGTGGTTGTAATCCTCAAAGGAGAATTCAGGTAACTTACGGCTCTTATATGAAGATTTTGAAGACATTTTTACTCAATAAAAATTTAACAAGAAATTTGATCAAACACAACAAAGAGCAATGGATCTGCCCGGTGACCACCAAAAAGCTTTACAAAGCTGTGGTCTTTGGACACACTGCTCTGATACCACTTGTTGGTCCCACTAGATAGATTAATTGCGGAAGCTTTAAAGGAAATATCTTTTACCAAGATCTTTTATAAGAGCACAATAATTGAATTAAGACAGAATTGAAGAAAGCAGTAAATGGACCAAATTTATAGTGGTTCGGATTTCAATATCCTACGTCCACTCTCCCTTTGATCAAAAGGGGTCTCACTAACCAACCAACAAACCACTTACGTACTGGAATTGTGAAGTACCAGTTCCTTCTTACAAACTCCTTAGATCTAGCTTAGATCTAAAGTCTACAACTTTCAACCTTTTCTTAGAGATGAACAGGTTGAGATCCAACTACTTCTTTAAGAGTATATATGAAAATATGAGAGCAATAAGAGTGTTAAGAGTGATAAAACAAAGGCTTGGAATATGACTTCTTGCGCGTGGGAATCTAAAGCCTTTCTTTGAATCTGCACTCTTGTATTTATAGAGGTGATTAGGGTTTAGCCGTTGGAGAGCTAATCTAATCAGATCCTCTATTTAGGGAAGCTTCCAATCAATCAATTCCCTAATTGATTGATTGGGTTGGTGGAATCCTTGGATTGATTGACTTTAAAACTTTTCAATACTGATCTTGTTGACTTGATTTAAATCACCAACGGTCAAGTGCTTCAAATGCCTAACTCTGATTCTCTCCAGAGAAGGCAGGACCAGACACCAGGCAACCTCAGCGTCTTCTGGTCCAGAGTTGGTTAAGGAACAGATTACTCAGAAGAATCAGGAGATGATTCTGAGCATCTTTTGTTTCACCAGACTCGTCTGGTCCGGACTCTTCTGGTTTGGGGAAGGTTCTCTGCCTCTGGTCAGTCTCATCTGGTGAAGTCTTCTGGTGGAGTCCTCTGGTGAAGTCCTCTGGAGGGTCTTCTGGTAGGTCTTCTGGTGACTCTTCTGGTGAAGTCTTCTGGTCTGGCAGTTCCCCTAGACTAAGTCCTAATCTAGTTTCTCATCTGGCTAACAGGTCCAGATGGTTCTATTACATCTTCTGGTTTGTTTTAACTCATCAAAACTAATAACTTTTATCCTAACACAGTCTGAAGTCAGTCTTCTGTCAGGTTCCGTACGTGCATGTCCGTCCCGGATTTGTCCACGTCATCAGGTTGGTGAGAATGTCAGAACTTATTCCTAGGCTTCAGGCTTGTCTTATTAAGTTCTTTTTGTCTTTAGCTCACCGGTCTTGTCCTGACACTGACATTCATTTTGCATTGCTTGGCTCTACTCCAAGTCTTCCCATAAACTCAGTATCATCATGTTTCCTTCAGGACTGAGTTAGTAATGACCTCAGGGTCATACTCTTCATCACTGACACTTACTCAGCCAGCTTAGAAGACTGCCATAAGTTCAGGATGGTAACCTCCGTCTTCAAGCTCTTGTCTTGATTGTCAACAGTAAGTGCTCCTCTTACTGAGTACCTGTGAATTGTAAAATGACTAAGTACAAATTCTAACCAAGACTAGCCTGACAAAGACACACAAGGCAAATCATCTTTTCAGGGGCTTTGGGATCTTAATCAAAACTGACAATGTCCCAACACATCTATCTCCGCGTGCGTCTTAGGGCTCATTTCTTTCGATAAATGGATTATGTGCCTAAAAGGTACAAAATCTTTCTTGGAATCTTGCATGCTGAAATACTTCAAAACAGTGTCAATGTATGAAGCTTGCGATAAGCCCAACATCCTCTTCTTGCGGTCGCGAGTGATCATGATCCCAAGGATGTGACCGGCTTTCCCTAAGTCCTTCATATCAAATTGTTTTGGCAGCCATAGTTTTACGTCTGACAATACCTTTACATTGTTTTCAATGAGCATAATATTGTCTGCGTATAATACTAAGAATACAAATGCAGTTCCGTCACTCTTTTTATACACACAATTTTCGAACTCATTTTGATCAAACCCATAAGACTTAATCACTTGATCAAAACACTCGTTCCAAGTACGCGATGCTTGCTTAAGTCTATAAATGGATCTCTTAAGCTTGCATACGAGGTGCTCTTGGCCTTTTTCAATGAAACCTTTGGGGTGTTGTATATAGATATCTAACCCGTTAAGACTTCTGTTAAGGAAGCCGTATTGACATCCATTTGTCAGATCTCGTAATCTAGGTGCGCAACGATCAACAAGAGAATACGGATGGACTTAAGCATAGCTACAGGTGAAAAGGTCTCCTCATAATCGATCCCTTCTTTTTTAGTATACCCTTTGGCCACTAGCCTTGCTTTGAAGGTCTCAACCCTTCCGTCCGGTCCTCTTTTCCTCTTGTATACCCACTTGCATCCAATGGGTTCTACCCCATTGGGTGGTTCGACCAACTCCCACACTTGATTATGATCCATCGAACTCATCTCGGCTTCCATTGCCATTTTCCATGACACTGCATCTTTATCTTGGATTACCTCGTCGTATGTCCATGGGTCTGATTCATCACCGGGAATTAAATTCGAAGATTCTCCTATTCCCATGAATCTCTCGGGTTGCCTAGCAATCCTCTCACTGCGACGGGGTTCCGGTTGTGAAGGTGTAACGTATGGTATATCATCTTGTATACTTGGTATCGGGGTTTTCCCTCTCAATTCTTCTAAGGTAATTTCACTTTTAGGCTTCCGATTGTTCATATAGTCTTCCTCCAAGAATTTAAAGTGTGTACTAATCACGGTCTTTTGATCCTTGAGACTATAGAACATGCATCCTTTCGTTCCCACGGGGTATCCTATAAACAACCTTAATTCTGAACGTGGATCCAATTTACCGGCTTCCTTTTCTAGCATGTATACCGGGCACACCGTTCTATTGAGGGGTTCACGGAAACTATTCGGGATGAAATAGGGGTGCCCGGAAACTATTCGGGATAAAAATTAAATACGAATTTAAATATAATTATTACTAGCATGAATTAATCTTTATTAATTCAAATAATAATTCCATCAATAATTTTATCATCATGCATGTTGAATTAATTCACATAATATCTATGGCGGAATAACTAAGAAATTATGTGATTACGTACCTCTTGTAGATATGACATTTGATTAATCACGAACGTGCTACCAACCGAAAGACATTCTCAAGTATGTCCCTTTCGCCTTGCTTGATCACCGGTGGGAAGTGCTTTCAAGCAATTAAAATAACCAAGGAAAAAGAAAAATATTTTTACTCTTGATTTTTCCAACACATGGAATCATGTACTAGGGGATGAAATAATCATCCCCTATTTATAAGAGGTGATGACCGAAAACTGCATATTTTATGGGGAGAGAAAAAATCTTTTTCTTAGCCTCTAAGAAATCTTGAACATATCTCATATATTCTTTTCTCCATAATAAAATATTCCAAAAATCTCACTCTCCTTATTAAGGGGACATTTTTGAAAATATTAGGCAAGAAACACAAGATTTGGATCTTCTTGAATATATGAGATAATCTTGTATTCCAAGAATACTTATCTTCCATAATATTTTTCCAAGAAAATCAAAAAAATCTTTTCTTTCCTAAATATATCTTTTTACGAAAAATACAAGAAAAATCAGCAAATATATTTTCTTTTGTTTTAATCACCTTATTATTATTGGGCTACTTGAGGGGCCTTTAGGAGAATTAAGATTGGACCTCCAATGGACTTCTGAATTTCCATATTGAGCCCCAATATAATTCAGCCCATTAATATTAATTAGTACCACTAATAAATTAATATTGCACTATCCATCTTAATCCATATTACGATAATATGGCTCCCGCTTATTATTTCCCGCGTTTAAGATTATCTAGTCCATTAATTAATTAAGCTTCTGGATAGCTCTAAATTAATAAATATCTTTCACCTTGGAGTAAAGACAGCTCAACATTATTATCCGTACCGAAGAAACTAATTCTTCACTTGCAAGATTTGGTACGATAAAATTTCTGAGCCCACCAAGGGGACAAATCACATGAGCCGTACTCGCACGCGTTTCTCCATATTAAATCTTAGCAACCGTCGTATGATTAATATTACTGCCCAAGACACAAGGTTCGAAGTCACAATGATTCTCACCCAACATGAATCAAAGCAGTAACTATTAAGCACACACGGTCCAATTTAAGTGACGTAGATTAAGAAATCAATAACCACTGAGGTCTAATTCTTCACATTTCAGAACAGAAGAATTTATCCTCGTTGTAGGTCCTCTTCAAAACATACTAAATGTGCTAGTGTGATCTCTTAGTCAAGACAGACCAATCTGAGATATACACATCGACCTTTCGCGGTGGATTGTTCAATTCCACCTGGGTCGTGAATTTGTACATTTAGTTACAAGTAACCGTCAATGTGATCTTCCGTGATCTGGTATCTCCATATTTACTACAATGTAACACATACTATATATATTGAACGGGTTGCAATAAATATATAACATTCATTCATATTCAAAGCAAATGTGATAAAAGAATTATTCTCATAAACAAAGTGTTTAATACATGAGTTATACATAGTTAAAGCATACTTTCACGTATAACTCCAACAATTGCTTATGCCTTGAGGTAACTCAAGAAGCATGAGCTGAACTACCCCACTCACGACTTGGAACTAGCTACAGTAGTTCATGCTTTGAAGATTTGGAGGCACTGTCTTTATGGGGCGAGGTGTGATATTTATACAGACCATAAGAGCCTGAAGTACTTCTTCACGCAAAAGGAGTTGAATATGCGACAATGTAGGTGGTTGGAGCTGGTAAAGGATTATGACTGCACCATTGATTACCATCCTGAAAAGGCGAATGTGGTGGCAGACGCACTAATTCGCAAAAGTAAAGGAGAATTGTCATGTTTTCTTACACAAAAGGAAGAGTTGGTGAAGAATTTTGTCAAAATGAGAATAGAGGTGGTAAGGTCACCAAGGAATATTGAGGCGATAATGGCCACCATGGTGATACAGCCCCTGCTACGAGACAGAATCAAGGAAGCTCAAGGTAAGGATGAATTCTTGAATAAAATGAGAAAGCGAGCGCATGATGGAATATGGTAAAGGCTTCATGATAACACCCTATGAAGCACTCATTTTCGAGGGACGGCTATGCGTACCCAAAGATGAGGAGTTGCGAAGGGAAATTCTAGAAGAAGATCATTGTACACCTTACATGGCTCACCCTGGGGGAACAAAAATGTATCGGGATCTAAAGACAATGTTCTGGTGGAGAAACATGAAAGGCAGCATTAGGAATTTTGTGGAACGGTGTTTGACATGTCAGCAAGTGAAAGTTGAGCATCAACGACCTTCAAGGTTGCTAAAGCCGCTTGACATCCCGAGATGGAAGTGGGAATACATTACTATGGATTTTGTAGTGGGTTTACCACGATCAGTAAAAGGAAATCACGCGGTTTGGGTTATCGTTGATAGGTTGACGAAGTCAGCACATTTTCCGCCAGTAAAGATGACCTTTGAAATGGACCAACTTGCTCAGATTTATGTACGAGAAATTGTTAGGCTTCATGGAGTTCCTATTTCAATTATATCAGATCGAGACACTAGGTTCACCTTAAAATTTTGGAGGAGTTTACAAATGGCTATGGGAACGAAGTTGAACTTCAGTACAGCCTTCCATCCACAAACTGGTGGACAATCTGAAAGGACTATTTAGATTTTTGAGGATATGTTGCGAGCATGTGTTTTGGATCTCGGTGGAAATTGGGAGACTCATTTACCATTGGTTGAGTTTGCTTACAATAACAGCTATCAAGCAACAATCAGAATGGCTCCTTACGAGGCGTTATACGGAAGAAGATGCAGGTCTCCGTCGTACTAGGACGAGGTCGGTGAGAAGAAGATTTTGGGACCATAAATTGTTGCGCAGACTGTTAAGGCAATACAAAAGATCCGAGAAAGAATCAAGATTGCTCAAGATAGACAAAAGTCTTATGCCGACAAGCGAAAGAAACAATTGCAGTTTGCTCAAGGGGATAAGGTATTCTTGAAGATCTCGCCCACGAAGGGAGTTATCCGGTTCGGTGGCAAGGGAAAACTCAGACCAAGGTATATTGGTCCATTTGAAATTCTTGAGCGAGTTGGTCATTTAGCCTACTGGCTTGCTTTACCCCCATCACTAGCTGCAGTGCACAACGTGTTCCACGTATCCATGTTGAGGAAGTACGTGCATGACTCAAGTCACATTGTCAATCACTCTGCCTTGGAGATAAACAAAGGCTTGTCGTATGAAGAAATACCTGAACGCATTTTGGAGCGAAAAGTTCACAAGCTTCGCAACAAGGATGTGGTCCTCATCAAAGTGCAATGGAGTCGGCACAGAAGCGATGAAGCTATGTGGGAACGTGAAGACGAGAAGCAGGCTAAATACCCAAATTTTATTTCACGAGGTAAGCTTCTAAATTTCGAGGACAAAATTATTGTTAGTGGGGTAGGATGTAACACCCCTAAAATTTAATACCCTTAAGTTGTTAAAGTGCATAGGTTATTATTATTATTATAATAATTATTGATTTTTATATATTTATTTTCCACATAGTTTATGGTGTAAATATTATATAAAATATATGTATTTATGATATTTATTACTATTAAATGGAGGTTTAAACTGATGGTCAAAAGGGTGGACTAAATATATGTATATTGCACATTTCTTTTCTTTCCAATTAGCTAATTTGGGGGTTGGTAAAGTACAATACGTTACTTTTTAATTATTGGTCTCTAATTTCACAAATTCCATTTATTGGGACATCAATCTACTCCAAAATATTTGCCAAATAAAATACAAGTCTTTCTTCCCAAATGTTTTATCCATCCATTCTTTCAAATAAACAACAAAATACATTCCTTCCACTCAAAAGTTTTCTCATAGTAACTCATACTACTGAATTTTGGTCGAGTTCTTCAAGCTGTAGAATTTTTGCGCTGATCTAGTAATCTGCATGTGTCCTCTTCCCGAGTTGAATAAAAAATTTCTTCTTCTTCTCTCTCTTGATGAATTATATTATTAGTTTTCATAATGTTGGTTGCGTAATTATTTTGGTGTCCAAGATGAAATATATATATATATATATATATATATATATATATATATATTTATGTTTGTCATGAATTGAATTCAATAAAACATTTTAGGTTAATCTCCACTTTGTAATTGATTTTCTTTTCAAAATCCTAGTTAATAAGAGTGTTTTAATTATGAAACGAAAAATATGCTTAGGATTTTTCTTCATCACTTTAAGTATTGTTGTCTATCTATACATACATATACATATACATATATATATATATATATATATATATATATATATATATATATATATATATATATTTTTTTTCCTAGTGACCAAAGCCGATATTTTTTTCTTATTAAAAATGATTGGTTAGTATGGTTTACTTATATTGTCCAGTATGTAAAGGATTAGCTATGTAAAAAAAAACTAGTTATTAATAGTATTATATATTATGTGGTCTATTAATATTACTAAGACTAAGATTTATAAAAATATTTTATTTGTTATTCAGTTGAATTAAAAATTATGATTTGGCAAACACTTATCTCTTAAGAATATTTTTATTATTTTATTTAATAATTAGGCCACGTAGTATATCATGATTTCCATGGTTTCCATCAATTATTTGGATATTCATTTCTAGGAAGTTAGTTTATATATTTTCACTAAAAGAAAAAAGAAAAAAAAAAACAAATTTTATTAAAATAGTCGTGGGATTACAAGTTGAAATTTTCTAGATATCCTACTTTCGCATTAACCTACGACTTCACAGGTTTAATACTCAAATTCATCACTTGAACCAAAATATTTGTTTATAGCCAAAAGTCATATTTTATTTAGTTCATGCACTTATTCTACCAAATCATTTCTTTTTTCATGACAAAAAACTACTTTGGGTATCTAAGTTTGCCAATTCTAAAGCCTTTAAGAACATCTGTTCCGAAACATATAGGTTTTCAAACTTATTTTTCCTAATAACTATTATTATCATTATTATTATTATTATTATTATTATTATTATTATTATTATTATTATTATTAATATTTAAGACTTATTATTTAATTATATTCTAGGTGGCGTCAATTACGAGGAGTAGTTCATACGAGACATCTATTTAGCATCCCTCGCATTAAATGCTTTCAAGGTGGGGATTTATTGCTATAAACTCTACAGTGGTATCATAGAGTATACATGTTTATTCAATTTTAAATGCTATGTATAAATTGCTTGAAATGCTTGTATAAATTTTATTATTCCATGCTATTCTAATAGCCTGGGGCCCTGATGAGGTCCGGGAACGACAGGTCTTCGGGTGTATCCTGCCGTGTTCGGCAAAGTCTAATAGGGGCCCTTATGTGGTCCGGGACCGACGGGTCTTCGGGTTTAAACCGCCATGCTCAATATCCATGTGGCAAAGTTGGCAAAGTTACTATTGGCAAAGTTATTATTGACAAAGTTGGCAAAGTTATTATGGCAAAGTTTCATGTGAATTTTCAATTTGACATGTATTTTTTTGTTATTTATCATTGCATTTATCCTTGAATAATTTATCTCCACTGAGTGTGCTTGCATACTCACCCCAATTATTAATATTTCAGGTTAAGGAGCTGACCGACGGGGAAATGGTGATGGAGAATAATTAATACAGCAAAAATAAATATTTATCAAACTCTGGAGGGGAATATTCTATGTACTTTGGTTGAATTTTATTTTTGGGTTACACTATTTTCGAATAAGTTGCTAAAATGTTACGTTTCCGCCGTAATATTTGTTTTAAACTAATAAATTATAAGCAGTTATTTACCTTTAAATTTTACCGTTAAAGTCGGTTAGTTAGAATTTTGACGCTTGAAAAATGTTAGTTATAACGACTTTCTCGAATGTTCAAGTTTTAAAATCTAGGGCATCACAACTAAATATTTGGGCCTTTTAATGAAAAACCAAATGATTTAATTATTGACACAAAAATCATTCCGCCCAATTGGTTGATTAAGACAAGTCCAAACAATTAACTAAACAAAAAAAATCATCAGGAAAGAGCCCAATTTATGGATGAAATTATCCAACCAATTTACAAAAGCACAAATCGATGTTGCTTTCAAAAAGGTTTGCAAGAAAATCCATCCTTTTACTTGTAATCTATATTGTTGTATTAGGAATCATATATTTGCAAAAAATATTAGTGTGCTGATATGCAGCCTTTATTTTGAATTATACAAGAAGTTCAAGAATTTATGCAATAAGTTATTAATATATACAGGATTATTTTTTTGCATAATATAGCATGATGTTAATATTTTTGTATAGTATATGTTTATTCATATATATATATATATATTAAATAGCCAATATATTTGGGCATTGAAATTGATAATATACGTATAGCTAACCTTTTAGGAAAAAGGCCCAAAAAATTACTGGCCCAAAAAATAGCGGTTAAATGTTTTGCAAAACAACACCTCAACCAAAAAGACCAAATCATTTGCAAAATTACCCAACCAAATTTGGGCGCGAGTTGAAGCATAAAAAAACAGTTAAAGACAAAAAAAAAATTTAAAAGAAAGCGTCGTTTCGAATTCCTTTTTGCTGCAATCTTCTCTAACCGTCATAGCGATCAAACATCTTTTAATACACACATACGCAGCCAAAATAACTTAGAAAACTCATCAGAGAAGAACAAAAAAAAAGACAGAGAATGAAGAGTTCAGGGAGGACAACTTTTTCCGATTTGACCGAGGAGTTGGTAACTAAGGTATTTGCAGGACTACCATCCAAAAAAATAGGCCAATGCAAATGTGTTAGCAAGCAATGGAGAAACCATCTGGATGATCCTTTGTTTCGGAAGGAGCACTTAACCAGTGCCATGGAGCAAAACAAATTGGCATTTTTATGGGAGCCTTGGTACGACAACTACCCATTACGTTACTCGTCGATGGGGAGATTTGACTCCGCAAGGGGCTCCAGAATAGAATACATGGCCAGTTGCATCAACTTTGCTTTGGGATGCACAAGGAAAGATACTCTTTTCGTGTGCAATCCAACTATGAAGAAGTCGTTTCGTGTTCAATTCGAACCAATAAAATTCCCCCAAGGGGCAGATAATGCGTGGGTTTTTTATGGAATGGGGTTTTTCAGGGGTTTCAAATGATTACAGAATAGTAAGAGTAGTATAGTGTATGTTGCCCCAAGACCACACTGAGGTCAGAATGTGGTCTCTTGCAACAAGGAGTTGGGTGGGGTGCAACCCTTCCCCTTCGAAAGATTCGTACTGAGATCTGGAGTGTTTGCTAGTGGTCATCTTCACTGGCAGGTAAGGAAAAATAATGAAGTGTTTAATTATTGCATTAAATCTGGAAACTCTTGAATACCATTTAATTGATGTGTCGGAACGATCAATAACTAGCACTAGGGATTGTGACATATGTGTTATTTCATCGTGTAAGTTGGTTTTGTTTAAGCATCGTTACAATAATATGGATCCTACAAGATTATTTCAACCACTCATCATGGTCGAGTTTGAAAGTGTCACTGGATATTGGAATTACAAGAAACATCTGTTTCATTCGAATCCGTCCCCTGTGGCTTTTAAAACCAACGGAGCATAAAATTTTTGTTGGGACAATGTCAGTTTTGATTAGATCCCAAAGCCCCTGAGAAGATGTTTTGTCTTAGTTGTCAGGCTAGTCTTGGTTAGATTTGTACTTAGTTATTTTACAATTCACTGGAACTCAATGAGTGGAGTACTCATTGATGACAATCAAGACTGAAGCCTGAAGACTCAGAGCACCATCCTGAACTTACGACAGTCTCTCTAAGCTGACTGAGTAAGTGTCAGTGATGAAGAGTATGACCCTGAGGTCATTACTAACTCACACCTGAAGCAAACAGGATGATACTGAGTAATGAGAAAAGACTTGGATTAGGGTCAAGCAATGCAAAAGGAATGTCAGCGTCAGGACAAGACCGTTGTGCTTGAGACAAAAAGAACTTAATAAGACAAGCCTGAAGCCCAGGAATGAGTTCTGACATTCTCACCAACCTGATGACGTGGACCAATCCAAGAAGGACACGTACGTACGGACCTGACATGAAGACTGAGTTCAGACTGCACTTTTCAACTGACAAGCATTAAAATGAGCATTAAATGCATTACCAAATCCATGCAAGGACGGCTGCTGCATGGGAGATGTATCCGTTGAACAACCCTACGTAGATGACTAGAAGGCTATCTCTTCCAACGGATAGTTTTCAAATCCATCTATAAATACAGAAGGCCTTGAACCCATTCAAGGTTACGCGAAAATTCCAAGCCAGAAATTACTCAAACTCTCAAGCATTCAAAGCACTCAGCGTTAGAAAGAAGCACTCGAAAAACCTTAAATTTCCCAAGTGTTTCTTAGCAAATAGAGTTATTTTGTATTCCACTGAGCGAACCTAGTTATATCATAAGCTTAGAGTGATTATCCATCCTTAGCATAGCCTTGTCTTGTAAGGATAATCACAATCTTAGTTGGAAACACAACTGAAACCAAAACCCTCTTGTTAGGTTTTTTTGTTGAAGTCAATTAGTGAGTTAGGAAGGAGTTTGTAAGGGTCAGTGAGTTAGCTGATCTGGGTGCACCTTGGCACATTAAAAACAAGTTAATCCTTAGTGGATTATCATTTTCAACCAGGACCGTGGACGTAGGAGCTTGAGTCTCTGAACCAAGTTAAACTCCTTGTGTTCTTTACTGTTTTGATATTGTTCTTATTGTTTATTCATTAAGTCATTTATTGCATCAGCTTTATCAGGTTTGAATCAATCAGCCTGATCATTAACTTGAACACTGCCCTACTAATCACTACTTCAGAATTGAGTAATCAAGTTTTCAGAAAGCAAACATTAACAAGGCTATAAACTTTCAGGGCTCACGCATTTCCGCACTAAACTCAAGTTGATAGTTTGCCAACTGACCAGCACTCAGTGCAGTTAGTAGGTGTGTTATCAACACTGAGTTCTTTACCACTCTGAGCTAAGGGGATTCAGTCAGTTTGAAAGTCAGAAAGATTTGTATACGTGTATCCCCCCCCATACACGTATCCCTCAGTCTTGTACCGAGACCAACAATTCTTCTCTATGTTTTCCATGTTTTCCCAATGGGAATATTTGAATTTAGATATGGAATTTATATTTGTATTTTTGGGGCTGCAATTGATAACATTATGGAGCTGTTATTTTTAATGTAGTATAGTTCTTGATGCTCTAAAGTGGAGTTGTAATTTGTAATATTAAGATGTAATTATAGTACAAAATTTATATATTCAAGTTTAAGTATTGTTATTAAATAACTTTAATAATGTGCAATAAAAGTTAACAACTCTATAATTCAATTAACTGGCCCCTAATTAATCTTTATGTTGCAATTATTTTTATTATACAATTCAATAAATTAGTTATGCATTCTAATATGGAGTTATGCAAAATATTTTTATTGCATAAGTTAATACAATTATTGAATTTCAAACATATTTGCTGACAGGTGTGAACTTATATGAACATTAAACAGTAAACTATTCATATCTGAATTTTCTTTATTTTTTTATTGGTAGAATATGTTAAAATTGAATAAAAATATTTTTACAATTGGACATATTTTTGACAAAAAATCGTTTTGTTTATTAATTCTTTTTTGAGTGATTATTGCAATTGGACATATTTACATTTTGGAAAGCCAAATACATGATGTATTCGACCTCATTGTACAACAAAAAAAGTAAAAAAAAATCACAAATAATAAGTAAACGTCTATTTATGAGAACCTCGTCACTAAAAAATGCACTGTGACTAAATGATCGTTACAAGAAATTTGCCAGGTCGACTGTTGGATACTACAATACTAACCGTTAGAATAAATACACTGTATATATAATCTGAAATGTGGAAGAAAAAGGTCCAACTTAAAAACTTCATATTATACAAAAAATGCATTACAACAACAAAAAATAGCAAAATTCCAAAATTGGCATTGAGTTGAGCAACCATGTCTCAGGGCAGCAATTTGAACCAAGAGAACTCGTACCCAAAATATGCACGCTCGTACTACCAGAGGTGTCATTGCCCAGCAAGCATCAAGGTGTTAGAAACCCGGAACAATTCGGGTAGGTTGTACTACTCTTGCAATTTACACGGTTGGTCGCATTGGTGTATACAATTAGAGTATGTAAAATCAACAAATGAAGATGAAGCTACTCCAGTCAAATAAGAGGGGGGGATGATTTGGACAGATACAGGCGGCAACAACAAACAAAGGGGAATACAACATTTCACTTGTAACAATTTGGTTGCAAATAACATAACAATAACTGCATTCCTTGTAATATTTGGTCTCTTTTCAACGAATTTTATGTAGTAAGGACATATCAGGGGACACACCAGTTTAGGTCGTGTAAAGTATGCAGCGGTATTGAATTTTGCACTTCTTAACTATCTTCTTTTTTGCTACTGTTTTTATGCAAGATGAAGACAATGGAACAGACACAAAAAAGAGGTGTTCTAATATTATATGAGTTCTTCAACATATAATCAACAAAAAGTAGCCCAGTTACAAAAACGGAGGAGCAAAAAAACATCCCCACCCTAGCAAAACTAGCAGCCAAAATATTTTCCTAGTCTTTCTCTTCCTCTTCCTCCTCCTCCTCCTCCTCCTCCTACTCTTCCTCTTCCTCTTCTGTATCTCATATTTCAATGTGTGTGGAATAGGATGAATGTCACTGTTGTAAACATTACGGTAAGTGCTAGTGAAAAATGAATGATCAAAATACTCAGATATGTCTCCACACTTCTTACTTAGAACTGCAACAGAGTGACAATAAGGGAACCTAGAGAGCTGCCACTGAAAGCAAGTACAACTTCTACCATTCAGATCAACAATGACAGAAACATCGGACTTGATGTGAAACTTTGATGTAGTGCTCTTAGCTATAGACCAAGACTTACCCTCATGTAGAAGCCGGTTCCATGTAAGCTGCTTCTTTGGGACTAACTCATCAGTCCAACGTTCAGATTCAACACGCCTTTCAACGAACCATCGGCCAAGCTCGCTTCGTATGTAATCTAGCATGCTTGTTATAGGGAGTCATCTACCCCTTAGAATAAAATTGTTGAAGGACTTGGCAGCATTAGATGTTATCTCTCAATAACGTTGAATGTGTGGTGAAAAGGCAACTGACCACTTGTCAACAGGGAGATCCTCAAGAAATTCTATTTTAATTTTCCCACCCACTTCTATGAATTTGGCTCTGTTTTTGATAAACAAACACTCGTTGGGGGCAGGCACAAGCCTTAAACAGATCGTCCAACTCAGTTCAATTATTGTTAGACCAGCCAGTAGAAAAATGACCCTTTAGGTTACGAAGCAGATGATATAAACAGGAATAGTGAATGAGCTTCTCAAAAACTGAATTAAAAGCATTCATCAAACCTAGGTTGCGATCAGAAATGTAGCATATCTCCTGGTCATGATTAACAAAATCACGAACCTTATTTAGAAACCATGACCAATTGCTTATGTTCTCGGCAGACACAACAACAAACACAACAGGAAATAAACCTACATAAACGTGATTATATTCAAATAATGAGTTGAATGATTCTATGGTATTTTAGAAACTGAACACAACATACTAATAGGTATTTTAGTAATAGATGAAAGCACATCTGGTATATTCAGTGTCTATTTAAAAATTCACAATAGGATCGAAATAAAAATTCAGAGACAAAAAGAAACTAAAAATCAATATAAGTAGTTCTAAGATATAGGATGACATTTTTATTACCATTGTTGCCATTCTTTGTTGTGGCAGCTAGCAACGTCCCTTTTGCACGTCCCTTTATAAAAGTTCCATCGACAAAAAGCACCGGCCGACAGCTTCGGAACCCGTCCAAACAAGCCTTAAATGCAATAAAAACCCTTTCAAAATGGTTGGTGATAGGGTTAGTTTCTAAAACAACAACACTGCCAAGATTTCTTTGTTCGACAGCTTCACAATACCACCTCAACTGGTCATATAAGTCCTCAAAGGATCCATATATGTAGTCTTTTGCATCCTGGACAGTGTGCCACGCTTTTAAGTATGAAATCTGAAAACCATAATGATTTTTAATTTTTTCAATTACGTCCTTCCCACTAAATGAACTATCATTCTTGAACGATTCCAAGAAGAACTGACCCATAATCTTGGGCCCCGGCCTTTCAGGTTTAACATCACCTAACTTGTCAATGCACTTGTGAGTTAGTTTTGCCTTGTATATCTCATAATAGCCTAAAACAGGGCGCAATCTAGCATTTAGGTACCAATCACAGCCTTGCGTATCAGCCTCTGAACAAACAATGTGCTTATATTTGAGGTCATTCTTATGGAACTTGAAATTAAATTTCATTTGTGATGAGTACTTGATAATTGCATCCTTGAACCCTTGTTTACCACCTGGGAAGACAACTCCAACACCCCTTTTCAATAACTAATCCCACACATTGGATAAATAAGATTTTTTCTGCAACATTGGACACACATCATACCTAGGTATCTTGTATACATCATCACAATCAGCATCTAAAGAACTATCACTTTGAGATTGATCTAGACCTATCCTAGGAGTATGATCCGAAACACTGCTAGACTTATTACCAGTACACGATTCAACTTCGAAAACAATCACATTAATGGATATTAACTTAATATCATTGAGATCACAGAGCATAAAAATTGTACGTATGTCATCCTCATTCTCCAACACACAATTGCTTAGAGTGCCAACACAAAAAGATAAAGAAAATGGTTGCAACAATAATTGAGACCACTTATGAGTAACCTGATTAACGAAATTCAAGTATGAACAACTCCGATCAATAGCAATTAGCTTCCATTCATCCCTGAATTTGGTAGCAAAGACGCAACAATCAACCATCCTACAACGACCACTCCCCCACCACCGATTGCCCTAACGCGTACAACTCGATCGAGAAATTGAAAAATGGTTGAACTCAACTCCTTTCAATGCCCAAAAAAAATGACCACGACTAAAAATTTGAGGGATATTTTAGGTATTAAAATAGATTTCATTTGAAATATGAATTTGACAAGTACACTTACAGCTGAGGCGCGACGTCTAAAAGGCAACTATTTCACGACCATATTTTTCCAAAAATTGTCGTAGGAGCTAGCTACTCAGCTGAGATGAGAGATGGGAGAAAGGAGAATAGGAGAGAGAAAACAATAAAGGAAAAAAAAAGGGTGAGAGAAATAATAAAAAATGAATATGGGATTGCAAAAGTAGAAAATTGTGGTTAATTGATATGAATTGTGGTTAAATGAAAGGAAGGATTTTTCATATGGTGATTAGATATAGGGTCGTCTAAAATTGAATTGTGTGATATTTTTCCTCACTAAATTAAGCCTGAGTCTAATATTACTTGTCACGCCCTAATTTTCACAATAGTAAATTTTACTAATAACAAGAATAATTTTAAATAAAAGGCATGAACTAAAATTTTATTTAAGAAAAAGACTTACAAATTAATTTTGAAAATAAAATTACTTGACAGCAGCGGAAGACTTAAAGACTAACTAGTTTCTAAATAAAAGAAATTTAATTTAAAAGTGTAACTCATACTAAAATATAATTATCTTATGAGAGCTTAACCCGGAGAAAACTTGATTAATAAATAATTTAGTTTTGATCATAGATTGACTTAAAACCATCATCCATCGCCTCTCCATGCTTCCGCTGCAAGCTCTGAAAATGTTAAAATGAATGGGGTGAGTATGCTAGCACACTCAGTGGGGTTAAGCTGTTCAAAGTTAAATATCAAACAGATTGTCAAACGCATCAATGCAAACACGAATACATAACCATACATTACCTCGTACTGTATTTGTGGGCCGTCCCAAAGCCTTTTCAATGACTTAGGTATTCCCAAACGTAAATTTCAATGAGCACTGCGGACCTTCTCAAAGCCAATTTAATGACCCGATAATCCCAAGGATAACTTATATGGTCTCGGACCCGTGAAATAGTCTCTGGCTAAATTTCATAACATTTCATAAATGGAATATAACACGTAGCAGGCAAGTTCAACATCACGTAAAATATTTAACAGTGAACAACAAGCTCTACTAACCACTGTAGAGATAATTTTAAATAGAAACCCCACCTTTAAAATATGTCGTGGATGGAATGCATGCAAAATCTTAAATCCTTCTTCTCGCGATTGTCGTCGCCTAAAATAGATAATTAAATCCATTGAAAATATAAATGAAATAGTTCTTCCATAAAGACCTACATGCATCTATATTCCCAAAATATGCGTTGATCTTCCATTAATTAAAATCCCAAATTAAATAATAAGAATTCCTAAATCCAAATGAACATGCTGACCTCAAGATGCGTACCATAATTTCTTAATACAACCGATAATGTACCTTTCCCCATAATTATAAATAATAAAATTCCATAAATAATAATCATATCTATCCAGCAAGTTGTAGAACCTTTATCATGTAACAATTATCAATCTAAATTTATATACCTCTCTCACAAGTAGAACAACAATTCTGATGCCACCAGATCCATTCAAAATCCTCATCCTTGATCAATTCGTATGATAAAAATATAAGATATTGTAATTCTTAAAGAATACCCCAAAATTTGTAACTACATAATCCAAACCATATCTTTCGAGCAATACCGAACATTTCTATACACATACATATTTGAATCGGATATAGACGTATATACCTAAAGAGTGAGATTAGTAAATTTAATAAAAGAAAAAGAAATACTGGAGTAATGAAGAAATACCATGTGTTAATGGCGGCAAAAGAATGAAATCACGGTGTAATTTGGGAATTGAGATTTACGAATATAAATTTTTTAGGGTAAAGTATCAAATAAGTAGATGTCAAAATAAATGGGCTTGGGCTGGGCCAAAAAAGGGATAAGGATTAGAATTTAAAAGGATGAAATCTTGAGCTTAAAAATAAGAATATTTTATAATGAGAAAAATAGAAATTTTCATCTTTAAAATCAATCTTTGAATTAAAAATCCTTATGTGGAATATAATAAATTTAATAAATATCCTTTGCTAAATCTTTTGAGGTACCACAAATCTATAATTTTGATAAAAAAAAAAATGATATTTGGGAATAATAAGAATAATATAATAATCAACTTGAAATTTTGGGTTGTTACATTCTCCACCACTAATAATTATTTCGTCCTCGAAATTCAATAAGTTGTAACTCTTAAAACTATTCTGGATACCTCGCTTGATTTCTTAAACAATTAGTCTATACCCAACGTATTATCGAAGTCTCTCATCTAATCAAATATAAATCCTCAAAGTTATTTCCAGTAATATCCAAAATATCAAAGTCTCTATTTTATATCAAATGTAAATCCTCAATGGTATTCCCATAAATATTCAAAACAATAATTCTTTTCAACTTATCGTCTATAATTGTCATTATGGTATACTATCCTCAAGAACTTCGGGTATACTAGTTTTCCTCATAAATCATATGTAAAGATATAGATTAGATGTTTTGAAGATGTTAAAACAAGAACTTGTAATAGGACTAGCTGAGCCTGTTAGTCAGCTACAGATTAGTCTAGGTCTAGAATAGGTCTTTGGTTAAGGGGGAAGAAATCTGTGCAGACCAGATGAGGTGACCAGATGAGAGGTGACCAGATGAGGTGTCCAGACCAGAGGACCAGAGGAGTCTGACCAGATGAGCTCTGACCAGAGGACCAGATGAGCTCTGACCAGAGGACCAGATGAGCTCTGACCAGATGACCAGATGAGCCCTGGCCAAAGGAGTCTGACCAGAAGAGTCTGCCAGAGGAGCCTGACCAGATGAGACCGGACCAGACCAGAAGACCCCAGACCAGACGAGTTCTGACCAGATGAGGGAGACAGATTAGTTCACCCACATGGAGGCCGCGTGTAATCTGGAGACAAGGAGATCTTGGAGTTTGATGATAGAGAAGGAGCAATCTGGAGAGTCAACTGATTGGAAGATTGATTGATTGATTGATTGGTATCAATCTTGCAAGATCCAATCAATGAAAGAGATCAATCAATCAATATAATCAATCTTTGATTGATTATATTCCTCTAATTATGGTTGTTTGAATTTCTAGCTTCCAACGGCTAGTTAATTCTCACATCTATAAATAGGAGTGCTTGGATGAGTTCTACATAAGAGTCGGGCGAGAGCACAAGAAAAACACACGAACTCTTCTACTCACTCACTTTGTTCATTCAAATATTTTATCCACTCTTTTAGGATTTTTAGTTGGATCTTATAATCAACCTATTCACCTTGAAAGGTTGTTGTAAGCAAGTGTACGAAGGAGCTGGTACTTCCCAATTCCAGTGGTTCGTGAGTAAGTTGGTTGGAGAGAAAGTCCCCTTTGGAGAAAGGGAGAGTGGACGTAGGACCTGTTGTCCGAACCACTATAAATTCTGGTGTTCTTTATTTTCTGCACTTTAAATTTCTGCACTTTAATTTTTTAGCACTTTCTTTAAAAGGGTTTTCATTAAAAATAAACTCAAAACGCTTTCCGCTGGATAACCTTTTTGGGACCAACATCATATATTACTCCTCAATACATTATCCTCTAGTATAGCTACTTAAATCATCTATCATCACATTTGGCATATCCTGACGCGAGGTTTTATAGAATGTAATATGCATGTGATGTATATGTTCCATGAAAAATCATAATTCATGTGGTAATTTATAAATGTTCATATAAATAATGCATTTGTGTAACACCCCGTCCCGTTCTGTACCTTTTTTCCTTTTTAGAAACCTTTTTTGTTTCCTTCTCTTGTTTATTTTAAATTTTATTAATTTTGCGTGTTTTGTGTAATTTAAATTTATATCCTGCTTATAAAATTCCAAAATTCGTAGAAAGAAATTGAATCTTTCGAACGAATAAGGGACTTCGAGAATTAAATTAAAATCGAGGTTCTCGACCCGTATAATTTATTAAGATTAATTACAATTTCTTGAAAGAACTAATTAATTAATCAAATTTTAACATTTATATTAATTACTCATTTTTTGGGTTATTTTCACAAACCAAACATGCATGCCTTAGTAAGTACAAAGAGATCCATGAAAATCATGCTTCTTTAATTAATGGCCACAAGTTAATTAAGGGTATTAAAATTAATTCATTAAATTAATTAACTAATTTGACTTATTCTCTATAAAAAGGAACTGTCCCTTTCATTTTCATAGGATAAGATCAGTTCCAAGAATTTATTTCACGTGTTTTCTTTTCTCTCTCAAAAAGAGAAAATAACGTGTCTCCTCTTCTTCCTCATTTCCAATCGGCGATCGAAGCTCGACCGCCGCTCCTTTCCTCCGATCAAACGCCGCTTCCCTCTCCGGCCAACCACAGTGACGCCGATCTTCCCCCCTCCGCCGCACAATCGAAGTCACCGCTCCTCTGCTCTGATCAATCGACGCGCCTCCTCCTCCGTTCGAAGCCAGCGATGCCTCTCTGCCAAACCACCGCCGCCGCCGCGACGCCTCTCTGCCAAACCGCCACCGTCGCCGCCGCGATGCCTCTCTGCCAAACGCCACCGCCGTCGCAACGCCACCGTCTCCTCTCCCTCTTTTTCCAGTAAGTCGATTTTGAAAAGCCCTCTTTTGATTTCGATTTTGATTTAATTCAATTTCTAACCAAAACCACTCTTTCCTTTCATTTTTCCGATCAAATGACGCCGAGACGAAACCCCGTTGCCAAGATTTCTGGAAAAACTAAGACACGCTGTTAGGCTGCCCATTTTCCACCTCGAACCAGGAGAAACGTAAGGTCTCTACCTTCGTTTTCTTCATTTCATATTCCGAAAATTATCGAGACCCTTTTTGGAAGCCAAATAACAAGAAACGGAGAAGATGGTTTTGAACTGTGATTTTCTATCTTTCTGCTTTTGTTAAAATCGTATTGTGTTTCGTTGGGTTGTACCCTCTTGAATTTTAAGTTGTTGATTAGCAGTAAATAAGTTTCCTAGAGTTTGGATACTTTAAAATTGTCTGTTGTTTAATGGGAATTAATCCCTTTTAGTCTTTGGTTTGATTCTATAGTGGCAGTAGTTGATGTTTTCAAATCCTGTTGTTCAAACGAATGTAGTACTTGGACTTTAGTGGACTAGTACTAGTCTTTTAGTTGTTTAGTATCATTCCTATAACAGTATTGTATCATTGTTTTAGTTGGACAGTATTTTAAAATTAGTGTTGTTAGTAAAATTGCTTTGATGATGAAAATTTATTCTTTTAATTGGGTTTAAAGATAAAGGGAAACTCGTCTTCGCCCCTCGACTCATGTTCGATATTAGTGACAAATGAAGAACAATTTAGTAGAAAATAATAATACTCTTTTGTTTTGAAAATGATACAAGTTAACTCAATTAGTAATACTAGTATTATAGGAAAATACTTTTATTCAATTTATTTGTTATGGAAAAACCCTTTTTAAAACAAGTACTTCTTTTAAATGAGAAAAAGAAAAATATACATCTTATATTATTCCAAGTAATTATTATATAAGATTCTTTAAAGTTTATTTAATGATAAAGGAAGTTTCATTTATAAAATATAATTTATATTCAATGTTCTTTTAAAAAAAATAAGAAAATTGAATTTTAGAAGGTAAATTAATAATTTGGGACTTATATTATGTTGGTATATTTTTTATAAATTTCTTATTTTTTTATCCTTTTCAAGAAAAATAATTAAAGTCATACTTTTAAAATAGTAAAAGCTTTTACAAAAGGATAAAGGAAATTAAAGGTTTGTTTTGTAGAAATAGAAATAATCATACAATCAAGAAAATTAGTAAGTACAATCCAAAAATACACCCACCCTTTTTAAGAGGTGGTGTATTCACCAAAATAGGGTGTGACCCTTAAGCAAGTCCTTTTAAAGTATATAAGACATCAACCACTCGTCTCACGTAACGAAAACTCTCGAATTCTTCCTAAACTCTTCAAAGATCAACTTTTGATCGGATAACTTTATATTAGGAATCAGTTCTAGTGGGATTACGCACCAAGGACTCGGCCATCCGTCTGTGCACCACTCCCAGGACTCCCAACAATCAGGTGGGTGATGATTTGTTGATCGATCCGCTTATAATCCGTTGTGCTGGTATATTCTGAACTCGACCCATTAAATCTAAAACCACTGATCCAACATAAATGTATCCCTATTATATAATTGTTTGAATTATGTGATATAATCATATATGATACGAAATACCTATTGTTAAATCCAAATCAATCACTGATGCATGCCAAAGGGCTAATGTGAGCATGAATTTATTTGATTGCAACCCGAGGAATTTTCCCTCCATGTTTTAAAAATGTCAATTTTATAAAAGGATGGAATGTCAGTAAGTACGGAGTTATGGTACGGGTATTAAATCCAACCTCCGGGGAGCTGTCGAGGACGCTCCCATAATCAAGGTTGTTGATTCAAACAGATCTGGTGCCCGGGTCAGACACATACGTTTCGCACTGGGAATAAGGCCATTGATGGTTTGCGTTATTCTATTTTGTCAGTGGTTGGGAGAAGTAAGGTTTTGGAAAGTGGAACAAGTCAAGTATGGTCGTATGAAAGTGGTCCAAGGAAAGTCTTTTACGATATGTAGAAAATGATTTTGGGTTTCGCCCCTTACTGTGAATCAACTTGTGATATGCCAATTGTATGACGTAAGACTTGTTATACCCAATTAATTATTATATGAATCTGCTTGTTCTGTGATATACGTTATCCATGTTTATATATCAACTACTTAAATATATTAAATGCTTCATTAATGAGTACTACTTAATATACTTCGGATTTACCAATCTCATGACGTTGCAAATCACCCATACGTGAGAATTCAAATCTCACGCCCCACTTTTCTAACCCCTTGCAGATTTCGAGTACGGGGAGCAGGGACAGTGATGAGAAAGACATGGCGTTTTCCCGTTCAATTAAAATACTAATTAGAACACTATGATGCCTATATTACATTCTATTTTCTAAATAAATGTCATCGCCTATACATTGTAAGACGATACAAATTTCCGTGTGATTCAGTACCTAAGACTCAGCATGTAATATTTTGAAATACTAAACTCTCTATACTTTTATACATATATATATATAGGAGTGTGATACATCATTATAATATTTCTCCCCACCTTCCTACTGCATGAAACTCATCAACTATTTATGTTATCTTTTCTTCAAAAAAATTTATAGTTCGGAATTTTGATCTCAATTAACATCTCGAAATCTATATAATTAATATATATGGATTCGGGGCGTTACAGGTGGTATCAGAGCCTAGGTTCAAAACTTTCGGACCCAAACCCAAATCCTTGATTTTCCATTAAAACTAAAATTATTTCTCATCACTTAAATAGTAAACAACATTTATATCTCGGGGGAAACGTGTCTCTGATTACTGTCCACAAGCTCCTCAAAGGTACGTTATTAAAATTTTCATAAAAGTCGTCTAAAGGCCTACGAACTCACAACAGTTTGACTTCATAATATTACACAATAAAAAAGGTTATGATAACTCAAAATGATGTTCGCGCTATAAAGGAAAGCTACAGGATCTAGTCTAAATTGCTTCTGAACCTCGAATAATTGATAAAGAATGCTTGAGTAATTTTGTGAGCTTCATAAATAATATTATGTGATTACTTGAGTTACGTGCTTTAAAGTGTTTACTTTACAGTTTTTCTTTCTTGAACTAAAATTTTGACTAGAACTTTCCTTTCCCTATAGGAAACCATAAGATGGATGTGGATTAGTACATAGGAGTTACGCAGCTAGAGTTAGAGACTATCGACGAGTATACTGCTCGCTTCCAAGGACTGCGTGAGAGGGCAAGGGTGTCCCCGAACCCCACGTTGAGTCGGATTTCGCTGCTGCGATGAGGTATACAGACGGAGTTGCTGAGGTATTCCGTCCTACCACTACGGGGCTCCTAGACCGCATGAGAATGGACGATGCTGAGGACTGCCCCTACCTTCACTTAGAATCTTTTTAGGTGGAGGTTCAACTGGTTATACGGAATGCGGACACTACCCGCGGGTTGGCTTACCAGGCCGTTGCACTCGCCCGGTGTGACATGGGCATATCAGACATCCTTCGAGAGGAAGCAGTCTTAGCACAGTTGTCAGCTGACGCAGCCAGGGCGATCGCAGTCACCCAGGAGGAGTACTCTCTCTTCTCTACTCAGAGGGCTGACCTATACCAGAGGGCGGCCATCTCGCAGCGGGATAACGCCGTTGCTCTCTGGGTGGCAGGAGGGTTAGCTGGTGATGGACCCCTCGGCCCCAATGAGGCCGCACTCCCGGGAGTGGAGCCAGCAGTCGACGAGCTGGTCGAGGGTGGGCCACCTGTGGACGGGGATTCCTCTGTAGAGTCAGGGGTGGACGATTAGTTGGAGATTGGACTCAGTATATAGTAGTAGATGTATATATATAGTATAGGTGGTAGCCGATTGACATATAGTAGTAGTCAATTGCGTGGTTGTTTTCCTTATAGGCCATAGCAGCGTAGCATTAACTCACTCCTTTTGTCGCTCGTGATCCGCAATGATGTGAGGATACGATGTGTTAGCATTACCTAGAAGTCTTTTGTATTCTATGACGTAATGTAAGGAGACTGACTCCATAGAACCCAAAACTTTTTAGATATCTATAATACTTATTTTGTGCTCACTGCTTGTCAATGTGCTTTACTTGCTTTACATATTAATTGTCGTATATATTATCTGATTATAACTCAATGACATACCACTGGTTCCTATTGTACTGTGCGAATGTGAGCACTGTACCATTGAGGGCCCCAATGTGTTGTGGTGAATTACGTACCACATGTGTTTCGGTGCTAGTGCTGTGTTATTTTGGTTAATCTGGTTATGTTTTTATAATTTTCTTGCACCTATACATATTGTAACAATATTATTCTTTTCTCTTCAGAAGCACCTTTAGAATGGCACCAGGCCGAAGACGTGGACGACCCCGCATTAATCTTATTCCTGTACCAGCGGATCCTATGGAACAGGACCCACCTCCTCAGGCTGTACCTGAGCCGCCTCAGCAGGCCGCGCCAGGGAATGATATTGCGAGAGAAATTCTGATCTGTAAAACTACATCCAGCAGCAGGATCCACCACCTCCTCCACCCCTTTATGGGCCTATTCCTCAGATAGCGCCCAGGATGAACGACTTTGTCGAGCGCTTTTGACGACTACAGCCACCTAGGCTGAATGGAAGGGAGAACCCCTTTGAGATTGAGGAATGGATATTCGGGATGGAACGTATCTTCCGACATATGGCACTGGCTGATGCACAGAAAGTCTCCTGTGCCCAGTTCCAGCTAATTGAGGGTGTAGCCCAATGGTGGGAGTCCTATGAGCGGACTATGAGTGAAGAAGCTAGATAGGTCTTTACTTGGGAGGATTTCAAGAAAGCAGTGCTGGATAGGTAAATTCCACGGGTACTAAGAGATCGGAAAGAACAGGAATTTGTCAACCTTCGATAGGGAACTCTCTCGGTGATAGAGTACGAGAGGAAATTCAACCAGCTGTCTCGTTATGCCCCATATCTGGTGGGTGATGATAAGAGGAAAGCCCGCAGGTTCGAACAGGGCTTGAGGCCCAAGATAGCGGGAATTGTAATTGGCCTTCAGATGCCAAGCTATGGGGAAGTCTTTCATCGAGCATTGCTAGTCTCGATCAGCCAGAATCTGGAGTACAAGCAGGCTCCGACTACTGTCCCTGTCAATCGAAATTGGCAGCCAAACTTTAAGAGGAAACCAGTCCCGCCATCTAGGGGGAATAACTTTGTTGGTTCACGAGCCAACCAAAACTGTCAGAGGTGTGGAAGGAGACATTGGGGACCATGTATTCAGGGAGGAGTAATCTGTTACCGTTGCAATCAACCTGGGCACAAGTCTAGTGAATGCGCCCAGCCACCGAGCAGCAACCGTCAACCGGTTAATAATAACCAGTACCGCCCGCAGTAGGCAATCAACTACCAGACTCGCCAACTGCCTGCACCTAATAAACGTCAGGCGGGACCACCCAACAGAGGTCCGCCTAACCAAGGTCAGAGGAGGTCTGGACATGTGAATGCTATTATGGAAGAAGGGGAAGGTAGCGGAGAACAACTTCGCCTGAAGGGCCCAGCTCAACCTGAGCAGCATGAGACGCTAGCAGGTACTGTCTTTGTACTTGAAAAACCTGCGTATATATTGTTTGATACTGGGGCATCCCATTCCTTTATATCTGATAACTTTAGAAGAAAGTTAGGATTAATTGGGGAAAATGGGAGAATGTTGAATGTGGTATTCCATCTGGAACCGCTATGGAAATTGAGGGTCAAGTTAGAGGGTTACCCCTAATGCTAGATGACCACTTGATAGAGTCTGATCTTCATATCCTTAAAATGAAAATCTTTGACATAATCTTGGGCATCGACTGGTTGACGAAGAACAAAGTGATGATAAAATGTGCAGAATGCGAGATCGACCTTGAAACCAGTAATGGTCAACGCTTCACATTTTGTAAAATCAAGACCAAGAAGGAGACCCAAGTAATATCAGCAATCCAAGCTGCGGAAATATTACGGAAGGAAGAATGCCAAGCTTACCTTGTCCACATCTCAATAGGAGAGGAAGATGACGAGTTGCGTGTTAAGGTGCCGATCGTGGATGAATACCTTGACGTGTTTCCCGAAGAATTGACCGGGTTACCTCCAGATCGTCAGATAGAGTTCTCCATCGACTTGATACCTGGGTCAGCACCAGTATCTAAAGCACCCTATCGAATGGCGCCAAAGGAATTAGAGGAACTAAAGGAACAATTGCAAGGCTTACTTGTAAAGGGATTCATCAGGCCAAGTGCATCACCATGGGGAGCACCCGTGTTGTTCGTGAAGAAGAAAGATGGGACTTTCCGTATGTACATAGACTACCGAGGTCTAACTCAACTAACCATCAAGAACAAATATCCTCTTCCGAGGATAGAAGACTTGTTCGACCAGTTGAAGAATGCTACTGTATTCTCAAAGATCGATCTGAGGTCTGGTTACCACCAGCTAAAGGTCAAGAGCGAGGATTCATCCGTACCTGGAAAAATTCATCATCGTCTTTATTGACGACATACTTGTGTACTCTAAGAACAAAGAGCAACACTAAGAACATCTCAAGACAGTCTTAGAAACAATGAGACGAGAGAAGTTGTATGCCAAATTCAGCAAGTGTGTATTTTGGATCGACCTTGTTATGTTCTTAGGACATATAATCTCCGCAAAAGGGATTGAAGTGGACCCGGCAAAAGTGGAAGCCATCATGAACTGGAAGGCTCCTACTAACGTCAATAAAATTTGAAGCTTTCTTGGGTTAGCAGGATACTACCGGAGGTTCATTCAGAATTTTTCCAGCATTGTGAAAGCACTGACAAAGATGACCAAGAAAACCGAGAAGTTTGTTTGGGACTCGCCTTGTGAGGAAAGTTTCCAAGAACTAAAGAAGAGACTAACTACGTCGCCTGTGTTAACCATCCCGGATGGATCAGAAGGATTCGTCATTTACACAGACGCTTCGTTGTCAGGCTTGGGTTGTGTTCTGATGTAAAATAGGAAAGTTGTAGCCTACACATCCCGACAACTAAAGGACCACGAGCAGAACTACCCGACGCACGACTAGAACTGGCCGCAGTGGTTCATGCGTTGAAGATTTGGAGACACTACTTGTATGGTGGAAAGTGTGAGATCTACACTGACCATAAGAGCCTAAAATACTTCTTCACACAGAAGGAATTGAACATGCGTCAGAGAAGATGGCTCGAATTGGTAAAAGATTATGATTGTACTATCCACTATCACCCTGGAAAGGCAAACGTAGTGGCAGACGCTTTGAGTAGAAAGGAAGATACAAAACTAGGCGTCGTTCCGACCACACAGTTACCACTAATGGGAGAACTCTCTCGGCTAAACTTGGAATTTTCCACACAGTGTTATGCAGATTTCATGGTTTACGCGTTCACCCTACAACCGACCTTAAGAGAACGGATCCTAGGAGCGCAACAGAACGATAAATTCTTGAGAGGAATACGTAAGCGCACTGAGGAAGGGACCATTCAGAGGTTCGTGTTGAGTACTGATGGAGCTCTAATGTTCAATAATAGAATCTGTGTGCTTAAGGATGAAGAATTGAGAAACAAAATCCTACGAGAGGCACATAGCACTCCTTACACCGTTCACCCCGAAGAGACAAAGATGTACCGAGGACTGAAAGGGAACTTTTGGTGGAGGGGTATGAAGAGGACGATAGCTCAATTCGTCAAGAGTTGTTTAACCTGCCAATGGGTTAAAGCCGATCATCAACGACCCTCAGGGTTATTACATCCTCTGGAGATGCCAGAATGGAAGTGGGAGAACATCACTATGGATTTTGTCACCGAATTTCCGAAAACGGTGAAGAATCACGATGCCATCTGGGTTATCGTAGATAAACTTATGAAAACTGCCAACTTTATCCCTGTTAGAATGACGTATACGTTGGACAAGCTTGCCCAACTATACATAGCAGAGATAGTCAGACTGCACGGTGTACCAGTCTCGATAGTGTCCGATAGAGACCCTCGTTTTACCTCCAAGTTCTGGGGAAGTTTGCAACGAGCCCTGGGAACTGAATTGAAATTCAGCACTGCATACCACCCACAAATCGACGAACAATCGGAAAGAACTATTCAGACACTCGAAGATATGCTGAGAGCTTGCGCTCTGGATCTTAAAGGAAGTTGGCAAAGCCACCTTCCCTTGGTAAAGTTTGCTTATAACAACAATTATCAAACAACGATACAAATGGCTCCGTACGAAGCGCTCCACGGGAAGAGGTGTAGATCACCAGTTTGTTGGGACGAAGTCGGGATTTGAAAGATTCTCGGACCCAAATTAGTCGAGAGATCAGCTGAGATAGTCGCGAAGATTAAAGAAAGAATCAAAACGGCTCAGGACCGTCAGAAGTCATATGCGGACACTCGAAGGAGGGATTTACAGTTCAACATTGGCGAGAAAGTATTTCTCAGAGTTGCACCAATGAAAGGCCTAATTCGCTTTGGGAAAAGAGGTAAGCTAAAGCCACAATACATCGGACCATTTGACATCCTGAATAGAATCGGGGATGTGGCTTATCGCTTAGCACTGCCACCAGAATTGTCACGAGTGCATAACGTGTTCCACATATCTACACTCAGGAAGTACATGAGCGATCCAAACCATGTTATTAGTCACATAGAATTGGGTCTAAGCAATGACCTGACTTATGAAGAACTCCCAGTGACTATCTTGGGGAGGAAGTTGCACTTGTTGAGGAATCGAGAAATACCTTTGGTTCTAGTCCAATGGAGCCGGCACGAGAATGTTGGGAAAACAGGTGTGCCCGGAATCTATTCGGGATGAAATTTAAATACGAATTTAAATACAATTATTACTATCATGAATTAATCCTAATTAATTCAAATAATAATTCCAACAACCAATTTAACATCATGCATGTTGAATTAATTCACATAAAATCTAGGCGGAATAAACAAGAATTTATGTGACTTACGTACCTCTTGTAGAACTTGGCCTTTGAATAAAATGGGACAAACACGTACGCGCTTTATCAACCCAAAAGTCTTCCCAAGTATTTCCCTTTCGCCTTATTCGACCACCGGTGGGAGATGCTTTCGAATAATTTAAATAACTAAGGGAAAAGAAAAATATATATGCTCTTGATTTTTCCAACACATGGAATTATGTACTTGGAGATGAAATAATCATCCCCTATTTATAATAGTGAAGTGTCCGAATTTTTTAGGCTTATTTGGGCTTGGAGAAAATCTTTTCTTAGACTCTAAGAAATCTTGAATATATCTCATATATTCTTTTCTCCACAATAAAATATTCCACAAAAATCTCACTCTCCTATTAAGCTTGAAAATTTCGAAAATCACAAGAAGAAATCCAAAGATTTGGATCTTCTTGAATATATGAGATATACTTGTATTCCAAGAATACATATCTTCCATAATATCTTTCCAAGAAAATCAACAAAATCTTCTTTCTTCTTGATTTCAAATTTTCGAAAAATATAGGGAAAATCAGCAATATTTTTTTTTTTTTTAATCACCTTATCATTATTGGGCTACTTTAGGGGCCTTTAAGGAGAATTAAGATTGGACCTCCTAATGGACTTCTGAATTTCAGTATTGAGCCCCAATATAATTCAATCTATTAATATTAATTATTACCACTAATAAATTAATATTGCACTATCCATCTTAATCCATATTACTATAATATGGGCTCCCGGTTATTATTTCCCGCATTTAAGATTATCAAGTACATTAATTAATTAAGCTTCTGAATAGCTCTAAATTAATTAATATATTTCACCTTGGAGTAAAGACAGCTCAACATTATTATCCGTACCGAAGAAACTGATTCTTCACTTGCAAGATTTGGTACGATAAAACTTCAGAGCCCACCAAGGGGACTAATCACACGAGCCGTACTCGCACGCGTTTCTCCGTATTAAATCTTAGCAATCGTCGTATGATTAATATTACTGCCCAAAGCACAAGGTTCGAAGTCACAATGATTCTCACCCAACCTGAATCAAAGCAGTAACCATTAAGCACACACGGTCCTATTTAAGTGACGGAGATTAAGAAATCAACAACCACTGAGGTCTAATTCTTCACATTTCAGAACAGAAGAATTTATCCTCGTTGTAGGTCTTCTTCAACACATACTAAATGTGCTAGTGCAATCTCTTAGTCAAGACAGACCAATCTGAGCCTTACACATCGACCTTTCACGGCGGATTTTTCAATTCCACCTAGGTCGTGAAAATGTACGTTTTAGTTACAAGGAAACTGTTAATGTTGTCTTGCGTGATCGGGTCTCACCACATTAACTACAATGTAACTAGTACCATATATTGAACGGTTTGCAATAGAAATTCAACATTCAATCATAACTAAAGCAAATGTGATAAAAGAATTATTCTCATAAAACAAGTGTTTGATACACGAGTTATACAAAGTAAAAGCATACTTTCACGTATAACTCCAACAATCTCCCACTTATACTTAAAGTCTGCTTTTTAGTATACATCAAGCATGTCTTAGTGTAGTAGCTCTACGTGACATCTCATGTCAACCTACACTAACCTAATAATTCCTCCCACTTATACTTAAAGCAGATTGGCAATAGTCTTGACTCCCATTCCATCCACATGTCTCTCGAATGTACTCTGAGGCAGACCCTTTGTGAATGGATGTACTAGGTTGTCCTCCGACATTTATCTTTGTCACCTCTTTATCTTCTCTCTTAACGATTTCTCGTATAAGATGGTGTTTTCTTTCAATGTGTTTGCTGGCCTTGTGGGCTCTCGGTTCCCTTGAATTTGCAACTGCTCCGACATTATCACAATGGACAGTGATTATGATGGGCAAATTCGGAACAACGTCCAAGTCCACTAAGAAGTACTTGAGCCAAACAGCTTCTTTCGCTGCTTCACAAGCAGTTACTTATTCGGCTTTCATGGTCGAATCGGCAATGCATTTCTGCAAATCGCTTCTCCATGTCATGGCTCCTTCTCCCATGCAAAACACACTACCCGAGGTAGATATTCTGGATTCTATATCTGATTGGAAATTTGAGTCCGTGTATCCCATGGGAATTAGACTGTCTGACTGTTAAATCAACATTTCATACCAAGTTCTTTTTAGAAACTAAAGAACGCATTTAATTGCAATCTAATGTGCTTTCCCGGGGTTACTTTGATATCTTGCCATCATGCCCACGACAAAGCAGATATCCAGTCTCGTACACAACATTGCATACATAAGACTTCCTACATCCGAAACGTATGGAACGTCTTTCATGTCATCTATCTCCACTTGCGTCTTAGGGCATATTTCTTTAGATAGATGGATTCCGTGCCTAAAAGGTACAAAACCTTTCTTGGAATCTTGCATGCTGAAATGCTTCAAAACAGTGGCTTTGTATGAAACTTGCGATAAGCCCAACATCCTCCTCTTGCGATCTCGAGTGAACTTGATCCCAAGGATGTGACCGGTTTTCCCTAAGTCCTTCATATCAAACTGATTTGACAGCCATACCCTTACGTCTGACAATACCTTTATATTGTTTCCAATGAGCCGAATATCGTCTACGTATAATACTAAGAATACCACCGCAGTTCCATCACACCTTTTATACGCACAACTTTCGAACTTGTTAGGATCACAAACCCATAAGACTTAATTACTTGATCAAAACACTGGTTCCAAGTATGCGATGCTTGCTTAAGTCCATAAATGGATCTCTTAAGCTTGCATACGAGATTCTCTTGGCCTTTTTCAATGAAACTTTTGGGTTGTTGCATATAGATATTAATCCTGTCAAGACTTCCGTTAAGGAAAGCCGTCTTGACATCCATTTGCCAGATCTCGTAATCTAGGTGCGCAGCGATCGACAAGAGAATATGGATTGACTTAAGCATAGCTACCGGCGAAAAGGTTTCCTCATAATCGATCCCTTCTTTCTGAGTATACCCTTTGGCCACAAGCCTCGCTTTGAAGGTCTCAACCCTTCCGTCCGGTCCTCTTTTCCTCTTGTACACCCACTTACATCCAATGGGTTCTACCCCATTGGGTGGCTCGACCAACTCCCACACTTGATTATGATCCATCGAACCCATCTCGGCTTCCATTGCCGTTTGCCATGACTCCGCGTCTTTGTCTTGGATTGCCTCGTCGTACGTCCATGGGTCTGATTCAACACCGGGAACCAAATCCGAAGATTCTCCTATCCCCATAAATCTCTCGGGTTGCCTAGGAACCCTCCCACTACGACGGGGTTCCGGTTGTGAAGATGTGACGTGTGGTACATCATCTTGTATACTTGGTATCAAGGTTTGACCTCTCAATTCTTCTAAGGTAATTTCACTTTTAGGCTTCCGATTGTTCATATAGTCTTCCTCCAAGAATTTAAAGTGTGTACTAATCACGGTCTTTTGATCCTTGGGACTATAGAACATACACCCTTTCGTTCCCGCAGGGTATCCTATAAACAGCCTTAATTCCGAACGTGGATCCAACTTACCGGCTTCCTTGTCTAGCACGTATGCCGGACAACCCCAAATCTGCAAATGTCTTAGACTGGGCTTGCGCCCGGTCCACAATTCCATTGGGGTTTTAGGAACCGATTTGGATGACACCAAGTTTAGAATGTAAGCCGCCGTTTCCAAGGCATTACCCCAAAACGACTTGGGTAAATCCGAATAACTCATCATGGATCTGACCATCTCTAAAAGAGTCCGGTTTCTTCGTTCCTCCACACTGTTCTGTTGAGGGGTTCCCGGTACGGTTAACTGGGATACGATCCCTTCGTCCGATAAGTAGTTCAAGAAATCATCGCTGAGGTATTCGCCTCCACGATCTGATCGTAGAAACTTGATACTCTTTTCCCTATGTTTCTCGGCTTCGGCCTTAAACTCCTTGAACTTATCAAAAGTTTCAGACTTATTGCCTCATAAGGTAAATGTACCCATATCTTGAGTAATCGTCAATGAAGGTGACGAAATACTCATACCCCATTCTCGCTTTGATCGTCATTGGACCACATACATTGGTATGAACGAGTTCTAACACTTCCGTGGCTCTATTCCCCTTGGCTCCAAATGCCCTCTTGGTCATCTTACCCTCTAAACAGGATTCACAAGTTGGAAACGGCTCGACTTGGAGTGATTCCAAGGATCCGTCTTTCACCAATCTCTCTATCCGCTTTAGATTAATATGACCTAGTCTAAGATGCCATAGAAGTGTTTAGTTCATCTCCGAAGAACGCTTTCTTTTATTACTCGAAATGATCGACGTGTTATTAGATTCATTATTTGAGTGGTGTGCACACTTAATCGTATAGAGATTGTTTACCAACGTTCCATGACAGATAACATCATTCTTAAAAGAAACAGTAACAACTTTATTAAAAGTAACTGAATATCCATAAAAAAATAACTTAGAAACTGAAATTAAATTCTTCCTAAAGTTTGGAACGTATAAAACATCTCTTAAAATTAAAACTCTATCTTCAAAAGATAGGTGCACGACTCCCACTGCTTCGGCCGCCACTCTCGTAGCATCGCCCAAAGTGATTGTGATCTCATTTGTGCTAAGTCGCCGGGTTAGCTGGAACCCCTGAAGAGTGAAACAAATATGATCAGTTGCCCTGGTATCCACTACCCAAACGTGGGCAGCATACGCCGCAACATATGTTTCAACGACTAAAGCGTGAGACTTACCTTTCTTTCCCGTCTTCTTAGGTTTAGAACAGGTCGCCCTCCAATGTCCCTTCTCACCACAATTGAAACACTTACCCTTAGCAGCTTTCTTTCCACCTCCTTCTCCCTTTTCCTTGGGTTTCGCAACGGTTGGATTTGCTTGGGTCTGGCCTTTCGTCCTCTTCCTCTTCTTCCCTCCCTTGGGACCCGAAGAGGTAGACGGACCGTTTGCCACCATAGCAATGGTTTGGTGATCCATTAGAGTCTCCGCCGATACCAAAGCTTGCAAGAGCTCGGGCAAACTATTTGCCCGGTCATTCATTTGATAGTTCAACTGAAACTGCTCAAAGCTCTTTGCCAGAGAATGGAGAATGAAATCGACCTTAGTAGGGAGGTCAAATTCCGCACCAAGTACTTCCAACTTATTGAGATAACCCATCATCTCGATAACGTGATCCCTTACGGGCGTACCTTCCACCATCTTCAACGAAAGCATCTTTCGCATGGTGATTTGCCTAGCTGTACGGTTCTGATGTTTAAACATCGCTTCAAGATTGAGCATTATCTCAGAGGCGGTCTCCATGTGTTGGTGTTGGTGTTGCAACACATCTGACATTGAAGCCAGAATAGTGCACCTAGCCATCTCATCGGAGTCTAACCAACTCTTATGCTCTTTCTTGACCGACTTGCTCACATCTTCGGCAGGCTCTTGGGGTTTAGGAGTAGTAAGTACCCATTTATGGTGTTGAGCGGTTAGGACAATATCAAGGTTACGTTTCCAATCAACATAGTTCTCACCAACAAGTTTGTTATCTTTAAGTATACTAAACAGTGGATTAAAAGGTTGCGACATGATGAACTGAGAATAAAACATACATTCATATCAATATCTAGAAAAATACGAAATTATCACATAATTCGATCACATCAATTATATTGAAACCTTAAAACAATATAATCATGCATTAGCCAACATCTCGAAACAATTTAAATGCGCCACGATGGGTGGTCTATACATTTAATTACATTCAAGCGGATCACAAACTTTAAAAGTTACAAATCATTAATTCAAAATTAATAGTTGGCTCCCACTTTGACCACATAGAAATTGACAGAAACTCCGAGGGGAGTAAGTTAATATCAATTTCCTATGCCTAAGTAATAACCATAATTAAATACAGGATTATTATTTCGCTTTGAGCAAGCCACTCGGGGTGAGGGTCAATACCGCCACTAGTAATAATCCACAATCATCCTTTCAGAATTTATTCATGTGAAATTCGTTCTTTTGGCCGATCCGAGGGGGAAATGTATCCCAAAAGAACTTCACAAATAAATAAATTATGGAGGCCAAATTAATCCAATTTTAATATAGGGCAATTACACATAGGTTCCTTTTTGTAGTGTTTATTAGCATTTGGTTCATTACTTTTCATAAAATACAAGTAGGTTCTTTTTTGTGGGGCCCAAACCCTTTACCTCCACTGCCCCAACCCCCTCCCCTTCCTCCCACCTTTTTCTACTCATTTGACCGACTACATCCCCCCAAAACCTTCATCTATTATCCCATGGTGATGTGACATAAAGTCACTGACCAAATCCCCAAGCCCCATTTGCATTTGAAAATATTAATTAATAAGGTTTTAATTTTATCAAATATTTAATCCTTTTAAGAATTTGAATAGGCACACTATATTGTCGATTTTTCTTTTATCAAGTGTATTGAAATATTAATTGATAAAGTTTTAATTTAATCAAATAATTAATTATTATTTATTAATATTTTAATCAAATGTTCAATTCTTATAATAATTTGAATAGTCATAACTAATAATACTTTCAAATTTATTAAAAAATACAAGCATAATAATTTGAACAACTATTTTGCCAATTCTCTGTTCATATTCAGATTTTTTGTTCAAAGTTATTGCAGTAAAAATTTTGAATACAATTTTTGAATATATATTTTGAATATTGACTTTTCCCTAGCAATTTTTTCAATTTTTCAATTTTTAATACTTATTTGGGTAATATTTTTTCTGATTGAGCAAAAATTATATGCAAATAATATTATTTTAAATCTAAATTTTACAAATGTAAAATTAGTGTGCAGAAACTCTAAATTTACATATTTACATCTGAAAATTTATCAATGCAAAATCATTATTCAAAAAAGGTTTATTTGTGTTCATACACCAAAAAAATGTTAATATACCAGAAATTTACAAAGGCAAAAATATTGTGCAAAAAATTAGTACAAAACTTGGCATTTTTAACAGTGATTTTTCATAACATTTTGCAGAATTTCTTCTCAAAAACCTTCTTTCCAGTTTCTTCAAATCTTCTTCCAAATTCTTCACAAACCTTCTTGACATTTTCCACAGAAAATTCCTAAAAATCACCAAACAAAAAGAAATAATATGATGAAATATTCAACTATCACAGTAGAAATAAATCAATATTTCCATCACGTTCGTTCATTCATTCATTAAAAAAAATTGAATATAAACCTAGCACTTAAAACATTTGAATATTGATCCGAGAACTTAAAAAAATCGAATATTAACTCAGAATTTAAATCAATAATTACCTGGGTTTGTTGTTCGCGTTTTCACACCCTTCTGATTGTTGTTCGTCTTCGTCGTTTCTCGGATCCGGACATATCTGGATTGCATCGATTGTCGACAGCGGCGGTAACCGATGGACCCCCGACGTCGTTTGGCGTAGATCGACGACGCCACAGCCTCGATCGTCAACAGATCTGAGACCGCGACGCTGTGTGAGTGACCGCGTGAGTGAGATAGGGCGGCGACACATGTGAAAGGGACGGCGGCGCCGCGTGTGAGAGGGAGGGGATGGCGGTGCCGCGCGAGCGGAGAGGGAGGGGAGGGCGGCGCCGCGCGAGCGGAGAGGGGAGGACGGCACCGCGCGAGCGGAGAGGGAGGGGAGGGCGGCGCCGCGCCGTGCGAGGGGAGAGGGAGGGCGCCGGCGCCGCGCGAGAGAGAGAGAGGGAGAGAGAGAGAGTGAAAGAGAAAAAAAGAGAGAGAAGAGAGATATGAGTGGGTGCGTGGGTGTGTGGATGCCAGCTAGTAGGGGGGGTGGGGTGGGGTCGGGTTTTTTTATTAATATTTTAGAATCTAGTTGTATTTTTTAAAATGAGAGGAACCAAATGTTAATAATGGTCTTAAGGGGGAACCAAATTATAATAATCTCTTTTAATATCCGGAATAAAATTGCGATTAAACAAACATACTTAGTAATTTTCGAAAGTAAGGTTTTTCTTGGACAATTAAATTCATGCAAACACATATTAACAATTAATAATAATTGCACGAAATAAAACATCCATCAAAACAAAATTAAACACATTGGAGCACTCAAATCCAATTGTCACAGTTTAATTTCTTCACGTCTTGATGCGAAAAATCGTCCTTGTTGCTTTCCGTCGTTCGTCTCGACACGCTCCCACTCGAATAGCAACACTTCATCAAAAACAGCATCATTTGGGGTTCGGGACGATGTTTAAAATCATAAGAAAAAAAAACAGAACCGAAAAAAATTACACGGCCCGAGATACGGCGCGCATTGGCCCACGGGGTGGGCCCGCGCGCCTCTCGGCCAAGCGGCCGAGGCGCTGCATGCCGAGCGCCGAAGCGCCGCATGCGAGGCGCTGCAGGCCGAGCGCCGAGGCGCTGCAGGCCACACCCCGAGGCGCGCGCGCGCTTGCACGGCGCCGGCCACCCGTCGCGCGCGGGTCATGCGCCTTGCACCCCGTGCACCGGGTTTTGACGTTCGTTCTCGTTTTCTTCACCCCATGCACGATTTTACGTCCATGCATGCGCCGCGCACTCATGCGTCGTCCGGGTACGCCGTCTTTAATTCTTCGTTCTTCGTCACGATCCGGTTACAATTTATTTTACAAAAAAAATAAATACTAAATCTAGACTAGTCTATTACAATGATCGAATCAAAATAAAAACAACTAATCTACTCGTGGATTTTCTCACGAGAAAAACGAATTCGAACGAATCAAATTAAAAACAATTAATTCACACGCATGAAAAATTAACAACATTAAAACCATGACAATTGGATACCTGCAAAAAAGATCTAGCAATTCTACTATCCAATTTCAATTAATGTCTAACAATTTAAATTCCAATTTAAAGATCAGAGCCCGAAACCGTGGCTCTGATACCAGTTGTTGGGAAAACAGGTGTGCCCGGAATCTATTCGGGATGAAATTTAAATACGAATTTAAATACAATTATTACTATCATGAATTAATCCTAATTAATTCAAATAATAATTCCAACAACCAATTTAACATCATGCATGTTGAATTAATTCACATAAAATCTAGGCGGAATAAACAAGAATTTATGTGACTTACGTACCTCTTGTAGAACTTGGCCTTTGAATAAAACGGGACAAATACGTACGCGCTTTATCAACCCAAAAGTCTTCTCAAGTATTTCCCTTTCGCCTTATTCGGTCACCGGTGGGAGATGCTTTCGAATAATTTAAATAACTAAGGAAAAAGAAAAATATCTATGCTCTTGATTTTTCCAACACATGGAATTATGTACTTGGGGATGAAATAATCATCCCCTATTTATAATAGTGAAGTGGCCGAATTTTTTAGGCTTATTTGGGCTTGGAGAAAATCTTTTCTTAGACTCTAAGAAATCTTGAATATATCTCATATATTCTTTTCTCCACAATAAAATATTCCACAAAAATCTCACTCTCCTATTAAGCTTGAAAATTTCGAAAATCACAAGAAGAAATCCAAAGATTTGGATCTTCTTGAATATATGAGATATACTTGTATTCCAAGAATACATATCTTCCATAATATCTTTCCAAGAAAATCAACAAAATCTTCTTTCTTCTTGATTTCAAATTTTCGAAAAATATAGGGAAAAATCAGCAATATATTTTCTTTTTATTTTAATCACCTAATCATTATTGGGCTACTTAATGGGCTACTTGAGGGGCCTTTAAGGAGAATTAAGATTGGACCTCCTAATGGACTTCTGAATTTCAATATTGAGACCCAATATAATTCAATCCATTAATATTAATTATTACACCATATTACGATAATATGGGCTCCCGGTTATTATTTCCCGTGTTTAAGATTATCAAGTCCATTAATTAATTAAGCTTCTGAATAGCTCTAAATTAATTAATATATTTCACCTTGGAGTAAAGACAGCTTCACATTATTATTCGAACCGAAGAAACTGATTCTTCACTTGCAAGATTTGGTACGATAAAACTTCAGAGCCCACCAAGGGGACTAATCACATGAGCCGTACTCGCACGCGTTTCTCCGTATTAAATCTTAGCAACCGTCGTATGATTAATATTACTGCCCAAAACACAAGGTTTGAAGTCACAATGATTCTCACCCAACATGAATCAAAATTGTAACCATTAAGCACACACGGTCCTATTTAAGTGACGGAGATTAAGAAATCAACAACCACTGAGGTCTAATTCTTCACATTTCAGAACAGAAGAATTTATCCTCGCTGTAGGTCCTCTTCAACACATACTAAATGTGCTAGTGCAATCTCTTAGTCAAGCCAGACCAATCTGAGCCTTACACATCGACCTTTCACGTCGGATTGTTCAATTCTACCTAGGTCGTGAAAATGTACGTTTTAGTTACAAGGAAACTGTTAATGTTGTCTTCCGTGATCGGGTATCACCACATTAACTACAATGTAACTAGTACCATATATTGAACGGTTTGCAAAAGAAATTCAACATTCAATCATAACTAAAGCAAATGTGATAAAAGAATTATTCTCATAAAATAAGTGTTTGATACACGAGTTATACAAAGTAAAAGCATACTTTCACGTATAACTCCAACAGGGAGGAAGAAGCGATATGGGAAAGAGAAGATGAAGTCCTAGCTAAATACCCTCAATGCTTAAGAAGTAATTAAGAGATGAATTTCGGGGGCGAAATTCTGTTAAGGGGGTAAGGATGTAACATCCCATCCCGTTCTGTACCCTTTTTCCTTTTTAGAAACCTTTTTTGTTTCCTTCTCTTGTTTATTTTAAATTTTATTAATTTTGCGTGTTTTGTGTAATTTAAATTTATACCCTGCTTATAAAATACCAAAATTCATAGAAAGAAATTGAATCTTTCGAACGAATAAGGGACTTCGAAAATTAAATTAAAATTGAGGTTTTCGACCCGTATAATTTATTAAGATTAATTGCAATGTCTTGAAAGAACTAATTAATTAATCAAATTTTAACATTTATATTAATTACTCGTTTTTGGGTTATTTTCACAAACCAAACATGCCTTAGTAAGTACAAAGAGATCCATGAAAATCTTGCTTCTTTAATTAATGGCCATAAGTTAATTAAGGGTATTAAAATTAATTCATTAAATTAATTAACTAATTTGACTTATTCTCTATAAGAAGGAACTGTCCCTTTCATTTTCATAGGATAAGATCAGTTCCAAGAATTTATTTCACGCGTTTTATTTTCTTTCTCCAAAAGAGAAAACAACGCGTCTTCTCTTCTTCCTCCTTTCTAATCGGCGATCGAAGCTCGACTGCCGCTCCTTTCCTCCGATCAAACGCCGCTTCCCTCTCCGGCCAACCACAGTGACGCCGATCTTCCTCCCTCCACCGCACAATCGAAGTCGTCGCTCCTCTGCTCCGATCAATCGACACGCCTCCTCCTCCATTCGAAGCCAGCGACGCCTCTCTGCCAAACCGCCGCTGCCGCGATGCCTCTCTGCCAAACCGCCGCCGCCGCGACGCCTCTCTGCCAAACGTCGCCGCCGTCGCAATGCCGCCGCCTCCTCTCCCTCTTTTTCCAGTAAGTCAATTTTGAAAAGCCCTCTTTTGATTTCGATTTCGATTTAATTCAATTTCTAACCAAAACCCCTCTTTCCTTTCGTTTTTCCGATCAAATGACGTCGAGACGAAACCCCATTGCCAAGATTTCTGGAAAAACTAAGACACGCCGTTAGGCTGCCCGTTTTCCACCTCGAACCAGGAGAAACGTAAGGTCTCTACCTTTGTTTTCTTCTTTTCATATTCCGGAAATTATCGAGACCCTTTTTGGAAGCCAAATAACAAGAAACGGAGAAGATGGTGTTGGTCCCACTAGTTAGATTAATTGCGGAAGCTTTAGTGTTAATGTCTTAACAAACTTCATTTTACAAAAGCACAAAACCAATAAGAGAATAAGTAAATGAAAGCAATAAAGAACACCGAATATATAGTGGTTCGGATTTGAATATCCTACGTCCACTCTCCCTTTTATCCAAGGGGTCTCACTAACCAACCAACAGCCAACTTACTCACTGGAATTGTAAAGTACCAATTCCTTCTTACAAACTCTTTAGATCTAACTTCGATCTAAAGATCAACAGCCTTCAACCTTATCTTGTAGATGAACAGGTTGAGGTCAAATGCTTCCTTTGCCAAACTCTGATTCACTCCAGAGAAGGCAAGACCAGACACCAGGCAACCTCGGTGTCATCTGGTCTTGATCTGGTGAACAACCAGAATACTCAGTAGAAACAGGGGATCAAACTGAGCATCTTTTGTTCTACCAGACTCGTCTGGTCCAGACTCGTCTGGTCTGGGGAAGGACCTCTGCCTCTGGTCAGATCTCATCTGGTGAAGTCTTCTGGTGGGGTCTTCTGGTGACTCTTCTGGTGAAGTCTTCTGGTCTGGCAGTTCCCCCTAGACTAAGTCCTAATCTAGATCATCATCTGGCTAACAGGTCCAGATGGTCCTATTACATCTTCTGGTTTGTTTTAACTCATCAAAACTATACAAAATTTATCCTAACAATTTCCCCCTTTTTGATGAAGTTAAAACACTACCAGAACTGATCAAAATAGAAAATAAGCAAGAAAACAATAAAGGATAAGACCTTAGAATAGATCTTATCAGGCAAACAATTAAGACAACAAGAGGTTGTCTTTTGAACAGAGAAGATATGATATTTTTATTGATAATAAGGACAAGAAGATTACAAATTACATTGAAGTTCAGAGTCCTATTCTATGCATATCTCCTGTTTTCCTTGGGCACAAGAAACCAGTCAAGGAACCTATCCTGGACAGCCTTCAACTCTGCAGAAGATGTTGGAGTGAAGTTCACCAACACCTTTGTCTTGTACAATCTCTTCAGCTCAGCCCAATCAACCTGGTCTCCTACCATGGGAGTGTTAAGATAAGTAAACTCAGGGGCAGTCACCTCCAGGTTGAACTCAATGGTAGAGTCCATCAATTGCTTGTACAACTCTGCATCATAGGCTTGCATCCAGGTGTGAAAGGTTCTGTTGATCAGCTCATCATCCTCTGGTGCTGGCCTCTGGATATAATGCTGAATGAACCAGAGAGTCTTTGTCTCCTTCCATTTCTCAATCAAGGGCACAGGCACAATAGAGTCAAATGACCCTTCTATCCTGAGAGGCAGAATGTTCATAACTTCAATAGGAGCTTTCCTCCTTTGGCAAGAACCACCTGCACCAGAAGGAGCACCAGCTTCTCTGCTCTTCTTATTTTGCCTTCTAACATATCTGAGCCTCTGCTCTTCATCTATGTTCTTTCTGATCCTTGCCTACTTCTCCTCTGGAGTCTCTTCCTTGTATCTCTTCTGAGCTTCTTCAACAACAGTCTCAAGGAAGCTTTTCTTGACTGTCCTGATCTTCCTCTTTGCAGGTCCAGAGATTGAAATGGGATCCTGCTCTGCTTCTGACTCCTCTTCTGCAGCAAGCTGCTTAGCCATGGAAAGAGATTTGAACTCCTCTTTCTTCTTCTTCTGCAGCTCTGCCTGGGCCAAAGTGTTCTCCAGCAGATCCAGACGAGCTCCACGACTAAAAAGAGTTTCATTTGTGGTCTTCGCCAGATCAGTTCTGGCCTTCTCTTTCCCCTTTTTGACTTCATCAAGGAGGGGCTCCACTACCTGCCTTATAAGATCAGGCAAGGCAGTGTTGGAGGAAGAGTGAAGATCACGCAGCTGCTTTGCCTCCTCCAGGTAGGCTTTCGATTCTGCAACAAGCCTTTCCTGCTTCTCTAACATCTCCTGGAGGGAGTCCTTCAGCTTAGCAGTCTGGATCATCTGGCTGGCCATCTCAACTTTCAGCACAGAGACTGGCCTCATCTGCTCCAGCACGTGCTCCTGGAGCTGCTTCTGGCTGTGCATAACATCCAGCTTCACAAAAAGGCCATTAGCCTTGAATGAGGCCTTGACTTCAGCCAGAGTAGACTTGATCTGCTTAAGAAAGATCCTCCTCTCCTGCCGGATCTGGTGCTCTATCATAGCAGGGGCCATGTGTTGAATAGCTTTAGAGAAGCGCCCTATCTGCATGATCTGTTCATTAAAGAACGCCTTCATCTTCTGGAGCACGGCAGGAGACATCTCAAAGTCTTCCTCGTCTGAATACAGCTCTGGAGGGAAGACAAAGTGAGGCCCAAACTTGTAAGTAGGGCCCTCAGGAGTGAGCATTACCCCTCTCTGGATGAGCAGGGTGCGAATCAAGACTTTTGCTGCACCAGGGGTCTCCAGCTCAGCTGGGTTCTGAATGTTCATCTTCTGCTTCAGCTCAATCTCCCAAGCAGTGAAGTTGGAGGGACCCATTTCCTCAAGCAGTAGCATAAGGTCCTCCACATCTTCAAGTCTGGCCTTGCTCCAGACCTTGGTATCAGTCAACTCTGCCAGAAGTGGTAAGTGCTCCAGAAGAACTGGGAAATGCTCTCTTAGCCAGAGCTGAGCACTTACACTCATACTCTGCCTAATGGGACCCATTTCTGCAGATGAGAAAGTGAAGGGTTTGGGCCCAGAGGTAGAGGAGGAAGGTGCTAAGTTAGCAGGCTCAAGTGAAGCTTCCTCATCTTCACTATCATCGCTTGTTAAACAGGTGGGAGAAGGGGGAGGGGCAACGAATCCCAGAGTCATAGAAATGGTTGGGTCCTGGTCTGTAAGGGTTTGGGGAGGGGTAGGATTTTGAGAGGTGGAAGTGGAAGGAATAGGTTGCTCTGCACCAGAAGTAGAAGAAATCTCTGGTACAGAGGGTGGGAATGGAATTTGTGTAGATGAGGTGTTTGGAAGGGGAATATCTGCACCAGAAGAGGTTGATGGCACCTATGGTACAGAAGCTGGGGGAGAGGGATTTGTATTTAGAGGTATGTGGGAAGGTGGGGGAGAAGGTGTTTGAGGGATGGCTGAAGTAGTGTATATGGGTATGTCTGGTAAGGTCTGCTCTGGTGATGAAATAGGGGCACCAGGAGCAGAGGAGATGGGTTGTGTTTGGGTGTCTGGTGGTGAAGTAGTGGGGGTAACTAGGTTAACATGAGCAGGGGAGGGGACAGAGGACGGGTTGGAAGGGTTTACCTCTGCTGAGTCAACATCAGCAGGTACAACATGCTCTGGAGCAGAAACATCCTCCATCATCTGAGAAGCTTCATCAATAGCCTTCTCCAAGGCCTCTCCAAGATCAGAGCCAGAGTCTGACTCTTGAAGAATGGCTCTCTTGGCCTTGGATTTCTTCTTAAGAGGTTCAACCTCTTCTTCCTCTTCTACCTCTGATGGCTCATCCACCAGGAGGGTTTTCTTGGCCTTTCTGCTGGATTTGTACTTCTTAGCAGAGCCTCTCTTGGCCTCCTCTGGCCTTTTCCTCTTGGCTGCTCCAGCCTTCTTAGCAGCCTCAGCCACTTCACCCTTCTTCTTCAAAATATTCAGAAGGGGAATCTGGTCCTCCTCCGAGGAACCAGAGAAGACAACTGTTGAGGAACCAGTTGCTCCAGTAGCTTGCTTCGAACTCTGCTGCTTCTTCTGCTGCTTCTGCCCCTTAGCAGGTGAGGGAATGGCTTGAAGGGGAGGGGCAGGAATAGCTTCTTCTCCATCTGAATCAGGATGGCCATGAAGAGGACCATCCTTTGAAAATAAAACCTTAGACTTGTGAAACCCTCTGCACCAAGACTCCTTCTATTTCTTCTCTGGAAGCAATGAGTCCAAAATCAGAGTTAGTTTCGTTCCCAACGAAACATTAGCAGTGAAGTAGTATTGCAACTCCCCTGGTTGTGAAGGGCAAGCCTCCTTCTTTACCTTCAATCTGTTCTTCCTTAAAACATCCCAAAAGAATTAAGCCCAATTGCACTGAACTCCATCATACAAGGCACGCATCACACACATCCTGCCGTTGAAAATCGCATTCGTGCTGTGATTCTCACACATCAGCACCTTCACCACAATATCAAAAAGAACCTTGAATTTTTGCCTCAAATGTTTATTTAAAAATCCTTTCGTGATGTTCTGACAAAAGGATCGAGCAAAAATCTTGAAAGAACCAACAATATCATCCTCCTTGTAAGTTAAAGGATCTACGCCTTCTGCAGAAATGTTCTCAAAAAGCGCACATAAATCCTGCTTGGAAAACACCAGATCTTCCTTGTCAATCTTTGAAGAAATGTGGTCTTCATGAATCTTCATTCGGACCAAAAACTGGGCCGCATAACCATCTAGAGTGCGAAGATCTCTGGGGACTGTGGAAATCAACTTCTCTACGCCGGACCTTCTAAGTAACTCCAAAATAGCCAGCGCAGAGGGGTTCTTGGTGGTGTAGAAGTCAACCACCATCTCCGTTTTCAGTTTCTTCATCATCAGTTCATGATCGAAGTTGCACGAAGGGGCCATTTCTGTGAGAGAGAGAGAGAGATACTTCGCAGAGAGAAGTTAGGGCTTTGAAAATATGGAAACGTGAAAAGACAAATTGAAAAGAAATTTGATTTAAATAGGGCAATACGCGTGGCTTGATTAATAAATGAAGTGTGAACGCGTGTAATAGCAAATTTAATTTAGGGAACAAAATCAATTTTTGAATTGATTGACATATTGCACAACGATTAAATCTGATGGCCACGATGAAAAGGCGAGATACAGATTTAATCTGGTGCGTAGGCGTGGTCATTGGGACTGGGCATAAAGGGGTTTTTGTGGCAGTCAAGAGAGAAAGTGAAATGATTGCCTAGGCCCTATACCCGAGTCTTAAATACACTCCGAAGTTGAAACGTTTTGAGTGTACTTACTAATTTGAAAGGTGTATCCCAATGATCAGAGGCCAGAGAAGTAAAAGCATACCTCTCATCTGTTATTGTAACCAGATGATACCACAGCTAGTCTGGTGTTACATCTCCTCTGATGGAACCCATCTGGTCCTGGTCAGAGAAGACTTTGGACATATCTGGAATCTGACTCAGCACCTCATCTGGGACAAGTGTCACCTGGTGCATACCTCATCTGGAGATATAACTTCTCTGATATGTCTAATATGTAGGTATGTTAGTTTTAAATAACAAAGAATATGCAGTAAGATTTAAATAAAGGATACTTCTCTGATGTTCCCCCTAAAACAAATCTGTCTCTGGATCCAACAATCCTAACTCAAAAGCTAACTCTCTGAATCTGGTCTCAGCAAAAGGCTTAGTTAAGATATCTGATATCTGCTTCTCTGTTGCAATCTTTTCCATCCTTATATCTCCCTTCTCAACATGATCTCTGATAAAATGATGCCTTATATCAACATGTTTACACCTGGTATGAAGAACTGGATTCTGGGTGATTGCTATGGCACTATTGCTATCACAGAAAATAGGAATATCCTTGGCTCTAATCTGGTAGTCCCTAAGCTGTTGACTAATCCAGAGTAGTTGTGAACAACAGCTCCCTGCAGCCATGTACTCTACTTCTGTTGTAGATGTAGCAACTGAAGTCTGCTTCTTAGAAAACCAGGAAACCAATTTATTCCCTAAAAATTGGCATGTTCCACTTGTAGACTTTCTATCTATTCTGCATCCACCATAGTCTGAATCTGAATAACCACTCAACTCTAAGTTGTCATCTGCAGGATACCATAATCCTAAATTCAATGTTCCCTTAAGATACTTCAATATCTTCCTAGCTGCTTCCAAGTGACTTTTCTTAGGATTTGCTTGAAATCTGGTGTTGATAGGCGAACATAAATCAATGATTGGCGAACAAGGATTAAAGCCTTAATAAGGATTACGAGGAATCAACCCCAAATCAAAGATGATCAACAAAGAAAATCAAGTTGGGGTGCATAAATCAATCCAGGGAGTGTATAAACTGACGAACAACTCTACAGACGAACAACATACTGACGAACAGGCATTAAGACCCGAGACCAGATATGAACATTCTGCTAAGTCGCTGATGGCGAGCAACATTGATAAAAGGTGGTGCTTCTACCAACCTAAGAGGTGCATGTCGACGAACAAAGGATCAAGATCTCAAAGCCAATCTGTGTAAAACACAAAGGCGAACAACTTCTGATCCATGCACTCAAAAGGTGAACAACTTTGATGAGCAAACCATTCTGGATACACTAAGCTGACCTGGACGAACAACAATGAAGTCCGAGATAAGACCAAAGAAGACTTTGTAACTAAGATTCAGCTTAGATAAGGTCAAATGATGGTCAAAGGACACTTGTCAAGCATGCAGGCTAGGGAGACCAAGAGTCATAGACACCTCATGCTTGCTAGTCTCTATAAATAGTTGTTCTCCAGCTTAAGAAATACAAGTTCAAATTCATAAACACTCCCAAAACACACACTAATACACCTAAACGTACATGCATACGAAATTATTACGATTTCGACTTTCACATTTACAAGTTCATAACCCGAATCCTCGATTTACCATTTACGGTGGTAACCAATCACACGTAATTGATTGATGATCTCTAAACCGAACTAAAACAGTCACTAATACATCCGATAAAAATTGATCACCAACAATTTTGGCGCTAGAAGGAGGGTTCGAACCTTCGAATTAGTGTGATTACTCAAGAACTTCAAGCTGAAAACTTGAAGATTCAAAGAAAACCTCAAGAAATATTTGAAGATTCAAACAAAAGTGTTCTTGGTGTTCCTGGTGTTCTTCATCATAAGAATTAAGACAAATTAATTCGGAATGCCTCAATCCAAGGAAACCCAAGCGTCACGCTTGTCAAGGAGAGCATCTCCCACCCGAGCCTCGTCGGCCGACCACCAGGATCGTAATCCTAGACATGTGAATAGATCGCAGCATACTGCCATAACTCATAATCTCCCGCCTGAAATAGAGGCCCTGGCGAACAACCCCAACGAACTAGCCAAAACCATTGCTGCTCTCCAGGCACTACAGAGACAGCAAGATCAAAATAGGCCTTCACAAGTGAGGCCTAAAGATAGAGCCGTAGAAGTTGTTAGGGCTAGGTCAACCAGGGGCGAACAACATGAAGTGAACAGTGCCCAGGTCAGGCGGGATAAGGGCAAAGCTAAGATGGTCGAACCAAGAGAGGGCCAGGCTGAATCTGCTCGTGGGCGAACAACAATGTCGAGCCATGGAACAACCCGCTCCAGTGCCCAGGACAGACTTGGCCAACCCCAGCAACAGGAGAAAGTTGCTCGCCAGGAAGCTGAGCACGGGCGAGCAACATTTGAGCAACCACACCCATCAATTCATGAGAGACTCTCTCAATCTGCCTTCAGGCGACTAGGGCCAAATGCGGCGAGCAACCCTAGAAAATAGCTCCAGGAGTTGCCCACTCCAAGTGGGGGACTGCGACGAGCAGAAAGGTTGGTACCTTTGCTCGCCGAACAGCCTCCAAGTCAGGGGGCATCTTTGGATGAGCTATCAAGTTTAAGAAGGGCAGTGGAGAACATGCAGGGACAGTTGGACCAACAAAGAGGTGTGGGGACAACTAGTTTGCCATCCTCACCACTATCACCTGTCATTCTGAAAGCCCCGATTCAGAAGAAGGTCCAGTTCCCGGCAAGCATACAGTATGACGGTGTTGCTGATCCCAGAGTTCATCTTACAAATTATTCGGATTATATGGTCTCGGTGGGAGCCAGCGACGCCACTCAATGCCGAAATTTTCCCTTAACCTTGGTGGATCGGGTGCACAAGTGGTTTTCAGTGATGCCACCAGCATCTATCCACTCGTTCACTCAACTGAGTCGAGAATTCCTTTCTCATTTCTCTACGGCGGGGTCATACTTGTCCCAGAAACACCGATTGTCTGACCTAAAATAAAATGACGACGAGTCAGATCGGGCATTCATGGAAAGGTTCGACAAGGTGTTGTTAGAAGGTGAACCTGTCAGTGAGGACACGAAAATCGTTGCCGTTATGGCCGGATTGAAGAAAGGATCAAAGCTATGGAAAGAGGTATGTCTGAAGTGCCCAAGAAGTTATGCCGAATTCAAGAATCAAGCCGGCATATTCGTTTCCATGCATAAGGCTTTGCAATCAAACTTTGGGGAGAACAAAACTGATCCCAATGAGAACAACAAGAAACCTGGTGCGACAAGCTATCGAGTCCCTAAAAACATGAAGGCGTTCACTGAAGGGACAGAACTCAAAGAAAAATTGAACCAAGTGCTAACAGTGTCAGTCGATACTGTTTATGAAAATGTGAAGGATAAGGAGTTGCTCTCCCCTCCCCGGAAAATTCACCAAGACACTAGCAAACTCAACCCTAACAAGTATTGTGCCTACCATCAAAGCGTGGGGCACTTTACGAGTGAATGTAGAGATTTGCTCAAACAGCTTTGGCGTTTCTACGAGGATGGAAAGCTCTCTGACTTTGTTAAAAGACAACCCGGGAAGAGAGTCCGGGAGAACAACTCTGAGGACGAAGATGATCAACCTCAAAAGAACAATAAACCGGCGCGACCAGTTCCTACCATTCCTACTCGTCCATTGGAAGATTTATATATGATGGAACCTGCAGGTCCCGCAGGAGGATGTTCTGATGGACGACCACCGATCTCCAATCGAAAGAGGAAGGCTGAGTTACGAGCAATCGATCAAGTCCAAGAAATGGGGGTTAGACCATCAATCATGCAAACAGCAGAATTGACCTTCACCGAAAATGACTTGGAAGGAATATTAACCCCGCACAATGATTCGCTCGTAATCTGCGCAAAGATTATGGGAACAAGAGTCCACAGATTGTTGGTGGACACCGGAGCCTACACTAACATCCTATTCAGAAAGACGCTCGATCATCTTGGAGATTATTCGGGCTATATCCGGGATACGACTCACAGAATAATAGGCTTCGGGAATGTTGTAACGGACCCATTGGGAATAGTTACTTTAGCAGTACAACTTGTAACGGCCAACGAACCCGAGAAAAATATTACAAGAATGGTAGACTTCTTGGTTGTAGACCAGGATTCAACTTATAACGGGTTTCTTGGTCGACCCTTTTTAAATGAATTCAAAGCTACATGTTCCACTTATCATTATTGTTTGAAATTCCCAACAGCAAGTGGAGCAGGTACTATCAAAGGAGATCAAAGAAAGGCCAGGGAATGTCTCTTACAGTTGCAGGCCAAACATGTATCAGTATCCATGATGGAAGCCACAACTAGTTATTCCGCTGATGAACCATCAGTACTGGGGAACATGATGGACATAGAGGAAGACCATTTGGATACTGACGAACAATATCTTGACGAGCAGGTGTTGGACGAACAACTCCTCACCACCCATGAGGAACATCATCCTGACGAACAACAAAGGGGTGGTGACGAGCAACATTCATATGATGGCTTAGAGGGCCAGGTGTTGACTAACAACAACGATTCAGGGCCAACAGATGATCTAGATCCCCGCCTGGGGGCAGAGCCGATGAACATCAAAAATGATTTCAACCCTGAGGGACCAATACTTGATCCTCGGTGGAAAGGACAAAAACGACGAGCAACTCCAGTTGAAGAGCTGGAGGCGTTCAAAGTTAATCCTGAAAACCCGGATCTCGAATTATACATAGGATCTGAGCTCCCTGAGCCTTACAGATCCCGGATGAAAGAGTTCCTTAGCAAGAATCTAGATGTTTTTGCTTGGTCTCATGCAGACATGGTGGGAATAGATCCAAAACATGCTTGTCACAAGCTCAATATCAATCAAGCAAAAAGGCCTATCCATCAAAAACGAAGAAAATATGGCCCAGACAAGTATCAGGCTTTAAATGAAGAAGTAAAGAAGTTGTTAGACAACGACTTAATCCGACAAGCACTCTGTCCACAATGGATAGCAAACCCAGTCCTTGTGAGGAAACCAAACGGGACCTGGAGGCTATGCATAGACTTTACAGATCTGAATGCAGCATGCCCGAAGGACAACTTTCCACTTCCTCACATTGACCAGTTGGTGGACAGTACTGCAGGTCATGAAATGCTAACATTCATGGATGCCTTTGCCGGGTACCATCAAATTCCAATGCATCCAGACGATCAAGAGAACACAGCATTTTATACAAACAAAAACTTGTTGTGTTGGAAAAGAATGCCCTTGGCCTTATCAACGCCGGAGCAACTTACCAGAGGTTGGTAAACAAGATGTTCGACGAACAAATCGGAGATACGGTAGAAGTCTATGTAGACGATATCATAGTTAAAAGCCCCCGAAGGGAAGACCATCTTCAACATTTGACCCAGGTGTTCGAAATCCTTCGACACTACAACATTAAGTTGAATCCAAAGAAGAGCAGTTTCGGAGTTCATTCAGGAAAATTCCTAGGCCATCTTGTTAGTCAACGAGGGATTGAAGCCAATCCAACAAAAGTCAAAGCAATCGTGGATATGCAACCACCACGTTCGATAAAAGAAGTACAAAGGCTTACAGGATGCCTAGCAGCATTGAATCGGTTCATATCCAGATCGGGAGACAAATGTCGTCCATTCTTTGAAGCAATCAAGAAAGGACAGTTCACATGGACTAACAACTGTCAAAAGGCGTTCGACCAACTCAAAGAATATCTGGGAGATGTTAAAATCCTATCAAAACCTATCCCAGGAGAGAAGCTATATTTATACTTAGCAGCATCAGAAATAGCCATCAGTTCTGTTCTGGTGCGAGAAGATGGCAAATTTCATCAGCCTATTTACTACGCCAGTCAAGCTTTACACGATGCGGAGATCAAATACTCTCCAACTGAGAAACTGACGTATGCACTTGTCATGAGTGTGAGGAAGTTAGGACCATACTTCTTTGATCATCAAGTTGAAGTACTAACAACTTTCCCACTCAGACAAATTCTCCATCACCCCGACACAGCTGGTCGCCTATTAAAGTGGTCACTAGAGATTAGCCAATTCGGGTTAACCTATGCTCCTCGAACTGCGATCAAAGGGCAAGCGTTAGCCGACTTTATTGTCGAACTAACCTTCCCACCAGATCCAACGAGAGGACTTGATCACCCCTGGCATCTTTACGTTGACGGGTCTTCAACCAACATAGCCTCGGGGGCAGGAGTAGTTCTAATCAGTCCAGACAGACAAGTATTCACCTCGGCAATCAAATTTGGTTTCATGGCCACCAACAACGAAGCCGAATATGAAGCTCTCATTGCTGGTCTCCACCTATCCCTTGCAGTAGGTGTTAGACGGTTACAAATATTTGGCGACTCGTAATTGATTGTGAACCAAGTTCGAGGTGAATACGAGGCGAAAGACGATCACATGATCGAGTATCAGCGAATTGTTGCTTACCTGATGTCCTTGTTAGAACAAGTCTTCATTGAACAAATTCCAAGGACAAGCAGCACACAAGCAGATGCGTTGGCCCGACTAGCAACAAGTGAGGGACCAGCAGAGTTGGCAGACATTATAATTACAAAGATGAATAATCCATCAACAAGAAGCTATAATGTCAACCAACTTGATGAACAAGCAAGTGAAGAAGAAGACTGGAGAACAAATATAGTCAAATATTTGAAAAGTGGAGAAAAACCAAACAACCCTTTTGTAGCTGCCAAGCTAATAAAGCAAGCCGCCAGATATACTCTGGTGGGCGAGCAGCTTTACAAAAGGGGAATATCAATCCCACTTCTCAAATGTTTGACTAGGGGGCAAGGACGAGCAATACTCAAAGAAATACATGCCGGAGTATGCGGAAATCATATTGGGGGGCAAGCCTTGGCATACAAAACTATCAGACAAGGCTACTATTGGCCGACTTTACGTCAGGATGCAATCAAGAAAGCGAAGACTTGCCATCAATGTCAAATTTTTGCCCCGAACATTCATACCCCGGCCCAACAGCTCGTATCGGTTTACAGCCCGTGGCCATTTGCAAGATGGGGGATGAACATTATTGGTCCCTTCCCGGTGGGAGTTGGAGGAGTTCGATTTGCCGTTTTGGCAGTCGACTATTATACAAAATGGGCAGAAGCAGAGGCCATGTTGAAAATCACGCAACAGAAAATGATCAACTTCATTTGGAAGAACATTGTCTGTCGTTTTGGAGTTCCACAAACCATCATGACAGACAATGGTCCGCAGTTTGATGGAAAAGAGTTGAGAGATTTCTGTACGAAGTGGGGGATCAAGAAACATTATTCTACGCCCTATCATCCCCAGTCGAATGGACAAGTCAAAGCCGTAAACAAAATCATCAAGCATACGTTAAAAGTACGGCTAGCGGAGAGCAAAAACAGTTGGTCTATAGAGCTTCCGGAAGTCCTATGGGCATACAGAGTTTCTCCCAGGTCAAGCACCGGAGAAATACCTTTTGCAATGGCTTTCGGAACAGAGGCTGTAATACCAATCGAGTTAAAGACCAACACATACAGGATGACCAACTTTGACGAGCAGGCTAACAACTCTGCTCTAGCCACTAAGATGGATTTGCTTGAAGAAAAAAGACTGAATGCCGAGCTAAAAAATGCTACCTATAAGCAGCGAGCAGAACGCTATTATAATTCCCATGTTAAAATCAGGGAATTCAGAGTTGGAGATATGGTTCTAAGAAAGTTGCTCGCCCAACCTCCAGGTGTATTGGGACCAACTTGGGAGGGCCCGTATCGTATAACGGAAAAATTCGTTAATGGTGTATACGATATCGAAGATATGGAAGGCAAGCCGGCCCAATACTCCTGGAATGTTGTACATCTGAAGAAGTACTATCAATGAGACGAACAAGTTCCTAATTGGGCGAGCAAATTACTTGGGGGGCTAGTGAACCAAGTAAGGGACATGTAAGTCAAACCAAAAAACTTGCCTAATTTTTTGAAATTTTGCTAAGTATAGAATTTAAAGTTGTTCGGCACGTTGTATAGTCTAGTGCTGCTTTATCTTTTTTAATTTTAGATAAAGTTGCTCGGTAAAAATATTATAAACGAGCATGTTTTTTATTGTTCAAAGTTGTTCGTCAGTTTGTATATGTTAGTGACGAGCAGTTTTACAACACTTGTAAATTTTTCATAATGTAAATATAGTAGTTGTTCGTCAAAAAGGAAAAGTCCAAAAGCTCGAGGTACAAGTCCATTTTGAGGACCAAAGCCACTTAAAGGTTGTTCGTTTTTTAAAATGAACAGAACCTAAGGCTAAACCCTGATTCCATTAAAAGCAAAGTTCAATTCGAACAAAAGCCCAACACTATATGTTATAATTGCAAAGTCATTGACAAAAATGTAAAGGCAATTAACATATAAAGAAAATGAGAGAACATGAGAAAGACATTCCATTAATCAAAAGGCATTGAGCCTAAAAAATAGTACAATGATTCTAGAAGTCAAGTACTACAAAAGGAGCGAACAACTATTACAAAGAAGAAGAAAAGAAAAAAGCTAAGTCCTAAGAACTATTGTTGCTCGGCAGGAGGAGGATCTTGGGTTTGATCGGCGGGAGGTTCAATGATCATATCTCGGGCCAGGTCTTCAGATGCCTTATCCTCCGCCTCTTTAGCATTTTGCTCGTCAGCCACAGCCGCCACTTCCTCTTTTTCGCCTTCATCAACTGGAGGCGGAGGATGAGTAATGACAATACTGGGGTCAAGATTGTCAAGTTTAACCCCTAGTACAGCCAAATCCGTCAGCTGAATCTCAATATTGTTCGGCGGTGGATAGTGCTCCATGAATTCATTCAAGTCCTTGCTCATTTATTCCACCATATCCTTATAATCATAAGCATCGGCCGTGCGGATGCTGTCCGCATAGGCGCAAATGTACCCAAGGTTTGAAATGGGGGCAGTTCGAGCCTGAACTTCAGCTTCGAGTTGCTCGCTTGTGAAGAGGTTAGCTTCCACCTCCTGAAGACGAGCAACTTCCGCTTTAAGCTCAGCGATCTCTTGTTCGGCCGCGGACAACTTCTTCTCCCCCTCGCCGAGCATGGCATCTTTGCCTTTCAATTCCTTAGACAAATCTTGAATGTCTTCAAGGTGTTTCTTTTCAGAATCAATGTAAACATTGATTTGATTATTAAGACGGGCAACTTTGGCCTCATACTGGCCGACCAGACCGTCCTTCTCTTCAGTCAGCTGCCGAGCTGTACTGGCGTAACGACGAACAGCATCTTCGAGCTCGGCGAGCTGGATCATTCCTTTCTGGGCGATGGCAAGGCCATTTGCATGATGCATCAAAGAAAAGTGGAAGTTGTTCGCAATGCTTTGAGCAGAAACGGTCGTCTCCTGAGGCTGGGTCCACGATCGGGCGATTAACTCAGTTGCCCGACGAACATGTTTGCCCGGGATCTCTCGAATATTAACCGGAGTTTTTGAGCAGGCGTATTGATGGACCGCAGCTGCTTGCCCAGGATGATCATTAGGCCGATACCTGCGAACAAAAACCCAAGTTACAAGATGTTCTTAAAAGTTGTTCGCCGGCCACAAAGCTAGGTATGCTTACTCATGGAACTTTCTATCATCACAACCCAGTATAGTGATATCATCAGGGCCGCGAGTTGGGGTAACGCTTTTGCCCGCTTTGCACGTTATCTCCACAGGCTCGACGGGGGAATGGCGAACAATATCCCCCTCGGGGCGAGCATGACTCTGGCCCACCTTTTCCTTCCCCTTGCCACCACAGGGGACATCCTGGGCCAGTGGAGTCCCATCCGCTTTCTTTAAATGTTTCCCCCCATGGGGAGGAGAAATCGGAGAGGCTGGCCGAGCATGGCCAGAAGGTGCCGCAGACCGAGGAACTTTGGCTCCTTCAGCCTTGTTCGTCATTCCCAGTACTTTGGTAGGCGGGTCACCTTTCCTTTTTCGACCTTTCGGAGGCGCCATCTCAAAGACTCTTTGTTCGAGGAGAGCAAAGCAGTGGGGAACGGCAACAGTGACTTGCTCGGCTAAAAAAAAAAAGTTAGACGAACAAGTTCAGAATAAAAAAGACGAGCAAGTTTTCAATGGGAAGTTAGAAATTTTTGATATACCTGGGGGCACTTCAGCTTGTGCTTCCAAGTAGTGGGGATAGGTAAGCAAACGAGCAGCTCTTTGACGCTTCTCGTCGCTCAGATATTGGATGGTCCTGTCCGCTCTATTGCGCAAGCCGACTAAACAAGAAGTGAACAGGAACTCCGCACCAATCTTCTCTTCTTCCGAATTCCACTTTGGTAGTCGAGAACCTGCAAGCAAACAATAAAAGTTAAATTAGAACAACACTATTCAAAGGCGAGCAAAGATAAACTTACGCTTAATTATTCCATAGGCTGCGGGGGAGTTTATTCGCCCAATGCCACCGTGTGGACCAGAAGATGCTCGCCAATCACCCCCTATGAAATAGAAGTGCTGCTTCCAGTCCTTGATCTTGTTCGGCACCCCTTCTACCATCTTGAGTCCGGTCCTGGCCTTGAGGTAGTAGTAGCCCTCTTCACCAATAGGACATTTGGTGATTGTCATGAGATAGTTGATCTCTTCTGCAGTAAGGCGATCAACGTATCCTTCGAGAGCGAACAGGCACATTGCGCCGAGCAGATTCATCCATCCAATCGGCGTAATCTGTGTAATGGCAAGGTTGGTCGCCTCAAGAAAACGACCAACAACGGGAGGCAGCGGCAGCTTCAGGCCGGCCATCAAAGTATGAATGTTGATCGCCGTGCATCCTGGGGGTGGGCGATCAGCTCTCTCTTTTCTCTTGGGGGCCCACATATGAATGTCATATGGGATCTTGTATGTCTCTCGAATCGAATCAAGATCCTCCTCGAGGACGACGCTCTTGATTCTGCTCGCCTGGAATTCATTTTTTATTAAATCCATTTTTTGTCTTTTCGGACGAGCAAAGTGGTTCGCGTACTCCTCGGCATATGCTCGCCATTCGAAAGGCCGAGCAACTCCGACTGGGATCTCGTTTTCCATCATTTTCGGAGATGGGAACCCTATCCCTTCCAGAAATTCGCGGGTCAATTCGTCAAATTGGGGATCTTCCGATTCAGCACTGGTCGAGGAGCCCTCGTCGGAATCTCTGTTCGCCGCGACCACCACTTCCCTCCCTGATGGGCGAGCACCCGTATCCTCTACAGATCGGACAACGGAGTCCACGTGGCGATCCGAGGCCGAAGAAACTTCGATAGGGGGTCGATTTTCATGTGCCACAATAGGAAAGAGGGGATCGAGATTTTCCTCGGTTTTGTTGCTCGAGTGAGAAGACATAGGAGGGTAGAGAAGAGGGAAACAAAACCCAGACGGCGGTAGAAAGTATTGCAGACGGCGGCGCTTCACCAGAGAAGATGGTGGCACAAGGTCCCACACGGCGGCGATGGAGGAATGTGGAAGAAAAAGAGAGAAAGAAGAGGAGATAAGAAAATAACTACCTTGGGGATGGAATTTGAGGCCAAATGCAAGAGAAACGGACGCCAGAGAGCTCGAGATCGCCGGAGAAGGATGAAATCGCCGGAGCACTGTAGCAGAAATGGAAAAAATGGGAAAAATTTCAGTTTATTTCGTATTTATACCCCAAGCAAAAACGGGGTAAAACCCGTAATTACCCCAAAACAGGGGGACCAAAACGCTAAAAGACGGGGTTAATTTCGAGCAAGTGTGAAAGTTGGAGGACCTATATTCAAATATAGGGGCGCGTAGCCTCAGGATTGATCGCGCGTGGACGGCGCGCAATCATGACGCTCGCGTCATCTTCGTACAACCTCCAGACCTTGGGGAGACGAAACAACAAACCATATGTTGCTCGCCAGGACCAATGATGTTCGTCCCAACCCTCATCAGAATAATATCCTAACTACAGTTGCTCGCCACAAAGTTGCTCGTCAGAGGCAACATCTAGTCAGGATAAGGGCAATTGTTGATAGGCGAACATAAATCAATGATTGGCGAACAAGGATTAAAGCCTTAATAAGGATTACGAGGTATCAACCCCAAATCAGAGATGATCAACAAAGAAAATCAAGTCGTGGTGCATAAATCAATCCAGGGAGTGTATAAACTGACGAACAACTCTACCGACGAACAACATACTGACGAACAGGCATTAAGACCCGAGACCAGATATGAACATTCTGCTAAGTCGCTGATGACGAGCAACATTGATAAAAGGTGGTGCTTCTACCAACCTAAGAGGTGCATGTCGACGAACAAAGGATCAAGATCCCAAAGCCAATCTGTGTAAAACACAAAGGCGAACAACTTCTGATCCATGCACTCAAAAGGCGAACAACTTTGATGAGCAAACCATTCTGGATACACTAAGCCGACCTGGACGAACAACAATGAAGTCCGAGATAAGACCAAAGAAGACTTTGTAACTAAGATTCAACTTAGATAAGGTCAAATGATGGTCAAAGGACACTTGTCAAGCATGCAGGCTAGGGAGACCAAGAGTCATAAACACCTCATGCTTGCTAGTCTCTATAAATAGTTGTTCTCCAGCTTAAGAAATACAAGTTCAAATTCATAAACACTCCCAAAACACACACTAATACACCTAAACGTACACGCATACAAAATTATTACGATTTCGACTTTCACATTTACAAGTTCATAACCCGAATCCTCGATTTACCATTTACGGTGGTAACCAATCACACACAATTGATTGATGATCTCTAAACCGAACTAAAACAGTCACTAATACATCCGATAAAAATTGATCACCAACATCTGGCACACACTCCTACAGCAAAAGTAATATCTGGTCTGCTTGCAGTCAGGTACAGAAGAGAACCAATAAGTGCTCTGTACTGAGTCTGGTCTACACTCTCTCCAGACTCATCTGGATCCATGTTGAAATTTGTCATCATAGGAATCTTGGCTGCTTTTCTAGATCCTACTCTAAATTTCTCTAACATGTTTCTGATGTACTTTGCCTGATTTATAAAAATTCCCTTCTCTGATTGCTTTACCTGCAAACCTAAAAAGTAATTCATTTCACCCATCATGGACATCTCAAACTGACTCTGCATGAGATCGCCAAACTTCTCACACAGCTTCTTGTTAGGGGATCCAAATATAATGTCATCAACATATATTTGAACCAGAAGGATGTCCTTTCCTTCTTCTTTCCTAAACAAGGTCCTATCAATCTTACCCTTAGAAAAACCATTGTCCAAAAGAAATTGAGATAGAGTGTCATACCATGCTCTGGGTGCCTGCTTCAGCCCATAAAGAGCTTTGTTAAGCTTAAACACCTTGTCACCTTGTTCAAAACCAGGAGGTTGTTCCACATACACTTCCTCAATGAGAATCCCATTAAGAAAGGCAGATTTCACATCCATCTGGTATACCTTGAACTTCATGTGAGCAGCATATGCTAAGAACAATCTGATGGCTTCTAGTCTGGCAACAGGAGCAAATGTCTCATCATAGTCTATTCCTTCAGACTGAGAATAGCCCTGAGCCACTAGTCTTGCCTTGTTCCTAGTAATGACATCATTCTCATCTTTCTTATTCTTGAAAACCCACTTAGTGTCTATCACCTTTTGATGTCTTGGTCTGTCTACCAACTCCCAAACATCCTGTCTGGTGAATTGATTCAACTCCTCTTGCATTGCAATAATCCAATTTGAATCTTTCAGTGCTTCCTTGATATTCTTGGGCTCAATCAAGGACACATAGCAACTGAATAAGGCAGCTAAGTTAAGAGTTCTCCTAGTCTGGACACCCTTAGTTGGATCTCCTAAGATCAGGTCATTGGGGTGATCAACCAGGGTCCTCCTTCCCGTGGTCTTGCCTGGTTGATCATCTTCTGCAGTGCCTTGGTGATTGTCACCAACTGCAGGAGAGCTTCCCCCTACAGGAGTTCCAACCTCTTCTGGTTCTGCTCCTTGTGAAGACTTCTGCTTCAGAGAACCAGGAGATGGGTCATCATCTGAGTCTGAGTCTGAATCAAGAATAGGTGGATTGACTTTGATTACTCTAGGAATAGTCTGATTCTGGATCTCATCAGAAGACTTAAAATCCACCTTGCACTCAAAAGCAGATTCATAAAAAACAACATGAGGTGTTTCTTCCACACAAAGTGAATTCTTATTAAAAACTCTAAAGGCTTTACTGGTGCTGGAGTATCCTAAGAATATTCCATCTGCCACTTTAGCATCAAAAGTTTTTAATTTAGATTTCCCATTGTCATGGATGAAACACTTACATCCAAAAACATGAAAGTATGAAACAGATGGGGTTTTACCTTTCCATACCTCATATGGAGTCTTATTATGTCTCTGGGCAATTAGACATCTGTTCTGAGTGTAGCAAGCTGTATTAATGGCCTCTGCCCAAAACCTTTGTGGAGTGTTGTACTCTGCCAGAAGTGTTCTTGCAGCATCTTTGAGAGTTCTATTCCTCCTTTCTGCTACTCCATTTTGTTGGGGTGTTCTGGCAGAAGATGTCTCATGAAAAATCCCATGGTCCTTGCAGTAATCTGCAATGTGTGAATTCAAAAACTCTGTCCCTTTATCACTTCTGATTCTGACTATGCTCTGGTTCTGCTCATTCTGAATCTGCTTGAAGAATTCTGGCAGCTTAGTGATAGTTTCATTTTTCTTAAACAAGAACACTACCCAAGTGTATCTTGAAAAGTCATCTACTATTACCAAGGTGTACTTCCTTCCACTGAAACTAAGAGGAGAAACAGGTCCAAACAGGTCCATGTGAAGTAGTTGAAGTACTCTGGTTGTGGTTGTGCTCTGGACATCCTTAAAGGAAGTCTTGGGTTGTTTACCCTTCTGGCAGGAACCACAAACTTGATCCATCTTAAACACTTCATTAGCAAGACCTCGAATGAGACCTTTTCTGGCAATCTTATTCAGTGTCTTGAAGTTAAGGTGACACAATCTCTTGTGCCAAATCCAGCTGTTCTCTGCAGATCCTTTTGCAACCAGGCAAGCATTTCTTGGGCAACTGCTAAAATCTGCAGATAAATGTTACCCTTCCTCAAGCCTATTAGCAAGATATCATTATAATCAGAAGAAAAGACAGTGCATGAATCACTAGAGAACTTCACTGAGTATCCCCTGTCACAGAATTGGGATACTAAAAGCAGATTATGCTTGAGTCCTTCAACATAGTAGACTTCATCTACAGATACACCATTAAAGGTCAACTTTCCAACTCCTCTGGTGACTCCATAGTTGTTGTCACCAAACATCACTCTTGGCCCATTCAATGGCTTGAAATCTTGGAGATTATCCTTCTGGAAGGTCATGTGCTTGGAACATCCACTATCAATGTACCAGACATGGTTGCTTGAAAGTCCTTTCTCCAATGCAGAGAAATCAATTAGGTCCCCTACTAGTGCTGGGTCCTGATTGGTTAGTTGCAGGTTTTGTAGGAATCCATAGATAAAGATCATCCCTTGTTGGATGAGGAGATCTTATCTTCCTTCCAAATCTATCTACCAGAACATGTCCTCTTACAATGACATATTGAGCTACTGGTCTGATAAGGACACCTTTCCTATAAACAGGTCTGGTGTACCTTTTCTCAAATCTGGCCTTTGGAATGGCCTGCCTCAAAGACATGGTCTTAAAGGTCTGGTTGTAAGGGTACATCCTAGAAGAACCATCTCTGGTATCATAACTACCCAGATCAGTTGGTTTTCTATAGATGGATCTCTGGTTCTGAAAGTTAGATCTCTTCTGATGATAGAATTCCTTCTGAGGTTTCCTGTTCTGGAATCTTCTTGGAGCATTCCACCTTTGAGATCCCTGATTCTGATTGAGGTTCTCTGGTTCAGTATACCTCCTCTGGTATCTCCTATTCTGATTAGATTTCCTCTTAGAGTCTCCTTTTTGAGGTCCCCTAATCTGCTTAGGTTCTACTCTTTTAGGATTCCTCTGAGGTTCTCTAATCAGATTAGGCATCTGAACAGAACCATCAATCTTCATAGGTTCTCTTTTCTGGCTTGTATGCTCTAGAATTTTTCCTTCCAGAACATTCACCTCTTCTGGATTATGTTTTGAATTATCAGCACGGGGGTCCCATTTCCAACCAGGTCTCTGAACCACCATGCGATCAGAAGGATCTTCTTCATTCCGGAGTTCCACAAGTTCACCAGATCTTATAGACTTGTCTTTGGTAAAGCAATATTTATGAGATCTTTTAATAATTCCAGGATATCCTAAACCACTCTTATCATTTATGCGTTGAGAAGATCCTGAAATAATAGATAGGACATCTGGTTTCAAGGAATCTTCTCTGGGCACAGGTAACTCAATGGTTTGCTCAATTTGTTTTCCCTTGATAAGAGTCTGGTACTTGGCTCTAAGCTCATTGAGCTCATCCTCCTGAGAATTCTTTTCCTTCATGATTTGATCTACCAGAGTATCTCTTTCTTTGATCTTATCCTGAAGTTCATAGACTTCTTTGAAATGATCTTTCATGAGTTCTCTGGTGGATTTTTGTTCATGGGATAAGGATTGAACTTCAGTTCTGAGCCTACCATTCTCTTTCTCAAGTTTTTGACATAATTGAACACAATTTTGGAGATCTGATAGCATTTGCTGCATATCAGACTCTCTGGAGTTACCAGATGAGTTAGAGGATTCAGTATATTTGGAATTTGATAATACTAAGGTAGTTTCTTGTACCTCATTGATGTCTGCCATCAGACATACATCATCATCAGACCCGAAATCAGAAGAAGAAGAAGAGCTGGAACTAGTATCCTCCTCCTCTGCTTCTGCCAGCAATGCTCTCTTATCTGCATATCTCCTATCTCTCTTGATCCTTTTCTCTTCTCTTTCCCTAGGAGTAAGTTGAGGACAATCATAACTGTAGTGACCAGTCTTGTTGCATGTGTAGCAGGCATTGTCTCCTCTGGGACTAGGACTTGGCTCTCTCCTCCTCTAGTTGTAGTCTGATCTGGCTGGACTACTCTCTCTCCTCTGGTAGTCAGATCTGCCAGAGCTACCATCCCTCCTCTGATAATCTGATCTCCCAGAGCTGCCAGGGTTGTCATCTCTCCTCCTTTCTGGAGTTCTGAATCTGGTCTCCCTTGAGTCTCCAGATGTCTTCTCCTTTTCTGCAGGCTTGAAGGAACTCTTCCTGTCTCTGGTAGACTCCTTCCAATGCCTCTTGTACCTGCCATATTTTGAACTCATTTTATCTAATTTACGGGTTAGAAGTGCTACCTGCTCCTTGAGGCTCAAGTCATCTGCAGTAGACTCCTTTGGCTTGACATCAGGCTTGATAGTTGAAGAGAATGCAACACCTTTCTGACCAGAAGAGGAAACCTCTTCTGTTTGATCCTCCTCTTGAAGATCATATTCATAAGCTTTGAGATCAGACAACAGAAGGTGATGATCCAGAGTGTTGAGATCCTTGTTGTCCTTGATCACAGTGACTTTAATTCTCCACCTGCTGGTTAGTGAACGCAAGATTTTACTATTAATTTCCTTTGCAGAATAGGTCTTACCTAAGGCACTAGCCTTGTTCAGGAGGTTTGTGAGGCGCATATCCAGCTGGTCAATGGTCTCGTCTGGTTTCATCTTGAAAGTGTCAAACGAGTGTTGAACAGCTTGGAGCTTGTTGTCTTTAATCTTCTCTGTTCCCTCACAGAGAAGTGCAAGTTTGTCCCACATCTCCTTGGCAGTGGCACAGGTTCTGACCTTCCTATCACTTCCTTGGTGAGTGTGTTGATAATCTCGGTTCTTGCTACCTGGTCCAAGTTGTAGAGCTTTCTTTCATCATTGTCTAACTCATCTCTCTTCTTGAGGATTCTTTGCCTGGGGACTCTGTCCTCTGCAGCTTTCTGGCCCGTTTCACTAGTTTCTTCCCTGGACTCTGACCTGCCACTATCAATGGGAGTCCAGTAAAATTTAATTGGGCCACTTTCTACCACATCTAACATGCGGTGGTGAATAACTCCAAGATGATTGCTCATCATGAAACTCCAGTGGCTGTAATCCTCAAAAGAGAATTTTGGAAGCTTACGACTCTTGTAAGAAGATTTTGCAGACATTTAAAAAAAAGATTTAACAAGAATTTGAACAAAAGCAATAAAGAGCAATGGATCTGCCCGGTGACCACCAAAAGCTTTTCAAAGCAGTGGTCGTTGGACACACTGCTCTGATACCACTTGTTGGTCCCACTAGTTAGATTAATTGCGGAAGCTTTAGTGTTAATGTCTTAACAAACTTCTTTTTACAAAAGCACAAAACCAATAAGAGAATAAATAAATGAAAGCAATAAAGAACACCGGATATATAGTGGTTCGGATTTGAATATCCTACGTCCACTCTCCCTTTTATCCAAGGGGTCTCACTAACCAACCAACAACCAACTTACTCACTGGAATTGTGAAGTACCAGTTCCTTCTTACAAACTCTTTAGATCTAACTTCGATCTAAAGATCAACAGCCTTCAACCTTATCTTGTAGATGAACAGGTTGAGGTCTAACAACTCCTTAATAGTAGATATATAGTATGAACAATAAGAGTGCTAAGAGGATTATCAAAAGCTTGGATTGTGACTTATGTGCGTAGGGTCTCTCTAGAGCTTTTTCTTGTGATTGCACTCTTGTATTTATAGAGGGGATTAGGAAATAGCCGTTGGAGAGCTAATCCAATCAGATCCTCTATTTAGGGAAGCTTCAATCAATCAATTCCCTAATTGATTGATTGGGTTGGTGGGATCCTTGGATTGATTATCTTCAAATACTTTCCAATCCTGATCTTGTTGACTTGATATAAATCACCAACGGTCAAATGCTTCCTTTGCCAAACTCTGATTCTCTCCAGAGAAGGCAAGACCAGACACCAGGCAACCTCGGTGTCATCTGGTCCTGATCTGGTGAACAACCAGAATACTCAGTAGAAACAGGGGATCAAACTGAGCATCTTTTGTTCTACCAGACTCGTCTGGTCCGGACTCGTCTGGTCTGGGGAAGGACCTCTGCCTCTGGTCAGATCTCATCTGGTGAAGTCTTCTGGTGGGGTCTTATGGTGATTCTTCTGGTGAAGTCTTCTGGTCTAGCAGTTCCCCCTAGACTAAGTCTTAATCTGGATCATCATCTGGCTAACAGGTCCAGATGGTCCTATTACATCTTCTGGTTTGTTTTAACTCATCAAAACTATACAAAATTTATCCTAACAGATGGTTTTGAACTGTAATTTTCTATCTTTCTGCTTTTGTTAAAATCGTATTGTGTTTTGTTGGGTTGTACCCCCTTGAATTTTAAGTTGTTGATTAGCAGTAAATAAATTTCCTAGAGTTTGGATACTATAAAATTGTCTGTTGTTTAATGGGAATAAATCCCTTTTAGTCTTTGGTTTGATTCTATAGTGGCAATAGTTGATGTTTTCAAATCTTGTTGTTCAAACGACTGTAGTACTTGGACTTTAGTGGACTAGTACTAGTCTTTTAGTTGTTTAGTATCATTCCTATAGTATTGTATCATTGTTTTTTAGTTGGACAGTATTTTAAAATTAGTGTTGTTAGTATTATTGCTTTGATGATGAAAATTTATTCTTTTAATTGGGTTTAAAGACAAAGGGAAACTCGTCTTCGCCCCTCGACTCATGTTCGATATTAGTGACAAATGAAAAACAATTTAGTAGAAAATAATAATACTCTTTTGTTTTGAAAATGATACAAGTTAACTCAATTAATAATACTAGTATTATAGAAAAATACTTTTATTCAATTTATTTGTTATGGAAAAACCATTTTTAAAACAAGTACTTCTTTTAAATGAGAAAAAGAAAAATATACATCTTATATATTTCCAAGTAATTATTATATAAGATTCTTTAAAGTTTATTTAATGATAAAAGAAGTTTTATTTATAAAATATAATTTATATTCAATGTTCTTTAAAAAAAAATAATAAGAAAATAGAATTTTAGAAGGTAAATTATTAATTTGGGACTTATATTATGTTAGTATATTTTTTATAAATTTCTTATTTTTTTATCCTTTTCAAGAAAAATAATTAAAGTCATACTTTTAAAATAGTAAAAGCTTTTACAAATGGATAAAGGAAATTAAAGGTTTGTTTTGTAGAAATAGAAATAATCATACAATCAAGAAAATTAGTAAGTACACTCCAAAAATACACCCACCATTTTTAAGAGGTGGTGTATTCACCAAAATATGGTGTGACCCTTAAGCAAGTCCTTTTAAAGTATATAAGACATCAACCACTCGTCTCACGTAACGCAAAATCTCGAATTCTTCCTAAACTCTTCAAAGATAAACTTTTAATCGAATAACTTTATATTAGGAATCAGTGCTAGTGGAATTACGCACCAAGGACTCGACCATCCGTCTGTGCACCACTCCCAGGACTCCCAACAATCAGATGGGTGATGATATGTTGATCGATATGCTTATAATACGTTGTGCTGGTATATTCTGAACTCGGCCAATTAAATCTAAAACAACTGATCCAACATAAATGTATCCCTATTATATAATTGTTTGAATTACGTGATATAATCATATATGATACGAAATACCTATTGTTAAATCCAAATCAATCATTGTTGCATGACTAAGGGCGTACGTGAGCATGAATTTATTTGATTGCAACCCGAGGAATTTTCCCTCCATGTTTTAAAAATGTCAATTTTATAAAAGGACGGAATGTCAGTAAGTACGGAGTTATGGTACGGGTATTAAATCCAACCTCCGGGGAGCTGTCGAGGATGCCCCCAGAATCAAGGTTGTTGATTCAAACAGATCTGGTCCCCGGGTCAGACGCATACGTTGCGCACTGGGAATAACGCCATTGATGGTTTGCGTTATTCTATTTTGTCAGTGGTTGGGAGAAGTAAGGTTTTGGAAAGTGGAACAAGTCAATTATGGTCGTATGAAAGTGGTCCAATGAAAGTCTTTTACGATATGTGGAAAATGATTTTGGGTTTCGCCCCTTACTGTGAATCAACTTGTGATATGCCAATTGTATGACGTAAGACTTGTTATGCCCAATTAATTATTATGTGAATCTGCTTGTTTTGTGATATACGTTATCCATGTTTATATATCACCTACTTAAATATATTAAACGCTTCATTAATGAGTACAACTTAATATACTTCGGATTTACCAATCCCATGACGTTGCAAATCACCCATACGTGAGAATTCAAATCTCACGGCCCACTTTTCTAACCCCTTGCAGATTTCGTGTACGGGGAGCAGGGACAGTGATGAGAAAGACATGGTGTTTCCCCGTTCAATTAAAATACTAATTAGAACACTATGATGCCTATATTACATTCTATTTTCTAAATAAATGTCATCGCCAATACATTGTAAGACGATATAAATTTCCGTGTGATTCAGTACCTAAGACTCAGCATGTAATATTTCGAAATACTAAACTCTCTATACTTTTATACATATATATATATAGGAGTGTGATACATCATTATAATATTTCTCCCCACCTTCCTACTGCATGAAACTCATCAACTATTTATGTTATCTTTTCTTCAAAAAAAATTATAGTTCGGAATTTTGATCTCAATTAACATCTCGAATTCTATATAATTCATATATATGGATTCGGGGCGTTACATTTTGAGTGTGAAATATTTGAATGTACTTGGTAATGTTGTTATAGCACAACCCGTCTTGTAACATGAAATAAAATTCATAATCCATGTACCTCGAAATAATCGATTGGATAAATTAAGGCTATTACATTCTACCCATCTTAGAAAATTTAGGCCTCGAAAATCAGAAATTGATTAATGATGAATGCATGCATATGAATGCAATGAAATACTTTAATTCTTGTCATTTAAAATCTAAAATAATAAAAATAATAAATATTTGAATTATTATTAATAAATTAGTTAATATTAATTTAGTTGGAGAAATACACAGGATACTACATTTTGAGAACCTTAAATGCACTTTAAAACATGTCTTTCCCCATAGCACAAATCCATACATTTGACTAGTAACATGTATTTTAAAAAAGAGGCCCTACATATCTCTTTCTCCAACATACTCTCTCTCTTCATTTCAAAATTCACAGAATTTTATCCCCCCTCTCTCTCCACACGGTTGCTCTCTTCTCTCTCTCTCTTTTCAGAAATACACGTCCTCTCTCTTTCTCTCACTCCTCAAAATTCATAAACAAATCCACCCACCCATCTTTCCTTTCCTCTCTTTTCTTATCATTGGCGCACCAGAAAATGCACGGTGGCGGCACCTGCGAATATTTTGAGAGGCGGCGCGATCTGGAGAAAAGCGACGGCGATGGTACAATCTGGATAACAAGTGACGGTCGTCACCCACCGTGCCCACCCGTCGCTCGTTTCCGACGTCAAATGAGGGCTGAGAAACCCTAGATCTCTCTTGCCCCACCAACGAAAGCCCCGGAAGAGAGATCTAGGGTTTCTCAGCCCTCATCTGTGCACCAGTATCTCCGATCTGTGCACCTGTCCTGCTGAACGCACCACCGTTCGATGCCGCCCGAAGATGACTCTGAATAAAGTGGGTTCGTCTCCGCCAGCGATATTCAGATCACCAGTGAGAATTCTGTCTTGATTTGGGAGGTTTCTTTTATTTTTGTTAATTTTCAACAGTGGTTCTTGGCGGATTAAGACGGGGGAGGGGGGATTTTCCTTTATAACTGTAGAAAAAATTCATTAAATTGCTGCTCCTTCTTAATTGAAAATCGTTGTCTATACTTTCTAATTTACGGTAATTTAGATTTTAATGCACCTTTATAATTTCTTCAAAACAGGATTTTGTATAGTGTACATTGAAATTTCAACATTCGTACTGAAATACACTTCCAGTTTCGTAAACTCATAATAAAATATACTAAATCCAGTCTGGTATCTAGGTTCAATAGAAAAAATGTAAGAATATGTATCAACTAAATCAAGTCAGGTAGCTGGGTTGGTTATGCATTCATCTGCGTGTGTATGCTAAGGAAATTGTTTGAATGCATATGAAAATTAATGATGATGCATGTTTTAGGTTTTGATCATGAAGGTGGTTGTTTTTTTATTTCAGGCATCCAAGGTAGAATGAAGATTTTTGGAGGCTCAAATATGAAAAAAAAACTCTATGTTCATAATATTCTAGTAATTGTTTGCTTTTGTTCATATTTTTTGTGCGTTTGTGCACATTTTTTAGGTTTGTTCATAATTTTTTGGGCAGTATGTGCCTATTTTTTTGCATATGTAATGCTTTGAAAATTTGTTTAGATGTAAGTCTCAAATTAATAATCGAGATGTTTTTTTAGTTTTGATTTATGTTTGGATTCTCAAATATTAATATTCTATGTTCAAAATAGTTTACACATGTGTTCATAAAATTTATGTTTATGTTCAAAATTAAAATACACCCGAAAATAACAAATATTTATGGTCAGAATTTTACCTCGGGAAATGTGAAAAAAATGTGTCAGTCGGTCATTATTTGTGTCAGATTTTGTAAGAATATGATTTTGAGCATGGGCCTACCAAATTGTATGAGTGTGTGGTTTTGGTTAATAATGAGGACCACCAAAATGTAGTAAATTGTGTCATGGGATTTTTTCTGTTGTAATTGACATTTATGCTTCTAGGATTGTATTAAATATTAAGTGCCCCATTTAGTTATATATCTTAGCTAAAGATTTTGTACACCATACTAATCTAAGAAAATGATTTTATCAATAGACTGTAAAGAAGAATAATGGTTACAATTGTACTTTTCAAATCTAAATAAGGGAAACATTGACTTTAGAAAATAGGAAATTTAATCCTTGAAATTAAATAACGGATTTAAAACAATTTGGGTCATTCCTTTGGAAACAACAATTATCACGCCGAAGAAAAAATATCAGAAGCAAATGATTATTTTGATTCATGAAATAAATTGAATAATTGGTCTACTTTTCAAAAATAATTTGGAAAAATTTAGGTTGCACATACAAATACTTTTGTAGAAAATTCCTTTAACAAATAAAGGTTATGACATTACTACTTCTCTCAAAAGATAATTTCATCAAGAACCGTAAAAGGAAATTTTGTATAAAAATATTATTACGATACTGATATGACCTTTAAAACATGCTTTGATAAAAGAAAATAGATAATTTATAGATGGTTACCGAGACTTGTGAATAGTTACTATCAACCAAGAAGTATACCCGATAAGATTTATGGGGTTTTATAGCGAAAGATAAAGGATTGGCTTATTTTGGTAAAAAGATAATTTCTCTCTTGATTGTTCTGAGAAGACCGATAATAAAAATAGGGAAGAGAAGATAATTTATGTTGAGAAAATATTGGAATTAAAGTTATCACTTAATTTGAGTTTTGTAAAACTTAAATAACAATTTAGGATTCAGTCAAAACAACCTATAAGATCATTACGGATTTAAAAACGTATGAGATACGTGTAAAATAAATATTTATAATTATCTAAACATAAAATCTATATTATTATTATTTATACATCATTCTAATATAAAATCTTTAAAAAATTTAATCTATACTAGTTTTACTTTTATAAGAAAACATGAAATTCCTCATTTCATAAAATTTTTGATACATTTCCAAAATAAATAACTTAAGAATTTTAGGGGTGTTATACTTAACCCCTTTAAAATAAAATTTAATTGATGATACATGCATTTATGGGGTGAAATGAAAATTTTATGCAAATAATGTACTTTGTGGCATATCATAATATAGTTTTGAATTGAAACATGAAATGTGATATGTAATGCATGTATCTTGGTGAGATAAAATGGGAAGTGGTGATGGACGACCTTTACTTTTAAGAAAATTCTTCGTTAATAAAATACACTATATAATTTTGATTCTTAAAGAAATAATTAAATAAAGAGTCTTATAATTATTTTTAATTGAATTTTAAAATAAACCTTAGCCATAAAAAAATTAATTCAAGAATACAACATGTCAGCTAATATTACGACTAGGCCAATGGAAATAAAAGTGGTGAGCTAATGCAATACATGTAAGTATGTTGGCTGATTGTGAAAAAGTAATGGTTGACTTAGATGGTTTAAGTCAAAATCTAGGGAGGTGGAAATTTTAATTTTTTTTAATCAACTAAAGGATTTAAATAATTTGGGTGACTCCTTCCCAAATAACTAATTTACTTGTTGTATACAAGATGTAAGAAGCAAATAATTTTGGCTTACGAGATAAAAAGTGTTTTGGTCATTTGAAAGTTAAAGCATTTGCTAATGCGTAAAATACTAAAGTTGGGACCTTGAGGTTATGTAACTATTTGAGGCCTAAAAATAATTTGTCTTCTCAAATAAATTATTTCACTTCAAAAGTGTCCAAAATTGTTTAGATGCAAAACAAGGTATTTGAAAAATAATTCTAAAAGATCGGGTAAATTTGGACCTAATAATAATTTGATAAAAGTAAAATTATATTAGTATATTCAAATACTCACTGTATAATGAGCTCTTGGAAAAGAAAGTATAGTCACTGTTGGCCATAAGAAGAGGGATCGGAAACTTCGCAGATCAAAAAAAAAAAAAAACATTGGCGCCTCTAAGTTTTTTTTATAAGAATTTTCATAAAAATAAAATGAAAATGACTAGAAGAGATTTTTTTATTTTTTTGTTTGTTGCAAATATAAAATACTTAGGATAAAAACCTGCATAGAGAGCGAGAGAGGTTTTTTCCATAATTTGATTCATATAAGGACTGTATATAAAATAGTAGTGAGTGAGAGTATTTCAGCCGAAAATTTTATGGAATAAGGATTATCAAATTTGACGTACGTGGTTTTATTTTGGAAACTTAAAGAGAATTTCATGACATGGTCAAAACCAAATATGTCATAATTAAGAATTAAGGTTTCAAAATGCTAACTTACTAAAAATATGAAGTGAGATTTAATTTAAAAATATTTAAACTATCTTGATAAAAAGGAAAATACTTATGCATATTTTAAATAGCTAACTTGAGAGTTTTAAGGTGCGTCATCCTACTTCCCTCTGGAAAAATTCGTCCTAAAAAAATCAATATTAAAATGATGTATGCATGTGCTGAAATTTAAAAAGGTCATGTAGTTCAAACACTTGATGGCATGATCTTATAGTATAAAATAGTTTTGCATGAAATATGAAATGTTGCATAATGACATGATCTTGAGGCATAAAATATAACATGGAATGAAAATTAAAATGTTGAATGATGCATGTACCATATCTCATGTGATCTTCTTTTCCAAGATCAAATAGTAACTCTGTCACTTGGTAACATAGTCTTAACATGACTTTGCTTTGTATCATAAGATGATATTTGTAACATGAATGAAATGTATAATGCACGTACCTTGTGGAGCTGAAGCGGGAGGCGGTGATAGATGACTTTTACTTATAAATTTTCCTCATTAATAAAGTACAATGTAAATAATTTTGACTCTTAAATAACAATTTATTTTAACAAGTCTACAGAAACGTAGACCTGCTCTGATACCACTCTGTCATGCCCCAATTTTCACAATAGTAAATTTTATTAAATAACAAGAATAATTTTAAATAAAAGGCGTGAACTAAAATTTTATTTAAGAAAAGGACTACAAATTAATTTGAAAATAAAATTACTTGATAGCGGCGGAAGACTTAAAGACTAACTAGTTTCTAAATAAAATAAATTTAATTTTAAAGTGTAACGCATACTAAAATATAATTATCTTATGAGAGCTTAACCCAGAGAAAACATGATTAATAAATAAATTAGTTTTGATCATAGATTGACTTGAAACCATCATCCATCGCCTCTCCACGCTTCCGATGCAAACTTTGAAAATGCTAAAATGAATGGGGTGAGTATGCTAGCACACTCAGTGGGGTTAAGCTGTTCAAAGTTAAATATCAAACAGATTGTCAAACGCATCAATGCAAACATGAATACATAACCATACATTGCCTCGTACTGTGTTTGTGGGCCATCCCAAAGTCGTTTCAATAACTAAGGTATTCCCACACGTAAATTTCAATGAGCACTGCGGGCCTTCTCAAAGCCAATTTAATGACCCGATAATTCAGAGGACAACTTATATGGTCCCGGACCCGTGAACTAGTCCCTGGCTAAATTTCATAACATTTCATAAATGGAATATAACACGTAGCAGACAAGTTCAACACCACGTAAAATATTTAACAGTGAACAACAAGCTCTACTAACCACTGTAGAGATAATTTTAAATAGAAACCCCACCTTTAAAATATGTCGTGATGGAATGCATGCAAAATCTTAAATCCTCCTTCTCGCGATTGCCGTCGCCTAAAATAGATAATTAAATCCATTGAAAATATAATAGAAATAATTCTTCCATATAGACCTACATGCATCTAAATTCCCAAAATACGCGTTGATCTTCCACTAATTAAAATCCCAAATTAAATAATAAGAATTCCTAAATCCAAATGAACATGCTGATCTCAAGATGTGTACCATAATTTCTTAATACAACCGATAATGTACCTTTCCTCTTAATTATAAATAGTAAAATTCCATAAATAATAATCATATCTATCCAGCAAGTTGTAGAATCTTTATCACCTAACAATTATCAATCAAAATTTATATACCTCTAACTCACAAGTAGAACAACAATTCTGATGTCACCAGATCCATTCAAAATCCTCATTCTTAATCAATTCATATGATAAAAATATAAGATATTTTAATTCTTAAAGAATACCCCAAAATTCGTAACTACATAATCCAAACGATCTTTCGAGCAATACCGAACATTTCTATACACATACATATTTAAATCGGATACAGACGTATATACCTAAAGAGTGAGATTAGTAAATTTAATAAAAGAAAAAGAAATACTGGAGTAATGAAGAAATACCATGTGTCAATGGCGGCAGAAGAATGAAATCACGGTGTAATTTGGGAATTGAGATTTACGAATATAAAATTTTTAGGGTAAAGTATCAAATAAGTAGATGTAAAAATAAATGGGCTTGGGCTGGCAGAAAAAAGGGATAAGGATTAGAATTTAAAAGGATAAAATCTTGACCTTAAAAATATGAATATTTTCTAACGAGAAAAACAGAAATTTTCATCTTTAAAATCAATCTTTGAATTAAAAATCCTTATGTGGAATATAATAAATTTAATAAATATCCTTTGCTAAATCTTTTGAGGTACCACAAATCTATAATTTTTATAAAAAATGATATTTGGGAATAATAAGAATAAAATAATAATCAACTTGAAATTTTGGGTTGTTACATTCTCCACCACTAATAATTATTTTGTCCTCGAAATTCAATAATTTGTAACTCTTAAAACTATTTGGATACCTCGCTTGATTTCTTAATCAATTAGTCTATACCCAATGTATTATCAAAGTCTCTCATTTCATCAAATATAAATTCTCAAAGTTATTTCCATCAATATCCAAAACATCAAAGTCTCTATTTTTTATCAAATGTAAATTCTCAATGGTATTCCCATAAATATTCAAAAAACAACAATTCTTTTCAACTTATCGTCTATAATTGTCATAACTTCGGGTGTACTAGTTTTCCTCATAAATCATATATTACTCAATACATTATCCTCTAGTATAGCTACTTAAATCATCTATCATCACCTTTGGCATATCCTGACGCGAGGTTTTATAGAATGTAAAATGCATGTGATGTATATGTTCCATGAAAAATTATAATTCATGTGGTAATTTAAAATGTTCATATAAATAATGCACTTTGAATGTGAAATATTTGAATGTACTTGGTAATGTTGTCATAGCATAACCCGTCTTGTTACATGAAATAAAATTCATAATCCATGTGCCTCGAAATAATCGATGGGATAAATTAAGGCTGTTACATTACAATTCCACCATTAATTTGTTAATTATTTTATAATTAAAATAAATGAAATATTATCTGGATTGACTGAGTTGAGCAATGTCGTAGGGAGTATTTCATCGTGGGTAACTAGCTAGTATTTTGAATCTCATGTGATTTTAAATGAAATTAAAACATAGTGCAATCATTTCGGCATTATGGAATTTACTATTTGTTCAAATGAGGCCAGCAATTATTTGTTCTACTCACTCAATAATCATCATGAAAATTAAACTACCCATGTCAATATTGTATCCACGCTATATGTTGCATTAATTTGATGCTTTAATAGTCTACAGCCACCGTATTTCAAAATTTACGATTTTAAAATGGAGCTCAATTGCAACATCAGCACATAGGTTTTGGTACCCAAAACGTTATTTGTTAAAATTGACTTCGTTATCAAAAATCAAGTTATACAAATTCTAAAGGAAAAATTATTATCGAGGGTCCAAGACAATATATATACATATTGTTATATGTAATTACTATTTATTTGCACAAATTCGTTGAAAAGATCATGACTATATACTTAAAAATAAAATACTTGAAAAAACTCCCATTCAATGAAGATTTTTTTGTTGCTGTCGGAGAAAATAACAAGTGGCACTCCTATTAATATAGAAATTAGAAGTGAAATGAATTGTAAAATACATGCATATTAATATGTTTGTTCCACACACAAAAGTTTTTTTAAATGTTTTAATTAATTAATATTAACTATTTCCAATTCACCGGAGCTTACCTCATTTCAAAGGAGTAAATATAAAAATGAAAATATGTCTATAAATTTTCTGAATTTTAATTACATCTTACTTATTCGAGTTTAATTCTGCTAAATACTTTAAATATTCAAATAAAAAGTTACAATTGGTCAAATAGGAAAGAAATTGATTAATTGCCAATTGTTCTTCTGTGTATTTGACATTTGACGAAACAAAATCCGATCTAGCAATGTTGTTGAGATATGAACTTCCTTAGTTCTGATTATTTCTTAACAGCACATGCAAACTAATTCAGAGGTGCCTAACAAATAAACGATGAGCTGTTCTTCATTAATTCAAATCAAATTACTAATATTCTAACACGATTATAATTTAGACCTACCATCTTCATTTTCTTCTTCACCTAATTTTATCCTTACCCTGTGGGCCCCAACTCCTCCTCTTAACTACATACATATACACATATCATCACGTCCCTAAGTTTGAATGACACAATAGGTCAATTATTTTTACCATTTCCCATGAAATCTTTCATCTACATGAATGAATTTATATATAGAAACATGGAATAATTACAAAAATGGTTTAAAAAATGGACCATAGTTAATGATTGGTTCAAGAAATTTATACAGAAAAATAAAAGTATTTACATAGGAGCATAATATAGATTTTTTTTTTTTTTTTTTTTTTTTTTGTAATGTGTATATGCAAATCTTTTAAACCAATTTATAATTATAATCCCTTTTTTTAAACCAATTTGTAAATGTCCATGTAACATAACTCTTCATTCTATCAATCCTTATATTATCATCTGTTTTTCTTTTTTAATAAATCGACAAATTGTTTGATTTTAACTTAACTGACAAAATTCAAACATTGCATCATTAACCCCTAAGCTATACCATGTACACTGCAAGTAATTTAACTTTATTATGCTAATTTATTAAGATTCACGATCACCACAAACTGAAAATATATGTTCAATTATTATACTCATATATTAATAATTACTTCTAATATACTCCTGAACCACCACCAACATAGAAAAACTGGTACCATGACAGCATGCCTAATGTACAAATGTTTTGTGCATGCTTTGGTCAAGAAAGTGTCTTGAACCACACAGATCCAACAAACCTATAATCAGTAAATTCTCAAAGACATAATTAGAGAAGAAAGAAAGCAATTAGTGATTAGGATTGATAAATAATTATTCTTTACTCATGGTATTAATCCAAATCCCCTCCATATGAAAATTAGTACTGTATGTGATTAATTATCCCAGACCGATGTCGCATGAACCAAATACATAATAAATGATATTAAAATATCAATCTCTCTTAATTCTACAATACAAACACACTCACTCAACACTTGGAGTTGTTTATAATAAAAAGCGTGAATTGATTATACAAAAAAAAAATGTATATTAATTACACTGAAAAGTTCTCAGTGTTGTCAATTTGAATATGTATTCAGTCCATATTTTTAGTATAAATACCCTCAATTGAACGAGTGCACCATAAAATCTTTGACAAATATATTATACACACCACCGAACGCAGATAAAAAATAATTCCACATGCGACATATCAAAATTCCAACATTTTAAAACGTTCCGTACAATCAATTAGTACGCAACTATCAAATGGGTGTATGTACATAATAATTTTGTGAGTGTCAATAGTCGACATACATTAATTCTTAATTAATTAATTAGTCATCATTAAAAAAAAAAAAAAAAAGTAAACTGGATTAATGGATATGTGATCATGTTACTAACGTACATTCAATTTGAATCGGTCTCACAACCCACCACATGACTTTACACAACCAAAGAAGAATTCTTTGTGTAGAATTATAGAAAGAATATTTCTAGTTTGAGTATAAAGCTTAAGGAACACTTGTGTGTGGAATAATAACTGGATAAGAGATCAATGTAATGAGTAACATGTGCTTGGTGATCAGACACAGACACTATCTGAAAAAAAAGATATATAAACTGCAAAATGCTTCTATTTGACAGAAAGTTATTACCACTTCTCTGCGTCCGTATTTAATATCTTGTGCGTAGTTAATTAGTATATGTCTGAATTCGAGTTCCAAATTCTCGCTCCTTCGTTAATAAATAAAGTTCCTTTGTTGATAGAGAACATTTAATTTAAGGGTAGATATGTCACTTACACACTACTTAATTCACAAAAAAACTAAAACATCACTTCTCTGTGAACAGGAAAGAGTTATACATACGAAATTTCATTGTTTGAAAATTCTTAATTTTGTTGTTTGTTTAACTCAAGATCACACAAAAGTGATATGACAAAGTCTGGTATGAAAAATGTTCATGAAAAATTTATTATAGATTTATTTTAAAATATTAAATATTTTATTAAAAATATAAAAGATCTCATCAAAGTATCAAGAATCGAGTCAGTGGTATTATATTATAATTATTGTTAATTTTTTTTACTAAAAGTTTTGAAATCCCTGATAAAAAATTTAATATTTTTAATTAAATATTTGATACTTTAAAAAAATTTGATAATAAATTTTATCATGAATCGTTTCATATAAAATTTTCTCAAGGGGTATTGGTATGAAAAATATAGTGATACTCAGAGGGAAAAAAAAAAAACAAGTGAACCCGTATTCCCAGAAATTTTTGTCATTAATCAGATTTATTTTATCTATTTTTTTCCATTATTTTTGTTATTTCTATATGCGCCTGAGACTACACCAAACATGATTCTATAACTTAACATTCTCTAAAAACTGATTAAATTTACAAGTTTGCAAATATTTATACAAGGGAGAGGGAGAGATGAAAAGCTTACACTGTTACACATTAATATAGTCAATGGGAATAATAATAATTTATAGAAGTAAAATTAAGTAGTTGCATGGCTGGATCACCATATTGAAACAAGGAAAAGACGTTTTATTCTATCACCCTTTCTCCAAACAAAGACGCAATCTCTCATTAATTCAAACAGATAAACTTAAAAAGAGACAAACTAGATATTGAAAAGAAAAAAAAAATAGAGAAATTGAATCCATGATTACAGCGAAAATCAGAAAGTGTATTTTTAATGATAATAAAATTGAAATAGAAGAAAAATAATGCATCGAGATATGAACTAAAAATCAAACATAATCCCCTCATTTCCTGCTTTTGTTGTCCTCCTCTCTCCCTCCCTATTTCTATCTCATTAGTCGGACTAAAATTAGTTAATTAAAACCAGAAAGAGATTAAAGAAATGTTTTGGGTTATTTTTTTCAAGATCTTGGAGGTGGGAAGAATTGCGTACCGGCGATGAAGTTGTTAATTTGGGGTGGGTATAAGGAAGGGTCAACAAAAGGGGAGGACCCACCGGCGACGGAGGAGGTGGCCAATTTAAGGTGTTGGGCGGGCGGCGCGGTGACGCTTCCGCCGCCGCCGGAGGAGGTTTCGCCGGCCATGTAATGGGTTTCCAGGCCTTGATCGTAGAGTATGCCTTTGAATACATGCCCCGAAATGTTGACGGCCGTTTGATATGCGAACTGATCTTCCGCCGCATCGTCGACGGCGCCGCTCACTCTCACGCACCGGAAAACCACCTCCGAACTCACTTCTGCTGGGAAATTCCCATTCCCCATCTCCAACCCTGAGAGACACGGAATTGTGTTTCAATTTTTTTGTTGACAATACCAAAAAAAAAAAAAAAAACATAAAAGGGGTTTTTTCATCTACACAAGCCTTTCTGACACGAGCCTGACCACTTCTCCATTCTTGTTTATAATGACTGGAATTTGAAGCCAAAGTTATATACTATAAAACCTCTAAAACTAGTTTTTGTGTTTAATTTCTTTGTTTAAATGTTCATAAAGAATATATATTTAAATAATAAATATTACCTGAGGTGGTGGTAGGAATAGGAATACGAGTGCAGACAAGGGTATTGGAGGAGGTCTCTCCTCTGTGGCGTTTGGCGGTACTACTACTTGTGTTGGATTGATTCTGCTGCTGTCGCTCTCTTCGCTTGGCCGCGGGCACCCAAGTGCTCTTAACGTGTGTCTGGCACTGAAACCCTCGGCTTTTGCAGCACGTCCTACACCGCATGTGTGGGCAGTCTTTCTTGGCCTGATTCCCACAATCCTGGCAGCTAACCCCTCCGCTCCTCATCATCAGAAACCCCGATCTCGGAGACTGCTCCTCCGAGATGCTGAATCCGCCTCCGCGGCTGGGCCCCACCGCCGACGCGTACAGATCTGGCTGGGGATGCCATAGCTCCAAACCCTTGTACGCTGTTTCCTCGTTTCGGTATAAAAACCAGCTCTCCGGATTCAGGCTGCTGCTTTCCTGCTCGCCGCCGCCTGCTCTGCCTAGTGAGAAAAAACCAGCCATTTTCTTCTGTGTGTTAATTGTGGATGATAATCCATGGAATTTCAAATAATGACTTGATGAGAATTATCCCTTCAAACGAGAGAAGAGAAGGTACGTTTTATTGGTTGCATGTGGGGAGGAGATGGGAAGATCTCATTGAAATTGAATGTCAAATTTTGGTTTTTAAACCACAAGAGTTAGAGTGTGGTATGTTTTTGGGGGAGAGAGAAAGGGGTTTGCGCCAGCTTTTTTTGGTAAGAAGAGGAGAGAGAGAAAGAAAGAAAGAGGGTTTTGGGGACAACAACAGCAGCGATTAATCGGCTCCTTCAATTCTGTGGCTCTGTGTTGGCATTAAAGACGCAGAATTACAGCTCTGCCACGCCGCCATGGCCTCCCAAAAAGCAACTGCTTCTCTTTCCTTTTCTTCCCAATTCACTCTCTCTCTCTAGAAAATTTTCCCCTCTTTTATTTTTATTTTTATTCAATGTATTTACAGCATTTATTTCATCGCTCACTGTTGAGAGCTAAATTCTACATGTGTTAGGTTTATAGTACAAATTAAGTGTATTTTTTAAAATGTTATTCCCTCCGTCCATGAAATATAGTTCTGATTGATTTATTTGGTTGTCCACGAAAAAATAGTCTTATTGCATAAAATGGAAATTATAAATTTTATCTTTACTTTTTAACAGACACATAACATTTTTAAAATAATTTATTTTGTACTTGATGTAACACAATATTCTTACTTTTTACATATTATATTAATTTTTTTAATAATCATGTATAAAGTAATAAGACTATATTTCATGGACGGAGAGAATATTTTTTTTATTATTAAAAAGTTAATTTTTAAATAAATACCCTTCTTAATAATGACATGGATAATTTAGTGATAATAGCAATAATTTTTTAAAAGTACACTTGTATTTCATGCAAAACTATACCCACGGTTAATATTGGCAGCGCTAGCTCTTTCTGTCTCTCACACACAACACGGTGGTACTTACACTCCTTGACTCTCTACTATTCTGCGTTGATCATCATCAACTGGGAGTGATCTAAAGATGTTACACATCTGCATGAGGATCTACGGCTAGTAGTGCTACCACGTGTCGATTAAATAGCTTTTGCAACCTCGTCCTTTTGTACCGGAAAACCCGCTGCTTTATGCCTGTATCCCTCCTTTTACAAGTTGAATTTAAGAATATTTCCATTCTCAAATTAAGATAATTACCCAAAGCTATTTTTAAATTTAATTAGGATCTACATCTTTCCCATTTATCCTCATCAATGCCTGTAACTATACCGATAATAAAAAGTTTATGTTCATAATTGAAGTGTAATACTCACTCCTTAAATGAAAAATAAGTTTGTTTATTTGTTTGTGGTTTAATGTAAAATATCGAAGGGTATTACGGAATTTTCTAAGGTTCATTTTTTAATAATATTATTGTTAATGGAAAGTTCGTTTCCCATACTTTTCATAAATAATCATTTTATAAAAAGCGGACTTCGGAAAAACTCGTAATACCCTCTAACATATCGCATTAAACCACGTGCAAAATAACAAATCTATTATTCATGGACGGGGTAGTATTAAATTTGATTGGAAAAAAAAATGGAATATGCAAGGTTAGTATATACATATTTTCAATGATACATAAAACTTTAACATGTAAGTTGTGTAATTGAAACATAACACTAACTTTATCTGAAAATGTGAAATGAAAAGTGCCGGTTATACAATTGAAATTTAATACTATATTTGATTGACAATGTGAAATGAAATGTGGAGATTAGTATAATTAAAGAATAAATTTTTTGTGCATCAGGTGTACCGTAAGATTCAAGTGTGTTTCTGAAAAGTTACTCATGTTATTACTAAAAAGTTATCCCTTATTAAATTCATTTTTCAATAATAGCATGGTAACTTTTCAGTAATATCAGTTGTAATTTTACAAAAATACACTTGAGTTGCACGGTGTATCTGGTGCATACAAGACTATGTCATAATTAAAATGTACACTACAACATTATTACAATGGGGCAGGTGCAGCATGTGTATATTAGACTTGGTGGTATAAAATATATGGATTAGTTCTAATGTGCACTCAAGTGCATATTGTGCACTTGGATTTTAAAAATTCAAGTGCTAAAAATATAAAAATACACACTTCAGCGTGAACTTGTTTTATGAATCAGCAATACACCAAACAATAATCAACTATACCCCAAACAATAATCGGTAATATCCCAAGTGGTAATCAACTATACGCTAACCAGTAATCAACAATACTCTAAATAATAATCAACAATGCCCCAATTTTTTATTATATATCTTATATTGAAAAAGTCAAAATTAAACTTAAAATTCAAATGCTTACTATGCATTTGGGAGCATGCCAGAATTTGTGAAATATATGTCATATGAATTTAAAAATAATGTGAACTTATCACAACTCCAAATTTATTTAAAATATCACGAATTAATGTATTAACATTTGAGGATGTATTAAAAAAAAGTATAAACACAAATTGTTATATAAAATATTCTACGGATTTAGGATCCGTAGAATAATCCATTTTAAAAATTCGCGGGTCTTTCCATCCATTGCCTCAGCCACTCACGGAAATATCTCTCTCACAAAACCTATGCCAGTCTTCCTTTCTCTTCTTATCAATTTCAGCTTTGAAATCATGGATGTAAATTAAGCTAGATTTCGGAGGAGAAGGAATTGACAAGTCGTTCAATTTCTTCCTTGGAGGAGATAGGTCGAAAAGTGAAGGCGACCGTGTATCACGATCATCCAAATTGGTTGACTGCCGCCGTGGAGATAAACCGGAACTCCTTCTGCGAGGTGGAGAAATATCAGAACTTGGGTTTTCCATGCCCTGCTACACATCCCACCCCACCCAATTCCAAGCTCTGCTACGCTATGCTTTGATAGTATTTGGAAATAGTTATTTGTTAATTGTTCTTCATATTCAAGTTTTAAAATTAGTCAATGAAATAAAATTTATGGAATTTCGTACCATTGTGCTAGACTAATTCACCATTTTTGAAATATTATAGATAGAATTCTTGCCATTTTAACGTGTTACAATTAGAATAAATATATGTTGTTAGAAATTCACCATTTTTTAAATATTATAGATAGAAATCTTGTCATTTTAACGTGTTACAATTAGAATAAATATATGTTACTGTTAGAGTAGATATGTGTTACTATTAGAGAAAATGTGTGTTACTAAAAATATATGTTACTATTTGAGAAAATGTGTGTTACTGTTGGAGCAAATGTGTGTTATTGTCAGAACAAATGTGTGTTACAATTGGAGCAAATATATGTTACTATCAGAGTAAATAAGTGTTACTGCAAATGGGTGTTAAAGTTGGAGTAAATGTGTGTTACTAAAAAAATATGTGTTACTATTGGAGCAAATGTGTGTTACTGTTAGAGGAAATATGTGTTACTATTGAAGCAGAGTGTGTTAATGTTAGAGTAAATGTGTGTTACTGCAAATAGGTGTTAAAGTTAGAGTAAATGTGTGTTACTAAAAATATGTGTTACTATTGGAGCAAATGATGTGTTATTGTTAGAGGAAACATGTGTTACTATTGAAGCAAAGTGTGTTCATATTAAAGTAAATGTGTATTACTGCAAATAGGGATTAAAGTTAGAGTAGATGTGTGTAACAAAAAATATGTGTTACAATTGGAGCAAATGGTGTGTTACTGTTAGAGGAAATATGTGTTACTATTGAAGTAAAGTGTGTTCATATTAGAGTAAATGTGTATTGCTGCAAATGGGGATTAAAGTTAGAGTAAATTTGTGTTACTAAAACTATGTGTTACTATTGGAGCAAACAATGTGCTACTATTTGAGGAAATTTGTGTTACCATTTAGCAAAGTGTGTTAATGTTATAACATATGTGTATTATTGCAAATGTGTATTAATGTTGGAGCAAAAAAATGTATTTGATATTAGAGCAAATGTAAGTTATTGTTGGAACAAATATATTTTAAAATATAAAATAATAAATTTAAATTTAAAGAGATGAGAAATAAATTAAAAACACATAGTTGATCTTGTAAAAATATATATTTGTCATTATTATTATTTTAAAGTAGAAAAAATATGTTTTTTAATGACTTGTAACACATATTTGCCCATATAGTAATATACATTTTGTCTATACTGTAACATACATTTTACTTATATTGTAACACAATGTGGGAGCGAAAATGTGTATTATTGAAAATTTCTGTTAATGTTGGAATAAAAATGTATTTGAAGTTAGAGCAAGTGTATGTTATTGTAGGAGCAAATATATTTTAATGTATAAAATCATAAATTTAAATTTAAAGGGATGGGAAATAAATTCAAAACACATATTTGATCTTGTAAAAATATATATTTGTCATTATTATTATTTTAAGGTAGAACAAATCTGTTTTTTAATGACTTGTAACACACATTTGCCCATATTGTAACATACATTTTGTCTATCCTGTAACACAAACTGGGAGCGAAAATCCTGGAACATGGCCTGCGCGAGATTTTGGAAAAAAAACCCTTCAAATCCGACCCGACCCGGCCAAGATCCGCAAATTTTTTCCTGGAGCGACCCATTTTCAATATTTGCCTATTTTAGGTATATTTTACATATGACATATTTCACATGAGTGTTGCCCAAGTATAAAATATTATCGACGACTTTTTACATAATAAACTTTAATGTTTAATAATAAAAAAAGCGTGAAGATATACTTTTTCATGTTAATATTTGGATGAATGAAAAACGGTTATTGACTTGATGCAAAATATATCAGCTTTCTACTAGTAGTTTCTGTTGATAGGCGAACATCAGCTAATGATGGGCAAACAGGGATTAAGAACTTAAAAGTGATTAATGAAGAAAATCAAGTTGAAGTGCATGGATCAATCAGGGAGGTGCATGAAATGACGAACAACTCCAATGACGAACAACATACTGGCGAACAGGATTTAAGACCCGAGACCAGATATGAATGTTCCGCCAAGTCACTAATGACGAACAACATTAATAAAAGGTGGTGTATTCACCAACCTAGGAGGTGTATGCGAACGAACAAAGAACCAAGATTCCGAAGCTCGGCTCAACAAGGAATATAGGCGAACAACTCTGAAGCCATACCCTCAAAAGGCGAACAACTTTGATGAAGAATCCATACTGGATCAAATAAACCGACCTGGACGAACAACAATGAGCCCGAGATAAGACCAAAGAAGACTTTGTAACTAAGATTCAACTTAGATAAGGTCAAACAAAGGTCAATAGGACACTTGTCAAGCATGCAGGCTAGGGAGACCAAGAGTCATACGATTTCGACTTGCATAACTACGATTTCATAACCCAAGCTTTCGATTTATCATTTACGGTGATAATCAATCACACAAAATTGATTGGTGATCTTAAAACCGAACTAAAACAGTCACTAATCCACCTGATTAAATTTGATCACCAACAAATTGGCGCTAGAAGAAGGGTTCGAACCTCCGGTTTAGTGTGTTTAATCAAGAACTTCAAGTTGAAAACTTGAAGGTTTGAAGAAAGTTTCAAGAAACATTTGAAGATTCAAACAAAAGTGTTCTTGGTGTTCTTCATCCTAAGAATTAAGACAAGTTAATTTGAAATGCCTCAATCCAAGGAAACACAAGGATCACGCTTGTCAAGGAGAGCATCTCCTACCCGAGCTTCGTCGGCCGACCACCAGGATCGTAATCCCAGGCATGCGAACAGATCACAACATACTGCTATAACCCATAATCTCCCACCTGAAATGGAGGCCCTAGCGAACAACCCTAACGAACTGGCCAAGATCATTGCTGCTCTCCAAGCTCTCCAGAGACAACAAGAACAGAATAGACATTCACAAATGAGGCCTAAGGACAGACCCCTGGAGGTTGTTAGGGCCAGGTCAGCTAGGGGCGAACAACACGAGGTGAATAGTGCCCAAGTCAGGCAGGATAAGGGCAAAGCCAAGGTGGTCGAACCAAGAGAGGGCCAGGCTGAGTCTGCTCGCAGGCAAACAACAATGTCGAGCCATGGAACTACACGTTCCAGTGCCCAGGACAGGCTTGGCCAACCCCAACTCCAGGAGAAAGTTGCTCGCCAGGAAGCAGAGCGTGGGCGAGCAACATTTGAACAACCACGCCCATCAGTTCATGAGAGACTCTCCCAGTCTGCCTTCAGGCGTCTAGGGCCAAATGCGGCAAGCAACCCTAGAAAGCAGCTCCAGGATTTGCCCACTCCGAGTGAGGGACTACGACGAACAAAAAGTTTTGTACCTTTGCTCGCCGAACAGCCTCCAAGCCAGGGGGCATCTTTGGATGAACTATCAAGCCTGAGAAGGGCAGTGGAGAGCATGCAGGGACAATTGGACCAACAAAGAGGAGTGGGGACGACCAGCTTGCCATCCTCACCATTATCATCCCTCATTCTGAAAGCCCCGATTCAAAAGAAGGTCCAATTCCCAGCAAGTATCCAATACGATGGCCTTGCTGATCCCAGGGTTCATTTAACAAAGTACTCAGATTATATGGTCTCGGTGGGAGCCAGCGATGCCACCCAATGCCGAAACTTCCCATTAACCTTGGGGGACCGGGTGCACAAGTGGTTTTTGGCAATTCCACCAGCATCTATCCATTCGTTCATTCAACTGAGCCGAGAGTTCCTTTCCCATTTCTCTACGGCGGGATCATATTTGTCCCAAAAGCACTGATTATCAGACCTAAAATAAAATAACGACGAGTCCGATCGGGTGTTCATGGAAAGGTTCGATAAGGTGCTGTTGGAGGGTGAACCTGTCAGCGAGGACACGAAAATTGTTGCCGTTATGGCCGGGTTGAAAAAAGGATCGAAGCTATGGAAGTAGGTACGTATGAAGTGCCCAAGAAGTTATGCCAAATTCAGAAATCAAGCCGGCATATTCGTTTCCATGCACGAGGCCTTGCAATCAAACTTGAGGGAGAACAAAGCTGATCCCAAGGAGAATAACAAGAAACCTGGCACAACAGGCTATCGAGTCCCGAAGAACATGAAGGCATTCACTGAAGGGACGGAGCTCAAGGAAAAGTTGAATCAGGTGCTAACAGTGTCAGTCGATACTGTTTATGAAAACGTGAAAGAGAAGGAGTTGCTCTCCCCTCCACGGAAAATCCGTCAAGACACCGGCAAACTCAACCCTAACAAGTATTGTGCCTACCATCAAAGTGTGGGGCACTTTACGAGCGAGTGTAGAGATTTGCTCAAGCAGTTGTGGCGATTTTACGAGGAGGGGAAACTCTCCGACTTTGTTAAGAGGCAACCCGGAAAGAGAGTCCGGGAGAACAACTCTGAGGATGAGGATGATCAACCTCGGAAAAATAATAAACCAGGACGACCAGTTCCGGCTGTTGCTGCTCGTCCACTCGAAGATCTATATATGATGGAACCCGCGGAACCAGCAGGAGGATATTCTGATGGACGACCGCCGATCTCCAACCGAAAAAGAAAGGCCGAATTGCGAGCGATCGATCAAGTACAAGCAATGGGGCTTAAGCCATCCATTATGCAAACAGCAGAATTGACCTTTACTGAGAAGGATTTGGAGGGAATCTTGACCGCCCATAATAATTCGCGCGTAATCTGTGTCAAGATTATGGAGACCAGGGTACACAGATTGTTGGACACTGGGGCCTACACTAACATTCTTTTCAAAAAAATGCTTGATCAACTTGGAGACTACTCGGGCTACATCCGACCTTCAAACCACAGAATTTTAGGCTTCGGAAATGCTGTAACAGTCCCGTTAGGGGAAATTATGTTGTCTGTTCAGCTTGTAACAGTCGAGGAACCCGAGAAAAACATAACGAGGTTGATTTCTTGGTCGTCGATCAGGAATCAACCTACAACGGGTTTCTTGGTCGATCTTTTCTAAATGAATTCAAAGCTGCATGTTCAACTTACCATTATTGCCTAAAGTTCCCTACAGTAAGCGGAGCAGGCACAGTGAAGGGAGATCAAAGAAAGGCCAGGGAATGTCTTTTACAGTTGCAGGCCAAACATGCATTAGTGTCCATGATGGAGGCCACAACTAGCTATCCTACTGATGAACCATCAATACTCGAGAACATAATGGACATAGAGGACCATATGGATACTGACGAGCAACACTCTGACGAACAAGTGTTGGACGAACAACTCATCACCACCCATGGAGAACTTCCATCTGACGAACAACAAAGGGGTGGTGACGAGCAACATTTATCAGATGACTTGGAGGGTCAGGTGTTGACAAACAACAACGAATCAGGGCCAACAGACGATCTAGATCCCCGCCTGGGAGCGGAGCCCATGAGCATCGAAAATGATTTCAACCCTGAGGGACCAATACTTGATCCTCGTTGGAAAGGACAAAAATGACGAGCAACTCCAGTTGAAGAACTGGAGGCGTTCAAAGTTAATCCTGAAAACCAGGATCTCGAATTATACATAGGATCTGAGCTCCCGGAGCCTTACAGATCCCGAATGAAAGAGTTTCTCAGCTAAAATCTAGATATTTTTGCTTGGTCTCATGCAGACATGGTGGGGATAGATCCAAAACATGCTTGCCATAAGCTCAACATCAATCAAGCAAAAAGGCCCGTCCATAAAAAACAAAGAAAATATGGCCCAGACAAGTATCAGGCTTTGAATGAAGAAGTAAAGAAGTTGTTAGACAACGACTTAATCCGATAAGCACTCTGTCCACAATGGGTAGCAAACCCAGTCCTTGTGAGGAAACCAAACGGGACCTGGAGGCTATGCATAGACTTTACGGATCTGAATGCAGCATGCCCGAAGGACAACTTTCCTCTCCCCCATATTGACCAATTGGTGGACAGCACAGCGGGTCACGAGATTCTAACATTCATGGATGCCTTTGCCGGGTACCATCAAATTCCAATGCATCCAGACGATCAAGAAAACAAAGCATTTTACACAAACAAAAACTTGTTATGTTGATAAAGAATATCATTCGACCTCATCAACGCCGGAGCAACATATCAGAGATTGGTGAACAAGATGTTCGACGAACAAATTGTAGATACGGTAGAAGTCTATGTAGACGATATCGTAGTCAAGAGCCCCCGAAAATAAGACCATCTTCAGCATTTGACCCAAGTGTTCGATATTCTTCGACATTACAACATGAAGCTAAATCCAAAGAAGAGCAGCTTTGGAGTCCATTCGGGGAAGTTCCTAGGCCATCTTGTTAGCCAACGAGGAATTGAAGCTAACCCAACAAAGGTCAAGGCTATCATGGACATGCAACCACCACATTCGATAAAAGAAGTGCAAAGACTCACGGGATGCCTAGCAGCATTGAATCGGTTCATGTCCAGATCGGGGGACAAATGTCGTCCATTCTTCGAAGCCATCAAGGAAGGACAGTTCACATGGACTAACAACTGTCAAAAGGCATTCGACCAACTAAAAGACTACCTGGGAGATGTTAAAATCCTAACAAAACATGTCCAAGGAGAAAAGCTATACTTGTACTTAGCAGCATCGGAAGTGGCAATCAGCTCTGTTCTGGTACGGAAAGACGGCAAATTCCACCAACCTATTTACTACGTCAGTCAAGCTTTACACGAGGCGGAGATCAAATACTCTTCAATCGAGAAACTGGCGTATGCACTTGTCATGAGTGTGAGGAAATTACGACCATACTTTTTTTACCATCAAGTTGAAGTGCTAACAAATTTCCCACTCAGATAAATTCTCCATCGCTCCGACACAGCTGGTCGTCTACTAAAGTGGTCACTAGAGATTAGCCAATTCGGGGTGACCTATGCTCCTCGAACAGCGATCAAAGGGCAAGCATTAGCCGACTTTATAGTCGAACTAACCTTCCCACCAGATCCGACGTTGGGACTTGATCACCCCTGGCATCTTTATGTTGACGAATCTTCAACCAACATAGCCTCGGGCGTAGGAGTGGTTTTAATCAGCCCTGGCAGACAAGTATTCACCTCGGCGATCAAATTTGGTTTCATGGCAACCAACAACGAAGCTGAGTATGAAGCTCTCATTTCTGGTCTCCATCTATCCCTTGCAGTAGGTGTTAGATGGTTACAAATATTCGGCGACTCACAATTGATTGTGAACCAAGTCCGAGGTGAATACGAGGCGAAAGACGATCACATGATCGAGTATCAGCGGATTGTTGCTTACCTAATGTCCTTGTTAGAACAAGTCTTCATTGAACAGATTCCAAGGACAAGCAACACGCAAGCAGATGCGTTGGCCCGACTAGTAACAAGCGAATGACCTGCAAAGTTGGCAGATATTATAATTACAAAGATGAATGATCCATCAACAAGAAGTTATAATGTCAACCAACCTGACGAACAAGCAAGTGAAGAAGAAGACTGGAGAACAAGTATAGTCAAATACTTGAAAAGTGGGGAAAAACTAAACAACCCTTTTGAAGCTGCCAAACTAACAAAGCAAGCTGCCAGATACATTCTGGTGGGCGAGCAACTTTACAAAAGGGGAATATCAATCCAACTTCTCAAATGTTTGCCTAGGGGGCAAGGACGAGCAATACTCGAAGAAATACATGCCGGAGTATGTGGAAATCACACTGGGGGGCAAGCCTTGGCGTACAAAACTATTAGACAAGGCTACTATTGGCCGACTTTACGCCAGGATGCGATCAAGAAAGCGAAGACTAGCCATCAATGCCAGATTTTTGCCCCAAACATTCATACCCCGGCCCAACAGCTCGTATCAGTTTACAGCCCGTGGCCATTTGCAATATGGGGGATGGACATTATTGGTCCTTTCCCAGCAGGAGTTGGAAATGTTCGATTTGCTGTTGTGGCAGTCGACTATTATACGAAATGGGCGGAAGTAGAGGCCATGGTAAAGATCACGCAGCAGAAAATGATCAACTTCATTTGGAAGAACATTATCTGTCGTTTTGGAGTTCCACAAACCATCGTGACAGACAATGGTCCGCAGTTTGATGGGAAAGAGTTGAGAGATTTCTGTATAAAGTGGGGGATTAAAAAATATTACTCTACGCCCTATCATCCCCAGTCAAATGGACAAGTCGAAGTCGTAAACAAGATAATTAAGCATACATTAAAAGTACGGCTAGCGGAGAGCAAAAGCAGTTGGTCTGAAGAACTTCCGGAAGTCCTGTGGGCATATAGGGTTTCTCCCAGGTCGAGCACCGGAGAAACACCTTTTGCAATGGCTTTCGGAACAGAAGTTGTAATACCAATCGAGTTAAAGGCCAACACATTCAGAACGACCAACTTTGATGAGCAGGCAAACAACTCTGCTCTAGCTACTGAGATGGATTTGCTCGAAGAAAAAAGATTAAGTGCCGAGCTAAAAAATGCTACCTATAAGCAACGAGCAGAACGATATTACAATTCCCATGTTAAAATCAGGGAATTCAGAGTTGGAGATTTGGTTCTAAGAAAGTTGCTCGCCCAACCTCCAGGTGTATTGGGACCAACTTGGGAGGGCCCGTATCGTATAACAGAAAAATTCGTTAATGGTGTATACGATATAGAAGATATGGAAGGCAAGCCGGCCCAATACTCCTGGAATGTTGTACATCTGAAGAAGTACTATCAATGAGACGAACAAGTTCTTGATTGGGCGAACAAATGTCTTGGGGGGCAAGTGAACCAAGTAAGGAAACCAAAAAACTTGCCTAATTTTTTGAAAATTTTGCTAAATATAGAATGAAAAGTTGTTCGGCACGTTGTATAGTCTAGTGCTGTTTCGTCTTTTTTAATTTTAGACAGAGTTTTGCTAGGCAAAAATATTATAAGCGAGCATGATTTGGGTTAGTGTTCAAAGTTGTTCGTCAGGTTGTATATGTTAGTGACGAGCAGTCTTATAACACTTGTAATTTTTTTACATTATGTATATATAGTTGTTCGTCAAAAGAAAAGTCCAAAGCTCGAGGTACAAGTCCATCTTTGAGGACCAAAGCCACTTAAAGGTTGTTCGTCTTTTAAGATGAGCAGAACCTAAGGCTAAACCCAAATTCCATTAAGGCAAAGTTCAAATCGAACAAAGCCCAAAATTATGTGTTATAATTGCAAAAGCATTAATAAAAATGTAAAGACAATTAACATATAAAGAAAATGAGCGAACACAAGAAAGACACTTCATTAAAATAAAAGGCATTGAGCCTAAAAAATAGTACAAAAGTTTAAGTACTACAAAGACGAGCAACTACGAAGAAAAGCCTAGCAAGCAGCTATTACAAAATAAAGACTATGCTAAGTCCTAGAACTATTGCTGCTCGGCAGGAGGAGGACTTTGAGTCTGGTCGGCGGGAGGATCAACAATCATATCCCTTGCCATATCTTCAGTAGCCTTTTGCTCCCTTTCAGCTTGCTCGTCCACCGCGGCCGGCTCCTCTTGTTGCTCGCCCTCATCAACTTGAGGTGGTGGACGAGTGATTGTGATACTGGGGTCAAGACTGTTAATTTTGACCCCCAGCTCGGCTATATCCCCCAGTTGGATCTCGATGTTGTTCGGCAGGGGATAGTTCTCCAGGAACTCGGTCAAGTCTTTGCCCATCTCGTCCACCATATCTATAAAATCGTACGCGTCGGCCATGCGAATGCAATCGGCATAGGCGCAGATATATCCCAAGTTTGAGATCGGGGCAGAACGGGCTTGGAGTTCGGCCTCGAGCTGCTCGAGGGTGAAGGTGTTGGCCTCCACGTCCCTGAGGCGAGCAATTTCTGTTTTGAGCTCGGCGATTTTCTGCTCGTCCGCGGATAGCTTTTTCTTCTCTTCGCCAAGCAAGGCATCTTTGCCTCCCAATTCACCAGACAAGCCTTGGATTTCTCCAAGATATTTCTTTTCATTGTCGATGTAAACATTGATCTGGTTATTCAGGCGAGCAAGTTTGGCCTCATACTGGCTGACCAGGCCGTCCTTTTCTTCAGTCAGTTGTCGAGCAGTGCTTTCATAGCGGCGAGCAGCTTCTTCTTGCTCGGCTAACTGGGCCATTGCCTTCTGAGCCGTGATGAGGCCATTAGCATGATGCATCATGGAGAGATGGATGTTGTCCGTCAGCCCTTGTTGGGAGATAATCTTATCCAGGGTTCGCGTCCAAGCTCGGGCGATCAGCTCTGTCGCCCTGCGAACATGGTCGCCTGGAATCTCCCTTATGTTGACGGGAGTCTTCGAGCAAGCATATTGGTGGACGACACTTGCTCGCCCAGGATGGTCGCCAGAACGGTATCTGCGAACAAGAAAACAAATGATACTTAGAAAAATGTAGAGGAAAAATGAAACTTGTTCGGCAGAAGCGAGTGTGAACTTACTGTTGTAACTTTTGATCGTCCCAACCCAGATGGGTAATATCTTCAGGGCCGCGAACGGGGGTAGAGTCCCTACCCGCTTTGCCCACCCTCTCGGCCAGCTCGGTGGAAGCGTGGCGAGCAGCTTCCTCTTCGGTGTGAGGGGGAGCATGGCTTTTCCCCATCTTCTCCTTGCCTTTGTGTCCGGTAGGAGCATCCTGGCTCACGAAGGTCCCGTCCCCTTTCTTTAAGCGCTTTGCTCCTCGTGGGGATGGGGGAGGAGATGGTGGGGGATTTGTGGAAGGCGCAGCCGGGCGAGCAACTCGGGCCCCCTCGGCCTTGTTGGTCATTGCTAGCACCTTGGAGGGAGGATCGTCTTTCTTTCTCATTCCCTTTGGAGGCGGCATCTCGTGGACTCTTTGCTCCAAAAGTCCAAAACAGGGAGGAACGGCGACAGTGACTTGCTCGGCTAAAAAAAAAGATGAAATAAAAAAGTTAGGCGACCAAGTTAGGGAAACAAACGACGAGCAAGATATATATTGAAAGTTAGAAACTTTCTGTACCTGGGGGCAACTCAATTTGAGCTTCCAGATGGTGGGGGTACGTGAACAAGTGAGCAACTTTCTTGCACTTCAGTTTGTTCACGTACTCGATGGTCCTCTCAGCCTTATCCCGGAGAGCGACCAAACACGAAGTAAAGAGGAACTCAGATCCGATCTCTTCCTCTTCCGAGTTCCACTTGAGTAACCGGGGACCTGCGAGCAAACAAAAAAGTTAAATTAGAACTTTATGCAAGGGCGAACAATGATAACCTTATGTTTGATTTGCCCATAGGTGGTGGGTTCGAATATGCGCCCGGCACCGCCGTGTGGATCAGAAGATGCTCGCCAGTCACCCCCAATGAAGAAGAAATGCTCCTTCCAATCCCAAATCTTATTTGGCAGCTCCACCAGTTTCAATCCAGCCCGGGCTTTCAAGTAGTAGTACCCTTCCTCTCCCCTTGGACATTTGGTGATGGTCATCAAATAGTTGACCTCCTCGGCAGTGATGCGGTCGATGTATCCCTCCAGGGCGAATAAGCCCATGATGCCGAGCAAGTTCATCCACCCAATAGGGGTTATTTGGGTGATGGCTAAGTTGGTCGCCTCCAGAAAGCGACCAACAACGGGAGGCAATAACAACCTTAGCCCCGCGATCAGCGTGTCTATATTGATCGCCGTACACCCTGGAGGAGGACGATCAGCTCTTTCCTTCTTCTTAGGAGCCCACATGAAGATGTCATGGGGAATTTGATATGCCTCCCGGATGAGGTTGAGCTCGTCTTTGCGAACAACACTTCTGATCCTGCTCGCCTGGTACTCGGTTCTTACCAAATCCAAAACTTGACGCAGGGGGCGGGAAAAGTTGTTCGCATGCTCGATAGAGTATGCTCGCCAATCGAATGGGCGAGCAACACCAGTGGGAATCTCATTTTCGAGCATCTTAGGGCCTGGAAACCCTATCCCTTCCAGAAATTCAGGGGTAAGCTCGTCAAACTCCGGATCTTCCTCAGATTCAGAGTTCGAGGAAGATTGCTCGTCGGAGGTACTGCTCGCGGCCTTCCTAATCTCTTCGCCAGATTGGCGAGCACCAGAATCCTCCACTGATCGAACCACCGAATCCACGTCAGGGTGCGTATCCGAAGAAACCTCAAATGGTGGATGTTCGACAAATGACACGATCGGAAAAAGGGGATCCAAAGCCTCCTCTGAGTTATGGTTGCTCGAATGGGAGGACATTAGTTCAATGGAAAAGTTTTTGAAAGGGGAAGGTGAGTTTCTTAGGTCTCCAATGACAGATCTGAGCAAACGACGGCGGCGCAAAGTTACCCCACGACGGTGCAACTGCTCCCCACAGCGGCGAAGGTGCAAATGATGAAAATGGCGAAAGAAAAGAAGGAAGAATGAGAAAATAACTACCTTACTTCAAAGTTGGAGGCGAAATGCTGGAGAAATGGACGCCGGAAAGCTTGAGATCGCCGAAAATGGAAGAAGACCACGGAGCACTGTAGCAAGAGGAGAAGAAGTGGGAAAATATTTATTTCCCTCTTCTATTTATACCCCAGCAAAAAAATGGGGTACAAGGTGTAATTTCCAGTAAAATATGGGCCAGTTTGAAAGAAAACGGGGTCTTTTTCGAGCATAAACAAAAATTGGAGGACTGGCATGCGAATCTTGGGGCGCGTGGCCTAGGGAATGATCGCGCATGGGCAGCGCGTAATCATGCCGCCCACGTCATCCTCGTACGTCCCCCAGATCGTGGGAAGGTGAAAAGGCAAACCCGAAGTTGCTCGCCAGATTCAATGATGTTCATCCAAATCTTCACCAGTATAGTATCCTAACTACGGTTGTTCGCCACAAAGTTGCTCGTTCCAAGCCAACATCTAGTCAGGATAGGGGGCAATTGTTGATAGGCGAACATCAGCTAATGATGGGCGAACAGGGATTAAGAACTTAAAAGTGATTAATGAAGAAAATCAAGTTGAAGTGCATGGATCAATCAGGGAGGTGCATAAAATGACGAACAGCTCCAATGATGAAAATCATACTGGCGAACAGGATTTAAGACCCGAGACCAGATATGAATGTTCCGCCAAGTCACTAATGACGAACAACATTAATAAAAGGTGGTGTATTCACCAACCTAAGAGGTGTATGCGAACGAACAAAGAACCAAGATTCTGAAGCTCAGCTCAACAAGGAATATAGGCGAACAACTCTGAAGCCATACCCTCAAAAGGCGAACAACTTTGATGAAGAATCCATACTAGATCAAATAAGCTTACCTGGACGAACAACAATGAGCCCGAGATAAGACCAAAGAAGATTTTGTAACTAAGATTCAGCTTAGATAAGGTCAAACAAAGGTCAATAGGACACTTGTCAAGCATGCAGGCTAGGGAGACCAAGAGTCATAGACACCTCATGCTTGCGAGTCTCTATAAATAGTTGTTCTCCAGCTAAGAAATACAAGTTCAAATTCACAAATACTCCTAAAAAACACACTTAAACACCTAAACGCACACATATACGAAATTTAAACGATTTCAACTTGCATAACTATGATTTCATAACCCAAGCTTTAGATTTATCATTTACGGTGATAATCAATCACACGAAATTGATTGATGATCTTAAAACCGAACTAAAACAGTCACTAATCCACCCGATTAAATTTGATCACCAACAGTTTCCCCGCAAGAGTAGGGGTTCACTGTAGTATTGGCAAGTATAGAGACCAAGTATTATTGAACCCAAGGGAAAGTATGTATGCGAATAGATCCCTAAAGATCTATGCGTCGTAGTTAAATGAGTGAAATATTTTTGGTTTTTGAAAAGAGAAAATAATCTAAACTAAATTACTCTACGAATGCAAAAGGAAAATTAAACTAAGTATCTAAGGTTTGTATGCAAGTATGTGATGGTGATGCTTAAGATAGGAATTCCTACGTATACTAACGGAGCAGGTACATAATCAAGATAACCGTGACGTGCAAGAAATAACCTAAGTAAAAGATCGTAAGATGAAAGCTCAAGATTTAAACCCTAATACTTTATCCCATCAATCGACTTCACTAATCCACTAACAAGTTAATAGATTGTGCTTAATTAAAGAGACCCTAATTTAACTAATGGTGATGCGGCCGTCCTCCATAGCTAAACCGGTAGATTAATTAACCTCTTCTAAACCTTCTCGTTAAGACTACTAGTTGTTAAAGAGTGATACGGTCGTCCTCTCCCTAACACTTTCGTACGAAATTCAAAGGTAAAGTTAAGATTGATTTTAAGAATTCATTAATTAAGAGAATTAAAACCTAACGTCACGGATTACCCTAATTACGTACCCACAACCTACTTCTACGAGTTCATCCTACCCCAAGCATACAAGGGTTTTAGCCTAACATGGTGGTTTGAATAATAAAAGCAATCACAAGAACAATAATCATATGCATAATTAAATTAACGAAAGAAATCAAGAATATAAACGAAAGAACAAATTAAAGTCTCTAAAGAAATCTATATAAATCTGAAAAACCAGGGTTTATCGTCTCAAAGAGTAAAGAAAGAAAGAATTAATCTAATACGTTCAAAAGAAATACTAAAGCTAAGAATTCGTAAATTAAAACCTCGATTACAACGTATAAAACTCTTCCAATCTCTTTCCCAAGCTTTCTCCTCGCTCAAAATATGTAAAAATATGTGTTTGTATGTGTTGATATGCTTGGAAAAAGGTATAAATAGACTTGGGATCGAATTTGGGCATTTTTGGGCCAAAATACGCATTTGCTCGAGTATAGGTCGAGTAGTGACTACTCGACCTGTTGCAGCTCGAGTGCACTACTCGAGTGACTCTGCTCGAGTACTTTTCGGCAGTTGTACACATGTTCGTAAAATCTTCATATCTCCTCAACCGGGAGTCCGTTTTGGCCGATTCAAAGTTCTATGAACTCCTCTTTTCACCCTCTATCTGAATATAAACACCAAAGAAACAAATTAATGATTTTATAGAAATGATACTCAATTGACTCTGAATACTTATATAAATCAATCAAAACAAGGGCATTTCGAGCGACGAATCATGGCAATTTCACGCCTAATCAATCCCCCCAAACTTACCATATTGCTTGTCCTCAAGCAATGAAATAATAAGTCAAGTGAAATTATTAGGAATGAGTCAAAGAATCAAATCTTGTACGCGAATGAACTCGGGCTTCAAAGATCAATCACAAGTATACTCAATCACCTTCCCTCATCATACTCATGCAACAACAGCAAGAATCATCAAAATCAAACATGGATGTGCACTCAACGATGTGTTTCACTCCCTCACAAGTGTATATCAATGATAAAGGGACTCACTCAAATAATCAATTACACCTATCGGCAGCCATAGGCTTGTAAGCACTCTCAACTCCGACCATACTCTAGAAATCAATGCCGAATCAAAAAGGACTTTTCTCAAGGTTGTAATGTAGGCTCTTTGGAAAGGTGGGTTAACAATATGGGTAAGTGACTGGAGAATAGAAAATAACATTTCGGTACTTCGAGATTAGGAACAGACTACTTCAACATATTCAATAAGCACACTTTTAATTCCAACACTCTCAACACTTCAATTTTTTTTCTTTCTCACTTTTTTTACTTTTGTCAATCACTTTTTTTTTTCTCTTTTTTCCACAAACACATGAGCTCATTTTTTATTTTGCTCATTCTCAACCCTTTTTTGTTCTTTCCCACATATCAAAACTTCATCACACCTTCTTCTCACACTCACTCAACAAACAACATTTTCCTTTTTCAACTCAATTCAATCCCTTCACATTCACACTTTTCCTATTCTCCACTCGAATTGGGACAAAAAGGCTTAGGAATTGGAATAGTGTTCATATGTGCTAGCAAATGAAATAGGCTTAAGGCTCAAAGGGGCTAACAAGGGACAAATATCCATGGTAAGGAAAGTTTAGGCTAAGTGACTCATTCAAAACAAAGATGGCCTAAGATCACATTCGACATATCAAACTAGACACAATCAAGAAGCAAGAGCACACACAAGTTCTAGCATCCTCTAAGGTGAAGATCCACTCACAAACGAAGAGATCATATCATGCATCTTAATCTCATAAAGGCTCAAATCTCACGGCTTTCACATCCATGCTAGTCCTAGTGCATTCTCACTCTCATCACACAAGCACTCAAAAAGAAAAATTCACAAGCATACGAGTTCTTTCTCAAGTCAACTCTAGCTCAACCACTCACACCAAAGAATTCCTAACTCAACTTCACAATTCACCCTACTCATCAAATCATACTCAAAGATAGCAATCAACAAGCATAAGATGATTGATAGGCATGAATTATGTAGCACATCAACGTAATAACAGCTCAAGGAGCATCTCAAAATACCAAATAACCAAACTCAACTCAAAGATAGGGCGTGCGCCTGTGCAATGTAACCATACAACATAAAAAACTCCACCCCCCAAACTTCGACCTTGTGAAGAGGTCTAAGTTTGGGGTTGTGGGTTACCTCATCCAAATAATTCAGTTTCTCTTAACAACGTAGCACACTCCTTGGTCTCGAGTTGGTTCCTTCAATCTGAATAACTTTATGATACCTTTACTCCTTCGAGACAACCCTACAAAATAAACTCTCGAGTACGAGGTTAAAGCTTACGATTCAAAACAACACCCAAATAACATAAAACACTCAAATGCAAATAAAAATGGGTTGCCTCCCATTCAGCGCTATTTTTAAGGTCCTCATGCCGGACCGAGCTCAAAGGAGCTTATGGGACATGATACTCAAAATTACCTCCCTTACTCTCATAAGAGTGGTGGTTGCATTCCTTTCCCTGATGTCCCTTCATCATGAGTTCCTTTGCTTCCTTCTCATCCCCAAGTGTTAGGGGTCTCAACTCTTTCTCACCTTTATCTGGAGGAGTCTCACTAAGCACTTTCTTGAGTTTAGACTTTTTCTTCTTAACTCCTCCTTTCTTCTCCAACTGGACCACGTCCACACTTTTCATCACTCCATCCCTCAACTTCTTCACTTTATCCCTATCAAAATAATCAAGATCATAATGCTCATGGGTTAAATTATCAAGTGATGAACTAACGACATCATGAATATAAGAAATATTAGGGATAGGAGGTGTGTCTTCAACACAAGGATCAATGACATCCATGCAATAACAACTCTCATCCTCCTTCGGGTGCTTCATGGCTTCATACAGGGAAATCTTCACTTCTTGATCATCAACTTTCAACGTGATCTTCCCATTGGCCACATCTAGCACCATCCCGGCCGTCGCTAAGAACGGTCTTCCCAAGACAATGGTACTCGCTCATCTTCCTCCATGTCAAGCACTACAAAATCGGCTGGAAATATGTGATCTTCAACTTTCACAAGGACGTCTTCAACCACACCTTGAGGTCGAGTAATAGACCGGCCGGCAAGTTGAAGCGTCATCATTGTCGGCTGAAGTTCTCCACCTTCCAACTTCTTGAATAGCGACAATAGCATCAGATTAATGCTCGCTCCAAGGTCGCACAACGCTCCCTTCTTAACTCCATTCCCGATATCACATAAGATCGTGAAACTCCCAGGATCTTTCAACTTCGGGGGAAGCGCCTTGTACACTAATGCACTCACCTCATGGTTCAGCTGCACCAACCTGGGCTCATCAACTCTCCTTCTCTTCGCTATCAAATCCTTCAGGAACTTGGCATAATTCGGCATCTGTTCCAAAGCATCATAAAAGGGAATGTTAATATGTAACTTTTTAAAAATATCAAGGAATTTAGCAAATTTCTCATCAAGTTTTTTCTTCATGAAGCGCTGTGGATACGGGACGGGTATCACCGATTTGGGTACCCCCCATTCATCAGGCTCGGTCTCTTTCACTTTCTCCCTTGCTTCCCTTGCCTTCTTCCACTTTGGAACTCTCTCAATCTTCTCAATGCCTTCCTCTTCAGGCTCTTTGCTCTCATGGGACTCATCCTCATCTTTACTCTTCTGAATGCCTTCACCCTCAACCCCTTTCTCAACTGTCTCACCTCCATCTTTCTTATGTTCTCGTCCCTCCATCTCAATCTCTCCTTGGGGCGTCTCAGAATCAGTAGGCATCTGAGGACCTTCATAGTTGGTCCCACTTCTAAGCTGGATCGCCTTACAATGCTCTTTCGGGTTTCTTTCTGGCATAGAAAGATACTTACTCGACTCTCTACCCAATATTTTTACAATCTGGCTCATCTGAAACTCTATCGAAGTGAACCGCCTATTGTTCTCTTGCTGAATTCGGTTCAGCTCTACGTCCCTCTTTTGGAGTTCTTGATCACGCTGATCGTCTTTCTTATGCAACTCCTTCACATCGTACTCCAGAGAGGACAATCTCTTGCTACCTTCCTCCACCTTCTGAAGGATAGCTCTCAACATCTCCTCAGTTGAGGCACCGCCTTCTCCACCCGGAGGTTTAGAACCTGGGTCAACACCTGGAGGTACTGTAATACCAGCATTTGGATTAGCATATGAAAAATTCTCGTTCTTCTTCCATGTTTTGTGAGGAGGTTGCTGTCCTCCTTGATATCTTTGTGTGTTCCTCCATTGATTTTAAGGCGGCTGAGGACCTGGAGGTACAAATGGTTGGCCATAAGAAGGCCTTCCAAACTGATTTCCACCTTGTGGATACCCCCCTTGTGGATAGTTAGGCCTTCCCATATAGTTGGCCTCTTCTTGCTGACTCGTGGGTGGGTCCACTTTCTCGCTCACTGCTACATTCCCTCCAACCAGATTCTGCCCCATCTCAAGGTTGCTAATCTTCTCCATCATAGCCATCAACAACTTCCTCGTACCCTCATTCTCTTCCAACTTACACGTTCTCTGAAATTCCGGATCCTCATTCCATACCCCGGCATTCGTGACAATGTTGTCGACGATTTCTCTGCATCTTGCGATCCCTTTGTTCAGAAAAGCTCCACTGGCACATGCATCTAGATGGACTTGACCAGCCTTGCTAGCTCCACTGTAGAAGAATGCCATAATATCTCCCTCATTATACCCGTGCTGCGGGCACTCAATCAACATGTTAGAATATCTCTCCCACGCTTGACATAAATCCTCTCCTGGCTTCTGGCGGAAGGAAGAGATCTTTATCCTTGTTTTAATCGTTCTTGATGGAGGGTAGAACCGCTCGAGGAACAGACGCTCGAGATTGGCCCTTGTGGTTACACCTCTCCGTGGGAGCGTGTTGTCGTACCACTCCTTGGCTATTTCCGTCAAAGAGAATGGGAACAGCTTGAGCCTCTTGACATCTTCAGACATGCCGTTATAATTGAATGTGGACGCGATCATCAGAAAACTCCTCAGATGAGTAAGCAGCTTAAGAATTCCTGGGGAAATCGAGAAGTTATTTGCCTCTACAGGGGGCAATGCCACTCCATCATAGTACCTCTGCGGTTATGCCACGAACCTTCCTCTAATAGCCATGTTCTGATCTGCGTTCTGAGGAACGTGCTGAGGATTCGCAGGTGGTACGGGTACTTGTTGGGGTAGTGGTGATTGATAAGCTGGTGGTTGGTTGTAGACAGGAGGTGGAGGATACGAGTAAGGTGGATATGGATAAGGTGGGTATGGGTAAGGATAAGGCAAGTTGTTTTGTAGTAAGTTAGGATGTGGGTAAGCAGGGTTGTTCTGAGGATGTTGGACAAGATTATGAGCTGGAATGTTCACATGCTGTGTACCCGGGTTCTGGCTCTGACTGTCCCCTGACGGATCTTGGTTCTTACTGGAATTGTCTTCAGTGCCGTCAGCCCGGTTCAATGTCTGATTAAACTCATTCTCGACATCGTCCAACTCATTAGTAATGTCCATTGGTTCTTTCCCTCTGGCAGCGTTCATCCTTCTTAAGAATGCTCGGTTTCTTCTTGCTATTGTCTCAGGATCCAACGGTAATCTCTCTTCGCTCGTAGTGCCTTGCGAGCGCGTTTTCATAAACCTGAAACACTAACAAAAGAATAAAAATGCAACTGCCGAATACGTACGAAATAAAACAGAAAAGTAAATCACTCACTACTAACTACTAAGCTATCTACAAGTCCAAAATGCAACTGCCGAATACGTACGAAATAAAACAGAAAAGTAAATCACTCACTACTAACTACTAAGCTATCTACAAGTCCTATTCAAAAGACATACAACGCCATCCCCGGCAACGGCGCCATTGACTTGATGCAAAATATACCAGCTTTCTACTAGTAGTTTCCCCGCAAGAGTATGGGTTCACTGTAGTATTGGCAAGTATAGGGACCAAGTATTATCGAACCCAAGGGAAAGTGTGTATGCGAATTGATCCCTGAAGATCTACGCATCGTAGTTAATATGAGTGAAATGATTTTGGTTTTTTAAAAGAGAAAATAATCTAAACTAAATTACTCTACGAATACAAAAGGAAAATTAAACTAAGTATCTAAGGTTTGTATGCAAGTATGTGATGGTGATGCTTAAGATAGGAATTCCTACGTATACTAACGGAGCAGGTACATAATCAAGATAACCGTGATGTGCAAGAAATAACCTAAGTAAAAGATCGTAAGATGAAAGATCAAGATTTAAACCCTAATACTTTATCCCATCAATCGACTTCACTTATCCACTAACAAGTTAATAGATTGTGCTTAATTAAAGAGACCCTAATTTAACTAATGGTGATGCGGCCGTCCTCCATAGCTAAACCGGTAGATTAATTAACCCCTTCTAAACCTACTCGTTAAGACTACTAGTTGTTAAAGAGTGATATGGTCATCCTCTCCCTAACACTTTCGTACGAAATTCAAAGGTAAAGTTAAGTGATTTTAAGAATTCATTAATTAAGAGAATTAAAACCTAACGTCACGGATTACCCTAATTACGTACCCACAACCTACTTCTACGAGTTCATCCTACCCCAAGCATACAAGGGTTTTAGCCTAACATGGTTGTTTGAATAATAAAAGCAATCACAAGAACAATAATCATATGCATAATTAAATTAACGAAAGAAATCAAGAACATAAACGAAAGAACAAATTAAAGTCTCTAAAGAAATCTATATAAATCTGAAAAACCAGGGTTTATCGTCTCAAAGAGTAAAGAAAGAAAGAATTAATCTAATACGTTCAAAAGAAATACTAAAGCTAAGAATTCATAAATTAAAACCTCGATTACAACGTATAAAACTCTTCCAATCTCTCTCCCAAGCTTTCTCCTCGCTCAAAATATGTTAAAATATGTGTTTGTATGTGTTGATTGGGCATTTTTGGGCCAAAATACGCATTTGCTCGAGTATAGGTCGAGTAGTAACTACTCGACCTGTTGCAGCTCGAGTGCACTACTCGAGTGCCCGAGTAGTGACTACTCGAGTGACTCTGCTCGAGTACTTTTCGGCAGTTGTACACATGTTCGTAAAATCTTCATATCTCCTCAACCGGGAGTCCGTTTTGGCCGATTCAAAGTCCTATGAACTCCTCTTTTCACCCTCTATCTGAATATGAATACTAAAGAAACAAATTAATGAGTTTATAGAAATGATACTCAATTGACTCTAAATACTTATATAAATCAATCAAAACAAGGGCATTTCGAGCGACGAATCATGACAATTTCACGCCTACTCAGTTATCCCTTTTCAAGAGTTGAATGTAGATAAAGTATAGAATGAAATTGGTTTATAAATGAATTACTGAATGGTATTAGTTATTTTTATTGAAGATTTTTAGTTGTACCTATTGAAGAGTATTACTAATTTACACTAAAGAGTCTTAGTTGTTCACTCTTTAGTGTAAACCAATAATACTCTTCAGTAAAAACAACTAATACTCTTCAGTGAAAATAACTAATACCCTTCAATGATTCATATATAAATCAATTTCACTCTATACATACTCGTATTCTTATATTCTGAGTATTAAACTCTTATTTTTTTAAGACTCAATTTTGTAAATCAGTAAACTTAAACTATACAAATTAATAAAAGGAAAAGTACATAGTGAATTTTGTTTATTATAAATGAAATTGGATCCATTTACCCATAATAAAATTTGTGGGTTGTCATAATTGTTAAGTTGAGTTAGTATGATAAATCATTATGGGTTGCTATATGACAACCCTATTTTTTATTTAATCGTGGATATTGCCCGCTCCCCCTCCCCCTCCCCCTCCCCTTCTAGTTTATTCACCTTCATATTTTTTTTTAGGGTCAACCACATATAGATATAAAATATGGCACCCTAAGACATATAGTTAAAAAAACTTTTTGGAGTTTACTGCCACTATAAAACTGACATAAAGTTAGTTTTGTCGATTTGCATATACTATAACATGTTTGCGAGTACTATAGTGTAATTATTTTACCATAGTTGATTGTAATATACTATATTATTTTTATTTATACTATAACTATTTTCGATATACTATAACGTAATATTTCATTTTCCCCCTTCTTTTATTTAAATTTCTTTTGGAATTTCTGTTTTCCTTTTATATTTGAATTTTTTTAATTTACTATACTTAATTTTTCAAATATATTATTATATTCAATATTTATTATTTATCATATTTATTATCAATTTTATCAATAATTTCACTTTTTAGAAAAAACTGAAATTATTCACTTTGAAAATTCATTTATTAAAACTACTTCACCTTAGTTTACCATAATTATATTCAATGTACTATAATTATATATAATATATCATATTCAATGTACTATAGTTATATATAGTATATCATATTCATAAATCTCCAATTACATCTAAATATTGTGTTATTCAAAATTTATCATGACAACTATATGTGTATTGATTAAATTACATAAGAATCCAAATCTCCAACTCTCCATAAATCAATTAGATCTCCAAATCTCCACAGAAAATCATGCCCAATCTCCACCAAAATTCAAAAGAATCACACCTAATTTTCAAATTAAATTGAAAAAAATAAAAAATAGAGAATGAGACAGAGACACATAGCTATACTAACGTGTAAGAATTTCCCTTAGATAGCAAATAAGTGATGGTCATACAAGGAGAAATTACCTGGAAACCAACACTTACCGACACGCTTTCTCAATAAATAAACTTAAAAAAAACACTAAAAAACTTTTCAATTTCCTCTCTTCTTACATCTAAATCACCCTCAATGAATTCACCGGTGAGCGTTTCATGCGCAGCGAAGCCTACTCCATCATCGAGACCTACCTGAGCTCCACCTCCTCCACCCAGGCACGGCAGCTGAAAGCTTACACCGTCAAGAATAGTAGCCAAGCAGTGTCTCTATGCATGGATGATAACGAAGAAGTTGCTGATGAGTACAAAGGTGGTGGAGTGGTGGAGCGAGTTCGGCGGTGGTGGTTCGCCTCGATTTACGGCTAGATCTAGGGTTTTCCAGATCTAATTTCTGTTAATCATCGTCATTGTGGTTTCCAAGTTTCCGCCTCCACAGAACGCCGCCACCCTCAATGCTGATTCTTTTCTTTACTCTGTCGCCGTTCCCGGACGCAAGCAGCAGATGACGGGCGCTAGTGGAGTTGAACGGTAGTGTTCGATGTCACCCGCGTGGGGCTTCATCAGAGACGGGAATGGGGCTTTTATTAGAAAACTAGAACCAACGCCGTCGGTGAGAGCGAACCGGAGAAGAAGCACCTTGTCGCCTGAATCTGGTGTTTTGGATTTAGAGAGAGAGAGAGAGAGACTGATATTTGAAAAATTTGAAAAAACCAACCTCATCCATGTATGTAACGGCACCACTCTTTGATGGCGGGTCACGGGTGTGGGTCCTGGTGGAATGTCGCAGCGGCAGGTCACAGCGACGGCTCACGGCGGCGGAACGACGGTCGGAATTTTTTCACGTGTACTATTTCTATGAAATGGGGGGGGGGTAAGTTTACAAGATTTAAACAAGGGCTGAAAAGGAGGATGGGACAATTTTAAAAAATTATGGGTGGTTAATTGAACGACAGAGTAGTGAACTGAAGAGGGGATGAATAAATTATAAAAGGGGGAGAGGGGGGAAATATCTGCATCTTTTTTCTTTTTCTTTTTTTAATCCATATCTTTTTTTTTTTACCTTTACATTTTTTTCTTGTATTTCTTTCCTTATTCTTTGATCTTTTATTTTAACTTTTTTTTTACCATTCTTCTTTTCTTTTTAATTTACTTTTGGATCCAAATATTTTTTAAATTTACTTGGATCTAGTCAACTTTATAAATTCATAACTTTTCCTATGTATTCTATATATTAAAAGAATTATTAGTTATACATAATTAGTTTTTAATTGTATGAAATGTGAATAATTTGACATCTAATATTATTATTTTTAGCATACAAATGAGTATTAGTCGTGATAACTGAAGGTAACCCAAATTACAAAAGGGTATTAGTCGTTATAACTGAAGAGTATGACCTGCATTACAAAATGGTATCAGTCGTGATAACTGAAGGGTATAACCCACATTACAGAAGGGTATTAGTTGTGATCACTAAATAGTAAGACCTTCGTTACAAAAGGGTATTAGTCATGATAACTGATGGGTATAATATTACTAAATGGTATTAGTTGTGACTCGTGACATATAACTGAAGGGTATGACCCACATTATAAAAGGGTATTAGTCTTGATAACTGAAGAGTATGACCTATATTACTAAAGGGCATCTGCCGGGTTAACTAAAGGGCGTGACCAACATTATAAATGATATTAATCGTGTTGACTTAAGTGTATAATATGTATTATTAAAGATTATTAATCGGGACAACTGCCTATGACCAACATTACAAAGGATATTAACCGTGATAACTGAAGGATATGAACTATATTACTAAAGAGTATTAGTCGTGATAATTGAAGGAAATGACCATATTACTAATGAATATGTAGTTGTGATAACTGAAGAGCATGCCATACATTACTATATATTTTTAGTCGAGATAATTAAAGTGTATTAATCATTACAACTGAACGGTATGGTGTACAATAAAAGATTATGAGTATGTATAGAGTGAAATCGGTTCATACATGAACCATTTTGCAATACTTTTTAGTATAAAAACTAACACACTTTAGTGAAACCAATTAATACCCTTTAGTGAAATAACTAATACTCTTAGTGAAAACAACTAATACCCTACAGTGAAAATAACTAATATCCTTTAATGAAATAACTTTATTCAGCCAAAACAATTTTTTTTATATTAATTACAATTCTCACCATCCAAGGCATGCATGTAATACAAAAAAGTGTAAACAAGTCTTACCATCACACAATACATACGCAACTCACCAGATTTGCAGAATTCCAATTTCTAAAATTCTTATTTTCAATTTATCCAAAACATACAATATATGTGTATATATATGTGTGTGTGTTTGTGTGTCGTCTATTTTGGTAGAAACTTTGATAAATTGATGGAGATTGATGACGACGTCTACTGGAAGCGAGTTTTTTAGCTTCACGATGTCGACTTGGACAACTATGTCAAAAAATGGGTTGTTAAGTTAATGCCTTTAGTTTGGCCCTGGTAGTAATGGGCTGGTGGGTTTTATTTGGATCCTTATTTGCTATTAGGATCTAAATTTATACATAAATTCACTTCATTGTATACACACTCTTAAGCAGCAAAAAAGTATTCGTATGAGAGATTGAATTCGAAATCATAGCTCTGATTTTTCTGCTGAGGTTAGGGTTTCCCCTTGATTGAGTCTTACACATTGATGAATCTTTACTATTTTCACTGGAATCTCTTGATTCTTTAAGCGTTATCAATATTTTCGTCCCACAACAAGACATAGTTCATATTTTTTGCGTTGGGTTTGGATCCTTTTTGTTTTTCTTTTTATTTTCCTAGGGTTTCCTTTGCATAGTTTTCTTAGTCGCTACAATTTTTGTGTTTGCTGCTTTCTTATTCTGTCTTCTTTACGGCTTGTTTCTTGCGTTTTATTTTCCTTTACATTATTCCCCATTAATCTCTAACATGATCTGGTTAGTTGTAAGGATTTTGTGTGTTTTCTTATTTCTTTGTGGTATCTGGGTGACATCACCACCATATCCTACTCTTGTTGTGCGGATCTCCGTCTCACGGGGGACCGGTTGGACTCTAACAAAGAAGAGGTGGTATGTTGTCGCAGGCTGACTTGAATCGAAACTACTGACTTTTTACTAGTAGTTTCCCCGCAAGCGTACGGGTTCACTGTAGTATAAGCAGGTATAGCGACCAAGTATATCGTACCACGGGATGGAATGTATGCGAATAGATCCCTGAAGATCTACGCGTTGTAGTTAATATGAGTGTATATTTTTGGGTTTTTTTGAAAAGAAAATATAATCTAAACTAAATTACTCTACGAATGCAAAAAGAAAAATTAAACTCAGAACGTAAAAGTGTGTTTTCGAATATGTGATAGTGATGCTCAGGATAAGAATTCCTACGTATACTAACGGAGCATGTACATAATCAAAATAACCGTGACGTGCAAGAAATAACCTAAGTAAAAGATTGTAGAATGAAAGCTCAAGAATCCAAGCCCTAATATTTTATCATATCAATCGACTTCACTAATCCACTAACAAGTTAATAGATTTTGCTTAATTAAAGAGACCCTAATTTAACTAAGGTGATGCGACCGTCCTCCCTAGCTAAACCGACAGATTAATTAACCCCTTCTAAACCTTCTAGTTAAGTCTACTAGTTGTTAAAGAGTGATAAGGTCGTCCTCTCCCTAATATTTTTCGAACGAAATTCAAAGGTAAGTTAAGATTAATTTTAAGAATTCATTAACTAAGAGAATTAAAACTAAACGTCACAAATTACCCTAATTATGTACCCACATCCAACTTCTACGAGTTCATCCTACCCTAAGTATACAAGGGTTTTAGCTGGACATGGCTTTAACGATAAACAAAAACAATTGAAGAAATAACGAACATAAACATGATTATACGAACTAAATGACTATTAAACATAAACTAGGGGTTTAAGAAATAAAATAAATGCTAAGAACTGAAATCAGATTAATAAAACGAAGTCTTAAGTATTCAATATCAACGAGCTAACGAAAATAAACTGAAAATCTAAAAGAACTAAGAATTCGTAAAGTAAATCTCGATTACACATAAAAAATAAAGCTGGCTCATCTCTCGTACTCTTCTATCTCTAAAACGAACTCTCAAAAGTGATGATATGTGATGTGTTGTTCAAAAACGTGTTCGGAATGAGTATATATATATGTATCGGGCCGATTTGGGAACTCACGGGCCGGAAAAATGGATCGAAACATAAAAGCATAGGGCGCTCGAGCACCACCCGCTCGAGCGGGGGCGCTCGAGCTGAACAGCTCGAATGATGCAAAGGGTCGAGCGCAGGCGTTCGAGTGGTAGCACTTGAATGGTGCAAAGGGTCAAGCAGGGGCGCTCGAGCTACTCGAGTGCTCAAAATCTTCTGTTAGTTTTGGGCGCTCGAGCTAACTCCTTGCTCGAGCGGTGGCGCTCGAGTGAACCCACTCTAGTGGTTCTCCTTCTTCTTCAACTGATATTTTTCTTCTCGCGAACTAATACCATTCGTATTTCTTCGATATCTTCTCATCCGGGCATCCGTTTGAGTCGATTCAAAGTTCTACGAACTCCTCATTTCTCCCTCGATTCACCTATGAGTATCAAAGAGATAAATTCATCAATGTGTAGAAATAATAATCAATTGACTCTAAATACTCATCGAAAACAATCAAAACACGGGCATTTCAAGCTATAAATTCCAACAATTTCACGCCTAATCAACCCCCCAAACTTACCATGTTACTTGTCCTCAAGCAACAAAATAATAAGTCAAGTGAAATTGTTAGGAATGAATCAAGAATCAAATCATGCAAGTAATCGAGCTCAAGTTTCAAAGATCGTTCCATGTGTACGAACTCACTCCCCTCATCATACTCATGCAATAACAACAAAAGATCACCAAGATCAAACATGGATGTGCACTCAACGATGTGTTTCATTCCCTCACAAGTGTATATCAATAATAAGGGACTCACTCAATAAATCACACATATCAGCATCCATAGGCTTGTAAGCACTCTCAACTTCGACCGTACTCTAGAAATCAATGTCGAATCAAAAAGGACTTTTCTCAAGGTTGTAATGTAGGCTCTTTGGACAGGTGGGATAACCATATGGGATAAGTGACTCAAGTGAATGGAGAACAGAAAATCAAATTTAAATACTTCAAGACGAGGATCAAAATACTTCAAACATCTTCATTCAATACACTTTTCAATTCCTCTACTTCCAATACTTCAATTTTTCTTTTCTCTAACTCATTTCACTTTTTTAATCAACACACTTTTCTTTTTCTCTTTCACACATACATATGAGGTCATTTTTTCTTTTTTGCTCATTCTCATTTTTTTTCTTTCCCACAGCTCAAAACTTCATCACACCCTTCTTTTATCACAACTCAACCAACATAATTCCTTTTCTCAACTCAACTCAATCCCTCCTCATTCACACTTTTCCTATTCTCCACTCAAATTGGGACAAAAAGGTTTAGGAACTTGGACAAGTGTTAAAATGTGTTACCAAATAAAATAGGCTAAATGCTCAAAGTGGCTAATAAGGGATCAATGTCATTGGTAGGGAAATTTTTTGCTAAGTGACTCACAAATCAAAGATGACCTAAGATCACATTTGGCATATCAAACTAGACACAATCAAGAAGAAAGAGCACACACAAGTTCTAGCATCTTCTAAGGTGACGACTCACTCACAAACGAAGAGATCAATTCATCCATCTTAATCTCAAAAAGCTCAAATCTCACGGCTTTCACATCCATGCTAGTCCTAGTGAACTCTCACTCTCATCACAGAAGTACTCAAAAGGTAAACTCGTAAGTACACTAGTTCCCTCTCAAAGCAACTCTAACTCCTACACTCACATAATAAAATTCCTAACTCAACTTCACAACTCACCAACTCGTACTCACACTCAAAGATAGCAATCATCAAGCATAAGAGAATTGATAGGCATGAAATATGTAGTAGCACATCAAATCAATCATCAGCTCAAGGAGCATCTCAAGGCTCAATATATAACCTAACTCAACTCAAAGAGAGGGTGTGCACCTGTGTAATGTAACCATAAAACATATAAAAATTCCACCCCCCAAACTTTGACCTTGTGAAGCGGTCTAAATTTTGGGTGGTGGTTACCTCATCTAAGTAATTCAGTTTCTCTTAACAACTTGGCACACTCCCTTGCTTGAGTTTCTTCCTTTTGAATGACTCCATGATACATCCACTTCCTCGAGACAATCCTACAAGCAACTTACTCAAATACGAGGTTAAAACATACGATTCAAAACAACACCCTAATAACATAAAATACTCAAAAGCAAATAAAAGTGGGTTACCTCCCACTCAGCGCTATTTTTAAGGTCCTCATACCGGACCGAGCTTAAAGGAGCTTATGGGACATGATACTCAAAATTACCTCCCTTACTCTCATAAGAGTGGTGATTGAATTCCTTTCCTTGATGCCCCTTCATCATGAGTTCCTTTGCTTCCTTCTCATCCTCAAGTGGCGGGGGTCTCAACTTCTTCTCACCTTTATCTGGAGGAGTCTTACTAAGCAGTTTCTTGAGTTTGGACTTTTTCTTCTTAACTCCTCATTTCCTTTCCAACTGGACCATGTCCACACTTTTCACTTCTTCCTCCTTCAACTTCTTCCCTTTATCCCTATCACAACAATCAAGTTCATAATGCTCATGGGTTAAATCTTCAAGTGAAGGGTTATCAAAATCATGAATATAAGAAAGTTTAGAGATAGAGGCGTGTCTTCAACACAAGGATCAATGGCATCCATGCAATAACAACTCTCATCCTCTTTCGGGTGTTTCATGGCCTCATATAAGGAAATTTTCACCTCTTGATCATCAACTTTTAATGTGATCTTCCCATTCGCCACATCTAACACCATCCCGGCCGTAGCTAAGAAAGGTCTTCCCAAGATCAAAGGCACGTGCTCATCTTCCTCCATATCTAGCACCACAAAATCGGCTGAAAAAATGTGATCTCCAACTTTTACGAGGACGTCTTCAACCACATCTTGAGGTCGAGTAATAGACCGATCGGCTAGTTGAAGTGTCATCATTGTCGGCTGAAGTTCTCCACCTTCCAACTTCTTGAATAATGACAAGGGCATAAGATTGATGCTCGCTCCAAGATCGCACAATGCTCCCTTCTTGACTCCATTCCCAATATCACATAAGATCGTGAAACTACCGGGATCCTTCAAATTTGGGGGAAGCGCTTTGTGCACTAATGCACTCACCACATGGTTCAGCTGCACAAGCTTGGGCTCATCAACTCTCCTTCTCTTAGCTATCAAGTCCTTCAGGAACTTGGCACAGTTAGGCATCTGTTCCAAAGCATTATAAAAAGGAATGTTAATATGTAGCTTTTTAAAAAGATTAAGGAATTTAACAAATCTCTCATCAAGCTTATTATTCATAAAGCGCTGTGGATATGGGACGGGTATCACCGATTTGGGTACCCCCCATTCATCTCGTTCGGTCTTCTTCACATTCTTCCTTGCTTCCTGTCCCTTCTTCCACTTTGGGATTCTTTCAATCTCCTCAAGTTCTTCCTCTTCAGGCTCTTTGCTCTTTTGAGTGCCTTCACCCTCAATCTTCTTCTCAACTCCTACCTCCTCAAGCTCATCTCTATCTTCATTATGCTCTTTCCCTTCTATCTCAACATCTCCTTAGGGCGTCTCAGAATCAGCAGGCATCTGGGGACCATCATACATGGTTCCACTTCTTAGCTGGATCATCTTGCATTGCTCTTTCGGGTTCCCCTCTGGCATAGAAGGGTATTTACTCGGCTCTCTTCCCAATGATTTTGCAATCTGGCTTATCTGACACTCTATTGAAGTGAACCGCCTATTGTTCTCTTGTTGAGTTCTATTCCAATCTATGTCTCTCTTTTAGAGTTCTTGATCACGCTGATCACCTTTTTTATGCAACTCTTTCACATCATACTCCAATGAAGACAATCTCTTGCTTCCTTCCTCCATCTTCTGGAGGACCACTCACAATATCTCTTCGGTCGAGGAACCGCCTTCACCACCTGGGGGCTTTGAACTTGGATCAACACCTGGAGGAACTGTGATTTCGGCCTTCGGATTGGCATATGAGAAATTCTCGTTCTTCCTCCATTGGTTCTGAGGAGGTTGCTGGCCTACTTGATAGCCTTGGTTGTTTCTCCACTAATTCTGAGGAGGCTGTGGACCTGGTGGTACAAACGGTTGCCCATAAGTTGGTCGCCCTTGATGATTTCCACCTGGGTACCCATTCTGATTGTAGTAAGGTCCTCCCATATACTTGACTACCTCTTGCTGAACTGTGGGCTGGTTCACTTTCTCACTCACTGCTATTTCCCTCCAACCAGATTTTGCCCAACCTCAATGTTGCTTATCTTCTCCATCATAGCCATCAACGGCTTCCTCGTTCCTTCACTCTCCTCAATGTGATAAGCTCTCTGAAATTCTGGGTCCTCGTTCCATTGCCCGGCATTCGTGATAATATTATCAACGATTCTGCATCTAGCTATACCATGATTCAGAAATGCTCCACTAGCGCATGCATCAAGATGGGCTTGATCAACCTTGTTGGCCCCACTGTAGAAGAAAGCCATGATATCCCCCTCATTATACCCGTGCTGCGGGTGCTCAATAAGCATATTAGAGTATCTCTCCCAAGCCTGACGTAAGTCCTCTCCTGGCTTCTGGCGGAAAGAAGAGATCTCTATCCTTGCTCTAATAGTTCTAGATGGAGGGTAGAATTGCTCGAGAAACAGATGCTCGAGCTCAGCCCATGTGGTTACACCTCCCCGTGGGAGCGTGTTATCATACCACTCCTTTGCTATTCCCGTTAAAGAGAATGGGAACAGCCTGAGCCTCTTGGCATCTTTAGACATGCCGTTATAATTGAAAGTCGAGGCAATCATTAGAAAACTCCTCAGATGAGTATGGGGATTCTCCTTCCCGACCTCCCCCTTGAATTGATTCTCAGTGAGTAGCTTCAGGATTCCTGGGGAAATTGAGAAGTTGTTGGCCTCTACCGGAGGCAATGCCACTCCACATAATACCGTTACGGCTGTGCTGCAAACCTTCCTCAAATTGTTACATCATGATCAACATTCTGAGGAACGTGCTGAGGATATACGGGTAGTGGAGGTACTTGTGGGACATGAGGTTGGTTATAAATAGGAGGTGGAGGATACGGGTATGGTGGGTAAGGATATGGTGGGTATGGGTATGGATAAGGTTGGTTATTTTGTGGGAAGACAGGGTTGTTCTAAGGATTTTGGACAAAGTTGTGAGCTGGAATGTTTTGATTGTGTGCACCCGGGTTTTGGCTCTGGCTTTCCCCTGACGGAACTTGATTCTTACTGCTATTATCTCCAGTCCCCGCAACCCGGTCCACTGCCTGACTAAACTCAGCTGCAGCATCATCCAACTCATTGCTAATGTTCATGTTACCGTTCTCTCATCCGGCAGTGTTCATCCTTCTTAAAAAGGTTCGGTTTCTTCTTGCTATTGTCTCAGGATCAAGTTGTATTCTCTCTTCGCTCGTTTCTCCTTGTGAGCGTGTTTTCATAAACCTGAAACACTAACAAAAGAATAAAAATGCAACTGCTGAACACGTAAAAATTAACAGAAAAATAAAGCAGTCACTACTAACTACTAAGCTATCTACAAGTCTTATTCAAATGACATACATCGCCATCCCCGGCAACGGTGCCATTGACTTGAACCGAAAATACTGACTTTTTACTAGTAGTTTTCCCGCAAGCGTACTGGTTCACTGTAGTATAAGCAGGTACAGTGATCAAGTATATCGTACCATGGGATGGAATGTATGCAAATAGATCCCTGAAGATCTACGCGTTGTAGTTAATATGAGTGTATATTTTTTGGTTTTTTTGAAAAGAAAATATAATCTAAACTAAATTACTCTACGAATGCAAAAAGAAAAATTGATCTCAGAATGTAAAAGTGTGTTTTCGAATATGTGATGGTGATGCTCAGGATAGGAATTCCTACGTATACTAACGGAGCATGTACATAATCAAAATAATTATGACGTGCAAGAAATAACCTAAGTAAAAGGTTGTAGAATGAAAGCTCAAGAATCCAAACCCTAATACTTTATCCTATCAATCGACTTCACTAATCCACTAACAAGTTAATAGACTGTGCTTAATTAAAGAGGCCCTAATTTAACTAAGGTGATGCGGCCGTCCTCCCTAGCTAAACCGGCAGATTAATTAACCCCTTCTAAACCTTCTAGTTAAGTCTACTAGTTATTAAAGAATGATAAGGTTGTCCTCTCTCTAACATTTTTCGAACGAAATTCAAAGGTAAGTTAAGATTGATTTTAAGAATTCATTAACTAAGAGAATTAAAACTAAATGTCACGAATTACCCTAATTATGTACCCACATCATACTTCTACGAGTTCATCCTACCCTAAGCATACAAGGGTTTTAGCCGGACATGACTTTAACAATAACAAAAACAATTGAAGAAATAACGAACATAAACATGATTATACGAACTAAATGACTATTAAAGATAAACTAGGGTTTTAAGAAAGAAAATAAATGCTAAAAACTGAAATTAGATTAATAAAACGAAGTCTTAAGTATTCAATATCAACGAGCTAACGAAAATAAACTAAAAATCTAAAAGAACTAAGAATTCGTAAAGTAAATCTCGATTACACGTAAAAAATAAAGCTGGCTCGTCTCTCGTACTCTTCTATCTCTAAAACGAACTCTCAAAAGTGATGATATGTGATGTGTTGTTCAAAAACGTGTTCGGAATGAGTATATATACATGTATCGGGCCGATTCGAGAACTCATGGGCCGGAAAAACGGGTTGAAACTTAAAAGCATAGGGCGCTCGAGCACCACCCGCTCGAGCGAGGGTGCTCGAGCTGAACAACTCGAGTGATGCAAAGGGTCGAGCGCAGGCGTTCGAGTGGTAGCACTCGAATGGTGCAAAGGGTCGAGCAGGGGCGCTCGAGCTACTCGAGAGCTCGAAATCTTCTGTTAGTTTTGGGCGCTCGAGCTAACTTCTTGCTCGAGCGGTGGCGCTCGAGTGAACCCACTCGAGTGGTTCTCCTTCTTCTTCAACTGATATTTTTCTTCTCGCGCACTAATACCATTCGTATTTCTTCGATATCTTCTCATCCGGGCATCCGTTTGAGTCGATTCAAAGTCCTACGAACTCCTCTTTTCGCCCTTGATTCACCTATGAGCATCAAAGAGACAAATTCATCAATATGTAAAAATAATACTCAATTGACTCTAAATACTCATCGAAAATAATCAGAACACGGGCATTTCGAGCTATAAATTCCAACAATTTCACGCCTAATCACAGGTACCCAAAAATAAATAAATCAACTAAACTAACCCGCTGATGTAGTAGGGTAAGGAAGGGGTCGAACCCACGAAGAATAATGCATGTTAATTAAATAAATCGTGTAAGAAAGCAAATAAATAGGGGGGTTTGGATTGTTGGTCCTATAACTACTAATATGCAATAAAAATAAAAAGAAAAAGAAATTTAAAAAATCTAGTTCTCGAATAGCATCTCCTTAAATAATTCTCCACTCAATTAAAAACTCACGGTATTTTTCACTCTACTCAAATCTTGCCCCAAGATTAGTGGTACGACCAAACTAGTCCGAATTATTTCTTAAGTTTAATTAATTAGAAGGTACGGCTCATAATTAACCTATCCAAATAAATAAACTCAAAACATGTATTCGAGATTAAATTTATTGAATGTATTAACGAACCAAAACAATATATCAAATTAGACAATGAAAGCGAAATGTCTGAATCATACAATTTAGACTTCGTTATCCCTAGGTTGTTCTGCCCTTGTTGCTACTATGATCACAAGATTATAATAATTACGGATTATATAATGTAATCTAGCTATGAATAATAAATTAATAAAACAAGGTGATCAGGCTTACAAAATCGATAAATATCTAATGCATAGCATAAATCAAATAACGAAGAAATTAAGATAGAGTAAGAAAAACCGTCAATTATTTAAGGAGTCTCAAGTCATCAAGGTTCCGCATCTCCTCGATCTAGAACAAAAGGTATAAAGAAATTCATCCTCACGTCTCTCTCTCCTAATCTAAAATGGATTTGTGTGTGCATAGTTTTTCCTCTAAAAAGTCTACCCCTCTTAATAAATATCCTCCAACATAATTGTCATTAACTATCATAAAAACTAATATATATTAATTTTAGAGATTTAGTCGACTTAATTGGTGGCCTTCATGATGAGATATTTATCTCATTAAAAATATGTGTTGAAATTCAACACTAAGCCCCCTTGTTAAGCTACATATTCACCTTAGGCCCAATCCATTTGTACTTCACTTGCATCTCCATATGTAGCTCGTTTCAAGCTTTATCAAAAGGCTCTCAAATAACCTGAAATTCATAGAAAAATACACCATCAAAGCATCGAGACAAAATATCATAACTCGTGCAATTATGAGAAAAATAAAAATGTGTTGTTAGAAAATAACCAATCAAAGAACATAAAATAATACAATAATTACGACTCATCAAGAGGTTTTGGAGTTAGGTTTAGAGGATGGGATACTTTCGGAGCAGGGAGGCCAGAGACGCAGGCTACTCTCGTGTTTGGTGGGTTTCTTAGTTTCTAATAAGCAATTAAATATATATGCATTGATAGATGTAAAGATAAAGACATTCTAAGTAAAAGAAAAAAAATACAAGCACGAGACTTGGGGAACAAAATTGTATTTTTCATTTTCTCTAGAGAGGAGAACAAATGTTGAGTCATTTTCAACCAGCCAGAGCATTTCGGTGGCCATTTATTTGCAATTAAGCCTCTGTCTAGGACCCAACAACTATCGACAATTCAAATTCAGGAGTCATCCTTGTGGGTTAAGGCTTATGACATCTCATTAGCATTACATATGGAAGAAACGGTTTGTACTATAGCGGGTCGAGAAGAAAGGTTGGAACATTTTGATCCATTAGAGGAAGTGTGGTCTGAAAAATTCCTTCGTCACAAAGTTATATTAAATATTACAAGGCCACTGCTGAAAGGAATATTGATCAAGGTGGTAGGTGAAAACAAGTGGATTCCTCTCAAGTATGAAACACTTCCATTTTTCTATTACTATTGTGGTCGTATAGGCCAAAAGTTTAACTTATGTCCGGAGTATGATCATAATTATTTCCAAGATCCCTTTGAGATGAAGTATATTTTTCAACTGAAGGCGTCTCCAATAAGACAAGCAAATTACCCTCAAGATACAGAATAACATGATAATATGGAGTCTACTATGATTAATTATGGTGGTAGAGGATCGTCGACATCAATGGAATTGGGTCAAGGTACTAAATGACATTTGACCAAATGGTAAGAATGATATGATGATGACTACTAGTCTCTCTGTGTCAGCATGGCATATTTCTTTCACTACTGCAACTGACTCGAGCAGAACTTCTTCATGACGAACAAATGATGGTGGAGGCAGAGAACATGAAGCACATTTAGATGGTACCATTTCGACATCAACGAGCAAAAAACTAGAGTCTAGCCACCAAAATGCTACACAACTTATAGTGTCACCACCTTCAATACCCACCCATTACCAGCACAGAAATTCAAAGAGTACTCTGTACTTCAGAAACCATACATAAACCATAAATACCTTGACCTTATGTTCAACCCGAATCCTAGATAATTCTCATATAAATACCCCAAGTTTAAGCCTTACCCAAGTCCCAATAAAATTCTATATAAATAAACTTAAGTCTAAACTTCCCATATATCATATGCAGGTATAAGAAATCATGTTGATACCCCAGTGAGTCAAGCCTTTGATAGGATATGAGAATATCTTAGTTTAGGAGGGGAACGACTGAATGCTACAACATATGGGTCTATTAAAAAGGTCTTGGCAACATTTCAAGTTATGTATCTGTAAATAGAGGGACCATATCAGAAGCCCCGCGGTAACACATTGAAACATTGGTCCCGTGAGCAGAAAATTAGTAGTGGTGTAGGGGAGTCAAATCAAATATTGGGATAAAGGGACGAAGAGATGATGGAGATTGACAATATTGATGTGAAAAAGGAAAAGAAGAGCAGAAGAGACGGAAATGAAATTGATATATTGGTAGAAACTGCAGCTGAGCAACCCCGCAAGAACAATGTGTTTCCTTGTTTGGGATTATCGAGAGCTCAGGATCTCTTAGAAAGTTCCATGGTTTTGAGAGGCTAATGTCTCGAAAAGGTCCTGAGTTTGTGTTTCTATGTGAGATTAAGATATTGGTTGCAAAATTGGAACTGGTTGCTAGGAAAATAGACCTCAATTATTTCGTGGGAGTTAATTGTGATCGTTCAAATGGGGTTGCAACATAGGCTTGGCCCTATTGTGGAATGAGTAGGATGTGTTAAGTTTATTATTTTCATCACCACATCACATTGATGTTTTAGTGGATCTTGATGCACTTGATAACCCGTGGAGATTCACTGGAGTATACGGATGACGCAATGGACGGAAGAAATGGAAAACTTGGAGGTTAATTCTGTGTTTGGCTAGGGAGGGGGAGAGACCTTAGATTTGTATAAGATATTTTAACGAGATCTTATATGGTTTTGAGAAGAAAGATTGGAGGTGTAAAACATAGTGGAAAATGAAGGCTTTTAGGTGAGCTTTCGAGGAGGTGGGACTTGAGGATATGGGGTTCGGGGGGAATAGGTTCACCTGTTCGAATGGGAGGGAGGTGATGGGAAATGATCGGTAACAATTAGATAAGACAGTGTCAAATGGGGAATGGAGGTAGGGGTTTCTGAATGCTAGTGTTACTCACCTTACACAAGTTATATTTGATCATTGCTCAATAGTGGTGGATCTGGACATTGCAAAGAGAGTGGAATATAATTGGAGGGAGGGGGTAGAAATTTTAAGTTTGAACCGATGTGGTTGCAGCATGAGAGATGTAGGATACAATGCAGAGAGGGTAGGAATGGGCGAGTGTGAGGGATGGGGGTAATTTTACGAAGAGGGTATAGGGATATGCAAAACACTTATCCTTATGGGGTGAAAGCAGGTTTAAGAATCTATAATAGGAACTAGAATATGTAGTAAGTAGATTGAGAGGGTGCAATAAAGGGAACCAACAACTGAGAATGTGGAAGAGGGGATGAGATAGGAAAGAAAGTTGGAGAATCTAGTAAGGAAAGAGGAAGCATACTGGCATGTGAGGGTAAGATCGAATTGGTTGATGGATGGAGATGAGAATACGAGTTTTTTTTTTCCATAAAACAACTTCAAATAGGAAACTGAGGAATTTGATCATGTTGAAACAGAATGATGAGGGAGGGAGAGTGAGTAAGGCTGTGGACATTTGTGAGGTGTTCAATCGTACTTCATGGAAATATTTGCAGCTAACGAGGATATGAATTTAGTAAAGACGTTTGAGTCTGTGGAGCACAGAAGGAATGGGGAGATGCTTGATTCTCTAGTTCACCGAGGAGGGGATAGTAGCTTCGATTTCTCAACTGCACCCGACTAAGGCATCTATTTTTGATGATATGCCTGCTCTCTTCTATCATTAATTCTGATGTGATTGGGTATGGTGTTGATTTGATCTTAATATTCTTAAGGGTGGAGGGGGGTGTCCTTCGTTTTTAATCATACCAATATTGCTTTAATTCCTAAGAAAAAAACCCCTCGTCCAGCTGATATTCGTCCAATTAGTTTGTGTAATGTGTCTCTTAAGGTTGTTACTAAAATTATTGCTAATAGAATCAAATCTTTTCTTTTTTGTATTACATTTTCTTTTTGGTATTATTGTTCTATGTCAGTTAACTTTTCTCCCAGGTTGCCTCATTATTGTTAATACTTTACTTGCTTTTGAGTTATTCCACTCCGTGAAATAAAGTAATGCTTCGTTAAAGGTTCATTTGCTTTTAGACTGGACATATGTAAGACTTATGATAGGGTTAAATGAGATTTTTTTTTGGGAGGGGAACATGAGTACATAAGTTATATTTTCCTTAATCTTTAATACTTACTATTATGCGTTGTGTGGGAACTATTTCTTTTTCCTATGGTTGTTAATGGGATGTAAAGAGGAAACTTTTGTCCTACAAGGGGGATAAGGCAGGGGGACTCGCTTTCACCCTACTTGTTTCTATTGTGTACGAAATTTGTTTCCTCATTCATTTAAAGGATAGTTGAACATGGACTTATCCATTGGGTGAGGGTTTATCGTGGTGCCCTGTTATTTCTCACCTCTTATTTTGCAGATGACTCTCATATTTTGGAAGGGTAGTGGATGATAACATACATCAAATCATACATGTCTGTTCAATTTATGAGAGTTTTGGAGCGGAAGATCAATCTGGAGAAACACATTTTATTTTGTGGGGGAGGAGGTGGCAGATAGGCTGACGGAGTCAATGAGGTAAAAAAAAGGTACGGAAGTTTGACACTTATTTGGGACTTCTAATGGTTTTAGGGAGGGACAGACATAAGGTGTTTATGGGGATGGTGGGAAGAGTGGAGAAGAAGCTGAAGGAGCGGAAGAGTAAAATGTTGTCACAAGGGGGAAATTGGTCCTCATTAATGCGATTGTCCAGGACATTCCCACCTATGTGATGAGTTTTTTACTATTCTGCAAACATTCGTTATGCTCTTTATTGCATTATATTCTTACTTATCAAGATCATAAGTTTATAGGAAAAACACATCGTATTCTATTCGTTTAAAAAATATTTAATTATCACTGTTACACGTGTATTTCTCCATACATGTGTTTTAACCATTTAGGTGTTGGGGTTATACGTGAAAGTATGCTTTTACTTTGTATAACCTATGTATTAAACACTTATGGATGAGAATAAATCATTTATCACTGTTGCTTTAAATATGAATGAATGTTATATATATTTATTGCAAACCATTCCATATATAGTACATGTTACATTGCAGTTAATGTGATGATACCAGATCACTGAAGATCACATTAACATTTTTCTTGTATATAAAAGTACAACTTCACGACCTAGGAGGAATTGAACAATCCATCATGAAAGGTTGAGGTGCAGTTCCAAATTGACCTATCTGGACTAAGAAATTGCACTAGCACGTTTTGTATGTGCTGAAGAGGACCTACAGAGAGGATAAATTCTTCTGTGTTGAACGAAGAAGAATTAGACATCAGTGGTTGTCGATTTCTTAATCTTTGTCACTTAAATAAGACTATGTGTGATTAATACTGATTGTTTTGATTCATGTTGGGTGAGAATCATTGCGACTTCGATACCTTGTGTTTTGGGCAATAATATTAATTATACGACAATTGCTAAGATTTAATACATAGAAACGTGTGCAAGTGCGTCTTGTGTAATTTGTCCCCTTGGTGGACTCAAAAGTTTTATCATACCAAATCTTACAAGTGGAAATTAGTTTTTCGGTATGGATAATAATGTTGAGTTGTCTTTACTCCAAGACACAAGATATTGATTAATTTAGAATTATTCAGAAGCTTAATTAATTAATGAACTAAATAATCTTAACACGGGAAATATTAATCGGGAGCCCATATAATCGTAATATGGATTAAGATGGATAATGCAATATTAATTTAATAGTGATATTAATTAATATTAATGAGCTGAATTATATTGTGGCTCAATATTGAAAATTCAGAAGCTCATTGGAGGTCTAATCTTAATTCTCCTAAGGGCCCCTCAAGTAGCCCAATAATAGGCCAATAATAATAAGGTGATTAAAATAAAAGAAAAATATTGTTACCTATTTTTAATTCAATTTCTTAAAAATACAAGAATAAGGGAAGAAAAATTTTCTTTGAATTTTTTATGAAATGAAGATAAGTATTCTTGGAATACAAAATTATCTCATTAATTCAAGAAATCTCCGACTTGGTTTCTTGTATAGAAATTTTCGAAATTTTTGATAATTAGGAGAGATAAAAGATTTTGTTGAAAAAATATTATGAAAGATGTGTATTTTTAGAATACAAAATTATCTCATAAATTGAAGAAGGTTCAAATCTTGATTCTTATTTTCAAACTTTCAAAAAATTACACCATAAAATAAGGAGGTGAGATATTTTTTTGGAATAATACACCATACTGTTGACATCTACAAATCTTTCTTGCTCCATCGACTCGCGTGATAATATGAACATCTTAGATGCAAATATGCTATGTTACTATATTTTTATGTTTGCGTTCAGTTTGCCTCCCGATTTGTTTTTTGTTTTTTTTTTTTTCGTATTTTTAAGTTTTCATAGAACATGACATGTGAAACCCCATCAAGTTTGCATATATCTTGTTTAGCTATTATTTTATATTTTTCATGTTAATTTCCATTGGCTTGCGTTAGAATTTTTATTTGACCCATGTTATATATTAAAACATCTGTCACCCAAATATGATCGTTTACTTTTGACACATTTTAAGAAAATATAGATAAAATAAATAAAAAAATAATATTTTGGTATTTATAAGTTAAGTGGTTGTTTGTGAGTTTAAAGTCGCTGATATGTGAAGTAATTAAATGATGGTTGAATGGTGAAGAAAACAAAATTGATAAAAAAAAACAGAAAACCATACTTTTGGGGGACGGAGGTAGTTGTTACACCCGATATTTACTACCCGACCCATCGGGTATCGGACACGGACCCACTACTGTAGCGGGCTCGGATGAGAGTAGTCCGCCGACCGGTCAGACAGACGGGCGGGGACCTAGAGGCTGCCCGACGCGAGCCTCTGGGATCTGCCGGGCAGGGTACTCATAACCCACAGGCCCGGATATCGGGCGGCCAGCGACGAGCTCCGGGGCAGGTGCTCTACCCGCCTACCCGTAAATGAACAACCAAGGCATTCTCGTCTGGACTCGTCTCCCGGTACCCGAGTACCCGTCTGCCCGACCCCAGGCTGCGCCAGCTGTGAGAGGACGACGGGTGCCATCAATCCAGAGGATGTGACAGGGTCAAAGAGGGCAGTTGGGGCCAAGTCCAATCACCTCAGGGGTGACAGCGCCACGTGGCGTCTCCTCATTGGCTCGTAGGGGAGGCTGTAGCCACTTATTACCTTTCAGCTAGGAGTAGGGGGGACCCACAGGTCCATCAACCAAACATGGGGAACCCCCACCTTGTACACTATAAATAGGGCTTTTAATGCCCAAATGGGACACACATCACATTTATTACAAATACACTCTTGAGAGCTCATTTACTCTCACATTCATTACTTCTTGTTATCATTAATATCAAATCCTACCCGCTAGGAACCCGGCAGCGAGATCCGTTGTAAATCGCTGTCAACATTTTGGCGCTAGAAGGAGGGTGACTAATATCGAAGTACACTCGGTTTTGTTCATTCAGTCACCTCGAACAAAACTCCATCCATTTTCATTCCAAAAATGACCACTTCAAAGGCCACACGAACCCAGCAGCAGGCCGAGGACATCGGCGAAACCGCCACCCCGGCTCCGGCCACGGCGGAAACCCTCCAGGGCCCTTTCGAGTTTCTGTCGGCGATAAGAACTCCGGAGGATCTCCAGGCCGCAAGGGCCATGATCGAACGCCGACAGGCCGAGATCGACGCCGCTCCTATCCGCACTCACCGACCTGGCAAAGAACCAGCCCGGACCAGGGCCACCAGCCAGCCACGGCAGGAGCAAGAGGCGGCCAGGAGGACCGCCAGTAACCCTCGGCCTCAGAATCTAAAAAGGCGCCTCGATGAGGAGGCCGACTCACAACGGGCCTCTCGCCACCCCGCAGGATCGGTCTTCTCCAGACTGGGGTCCCCGGCTCGGGGAGCTGCCCGCCCTTGTGAGTCCAACGCCAGCTCCAGACCCCGGGAACGAGAGCGGGCACGATCCCCCAGGCGTCACAACGACACGGCCCCGAGGCCGTCGGTCCGTGACTGCTTGGGGGACAACCCTCGTCCCCATTCTCCACCCGCGGCCGACAGCGCTATGGCCGCTATCTTAAAGAAGGTCACGGACCTCGAGGCCAAACTCGAGAGACGGGATGAGCAACACCACGTCGCCCACATGCCTAACTCCCCTCTCGCCGACATACTGGTACGGGCCCCCGCCCAACCAAAAATCAACGTGGCCGCCGTGGGCCAATATGACGGGGAGACAGACCCCGTCACCCATCTCAGCAAATACTCCACCTACATGATCTCCATGGGGGCAACGGATGCCACCCAGTGCAGGATGTTCCCATTAACCTTGGGAGACAGGGCTCACCGATGGTACTCCTCGCTTCCCGCGGGGAAGGTGGTTTCATTCCACCAGCTAGGGGAACTATTCTTGGAGCACTTCTCCTCGATGGCGCCACGTCTGGCCGGCGCCAATCGTATGGCCAACTTAGCCCAGGGGAAGGACGAGACGGACCGGGCGTACATCGACCAAGTAGACCGCATCATTATGGAGGGCGAGCCCGTCGGGGACGAGGTCAAGCTCGTCGGGATCATAGGCGGGCTCCGCCTAAAAACAAAATTGTGGAAATCGATGAACAAGGACTACCCCAAGTCCTACGCGAAGTTCCGGCAGCGAGCCGGAAAAATCATCTACAACGCGGACATCCTGGCACAGCGGCTGGGCGAGAGCGCCCCTGCCGAGAAGGAGAAACCACGCGCCCAGGCGGGCACCACATCGGGCCGGAGGAACTTTTCCTACCGGGCTCTCCAGCCTTTCAAGCCTTTCGATTCCGTCGAGGTAAAGCTGGCCGAAAAATTATCGGTCACCCCGGAGTACGTCTACGTGCAGATTCGGGATAAAAATATGGTGCCCAAGGCACGACCGTGGGTCCACAAGCCGGGGGTGCAGCTCAACCCGAACAAGTACTGCCACTACCATCAAACCGTCGGGCACAACACGAGTGAGTCCCGCGACCTCCTGAAGCAACTCTGGCGACTCTTCGAGGAGGGGAAGCTGGAGGAGTTCGTGATGAGGCCTGCGGCCAGGCCGGAGGCTCAAGGCGCTGCCCACCCCGTAGAGCCAAACCGGGAGGCAGCCCTCATATGCCCACCAATGCCAGAACATCAGGCCCGGAGGGCGGTCAACATGCTCTCCCCGGTGGGAGGCTTTGCACCCACCACCTCGCTCTCCAACCGCAGGCAGAAGAGCGAGCTGCGAGCGATGGACAATGTCCACCAGATCACTATGCCGGTCAACATGACGGCAAAGGAGTCGGACCTCCTCGCCTTCAAGGAGGAGGATCGCACCGGGGTCATCTACCCGAACCACGACGCCCTGGTCGTGTCCGTCAACATCATGGGCGTCACCGTCCATCGCATGCTCGTCGACAATGGGGCCTACCGCAACATCCTCTTCAAAGCCGCGTTCGACCAGCTGGACAGCTCCTTTGAGAAGTATGTGGAGCCATGCGACCAGGTCATCAGAGGCTTCAGCAACGCCACAGTAAAACCCTACGGGATAGTTAGGCTAGCCGTAGAATTAGTTTCTAGTATAGACGCTGAGGTTAAGCCTTCGAAACAGCTCGACTTTATTATTGTCGACCAGCCGTCAACCTATAACGGGTTTCTCGGCAGGCCATTCGAGCACGAGTTTGAAGCCGCCGCCTCAGCATTCTATTATTGTATCAAGTTCCCAACCCCCTCTGGGAAGGTTGGGACTCTTAAGGGTAATCAGAAAATGGCACGCGGATGTTTGGCGTATATCGATGTTATTTCAAATTCTGCAAATCTAGATTATGTCTGCACAATCGGGGAGGGAGACATGGAAATAGACGAAGAAATCCCACCCACTGCCCACCCAATAGAAGAAGATTCACAAACTTTTGAAAACATCCAAGTCGACCTGGAGCCAAGGCTCGGGTATGAACCCATGGAGATCGACAAAACCCTAACAGGGCAGATCGACGATCCACGCTACGGCGAGCGGGGAGCCAGTCCGATCGAAGAATTAATTTCGGTCACAATGAAGAATCGGCCGGAAGTAAGTGTTCAACTCGGTTCGTCAATGTCCGACGAGATGCGGGCAAAGATGACCGCATTTTTAGAAGAGAACTTAGACGTGTTCGCCTGGTCCCACGAAGACATGGTCGGGATCGATCCAGCCATATGTTCACACCAATTGCACATCGTTCCATCCCGCAAGCCAATCTCACAGAAAAGAAGGAAATTCGGCCCAGACAAATACGCAGTCATTGCCACCGAAGTCAAAAAGCTGCTCGACAACAAGCTCATCGGGATGGTCGACCCCGACGACAAGCCTCAATGGGTATCCAACGCTGTACTCGTCAAGAAAAGCAACAACACCTGGCGGCTGTGCATCGATTTCACGGACCTAAACAAAGATTGCCCAAAAGATCACTTCCCGATGCCACACATCGACCACCTGGTGGACAGCACGGCCGGGCACGAGATGCTCACTTTCATGGACGCATTTGTCGGCTACCACCAGATCCCGATGGCCGCAAATGACCAGAAACACACCACTTTCTTCACCGAGAAAAACATGTATTTCTGGAAGCGGATGCCATTCGGGCTCATGAACGCTGGGGCAACCTACCAAAGGCTAGTCAACCACATGTTTCACGACCAAATCGGGGCGACCATGGAGGTATATATCGACGACAACGTCGTCAAGAGCGAGAAGAAAGAAGACCACCTCACACACCTAGCCGAAACGTTCGAAATCTTGAGAAAGTATCGGATGAGGCTCAACCCGAAAAAGTGCAGTTTCGGCGTCGAGTCGGGCAAGTTCTTGGGGCACATGGTCAGCCGGCGAGGAATCGAGGCAAACCCAACCAAGGTACAGGCGATCCTCGACATGAGCCCTCCCCGCACGGTGAAGGAGGTGCAGAGGGTGACGGGCAGCCTGACCGCTCTAAGTCGTTTCATCTCCCGCATGGGGGACCGGTGCAAGCCTTTATTCGACAGCATGCGGAAGGGGAAACTAAACTGGACTCCCCAGAGTCAGCTCGCTTTCGATAACTTGAAAGTATACCTGTCAAACGCCCAGGTGCTGGCCAAACCCGTCCCCGGCGAGAAGCTTTTCCTGTACTTGGCGGCCTCAGACTCGGCTCTCAGCGCCGTGCTAGTGCCGGGCTGAGGGGCAGGCACATCTGCCAATCTACTATGTCAGCCAGACACTCCACGACACCGAGCTACGGTACCCGCCCCTGGAAAAATTAGCCTACGCTCTAGTAATGAGTGTACGCAAGTTGCGCCCATACTTTTTTGATCATCGAGTAGAAGTATTAACTACAATGCCACTTCGCCAAGTGCTACATCGCCCAGACACGGCGGGCAGGTGCCTGAAGTGGCCAGTTGAAATCGGGCAGTTCGGAGTCACGTACGCTCCCCGGACTTCCATCAAAGGCCAAGCCATGGCCGACTTCATTGTCAAGCTCACTTATCCAGAGGCGATGTCCAAGATCGAGCAGCCTCCGTGGAAAATGTACGTAGACGGTTCCTCTACGACTATGCGGGCGGGCACGGGAATTGTCCTTCTCAGCCCGTCAGGACAGTCATTCACGACAGCCATCAGATTCGGTTTCCACGCAACCAACAATGAGGCCGAATACGAAGCACTGATCAACGGCTTGGAGATGGCCATGGCCATGGGAGTAAAGAGGCTCCAAGTCTACAGCGATTCGCAGCTAATTGCATGCCAAATCTCGGGAGAATACGAGGCGCGCAGCGATAGGATGCTGGCCTACCAAGGACTGGTCAAGAACCTCCTCGAGAAGTTCGACCAGGTCCACATTGAGGTGGTACCCCAACTCGACAATACTCAAGCAGACGCTCTTGCCCGCCTTGCAACATCCGAGGGGGTTGCCGACATGTCACAAATCACAGTCACCTACCTGACCACCCCGTCTAGCTCGAACCAGCGGGTGACCAATCTGGGGCAAGAGGAGGACAGCTGGATGACCCCATTCTGAAATACATCCGCGACGGCCAGCTCCCAAATGACCGAGTAGCAGCGAGACAGTTACAACTTCGGGCAGCACGGTACACGATCATCGGGGACCAGCTGTACAAGTGGGGCTTCGCCCTACCCCTCCTAAAATGCATAACGCCGGGGCAGGGAAGGAAATCTTGGTAGAAGTCCACGAGGGACGCTGCGGGAACCACGCTGGCGGCCAGGTGCTCGCCCAGAAGGTTATCCGGCAGGGATATTTCTGGCCCACCCTAAAGAAGGACGCGATCAACTACGCACGAGCATGCCACAAGTGCCAAGTCTACTCGCCAGCAATCCACCAGGCTCCAACCGAGCTCACCTCAATTCTGAGTCCGTGGCCGTTCGCAAAGTGGGGGATCGATCTCATTGGTCCTTTGCCTACGGCCCCGGGCAGCGTCAAGTACGCAATTGTCGCCGTGGATTACTTCACTAAATGGGCGGAGGCGGAATCGCTGAAAACGATCGATCAGGAGCATGTCATCAGGTTCATCTGGCGCAATATAATCTGTCGATTCGGCCTCCCACAGATAATCATCTCGGATAACGGGAAACAGTTCGACGGGTTGGAAATGGAGAGATTCTGCCAGAAATACAAGATCAAGAGGTTATTCTCGTCACCTTACCACCCCCAGTCGAACGGACAGGTCGAGACGGTAAACAAGATAATAAAACACATGTTGAAGACAAGGTTGGAGGAGAGCAAGGGAACATGGGCGAGCAAGCTACCCGAAGTGTTATGGTCATACAGAACGACATGTCGCACCGCAACCGGGGAGACTCCTTTTGCTCTAACCTTCGGAACTGAGGCAGTCATCCCGGCTGAAGTCGTCATCCCGAGCCTCCGCACCTCACAACCCGTGGGGACCGAGAACGACCAAGCCATGCTAAACGAGTTGGACCTGCTGGAGGAGAGAAGGCTGTCCGCAGAACAAAGAAACATAGCTTACAAACGCCGGGCTGAAAAATACTTCAACTCGAAAATCAAGATCAGGGAGTTCGAAACCGGGGACCTGGTGCTCCGACGGACGGTCGGGCAACCCAAGGGGGCATTTGGCCCGAATTGGGAGGGACCCCTAAAGGTCTCCAAGCGCCTTGCCAACGGAGCCTACGAGCTGGAAAGCCTTGAGGGCAACCCGGCCCAATACCCTTGGAACGCCTCCCTGCTCAAAAGATACTACCAGTGAAGGCGAAATAGTTTTAGCCTAAGTCATCGCGACGAGCAACCCCGATGTAATCGCTCTTCGAGCGCAAAGTTGTAATGAATAAAAGCGGTTGATAATTCAATCCCATCTTCGTGAAGTCGTTGCCCGACATTCGGCTAAAGCACTTCATTAATTAATCTCTTGGTTAATTCTTTAAGTGGTTGATAATTCAATCCCATCTTCGTGAAGTCGCTGCCCGACATTCGGCTAAAGCACTTCATTAATTAATCTCTTGGTTAATTCTTTAAGCGATTGTTAAGTCAATCCCATCTTCGTGAAGTCGCTGCCCGACATTCGGCTAAAGCACTTCATTAATTAATCTCTTGGTTAATTCTTTAAGAGGTTGATAATTCAATCCCATCTTCGTGAAGTCGCTGCCCGACATTCGGCTAAAGCACTTCATTAATTAATCTCTTGGTTAATTCTTTAAGTGATTGTTAAGTCAATCTCATCTTCGTGAAGTCGCTACCCGACATTCGGCTAAAGCACTTCATTAATTAATTTGTCGGTTAATTTTTTAGTTGTTAGTTCAACCCTATCGTCGTGAATTTGCTGCCCATCTTTTATTATCCAATTACGTTATTAACTCGATCGTCAAATTAAGTTCAAAGAGACAAGAACGAAAGCGAAATAAAGAGCAAATGAGATTTCATTAAAAAAGATTCGCAAGAAGGAAAGTACAAAAGGCCCGCGGCCAACAAACTTAGCAAAATAAAAGAAAAAACAAGGGAGTTCACGGGGCCGCCGCGTCCACCACGCCCGGGTCCTCGGTCGCCTCCTCGTCGGCCAGAGGGTAGATGAAGGTCGCTGGGTCGCCGAGAAACGATAGATCCAGCCCGCGGTCGACCAAGTCCTTCAGAGTGATGTCATAGTCCGGGGAGGGAGGATTGGACTCGACATAACTCCTCAGATCAGCCAAAGGCCCGGAGTAGTCGGCCTCAGGATTCCGACGGAGCAGAGAGCGGATCGAGTCGGCGTAGGTATTAATGTACACCATGGATCCGGCCGACTCGTTCTCAGCGGCTAATCGGGCACGCTCGGATTCCAGGCGCGTTTCCGCCTCCGCCGCAAGAGCCTCACTGGCTTGGCGGACTTCTTCAGCCGACCTCGCCTCAGCTTCGGCGCGCGCCTTCCTCTCCTCCTCGAGGACACCCTCCAGTTCTACCTGACTCGCTCGGGCAGCCTCCAGCTCCTCCCGGAGTTTTTTGTTCTCCTCGTCCAGGTGGGTGGCTTCGTCCCTCTTCGTCTGGAAGGCTGCCTTGTAAGAGGAGGCAGTCCGCATCTCCCGCTCGAACTCGAGCATGATACCCTCCATGGCAATGGCGTTGCGGGAAGTGCGGATGGCCGCCGCCCTAATCCGGTCGGCGAGCGAGACGGTCCTCGTGGCCTTCTGGCATTTAAGGGTCCAGGACCGAGGAAGATTCAGCACGGCGCGGTGAAGGTCCTCCGGCCAAGACTCCGGCACGGCCTCCGAGTACGGAGGATCCTGCGAGTGCAGGAATTGAAGGACCTCGGGCGGGGGCAGAGGATCAGGACTGCAAAACGACGGGAAGAAAAGTTGTGTTAAACGACCTACATTGCAAAATCGACCAGGAAACTTGGAAGAAGAAACAAAATACTCACGTGAGGTGATTGCCCCAGCCCAAGAAGGAGAAGTCGCTGCGATCGTGAGCAGGGGAGGCCGGGCTCCCTATAGTCGCCTCGACGGTGCCGGCCACAAGCCCACCCGTCGCCGGGTCCAAGTTGACTGTCACCATGGTCGGGTCGACGGACGTCTGGCCTTCAACCCGGGCCTGTTTCGATGGACGCTGGGCGTCCGTCGGGGAGGAGGATGTCGGGGGCACAGAGGTCGCAGGTGGACTGCGGAGCGTCACCCCAGTGGCGCGAACGGCTCCCCGCTTCGCCAACTTCGCCAATGCATTCTTTTTAGGAGCCATGTCGACGGTCTCCTCGGAGGATTTTACGTTGACGACCGGGATGGCTGCCTGACCGGCCTCAGGTGCTGCCCTCGGGGAGGCTGCCGGAGAAGCGGACGGGGTGGAGGATTCGGCCGGGAAGCGCTGCGCTGAAGGAGGAATGACGGGTAAGAAATCGAAAAAGCTAGAGCGAGCACGAAAAGGAAACAGGCGGGAAGAGCCTTACCACCGAAATCCAAATGGCGCGGGAAGGTTTGGAGCCCGGACAGCCTGCGGAAGTCGTTGCTGTTGAGAAGATCGACGTCGCGATTATCCAAGCTCTAGGACTTCACCAGGGCAAGTGCCTGCCTGAAATCGTCGGTCAGGTCGGCCTGGTTTGGGACCGCGCAGCCTGCACAATGAAAGAAGAATTAGATCAGTACAAAGGGATGAGGGAAGAATTTAGTGTCTACCTCGGCGGTTGCGTTCCCGATACTCCCGGGGAACCGGGATGGTGTGTCCGTCAATACCAACGCTCTCCCAAGCACCGCCGACCCACTACCACTTTTCCTGCCAGTGCGTCACCTTCGACGAGATGCCGAAGACGATGGCGTCCCCACCCCGGGGCTTCACGGAGTAATATTCGTGGTTCATTCGGCCGACCGAGGCCACGGTGTAATACAGATAGTTGATCTCGGATGGAGTAGGCATACGGTGCAGCCCGCGTCGACCGAGAGCAACCATTACCCACAGAATGTAGCTCCACCCGTTCGGAGTGATCTGGGTGATCGACAGGTTCCATGCGGCGAGCAACTTGGAAATGGCCGGGTGAAGCGGGAAGCGGAGCCCGGCATGGAGTGTGTCCGAGTTAATGGCGATAAGGCCCTCCGGAGGCTGATCGGCCCGTTCGTCCTCCCGGGGAGCGTAAAAGAAGACGTCGGAGGGCGCCTGGAAAGTCCAGTACAGCTCCTTCAAGTCGGCGTCCGGGGGGAGACAGCTGGGGCGGCGAGAAGCCCCGAAGTCGGTGTCCCGGGCCTCGAGATATGCACGGGCAGAGCGCCTACGCACAAACCGGCTCATGTATTTCGAGTAGTCGAACCCAATTAGCCGGCTATCCGCGTAATCTATTTGGTCGGGCACTGCTTCCTGCTCGAATAAATATTCTTCGGCCATGGGCGGGTAGGCAGAGACCGGGGAAACGCTTAGGGCTTCCCCCTCTCGTTGGGGGCTCATCCCCTCCAAATCTTCCGCGAAGGCATCCACATCCGTGGAATTGCCTTCGCCCTCTCTGGCAGCAGCGGCGCGGGACGTTCCTTCGCCGGCCGGATGGAGAGGCCTCTCGGCTTCGGCGGCGGCGCGGCGGTGGAAGTGATAAGCATCGGCGGCCCCAATGCTTTCGGCGGAGTCGCTCATGATGAAGGAAGAGTAGAAAGGAGAATTTCGAAGAAGAAAACAAGAAAATTACCTCGGAATTCGAAAAAGTCGCCGGAATCTGGGAAACTCGCCGGAAAACTTGAATCTTGCTCAAAGGGGCGCGAGATTGCAAGAGAGTGAAAATGGTGTAATGGGCTGAAAGCCCCTATTTATAGGAGAAATGAGAGGGACCAAGGTGCAAAAAAATGGGGTCGAAAATGGAATAAAACAAAATTCAGGGGGGCGCATGGGGGCCACGCGCGCAACGGTTGGGGAGCAGGTTCGGCGGACGTGACCCCTGGACTTCTGCGCATCAATCACGCCATCCCGTGACGTCAGTAGGCGCGGCATACGAGGCGTCATCTCGGAAACCGAAACGTCACCTCCAAAATTCAAATTCAAATTCAAAATAGTCTGCAGTACGACCAGCCCGCCACCCGACGACTGCGGCCCCCCGTTGTCGGGCTGGTGGGGTAATTGTTACACCCGATATTTACTACCCGACCCATCGGGTATCAGACACGGACCCACTACTGTAGCGGGCTCGGATGAGAGTAGTCCGCCGACCGGTCAGACAGACGGGCGGGGACCTAGAGGCTGCCCGACGCGAACCTCTGGGATCTGCCGGGCATGTTGGAGTTATACGTGAAAGTATGCTTTTACTTTGTATAACTCGTGTATCAAACACTCGTTTTATGAGAATAATTCTTTTATCGAATTTGCTTTAGTTATGATTGAATGTTGAATTTCTATTGCAAACCGTTCAATATATAGTACGTGTTACATTGTAGTTAATGTGGTGATACCCGATCACGGAAGACAACATTAACAGTTTACTTGTAACTAAACGTACAATTTCACGACCTAGGTGGAATTGAACAATCCGCTGTGAAAGGTCGATGTGTAAGGCTCAGATTGGTCTGTCTTGACTAAGAGATTGCACTAACACATTTAGTATGTGTTGAAGAGGTCCTACAGCGAGGATAAATTCTTCTGTTCTGAAAGGTGAAGAATTAGACCTCAGTGGTTGTTGATTTCTTAATCTCCGTCACTTAAATAGGACCGTGTGTGCTTAATGGTTACTGCTTTGATTCAGGTTGGGTGAGAATCATTGTGACTTCGAACCTTGTGCTTTGGGCAGTAATATTAATCATACGACGGTTGCTAAGATTTAATACGGAGAAACGCGTGCGAGTACGGCTCGTGTGATTAGTCCCCTTGGTGGGCTCAGAAGTTTTATCGTACCAAATCTTGCAAGTGAAGAATCAGTTTCTTCGGTACGGATAATAATGTTGAGCTGTCTCTACTCCAAGGTGAAATATATTAATTAATTTAGAGCTATTCAGAAGCTTAATTAATTAATGGACTTGATAATCTTAAACGCGGGAAATAATAACCGGGAGCCCATATTATCGTAATATGGATTAAGATGGATAGTGCAATATTAATTTATTAGTGGTAATAATTAATATTAATGGGCTGAATTATATTGGGGCTCAATATTGAAATTCAGAAGTCCATTTGGAGGTCCAATCTTAATTCTCCTTAAGGCCCCTCAAGTAGCCCATTAAGTAGCACAATAATGATAAGGTGATTAAAATAAAAAGAAAATTATATTGCTGATTTTTCTCTCTTAATTTTCGAAAAATGCATGTGTAGGAGAAATTAGATTTTGTTGATTTTCTTGAAAAGATATTATGGAAGATATGTATTCTAGAAATACAAGAATATCTCATATATTCAAGAAGATCTAAATCTTGGATTTCATTCTCATATTTTCGAAAATAATAACCCTTATAAGCTAAGTGAGATTTTTGTGGAATATTTTATTGTGGAGAAAAGAATATATGAGATATATTCAAGATTTCTTAGAGTCTAAGAAAAGATTTTCTCCAAGGCCCAATAAACCTAAAAATTTCGGCCACTATGCTTATAAATAGGGGGTGATATTTTCATCCCCAAGAACATAATTCCATGTGTTGGAAAAATCAAGAAGCATAGATATTTTTCTTTTTCCTTAGTTTATTAAATTGCTTGAAAGCGTCTCCCACCGGCGATCAAGTGAGGTGAAAAGGGAAATACTTGAGAAGACTTTGGGTTGATAGAGCGAGATTACAAGTGTCCCGTATATCCAAAGGCCAATACTACGAGAGGTACATTAATCGCATATTTACTTGTTTAATTCCGCCTAGTTAAATATGTGAAATTAATTTAACATGCATGATGATAATTAGTTGTTGGAATTATTATTTGAATTAATTAGGATTAATTCATGCTAGTAATAATTGTATTTAAATTCGTATTTAAAATTTCATCCCGAATAGATTCCGGGCACCCCAATTTTCCCAACAACTGGTATCAGAGCCACGGTTTCGGGCTCTGAATTTTAAATTGGAATTTAAATTGTTAAACATTAAATTGAAATTGGATAGTAGAATTGTTAGATTTTTTTTGCAGGTATCCAATTGTCATGGTTTTAATGTTGTTAATTTCATGCGTGTGAATTAATTGTTTTTTTTAATTCGATTCGTTCGAATTCGTTTTTCTCGTGAGAAAATCCACGAGTAGATTAGTTGTTTTTATTTTGATTCGATCATTGTAATAGACTAGTCTAGATCTAGTATTTAATTTTTTTGTAAAAATAAATTGTAACCGGATCGTGACGAAGAACGAAGAATTAAAAACGGCGTACCCGGACGACGCATACAAGCGTGGCGCGTGTATGGAGGTAAAATCATGCAAGGGGTGAAGAAAACGAGGACGAACGGCGAAAAAAAACGGCGCACGGGGGTGCACGGCGCACGCCATGCGCGACGGAGGCTGGCGCCGCGCGCACGCCGCGCGCGCGCCTCGGGGCGCTCCGGGCGGCGCCTCGGCGCGCCTCCTTGCAGCGTCTCGGGTGCACCTCGGGTGCGCCTCAGGGCTGCGCTTCGGCGCGCCTCGGGCAGTTTTCCAGCGCCTTTTGGGCCGGGTAGCGCGCGGGCCCATTTCGTGGGCCGACGCGCGCTGTATCTCAGGCTGTGGAATTTTTTCGGTTCGTGTTTTTTTCCGTGTGATTTTAAACGTCGTCCCGAACCCCAAACGATGCTGTTTTTGAAGAAGTGTTGCTGTTCGAGTGGGAGCACGTCGAGACGAACGTCGAAAAGCAACAAGGACGATTTTTCGCATCAAGACGTGAAGAAATTAAACCGTGACAATTGGATTCGAGTGCTCCAATGTGTTTAATTTTGTTTTGATGGATGTTTTATTTCGTGCACTTATTATTATTTGTTAATATGTGTTTGAATGAATTTAATTGTCCAAGAAAAACCTTACTTTCGAAAATTACTAAGTATGTTTTTATAATCGCAATTTTATTCCGGATATTAAAATTGGATTATTTTGACCTCCATAATTTATTTATTTGTGAAGTTCTTTTGGAATACATTTCCCCCTCGGATCGGCCAAAAGAACGGATTTCACATGAATAAATTCCGAAAGGATGATTGTGGATTATTACTAGTGGCGGTATTGACCCTCACCACGAGTGGCTTGCTCAAAGCGAAATAATAATCCTGTATTTAATTATGGTTATTACTTAGGCATAGGGAATTGATATTGACTTACTCCCCTCGGAGTCCCTGTCAGTTTCTATGTGGTCAAAGTGGGAGCCAACTATTAATTTTGAATTAAGGATTTGTAACTTTAAGTTTGTAATCCGCTTGAATGTGATTAAATGTATAGACCACCCCTCGTGGCGCATTTAAATTGTTTCGAGATGTTGGCTGATGCATGATTATATTGTTTTAAGGTTTCAATATAATTGATGTGATCAAATTTATGTGATAATTTCGTATTTTTCTAGACATTGATATGAATGTATGTTTTATTCTCAGTTCATCATGTCGCAACCTTTTAATCCACTGTTTAGTATACTTAAAGATAACAAACTTGTTGGTGAGAACTATGTTGATTGGAAACGTAACCTTAATATTGTCCTAACCGCTCAACACCACAAGTGGGTGCTTACCACTCCTAAGCCCCAAGAGCCTGCCGAAGATGCCACGAAAGCGGACAAGAAAGAGCATAAGAGTTGGTTTGACTCCGATGAGATGGCTAGGTGTACTATTCTAGCTTCAATGTCAGATGTGTTGCAACACCAACACCAACACATGGAGACCGCCTCTGAGATAATGCAAAATCTTGAAGCGATGTTTCAACATCAGAACCGTACGGCTAGGCAAATCACCATGCGAAAGATGCTTTCGTTGAAAATGGTGGAAGGTACGCCCGTAAGGGATCACGTAATCGAGATGATGGGTTATCTCAACAAGTTGGAAGTACTTGGTGCGGAATTTGACCTCCCTACTAAGGTCGATTTCGTTCTCCATTCTCTGCCAAAGAGCTTTGAGCAGTTTCAGTTGAACTATCAAATGAATGACCGGGCAAATAGTTTGCCCGAGCTCTTGCAAGCTTTGGTATCGGCGGAGACTCTAATGGATCACCAAACTGTTGCTATGGTGGAAAACGGTCCGTCTTCCTCTTCGGGTCCCAAGGGAGGGAAGAAGAGGAAGAGGACGAAGGGCCAGACCCAAGCAAATCCAACCGTTGCGAAACCCAAGGCAAAGGGAGAAGGAGGTGGAAAGAAAGCTGCTAAGGGTAAGTGCTTTAATTGTGGTGAGAAGGGACATTGGAGGGCGACCTGTTCTAAGCCTAAGAAAGGTGGAAAGAAAGGTAAGTCTCATGCTTTAGTCGTTGAAACATATGTTGCGGCGTATGCTGCCCACGTTTGGGTAGTGGATACCGGGGCAACTGATCATATTTGTTTCACTCTTCAGGGGTTCCAGCTAACCCGGCGACTTAGCAAGAATGAGATCACAATCACTTTGGGGGATGCTACGAGAGTGGCAGCCGAAGCAGTGGGAGTCGTGCACCTATCTTTTGAAGATAGAGTTTTAATTTTAAGAGATGTTTTATACGTTCCAAACTTTAGGAAGAATTTAATTTCGGTTTCTAAGTTGTTTTTTGATGGATATTCAGTTACTTTTAATAAAGTTGTTACTGTTTCTTTTAAGAATGATGTTATCTGTCATGGAACGTTGGTAAACAATCTCTATATGATTAAGTGTGCACACCACTCAAATAATGAATCTAATAACACGTCGATCATTTCGAGCAATAAAAGAAAGAGTTCTTCGAAGATGAACGAAACACTTCTATGGCATCTTAGACTAGGTCATATTAATCTAAAGCGGATAGAGAGATTGGTGAAAGACGGATCCTTGGAATCACTCCAAGTCGAGCCGTTTCCAACTTGTGAATCCTGTTTAGAGAGTAAGATGACCAAGAGGGCATTTGGAGCCAAGGGGAATAGAGCCATGGAAGTGTTAGAACTCGTTCATACCGATGTGTGTGGTCCAATGACGATCAAAGCGAGAATGGGGTATGAGTATTTCGTAACCTTCATTGACGATTACTCAAGATATGGGTACATTTACCTTATGCGGCATAAGTCTGAAACTTTTGAAAAGTTTAAAGAGTTTAAGGCTGAAGCCGAGAAACATAGGGAAAAGAGTATCAAGTTTCTACGATCAGATCGTGGAGGCGAATACCTCAGCGATGAATTCTTGAACTACCTATCGGACGAAGGGATCGTATCCCAGTTGACCGCACCGGGACCCCTCAACAGAACGGTGTGGCGGAACGAAGGAACCGGACTCTTTTAGAGATGGTCAGATCCATGATGAGTTATTCGGATTTACCCAAGTCGTTTTGGGGTAACGCCTTGGAAACGGCGGCTTACATTCTAAACTTGGTGCCATCCAAATCGGTTCCTAAAACCCCAATGGAATTGTGGACCGGGCGCAAGCCCAGTCTAAGACATTTGCGGATTTGGGGTTGTCCGGCATACGTGCTAGACAAGGAAGCCGGTAAGTTGGATCCACGTTCGGAATTAAGGATGTTTATAGGATACCCTGCGGGAACGAAAGGGTGTATGTTCTATAGTCCCAAGGATCAAAAGACCGTGATTAGTACACACTTTAAATTCTTGGAGGAAGACTATATGAACAATCGGAAACCTAAAAGTGAAATTACCTTAGAAGAATTGAGAGGTCAAACCTCGATACCAAGTATACAAGATGATGTACCACACGTCACATCTTCACAACCGGAACCCCGTCGTAGTGGGAGGGTTCCTAGGCAACCCGAGAGATTCATGGGGATAGGAGAATCTTCGAATTTGGTTCCTGGTGTTGAATCAGAACCATGGACGTACGATGAGGCAATCCAAGACAAAGACGCGGAGTCATGGCAAACGGCAATGGAAGCCGAGATGGGTTCGATGGATCATAATCAAGTGTGGGAGTTGGTCGAGCCACCCAGTGGGGTAGAACCCATTGGATGCAAGTGGGTGTACAAGAGGAAAAGAGGACCGGACGGAAGGGTTGAAACCTTCAAAGCAAGGTTTGTGGCCAAAGGGTATACTCAGAAAGAAGGGATCGATTATGAGGAAACCTTTTCGCCTGTAGCTATGCTTAAGTCCATCCGTATTCTCTTGTCGATCGCTGTGCACCTAGATTACGAGATCTGGCAAATGGATGTCAAGACGGCTTTCCTTAACGGAAGTCTTGACGGCATAGATATCTATATGCAACAGCCCAAAGGTTTCATTGAAAAAGGCCAAGAGAATCTCGTATGCAAGCTCAAGAGATCCATTTACGGACTTAAGCAAGCATCACGTACTTGGAACCAGTGTTTTGATCAAGTGATTAAGTCTTATGGGTTTGATCAAAATGAGTTCGAAAGTTGTGTGACGGAACTGCGGTGGTATTCTTAGTATTATACGTAGACGATATTCTGCTCATTGGAAACAATGTAAAGGTATTGTCAGACGTAAAGGTATGGCTGTCAAAACAATTTGATATGAAGGACTTAGGGGAAGCCGGTCACATCCTTGGGATCAAAATCACTCGCGATCGCAAGAAGAGAATGTTGGGCTTATCGCAAGCTTCATACATTGACACTGTTTTGAAGCGTTTCAGCATGCAAGATTCCAAGAAAGGTTTTGTACATTTTAGGCACGGAATCCATCTATCAAAAGAAATGAGCCCTAAGACGCAAGCGGAGATAGATGACATGAAAGGTGTTCCATACGCTTCGGCCGTAGGAAGCCTTATGTATGCAATGTTGTGTACGAGACCGGATATCTGCTTTGCCGTGGGCATGGTGGCAAGATATCAAAGTAATCCCGGGAAAGACCATTGGACTGCCGTAAAGTGCATCTTGAGGTATCTGAAAAGAACTCGGGAGCGGATGCTGATTTACCAGTCAGATAGTCTAGTTCCCGTAGGATACACGGACTCGGATTTCCAATCAGACATAGACTCAAGAAAGTCAACCTCGGGTAGTGTGTTTTGCATGGGAGGAGGAGTCATTTCATGGAGAAGCATTAAGCAGAAATGCATCGCCGATTCGACCATGGAAGCCGAGTATGTAGCTGCTTGTGAAGCAGCGAAAGAGGCAGTTTGGCTCAAGAACTTCTTAGTGGACTTGGACGTTGTTCCAAATTTGCCCGACAAGATAACTGTCTTTTGTGACAATGCCGGAGCAGTTGCAAATTCAAAGGAACCGAGAGCCCACAAGGCCAGCAAACACATAGAAAGAAAATACCATCTGATACGAGAAATTGTTAAGAGAGGAGATATAGAGGTGGCAAAGATAGCGTCGGGTGACAACCTAGCGGATCCATTCACAAAGGATCTGCCTCAGAGTACATTCGAGAGACATGTGGATGGAATGGGAGTCAAGACTATTGCCAATCTGCTTTAAGTATAAGTGGGAGGAATTATTAGGTTAGTGTAGGTTGACATGAGATGTCACGTAGAGCTACTACACTAAGACATGCGTGATGTATACTAAAAGCAGACTTTAAGTATAAGTGGGAGATTGTTGGAGTTATACGTGAAAGTATGCTTTTACTTTGTATAACTCGTGTATCAAACATTCGTTTTATGAGAATAATTCTTTTATCGCATTTGCTTTAGTTATGATTGAATGTTGAATTTCTATTGCAAACCGTTCAATATATAGTACGTGTTACATTGTAGTTAATGTGGTGATACCCGATCACGGAAGACAACATTAACAGTTTACTTGTAACTAAACGTACAATTTCACGACCTAGGTGGAATTGAACAATCCGCTGTGAAAGGTCGATGTGTAAGGCTCAGATTGGTCTGTCTTGACTAAGAGATTGCACTAACACATTTAGTATGTGTTGAAGAGGTCCTACATCGAGGATAAATTCTTCTGTTCTGAAAGGTGAAGAATTAGACCTCAGTGGTTGTTGATTTCTTAATCTCCGTCACTTAAATAGGACCGTGTGTGCTTAGTAGTTACTGCTTTGATTCATGTTGGGTGCGAATCATTGTGACTTCGAACTTTGTGTCTTGGGCAGTAATATTAATCATACGACGGTTGCTAAGATTTAATACGGAGAAACGTGTGCGAGTACGGCTCGTGTGATTAGTCCCCTTGGTGGGCTCAGAAGTTTTATTGTACCAAATCTTGCAAGTGAAGAATTAGTTTCTTCGGTACGAATAATAATGTTGAGCTGTCTTTACTCCAAGGTGAAATATATTAATTAATTTAGAGCTATTCAGAAGCTTAATTAATTAATGGACTTGATAATCTTAAACGCGGGAAATAATAACCGGGAGCCCATATTATCGTAATATGGATTAAGATGGATAGTGCAATATTAATTTATTAGTGGTAATAATTAATATTAATGGGCTGAATTATATTGGGGCTCAATATTGAAATTCAGAAGTCCATTAGGAGGTCCAATCTTAATTCTCCTTAAGGCCCCTCAAGTAGCCCATTAAGTAGCCCAATAATGATAAGGTGATTAAAATAAAAAGAAAATTATATTGCTGATTTTTCTCTCTTAATTTTCGAAAAATGCATGTGTAGGAGAAATTAGATTTTGTTGATTTTCTTGAAAAGATATTATGGAAGATATGTATTCTAGAAATACAAGAATATCTCATATATTCAAGAAGATCCAAATCTTGGATTTCATTCTCATATTTTCGAAAATAATAACCCTTATAAGCTAAGTGAGATTTTTGTGGAATAGTTTATTGTGGAGAAAAGAATATATGAGATACATTCAAGATTTCTTAGAGTCTAAGAAAAGATTTTCTCCAAGGCCCAATAAACCTAAAAATTTCGGCCACTATGCTTATAAATAGGGGGTGATATTTTCATCCCCAAGAACATAATTCCATGTGTTGGAAAAATCAAGAAGCATAGATATTTTTCTTTTTCCTTAGTTTATTAAATTGCTTGAAAGCGTCTCCCACCGGCGATCAAGTGAGGTGAAAAGGGAAATACTTGAGAAGGCTTTGGGTTGATAGAGCGAGATTACAAGTGTCCCGTATATCCAAAGGCCAATACTACGAGAGGTACGTTAATCGCATATTTACTTGTTTAATTCCGCCTAGTTAAATATGTGAAATTAATTTAACATGCATGATGATAATTAGTTGTTGGAATTATTATTTGAATTAATTAGGATTAATTCATGCTAGTAATAATTGTATTTAAATTCGTATTTAAAATTTCATCCCGAATAGATTCCGGGCACCCCTATTTTCCCAACAGTGCAGGGTACTCATAACCCACAGGCCCGGATATCGGGCGACCAGCGACGAGCTCCGGGGCAGGTGCTCTACCTGCCTACCCGTAAATGAACAACCAAGGCATTCTCGTCTGGACTCGTCTCCCGGTACCCGAGTACCCGTCTGCCCGACCCCAGGCTGCGCCAGCTGTGAGAGGACGATAGGTGCCATCAATCCAGAGGATGTGACAGGGTCAAAGAGGGCAGTTGGGGCCAAGTCCAATCACCTCAGGGGTGACAGCGCCACGTGGCGTCTCCTCATTGGCTCGTAGGGGAGGCTGTAGCCACTTATTACCTTCCAGCTAGGAGTAGGGGGGACCCACAGGTCCATCAACCAAACATGGGGAACCCCCACCTTGTACACTATAAATAGGGCTTTTAATGCCCAAATGGGACACACATCACATTTATTACAAATACACTCTTGAGAGCTCATTTACTCTCACATTCATTACTTCTTGTTATCATTAATATCAAATCCTACCCGCTAGGAACCCGACAGCGAGATCCGTTGTAAATCGCTGTCAACAGTAGTATTCTATTAATAAGTAGCACATTAGCTAAAAATAATACTTCTCCGTCCCAATTTTATTTTTCCATACGCCAAAAAGGTCTGTCCCAATTTTATTTTCTCATTTTCCAAAATAGAAATAAAGTACATTTAACTTTTGGGCAACACTCATGTGAAATATTTCATATGTGAAATATACCTAAAATAGGCAAATATTGAAAATGGGTTGCTCCAGGAAAAAATTCGCGGATCTTGGCCGGGGCGGGTCGAATTTGGAGGGTTTTTTCCAAAATCTCGTGCAGACCATATTCCAGGATTTTCGCTCCCAGTTTGTGTTACAGGATAAACAAAATGTATGTTACAATATGGGCAAATGTGTGTTACAAGTCATTAAAAAACAGGTTTTTTCTACTTTAAAATGATAATAATGACAAATATATATTTTTACAAGATCAAATATGTGTTTTTAATTTATTTCTCATCCCTTTAAATTTAAATTTATGGTTTTATACATTAAAATATATTTGCTCCTACAATAACATACAATTGCTCAAGATTCAAATACATTTTACTCCAACATTAACATACATTTTCAATAATACACATTTTTGCTCCCAGATTGTGTTACAATATAAGCAAAATGTATGTTACAGTATAGGCAAAATGTATGTTACTATATGGGCAAATATGTGTTACAAGTAATTAAAAAACAAGTGTTTTCTACTTTAAAATAATAACAATGACAAATATATATTTTTACAAGATCAACTATGTGTTTTTAATTTATTTTCCATCCCTTTAAATTTAAATTTATGGCTTTATATATTAAAATATATTTGTTCCAACAATAACTTACATTTACTCTAACATCAAATACATTTTTTTGCTCCAACATTAACACACATTTGCAATAATACACATTTGTTATAATATTAACACACTTTACTTCAATAGTAACACATATTTCCTCCAACAGTAACACACATTTGTTCCAATAGTAACACATACTTTTAGTAACATACATTTACTCTAACATTAACACACATTTACTCTAACACATACTTTTAGTAACATACATTTACTCTAACATTAACACACATTTGCAGTAACACACATTTACTCTAACATTAACACACTTTGCTTCAATAGTAACACATATTTCCTCTAACAGTAACAGACATTTGCTTTAATAGTAACACGTATTTTTAGTAACACTCATTTACTCAAACATTAACACACATTTACAGTAACACATATTTAATCTAATAGTAACACACTTTGGTTCAATAGTAACACATATTTCCTTTAACAGTAACACACATTTGCTCCAATAGTAACACGTATTTTTAGTAACACTCATTTACTCTAACATTAACACACATTAATTTGCGATAACACGTTTACTCTAACATTAATACACTTTGCTTCAATAGTAACACATATTTACTCTAATAGTAACATACATTTGCTCCAATTGTAACACATATTTTTAGTAACCCAATTACTCTAGCATTAACATACATTTGCAGTAACGCATATTTGCTCCAATAGTAACACACATTTGCTCCAATAGTAACACATTTGCTGAAATAGTACATATATTTTTAGTAACACACATTTTTCTCCAAAGTAACACACGTTTGCTCCAATAATAGCACACGTTTAGTCCAATCGTAACACACATTTACTCCAATAGTAACCAAATTTCAGGAACTTTTTCGAGGCATTAAATCAAACATACATATGTTGCAATAGTAACACATATTTACTATAATAGTAACATACATATGCTCCAATAGTAACACATATTTTTAGTAACACACATTTGTTCCAATAGTATATTTTTAGTAACACACATTTTCTACTATAGTAACACATATTTACTCAAACAATAACATACATTTGCTTCAATAGTAACACATATTTTTAGTAACCAACACACATTAAAATGACAAGAATTCTATCTATAATGTTTCATACGAAATTCCATAAATTTTATTTTATTGACCAATTTTTAAATTTAAATATGAAGAACAATTAACAAATATATATTTTCAAATACTAGCAGGGCATTTGGAATGTGTGGAGGGAGGGGGAGGGGAGTAGTGTGTAGCAGAGCTTGGAATGGGTTGGGGGAAGTGTAGCAGGGCGGGGGGAGGGGAGGAGTGTGGCGCGGGGGAGGAGGGAGGTGGGTGCTGTTAGTTGGAGCTTGGAATAGACTGGTGGCGGGGGAAGTGTAGGGGGTGGGGGGTGGGGGTGGGGTTTGGAGGGTGGAATGGTGTTGTTGGTTGGAATTGATTACCACGAATTGTGTTTGGGGGTGGGGGACAGCAAGCTGTCGGGTGTTGGGTGGAGGCGGGAACTGTAGCATGGAGATTCATTTTTTGTATATGGGTTATTCTACGGATCTAGGATCCGTAGAATATTTTATATAACAATTTGTGTTAACTTTTTATACTTCACCTCACAAAAAAACTACTCCTTCCGTCCCACCATTATTCACACAGTTACTGTTTTCTCGTGTTTTAGCGAGCAAATTTTTTATTAGTATTTAAAATGATAAAATATTTTTTTAAGTCACATTTTAATAGAGGGGAGATAGATCTATCATACCCTACCTTAAAAGTAACTTTATCATTTCAAATACTAATAAACAACTCGCTCGCTAAAACACGAAAATAAAGGTAGTGTGAAAATAATCATGGGATGGAGGGAGTACTTTATTTATTTAAATACTACATTTCAACTTTTGCGTTAAACTCTGTGTAAAGTTAAACGAAAAAATAAAATTGGGATGAAGGGAGTACTATTTGTACAGGTTAGGATAAATAGACAGTTCGGTTATTATCCGATATCAAACCAATTTTTTTATTTACTTTGATATTCAGGTTTTTTTTTCAGTTCGGTTTCGATTTCTTTTAGTATGCATTTAGAATAACTTGGTTTTTGTATTTCAGTTCAGTAAGCAAAACAACCGATGCTCACCCTTACCACTATCACAAAACTAATTTATAGACAATAGGTTGTGCTTTAGTCCTTTGAGTAGGTCTTATATGAACCAATTTCATTGTGAAATTGGTTTACAACTAATACTCCCTCCGTTCCACTAATGTTTGCACCACGAGGTAGGCATAATTTTTAAGAAGAAGAAAAATGTAATGAGTAGTGTTTTATGGGGTATAAAGTGAAAAAATTGGTTGAATTGAATGTAGTGTGTGCCAAAAAGTTAAATAAAATAAAATAATGACAATTCTTGTAAATATGTTAATATTGTGAGGGTAGAATTTATAAAATTGTTTCCTTTTTAGGTGTGCAAACAATTGTCGGACGGACGAATAAGGAAAGTGTGCAAAAATTTGTGAGACGGAGAGAGTACTCATTAATGAAACAACTATTATAATTAAATTAATACATTTTAATGAAACAACTAATACCCCTTAAACGAGATTAATGATGAAACTTGTTCGCACAAGATTTTGTCCAATCTTTTGACATAAGACATATTTAGCAATTTATTTATTATCTATCAAACATTCCAAATTCTAAAAATTAACTAAATAATCAAATAAAATTTAATTAATTTTTTATTTCTAATTCTGAAAATAAGTTTTTATTTATTATGTAATTTTTAATTTAAGATTAGATTATATTGTAAAATTTGGGAGTTTTAAATTTACCTATTAAAAAAGAATTTTACAATTATAAAAAAGTTAAAAGAAAAATGATTTTGGAAAAATCACGCCACCTGCCCAAAAAAGTTACTACATACGGTCTCCCTCCACTAAAACTACGTCCCGTTGTTTAGTTAGTGATTTTAAGAAAAAGTAGATGATGTAAAATAAAATATGAATAAAATAATTGTGTGTAAATGTAAAATTAAATAAGAAAAAAAAATACATTTTGGTGAACAAACAAATAAGAAAAATTGATACACTTTTAATGGACAAAGAGGATATTAAATAAATTTTTTATAATTATTAAAAAAAATGAATTACTCCTATTTTGATAACAAAATCAAGAGTGATCCTATTTTTTACCTATTAGTTCAAAGAATTTTTACGACACTACGGGAGTTAATTTTTTCATGCGACTCTATGAGATCTAGACTAAAATTCGATTTGTAAGCAACTCATGTGAAATTATAAACTGAACATCAATAATTAAGATTTGTCTTCTCAATTAATAAAAATAAATAAGAATTTTGTTACTTTAAAACTAAACGCATAGTGGAAAAACCGAAATGTTGATGAAATGATACTTTAATAAAAATCACTAATTATTCTCCCAACAGTCATACGTTTGCTCTATTATTATTTGCCTGTTTGTATTTTCATTTTTGGATCTACATTATACTCGTAGACAGTAAGGACAATTTAAAGCAATTAATGCTTCATAAAAACACATAGAAATTAAAAAAATCAAACTACATAATTTGCGGTAATTAAATATAAACACGAAATTAATTATCAGGGTTCAATTATTCAGTCTTATTTTTGCATCATTATTCGAAGAAAGGATAATGACTTGGCCAAGTGGTTAAAACAGTTTTTTGAATAATGTTTATAACTAGGTGTTTTGGTTAAGTGATTTAGAGGGGACCATTCACATCTTATTATTAAGATTTTAATTAAGTTTTTTTTTTTTTTAATTATTATTTGGGAGGTGGGGAGTGGCTGACTGTAACACTGAAGAGTGAGGGTATGTGCGTCATTTAAGTAGCCGATCATGTACGTATTTATAAATCAATATAAGAAAAATAAAAAGTGAATTTATACGGACCCCGCCGCCCTGCGTACATGACCTAATCGGGCCTATGGCTATGATAGGGATATCTACCCGTATATGTTTTTTTTTTTATAGTCGGACCCCTACAGTTTTTATTTATTTTTTCTTATGCTTTCCCCCGGTCCACTAAAAATATATTTATTGATTTTTAACAGATTTTAAAAAAACGTAGATAAAGTATAAAACGTAATGATATTTTAGTGTATTGTGTGATTCATTTATAAATTAAGTGATTTATGAATGTAAAATCAACGACATGAGAAATAATTAAGTGATGATTGAATGGTAAAAGAAAAAAGATTGTATAAAAAAAAACAGTTTGAACATACTTATAGGGATAGAGGGAATACGAACTAAATATTTACAAAAAATATAATTAAAATTAAAAAAATTCCAATGATAAGTAATTATGTACTCCCTTCATCTTAGTATATATGCACACTTTCTTTATTTGGACGTCTCACACAAATTTACAAAATACATAAAAAAGAATCATTGATTTGCGTGTACACTCAAAAAAATATATACATATTTATCCAATGCTACTACTTTACCCAAAATTTCTTTTTTTTTTTAATTCATATGCAAAATACATGATGCAAATCCCTGGGACGAAGGAGTACTATTTTTGTAAGTTATTGTACTATATCTAAATCAGATAATCAATTATGGTATATATGTTTCTAACTTACAAAATATTTTATATATCTCAAAGTTAATTTCTACTTTATTATTTGTCACCCTATACTAAATTGAATTGAATTGATAATTGTGAATTATATATGTGTAAAAGTAATAATATAAGATGTAAGTATACTCGTGTTGGGAATAAATAATGGGAAAAAATAATGTTATTATATTGTCATTTACAGAAATATCGATTGATCATGGAGAGGGATAGTTTCGGTAAGCAACAATTAAGTTTAGGACGTTTGACTTTAAAAAATTCATTAGCATGTTTATTTTAGGATTATACAAGCTAGATTTCAAAATCCACCAAAATCCTAACTAACACCTATACTCTCTTATATTATCTCTCATATTTTTACTTTTCCCAATTATAATAATTTTTTCATCTCTTACTTTTTTGCTATCTTTTCCTCAATACTATTCTACAACATTTTATAAACAAATATACACAAAAACCACTCTTTTTTCTTTTTAATTCATGAATTTCTCAATCAGAATCTTCTCAATCCCCTGTGACTTGAAACAAATATACACTATGCTAGAAAAGGGATGCGACAACGGGGATTCCCCGTTGTGGTAGGTGTTTTTCCACCGTTGTTGATTGGCTCGTTAGCGTAGCCCCAGACTTTTGACAACGGTGTTTCCACTGTTGTCTTAAATACTTAAGACAACGGTGATTCACAGTTGTCATAAGTATTATATAACTGTTGTCAAAAGTTTGAAGCTACGACAACAAGCCCATCAACAACGGTGGAAAAAACCCTAAGTAAATTCTTGATAATACAAAAATTTATAATTCAACAATGTAAATTATATACATATTATAAGAACACAAGAACCTAGAGACTAGTTTTAATATCGTCTCCTTCCATGTTTCTGCCTTTTATCCCAAGTCATGTCATTCCTACAAAACAAAAATAAAAAAATGATAGACCACATCAACATTAACAATATAAAAAACAGATGATGTTACAGTGGTAAATGAAAATTAGCACCAAACTACAACCACTTCGTATATTAAGAATTCAGAGCTATAAAAATTACACGTTTTCCAATTGGATTAGGACCAAAAACCTGAATATACTATTTTCAGTATATATATAAAAACTTATGGTTACACAACTATTATTGCAAAAATACATACACATACTTTAAATATGGTGATGACTGTGTCAGAAAATTCCCTTATAAAGGATCTTTGTAAAGTCAAAAGGTCACCATCATGAAGAACTCTATAAGATGAATTTAAAACAAGTTTTTTTCCATCTTGAGATATTTTTGCATGATTCTTAATTATATATATATATATATATCGGTTTTGATATGGAGACCACAAATGGGTTCCTTATGGAGCCCAATTGCTTAGTTGGCATCCACATCATCAAGTAAGATTATTGATTATTAAGTAGATATTAATTATATTATTGAGTTAACTTTTCCCCAAATCTCTCAAAGGGAAAAAAAAAAAATTCGTATATTTCCCTTTTTTCCATATATACTACTCCCTCCGTCCCAATTTTGTTTACTCAAAAGCCCCAAAAAGGAAGAGTTTTTTTTTTGTTTACCCATTTCCTAAAATGGCAAAAAGCAACGCTACTTTTTAAAAGTCAACCTTCAAAAAGCTACTTTATACTAAAAAATATTAATAAACAATTCCTAAAAAGCTACTTTATACTCAAAAGTATTAATAAACAACTCTTTTCTTAAAAACTGTGTCATTTAGAAATGGGTAATCTAAATTGGGACGGAGGTAGTATTAGTTATCTGGCTAAATATTACTATTGATTTCCTCTCTCAAGAATTTATATATTAATAAAATATTAATACGTATAAAAATATTGAAATCAATGGAAGATCCACTAAATAATTTAATTTAAACAAGTCTTAATTTATATATTTTTTAATTGTATACTTTCAAATTATATAATGATTTTTTTCTCCATGTTAATTGTTACGTACAAAGTTTTTTTTTTCCTGTAGTTCATATGATTTCTTGATGTAGTTGTCTTAATATGGATATAAATAATTTATTTCAGGAAAAAAAAGAAAAAAATAAAATAAAACTTAAACAATCTGGACTCGTTTCTCTTATTCATGTAGTGTCAAATAATGTGATGATTTACATGTTTTTTTTTTCAACCAACTAATATTCGCTTTAGTTAATAAAAATTTCTTAGATGACAATTTAATTATTTTATACACTAGTGTATGAATTTTTAGTTTACGTACATATTAAATTTTGTTAGTAGTTTTTTTAGTAGTTCTAGTATGCACTTAATTTTTTTTTAAATATCCCAAATAAAATCAGTAATACCACAAAAAGTAATCAATAATACCTCAAAAAGTAATCATTAATACTCCATAGAGTAATTTATTAATTGTATAATTTTTTGGGCTTGGAAAAAAGGAGGGAGAAAGTTAAATAAAATAGTAGTTCTAGTATGCACTTGAGTGCATGGTATGTGCACTTGAAATTTGAAAAAAATTACATCAAGCAGAAATCAGTAATACCCCAAGAAGTAATCAGTATACCCCAAGAATGCATCAGTAATACCCCAACTGTAAAAAAATACACAGTTCGGCGTGTTTGTATGTATTTTGAAAAAAATCAAAATTGAAGTCAAATTGAACTTAAAATCCAAGGATGCACCATAGAATTTGTCTAACTAAACAATTAATGTAGCATAATGTTCTTGTTTATTTATTTATGAATATTGAAAATTAAATAAATTGCAAGTCCGAAATAATTTTTGTCCAATATTATATTTAAAAATAATAAAAAATTCATCACACCCATGACACACAAAATTGAAAATAGATAATAAAAAACTCTAACCAATTAAACAAGATAAAAATAAATTATTCTAATTTTGAAAGAAAATTAAATAAAGCACCATCTTTATGTTGTTGAAATTCAATCAGAACAATCCTGACTCATTCAACATTGTTGGAACCTAATAAAATAAAGAAGTCAAAATTAATTGGTATAAAATATTAATGTTATGATGGAAGTTACTTGTATTTAAAAATACAAACCTGCAATATAAATTTAATCATTTGTATCCTTATTAAGATCATCAGGGCTACTTTGGTCATCACTTACAGTAGATCTACACAATATGCATATAATAAATTGTCATTATTTAAATAATTTTTTATATATAAAAGTTTAGGAAATAAGGAAAAACAAATGTAACGAATACCTATCTTACAATTTAGGACAATTGCATTTTTCCACATCCCTTTGCCCTCACTTTGACGGATCATTGATATTTAAATGTTTTTCGTCATCTCTTTTCTTTAAATCTTGGAAGTTCACTTGTTTATCACTATGAATTTCTTTCACTTTGATATGCAAGTTTTCAAGAGCATTCAATACAACATTAGCTAACATCTATTAAGGATGCATCATCCACCAATAATGACGCAAGATGTGACAATCTCCCATGACGAGCAATTAAAGATACATCTCCCTTTTCACTAATACATATGCCACTTTTATCTGTTACTACTCCCACCTTTGCACTCTTTGTCCACCTATGCAAAATGTACTTATCAGGTAACTCAAATACTTATTTGTGTCGAAGATATATTAGCATGTGTCTGCATGGTATTCTTTCAAACTCAAACATTTTGCAAGTACATGAGATGTGTTGCAAATTCTTGTTGTATGTAAGTACACGTTGTCGAGAGTTCTCTACTTTTTGCATCCTCGTAACAGTGTAAATCTCATTCTCTTGGCAACTAGCATCAAGGTTAATAAAATATGCATTACTTTCATCAACCTCATTTTGGAAGAACAAAAATTTCTCCCTTGTGTACAAATTGCACATTTGTCTTTCTATCGGCCACAGTGACCTGCATTTCGGTCGCTCATTTATATCAACATGATCAGGTTTTAACTCATTGTGTTGCTGATTTCTAAGAGCACTATTGAATTGAGTGATGAAATCCGTCAGGGAGTTTTGACTTGACTCATACCTTTTGAATAAAACATGTGTACTTTCAACTCGTTGACTACTTGACATTCCTGCACTAAAAAATTGTCTCACGTACGCTGGGACCCATCGCTTCCGCACATTAAAAATACCGCTCAACCAAACATTATCTTTTAATTTTGTAACTTTCACCGTCTCAATCCATTTGTTTTCAAATTAATCAGACGATTCAGAATCAAAAATTAATTTTTTTTATCATATGATACTGGTCCCGATAAGTTATTGGATTTATCATCTCATAAAATTTATTCAAAATGTGCCACATACAATAGCGATGAAAAGTTTGGGGAAAAACTGCTCGATAGCCTCTGCCATGGTAGGATCCTGATCGGTGATGATAACACCTGGGGGTCCCTTTGTCATTGCTTCCATTAGTTTATTGAACAACCATATGAATGAATCAATTTTTTCATCGCTTAAGAATCCACAACCGAAAATAATTGTCTGTCCATGATGGTTAACCCCAGTAAATGGAGCAAAAAATATTCCATACTTATTTGCGTTGTACGTCGTATCGAACACAACCACATCACCAAAAAAATTATAATATCTTCTTGACATTGCATCAGACCAAAAACACCTAATAAACTTATTACTGTCATCAACTTCGTAATAAAAAAAGAATGCTGAATTTTCTCCTTTTCTGCCTAAAAAAAGAGAATCAATGTCTCAGCATCATGTCCTCTTTTTTATTCTTTTAATGACTGCTCATGGTTTCTAATATCTCTTTCCGTGCACCCCACGTTTTCTGGTCCTCCTTAATCAATCTCCATAAATCGCAATTTTTTGGCAAGTAGGTATATTAGCTTGAGAGAATTGTTCAGCTAATACTTTTTTAGTGGCAGACACTGTCCGATGCGACCGTAATAAGTGCACCTTGGTGGGGGTTATTAGACCATGGTTATGACCCTCCACAAATGTGTGAACAATCCAATTTAGCCCTTTTTGTTTTTTGGAAATTGTCATCTTTGCTTTGCAACCAACTCTAAAGATACCTCCATTTCTTTCCTCGGTACGTGGCTGACTATCTTTTAATCTTTTTTGGTATGTCTCATTAGTATGTCCCTCCTTATTACATGATAATTCTTTCCATATAACTTCAGTTGTTTCCTTATCTTTTCTAGAGTTACGTATTTTTAAACTAAATCCACCTACTTGTGCATATTGATTGTAGAACTCAAATGCATTCTCCTGAGAGACAAACTCTTGCCCAACATAAGGTTTTCTATTTTCTTCAACTAAAGGAGTGTAGGTATCACTCTGAATATCTTCATCCATCATTAAATCTATCATTTTTTAAATAGTTAGATAATTTATTAAATTAATAAAAAAAATTAACATAGAACTCCTCTCATATCCAAATTTAACATGTATCATTAAATCTTAAAAATTATAGTTACACATAATTTTTATTTCTAATTATTTTTTAATATATAGAGTAATTTGCATGTATTATAACACTAGCACAAATTTAAAAAAAATAAAGTTTTATATGAAAATAGTTTATGATAAACTTATCATGAAACGGTTTTAAAGTATTATATATTTGATCAGGAGTATCAAAAATCTCATCAGTAGTATAAAAAATTGGGGTCAGTAGTATTATATTTTAATTATTTTTTTTTACCTTAAATTTTGATACTCCTGATAAAATTATTTATACTCTTGATTAAATATGTGATACTTTAAAACAGTTTTATGATAAACTTATCATTAAGTATTTTCATATAAAACCTACTAAAGTTAAAATATTTTATCAAATAATATATTTCATAATTAAGTGATTCAAATAATATCAACAATTAATATGGAGCAATATTGTGTAAAAAAATGGTTTGTTCTAATTTATAAAGATAGCATGTATATTTAATATTAATTCTCGTCTAGGATAAAAAGAACTATTAGTTGTTGAATAGTGTGATAGGTAGATGATAAAACAAGAAAATCCATGGAAATTTTTCTTAATTAATTAATTAATGGCAAAAACTTACGTGAGACCGTCTTATGACACGAGACAACATAAATTAACACTCACTTTTGTTAAGGTATTAATGTGTCATGCCCAATTTATACCCTATCCTATTATTTCATAGTATGAGATAGTCTCACACAAAACATACTCTTAATTAATAGTAAAACAGCTACAACATATATAAATTATAGAATGAGATATGTACCGTTCGGCAATGTTGAAAGAGATTGGCACTTTACGTTGCTTGGAAGAACTTGAGCTGCAATTTCTTTTTTTTTTAATAAGAGGGTGTGTTGTGATTCATTGGGGTGGTATTATGCTTCTAGAGTATATATAAGAAGAATTAACCTACACTGTAATTTTTTTGAAGAGAAAAAGGAAGATTTGGTTGAAGATATAATCTTCATGTGAATTAAGAATCAATGAATTTTATTATGTATTCACAATACTTTGTACGTAACATGGAGAAAAAAATCCTTATATAATTTCAAAAATATATATAAAAAATATATAAATTAAAACTTGTTTAAGTTAAATTTATTTAGTGGATCTTCCATTGATCTCAATGTCTTTATACGCTAATATTTTATTAATATACAAATTCTTGAGAGAGGTAAGTACAGGTGTTTCACAATATTATTTACATTGATTTCAATAAGTATTTATACGTACTAGATAAATCAATCTTTGAAAATCAATAGTAATATTTAGCCCAATAACTAATAGTATATGTGGCAAAAAAAGGATATATACGAATCTGTATTTTTGCTTTGAGAGATTTGGAGAAAAATTTAACTCAATAATATAATTAATATTTACTTAATAATCAATAATCTTACTTGATGATGTGGATGCCAACTAAGCAATTGAGCTCCATAAGTAACCCAATTGTGGTCTCCATATCAAAACCGATATACATAAGTAACCCAATTGTGGTCTCCATATAAATAATCTTACTTGATGATATATATATATATATATATATATCTTCTTTGGCCATAAAAAATTGCATCAAGCTAGACAGAAGATCTTGACAAGCATACTTGAACACTATAATAATATAGATGAAGAATGGAATAGATGAAGAATGCAATAGATCTGATTTTATGCCTTCCAATAGATGAAGAATGCAATAGCTAAAGTACTTAATTAAATCAATCTTACCCTCCCACACCAGAAAAACGAACACGTGGCAGCCGCCGCAAGGCATCCAACAACAAAACAGCACAAAAGTTTGCTCCAACAACAGTAGACACACTCGCTTCATTGCCTATCTGTCTCAAAATTCTTCAAGTTGTGCCCCCAGGCCAGTCCATAAGACGCGATAGCTTTGAACTGGTGCAAATTTTAGTCAATAAAGAATCATTCTTCAGAGAGCTCAAATGATGTAAAGTAAAAAGAGGAAAACAAAACCAAAGTAAAATGCAACTTGAAACAATAATTTTAACACAATTGGAACTAGATAACATTATATACAAATAAAGAGTCATGATTGTTCACACGAAAAAAAATGTTGCTTTGCAGTAAGAATGATCCATGAGATACTATTATTTGTGCCATCATCAACTTTTAAGACAATCTTGTAATGCATTCTATTATTGGCATAGAACTTTATAACAATGCAAAATTATCAGTAGTGGACATATGTTGTGTGGCAGCTCATTAACAGAAAAGGACTACAAGAAAAAACATAGGATTGTTCTTCTAACCTTCTTTTCATAGAGTTCATAAATCGGTCTCCGGCGACGATGAAGACTCTGAGTTCTCCATCTTTTGAAGCCAAATCTATAACACTTTCTCTGCCTAAAACTGAAAATGGCCTTCTCATCACCCGCAAGAAGATACTATTCTACCAATCTTCAAATTCCTTATACTTCTCAGAAACATACATAAAAAAAGGCATAAAACATGCGGAACATCACTAACAGCGGTAAAAACCATCGAAATATCTTCATTTACCAAATCAAAAGATAAGGGAAATAAAAATGAAAATAACGAAACTAATCTGAATTTAAAATCGGTGATGGAATTAAAGATACCTGCAAAGATGGTATGTTGTGCAAAGATGTGGTATCGATCTGGAATTGGTTTCGATGGAGATAAACAATTGAAATCGGAGAAATCAGATGAATGTAGCAAATTCTATAAAGTACATAAACTCTCCAAAACACAGAAATAGCTAACATCAGTCATAAAAATTCGAAATCACAGACATAATATATAGATCTGTTGGGGAAAATGTTTTTTTAGGCCCGTATCTTTAGGGTGGTTGGAAAAGGATGACAATATGTTTTCGGGCTTGGGGAAGAAGGACAATAACTTTAAAAAGTGGTAAATTTAGGACAATTGAGCCCGAATTAGGTCCCATTGTCCTACATTTACCACTTTCTAAACTTATTGTCCTCCTTTTCCAAGTCCGAAAATATATTGTCCTCCTTTTCCAACTACCTTAAAGATACGGACCTAAAAAATATTTTTCTCCATGGATTTGAATTTGACCAGAAAAATAGTCCAGTGTATGTCTTGTTGATCAAGAATCAAATTTATTTATTTTTTGTTAATTAAGATTTGCATGATATATTTTAGTATTTGAATATATAGTTGTATATTGAGAAATGTAGAATAATGTTACTTCAAGTTTTTATTTTAAAAATTGTCACATAATTTTACTTTATTTTAAAATGCCACCGAAAATGGTCACACAAGGGCCACACAGGGGGTCACACAAAATGTTGGGTGATACTTTTGAAAATGAAAACTTGATAGTGACACTTGTGCATATTTTCCTTGTAAATTTGACACTTTTACTTTTTATTGATGTAAAGACTTTGAAATTTAAATCCAGTACAACTTCAAATGATATTTTTTGTAAAGAAGTTTCAATGAAATGACAAAAAATTTCGTGAAATTCATTTGTGATTCAATTTTTCTTATCTAACCTCAAAAGATTGTGACTTATAAAGTGAAAAGAAAATTATTTTATGAAAGAAAAAAGAGAGTACAACAATTAAATTTGAGCAAGTGATAAACAATAAAAACAATTAACACGAACACAGTTTGTTGATTCACACGGATACAAAATTGCACTCAAAGGGAGAAGAAACCCATGATCAATATCTAATCTTCATTTGAAAAATGTCGTTTACATTAGGAAAAACCATATTTAAATATAATAACATACAATGAATGACCTTTAAAGCTCACATAAATAAACGTCAACATTAAATTAAATAACTAAGTTCACAATTAATTTAAACCCAAAACATTAGATAAAACTATTAGCTCGATCAAACCTTTGACTTTTCCATTCATGCTTAGCAATCTCATCGTCATCGTTCTCTCCCCCTGATAAGCATTAATTCGCCCTCGAATCAAAATTAGTCTCATAGTAGGTTGAGGGTAAAAATATATTTTTAGGCCAGCATCTTTAGGGTGGTTGGAAAAGAAGACAATATATTTTTGGGCTTGGAGAAGGAGGACAATACGTTTAGAAAGTGGTAAATTTAGGATAATGGGACCTAATTCGGGCTTAATTGTCCTGCATTTACCACTTTTTAAAATTATTGTCCTTCTTCTCCAAGCCCGAAAATATATTGTCCTTCTTTTCCAACCACCCTAAAGATATGGGCCTAAAAAAACATTTTTCCCTAGATCCGTTCGTACATTAAAAAACCCCTAAATTCTCGAAATCAATAAAATTACCACCAAACTTTAATACTTCCAGAAGAGGAATCGATTTTAGTGAAGATTAAAGTGTATGATCTCTATATTTGAATATATAATGATTAAGAAAGAACAAAAACACTCAAAATGAAATTAAAATTATCGAACTCATGCCTTTTAGGTCGGAATCAGCAGGATTTCAACGAGAATATTGAATAATGAGTCATCACATTGAACAGAAAAGAAAATATAAGTTAAAGGCTGCACATATGGAAAAGAAGTATGAGGCAACGACAATTTGCATAAACCAAAGAATCCAAAGGGATAGATAATAAGAGATAAGACTAAAGCATAACCCAAAGCCAATAACTTTTCATGTAGGGGGTATTTAATAAAAGAACTAGTACATGGGAATAAAGCAAATTTCCAGGAATAGAGATATAACACTCTCAGTTTTGCAAGAGGCAAATTATGAATAAGTATTTTTTTTAATAGATTGAAGTTCAGGCGTTGCATCTATTAATGTTGCAAGACACCAATCATCAGAAATATATTTTGGATTTCAAACAGCGAAAATGAAGCCTATAACTTAATTAACATGAAATCCACACCTCAAATATAAGACTTGAGTTTGACAAAATATTGCATAATTTCTGAAAAGTTTTACTACCTCTGCCTAGCAAGTTATTCTTTGATCACTTCTTCTGATAACCCAAATATCATGTCAGGTTCCTAATTATATAAACAATAATATGTTTTCTTCCAGTTACGCCCCTGTTTCAGGTACAAATCATCAATTTATAAACATGACAACACACACATAACAATTTGAAAATGAAGCATCAGCCCTTTACAGAGAATGCTATAAATACATAGCAAAATAAGAATTGGAATGAGTGGAAGAGAAGAGAAGCCACAAAATCATTATTGATTGTATCAACCACCTGTTATGAAAGGCAAGGTAGAAAATAGATTAATGTTAAGAAATGCATCAAACTGGAACACTATTTTTTAAAAATAAAACTGAAAATAAAAAGGCTTGAGGTAGAATGTACATGATCATGAAATCTCATATATATTGCCTTTATGTTATGACCTGGTAAACCATTAAAAGAAGCTGCATTTATCAAAATAAAGGCTTAAATATGCATGAATTCAATATTTATAATGGGTTTGCAATTGATTATACACATTCTTGTTTTTTTATACCCCTCACAGAGTTCATTTGCATAGGTTAAGTATATTAATTTAGAGAGTAAATTAATTAGCATAAAATCCTCATTAAAGACCTAAATTAAAAAAATTACATTTAATTCTCCAAGGATTATATGCCAAAATCACGTATACTACCTTGGTGAGGTGCATTTCACATCTATTATGGGAAGACATTTGGTAACATCAATAAAAGTAGATTGCATTTAAATGCATCAGACCCATATTTTTAAACGTAGTGTCACACGTGAAGGAATAAGACAAAGAAAGAGGATGAGATGTGTTGGGACATTGTCAGTTTTGATTAAGATCCCAAAGCCCCTGAAAAGATGAGTTGCCTTTGTTTGTCTTTGTCAGGCTAGTCTTGATTAGGTTTATACTTAGTCTTTTTACACTTCACAGGTACTCAGTAAGAGGAACACTTGCTGATGACAATCAAGACTCAGAGCCTGAAGACGAAGTTTACCATCCTGAACTTATGACAGTCTCCTAAGCTGGCTGAGTAAGTCTCAGTGATGAAGAGTATGACCCTGAGGTCATCACTAACTCAGTCCTGAAGGGAACAGGATAAAACTGAGTTAATGGGAAGACTTGGAGTAGAGCCAAGCAATGCAAAAGGAATGTCAGCATCAGGACAAGACCGGTGAGCTCAAGACAAAATGAACTTAATAAGACAAGCCTGAAACTCAGGAATAAGTTCTGACATTCTCACCAACCTGATGACGTGGACCAATCCGGGAAGGACACGCACGTACGGAACCTGACAAAGAGACTAAATTCAGACTGCATATTCAACGGGCAAGCATTTAATGTGCATTTAATGCAACTACCTAATTCCATACAAAGGATGGTTGCTGCATGAAGATATGTCCGTTTGAAGCTACTCTACATAGTTGACAAGAAAGACTATCTCTCCAACGGATAGTTTTTCAAATCACCTATAAATACAGAAGACCTTGAACCCATTCAAGGTTACGGGAAATTTCCAATACAAAAATTACTCAAGCTCTCAAGCACTCAAAGCATTCAGTCCTTAGAAGAAGCACTCGAAACCATCTAAATTTCCCAAGTGTTTCTTAGTTACTGAGAGTTATTCTGTATTCCAAGAGCGAACTAGCATTATCTTAAGCTTAGAGAGATTATCCAATCCTTAGCATAGCTTTGCCTTGTAAGGATAATCTCAACCTAGTTGGTATCCAAACTGAAACCAAAACCCTAAGTTAGGTTTGTTGGGCGTAAGTAAGTTAGTGTGTTAGTAAGGAAGTTTATATAGATCAGTGAGGTTAGCTGGTCTTGGTGCACCTTGGCACGTTAAAAACAAGAATCCCTTGAGTGGATTTCCTGTTAAATCAGGCCGTGGACGTAGGAGCTTGAGTCTCTGAACCACGTTAAACTCCCTGTGTTCCTTTTGCTTTGATATTGTGCATGCTTGCTATATTACTTGTTCATTCATTGCATTCGGTTTATCAGGCTTGAATCAATCAGCCTGATCCTTAAAAAGAGCACTGCCCTACTAATCACTATTCAGTTTTGAGTAAAACAAGTTTTTCAGAAAGGAAACTAAACAATACTTTAAACTATCAGGGCTCACGCATTTCCGCACTGAACTTGAGCTGATAGTTAGCCAACTGACCCGCACCTAGTGGTGTCAGTAGGTGTGTTATCAGCTCCTAGTTCTTTACCACTCTGAGTAAAGGGGACTCAATCAGGTTTTAAGTTTGAAAAATTGGTATACGTGTATTCCCCCCCATACACGTATTCCTCAGTCTTGTACCGGGACCAACAAGTGGTATCAGAGCAGTGGTTCGAAAGACCACTGACTTTGAATACTAATAGTTTCAAAGGAGAAACTGTTGGTGGTCACTGAACAGATCTAAGTTTGCTTTTCATAAAACTTGCATCATCATGACTTCGAGGAGACTTGAAGCCTCGTTACCTGAATTCTCTGTGTCTAACTTTGTCTATCGGAAGTTCAGATTAGAAGCACATCTAGATGCCATCCATGACCAGATGCCGCATGTTCTCAGAGAAGGACCAATCAAAATCACTGTCCCTAATACTAGAGGTAGAGGATATGATGATCTTGATATTGGTGTACCCATTCCTAAGGAAAGAAAGGATATGACCACTGATGAGATCAAGATGATGGGGCTTGACAATGTGGCCAGAAATATCATCTTGCATACGGTGCTTTTCGAGGAGTCAGCAAGGCTGATGAATCTAAAGACGGCAAAAGAGGTTTGGGATGAGCTGACCAGGATGTGCGAGGGGTCAGAGAAGATAAAGGAGAACAAGAGAAACATTTCCATTCAGAAGTTCGAAGCGTTCGAGATGTTGCCTGATGAGACAATCGATCAGATGGAGTCAAGATTCATCAAGTTGATGAATGAGTTGGTGATGCTGGACAAAGATGTCCCAAAGAGAGATGTTGCTTCAAAGATCCTGAATGCTCTTCCTGGGAGATGGGATAACAGTGTAATTATGCTTAAGAATACTCAGGATATGAGCAACATAACTTCTGCTTTATTTTTTTCAGAGCTAAAGGCACTGGAATTTGATCTTAACAAAAGAAAGAAGAAAGTTCAGCCAGAAGAGGAAGAAAAGGAGAAAACTCCTGAGAAAAGTGTGGCGTTCAAGGCCAGGTCTGAACCTGTTGAGTCTTCATCAAAGTCACTGATGGAGATGAGCAAGGAAGAGCTTGCTGAAGAGTACAGCCCGATGGCCAGACGCTTTGATAAGCTCAATTCCAGGTTTGGTCGTTATAAGAAATTTTATCAGGACTCACGTGACAGGAAACCTGAAGGAACCCACCAAAGCTCAAGGAGATATGAGGAAAGAAGAAACACTGACCAGAGGAGAGATCGTGGCGAAGAAAGAAGATATTCAGATCCAAAGCCCGATCATCGAGATGAACAGAGACGTACTCATGATGACAAGCACTCAGGAAAGACTGAAAGCTCATCAAGACAGAGGGAACCTGACTCAAGGAGGAACCCTGAACCAAGGAGAGAAAGAGGAGATGAGCAACCAACATGTTACAACTGTAACAAGAGCGGACACTATCGGTATAATTATCCGAAGCTGAGTGCAAGGGAAAGAGAGGACAAGAGGGCCAAGAGAGACCAGAGACTTGCTGACCGGAGAGCCATGCTCGCTGAGGATGCAACTGACTCTGATGGTCCTGAGGAGAGGTCGCCTGAACTCTTTTCTGATGATGAGTACGATGATGTTTGCCTGATGGCAAGGGAGGAACCTGAGGTAACATCTAACTCTGTATGTGGTTCCTACACTGGTCAAAATCCTGAGCTGAGCTCAGAGTCAGTTAGAGAAATGAACCTTCAGATCTGTCTGGATCAATTGATGGTTGATTTCTCCAGACTGCAGGAAACTAATGTCTTTTTGGTAGAAGAGAACAAGAAATTGAGTACTGAGGTTCAAAACCTGAATGATCAACTCACTCAGTCTGATCTGAAAGAATCAACTCAGATTGTGAGACTAACTCAGGAGATTGATTTAATCAATGCTGAGCGTCTCCCAAGAGAGAAGATTCTGAAGGAATTGGCTGAGGAAGAATTGGTGAGAAAGGAAGAACTGAAGGTACTTAAGAGTAAGTTTGATGACCTCTTTACCAGACATGAAATCCTAAAAAAGAGTGAGGACTCACTCAAGCAAAAGGTTGCAGCAATGAATAAATCCTCAGTGGCTAGAGAGGAAATAAATAGCAGCCAGATGCTTGGGAATGAGAAAAAGGGAATTGGATATGTCCCTAAGAAATCCTCACAAGGTCAGTCTCATGTTGCTTCAGGGAGCAACACTGAGAGGGTATTTGTTTAGGCAGGCCAGAGTGCACCTAAGGTTGTACTTCAGGCCCGTCAAACTGATAAGGGCAAGGAAACTGTTGACACGGTCAGGGTTGCCCCTAAGGTAGCTAAGCCAAAACCCAAGGGAAAGGCAAAGCAGCCTAAGGAAGCCCCTGAGAACTCAGGCCAGGGAAAGCCTCAGCGAAAGCAGAGGAAGACTCAGGCCAAGAGTTCTCAGACTGGTCAGCGAGGGTACCATCATGCGTGGCAATACCAACAGGGAAGGCCAAACATGATGACACCCCCATGGTTTTGGCATCCTGAGGCCTTTAACTGTTTTCCATTCCCTCACTTGCCTAGGGGGAATAGAACACAGGGCCCTTATCAAGAACAAGGCCCAAGACCTGCTGCACCCAGACCTAGGAAGAACAGGAAGCCAGCCCAAAAGGCACCCACTCAGGCTCCTGTGAAGCCTAAGTCTAGCACTCATGCACCATCTTCCTCTCAGGCAAAGAAGAAAAAAGTTGTGTATGTTGATGTTTTAGGGAGATAGATTTACCACTCTGAGGCAATCAGGGTTGTTAAGCAAGTCTGGATCCCGAAGGGTACAGCTGACACGATAGGACCCAATACCCAATGGGTACCTAAAGCCTGATTTGCTTGCAGGCGACTGTGGAACACAATAAGAGGAGAGGAGACTCAATCAAAGCTGTTTGGTACCTAGACAGTGGTTGCTCAAGGCACATGACTGGAATGAAGAGTCTTCTCCAAGAATATCAAGCTAAAGATGGTCCACAGGTAACCTTTGGTGATAACTCAAAAGGTGTTACTAAAGGTTTTGGTGTCTTAATAATAGGTACAATCAGAGTGGAAAATGTGTCCTTTGTGGAAGGACTGAAGCATAACCTGTTGTCAGTAAGCCAATTCTGTGACAAAGGGTTCAGTGTTGAGTTCTCATCAAATATATGTTCAGTCAAGGACAAATCAACACAAGTGCTTCTATCAGGTATCAGGAAAGGTAACGTTTATCTCGCTGATTGGAGCAGCACTATTCCTAATACTTGTTTTGTTGCTAAAAGCTCTCTAGAGCTCAGTTGGTTATGGCATAAAAGATTAAGCCACCTGAACTTCAAGATTCTTAACAAAATTTCTAGACAGTCACTTGTTGAAGGTCTACCTAATGAAGTTTTTAGCAAAGATCATGTGTGCAAAGCTTGCCAGGATACTTCAGCTCTTGCACATGGATTTATTTGGTCTCATAACACCTGTGAGTATGAATGGTAGGAAATATACCCTTGTGGTTATTGATGATTATTCTAGATATACTTGGGTTATTTTCTTGTTGAATAAGAAGGAAACACAGGTGAAGCTTCCTGAGTTGCTCAGGAGACTCAGCAATGAGAAGAATCAGTCCATTACTAAGATCAGATCTGACAAGGGCACTAAATTTATTAATTCATATATTTCTGACTTTTGTAATGAACTTGGTATAGCTCATGAGACTTCTGCAGCTAGAACCCCACAACAAAATGGTGTCGCTGAAAGAAGGAACAGGACACTGAAGAAAGCAGCCAGGACCATGCTGGCAGAGTCAGGATTGCCCAAGAAGTTCTGGGCTGAGGCAATCAATACTGCATGCTATACTCAGAACAGATTCATGCTGAACAAACAACATGCACAGACCCCATATGAGACATGGAATAAGAGAAAACCTCGTATTTCTTATTTTCATGTATTTGGTTGTAAGTGCTTCATCCTCAACAATGGGAAGACCCAACTGAAAGCCTTTGATAGCAAATCTGATGAAGGAATATTCTTAGGATATTCTGAAGTTAGTAAAGCCTTCAGGGTTTACAATTGTAGGACCCTTGTTGTGGAAGAATCACCTCATGTTGTTTTTGATGAATCTGCTAATGAATCTAGGATAAAAGTGTTGAATCCTGACACTGAGGAGGTCACAAAAAGAGTGACAAGGCTGAGCTTAAAGAATCAACCTGATCCAAAGGTCAAAACTGTGCCAATTCCAAGATGGGACGATGACGATGATCAGGATGATGAATCAAGTGCCACTCCTAAGCCCAGCACATCAGGGATTGTTGAGCCTCAGACTGAGGAACAGGCTCAACCTGAGGTAAGTACCATCTATGAAGATGCTGTTGCAGCTGAGACGGTTCCTGAGTCACCTCATCAAGGGGGAATCAATGTCCCTGCCATTGAGCTTGTTAATCCCTTTGGTATAGACTCAGGATCATCCCCTTCTATTCAATTTCCTGAATTTTATGAGCCTGTAGACACTAACATTGCAGGTACTTCAGGAACAACTCCTGGCAAAAGAACATGGCTAGAGGATCATCCCATTGATCAAATCATTGGTGATCCAACTGAGGGAGTCAGGACCAGACGGTTCCATGGTGAGAGTGCATTGTTCTGTTGCTTTCTCTCTGAGCAAGAGCCTCAGAACATTGAAGAAGCTCTCACTGACTCGAACTGGATCATTGCCATGCAAGAGGAGTTGAATCAGTTCACAAGGAATCAGGTTTGGGAACTGGTGGATAGACCTAGGCATCAAGGAGTAATTGGCACCAAGTGGGTCTTCAAGAACAAGAAGGATGAAAATGGTGTTGTGGTAAGGAACAAGGCTAGACTGGTTGCAAAAGGGTATTGTCAATCTGAGGGAATAGACTATGATGAGACTTTTGCTCCAGTGGCTAGGTTGGAAGCTATCAGATTGTTCCTTGCGTATGCAACATATAAGAAGTTCAAGGTGTATCAAATGGATGTCAAGAGTGCCTTCCTGAATGGTGTACTCAATGAAGAGGTATATGTTGAACAACCTCCCGGGTTTGAGGTTGGAGATAGAGTATACCATTTGAAGAAAGCACTCTATGGACTTAAGCAAGCACCAAGAGCTTGGTATGATACTCTCTCTCAATTCCTGACAGACCATGGATTCAAGAAGGGAACTGTGGATAGGACACTGTTCAGGATCACTGAAGGTGATGAAATTCTCTTGGTCCAAATTTATGTGGATGACATAATATTTGGATCACCAAATCATCAGCTATGTGAAAATTCTCTAAGTTGATGACTGGTAAATTTGAGATGTCAATGATGGGAGAGATAAACTTCTTCTTAGGATTGCAGGTCAAGCAGACTGATAAAGGTATCTTCATAAATCAGGCCAAGTATACAAGAGACTTGATTCATAAGTTTGGTGTTTAGAACAGCAATCCAACCAGGATCCCTATGAACACAAATTGGAAGATGGATCCTGACACTGAAGGGACTTCAGTAAATCAGACTGAGTATCGAGGGCTATAGGTTCTTTGTTGTATCTGACTGCAAGTAGGCCTGACATTACGTTTGCAGTTGGTGTGTGTGCTAGGTATCAGTCTGATCCCAAGAGAAGTCATTTGGAGGCTGCTAAGAGGATACTTAAGTATTTGAAAAAGACAGTCAACATGGGACTATGATATCCTTCAGATGACAACTTAGAACTGACAGGTTATTCAGATGCAGATTATGGAGGTTGTAGGATTGATAGGAAATCAACCTCAGGGACATGTCTGTTTTGGGGGAGTAAGTTGATCTCGTGGTTTAGTAAGAAGCAGAATTCAGTGGCGACATCCACAACTGAGGCTGAGTATATGGCTGCAGGTAGTTGTTGTGCTCAGATTTTATGGTTGAGGCAAAAATTGAGGGACTACCAAGTATTTGCTAATGAGATTCCAATCTATTGTGACAACAATAGTGCAATAGCAATTACTCAGAACCCAGTGCTTCACACAAGGTGCAAGCATGTGGATATTAGGCATCACTTCATTCGAGATCATATGGAGAAGAAAGATATCAGGATGGAGAAGATTCACACTGACAGGCAAAGAGCTGACATCTTAACTAAGCCTCTGGCTGAAGCAAGGTTTATGGAACTGTCAGTGAAGTTAGGACTCTTAGATCCGGGAGAGCAGTCAGTGTAGGGTTCTAGGGGGAACTCAGGCCAGACTCGACTCAGCGAGGTATCAGGGTGCTACAATGTTTCCCTGACAGGTATGAGTTCTATCCTGACTCTTATGAATTCCAAGCGTCTCCCTGAGTCCTTCGTCCTGAAAATCTTTATTAAATGCATTCTGTTTTCATTAAAAGCGCGCCTTTTCATATTTAAACCCACGTGCAATGGAGCATTTAATGCCTCAGTTACTTTTTCATATACGTGTCCATTTTATACGGAATATGACTGACGTAGGTAATTGATTAAAACTGAGATTAATCCTGGCCCTTCATTTCAAAACCTTTCAAATTCAGGAATTAATCTCAACCCCACGTCTGAGTAACTGACTTAGTCATATCAATCAAGAATGCCATTCGAGGTTTTTACGCAAACACAAAACAATCTGCACACTGAATTTTCTCTTGCTCAAGCAATCTCAGAATTTTCAAAAATCTCTCTTCTTCAAAATCAATGGCACTTCTTGATTCCAACTGGACAAACGACAAGATCGAGGATGTTGTCAACAACAAGCTAGTACACATGGAGCAAGTCATCTCCATGGAGGGTACCTATCTTACAGTGGAGGAAATCAAACCGGTTTTTAAATGGATTTCCAAAGCTGGGTTGGAAACATACTTTACCACTCGCCCTATCTCCGTGCTTCCAAGAACGGTCGTGGAAGCCTATCTCAACATGTTCTTACGGAGGGATGAACTCTTCACGAAAGTGACCGCGCTCAAGTCGACGGGGGAGAATGACGGCAATGGCGAACCTCTCTACAACTCAGAGGTGGTCACCATCGATATTCGGAGGGCGGTGAGAGAAGTTTTTGGACTGCCATCCTCAGGCATCAACCCAAGGCTCTACAAGGAGAACTCGGAGGGAGAACTCCTGGGTAAATGGACCAAGGAGGGGTCGTCTGTGTTCTGGGCTCGTCAAAATAAGAACACTCTGAAGCCTGAATATAGAGCGCTTGTGGACCTTGTGTCCAAGATGGTGATGGGATCCACAGGATCTCATGAGCAATTGAGCCTGCCTAAGCTGAGGCTGATGGGGGCTATTGTAGATGGCATGGAAGCCAACTGGGAGCAGTTCTTTCTGGACCAACTTCATCAGGCTGGTCTGGACAAGCTGAAGAGGGATGAGGAGAAGAAGCACATCTCTGTTGGTGTTATTCTGCCGTTCGGGACCAGACTCTCGGTCCTGATTACTCATGCTTGCCATGGGTACACCGTCGACTTTGAGGATAGTCTCTCCTCGAAAAAGGTAATGTTTACCTCACGGAGCGATACCTACTCAGTGCTAGGGCTGACTGATCCCAATGCTAAGGCAAAGGGTCAGGCCAAAAAGCCAGCTGGTAAGGCCAAGAAGGAGGCTACCGGTCTCATTGAAAGGGTAGATGACCTCTTTGAGAGGAGCAAGGAGGTGGAGGAGGATGTGGCGCCTGAGAAGGAGGTTGATCAGCCTGCAGTAGAAGAGGCTGAGAAGAAGAAAAAGAAGGTAAGGGTTGTGCTGTCAGGGAAGAGCACTGCGTCTGGGACTGAGTCTAATCCCAAGAGAGCCGTATCTAAGGCTGAGGGAACTGACGATGACGTCAGGAAGGAGAGTGATCAGGGTGAGAGACCTTTAAAGAGACTAAGGAGAGGGGTCAGAAAGTCTCCGGCTAAGAGCCTGCCGACACTGAGTGAGAGGGAGAAGTCAAGCTCTCCTGGAGCCTCTGACTTAGAGGAGATGAGAAAATCTATCGAGACAATTGAGTTGTTGCAGCCTGAGATAATACCCCCTAAATCACCCACACACCCTGAACCCCAAACTCCTGAACCCCAAACACAATCCATCCCTGATCCAACACCTCAACCCACCCAAACACCCCAAACCTCAGAGCCAAACATTCCAACTGAGTCAGTGCCATCAAACTCACCCACGAATGAGCCTGACCAGTCATCTGAGCCAAACCTTCCCGATCCCACAGATTTTCTCTCTTACCCCAACCCCAAGGATTGCCCCAAATCCTTCCAAACTGAAGAGGACGATTTCCTTGTAATTCAGGAGGAGGAGGAGCTGGATGAACATTTGATGGGTGGTGTGATTGAGAACACCCACAGGGGTAATGCCACTAAATGGGCAGCTAAGTGCTGGCCCGGGCTAAATAGGTACAATGAGCTGCTGGAAAATGTGATTGAACTGAAAGTTTGGTTGGAATTCAAACAATCAAATATGCAAGAACAACATTTGCTGGTGGATGCTCGTGGCTGAGAGCACTGGGAAACTGAGGAAGCCAGGTAAACAGCATGATGTCCAAGAGCAAGGCTGACATCCTGTTCGAGGCTGAGGAGGATGAGGATGATGAAGGTGCTCAGGGTGGAGCGATGGAGAAAGCCGTGGAGGAGACGACAAGGGAAGTTGATGGCATGGACTCTGAGCCTCAGGCTCAGGGGAAAGGTGAGAAGGACACTAGTGCCAAGGGTGGACCAGTGGCTGAGGATGTTTTGAACATCTCAGCCGCCGATGAGACATCTGTCGATGAAGGGATTCCCTGCCCTGAGACAAGGGAGAAAGATGTTGAGGCATCTAAGGAGACTCCTAGTTCCGAGGGACAAGTTCCTAAGGTTCGAGATGGCATGGCTGAGCCTGAGCAGGCGGCCTTGACCACTCAACAACTGCCTTCAGTGCACCCTGAAGAGGGGACTGAGGATGCAGGGGCTGACAAGGGAAAACAACCAATCACTGATGAGGCCATTAATGAAGATGAAGATGTGATGATAACTGGGGTCAGCCGTGCTGAGCTTACGAGCATTGTGGAGGTCAAGAAAGAGAAAACCACTGAAAATCTAGCTGAACTTCAGGAGGAAGTAATGAGGCTACGAGCTGAAAAAGAAGAAGACTCCAAGGCCCTGGCGAAACACATCAGGTGGACAAAGTCAGCCTACAACACCCTTGCCAACAAGGAGTTGACTTTGTTGAAGAGAACGATGACTGACACGGCCAAGTCAGTGAGAAATGAGAGGAAGAGAACAAAGAAGATGCTAAGGCAAACCTTGAAGCAATTAGCTGAGAAGGATGAGCAAAGGAAGGAGGATCTTAATCAGGCTGTGGAGAAACTTGCAGCTCAGGCTGGAGCACTATTCACTCAGGCCATTTCTGGCCCAGCCTCAAAGTTGGAGCTGGAGTCAGAACGAATTGCTCAGACTTCAAAGGATATTGCTGAGAGGCTGACTTAAGCAGATGAGCGATCCGCTCTGGTGGAGGAAAAGATCGAGAAGGCTGAACAAAGACTCCAACTCTCCATGGAGGTCTTTGAGAAGAAGGTGAATGCTGTAATCAGTTCTGTATCGTTTGCAAGGACTGGAATCTCGATGGGAGTTGAGTTACTGAAGGAGGGAATCAATGTGTCCATTCCCTAGCCTCCTTCGTAATCAACTGCGGATCTGACGCATTCCCATCCGGGGCCAATGATGATGCCAAAAAGGTGGAAAAGAAGAGGAAAAGATCCCGCCCTGAGGCATCTGAGGCAGTCAACCAAGGCAAAACAGTTCAAGCCAATCCTGAAGCCGATCCTGAAGGAAATGTGCTGAGGGTAAGGAAGTCTGCAAGGTTGGCGGCAGTAGAGAAGGAAAGAGAGGAAATTATTGCCAGGCTGAGGGCGGAGGCAACAAAGGCAAAGACTGATGAACCTTCCAAGCAACCTGAGCCAGTTCAGAAGTCTTCTCCCATGAGCACAAGGAAGAACCCCATCACTTACTCAGCTGAGGCAGTGGCGGAGTTATGCGCTGAAGCATGGGGAGTTCCTTCTGAGAAATCTGAGGGTGTGTGCCGAGCTGAAATTGCTCAAAAGGAGAAGATGCGCATCTTGGAGAAGAAGGTTGAAAAGCTGACTGACATCACTGAGCTTCAACAAAGAGAAATTGATGATGCGGTGATCAGTCTGCTAAGGAGGAAGAAGGCGAAGCCTGAGCCTAGGAAGTACAGAAAGAGGCCAACAGTAAGGAAGTCATCAATTCTTCAAGTCAGTAGGCCAGAATCAGGATTAAGAGAAGCTTATGTCGATGAGTTCATCTCAGAGGCATTGAAGGAGTTTTGGGCTGATGCAAAGGATGAGTTTGTGAAGAAGTGGGGCGACACTGACGATATCAATGCCCACTTCACTGACTACATGATGGATAATCATCCTGAGTTGTTCCAAAAGATCTTGGAGGAGGCTGATGCAGCTCAAGTCCAAGTGAAGGCTCCAGAGTTCACCATTCGAGCTCCTCCCTTAGTTCCTGGAACTCAAAAGCACAACACGAAGGCCATTATGATGGAAGTCTTGAAGATCGTCAAAGCTGAAGGGTACGTGAATCAACCTAGAAGACTTGACGAGCTGAAGGCAAGAGTCTATGCTGGATATGGACTCGAACCTGAAATGAGATTACTCTAGGAGTTCATTACCTCTTTGTAATAGATTAGATTCATTGTAACCACTTTCATATTAATCAATGAAATCTATTACTTTTGCCCACAGATAAAAACTCATTATCTTTTTGGCTGTTGTTTAAATTCTGTACTTTATCAAGAATTGCTCTAACACTGTCTTATCTTATATATAGGTCTTTATATTTCCTCTAAGTGTTTTGAGGATCTTTTCAGTGTTTTGGCATCATCAAAAAGGGGAAAATTGTTGGGACATTGTCAGTTTTGATTAAGATCCCAAAGCCCCTGAAAAGATGAGTTGCCTTTGTTTGTCTTTGTCAGGCTAGTCTTGATTATGTTTGTACTTAGTCTTTTTACACTTCACAGGTACTCAGTAAGAGGAGCACTTGCTGAGGACAATCAAGACTCAGAGCCTGAAGATGAAGTTTACCATCCTGAACTTATGGCAGTCTCCTAAGCTGGCTGAGTAAGTCTCAGTGATGAAGAGTATGACCCTGAGGTCATCACTAACTCAGTCCTGAAGGGAACAAGATAAAACTGAGTTAATGGGAAGACTTGGAGTAGAGCCAAGCAATGCAAAAGGAATGTCAGCGTCAGGACAAGACCGGTGAGCTCAAGACAAAATGAACTTAATAAGACAAGCCTGAAACTCAGGAATAAGTTCTGACATTCTCACCAACCTGATGACGTGGACCAATCCGGGAAGGACACGCACGTACGGAACCTGACAAAGAGACTGAATTCAGACTGCATATTCAACGGGCAAGCATTTAATGTGCATTTAATGCAACTACCAAATTCCATGCAAAGGATGGCTGCTGCATGAAGATATGTCCGTTTGAAGCTACTCTACATAGTTGACAAGAAAGGCTAGCTCTCCAACGGATAGTTTTTCAAATCACCTATAAATACAGAAGACCTTGAACCCATTCAAGGTTACGGGAAATTTCCAAGCCAGAAATTACTCAAGCTCTCAAGCACTCAAAGCATTCAGTCCTTAGAAGAAGCACTCGAAACCATCTAAATTTCCCAAGTGTATCTTAGTTACTGAGAGTTATTCTGTATTCCAAGAGCGAACTAGCATTATCTTAAGCTTAGAGAGATTATCCAATCCTTAGCATAGCTTTGCCTTGTAAGGGTAATCTCAACCTAGTTGGAATCCAAACTGAAACCAAAACCCTAAGTTAGGTTTGTTGGGAGTAAGTCAGTTAGTGTGTTAGTAAGGAAGTTTGTATAGATCAGTGAGGTTAGATGGTCTTGGTGCACCTTGGCACGTTAAAAACAAGAATCCCTTGAGTGGATTTCCTATTAAATCAGGCCGTGGACGTAGGAGCTTGAGTCTCTGAACCAAGTTAAACTCCCTGTGTTCCTTTTGCTTTGATATTGTGCATGCTTGCTATATTACTTATTCATTCATTACATTCGGTTTATCAGGCTTGAATCAATCAGCCTGATCCTTAAAAAGAGCACTGCCCTACTAATCACTATTCAGTTTTGAGTAAAATAAGTTTTTCAGAAAGCAAACTAAACAAGACTTTAAACTATCAGGGCTCACGCATTTCCGCACTGAACTTGAACTGATAGTTAGCCAACTGACCCGAACCTAGTGTAGTCAGTAGGTGTGTTATCAGCTCCTAGTTCTTTACCACACTGAGTAAAGGGGACTCAGTCAGGTTTTAAGTTTGAAAAATTGGTATACGTGTATTCCCCCCCCATACACGTATTCCTCAGTCTTGTACCGGGACCAACAAGATGATGTACACTTATTTTGATGGTTGGGAACAAGGGACATATATTTTTTAGCACAACTGTACTATAGGTCATGACTTTTCCTCCCAATACAACGTATATTACAAGCTGCACATAATTCCAATTTCCATTATCGTCATTTAGAGGACAAAATTAATCTCGCTAGCTATATATATTCTTACAATTATATCAACTCACCGTATCACTTAATTAGTAGCCATGGAGAAAACTACTTGTTATTCAATTTTTGCTTATGCAACCTTGATTTCTCTCTTTAGAATATGCTTCCATAAACACCCAAACACAAGACCCATATTACAATTTCAAAATTTCAGAACACACAAAACCAAATAACAAGATCTATTTTGTGTGTTGTTGGTCAAATTATTTTATCCAACATTTTTTTGACAGGAAGTCTATACTGCTTTAATTATCCTTCCACACCTGAGATTCAAATTATCAGATGAAAACGCACAAAAAGATAAAGAAAATCACCTTAATATCACATATACATACAATGCGAGAGAGTGAGACATTTAGGGCTAGGGAAAAATTAGGGCTTAATTACCTGGGGGAAAATTCGACCAAGACGATTCACAGTGGAGAACGAGCAGTGGGTTCACGACGGTGGACGAAGTAGGCGATTCACGATGGTGGATGAAGCCGGCGGTTCACGACAGAGGGATATTCATGGTAGACGCGAGAAAGCAAACGAGCAATGGACGACGGTGTTGAGCGACGGTGGTATAGGTGACGCTGAGCGACTAACGGTGGCAGTGGTGGTGGTGTGGTGGTGCTGAGCAAATGGACGGCAACATGGTGGCGCTGAGCGAACGCGGCCGCGGGTTAGGGACGAAGTGAAGATGGAGTGATATTTTTTTTCTAAGTACTGTGGCCTTTTATTACCCCTTTAATAATTGAACAAATAAAAAAAAAATAAGACCACCATGTGACAATGGGAATTAATACCTGTTGTCTTATATTACAAGACCTAAGTTAAGACCACGGAAAAATACAACGGGGGCTTATTCCCGTGGTCTTTTGTTGCGAACCCTGGATTTAAGACAACGGGGATAACTAAGACCACAGGCGTAACACTTAAAAAAACGGTGGAAACCGATCCCTGTTGTCTTTTTCCCATTGTCGAAAGCCATTTCTGGCATAGTGATACCCTTAAAGTCTTAAATTTGAGTCTCTATTTTAACATTGAATTCTATTGTTCGATTTATTTTATTTTACTTGGTGTTTCATTTCTTAAATTTTTAATACATGGACCTAAAATCATTATAATTTTTTTAATAGTTTTCTACGTTTCATATGTCATACATTTAACATATGATACACACAATGTAACAAAAAAAAAGGTATAGATGATATCATTTGTTATAGAGCCGAAGCTAGTAAATTAAAAAAAAATAATTAATAATGAATTTTGAAAAGAAGAAGATGGGTCAACGATTGTAGGTCGCCTATGAATTAGAGTTCGCATATTTTTTTTAGTATTATCGTTATAATAATGTATATACATAACAATAATATTTGAAGAAACTGAATCCACATTGAATTTACAATCAAATAACTATCTATAACTTGAAAAGGAGTGTATTTTTGCTAATTGGATCTCACCATTAACAAATATATACAATTATTATATACTTTTGGAGATGTAAAGTCGTTAACGAATATAACCAAAAGAAATTAAAAAAAAAAATTAAACGTCAAAACTTATGTGGGATCGCCACAAGAACTTGTTACATTCAATTTAAAAAAGATCAATTTGAAAAAAAAAACCCTTTTTTTTAAAGTAAATTATTATACTGAAATTCAACTAGTTTTATGTGACGGAATATTTCATGAAACATGTCATATTCAAGACTTGTTCAAATCTAAAAGTTAGGAATATATTGCAAGAATTGAGAATGCAAGACTAAGAGGGTGTTTTTACGAACTTATAAGCTTTTTAAACATCTTATAAATTGTTTAAGAGCATATAAACAACTTATTATTGATGATGTGTTGGGATTGTCTGAAGAGGATATCATGAGCAGAAATGAGCAGTGAACATAGTTATTCCATAACATCAAATGTAGGGGCAGCGAACAAAGCTATTCCATAATATCAAATGTAAGGGCAACTTACTCCATCAAAGAGCTAAGTACAAGTGGTTGAAGGAAGGGGATGTTAATTCAAGGTTCTTCCATAGAGTGATTAACAGGAGGAAAAAGAAGAATGAATTGTCTGGGCTGCTGATTAACGAGGTCTAGAGCGAGGATGTTAATGAGGTGAAGAAAGGATTGTTTGAGCATTTTAAAACACACTTCAGTGCAGGGAGTCGCAGCAGACCAAGGCCAAATTATTGTTTTGCAAAGAAGAAAATATCTGGGTTTGAAAATCAGATGCTCATTGCAACTTTTTCAGAGTAAGAAGTGCTGAAGGCAATAAAGGAAGAAGATAGCTCGAAGAGACCAGGTCCCGATGGATTCAAATACACCTTTTTCAAGAAATATTGGAACATTCACAAAGGCGATTTGATGAAGTTTTTTGGAGGAATTTCATGCGAACGGAAAGCTTGTGAAAGGTCTTAATGCGTAATTTATTACGCTTATTCCCAAAAAGGAGGAGGCTTCAGAAATCAATGATTATAGGCCCATTTCGTTGGTAGGGGGGTGTACAAGATACTATCCAAGATTCTTGCTAGAAGGCTAAGGTAATTAGTTCCATCATTTCTGAGCAACAATCAGCGTTCATCGGCGGAAGACAAATTCTAGATTTAGTAGTTATTCTGAGTGAGATTATTGAAGATGCGAGAAGGAGAAAACAAGAATGCCTCGTGTTCAAAATTGATATCGTCAAAGCTTACGACTCAGTGGACATGGGCTTTCTCGATAGCATAAAGAGCTTTAACTTTGATCATAAATGGATATCATGGATCATGGAGTGCGTATCTACAACATCGACATCTGTCCTAGTGAATGGGAACCCGACTGATTCTTTTAAATTGGAAAGAGGTTTGAGGCAAAAAGATCCTCTATCTCATTTCCTCTTTTTACTTGCTGCGGAAGGATTGTCATTATTGTTGAACAACACAATAGAGAAAAGTCTTTCTTCGAGCCAATGTAAGTTGGTAAGAAAAATGTAGTGGTGACTCATCTTCAATTTGCGGATGATACAATCGTTGTGGGAAAAGCGAATGCGGGTAATATCAGTTTTTTGAAGAATTTCTTTTTATTAATTGAGGCAATGTCGAGGCTGAAAGTCAATAGAAGTAAATGTTGTTTGTTTGGGGTGAAAGTGGAGAATAATGTGTTGGAGGAGTATGCAGCGTTTCTTGGGTGTTCGACATCATCTATACCTTTTAACTATCTAGGAGTGAAGGTTGGAAGTGCACATAGACAACAGTCTAATTGGGCGTATGTAATTAAAAAAATAAGAAATCATTTGCGGAAATGGGAAGGATTGAAGATCTCCATTGGGGGTAGGCTTACTCTAATAAATATGGTTCTTTCCTCAATCCCGGTATACCTATACATCTTTAGGGATCCAAAAAAATACTTAAAGAAATTGAGAGTATACAAAGTAAATTCCTGTTTGGGGGGGGGGGGGGGGGAGGGAGGTGAGAGTGAAAATAAGATAGCTTGGCTGAAATAATCTGAAATATATAAACCAAAGGAGGTCAGGGGTCTTGGAGTAAAAGACATCGAGTGCTTTAACAAGCACTCCTTGGGAAATGGGTTTGGCAATTTTATGGAGAGAGGGATGGCTTATGGGCTAGAGTGATTGAGTCGAGGTGGGGTACTTCTTGGACCAAAGGTTTGGGTCATTCGGAATCGGGAAGGGGGGCTATCCAATTGGTTGGTGGGGGGAGGTGATGAAGGCAGTTGAGGCGGGGTCTGGGGATTGGCTTTTTAATAATTTGGGGAAGGTAGTGGGGGATGAGAAGAAGACTTTGTTCTGGGATGAGCCTTGGGCTGGGGAAAACACCCTGAGAGAACAGTTTCCTAGGCTCTATAGGCTGTCCACGAACAAAGAAGCAAAAGTAGGGGATTTAGGAGAATGGAGAAATGGGGAATGAAATTGGGGATGGCGATGGGAAAGGCAACATCTTGAGAGAGAGAGAGTGATTCACTTTACTTGTTATTGAATGTTGTTAACAGGTATCGCTGAAAGCTAATGAGGAGGATTTTTGGAGATGGAACCTGAGCATTAATGGGATGTACAAAACAAAAGAAGTGTATGACTGTCGTTTTAGACAAAAGGTGGTGTTGATGGGCGAACAGAATAAGCAATTGGGCGACCAGGATTAGCACAAAGCACTTAAAGATTAAGGCAAAATTGACTCAAGATACACCTAAGATATCTGGCGAGCAGAACCTGCATGCTACACCAAGGCGAATGGGCGAACAAAATCAGATTAAGAGCCACATGACGAACTCAGTTAGCATCCCGCCGACCAGATCCGACCACAAAACCAAAACAACAACTAAGTGAGACAAGAGACCAACAAAATTAGACTAAAGACTCCTCCAGGACAAGTCCAATATGTCGAGCAACTCTTGACTGCGAGCAAGTTCAACAAGATAAGGATAGAATTTAGTTTAGATAAGATCAACTTAGTCAAAGGCCAGGTGTCGTACATGCAGGCCTGGTAGGCCAAAAGTCACGACACCTCCTGCTAGGCAAATGTCTATAAATACTTAGATTTTTTCAGCTAGTAAAACAAGCAAAAATTATTATACACGTCCAAACTTCGTTTACGAATCTAAAGCAACTCGATTAACTTACAATCAAACTTAAACACATAAGCTTTCAAACGTTTCTAACCCATCTAAACCCGAAAACTCGTATTCACTAATTACGTTAGTGATCAATCACATGTAATTGTTTGATGATCGATTAACTACCAAAAATAGCCATTAATCTTCGAAATTAGAATTGATCATCAACAAATTGGCGCTAGAAGGAGGGTTCGAACCTCCGAATCATTGAAAACACGAAGGTTAACCCAAAATTGAAGAACAAGTTTGAGCTTTTGAAGGAAAAATTCAAGAACACTAAGAACAATACTTGATACCTCCTGTGAACATGCCTCAGTCACGAGAGACACAACGTTCACCAACATATAACAAGGATTCACACTCTCGGATGTCCCAGGCTGGTGGGCGAGCAGGGGCGAGCATAAATGACCAAGAGAATCAGACCAATGTTGCTCGTCAGCTAATACCACCAGAGTTGGACGCCTTTGCTCGTAACCCCGACGAATTGGCACACACAATTGCCATGCTCCAGGCTTTACAAAGACAGCAAGCCCAACCTGGCCCTTCATATATGCGAGCAAGGCATAGCCCCACAAAGACTCGTGAACATGAGAAGGCTAGGGGGATCATTTAAATGAAGCAGACAGTGCCCAAGCCCGTAAGGCCAAAGGCAAAGAAAAACAACACGTTGAGGCACCAGTCAGGGAGGTTCGACTCAGAATCCGGCCATGGCAGTGAGTCAGGGCACACGCCAAAGTGCTCTAGAAAGATTGGGTCGTCGTGGCCGGGGAATCATGGAAGTTCATCCCACTGCAGGAGCAGCTCGCCTAGCTGTAGTACCTGCTCGCCAGTCAGTCCATGACAGGCTGACTAGGTCAGCTTTTGGTCGCCTTGGCCCAAACGCAGAGCCCAATCCTAGGAGGCCAATCCAGGGGGTTCCCGCTCCCAATGAGGGACTGGAGCGAACAGACGGTTGTGCGCCTCTGCTCGCCGGACAGCCTCAGAGTCAGGGGGGATCCTTTGAAGAGCTCGCCTCCATGAGAAAGGCTATAGAGAGAATGCAGGGCCAGCTCGATCAACATATAGGATATGGAAACACAACTCTTCCAGTCTCACCACTATTGTGCCTACCACCAGAGCGTGGGACCCTTTACAAGCGAATATCGTGACTTGCTGAAGCAGTTGTGGCGTTTTTATGAAGAGGGAAAGTTATCCGAGTTCGTTAAAAGGCAGCCCATCAAAAGAGATAGAAACGAAGATTCTGATGAGGAAGACCAGGAACAGGCACCTCGTTGGAATCGAGCTGGGCGACCAGCTCAGGTGCCAGCCGGAGGGCCAGTTCCAGACATCCAGATGATGGAACCTGCAGGGCCCATAGGTGGTTATTTTGATGGACGACCACCAATTTCTAATCTAAAAAGAAAAGCAGAATTACGAGCGATCGGTCATGTACAAGAAATGGGGGTTATTCCACCTACCATGCAAACATCGGAATTAACTCTTATTGACAGAGACTTGGAAGGAGAACTGACCCCTCACAACGATTCGCTTGTGATATGTGCCAATATCATGGAAACTAGGGTGCATAGACTGTTGGTGGATACTGGAGCCTACACTAATGTCCTTTTAAAAAAGACGCTTGACCAAATGGGAGATTATGCAGGCTACATCAGAGACACAAATCATCATATTCTGGGATTCGGAAATGCTGTGACGATCCCACTGGGAATAGTAACTTTCGCTATGAAACTTGTGACGGTCAAAGAGCCCGAGAAAAATATCGCAAGAATGGTGGATTTCTTGGTCGTTGATCAAGAGTCAACTTACAACGGGTTCCTGGGTCGACCTTTCTTAAATGAATTCAGGGCCGCGTGTTCAACTTACCATTATTGCATAAAATTCCCAACAGCAAGTGGAGTTGGCACGGTAAAAGGAGACCAGAGAAAAGCTCGAGAATGCCTCCTACAAATTCAGTCAGGACAAGAACAAATATCTACGATGGAAGCGTTAACCAGTCAACTTGAGAATGAACCCTCAATTTTGGAAGACATTCTCGGGGCTCAGAACAATAAGATGGACATAGACGACCAGCCCTCGCCCATGGGCAAGCAGATGCTGCAGGGCGACGAGCAGACCTTGCCAGAAGCAATGTTACCCCCCGTAACTGACAGTATACGCACGAGTAATAACCAGGAGAGCCCGACTATGGTGACCAAACCCAACCCAGAACCCGCGGAAGATTTTGACCCCCGGTTAGGTACTGAACCCATGAACATCGAGGATGAGCTAAGTCCAGAAGGACCAATAGTTGACCCTCGATGGAAGGGGCAAAAGAGACGGGCAACTCCGGTCGAAGAATTGGAGGCCATCAAAATTGATCCCAAACAAGATAACCTTGAACTTTACATCGGGTCCGAACTCCCCGAGCCTTACAGAACCCGCATGACGGACTTCCTGAAGGCTAACTTAGACGTCTTCGTATGGTCCCATGCTGACATGGATGGAATCGATCCGAAGGATGCCTGTCACAGGTTGAATATCAACCCAGTCCGAAAACCTGTCTACCAGAAACGATGAAAATATGGACCAGACAAGTATCAAGCTTTAAACGAGGAGGTAAAAAAGTTACTGGACAATGACTTGATTAAACAGGCTTTGTGTCCACAATGGGTGGCAAATCTTGTCTTGGTACGGAAGCCGAACGGAACCTGGAGGCTATGCATAGATTTTACAGATCTAAATGCAGCATGCCCGAAGGACAACTTTCCGCTCCCACACATCGATCAACTGGTGGACAGTACTGCCGGGCACGAAATGTTCACATTCATGGATGCCTTTGTAGGTTACCACCAGATTCCAATGCACCCAGATGACCAAGAAAACACGGCCTTCTATACTAACAAAAATCTGCTATGCTGGAAGAGGATGTCGTTTGGTCTGATCAATGCTGGAGCAACCTACCAGAGACTGGTCAACAAGATGGTCGATGAACATATTGGGAAAACGGTGGAAGTGTATGTCGACGACATAGTCGTTAAAAGTACACAGAAGGAAGATCACCTCCATCATCTTTCCCAGGTGTTCGACATACTCCGGAGGTACAATATGAAGTTAAATCCAAAGAAAAGTAGTTTTGGAGTACATTCCGGAAAGTTCTTGGGCCATCTGGTCAGTAAGCGAGGAATCGAAGCCAATCCAGCAAAGGTGAAAGCGATCGTTGACATGGAACCACCACACTCTGTTAAGGAAGTGCAAAGGTTAACCGGTTGCTTAGCTGCTTTAAACAGGTTCATATCACGGTCGGGAGACAAGTGCCGTCCATTTTTTGAGGCCATCAAAAAGGGCAACTTTGCCTGGACGGAAAGCTGCCAGAAAGCCTTTGATCAACTGAAAGAATATCTTGGAGATGTAAAAATTCTATCAAAACCAATTCTCGGCGAAAAGTTATATTTATACCTGGCAGCGTCTGACACGGCCATAAGTTCGGTGTTAGTTCGGGCAGAAGGCAAGTTTCACCTACCAATCTACTATGTCAGCCAGGCCTTGCATGATGCTGAGGTGAAATACTCACCAACCGAAAAGCTGGCATATGCTCTCGTCATGAGTGTCAGGAAGTTAAGACCATACTTTTTCGATCATCAAGTCGAAGTATTGACAACTTTCCCACTCAAAAAAATACTACACCGACCCGACACCGCTGGCCGTCTTTTGAAATGGTCCATAGAGATAAGCCAGTTTGGCGTGACATATGAACCTCGAACCGCGATTAAGGGACAAGCGTTAGCCAACTTTATAGTCGAATTAACCTTCCCTCAAAATCCAACGAGAGGGCTGGATCACCCATGGCATCTTTATGTGGACGTTTCGTCAATAAATCTGGCCTCGGGGGCAGGGATAGTTCTCATCAGTCCCGACCGGCAAGTATTCACTTCAGCGGTCAGATTCGAGTTTATGGCCACCAACAATGAAGCTGAATATGAGGCCCTCATTGCAGGTCTCCACTTATCATTAGCTGTCGGAGTAAGACGACTCCAGATTTTTGGAGATTTTCAACTCATTGTAAGCCAAGTACGAGGTGAATATGAGGCCAGAGACGAGCAAATGATCGAGTATCAACGAATATTTGCTCACTTGGTATCTCTGCTAGACCAAGTATTTATCCAACAGATACCTCGAACGAGAAACACACAAGCTGATGCCCTAGCAAGACTAGCAACAAGCGATGGGCCAGCAGATCTGACAGACATCATCATTACCAGAAAAGTCCAACCATCAACAATGGATTACGAAGTAAACCAAGTAGTTGAACAAAATAACGACGATGATTGGAGAACTCCTATAGCCAAATACTTGAAAAATGGGGAACTGCCAAGCAACTCGTTTGAAGCTGTAAGAATCACGAAACAAGCAGTCAGATATACTCAGGTAGACGAACAGCTTTACCAAAGAGGCTTTTCGCTCCCACTACTCAAGTGTTTGTCTAGGGGGCAAGGAAGAACATGATCAACTTCATATGGAGGATGTACATTCTGGAGTTTGTGGAAGTCACACTGGGGGGCAAGCTTTGGCCTACAAAACTGTAAGACAAGGTTATTATTGGCCAACCTTACGAAAAGATGCAATCCAGTTAGCCAAAGCTTGCCACCAGTGTCAGATTTTTGCTCCAAGTATTCATGCCCTGGCCCAGGAGCTTGTATCGGTTTATAGTCCATGGCCATTTGCAAGATGGGGAATAGACATTATTGGTCCTTTCCCGGTAGGAGTGGGAAATGTTCGATTTGCCGTCATAGCAGTCGATTATTACACAAAGTGGGCAGAAGCGAAGGCCATGGTAAAAATAACACAGCAGAACATGATCAGCTTCATATGGCAGAACATTATCTATCGCTTTGGAATTCCACAAACAATTGTGACAGATAATGGCCCGCAGTTTGACGGAAAGGAGTTAAGATACTTCTGTGCAAAGTGGGGGATCAGGAAACACTATTCGACTCCCTATCATCCCCAGTCAAACGGGCAAGTTGAAGCTGTAAATAAGATCATCAAGCATACATTGAAAATACGCCTGGCAGAAATCAAAAGTAGTTGATCAGAAAAACTCCCGGAGGTCTGTGGGCATATAGAGTTTCTCCCAGGTCAAGCACCGGAGAAACACCTTTTGCAATGGCTTTCGGAACAGAGGCTGTGATACCAATTGAACTAAAGACCAAGACAGTCAGGACGACCAGCTTTGATGAACAAGCAAATCATTCCGCTCTGGCCACAGAAATAGATTTGCTCGAAGAAAGAAGATTACATGCCGAGCTAAAGAACGCCACGTACAAACAAAGAGCAGAGCGTTATTATAATTCCCAGGTCAAGATAAGAAAGTTCGAAGTTGGTGACCTTGTTCTAAGAAAGAAGCTTGCCCCACCTCCAGGCATATTTGGCCCGACTTGGAAGGGCCCATACAGGGTAACAGACAGGTTACCCAATGGAGCATACGACATAGAAGACTTAGTTGGCAACTCGGCCCAATATTCCTGGAATGCAGCTAACTTAAGAAAGTACTTTCAGTAGGCGACCAGTTTTGCCTCATGAGAGAGTGAAGTTGAGGTGGGCGAGCTACTAAGTCCATTGGGCGAGCTAGAGTGGCAGAGATACAAGATGGATCCAAAAACTTGCCTAATTTTTTGAAATTTTCACCAAGTATAAGTGGTCGAACTGGGTTGGATTAGGTCAAGTTTGGTCGCGGTCTAGAATGCCAGTATCTTGTATGGTTTTATTTCCTCTTAAGAGTCTAAAGATGCCTTGACAAAATGTATAGTGGTCGAGCAACTTTAACTCCTGGTGTAAATTATGTTTTTTAATGGTTGGAAGCTAAACATTGTTTTTGTCGAGCAGATCCAACCTAGCCAGTACAGGATTACATTTTTGGTCGCTTTCAACACTTGTAATTTTTTAAGATCGTTCCAATGTTAAGTTGTTCGTTCAAACAGAAATGCAAGCTCAAGGCGCAAGTTGATTATACAACCAAGCCCATTAAAGGCTGTTCGTTTTTAAATAGACATAGCCTAAGGCCAAAAGCCCATCAAATTCTAAGGCCAAAAATTTCTTAAGGAACAAGGCCCAACTACATTAAGATTGTTGAAGCATAGATAAAAATGCAAAGAACAATTAATGTAAGATAAATAAGACGAGCATATGTGCAAAATAGTCTCATTAATAATAAGGCTTGATCGCCCAAAACATTACAACAAAAGCGAACAACAATAAAAAAAAGAGAAAAGAGTACAACTCCCTAGCTAATCCTGTCCGCTAAGATCCTTGCCCGGCAGGAGGGGGAATGTTATCATCTTTAGGATCTTCCAGAGGGGAGCCAGCGAGAGCAGGGTCAACTGGGACCACCTGAGTCAGTTCGGCAATCAGCCCCTCGGCATCAGCCCACTCTTGGAGAGCTCTTTCACTCTGATCGACGTGCAGGATTTGCTCACCCTCGGCAACATCGCCCTCTTCTTCTTCCTCGTCTTCGGGAGGACTTGTGATAATAATGTCAGGGCCGATGAAGTCAAGCTTGACTCCGTAGTCAGGCAGGTCGCCAATCTGGAGAGTTGTGTCCGGGGCTGGAGGGTTTCATTCGACGAAGTTACAGAGCTCCTTGCCGATCTTCTCAACAACAGAGGCAACCTTAAACTCGTGAGCAATTCGAATGCTCTCGGCATAGCCTGTCACGTAACCCAAGATTGATCTCACCTCCATCTTAGGAATAAGTTCCTCTTGGGTAATGGAGTTGGCGAGCTGGGATTCGAGGTCAGCGATTTTGCCCGTCGCCTCGGTCGCGAATTTCTTCGCGACCTCCTTCTGCTGTTGAGCGCGAGCAAGTTCTACTCGCATCTGCTCGACCTCGGCCATCTTGACCTTCAATTTCTCAGAGACCTTGACGTGCAGGTCCAGAGCACGTTGCTCGCTGATTTGATGAGCTTTGGCTTTGTTCTCTAGGTCGGCGACAATTTTCTTCGCCTCTGCCTTAGCATCATCTCGCTCTTTGGCAATACGGCTGACAGTGGCCGCATGCTGATGAGAATCCTTCTCGAGATCTTATACCTAGTCGACCAGATGCTGCACGGCCGCCAGGGTGTTGCCCGCCTCGACGAGACATAGACGACCATTGTCACGAGGCGCCTGTGTCTTGACGGTCTCGTTCAGCTCCTTAGTCCAGCTACGAGCAACGACCTCAGAAGCGCGGCGGACAAAAGAATCCGGAATCTCGCGGAGTTTAGTCGGCACCTTTGAGCAGGCAAAACGGTGCACCATGTTAGACCACCCAGGGTACTTCTCGGGCAAGTAGCTGGAAGGGAATCCTCAGTTAGTAAAAAAAAAAAGAGGAGAAAATGCTAAGTGTCCTGGGCGAGGAGAGTTGTACCTGTCAAGACGACCCTTGTCCCATCCGAGATAAGTGGGGTCGGATGAAGGACCGGATCCTTCGCGGGTAGCGGCGACCAGAGCTTGCTCGGCGGGGCGCTCCATAGAGGGAGTTTGCTCGCTACTGCCTTCAGATGGCTGGACAACTACAGTCACCTTTTCTTGAGCAGTTTTTGCTCGTTTGGCCGCCTTTTCAGTGTCAGAGACGGGAGTGCCGTCTCCGCGAAGAAGCCTCTTCGCCCTCGGAGCTAGAGTTTTGGGTGGGCTGGCCACCGGTGCAGGTGGTTTCGCCGAACTCGACCCCCCAGCTTGTCTGGAATTGCCTTTTCCACCTTGTGCCACAAGGGCAATAATCTTGGAGAGGGGGTCAGAATTCTTGCGACCTCATTTCGTCAGTATTTCCCAGACGCGATTATCGAGCTCGAAGAAGGAGGGGTGAATAGCAACTGTGATGAGCTGATCTGTAAAAGAAATATAAAACAAGTTAAATAACACCAAGTATAATGCCGAACAGATCTGTTCGCCCAGCAAGCAAAGATACTTACCCTCCGGAATGGGTACCAAAGCCTCAAGATGGTGAGGATAAGTTGCGAGGTGGGCAACACGTAGTGTGTCCTCGGAGAAGAGATGGCCAATGCCGCGGTCTTCTCGGCGACGAAGGGCGATCAGACACGCGACGAACAACAATTGATCGCTGATGCAATTCTTGACAGTTCGCCACCCCAAGCTTTTGGGACCTGAAACAAAAGAAAAAGAGAATTAAAATTAGTCTAACCACTTCAAAGTTGTAGAAGAGGTAAGATTCACGCTTTAATTCCCTAAACTCCGCCGGGGTCTCAATTCGCTCAGGACCCCCAGAGGGGCGAGCAGAAGCACGCCAGTCGCCCCCGACCCAGAACCAGTCGTGCTTCCAGTGTCGCACCTTCCCAGGGATGTCCTCCACCAGTTTCTGGCCTGGTCGCGCCTTCAGATAATACCAACCCGCTTCTTCCCCAGTGCAACCAGTGATCGTCATCAGGTAGCAAACCTCCTCGGCGGACAGCTTATTGGGGTATCCCTCTAGGGCGAACATGACCATCAGAGCCATTAAATTTATCCACCCAACAGGAGTAAGTTGGGTGATAGCCAAGTTCACGTCTTTTAAGAATTGGCCGACCAGAGGATGCAGCGGTAGGAAAACTCTGGCATTTAAGGTAGCAAGGTTGATCACCGTCAATCCGCGCGGTGGGCGATCTGCTCTGTCGTCCGCCAAGGGAGCATACATCGGGATGTCGAAGGGAATCTTGTAATCCCTCCGAATCCCAGGCAAGTCCTCCTCGGTAACGACGGACACAATACAGCTCGCAGCAAACTCGGTCGCCTTAAGCTTTCGTACCCCGCGAGCAGAAGTGGCAAATCGGTTTGAATGCTCCCTTTCGTACTCGTCCCAGTCTATACGGCGAGCAACCGCGACTGGAGCTTGATGCTCGATCAATCTGGGCACAGGAAAGTCGATGTCCCTAAGATATGCCCAGGTTAATTCGTCGAGATTCACCGGCTGAAGTACCTCGACCTCCTCATCCTCGTCCTCATGGAGATCCGAGCTCGTTTCCTCCAAGAGCTGGCGAGCAGGATTTGCTCGCTCCTCTCTTTCCCCGGAGGGACGAGCTCCAGAGTTAACGGAGCGTACGACCGAAGCCTCCTCGGGATCGGACTCCAGGTTTACAATGGGAGGATTCTCTTCGACGGGCCATTTTTCGGGGTTCCGGGGAGGGAAAGATCCGGTCTCGGAATGCGACGACATCCAGTAAGTGAAGGTAAAAAAATTTGAATGTTTACAGATTCCGGCGAGGGAGAACTCGGCGGTTTAGAACTTTCCACGGCGGAGTAGGGATTTTTGTGGAATTAGAACACACACAACACAAGAAAAGAAGAAAGAAAAGAAGAAATCAAAGGAGAAACTACCTCGAAGTCGTTTGAAGGTCGCCGGGAACTGGAAACGTACGCCGGAAGTTTGAAAGGGAAAGGAGGAGAGATTCGCGCTCAATAAACAATGAAAATGACAAAAAATCGTGAATTTTTTCTTTATATACCCTCTAGAAAAACGGGGTTCCGGGCGAACAAGTTAAAGAATTGAAGGACTGAAGTGCAATTTTTGGGCGAGTGCGGCACCTGCCCGACAAAGCGGGAAGGCGCGTACCCTCGAGATCACGTGCGCGTGGGCGGCAGTAATCATTGCGCCCATGTTACACCTCGAACCGTACCCAGGCCTTGGGATCCCAACTGTCACCAGCCCAAGTCTGCTCGACCAATGTTGTCCGCCCGTGAAAAGTTACTCGCCCCCACGACATTCCTGCTTGCACCAATGACACTTAAAAGTTACCAACCCAAAAAGTGCTCGTTCATCATCTTCATAATTTATTAATCGGCAAGGGGGAAATTGTTGATGAGCGAGCAGAATCAGCAATTGGGCGACCAGGATTAGCACAAAGCACTTAAAGATTAAGGTAAAATTGAATCAAGATACACCTAAGATATCTGGCGAGCAGAACCTGCATGCTACACCAAGGCGAATGGGCGAACAAAATCAGATTAAGAGTCATATGACGAACTCAGTTAGCATCCCGCCGACCAGATCCGACCACAAAACCAAAACAACAACTAAGTGAGACAAGAGACCAACAAAATCAGACTAAAGACTCCTTCAGGACAAGTCCAATATGTCGAGCAGCTCTTGACTGCGAGCAAGTCCAACAAGATAAGGATAGAATTTAGTTTAGATAAGGTCAACTTAGTCAAAGGCCAGGTGTCGTGCATGCAGGCCTGGTAGGCCAAAAGTCACGACACCTCCTGCTAGGCAAATGTCTATAAATACTTAGATTTTTTCAGCTAGTAAAACAAGCACAAATTATTATACACGTCCAAACTTCGTTTACGAATCTAAAGCAGCTCGATTAACTTACAATCGAACTTAAACACGTAAGCTTTCAAACGTTTCTAACCCATCTAAACCCGAAAACTCGTATTTACTAATTACGTTAGTGATCAATCATACGTAATTATTTGATGATCGATTAACCACCAAAAACAACCATTAATCTTCGAAATTAGAACTGATCATCAACAGGTGGCAGACACAAGGGGGGAAGGAAGAGTTCAAATTAATATGGAAAAGTTGGTCACCTTCAAAGGTAAAGATTCATGTTTGACGGGTGTTATAGGAGAGACTACCGATAATAACAAGACTCCAAAGGTACAACGTCATTCCAGCCAATTCATCATTGAAGTGTGCCTTCTGCAAGGACAAGGATGAAATGGTTAGTCATTTATTTTTCGAATGCAATTTTGCGTATGAGGCGTAGATGAAATATTGTGATTAGTTAGGGGTGTCGACAATTTTATAGTCAAATCCTGTAATTAATCTTCAACATTTCAGCAAATTTGTGAAGAGAAAGAAAATGGTAAATTAGTGCTAGCGAGTATATGAGGTTGCTTGGTGTGGTTCTTATGGAAGAAAAGAAATAAGATTATCTTTAATAAAGCACAAACTGGGGTGGATGATTTGATCTTGGAGTTAAAATGCAAAATGTTGGGACAATGTCAGTTTTGAGTTGGTCCCAAAACCCCTGAAAAGATGAACTTGCCCAAGTGTTATATAGTCAGGATTACTCTTGATAGGTTAAATCATGTTTAGAATATTTTATATTCACAGGTATTCAGTGAGGAAGAACTCACTGGAGTCCATCAAGACTACAAGCTTAAAGACACAGAGCACCATCACTGACCTTTAAGTTAGCTTTTCTAAGTTAGTTAACTAAGAGTCAGGAGATCATTGCTAACTCGCCAGTCTTGAAGGAGTTAGGCTGCACTGAGTATTTGAGAAGACTTGGAGTAAGAGCTAAGCAATGACAAAAAGAATATCAGGATAAGATAAGATAGAACATGTTATTCGCAGAATGAGGATAAACCTGAACTCGGAAAAGACAAGACTGAACTGAAGAATGAGTTCTGACATTCTCACCTAACTGAAGATGTGGACCAATCAGAGGACGCCAACGCATGTACGGACCTGACACAAGCCTGACCATTCCTGCAAAATTTCAATGGGCATTCATTTAATGCATATACCTAATCCATGCAAGTAGGCGGCTAGATGTAAGACTTATGGCCGTTGAATCTCTAACAAGATAGATGCGAGAAGACTATCTTCTCCAACGGATATTTTTTTCAAAATCACCTATAAATACAGAAGGCCTTGACCCAAACAAGGTTACGTGAAGTTTCGAAGCCTAAGAAATTACCCAGAATCTCAAGCATTCAAGCATTCAAGAAGCACTCGAAACATCTATAATTTTCCAAGTGTTGCTTCCTAAGTCTAGAGTCATTCTGTATTCCAAGAGCTTAAGCATATACATATCAAGCTTAGAAATGATAATTCAATCCTTAGTTTTGCTTTGTCTTGTATGGATTATCACAAATAGTTGGAATCTTAGCTAAACTAAAACCCTAAAGCTGGTTAGTGTTTGGTTCGTTGGTGAGGTAGTTAAGTGGTTAAGGGAGGAGTAGAACTCGTTGTAAATTCTAGGGATCACTGAGAATTGATCATAGTGCACCTTGACAAGTTAAAAACAAGTCAATCCTTAAGGGATTCTCCTGTTAAATTAGGACCGTGGACGTAGGAGCTTGAGTCTCTGAACCACGTTAAACTCTAAGTTATTTACTGCTTTGATATTATTCTTGAACTGTTATATCATCTATTCATTGCATATTTCATCAGGCCTAAATCGATCAGCCTGACTGCATAACTCAGTGCACTTCCCTTTAACCACGACTTCTTAAGTAAAGGAAAAACTCAGTTTTTAGAAAGCTAAAACAAGTCTTAAACCTTTTCAGAGCTAACACTTCCGCACGCAAGCTTAATTAGATAGTTAGTCAACTAACAAAATTTAGAGCTGTTAGTAGGTGTATTATCTAATCTGAACCTAGCACCTCACTCTGAGTAAGAAGGATACCCAGTTTCGAAAAGAATTTGGTATACGTGTATTCCCCCCCATACACGTACCTTAGACTTATCCGGGACCAACAAGTGGTATCAGAGCAGTGGTTCAAAAGACTACTGACTTTGAATACTAATAGTTTCAGAGGAGAAACTGTTGGTGGTTGCTGAACAGATCTAAGCTGCATATCTCTGAAAACATTTCTTCATGACTTCACGATGACTTGAAGCATCTGTACCTGAATTCTCTATTGCTAACTATGAATATTGGAATTTTAGGTTGCTTGCACATCTATATGCTATTCATGACCAGATGCATGTGGTCATCAGAGACAGCCCTATCACCATCACCATACCCAACACAAGAGAACATGAATATGATGATCTTCCTATTAGAACTCCCATTCCAAAGCCCAGGATGAAGCTCAGCGCTGACCAGCTCAAGATGATTGGACTGGACAATGTGGTGAAAAAACCATCCTCCACAACGTGCCGTTCGAGGAATCTGCAAGGTTGATGCACTTGAAGACTGCAAAGAAAGTATGGGAGGAGCTAGCTCAAATGTGCGAGGAATCTGAGAAGATTAAGGAGAACACAAGAAATATTGCCATTCAGAAGTTTGAAAGCTTCGAGATGCTGCCTAAGGAGACCATTGATCTAATGGAGTCAAGATTCATCAAGATGATGAATGAGTTGTTAATTTTAGAAAAGGATATTCTACGAGGGAAGTTGCCTCAAAGATCCTGAATTTACTCCCTGAAAGATGGGATTATAGGGTTATCATACTAAAGAACACTCAGGATATGAGCATCATTACTTCAGCCCAACTTTTCTCTGAGTCGAAAGCTCTTGAATTCGACCTGAATAAGAGAAAGAAGAAAGTTGTGGTTAAAGAAGAAGAGAAAGTCCTTGAGAAAAATGTGGCTTTCAAAGTCACGTTAGAATATACAAAATCACAATCAAAGTCACTGATGGAGATGAGCAAGGAAGAGATCGCTAAAGAGTACAATATGATGGCCAGGACATTTGAAAAGTTAAACTCAAGATTTGGTCGATACAAGAAGTACTATCAGGATATAAGAGATAGGAAATCTGAGGGACAAGTCAGTTCTAGAAGGTATGAAGACTGGAGGAACTCTGACTAGAGACGCAATCGAGGTGAAGAAATGAGGTACAATAAACTGAAACCTGATTGTGAGGAGTTGGACTAGAGACGTTCACGTGACTAGAGATACCCTAGTAAACCTGAGGGTCCATCATCATGGCAGAGGGAACCTGACTCAAGAAGGAACCTTGAACCAAGGAAGGATAATGTTGATGAGCCTAACAAGTGCTACCAATGCAACAAGACTAGACACTTTTAGTATGATTGTTCAGAGCTCAGTGCTAGGGAACGTGAGGACAAGAGGACCAAGAGAGATCAAAGGTATACTGATTGGAGAGCCATGCTCGCTCACGATGCATCAGACTCGGATGGTCCTGAGCAAAGGTCGCCTGACTTATTCTCTGACGATGAATATGATGATTTCTTCCTCATGGCTGCAGAGGAACCTAAGGAAACTAATGTCTTCTTGGCTAAGGAGAAAGAGAAACTGACTACTGATGTTCAAACACTGACTGACTAGTTGACTCAGTCAGATCTAAAGGAAGCCTCTCAAATGATAAGGCTTGTTCAAGAGCTTGACATGATCAATGCTGAATGCCTTCTAAGAGAGAAGTTTCTCAAGGAATTGGCTGAGGATTAGGTTGTCAAGATGAATGAACTAAAATAGCTTCAGGGTAAGTTCGATGACCTTTATGCCAGACATGAAATCCTGAAAAAGAGTGAGGATGATCTCAAGAAGAAAGCAACAACAATGAATAAATTCTCAGTGGCTGTAGAGCTGTCAGAAACTTGGGAATCAAAGAACTAGGATTGGCTATGATTCTAGGAAATCCCCACAAGGTCAGTCTCATATTGCATTAGGGAGCAACACTGAGAGAGTGTTTGTACAGGCTGGACCAAGTACAAAGAAGGTTGTGTACAAGGTCCGCCAAATTGACAAGGGCAAAGAACCTGTTGAGTCAGTCAAGCAAGCCCCTAAGGTTGTAAAGCCAAAACCCAAGGGAAAGGCTAAGCAACCTCAACAGGCTCCTAAGAGCTCAGGTTAGGGTACTTCTCAGCCCAAGCCGAGGAGAACCCAGGCCAAGAGATCTTAGATGGACCAACAGAGGTATTATCATGCATGGTAATACCCTCAAGGAAGGCCTAACATGATAGCACCTCCATGGTTTTGACAACCTGAAGCCTATAACAGTTTTCCAGTCCCTCACATCCCTAGGGGGAATAGAAAATAAGGCCCTAGTTAGCCTACACTCAGGCCTGCTGCACCTAGGCCTAGGAGGAGCAGGAGGCCTACCCCAAGGTCAAACACTAAGGTTTTTGTGCCTCCTAAGCCTGACACTCATACACCATCTTCTTCTAAGACAATGAAGAAGAAAGTCGTGTATGTTGATGTGAATGGAAGACAAATCTACTCCTCTGAGGCAATCAGGGTAGTCAAGCATATTTGGATTCCGAAGGGTACAACTGACACCATAGGACCCAACACCCAATGGGTACCTGAAGCCTGATTTTGTTTCAGGCGGCTATGGGCAACAGAAAGAGAAAGGATGATTCAATCAAGACTGTTTGGTACTTAGACAGCTGATGCTCGAGGCATATGATAGAATCAAAGAATCTCCTTCAGGACTTCATTGCCAAAGATGGCCCACATGTAACTTTTGGTGATAATTCAAAAGGTTTAACCAAAGGTTTGGTACTCTTGTGATAGGTACAGTCAGGGTGCAAAATGTGTCCTATGAAGGGATGAAGCACAATCTTTTATCAGTGAGCCAATTTTGTGACAAAGGTTTCAGTGTTGAGTTTACATCTAATATTATTTTGGTAAAGAACAAGTCAACACTTCAGGTGCTTCTAACAGGTATAAAAAAATGTAATGTTTATTTAGCTGACTGGAGCAACACTATTCCTTAAACTTGTTTTGTTGCTAAAAACTCTATTGAGCTCAGTTGGTTATGACATAAAAGACTGAACCATCTGAACTTCAAGATTCTTAACAAAAATTCTAGACTTTCACTTGTTGAAGGTTTACCTAATAAAGTTTTTAGAAAAGATCAAGTGTGCATGGCTTGTCAGGAAGGGAAGCAGGCCAGAGCTACATTCAAGGAGAAAGCTACCTTCTCAACTGACAGAGTACTTCAGCTCTTGCACATGGATTTGTTTGGTCCTGTAACACCTGTGAGTATGAATGGTAGGAAATGCACCCTTGTGGTTATTGATGATTATTCTAGATATACTTGGGTTATTTTCTTGTTGAATAAGAAGAAAACACAGGTGAAACTTCTAGAGTTGCTCAGGAGACTCAGTAATGAGTAGAATCAGTCTATAGTCAAGATCAGACCTGACAAGGGCACTAAATTTATAAATTCATATATTTCTAATTTTTGTGATAAACTTAGAATTTGTAACACCCGTTTCAAATAGGAATATAGGAAATAAAAAAAAATCTGTTGCCAAAGACTTTTCAAAATTTAAAAGAAATTGTAACAACTCTCTAATTAATTAGGTAACAGTTTTCTTTTGGGCATAAATGCCCCCTACCTGGGAAAATACGCAGTCATGTTCTCTCCCTTTTCTCACCACCAATTCGGCCATTATAGACAAAAAGATACATAGTTCAGTTTCTCTTTTCTCTACGGATTTTGGCTGATGCGTTTCATTGATCTTTTATTTCGGTAAGGATCTCATCTCCCTTTTTCGAATATTGTCTCATGTTTCCTATGATGATGGTAGTAAAGCCTTTTTTTTCTTTTCTTCTTCTAATATATTGAACTTGTTATTTGATATTATGTATTGTATTACTTGGTTAATTCTTGAACAACAATTGATCATGCGGTAATTTCTTTTATCTTCCTCAGTTATTTTGTAATTTTAGTTTATAGTTCTTTACTTTGATCCTTTACGACATCATATCAATTTCTGACCTCTTTTATTTCCTTGACCGTAATATTATTTCCTTTGGTAGTAGAGATAAATAGTGAGGGACATAGACGGTTGGCCTGTAGAGTAGTAGAGATAAATATTAGGTATTGGATTCAAGTTTAACAAATATGATATCTTTATTGATTAATTCCAATTTTTTATTTGTTTAAGATTTAAGTAACATGTTTATGCTTTAAAGAGATAATAGTTGATTCTTTTATTTAATTTAGTGGTTGGGATCTGGGTCATAGATAAATCCTTGAGGCTATGCTTAATAAGAGTTGTATTAAGGTTATGAGCCACATTTCATATTTGGGATTTAATTAGGAATTTTATTTTAGGATTTATTTTAATCAAATTGGCCGAAGAAGACACATGAAATTATTTTTAATATCATAGTTGTGACTTGTGAGTTTAGAGGTTACTTATTTAGAGTTATTTTGTTAAATTAATTAGAAGTTCGTAGATGTTAAAGGAATGATTAATAAGTTTTGGACAAAGTTTGTATATGGATTTTAATTCGAGGATTTATTACAATTATTTTTCTGAGTAGATTTAATTATCTATACTAGGTGGCGGAAATTACGAGGACTAATTCGTACGATGCTTCTACTAATCACATCTCACGTTCTTTTTTAGGTGGGATTTTTATTGCTTTATTGTTTACAGTGGTTAGTATAGCTCTTTTGCATGTGTTGTTCGGGGTTATATGTTTTAAGTAAATGCTTAAGTTATCTACTATGTGAATTGCTTTCTAATGTTATGAAAATGATGAAGTTATGATGGCAAAGTTACTAATAGTCAGGGGCCCTTTTTGTGCTCCGGGACTGACGAGTCTTCGGGTGAATCCCGCCATGCTCGACAAAGTCTAATAGCCAGGGGCCCTATTTGTGGTTCGGGATCGACGGGTCTTCGGGTTTAACCCACCGTGCTCCCAAGTTCTATGGCAATGTCTTATGACAATGTACTATGGCAATGTTCTATGATAATGTTCTATGGCAATGTTGGCAAAGTATATGTGGAAATGTGAAAGTGGTTTACAAGTGATTACTTAATTATTTACTTCTAATGGAAATTTTGAATAACGTGACTCCACTGAGTATGCTTGCATGCTCACCCCCAATATTTTTTCCCCTTTCAGGTTGAGGAGTTGGAGGGTGAGGAGTGGTGATGGGAGATGAATTCTAAATATTATCTAAACCTAAAATAAAATATTTAAGTTTATATATGAATGAGTTTCTAGTATTTCTACGTACTTAGACTTACTTGTGATTTCCTTCTGTTTTCAAACTACGGGTGTTATCAGTTTTTAGTTATAGTATTTTTATCAAATTTGATAGCCGTTGCTAGTTACTGCTAGAATATTTTTAAATTATAGCCGTTGTTCTTTACCATTATGCTTTTTAATTTTAAATTTAGTCGCGCCCTAGTTAGTTATTATAACTACTTTTTAGAATGTCCATTTTATGAAAACTGGGGCGTGACAATGTGGTATCAGAGCGGGTTTATGTTCTTGTAGACTTGCTAAAATCTATCTTTTGAATTGAGTTATTTAAGTGCATCGATTGATGAGTAAATTATAGGAATAAGTTTAATGTCGTCCATCATCGCCCCATCTCTCCAACTCCGAAATGTACATACTCTTATTTTTGTTTAAATTGTCATGATACTGCCTTACATATTACATTTCAAAGGTTTCAACCAAGTTATGTGGCCATGTTGTAATGTGAATGTTTCAAGCAAGCTAAGTATGCTATGACCATGATTTGTAATTTCCTGTGAATAACTAGAATAGATTATGTTCCATATGGAAGAATTATATATTGTTGAAGATACTCAATATGATATGTGGACTACATTGGTAGATGGTATATAGTTCCTTTAAGGGACCTAGGAAGAGGGTTACTTTCCCTTACGATGAGCAAACTAAGAAATTCCTCCATTATAAGTATAATGGGCAAGACGACTTGGAGACTCACTTAGCACGTATGCGATGCATGTGGATGAAAGTAAAGGACCGAAAATACGGACCCTCTGTATCATATGCCATTTACTCCTTATCTCGTTCGCTTCCAAGCGAGTGGAGGGAACCAGCTGAATGGCTATACAAGGAAATGGAAGACGAACAAGCAGAATTGGGATGAAGTTTATCCATTTTGAATATAATTTACTAACGATGTGGCTGACAAATGATACGCGGACACCAAGTGAAAAGAGAGCAGAAACCCACGAAGATAAACTCCAAATAGAATACGAGGAGGAAATTAGGCAGGAAGAGGAACCCATGGAAGAGGAACCGATGGAGGAGGAGCCCGAAGAGGACCCAGAAGGTAACCGTTTTGAATAGTTCAGCAGAATAAATTTTGTTTATTTGAAATTTTGTTTCTTTTTGGTACCACCTGAGTTAATAGTTTCACTTTATACTCAAGGATAAGTATTTCCTATTATGCTATGAACTTCTGTGCTTTTAAACTTTTGTACTTCTTTGGATTTTATAATGGTGAATTGACGATTACTATAATGAAGTTCTCAATTTTCGTAGACTATGGACAATCGAGGAGATAATTTGAACCAGTTCAACAATGGGGATCAAGGGAACAATTAAGATTGTAGAGCAATTTCATCGATACAAGCTACCAACTTTCAATGGTCGGGCCGGGCTGGGCCTTCTACGGTCGAGGAATGGATTCGAGCACTTGAACGTGTCTTCTAACTTATCAAGTGCACAGATTAGCAACGAGTGTCATGTGTGGAGTTTAAATTTGTAGAGGATGCCGACCACTGGTGCAAAGGCTACTGGAGATCAAGGATGGAGTGGAACGTGAAGCACTTACGTGGGACAGGTTCAAGGAAATAGTCATGGAGAGGTATTTCCCCGATTCCTACCGTGACCAGATGGAGTCCAAATTCTTCGAATTCCACCAGAGAAATCTGACTATTGAGGAGTACGAACGATAATTTAGCAAGTTGTCCCATTTTTCCCCACACATGGTGGACATGGAATGTAAGAAGACTCAGAAGTACAAGAAGGGGCTGCGTCCAGAGATATGAAACATACTTGCAAGTCACGGAGGTATGCCCTTCAGTGACTTAGTCAAGAGAGCGGGAGAGATTTCTATGAGTCAGCAGACTAAAATTATCACTCGAAGGCCAGCTAAAAATCTGCGAAAGAGGAAGTGGGATGAGCAATGTTGTAGGGGTAAAAAGTATTCGACCCCGACCTCGATAATTGAGGCGACCTCGCCCATCCGCGACCTCGCCTCATTGGCGACCTCGCCGCCTCAAGTGACCCCGCATCATCCCGGCCACGTCGGGATAGACCTCGCCTGGAGGGCAAGGTCAAGCCCTGATTTAGCCCGCTCCGGATAAGACAGCTGGAGATTTAGCACTGAGAAAAGGATATAACCGCAAACCTGACGATCACGCCCACACCCTGAGAAAAAGGACGATTTACATGATTTACATGACTGGACACGGGGCCACCGATGCAACCAAGTGTTGTATGTTTCCATTGACGTTGGGTGAGCTCGCCCACAAGTGGTATGTGTCACTGCCCCCGAGGTCCATCACCAGTTTTACCAAACTCAGCAACTAGTTCACGTTACTTCGCCGCAAAGATTGCCCGGCCAGAAAGCAAGCACCGCCTGTTGAGGATACAACAAGAGGAAGACGAAAACGACGAGTCCTACATCGATCGCCTGGATGAGATAATCCTCACATGGGAGCCCGTGAGCGATGAACTCGCTCTCCACTCCGCTCTGGCCGGGTTCAAGGGTAAATCCCCCATGTTCAAGCAACTCACCAAAGACTTGCCCAAGACATACACTGATTTCTATAGACAGGTGGGAGACGCTGTTATGCGCAACAAACTCTTGGTCCAAAGATTGGGGGAAAAGAAAGTCGAGAAGGCAAAAAACACCCTCGGTAGCTGCAAAAGGCGATAACCAGCAGCGACATAGGGGTTGCAGGGCCCCAGGAAATTTCCAACCGTTAGATGGGGATGTAGACGAGGTCCAGATCTTGGACAAACTAAAAGAGATGCCGGCGTACATGTTCAATGCAATCCGCCACACAGATATGCTGGCCAAGCCAAGACCCATTAAACTTGACTCATCCAAGCTCAACAAGAGCAAGTTCTGCCACTACCATGAAAGCCCACGAGTCAATGCCGGGACCTCCTCAAACAACTATGGAAGCTGTACGAAGAGGGGCGGCTATATGAGTTTGTTTAGAAGCCCCAACCTCACCAGGACCAAGGGTGGGAAGCCAACCAAGGATAGAATAGGGACGGGGGATGACCACTGTGCCAGTAGAAGCAGTCGAACCCAGTGGCCGCCGTTGATGACTTTGACAGCGAAGACGACGATGTTCCACCGCTCAATGCAGGGGGAGGGTGAACATGTTGTAGGGCATAGGGAGCCCTTTAGGTGGGCTCATACCTGTGTCGACCTCGTCCAACCAGAAAAGGAAGACCGAGCTCAGGGCCGTAAGCGGGATCAACTTAGTCGGCACTGTTGGAGTTATACGTGAAAGTATAATTTTACTTTGTATAACTCATGTATTAAACACTTGTTTATGAGAATAATTTTTTTTTTATCACATTTGCTTTATATATGATTGAATGTTGAATATTTATTGCAAACCGTTCAATATATATATTACATGTTACATTGTAGTTAATGAGGTGATACCCGATCACAGAAGATCACATTAACGGTTTTCTTGTAACTAAACGTACAAATTCACGACCTAGGTGGAATTGAACAATCCGCCGTGAAAGGTCGATGTGTATATCTCAGATTAGCTTGTCTTGACCAAGAGATTGCACTAGCACATTTAGTATGTGATGAAGTGGACCTACAACGAGGATAAATTCTTCTGTTCTGAAATGTGAAGAATTAGACCTCAGTGATTATTAATTTCTTAATCTCCGTCACTTAAATAGGATCGTGTGTGCTTAATGGTTACTGCTTTGATTCATGTTGGGTGAGAATCATCGTGACTTCGAACTTGTGCTTTGGGCAGTAATATTAATCATACGACGGTTGCTAAGATTTAATACAGAGAAATGCGTGTGAGTACGGCTCATGTGATTAGTCCCCTTGGTGGGCTCAGAAGTTTTATCGTACCAAATCTTGCAAGTGAAGAATAAGTTTCTTCGGTACGGATAATAATGCTGAGCTGTCTTTACTCCAAGGTGAAATATATTAATTAATTTAGAGCTATTCAGAAGCTTAATTAATTAATGGACTTGATAATCTTAAACGCGGGAAATAATAACCGGGAGCCCATATTATCGTAATATGGATTAAGATGGATAGTGCAATATTAATTTATTAGTGGTAATAATTAATATTAATGGGCTGAATTATATTGGGGCTCAATATTGAAATTCAGAAGTCTATTAGGAGGTCCAATCTTAATTCTCCTTAAGCCCCTCAAGTAGCCCATTAAGTAGCCCAATAATGATGAGGTGATTAAAATAAAAAGAAAATATAATGTTGATTTTTTCTTGAAGTATTAAAAAATTGAGAATATTAGGAGAGAAAAGATTTTGTTGATTTTTTTGGAAATATATTATGGAAGATAAGTATTCTTGGAATACAAGATTATCTCATATATTCAAGAAGATCCAAATCTTGGATTCTCTACTAATTATTTTCGAAAATTACTAGCAAATAAGGTGAGTGAGATTTTTGTGGAATATTTTATTATGGAGAAAAAAATATATGAGATATATTCAAGATTTCTTAGAGACTAAGAAAAGATTTTCTCCAGGCCCATAAAATATTGAAAAATACGGCCACTACACTTTATAAATAGGGGGTGATTATTTCATCCCCAAGTACATAATTCTATGTGTTGGAAAAATCAAGAGCATATATATTTTTCTTTTTCCTTAGTTATTTAAATTACTTGAAAGCATCTCCCACCGGTGATCAAGTAAGGCGAAAGAGAAATACTTGAGAAGGTTTTTGGGTTGATAAAGCGTGATCGTGATTGTCCCGTTTATTCAAAGGCCAATTCTACAAGAGGTACGTAAGTCACATAAATTCTTGTTTATTCCGCCATAGATTTTATGTGAATTAATTCAACATGCATGATGTTAAATTTGTTGTTGGAATTATTTAGGATTAATTCATGTTAATAATAATTAAATTTAAATTCGTATTTAATTATCATCCTAAATAGATTCCGGACACCCCTATTTTCCCAACAACTGGTATCAGAGCCACGGTTTCGGGCTCTGATATTTAAATTGGAATTTAAATTGTTAGACATTAAATTGAAATTGGATAGTAGAATTGCTAGATCTTTTTTGCAGGTATCTAATTGTCATGGTTTTAATGTTATTTTTTTCATGCATGTGAATTAATATTTTTAATTCGATTCGATCGAATTCGTTTTTCTCATTAGAAAATCCACGACTAGATTAGTTGTTTTTATTTTGATTTGATCATTGAAATAGACTAGTCTAGATCTAGTATTTATTTTTTGTAAATAAATTGTAACCGGATCGAGACGAAGAACGAAGAATTAAAGACGGCGTACCCGGACGATGCATGCATGCGTGACACATGCATGGACGTAAAATCATGCATGGGATGAAGAACGAGAATGAACGACGAAACTCGGTGCATGGGGTGCACGAGGCGCACGACCCGTGCATGACGGGTGAGCCGAGGCACGGGCACGTGCGCCTAGCGCCGGTGCTCGGCTGCCGCTGCTTGGCGTCGCACCGAGAGGTGTGCGGCCCACTCCGTGGGCTGACGCGTGCCGTATCTCGGACCGTGAAATTTTAATTTTAGTTCTTGGTTTTTTGTGTGTGATTTTAAACATCGTCCCGAACCCCAAACAAAGTTATTTTTGATGAAGTGTTGCTGTTCGAGTGGGAGTGTGTCGAGACGAACGATGGAAAGCAAAAAGAACGATATTTTGTATAAAGACGTGAATAAATTAAACCGTTGTTGGTGATCAAATTTAATCGGGTGGATTAGTGACTGCTTTAGTTCGGTTTAAGATCACCAATTAATTTCGTGTGATTAATTACCACCGTAAATGATAAATCGAAAGCTTGGGTTACGAAATCGTAGTTACGAAAGTCGAAATCGTATTAATTTCGTATACACGTGCATTTAGGTGTTTAAGTGTGTGTTTTTGGAGTATTTGTGTATTTGAACTTGTATTTCTCAGCTGGAGAATAACTATTTATAGAGGCTAGCAAGTAGGAGGTGTCCAAGACTCTTGGACTTCCTAGCTTGCATGCTAGACATGTGTCCTTTGACCTTTGTTTGACCTTATCTAAGCTGAATCTTAGTTACAAGGTCTTCTTTGGTCTTATCTCGGACTTCATTGTTGTTCGCTCAAGTCGGCTTACTTGTTCCTGTATGGTTTCCTCACAAAAGTTGTCCGCCTTTTGTGGACGTGACTTGGAAGTTGTTCGCCTGGACTTCGGGTTGGGATGAGTTGGGGAACCTTGATTCCTTGTTCGTTTTTGTACACCTTTCAGGTTGGTAAGTGCACCACTTATGATCAAAGTTGCTCGTCATCAGTGGCTTGGCAGAATGTTTATGTCTGGTCTCGGGTCTTAAAACCTGTTCGCCAGCATGTTGTTCGTCACCGGAGTTGTTTGTCGCTTTATACACCTCTCGAACTGATTCGCACACTCCCCTTTTATTTTCTTTGTTAATTTCTTATTAAAACTTTAATCTCTGTTCGCCCGACTCTGACGGATGTTCGCCTATCAACAACCGTGACAATTGGATTTGAGTGCTCCAATGTGTTTAATTTTGTTTTGATGGATGTTTAATTTCGTGCACTTATTATTATTTGTTAATATGTGTTTGCGTGAATTTTATTATCCAAGAAAAACCTTACTTTCGTAAATTACTAAGTATGTTTCTTTAATCGCAATTTTATTCCGGATATTAAAATTGGATTAATTTGGCCTCCATAATTTATTTATTTGTGAAGTTCTTTTGGAATACGTTTCCCCCTCGGATCGGCCAAAAGGACAGATTTCAGATGAATAAATTCTGAAGAGATGATTGTGGATTATAACTAGTGGCGGTATTGACCCTCACCACGAGTGTCTTACTCAAAGCAAAATAATAATCCTATATTTAATTATGGTTATTACTTAGGCATAGGAAATTGATATTAACTTACTCCCCTCGGAACCCCTGTCAATTTTTATGTGGTCAAAGTGGGAGCCAACTATTAATTTTGAATTAAGGATTTGTAACTTTTAAGTTTGTGATCCGCTTGAATGTGTTTAAATGTATAGACCACCCCTCGTGGCGCATTTAAATTGTTTCGAGATGTTGGCTGATGCATGATTATATTGTTTTAAGGTTTCAATATAATTGATGTGATCGAATTATGTGATAATTTCATATTTTTCTAGATATTGATATGAATGTATGTTTTATTCTCAGTTCATCATGTCGCAACCTTTTAATCCACTGTTTAGTATACTTAAAGATAACAAACTTGTCGGTGAGAATTATGTTGATTGGAAACGTAATCTTGATATTGTCCTAACCGCTCAACACCACAATGGGTACTTACTACTCCTAAGCCCCAAGAGCCTGCCGAAGATGCGAGCAAGGCGGTCAAGAAAGAGCATAAGAGTTGGTTTGAATCCGATGAGATGGCTAGGTGTACTATTCTAGCTTCAATGTCAGATGTGTTGCAACACCAACACCAACACATGGAGACCGCCTCTGAGATAATGCTCAATCTTGAAGTGATGTTTAAACATCAGAACCGTACAGCTACGCAAATCACCATACGAAAGATGCTTTCGTTGAAGATGGTGGAAGGTACGCCCGTAAGGGATCACGTTATTGAGATGATGGGTTATCTCAATAAGTTGGAAGTACTTGGTGCGGAATTTGATCTCCCTACTAAGGTCGATTTCGTTCTCCATTCTCTGCCGAAGAGCTTTGAGCAGTTTCAGTTGAACTATCAAATGAATGACCAGGCAAATAGTTTGCCCGAGCTCTTGCAAGCTTTGGTGTAAGCGGAGACTTTAATGGATCATCAAACTGTTGCTATGGTGGCAAACGGTCCGTCTGCCTCTTCGGGTCCCAAGGGAGGAAAGAAGAGAAAGAGGACAAAAGGCCAGACCCAAGCAAATCCAACCGTTGCGAAACCTAAGGCAAAGGGAGAAGGAGGTGGAAATAAAGCTGCTAAGGGTAAGTGCTTCAACTGTGGTGAGAAGAGACATTGGAGGTCAACCTGTTCTAAGCCTAAGAAGGCGGTAAAGAAAGGTAAGTCTCATGCTTTAGTCGTTGAAAATTATGTTGCGGCGTATGCTGCCCATGTTTGGGTAGTGGATACCGGGGCAACTGATCATATTTGTTTCACTCTTCAGGGGTTCCAGCTAACCCGACAACTTAGCAAGAATGAGATCCTCGTCACTTTGGGCGATGCTACGAGAGTAGCAGCCGAAGCAGTGGGAGTCGTGCATCTATCTTTTGAAGATATAGTTTTAATTTTAAGAGATGTTTTATACGTTCCGAACTTTATGAAGAATTTAATTTCAGTTTCTAAGTTGTTTTATGATGGATATTCAGTTACTTTTAATAAAGTTGTTACTGTTTCTTTTAAGAATGATACTATCTGTCATGGAACGTTGGTAAATAATCTCTATATGATTAAGTGTGCACACCAATCAAATAATGAATCTAATAACACGTCGATCATTTCGAGTAATAAAAGAAAGCGTTCTTCGGAGATGAACGAAACACTTCTATGGCATCTTAGACTAGGTCATATTAATCTAAAGCGGATAGAGATTGGTGGAAGACGGATCCTTGGAATCATTCCAAGTTGAACCGTTTCCAACTCGTGAATCCTGTTTAGAGGGTAAAATGACCAAGCGGGCATTTGGAGCCAAGGGGAATAGAGCTACGAAAGTGTTAGAATTCATTCTTACCGATGTGTGTGGTCCAATGACGATCAAAGCAAGAATGAGGTATGAGTATTTCGTCACCTTCATTGATGATTACTCAAGATATGGGTATATTTACCTTATGAGGCATAAGTCTGAAACTTTTGATAAGTTCAAGGAGTTTAAGGCTGAAGCCGAGAAACATAGGGAAAAGAGTATCAAGTTTCTACGATCAGATCGTGGGGGCGAATACCTCAGCGATGAATTCTTGAACTACTTATCGGACGAAGGGATCGTATCTCAGTTAACCGCACCGAGAACCCCTCAATAGAATGGTGTGGCAGAACGAAGAAACCGGACTCTTTTCGAGATGGTTAGATCCATGATGAGTTATTCAGATTTACCCAAGTCGTTTTGGGGTAACGTCTTGGAAACGGCGGCTTAAATTCTAAACTTGGTGCCATCCAAACCGGTTCCTAAAACCCCAATGGAATTGTGGACCGGACGCAAGCCCAGTCTAAGACATTTGCGGATTTGGGGTTGTCCGGCATACGTGCTAGACAAGAAAGCCGGTAAGTTGGATCCACGTTTGGAATTAAGACTGTTTATAGGATACCCTGCGGGAACGAAAGGGTGTATGTTCTATAGTCCCAAGGATCAAAAGATCGTGATTAGTACACACTTTAAATTCTTGGAGGAAGACTATATGAACAATCAGAAGCCTAAAAGTGAAATTACCTTAGAAGAATTGAGAGGTCAAACATCGATACCAAGTATACAAGATGATGTACCACACGTCACATCTTCACAACCAGAACCCCGTCGCAGTGGGAGGATTGCTAGGCAACCCGAGAGATTCATGGGAATAGGAGAATCTTCGGATTTAATTCCCGGTGATGAATTAGACCAATGGATATACGACGAGGCAATCCAAGACAAAGACGCGGAGTCGTGGCAAACAACAATGGAAATCGAGATGGGTTCAATGGATCATAATCAAGTATGGGAGTTGGTCGAACCACCTAATGGGGTAGAACCTATTGGATGCAAGTGGGTGTACAAGAGGAAAAGATGACCGGACGGAAAGGTTGAGACCTTCAAAGCAAGGCTAGTGGCCTAAGGGTATACTAAAAAAGAAGGGATCGATTATGAGGAAACCTTTTTGCCTGTAGCTATTCTTAAGTCCATCCGTATTCTCTTATCGATCGTTGCGCACCTAGATTACAAGATCTGGTAAATGGATGTCAAGACAACTTTCCTTAACGGAAGTCTTGACGGGATAGATATCTATATGTAACAGCCCAAAGGTTTTATTGAAAAAGGCCAAGAGCACCTAGTATGCAAGCTTAAGAGATCCATTTATGGACTTAAGCAGGCATCGCGTACTTGGAACCAGTGTTTTGATCAAGTGAGTAAGTCTTATGGGTTTGATCAAAACGAGTTCGAAAGTTGTGTGTATAAGAAGCGTGACGGAACTGCAGTGGTATTCTTAGTATTATACGTAGACGATATTCTGCTCATTGGAAACAATGTAAAGGTATTGTCAGACGTAAAGGTATGGCTGTTAAAATAATTTGATATGAAGGACTTAGGGGAAGCCGGTCACATCCTTGGGATCAAGATCACTCGCGATCGCAAGAAGAGGATGTTGGGCTTATCGCAAGCTTCATACATTGACACTATTTTGAAGCGTTTCAGCATGCAAGATTCCAAGAAAGGTTTTGTACCTTTTAGGCACGGGATCCATCTATCGAAAGAAATGAGCCCTAAGAGGCAAGAGGAGATAGATGACATGAAAGGTGTTCCGTACGCTTCGGCCATAGTAAACCTTATGTATGCAATGCTGTGCACGAGACTGAATATTTGCTTTGCCGTGGGCATGGTGGCAAGATATCAAAGTAATCCCGGGAAAGACCATTGGACTGCCGTAAAGTGCATCTTGAGGTATCTGAAAAGAACTCGTGAGCGGATGCCGATTTACCAGTCAGATAGTCTTATGCCCGTGGGATACACGGACTCCAATTTCTAATCAGACATAGACTCAAGAAAGTCAACCTCGGGTAGTGTGTTTTACATGGGAGGAGGAGCCATTTCATGGAGAAGCATTAAATAGAAATGCATCGCCGATTCGACCATGGAAGCCGAGTATGTAGATTCTTGTGAAGCAGCGAAAGAGGCAGTTTGGCTAAAAAACTTCTTAGTGGACTTGGACGTTGTTCCGAATTTGCCCGACATGATAACTGTCTATTGTGACAATGCCGGAGCAGTTGCAAATTCAAAGGAACCGAGAGCCCACAAGGCCAGCAAACACATAGAAAGAAAATACCATATTATACGAGAAATCGTTAAGAGAGGAGATATAAAGGTGGCAAAGATAGCGTCGGGTGACAACCTAGCGGATCCACAAAGGGTCTGCCACAGAGTACATTCGAGAGACATGTGGATGGAATGAGAGTCAAGACTATTGCCAATCTGCTTTAAGTATAAGTGTGAGGAATTATTAGGTTAGTGTAGGTTGACATGAGATGTCACGTAGAGCTACTACACTAAGGCATGCATGATGTATACTAAAAGCAGACTTTAAGTATAAGTGGGAGATTGTTGGAGTTATACGTGAAAGTATGCTTTTACTTTGTATAACTCATGTATTAAACGCTTGTTTATGAGAATAATTTTTTTTATCACATTTGCTTTAAATATGATTGAATGTAGAATAGTACATGTTACATTATAGTTAATGTGGTGATACCCGATCACGGAAGATCACATTAACGGTTTTCTCGTAACTAAACGTACAATTCACGACCCAGGTGGAATTGAACAATCCGCCGTGAAAGGTCGATGTGTATATCTCAGATTGACTTGTCTTGACCAAGAGATTGCACTAGCACATTTAGTATGTGTTAAAGTGGAACTACAACGAGGATAAATTCTTCTGTTCTGAAATGTAAAGAATTAGACCTCAGTGGTTATTGACCGTGTGTGCTTAATGGTTACTGCTTTGATTCATGTTGGGTGAGAATCACCGTGACTTCGAACACTGTGCTTTGGGCAGTAATATTAATCATACGACAGTTGCTAAGATTTAATACGGAGACACGCGTGCGAGTACGGCTCGTGTGATTAGTCCCCTTGGTGGGCTCAGAAGTTTTATCGTAGCAAATCTTGCAAGTGAAGAATTAGTTTCTTCGGTACGGATAATAATGTTGAGCTGTCTTTACTCAAAGGTGAAATATATTAATTAATTTAGAGCTATTTAGAAGCTTAATTAATTAATGGACTTGATAATCTTAAACACGGGAAATAATAACCGGGAGCCCATATTATCGTAATAAGGATTAAGATGGATAGTGCAATATTAATTTATTAGTGGTAATAATTAATATTAATGGGCTGAATTATATTGAGGCTCAATATTGAAATTCAGAAGTCCATTAGGAGGTCCAATCTTAATTCTCCTTAAGGCCCCTCAAGTAGCCCAATAATGATGAGGTGATTAAAATAAAAATAAAATATAATGCTGATTTTTTCTTGAAGTTTTCGAAAATTGAGAATATTAAGAGAGAAAAGATTTTATTGATTTTCTTGGAAAGATATTATGGAAGATAAGTATTCTTGGAATACAAAATTATCTCATTTATTCAAGAAGATCCAAATCTTGGATTCTCTACTAATTATTTTCGAAAATTACTAGCAAATAAGGTGAGTGAGATTTTTGTGGAATATTTTACTATGGAGAAAAGAATATATGAGATATATTCAAGATTTCTTAGAGACTAAGAAAAGATTTTCTCTAGGCCCATAAAATATTGAAAAATTCGGCCACTACACTTTATAAATAGGGGGTGATTATTTCATCCCCAAGTACATAATTCCATGTGTTGGAGAAATCAAGAGCATATATATTTTTCTTTTTTCCTTAGTTATTTAAATTACTTGAAAGCATCTCCCACCGGTGATCAGTAAGGCGAAAGGGAAATACTTGAGAAGGTTTTTGGGTTGATAAAGCGTGATCATGATTGTCCTATTTATTCAAAGGCCAATTCTACAAGAGGTACGTAAGTCACAAAAATTCTTGTTTATTCCGCCATATATTTTATGTGAATTAATTCAACAAGCATGATGTTAAATTTGTTGTTGGAATTATTATTTGAATTAATTAGGATTAATTCATGCTAGTAATAATTGAATTTAAATTCGTATTTAATTATCATCCCGAATAAATTCCGGGCACCCCTATTTTCCCAACAGGCACCCTGCCGCCGGAGCTCGCAATAGCAACAAACCTACAAATCACCTTCAAAAATGCCGATCGGGAAGGCACGCTTTGCCAAAGAATGATGCTCTTGTCATTTCTGCCAATCTATTGGGCAAGGTTGTCGACCGCATTTTGGTCGACAATGGATGCTATTGCAACATTATCTTCAAGACCGCTCTGGATCAGCTGGGCAATCCCACCAGTTTCCAGCTGAGAGGTTTTGGGGACACTTTGGTCAACGCTTATGGAAGGATCAAGCTTCCGGTGGAGCTCGTCTGCTGCAAGGATGAAAAGGTCAGGATCTCGCGCCTACTCGAGTTCGTGATAGTTGATAGGTCTCACATGTATAATGAGTTCTTAGGATGCCAATTTCTGGAAACTTTTGAAGCTATAACTTCTTTTTTCTTTTACTGTGTGAAATTCCCGACCCCCGAGGGGATTGTCGGTACTGTAAAAGGAAATCAATCAATGGCAAGGAAGTGTTTGAACTACTCTGATCCCCTTTATGATTCTGCAAGTTTACTTTCTCGTGTAAATGTCTTAATGGCTCATGAAAATCAGGAACCAACGCCTCTACTGACCGTTGTCGAAACCCAACTTAGGGACGAATTCATGGAGGTGGATGACTTGGAGCCAAGGCTCGGCTTCGAACCACACCCCATTGACCTCGAACCTAGGGAGGAAGGTCTGGGACCCTAGAAAGGGAGGCCAGACCTCGCCACTTGACGAACTTGAGCGAGTCCCCATGGATCCAAAACGCCCGGACCTCAAAGTCACAATCGGGGTAAAGGTTCAGACAGATATGAGGAAAGATCTAATCGACTTCCTCCGCAAGAGCATCGATATCTTTGCATGGTCGCCCAAGACATGGTCGGAATAAGCCCCAAACATGCTTGCCACCGCCTAAAGATTAACCCCAGCAGAAAGCCCGTCTCACAGAAAAGGCAAAAAATTTGCCCTGATAAATATGCAGCACTAGCCGAGGAAATCAAGAAACTACTGGACAACAAGTTATCGAGCAAGCTGAGGGTGAGCCACAATGGGTATCCAACGCCGTATTGGTAAAGAAGGCGAACAACTCATGGAGACTCTACATCGACTTCACGGATCTGAATGCAGCATGTCCCAAAGATCATTTCCCAATACCACACATCGACCACCTCGTGAACGGGACAGTCGGGCACAAAATATTGTCCTTTATGGATGTTTTTGCCGGTTATCACCAGATCCCAATGGTGGAAGAGGATATGAAACACACTACTTTTCACACATAATAGAATATGTACTGTTGGCGGAGGATGCCCTTTAGTTTGAAGAACGTTGGGGCAACCTATCAGCAATTGGTGAACAAAATGTTCTCGAATCAGATCGGGAAAACGATGGAAGTTTACATCGACGATATCGTGGTCAAGAGCTTAAGGAAGAAAGATCATCTCTGAGACCTCGCTGAGACTTTCCAGATTTTGAGGGCTTTCAACATGAAGATGAACCCCAAAAAAGGTAACTTCGGTATGGGATCGGGGAAGTTTTTGGGCAATATCGTCAGCCAGAAGGGGATCGAAGCAAACCCCACCAAGATCAAGGCCATCCTAGATATGCAAGAGCTAAGATGTGTCAAACAAGTGCAGCGACTAACAGGCTGTTTGGCCGCACTTAACAGATTCATTTCACGATTGGGCGACAAGAGCAAACCTTTCTTTGCAACCATTAAAGACAAGAAGTTCTTATGGAACAGAGAAAGCCAGCTCACCTTCCAGAAGTTGAAGGAGTACCTTGCCAACCCGCAGATCTTGGTCAAACCTCTCAAAGGGGAAAATCTATACCTCTACCTCATGGTTTCGGACGTCACTTTAAGCGCGGTCCTGGTACGGGCAGAAGAACAAGCTCACCTTCCCATCTACTACGTTAGCCAAGTCCTCCATGATGCGAAAACCAGATACACGCCGCTAGAGAAGCTCGCATACGCTCTGGTCATGAGCGTCTGCAAACTAAGGCCATACTTTTTCGACCACCAAGTGGAGGTGCTGACAACTATACCCCTCAGGCAAGTCCTACACAGACCTGATATAAATGGACGTATACTGAACTGGTCGATCGAGATTGCCCAATACGACATCTCTTTCGCACCACGCACAACCATCAAAGGGCAGACTCTAGCTGATTTTGTGGTCGAGCTGACTTTCCCACCCAGCCCGTCCCAGTTCAACTATCCACCGTGGAAGATGTAGGTCGATGGATCTTCAACTTCCACGTGTGCGGGGGCATGCATTGTTTTAATTTGTCTAGAAGGCCCGTGTTTCCCAAATGTAATCCGTTTTGATTTCCCAGCTACGAACAATAAAGTGGAATATGAAGCTCTGGTGAGCGGTTTAGAGTTGAAAAAGGATGCCAACATTGAAAAAGGATCCAATCAAGTTCACCCGGTCCTGCCGTAAGTGCCAGGTCTGGGGGCCGAACATCAAGATGTCCCCTGAGCTGTTATCTTCCATGTACAACCCATGACCTTTTGCCCAGTGGGGGATAGACTTAATCAGACCTCTCCCAACCACCCTAGGAGGCCTAAAATTCGCCGTTGTCGCCGTTGATTACTTCACCAAATGGGCCGAAGTACAGCTGTTGAACAAGATTGACTAGGCGCGGATCATCCACTTTATCTAGAAAAATATAATATATCACTTCGGGCTCCCGCAAATGATCATCTCCGATAACGAAAAATAGTTTGACAGGCCCGACATGATAAATTTCTACAAAAGATGGAAAATAAAGAAGGTTTTCTTAACCCCCACCAACCACAGACAAATGGACAGATCGAGGCTGTCAACAAAATCCTCAAACACACCATAAAAATAAAGCTCGAAGACAAAAAGGGAAAATGGGCTAGCAAGCTCCCAGGCGTACTTTGGGCATATAGGACGACGATGAAGAACTCAACCGGCGAAACACCTTTCGTCCTAGCTTTCAGAACCGAAGCTGTGATCCCATTAGAGCTAACCATTCCGAGCCACAAAGTCTCACAGGAAATTACAGAAGATAACGATAGAGCAAGATGAGCGGACTTAGACATGCTCGAAGAAAGAAGATTAACATCGGATTTGAGGAACGCGGCTACAAATAAAGATAAAAAAAATTCTACAACTCTAAGGTTTGAGTAAGGAAGTTCGCGGAAGGGGACCTAGTCCTAAAAAGGTCCAAGGACTAAGAGGGATTTTCGACTCGAAGTGGGAATGACCTTTCCGCATCACAAATATACTTCCCAAGGGGATATACCAGCTCGAACACCTAAATAGCATCCCAGATCAGTATCCCTGGAACAGTTGTCACCTCAAGAAGTTTTATCAATAGGAACAACTTGTATACTTTGAATTTTTTCTTTCAATAAAAATATCAGTTCCAGCCAAGTCCTTTTTTACTTAATCAGTTTCAAGGAACCTGAACAAGCAAAAAATGGGGGCCTCCGTAGGTCCAAACCCTTGTCCTTCAAGAGGGAAAAAAGGGCGAGGACCGGAAAAGGGCAAATGTGCTAAACTTGGTTAAAGCCTCCTCCACTTTATTAACCAAGGCACTACCCGCCGTAAGTGAAACGAAAGAAGTCTCACGGCGAGCTAGCTCCTGTTCGAGCAAAACTTCTCGATTTCCACCCAGGTAGTTGCCAAGTTGCAATGGAACCGGCGACGATGAGACCCGGGTGAAGCGCTCACTTTTCCTAGAAACCTAAAAAATGTGTGAGCTATCTAGCACAACAGGGTATAAAGGAAAGAAGCGCAAAGACATATGCAACAATGAGTAAGGGCTAAGGCCTAAAAGTCAACTCACCCATATGCAAAAACAGGTAGAAATGTCAAACAAGAATAATGCCAGAAAGCCCACAGGGCAAAACGAATTATACATTAAAATGAAAGAAAGTGCAAACGCCAAAACCTGGCCGTAAATTGTTCAAAGCCCCCACGGACACAAAAATAGAAAGTAAATAAATAAAAGGCCACACACGGCCAGCAGAAACAAACGCCCACTGGGCACATAAGTCTTCTTCTTAAGTAGCAGCTGGAGGGTCGCCGGAGTAGCCCAGCGTGAGAGCACCACCATCCTTGGATTCAGCCTCGGCCAGGCCGACATCAGTATCTTTCAGATACAACAAAGTTTGGGGACGAGGCCACCAAGATAAGTCCACCCCAAAATCTCTCTCCAAATCTCTAAAAAAACACGAGATTGAGGGGTGACGGCGATAAGCAAGAACATATTCCTGGAAATAAGTCTCTGTCACTTCAGTTGGATAACCAGTCTTCTTCACTTCTCGAATTGAATCGGCGAAGGCCTTGTAATAAGCAATCTCCCCGATCTGGGCGGGGTCCAAGAAAGGATCGTCTCAACAGGTGTCCTACATGGCTATGACGCAACGATCAAGTCTTTGATGGTCTCAACATCCTTGGCAGCCTGGCACTGGAGCGCTTCCACTTCGGCCTGCGCCGCTTCTACGGCGTGCTTCGCCTCTTCTTTAGCATGTTTGGCCTCTAGCACCTCCACCCGGTACCAGCGGACTTCCTCCGCTGCTGCCTCTCGTCTCTCGATCCGGCCAGCCTCAGTTCTGTGCTTGAGGGCCTCAGACACCTCCTTCTCCAACACCGCCATTGCCGCCATCCGTCCTCTCTCCATTCCCCGCCGGTCCACCCCCGTCAGCTCTGCATTTCGAGACGCCTTCATCTTGGCAACCTTGTCCTCCAGCTCCTTCACCTGCCTACCTAGCCTGGACTAGTGGGAATCCCTTTCCTTCTCCAGATCCTCCAAGAAAAGACGGGGGGCAAAGATCTCGTCCACCTTTTGATTGCGGCGAAACATCGCTTGCTGGGCCATTGCCGCAATTTGACTGGAAAGTAGGAGTATGGAAAAAAGCAGTTATCGGAGGCTGGATGAGTGGCTATAGCTTCAAGCTCATGGGTCCAAGCCATAGGATATCCCGCATTACCCGAGCAACGTGCAGGGGCAAGCCCACGGAGGATGCGGGGCTCTCGGAGGACAAGAAGTCTACTATCGAGGCTGGGCGGGTTGGATCGTCAGTCAATAGTCTGAAAACAGACACAACACAGCGTTTCAACATTGATACCCACAATAAAACAAAACAACGACTCAAAATGAAACCAAGATCCAAGTCCATACCTCCGCACTCGCTCCAGATCACGACCCAGGATAGGCCTAGTCGGGGCAGGCACCGGTAGAATAGAGCAGTCGGGGCAGGCACCGGCAGAATAGAGCTCAATGGCGCGGATGGATCAGGCATAGGCATGGCAGTCTCGGGGGCAGTTCCCCCTCTACCCGCACTCCCTGCCGAGGCGGGCTCAGTGGCGGCGACATCTTGTCCAGCGGGCGACGCGTTCGCGTTGGCGGGCTCGCCTTCCACAAGGCTCAGATTATCAGACTCGTCCAGTTCAGCCACACCATCATTCTCTTCATCAATAAGTAAGACCCTTTGGGTTCTTCTTTGCTTTGATGTCTTCCTTGGGCCGTTCCCCGGCCCTTGGGATTCTCTCTCCTCACCATCTCCTTCGCGTCTCCTCTTTGGAGAAAAAGACGATGGAGACGGCAGGGCTGGGCGAGCCCTTTCTGGACTCACCTGCCTGAGGGGGACCCCCTCCGGAATGGGCGGGGGCGCAACTAGCGGAACTGGGGCACCTCTTTACCCCCTGCGACCACGACGTATAGCCGCAAAGACTCCCTTAACACTCGACATCACTTAAGAAGGGCAACAAGAGTATACTGAAAAATCAGGCCCTACCATACCAAAGTATAAAATGACAGATCAAAACTATCCAACCAGGAAGTAAAAATAAGCACAACATCGCTACCAAATATGCACTAGCCTCCTGGTTCAAGTGATGAGGAAACAGGAAGAACCGGGCTTGGCGTCGTGCTTCGGCCGTATTGAGGGTAACCATCTGGTGTTGGATGGCGGGGACCTTCTCGATGCGGCAGAGTGCAAGATTGAAATCCCAATTCAGATCCTCACGGCGGGGCACGAGATAGCCTGAAAATGAAACGTAGGGAAATTAGATCAGTACAAAATGTTCAAAAGAAGACAAGCAAGACTCACTTTTCATTTTCCAATGAAAAGCCGTGGGCACAACCATCTCCTGGCCACAGGCATCCATCGGCCTCCAAGCGCCGGCCACCCAGAACCATCGGTGCGCATTATCTCGAAGCTTCGACTGGATCCCCAGGATGATCCTCTCTATGGATGTCCTATTTAGGCGACCCCGGACATAGACATCCCTCGAATAACGGGACTCGACATTCAACTATAAAAGAAAGTTGACCTCGCCCGGGTTGGGCATCCGGTAAAGCCGCTACTGACCGAGCAGGGTAAAGAGTGAAAGGACAAAGTGCCAAGAGTTAGGGTGGAGCTGCGTCGGCGCGATATCCGAGCAATTCAGAAGATACACAGGTTATGGTGCAGGGGAAAGCGCAACCCTGCCTCCATGGTATGGTAGTTAACGGAGACCATACTAGGAGGTGGTTGATCTGCTCTCTCCGTCGGATTCGGGGCGTAGAGATGCACATCGATTGGGACCTCCCATCGGATCCTCCAGGCTGCCAACTCCAGGGTTGTCACAGTGTTCGCCCTCTCGTCCCGAGAGATGAACCATTCAGACGCCCCTGCCCTCACAACCGACCGAGGGTTTCATCTCCGGTACACATAGGGGTACCCCCTCAAATAGTCAGCGTAATTAAAGACCGGAGGAGGACTAGCAATTTGATCAATAAATTCTTCACATGCCTGATAGGCCACATACACTTGCTCATTATAGGTCTCTGCGTACTGAGCATATTCCAACACGGGCTCCTTAGCCTCACCAACTTCAGCTGCAGGATCACCAGAGGCCTCAGCCTCGGCGGAATTCCCGTCGGCCTTACAGTCCTCCCCGATCGGTTGCGGTGAAGGGCTAACCAGATTTTCCAAGCGTGAACCACCAACGGATGACCCCTGACTCCCAGGGATGGAAACCGGGGGCGGCGGACGATCCCTCCGCCCAGAAGAACTGGCCCCATCGTCGGTCATTTTCTAATCGAGAATAAAGGAAAGATGAAAACAAGAGTTTACCTTAGAAGGACTTCGAAGATAAGAAGTGGGAAGACAAAGATTTGAAAAAATGAAGGAAAACCCCCTTTTAAAGGAGAGAAACGGGGGCAGATTTACAAATAAAAATTCACCATCAGGGGAGAAAACTAAAAATACCCCAGAAAATAGGCGACACTTCGTCTTCAGACGTGCACGTCGGATGCGATCATAAAACTGTCGCGTCTTTTTAATAAAGGTGTGTCTAATCGAAAAAGACTGGCACTTTTTAGGCCATCATTACGCCCCCTCATTAAAGCAACATAGGAATCGATGCTTTTCTGAAGGGTCTCACACGCCAAGTCAGCCACCGTTTGAAATGCTCAAGTCGCGCCTTGACACGTGGACTGACACCAATCACAGAATCCCCAAACGATCTCACCCATAGGTTTCCACAGGAAGACAAAAATGTGAAGCATGGATCTCACTATAGATAAAAGTCACCTTGGGCACCTCCCGACCTCGGCGACCAAGCTGAGGGACAATTGTTGTAGGGGGTAAAAAGTATTCGACCCCGACCTCGATAATTGAGGCTGTAAATCCAAGTGTATGATATCAGATTGGTCTGAAATCAAACATGAGTGTCTGTGGTGTTTTCCAGAGTCGTGTTAACTAAAATATTGACAACATGCGCGACAACACAAGACAGTTACGAACAGTTATGAACAGATCTATGTAGTTCTAAGAAGCGGAAGACTTAAACACCTTGCAAACGGAATTTTATATTTTTCATAGACTTAAATAAAATCTATGATGCCTCATGGCGAAAAGCTTCACTATAACCATGTAGTGATATAAACAAAGATCTAACATAAGATCTCAAGGTGAGGGTAAGGTGTAAATACACAGCCTAAACAGATCTACGATGACTAGAAAACTGATCACACTCAGACCCTAATCTAGTCTATTTTCGAACCCAATACTGATAGGAGAGTTGCAGTGCTTGACCAGCACAAAAGATAATAGTAACGACCCTTCTACACTAGATATACTTGAACACTCGATAGCTTAGCTCTTGGTTACTACTTCCTGGCTTGTTTCCCCTGATCTTTCCTTCAACTATCTTCTGGTATTTATAGATGTAGGATCCACCAGAAGTTACAATTACTAGACCAGTTTGGAATGACCTAGAAACACATCCTCCACTAACTCCATGATTAAGAAATAACCGACCATGATGCATTTGATCTCCTCACTTGATAACCGCAGCCACATGACCTGGAACATTCTAGGTCTCCATCCTGCGAACACAAGATCAAACACAACATAGAACAAAAGTGTTAGTATTAGGAGAAAAGGCAAATTCAGTAATGTTATCCAGAATGTTGCCTAAACATTTTTGACAACACTGGCATAACATTAACAATCTCCCCCAATTTGGTCTTTCTACTACAACACACCTGATGAAAATCCCAGTAATATGTGTGTAATAGACAATGACAAATGAATGTCAAAAATGCAAAATGATCAGGATTTAACTAAGCACAAATCATGCTTAGCCCAAACAATAATCCAAAAACAAACCAGCTGTTCTTAAGATAAGACAACAACAACAAAACATAATTATTGTTCAGTGCCTTTTGTATGAGAAACAGGCACAAACAATAAACTATGCTCAAACAAATATTGTTCAGAGCAATGGTGAGAATTTAAACTAATGATTCTAAACAATAGAAAAACCAACAGGGCTTGATAGAGCTATCAAAGTTAATCCTAGCTACAAATCTAACTAAGCTAGAAAGCTAATAGAGGCTTAACTAGCTAAAATTATTCAAAAGCTATTATAATAAAGGAAAATATAAATCAAGATGGGAAAGGATTGGGCTGTAGGATATCAACAGTTGCATCTTCAATAAATCTGCACAGACTCCCCCATACTTGAATCTCCCCCTATCTTCAAGCTCTAAATTGACAACCTTCAAAGGTCACCATCTTCATTCCTTGGTCCAGCATCAACAACAACATTGACTTCAGTATCTTCACCAGCATCTTCTCCTTGATTAGAACCTCCATGTCCAGATGGTCAAGCAACATCTTTAGGTCTTTGTGGAGCATTTTCATTGGCTACTCCCCCTATTGGAGTAGAAAGTAAGAATCTCCAAAAATTTCTTTGTTGTTCTATCCTGGAAAGAGTTCTCTTCAAGTCTTCAATAGCCTTGTCCAAATCTGCAATTTGATTAGAAATATATGGAGCAGATATGGTAACAAAAGAAACAGATGACCCATCAACATTGACGTTGTCAGGTATGTTGATAACATTGGGGTCAATGTTGATCTCACTTGATAGATTAATTGCGGAAGCTTTAATGTTAAGTCTTTTACAAAATATTTTATAAGAGCACTAAAAGATAAGCAATATGAAAGGAAAGCAATAAATAAGACCGGATATATAGTGGTTCGGATATAACAATCCTACGTCCACTCTCCCCTATTCAAAAGGGCCTTACTACCAACCAACCAACAACTTGCGTACTAGAATTGTGAAGTACCAGTTCCTTCTTACAATAATCTTTATATCTAACTTCGATCTAAAGCTTTACAATCTTCAACCTTGTCTTAACAGATGAACAGGTTGAGATTCAATAACTCCTTAATGAGTGAATAGAATGTATGAACACTAATAAGAGTGCTTTTAGCGTGATAAGAACTAAGGCTTGGAAATGACTTCGTACGCGTGAGAGTTCTCTAGAGTCTTTTTTCGAAACTGCACTCTTGTATTTATAGAGATGTTTAGGAATTAGCCGTTGGAGAGCTAATCCAGTCAAATCTCTAATTAAGGAAGCTTCAATCAATCAATTCCCTAATTGATTGATTGGGTTAGTGAGATACTTTGATTGACTTCAAATACTTTCCAATCCAATTCAATCTTGTTTGACTTGATTTGAATCACCAACGGTCAAATGCTTCCAATGCCTGACTCTGATTCTTCCAGAGAAGGCAGGACCAGACACCAAGCAACCTCGATGTCTTCTGGTCCAGAGTTGGTTGAGAAACAGAATACTCAGTAGAATCAGGAGATGATTCTGAGCATCTTTTGTTTCACCAGACTCGTCTGGTCCGGACTTCGTCTGATCTGGGGAAGGTCTTCTACCTCTGGTCTGATCTGGTGAGGTCTTCTGGTGGAGTCCTCTGGTGGGGTCTTCTGGTGACTCTTCTGGTGAAGTCTTCTGGTCTGGCAGTTCCCCCTAGACTAAGTCCTAATCTATTTCCTCATTTGGCTAACAGTTCCAGATGGTCCTATTACATCTTCTGGTTTGTTTTAACTCATCAAAACTAAACAACTTTTATCCTAACAATTTCCCCCCTTTTGATGAAGTTAAAACACTACCAGAACTGATCAAAAAGAAAACTTAAGCAAGAAAACAAGTAAAATGATATGACCTTAGAATAGATCTTATCAGGCAAACAAGAAGACAACAAGGGGTTGTCTTTAAGACAGAGAAGATATGGTTTTTCATTAATAATAAGGACAAAAATATTACATATTACATTGAATAACAGGGTCCTAGTCTAGGCATACTAGAAACCAATCAAGGAATCTGTCTTGAACAGCCTTGAGCTCAGCAGAAGATGTTGGGGTGAAATTCACCAACACCTTAGTCTTGTATAGCTTCTTCAACTCTGCCCAATCCACCTGGTTCCCAATCATTGGAGTGTTGAGATAATGAAAATCAGGGGCTGTGACTTCCTGGTTGAACTAGATGGTGTAATCCATCAACTGCTTGTATAGGTCTGCATCATAAGCCTTCATCCAAGAATGGAAAGTCCTATTGATAAGTGCATCATCCTCTGGTGGGGGTCTCTGAATATAGTGTTGGATAAACCGCAGTATCTTGGCTTCTCTCAATTTCTCAATGAGAGGCACAGGCACAGTAGAGTCAAACGACCCTTCTGTCCCGAGTGGCAGTATATCCATCACTTCAACAAGGCCTTTCTTATTCTGACTTGATCCACTGGCACCAGATGATATTCCAGCTTCTCTGGCCTTCTTGTTTTGCCTTCTAACATATCTGAGTCTTTGCTCTTCATCTATGTTCTTCCTTATTCTGGCTAACTTTTCCTCTTCATATTCCTCCTTGAATCTCTTCTCTGTCTCTTCAACTACCTGCTCCAGGAAGAACTTCTTGACCCTTCTGATTTTTCTCTTAGCTGGGCCAGGAATGGAGACAAGATCTTGCTCAGAGTCAAGAGACTCCTCCTCTGCTGCTAGATGCTTGGCCATTGTTAGAGACTTGAGTTCTTTTTTCTTCTTCTTCTGCAACTCAGCTTGAGATAGAGTGTTCTCCAACAGGTCCAGACGAGCACCATGGTTGAACAAGGTCTCGTTTGTGCTCTTCGCCAGATCAATTCTGGCCTTCTCTTCCCCCTTTTTAACTTCATCAATCAGGGGCTGAACCACCTGCCTTATGAGATCAGGGAGCTCAGTGGAGGAGGAAGAGTGAAGATCACGCAGTTTTTTGGCTTCATCCAGATAAGCCTGAGCTTCAGCAACCAGACGCTCCTGCTTGGCCAGCATCTCCTGGAGCGAGTCCTTCATCTTGGAAGTCTCAAGCAATTGAGAAACCATCTCTACTTTGAGCACGGAGACAGGTCGCATCTAGTCCAGAACATAATGTTGAAGCTGTTTATGGGATTCATGAACATCCATCTTGAGGTAGAGGCAGTTAGATTTGAAGGATGCCTTGGCAGAGGCAAAGACAGCCTTGATCTGCTTTAGAAATATCCTCCTTTCTTCCTTGATCTGGTGCTCAACTAGAGCAGACGCCAGATGCTGCATGGCCTTAGAGAAACGCCCTATCTGCATGATTTGTTCATTGAAGAAGAGCTTCATCTTTTGCAGCACAGCGGGGGTCACATCAAAATCCTCCTCGTCTGAATATAGCTCTGGAGGGAAGGAGAAGTGAGGGCCAAAAGTATAAGAATGGCCATCTGGGGAGATCATCACTCCTCTCTGGATTAGCAAGGTTCGAACCAACACCTTCGCTGCCTCTGGGGTCTCAAGCTCTGCAGGGTTCTGGATGTTGAGCTTCTTCTTGAGATATATCTCCCAGGCAGTGAAAGCAGAGACAATCATTTTCTCCAACAACAAGACCAGATCCTCCATGTCCTCTAATCTTGCCTTACTCCAGATCTTGGCATCAGTTAGATCTTCCAAGAAGGGTAAGTGCTCCAAAAGAACTAGAAAATGCTCTCTTAGCCAGAGCTAAGCACTTACACTCATACTCTGCCTAATGGGACCCATATCATCTTGGTTGAAAGTTAAGGGTTTGGGCCCAGAGGCAGAGGAGGATGGTGCTAAGACCTCCGGCTCCGGTGAAGCATCCTCATCTTCACCATCATCACTAGACGAAATTGTAGGAGAGTCATGAGGACCAGGGAACCCCAGAGTCATTGAAAAAGAGGGGTTCTGGTCAGGTTGGGTTTGGGGAGGGATAGGTGTATAGGTTTGTGAAGTGGAAGGATTTGTATGTATGGATGGTTCTGCACCAGAAGAGGTTGAGGGCACCTCTAGTGCAGGGTTTGGTCGAGGGGGTGAAGGGTCTGTAGGTAGAGGTGTTTGAGATGGAGGGGGAGAAGGTGTTTAATTGGGTTGGGTAGAGGATGTGAAAGGTGGGGTGTCTGGGATGGATTTCTCTGGTGGAGTGATAAAAACACCAAGAGCAGGGGATGGGTTTTGTGTTTGGGTTTCTGGGGGAGAGGTAGTGGGGGATATAAGGTTAATGTGGGTAGAAGATGGTATAAATGGGTTTACTTGCTCTGGGGCTGTAGCTTCTTCCATCAGGTGAGAAGCCTCTTCTATTGCCTGTTCCATGGTATCTCCCAGGTCTGACCCCGAGTCTGGGTCCTGCAGAATGGCCCTCTTGGCCCTGGGCTTCCTCTTTAGAGGTTCAACCTCCTTTTTCTCCTCCTCCTCTGATGGCTCATCCACCAGAAGGGTTTTCTTTGAAGCCTTTCTCGACGTCCTTGGCTTCTTAGCAGAGGCTTTTCTTGCATCTCTTCCATCTTACCTCGTCCTTTTCTGAGCTGCACCTGCTTTATTGGCAGCTTCTTCACCATCACCCCTCTGCTTCTTCAAGGCAGCCTTGAGGGGGATCTGGTCATCCTCTGATGAACCAGAAAATACCAAATTGGAAGAAGCAGGAGCCTCTTCCTTCTTCTTTAAATTTCTCTTCTTCTGTCCCTTAGCAGGTGAGGGTACTGCTTGGATAGGGGGGGTCAGGGATGGCTTCCTCTCCATCAGAGTCGGCATGTCCATGAAGAGGACCATCCTTGGAGAAGATGATCTTGGACTTGTGGAAGCTCTTGCACCAGGAGCCCTTCCACGCCTTTTCTGGAAAGATGGAGTCCAGAATCAGAGTAAGCTTCGTGCCCAATGATACATTAGCATTGAGGTAGAATTGTAATTCCCCTGGCTTGCTGGGACATTCCTCCTTCTGCACCTTGGCTTTGTTCTTCCTCAACACATCCCAAAAGAACTCGGCCCAATTGCACTGTACACCATCGTATATGGCCCTCATGACACACATACGGCCATTGAAAATCGTATCAGTATTGTGATTCTCACATATCAACACCTTTACCACTATATTAAAAAGAACCTTAAACTTCTGCCTGAGGTGTTTATCCAAAAAGCCATTCGTCAGATTTTGGCAAGAAGATCTGACAAAGATCTTGAACGACTCGACTATCTCACCCTCCTTGTATTTTAATGGATCAACTCCTTCCGATGAGAGATTACCAAAAAGTTTGCAGAAATCGTGCTTTAAGAAGACTACATCCTCTTTATCAACCTTGGACGAGATATGGTCTTCATGTATCTTCATCCTTACTATAAACTGGGCAGCATACCCATCCAAAGTGCGAAATCCCTTGGGAACTGAGGAGATCAAGTCTTCTACCCCAGATTTCTGTAGCAATTCCAAAATTGCCAGTGCCTCTGGATTCTTGGTGGTGAAGAAGTCAACCACCATCTCCGTCTTGAGTTTCTTGCAAACATGATCTGGGTAAAAGTTACATTTTGGAGCCATTTCTGAAAGAGAGAGATAGAGAGAGAGAAAACTTGCAGAGAGAAGTTAGGGTTTGAAAATAATGAACAAGTGAAAAGACAGATTGAAAGATTTTAAGTTTAAATAGGAACAGACGCGTGGCTTTGAATTTTAATGAAGTGTGAACACGTGTAAGGTTAAGATTTAATTTAGGGGACAAAATTAATTTGTGAATTGATTGAGATATTGCACGGTAATTAAATCTGATGGCCAGGATTAAAAGGCAAAATACAGATTTAATTTAATACGTGGGCATGGTCATCGGGACTGGGTTCGAGGGGGTTTTGTGGCAGTCAAGAGAAAAAAGTGAAATGATTGCCTAGGCCCTCTACCCAAGTCTTAAATACACCCTGAAGATGAAACATTTTGAGTGTATTTACTAATTTGAAAAGTGCATCCCAATGATCAGAGGCCAGAGAAGTAAATACATACATGTCACCTGATTTTGTAACCAGATGATACCTCGATTAGTCTGGTGTTACATCTCATCTGATGGAGACCCATCTGGTTCTGGTCAGACTACACTCCGGATTTCTCTGGAATCTGACTCTGTACCTCATCTGGGACATGTCTCATCTGGTACACACCTCACCTTGTACATGCCTCACCTGGAGATGTAACTTTTCTGGTATGTCTAACCTGTAGGCATGTTAATATAATAGATAAAATAATAATAAAGTATGTATAATTGAAATAAATGATACTTCTCTGTTGTTCCCCCTAAATCAATTCTGTCTCTGGGTCCAATAAACCTAACTCAAATGCTAACTCTCTGAATCTGGTCTCAGCCAAAGGCTTTGTGAGAATATCTGCTCTCTGCTTCTCTGTTGCAATCTTTTCCATCCTTATATCTCCCTTCTCAACATGGTCTCTTGTGAAGTGATGTCTTATATCAACATGCTTGCATCTGGTATGAAGAACTGGATTCTGGGTGATTGCAATTGCACTGTAGCTATCACAAAATATTGGAATATCGTTAGCCCTAATCTGGTAGTCCCTAAGCTGCTGACTAATCTAGAGTAGTTGTGAACAACAACTACCTGCTGCCATGTACTCTGCTTCTATTGTTGATGTAGCAACTGAAGTCTGCTTCTTAGAAAACCAAGATACCAATTTATTCCCTAAAAATTGGCATGTTCCACTTGTAGACTTCCTATATATTCTGCACCCACCATAATCTAAATATGAATAACCACTTAACTCAAGATTGTCATCTGCAGGATATCACAACCCCAAATTCACTGTTCCCTTAAGATATTTCAATATCTTCCTAGCTGCTTCCAAGTGACTTTTCTTAGGACTAGCTTAAAATCTGGCACACACACCTACAACAAAGGTTATATCTGGTCTGCTTGCAGTCAGGTACAGAAGAGAACCAATAAGTGCCCTATACTGAGTCTGGTCCACACTCTCCCCAGACTCATCTGGATCCATGTTGAAATTTGTCATCATAGGAATCTTGGCAGCTTTGCAAGATCCTACTCCAAATTTCTCTAACATGTTTCTGATGTACTTTGCCTGATTTATGAAAATTCCCTTCTCTGATTGCTTTACCTACAAACCCAAGAAATAATTCATCTCACCCATCATAGACATTTCAAACTGACTCTGCATGAGTTCACCAAACTTCTCACACAGCTTCTTATTAGGGGATCCAAATATAATGTCATCAACATATATTTAGACCAGAAGGATGTCATTTCCTTCTTCTTTCCTAAACAAGGTCCTATCAATCTTACCCTTGATAAAACCATTGTCCAGAAAAAACTGAGATAGAGTGTCATACCATGCTCTGGGTGCCTGCTTCAGCCCATAAAGAGCTTTCTTAAGCTTAAACACCTTGTCACCTTGTTCAAAACCAGGAGGTTGTTCCACATACACTTCCTCAATGAGAATCCCATTAAGAAAGGCAGATTTCACATCCATCTGGTATACTTTGAACTTCATGTGAGCAGCATATGCTAGAAACAATCTGATGGCTTCTAGTCTGGCAATAGGAGCAAATGTCTCATCATATTATATTCCTTCAGACTGAGAATATCCCTTAGCCACTAGCCTTGCCTTGTTCCTAGTAATGACATCATTCTCATCTTTCTTATTCTTGAAAATCCACTTAGTGCCTATCACCTTTTGATGTCTTGGTCTGTCTACCAACTCCCAATCATCCTGTCTGGTGAATTGATTCAACTTCTCTTGCATAGCATTAATCCAATTTGAATCCTTCAGTGCCTCCTTGATGTTCTTTGGCTCAATCAAGGACACAGAGCAACTGAATAAGACAACTAAGTTAAGAATTCTCCTTCCCGTGGCCTTGCCTGGTTGACAATCTACTGCAGTACCTTGGTGATTATCACCAACTACAGGAGAGCTTCCCCCTACAGGAGTTCCAACCTCTTCTGTTTCTGCTCCTTGTGAAGGCTTTTGCTTCAGAGAACCAGAAGAATTTTGTATCTGAATCAAGAATAGGTGGATTGACCTTGATTACTCTAGAAGTAGTCTGATTTTGTGTCTTATCAGAAGACTTTAAGTCCACCTTGCCCTCAAAAGAAGATTCATAAAAAACAACATGAGGTGTTTCCTCCACATAAAGTGAATTCTTATTAAAAATCCTAAATGCCTTACTCGTGCTGGAATATCCTACGAATGATATCTGCCACTTTAGCATCAAAAGTTTTTAATTTAGATTTCCCATTGTCATGAATGAAACACTTGCATCCAAAAACATGAAAATATGAAACAAATGGGGTTTTACCTTTCTGGGCAATTAGGCATCTGTTCTAAGTATAGCAAGCTGTGTTGATAGCTTCTGCCCAAAATCTCTGTGGTGTGTTGTACTCTGCTAGAAGAGTCCTCGCAGCTTCCTTGAGGGTTTTGTTCCTCCTTTTTGCTACTCCATTCTGTTGGGGTGTTCTGGCAGCAGATGTCTCATGAAAAATCTCATGGTCCTTACAATACTCTGCAATGTGTGAATTCAAAAAACTCTGTCCCTTTATCACTTATGATCCATACAATGCTCTGGTTCTGCTCATTCTGAATCTGCTTGAAGAACTCTGCCAGCTTAGTGATAGTTTCATTCTTCTTAAACAAGAACACTACCCAAGTGTATCTTGAAAAGTCATCTACTATTACCAAGGTGTACTTCCTGCCACTGAAACTAAGAGGAGAAACAGGTCCATGTGAAATAGTTGAAGTACTCTGGTTGTGGTTGTGCTCTGGATATCCTTAAAGGAAGTCTTGGGTTGTTTACCCTTCTGGCATGAACCACAAACCTAATTCTTCTTAAACACTTCATTAGGAAGACCTCGAACTAGACCTTTTCTGGCAATCTTGTTCAGTGCTTTGAAGTTAAGATGACTCAATCTCTTGTGCCATACCCAGCTGTCTTCTGCAGATCCCTTTGCAACCAGGCAAGCATTTCTTGGGCAACTGCTAAAATCTGCAAGATAAATGTTACCCTTCCTCAAGCCTATAAGCAAGATATCATCATAATGATAAGAAAAGACACTGCATGAATCACTAGAAAACTTCACTGGGTATCCCTTGTCACAGAATTGGGAAACTGAATGCAGATTATGCTTGAGTCCTACAACGTAGTAGACTTCATCTACAGATACATCATTAAAGGTCAACTTTCCAATGCCTCTGGTGACTCCATAGTTGTTGTCACCAAACACCACTCTTGGCCCATTTAGTGGATTGAAATCCTGGAGATGATCCTTCTCAAATGTCATGTGCTTGGAACATCCACTATCAATGTACCAGACATGATTGCTTGAAAGTCCTTTCTCCAATGGGCTCTTATCCTCTTGCCGAGAGATCAATTAGGTCCCCTACTAGACCTGGGTCTTGATTGGTTAGTTGCAGGTTTTGTAGGAATCCAAAGATAAAGATCATCCCTTACTGGGTGAGGAGATCTTATCTTCCTTCCAAATCTATCTACCAGTACATGTCCTCTGACAATTACATATTGAGCTACTGGTCTGATAAGAACACATTTCCTATAAATAGATCTGGTATATCTTTTCTCAAATCTGGCCTTTGGAATGGCCTGCCTTAAAGACATGATCTTAAAGGTCTGGTTGTAAGGATACATCCTAGAAGAACCATCTCTGGTGTCATAACCACCCAGATTAGTTGGGTTTCTATAGATGTGTCTCTGGTTCTGATGAAAACTAGACCTTCTCTGATGAGTTTAGTTCCTCTGAGTGTATCTGCTCTGGAATTGATTTCACTGAGAAAACTGTCTCAGGGGTCTCTGGTTCTGAAAGAAATTCTGTTATCCACTATACCATCTCTGAGAATTCCTATTCTGATTGAAATTCCCCCTTCTTGAGTGTCTCCTCTGAGATTCTTTCATATGATTAGGTTTTGCTCTTTGAGGGTTTAAGTGAATAGAACCATCAATTGTCATTGGTTCCCCATTTTAACGTTTAGTCTCTAAGATTTTCTCTTCCTGAACAGTTAACTCTTCTGGACTATATTCTACATGATTAGAAAAATAGTTCCTTTTAGGATTGTGAACTATTCTGTAACCATTACCATTTGGGTTTTCATCCTAGATTTCTAACAATTCACCAGCTCTTACAGACTTGTCTTTGTTGCAAAGATATTTATGAGATCCGGTAATAATTCCTGAATATCCTAAACCACTCTTATCATTAATGTGCTGAGAAGACTCTGATATAATAGATACAATAGATGGTATCTTTGGAGCTTCTCTGGGCATAGGTATCTCCTCTATAGTTTGCTCAATTTGTTTTTCCTTGATAAGAGTATGGTATTTGACTCTAAGTTCATTGAACTCATCTTCCTGAGAGTTCTTTTCTTTCATGAGTTGATCTATCAGAGTATCTCTTTCTATGATCTTATCGTGAAGTTCAGAGACTTCTCTGGAATGACCTTTCATGAGTTCTCTGGTGGATTTTTGCTCATAAGATAAGGATTGAACTTTAGCTCTGAGCCTACCATTCTCTTTCTTAAGTTTTTTACATAATTTAATATAATTTTGGAGATCTGAAAGCATTTGCTGCATATCAGACTCTCTGGAGTTACCAGATGAATGAGAGGATTCAGTATATTTGGAATTAGATAAGCATAAGGTAGTTTGTTGTACCTCAGTGATGTCTTCCATGAGACATACATCATCATCAGATACAAAATCAGAAGAAGAACTTGAGCTGGTATCCTCTTCCTCTGCTTCTGCCAGTAGAGCTCTCTTGTCTGCATATCTCCTATCTCTCTTGAGTCTTTTCTCTTCTCTTTCCCTAGGAGTTAGCCGACGACAATCATAACTGTAGTGGCCTGGCTTGTTGCAAGTATAGCATGTGTTGTCTCCTCTGGGACTTGGACTTGGATCTCTCCTCCTCTGGTTGTATTCTGATCTGACTGGACTACTCTCTCTCCTCTGGTAGTCAGGTCTGCCAGAACTGCTATCTCTCCTCTAGTAATCTGATCTGCCAGAGCTACCATCTCTCCTTCTCTCTGGAGTTCTGAATCTGGTCTCCCTTGAGTCTCCAGATGTCTCTTCCTTATCAGCAGGCTTGAAGGAACTCTTCCTGTCTCTGGTAGATTCCTTCCAGTGCTTTTTGTACCTGCCATATTTTGAACTCATTTTATCAAGTTTACGGGTTAGGAGGGCTACCTGCTCCTTGAGACTCATGTTATCTGCAGTAGACTCCTTGGGCTTTTCATCAGACTTGATAGTTAAGGAGAAGACAACTCCTTTCTGACCAGAAGAGAAAACCTCATCTGTTTGATCCTCCTCTTGAAGATCATATTCATATGCTTTGAGATCAGACAACAGAAGATGATGATCCAGAGTGTTGAGATCCTTGTTGTCTTTAATCACGGTGACTTTGATTCTCCACCTGCTGGTTAGTGATCGTAATATTTTACTATTTATTTCTTTCTCAGAGTAGGTCTTACCTAAGGCACTAGCCTTGTTGAGGAGATTAGTGAGACGCATATCCAGCTGGTCAATTATCTCATCTGGTTTCATTTTGAAAGTGTTAAATGAGTGTTGAACAACCTGGAGCTTGTTGTTCTTGATCTTCTCTGTTCCCTCACAGAGCAATGCCAACTTGTCCCACATCTCCTTGGCAGTGGCACATGTTCTGACCTTTTCAATCACCTATTTTGTGAGAGTATTTATGATCTCTGTCCTTGCCACATGGTCCAAGTTGTATAATTTCCTCTCATCATTGTCAAGCTCATCCTTTTTCTTTAATATCTTCTGTCTCGCAACTCGTTCACCAGTTCTCTCCTCTGCAGATTCACTGGTTTCTACCCTGGACTCAGACCTGCCATCATCAATGGGAGTCCAGTAAAATTTGATTGGGCCATTTTCTACCACATCTAACATGCGCTGGTGGATAGCTCCAAGATGATTACTCATCATGAAGCTCCAGTGGCTATAATCCTCGAAAGATAATTCTGGTAACTTACGGCTCTTGTAAGAAGATTTTGAAGATATTTCTCTAAAAGGATTTTAACAAGAATGTATCAAAAAAAAATAAAGAGCAATGGATCTTCCTGGTGACCACCAAAGAGCTTTACAAAGCTGTGGTGTAGGACACACCGCTCTGATACCACTTGTTGGTCCCACTTGATAGATTAATTGCGGAAGCTTTAAAGTTAAGTCTTTTACAAAATCTTTTATAAAAGCACTAAAAGATAAGCAATATGAAAGGAAAGCAATAAATAAGACCGGATATATAGTGGTTCAGATATAACAATCCTACGTCCACTCTCCCTTATTCAAAGGGATCTTACTACCAACCAACCAACAACTTGCGTACTGGAATTGTGAAGTACCAGTTCCTTCTTACAATAATCTTTAGATCTAACTTCGATCTAAAACCTTACAATCTTCAACCTTGTCTTAACAGATGAACAGGTTGAGATTCAATAACTCCTTAATGAGTGAATAGAATGTATGAACAATAATAAGAGTGCTTTTAGCGTGATAAGAACTAAGGCTTGGAAATGACTTCGTGCGCGTAAGTGTTCTTTAGAGCCTTTCTTTGAAACTGCACTCTTGTATTTATAGAGATGCTTAGGAATTAGCCGTTGGAGAGCTAATCCATTCAAATCTCTAATTAAGAAAGCTTCAATTAATCAATTCCCTAATTGATTGATTGGGTTGGTGAGATCCTTGGATTTATTGACTTCAAATACTTTCTAATCCAATCTTATTTTACTTGATTTGAATCACCAACGGTCAAATGCTTCCAATGCCTGACTCTGATTCTTCCAGAGAAGACAGGATCAGACACCAGGCAACCTCGATGTCTTCTGGTCCAGAGTTGGTTGATAAATAGAATACTCAGTAGAATCAGGAGATGAAACTGAGCATCTTTTATTTCACCAGACTCGTCTGGTCTGGACATCATCTGATCTGGGGAAGATCTTCTGCCTCTGGTCTGATCTGGTGAAGTCTTCTTGTGGAGTCCTCTGGTGAAGTCCTCTGGTGGGGTCTTCTGGTGAAGTCTTCTGGTCTGGCAGTTCCCCCTAGACTAAGTCCTAATCTATTTCCTCGTCTGGCTAAAAAGTCCAGATGGTCCTATTACATCTTCTGGTTTGTTTTAACTCATCAAAACTAAATAACTTTTATCCTAACAGTCAACACTCCCTCTGTTTTGAGTAGACCGTTGTTCTGGTTCAGCTTCAGGCAATGGATCATCAACTCTTGGTCCTGGAAGGGGTAAATTAATCACCCTATTGTTACCAATTAACATCTGATGGTAGATTCCAAGAGCAGGTGTATAGCTACTGATTACTTCATCATCAGCTCTTTCAAACTCTTTATCTTGCAACAATTTGTGAATCAAACAAGGATACGACAGTAGTCCTCTTCCACTAATTTCTCCAGCATACCTCAACATGTTATTAAATATAGTTTGACCTAAATCAAACTCATTCAGCTCACCTATCTTATACAGAAGGATAGTGACTTGAACGCAAAATACTAGCTATACTAGTAGTTACCCTGTTGATAGGCGAGCATAAATGCCATTTGGGCGACCAGGATTAACTCAAAGTACCCGCGGTTAAGACAAAATTAAGTCAAGATTAAACAAGGTACCTGGCGAGCAGAACCTGCACGCCGAGCAAGACTAACTGGGCGAGCAAATTTAGCATGAAGACCATGTGGACCCGGGTAAGGTCCTGGCGAACATAATCAACACCTCGTCGAACAGATCTAGCTACAATATCAAGACTACAATCTAACAAAATTAAAGACCATCAAAATCTGACTAAAGACTCCTTGAGGACAAGACCAACAGGACGAGTAGCTGACTTGAACCTAACTTTACTAGCTTTTACTAGAAGTTACCCCACAAGAGTATGGGATCACAGTAGTATTGGCAAGTATAGGGACCAAGTATTATCGAACCCAAGGGAAGGTATGTATGCGAATAGATCCCTAAAGATCTACGCGTCGTAGTTAATATGAGTGTATGTTTGGGGATTGAAAATTATTAAATCTAAACTATTCTACTCTACTAATGCAAAAAAAAGAAATGAGTTAATTATCTTAGGGTTTTGTCTCAAATATAAAAGGGTGATGCTCAGGATAGGAATCCCTACGTATACTAACGGAGCCGGTACATAATCAAAATAACCGTGATGTGCAAGAAATAACCTAAGTATAAGATTGTAAGATGAAAAGCTCAAGAATTAATCCTAATACTTTATCCTATCAATCGACTTCACTAATCCACTAAACAAGTTAATAGATTGTACTTAATTAAAGAGACCCTAATTTAACTAAGGTGATGCGGTCGTCTTCCCAAGATAAACCGGTAGATGAATTAACCCCTTCTAAACCCTCTAGTTAAGCCTAATAGTTATTAAAGAGTGATAAGATCGTCCTCTCTCTAACAATTTTCGTACGAAATTCAAAGGTAAATCCGGAATTTATTTTAAGCGTTCATTAATTAAGAGAATTAAAACTAAAAATCGCATGTTATCCTAATTATGTACCAACGTCCTACTTCTACGGGTTCATCCTACCCCAAGCATACAAGGGTTCTAGCCTAACATGGTGTTTTGAATAATCAAAGCAATCACAAGAACAATAAACATATGCATAATTGAAATAACTAATAAAATCAAGAACATAAACGAAAGAACAAATTAAAGTCTCCAAAGAAATCTATATAAATCTGAAAAACTAGGTTTAATCGTCTCAAAGAGTAAAGAAAGAAAGAATTAATCTAATACGTTCAAAAGAAATACTAAAACTAAGAATTCGTAAATTAAAACCTCGATTACAAGGTATAAAATTCTTCAAAACTCCTTCCCAAGCTTTCTCCTTTCTTAAAGTATGTAAAAATATGTGTTGGTATGTGGTTATCCTCCAAAACGAGCTTGGAATGAGCATATATAAGCACCGGGGCGAATCGGGAACTCATGGGCCGAAAAAACGCATCCGGAGGCAAAAATAGGTTAGTGCTCGAGCTGGACAGCTCGAGCACGGCCGTTCGAGCTCAATAGGTCGAATGGTGCAAGGGGTCGAGCACTAGCGCTCGAGCTGCTCGAGTGGTTTTCGGCTGCTGTACACTTGTTCGTAAAATCTTCATATCTTCTCAATCGGGAGTCCGTTTTGGCCGATTCAAAGTCCTAAAACTCCTCTTTTCGCCCTCTATCCATCTATAAAAACCAAAGAGACAAATTAATGAGTTTATAAAAATGATACTCAATTGACTCCAAACACTCATAAAAAACACTCAAAATATAGGCAAATCGGACACCAAAATATAACAATTTCACGCCTAATCAACCCCCCCAAACTTACCATATTTCTTGTCCTCAAGCAATGAAATAATAAGTCAAGTGAAATTGTTAGGAATGAGTCAAAGAATCAAATCATGCATGTAAATGGACTCAAGTTTCAAAGACCGTTCACACATATTCAAACTTTCACTCCTTTTATCATACTCATGCAACAATTGCAACAAACACTAAGATCAAACATGGATGTGCACTCAACGATGTGTTTCACTCCCTCACAAGTGTATATCAATGATAAGGGACTCACTCAATCAATCAATCAATCAATCAATTACACATATCAGCAGCCATAGGCTTGTATACACTCTCAACTTCGACCATACTCTAGAAATCAATGCCGAATCAAAAAGGACTTTCTCAAGGTTGTAATGTAGGCTCTTTGGACGGGTGTGGTAACTATATGGGATAAGAGACTCAAGTGAATGGAGAATAGAAAATCAAACTTTGGTACTTCGGTACAAGGAACATACTTCTTTAACATCTTCACATAATGCACATCAATTCCTTTACTCTCAACACCTCAATTTTTTTTCAACTCTTTTCACTTTTTTCAATCACTCAACTATTTTTTTTTTCTTTTTCACACATACATATGAGCTCATTTTTTTTTCTTTTGCTCATTCTCAAATTTTTTTGTTCTTTCCCACAACTCATATCTCATCACACCCTTCTTTTATCACCACTCAACCATCATAATTCCTTTTCTCAACTCAACTCAATCCCTTCTCATTCACACTTTTCCTATTCTCCACTCAAATTGGGATAAAAAGGTTTAGGAACTTGGATAAGTGTTAAAAAGTGCTAGCAAAGAAAATAGGCTAAGGCTCAAACGGGCTCACAAGGGATAAGTGTCATTGGTAGGCTTATTTTGGCTAAGTGACTCAATTAAAACAAAGAAGGCCTAAGATCACATTCGGCATATCAAACTAGACACAATAAAAAACGATAGCACACACAAGTTCTACCATCCTCTAAGGCGACAACTCACTCACAAACGAAGAGATCAATTCATGCATCAAAATCTCAAAAGGCTCAAATCTCACGGCTTTCACATCCATGCTAGTCCTAGTGAATTCTTACTTTCATCACACAAGTACTCAAAAAGGGGCATTAGTAAGTATACTAGTTCCCTCTCAAATCGACTCTAACTCCTATACTCACACAAGAAAATTTCTAACTCAACTTCACAACTCACCAACTCATACTCACACTCAAAGATAACAATCAACAAGCATAAGATGATTGATAGGCATGAAATATGTATTAGCACATCAAAGCAATATCATATCAAGGAGCATCTCAATACACACTATATAACCAAACTCAACTCAAAGAGAGGATGTGTGCCTATGCATATGTCATAAAACACATAAATACTCCACCCCCCCAAACTTCGACCTTGTGAAGAGGTCTATGTTTGGGGTTGTGGGTTACCTCATCCCAATAATTCAGTTTCTCCTAACAACTTGGCACACTCCCTTGTCTCGGAGTTGGTCCCTTCAATTTCCACTTCTTTGGCACTCATTCACCCTCAAGGCAAGCCTACAAAATAAAACCCTCAAGTACGAGGTTATAACTTACGACTCAACAACACCCTAATAACATAAAACTTTCAAAAGCAAATAAAAAATGGGTTGCCTCCCATTCAGCGCTATTTTTAAGGTCCTCATACCGGACCAAGCTCAAAGGAGCTTATGGGACATGATACTCAAATTTACCTCCCTTACTCTCATAAGAGTGGTGGTTGACTTTCTTTCCTTCATTCCCATTCATCATGAGTTCCTTTGCTTTCTTCTCTACCTCAAGTGGTGGGGGTCTCAACTTCTTCTCACCTTTATCTGGAGGAGTCTTACTAAGCAATTTCTTGCGCTTGGACTTTTTCTTCTTAACTCCTCCTTTCCCCTCCAACTGGACCACGTCCACATTTTTCACTTCTTCATCCTTCAACTTATTCTCTTTATCCCTATCAAAATAATCAATATCATACTGCTCATGGGTTAAATTATCAAGTGAAGGATCATCAAAATCATGACTAAATGAAAGATTAGGGATAGGAGGTGTGTCTTCATCACGAGGATCAATTGCATCCATGCAATGACAGCTTTCATCCTCCTTCGGGTACTTCATGGCCTCATATAGGGAAATCTTTATCTCCTGATCATCAACTTTCAACGTGATCTTCCCATTTGCCACATCTAGCACCATCCCAGCCGTTGCTAAGACGGTCTTCCCAAGATCAATGGAACGTGCTCATCTTCCTCCATGTCAAGCACTACAAAATTGGCTGGAAATATGTGATCCCCAACCTTCACGAGGACGTCTTCAACTACACCTTGAGGTCGAGTAATAGACCGGTCGGCAAGTTGAAGCGTCATCATTGTCGGTTGAAGTTTTCCACCCTCCAACTTCTTGAATAACGACAAGGGCATAAGATTTATGCTCGCCCCAAGGTCGTACAACGCTCCCTTCTTAACTCCATTCCCGATATCACATAAGATCGTGAAACTCCCGGGATCCTTCAACATAGGTGGAAGCGCTTTGTGCACTAATGCACTCACCTCATGGTTCAGCTGCACCAACTTGGGCTCATCAACTCTCCGTCTCTTTGCAATTAAGTCCTTCAAGAAATTGACATAATTCAGCATCTATTCCAAAGCATCATAAAAAGGAATGTTAATATGCAATTTCTTAAAAACATCAAGGAATTTAGCGAATTTCTTATCAAGCTTTTTCTTCATGAAGCGCTGTGGATATGGGACGGGAATCACCGATTTGGGTACCCCCCATTCATCACGCTCGGTCTCTTTCACTTTCTCCCTTGCTTCCTTTGCCTTCTTCCACTTTGGAACTCTCTCAATCTTCTCAATGCCTTCCTCTTCAGGCTCTTTGCTCTCTATCTCAATTTCTTCCTCAACTGTCTCACCTCCATCTTTCTTATGTTCTTGTCCCTCCATCTCAATCTCTTCTTGGGGCGTCTTAGAATCAGCAGACATCTGAGGACCATCATAGTTGGTCCCACTTCTAAGCTGGATCGCCTTGCAATGCTCTTTCGGGTTCCCCTCCGGCATAGAAGGATATTTACCCGGCTCTCTACCCAATAATTTCACGATCTGGCTAATTTGATTCTCTATAGAAGTGAACCGCCTATTGTTCTCTTGCTGAATTCGATTCAGCTCTACATCTCTCTTCTGGAGTTCTTGATCACGCTGATCACCTTTCTTGTGCAACTCTTTAACATCATACTCCAAAGAGGACAATCTTTTGTTTCCTTCCTCCACCTTCTGAAGGATAGCTCTCAACATTTCCTCAGTCGAGGAACCACCTTCTCCACCCGGAGGTTTTGAACCTGGATCAACACCTGGAGGAACTGTAATTTCAGCCTTCGGATTAGCATATGAAAAATTCTTGTTCTTCCTCCATTGATTTTGTTGAGGCTGCTAGCCTCCTTGATAGCCTTTGTTATTCCTCCACTGATTAGGAGGAGGCTGTGGACCAGGTGGTACAAATAGTTGGCCATAGGAGGTCCTTCCAGATTGATTACCACCTTGTGGATACCCATTCTAATTGTAATAAGGGCCTCCCATATAGTTGGTTACCTCTTACTGAACTGTTGGTTGGTCCACTTTCTCACTCACTGCTACATTCCCTCCAACCAAATTCTGTCCAACCTCAATGTTACTTATCTTCTCCATCATTGCCATCAACAGCTTCCTCGTCCCTTCACTCTCCTCAATCTGATAAGCTCTCTTAAATTTGGGATCCTCATTCCATGCCCCGGCATTCGTGATAATATTGTCAATGTTCTCTCTACATTTCGTTGTACCTTGGTTCAGGAACGCTCCACTAGCACACGCATCAAGATGGGCTTGACCAGCCTTGCTGGCTCCACTATAGAAGAAAGCCATGATATCTCCCTCATTGTACCCGTGCTGTTGGCACTCAATCAACATGTTAGAGTATCTTTCACACGCTTGATGTAAGACTTCTCCTTGCTTCTGGCGGAAGGAAGAAATCTCTATCCTTGCTCTAATAGTTCTAGATGGAGGGTAGAATCGCTCGAGGAGCAGACGCTCGAGCTCGGCCCATGTGGTTACACCTCTCCGTGGGAGCGTGTTATCGTACCACTCCATTGCTATTCTCGTTAAAGAGAATGGGAACAGCCTCAGCCTCTTGGCATCTTCAGACATGCCGTTATAATTGAACGTGGATGCGATCATCAGAAAACTCCTCAGATGAGTATGAGGATTCTCCTTCCCAACCTCCCCCTTGAATTGATTCTCGGTAAGTAGCTTTAGAATTCCAGGGGAAATTGAGAAGTTGTTTGCCTCTACAGGAGGCAATGCCACTCCATCATAGTACCGTTGCGGCTGTGCAACAAACCTTCCTCGAATAGCCATGTTCTGATCGGCGTTCTGAGGAACGTGCTGAGGAAAAATGGGTTGTACCGGTACTTGTTGGACTGGTGGTAGTTGATGTACTGGTTGTTGGTTATAAACAGGAGGTGGGGGATACGGATATGGTGGATATGGATATGGTGGGTATGGGTAAGGATAAGGTAAGTTGTTCTGTGGGTAAACAGGGTTGTTGAACGGGTTATTCGGGTGAATGTTCTGGGCTTGGTTTTGGGTTTGAGTTTGTGCAGAGTTGTTCTGGTTTTGCTGGTTCGGGTGTTGGTTCTGAGTTTCCCCTACAGGCACTTGCTTGTTACTACCCTCAACTCCATCCGATCGTTCCACTATAGCATTGTATTCTGCAGTAGCTTTGTCTAAATCCCCAATTCCATCCAGATTCACGTTGTCTTTATCTCCGGCAGTGTTCATCCTTCTTAAGAAGGCTCGGTTTCTTCTTGCTATTGTTTCAGGATCCAACGGTATTCTCTCTTTGCTCGTTTCTCCTTGCGAGGGTGTTTTCATATACCTGAAATACTAACGAAGAATCACAATGCAACTGCCACACGAATAAAAATAAAACAGAAAATAAAGCACTCACTATTAACTACTAAGCTATCTACAAGTCCTACTCAAATGACATACATCGCTTTCCCCGGCAACGACGCCATTGACTTGAGTCTAACTTTACTAGCTTTTACTAGAAATTACCCCACAAAAGTATGGGATCACAATATTATTGGCAAGTATAAGGACCAAGTATTATCGAACCCAAGGGAAGGTATGTATGCGAATAGATCCCTGAAGATCTACGCGTCGTAGTTAATATGAGTATATGTTTGGGGATTGAAAATTATTAAATCTAAACTATTCTACTCTAATAATGCAAAAGAAAGAAATGAGTTAATTATCTAAGGGTTTTGTCTCAAATATAAAAGGGTGATGCTCAGGATAGGAATCCCTACGTATACTAACGGAGCCGGTACATAATCAAAATAGCCGTGATGTGCAAGAAATAACCTAAGTATAAGATTGTAAGATGAAAAGCTCAAGAATTAATCCTAATACTTTATCCAATCAATCGACTTCACTAATCCACTAAACAAGTTAATAGATTGTACTTAATTAAAGAGACCCTAATTTAACTAAGGTGATGCAGTCGTCCTCCCTAGATAATCCGGTAAATGAATTAACCCCTTCTAAACCCTCTAGTTAAGCCTAATAGTTATTAAAGAGTGATAAGATCGTCCGCTCTCTAACAATTTTCGTACGAAATTCAAAGGTAAATCCGAATTTATTTTAAGCGTTCATTAATTAAGAGAATTAAAAATAAACATCACATGTTATCCTAATTATGTACCAACGTCCTACTTCTACGAGTTCATCCTACCTCAAGCATACAAGGGTTCTAGCCTAACATGGTGGTTTGAATAATCAAAGCAATCACAAGAACAATAAACATATGCATAATTGAATTAACAAATAAAATCAAGAACATAAACGAAAGAACAAATTAAAGTCTCCAAAGAAATCTATATAAATCTGAAAAACTAGGTTTAATCATCTCAAAGAGTAAAGAAAGAAAGAATTAATCTAATACGTTCAAAAGAAATACTAAAACTAAGAATTCGTAAATTAAAACCTCGATTACAACGTATAAAATTCTTCAAAACTCCTTCCCAAGCTTTCAACTTGCTCAAAGTATGTAAAAATATGTGTTGGTATGTGGTTATCCTCCAAAATGAGTTTGGAATGAGTATATATAAACGTCGGGGCGAATCGGGAACTCATGGGCCAAAAAAACGCATCCGGAGGCAAAAATAGGTTAGCTCGAGCACGGCCGTTCGAGCTCAATAGGTCGAATGGTGCAAGGGGTCGAGCACTAGCGCTCGAGCTGCTCGAGTGGTTTTCGGCTGCTGTACACTTGTTCGTAAAATCTTCATATCTTCTCAACCGGGAGTCCATTTTGGCCGATTCAAAGTCCTAAGAACTCCTATTTTCGCCCTCTATCAATCTATAAAAACAAAAGAGACAAATTAATAAGTTTATAAAAATGATACTCAATTGACTCCAATCACTCATTAAAAACACTCAAAACATGGGCAAATCGGGCACCAAAACATAACAATTTCACGCCTAATCAGCAGCTCCTGATTTTGAGCAAGTCCAGCATAGATGGATAGAATGTAGTTTAGATAAGGTCAAACAAATCAAATCCCAAGTGTCACACATGCACACTAGGTAGTCCAAAGGTCATGAACACCTCATGCTAGGTAAATTTCCTATAAATACTTAGATTTTTTCAGATAATAAAGGGAGCACAAATTCATATACACGTCCAAACTTTGATTATACACCTAAAGCAGCTCGTTTCTCTTATATACGAATTAAATATGTAATCAATACACGTGTTAATTCTACCCCAATCCAAATTTTCGTATTCACTAATTACGTTAGTGATCAATCACACGTAATTGTTTGGTGATCAAATTAACGAGTAAAAACAACCACTAATCAATGTGATTAGAATCGATCATCAACAAATTGGCGCTAGAAGTAGGGTACGAACCTTCGATTTAAGGATTTAAGTATAACTAAGTAGAAATTACGGACTTAAGCTTGAAGAATTGAAGAAAGGTGTTCTTGGTGTTCTCTATTCAAGAACTTTTAAAGATTAATACCCAAACATCAGGCAAAGATGCCTCAATCTCATGAGACTCAACACTCCCAGCACGTGACAAGGGATTCACGTTCAAGGATGTCCCAGGCTGGTAGGCGAGCAGAAACAACCAGGAACGAGCATGAAAATCGTCCTACAGCTACACATCAATTGATGCCACCTGAGCTGGATGCTTTTGTTCGCAACCCTAATGAATTGGCTCGAATGATTGCAATGCTCCAGGCTTTGCAAAAGCAGCAGGCTCAGCCTGGCCCCTCTCATACTCGAGCAAGGCATAGCCCAACAAGAACTCGTGAACATGAGAAGGCCAGAGGTGACCATCAAAATGAGGCAGACAGTGCCCAAGCTCGTAAAATGAAGGGCAAAGAGAAACAACTCACTGGAGCAACCAACCATAGAGAATCAACTACAAATCAAGCTCTGAGGGTGAGTCAGGGCACACATCAAAGTACACTGAACAGATTAGGTTGCCGTGGTCGGGGAGCAGTCGAGATCCACCCGATTGCAGAAGTAGCTCGCCCAACCACAGTACCAGCACGCCAGTTAGTCCACGAAAGGCTGACTAGGTCAGCTTTTGGTCGCCTAGGCCCAGATGCGGAGCCTAATCCTAAGAGGCCAGCCCAGGGGATTTCCATACCAAGCGAGGGACTGCGGTGATCAGATGGCCATGCACCTCTGTTCGCCGAACAGCCTCCAAGTCAAGGGGGATCCCTTGAAGATTTGGTCCCCATGAGGAAGGCGATTGAAAGCATGCAGGGCCAATTGGACCTGCAAAGAGGTTATGGGAGCACTACTCTTCCTACCTCCCCACTATCTTCGGTGATTTTGAAAGCTCCTATTCAAAATAAGATCCAGTTACCGTCAAGCATACAATATGAAGGCACGGCGGACCCCCGAGTGCATCTGATGAGATATTCTAATTACATGATATCAATGGGGGCAAGCGATGCAACCCAGTGCCATAATTTCCCTTTGACTCTGGGGGACCGTATCCACAAATGGTTTTTGGCTCTGCCACCAGCTTCAATTCATTCATTTGCCCAGTTGGGCAAAGAATTCCTGTCCCACTTCTCCATGGCCGGGTCTTATTTATCCTAAAGACATCGGTTATCCGACTTGAAACAAGCTGATGACGAGTCGAATCGTTCGTATTTGGAAAGATTTGACAAGGTCCTGCTGGAAGGGGAGTCTGTCAGCGAAGACACCAAAATCGTAGCTGTCTTAGCTGGACTGAAGAAGGGCACTGCACTCTGGAAAGATGTACATCTCAGATGCCCGAAAACTTACGCCGAATTTTATGACCGGGCAGGAGTCTTTGTCTCCATGCACGTAGCTTTGCAGAAAGACATGGGGGACAAAGGTGAACAGAAGGAAAATACAAAAAAGACTGGTGGTGGAGGTTATCGTGCCCCAAAGAACATGGAAGCATTTAACGAGGGGACAGAGCTAAAGTACAAACTGAATCATGTACTTACCATATCGATTGATGCGGTGTACAACAATGTCCGGGACAAGGAACTACTCACTCCTCCCAGAAAGATACGTCAAGATTCTAGCAAGTTAAACCAAACAAGTATTGTGCCTACCATCAAAGTGTGGGGCATTTTACAAGTGAGTGTCGTGACTTGCTGAAGCAGTTATGGCGGTTTTACAAAGAGGGTAAGTTATCCAAGTTTGTAAAGAGACAGCCCGGCAAGAGGGAAAAAGATGAAGATTCCGAGGAAGAAGATCTGGAGCAAGCTCCTCGCCAGAATCGAGCTGGGTGACCAGCCTAGGTACCAGCAGGAGGTCCCGTTCCTGACATCCAAATAATAGAGCCTGCAGGACCTGTTGGTGGTTATTCTGATGGATGACCACCAATTTCTAATCGTAAAAGAAAAGCCGAATTACGAGCAATCGATCACGTACAAGAAATGGTAGTTACTCCGTCCATTAGGCAAACATCGAAATTAACCTTTACTGAAAAAAGACTTGGAAGGAATTTTTACCCCCTACAATGACTCGCTCGTGATTTGTGCTAAGATCATGGGAACCAGAGTGTATAGATTGCTGGTGGACACTAGAGCCTACACAAACGTCCTTTTCAAAAAGACGCTCGATCAACTGGGGGATTATGCAGGCTATGTCAGAGACTCAAATCATCGTATCCTAGGATTTGGAAATGCTGTAACGATCCCTCTGGGAATAATTACTTTATCTGTGCAACTTGTAACGGTCAAGGAACCCGAGAAAAATATCACAAGAATGATAGATTTCTTGGTCGTAGATCAAGAATCGACTTATAACGGATATTTTGGTCGACCCTTTTTGAATGAATTTATGGCTGCATGTTCAACCTACCATTATAACTGCAAGTGGAGTTGGCACAGTAAAGGGAGACCAAAGGAAAGCTCGGGAATGTCTCCTTCAACTCCATCCAATCAAAGAACATACGTTTATGATGGAAGCATCAATCGGCCCGTCCGAAAATGAACCATCAATTCTTGAAGATATTTTGGGGACCCAGAATGATCAGATGGACATTGATGACCAACCCTTGTCCATGGGCGAACAGAAACTGCGAGAAGGTGAACAAACCTTGCTAGAGACAAGATTGTCACCAGTTACCAATGAGTTGAGTCCTCACATCAACTTGGAGGGCCCAGCTATGGCGACCAGAAACGACACTAAGCCCATAGAGGACTTTGACCCCCGGTTGGGTGTAGAACCAATGAACGCCGAGTATGAGCTGAGCCCAGAAGGGCCAATCGTTGATCCACGGTGGAAGGGACAGAAACGACAGGCAACTCCAGTCGAAAAGCTGGAAGCCCTCAAAATTAACCCTAACCATGATGATCTCGAACTTTACATTGGATCAGAGCTCCCTGAGCCCTACACAACCTCGACATTTTTGCATGGTCGCACGCTAACATGGTGGGGATCAATCCAAAAGATGCTTGTCATAAACTGAATATCAATTCAGCCCAAAGACCCGTCCACCAAAAACGACGGAAGTACGGGCCTGACAAGTATCAAGCTTTGAATGAGAAAGTCAAGAAGTTGTTGGACAACGACCTAATCCGACAGGCGTTATGCCCACAATGGGTTGCAAATCCCGTCCTAGTGCGGAAGCCGAATGGAACCTGGAGGCTATGCATAGATTTCACAAATCTTAATGAAGCATGCCCAAAGGATAACTTTCCGCTCCCGCACATTGATCAACTGGTAGATAGCACAACTGGGCATGAAATGTTCACATTCATGGATGCCTTTGCTGGTTACCACCAAATCCCGATGCACCCAGATGACCAAGAAGATACAACCTTCTATACTAATAAGAACTTACTTTATTGGAAGAGAATGTCGTTCGGATTAATCAATGCCGGAGCAACCTACCAGAGGCTGGTGAACAAAATATTTGATGAATATATTGAGGAGACGGTAGAGGTGTATGTTGATGACATAGTTGTCAAAAGTACTCGAAAAGAGGATCACCTCCATTATCTATACCAAGTGTTCAATATTCTCCGAAAATACAACATGAAGTTGAACCCAAAGAAAAGTAGCTTCGGAGTACATTCGGGAAAATTCCTGGGCCATCTGGTTAGTAAGCGGGGAATTGAAGCCAATCCTGTAAAAGTTAAAGCAATCGTAGATATGGAACCTCCTCGTTCAATCAAAGAAGTACAAAGGTTGACAGGATGCCTAGCGGCTTTAAATAGGTTCGTATCGCGATCAGGTGACAAATGTCGCCTGTTAGGATAAAAATTGTTAGTTTTGATGAGTTAAAACAAACCAGAAGATGTAATAGGACCATCTGGACTTGTTAGCCAGATGATGATATAGATTAGGACTTAGTCTAGGGGGAACTGCCAGACCAGAAGACTTCACCAGAAGAGTTACCAGAAGACCCCACCAGAAGACTTCACCAGATGAGATTGACTAGAGGCAGAGGACCTTCCCCAGACCAGACGAGTCTGGACCAGACGAGTCTGGTGGAACAAAAGATGCTCAGTTTTGATCCCCTAATTCTACTGAGTATTCTGGTTGTTCACCAGATTAGGACCAGAAGACACCGAGGTTGCCTGGTGTCTGGTCTTGCCTTCTCTGGAGAGAATCAGAGTTAAGCAGAGGAAGATATTGACCGTTGGTGATTCAAATCAAGTCAACATGATCAGGATTGGAAAGTATTTGAAGATAATCAATCCAAGGATCCCACCAACCCAATCAATCAATTAGGGAATTGATTGATTGAGGCTTCCTTATATAGAGGATCTGATTGGATTAGCCCTCCAACGGCTAGCCCTAATCCCCTCTATATATACAAGAGTGCAGTTCAAGAAAAAGCTTTAGAGATTCTACACGCGCATAAGTGATCCAAGCTTTTGATATTCATACCAAGCACTCTTACTGTTCATAATATTTATCTACTCTAAAGGAGCTATTGAAACCACAACCTGTTCATCTATTAGACAAGGTTGTTGGCTGGTTGATCTTTAGATTGAAGTTAAATCTAAAGAGGTTGTAAGAAGGAACTGGTACTTCCCAATTCCAGTAAGTAAGTTTGTGAGTTGGTTGATAGTGAGACCCCTTGGTTATAAGGGAGAGTGGACGTAGGATATTCTATCCGAACCACTATACATCTTGTGTTCTTTATCGCTTTATTTTACTTATCGTTTGTTGATTATTGTTCTCTTGTAAAAGACTTTGAAAGACATTTAACTTAAGCTTCCGCAATTAATCTAACTAGTGGGACCAACATCGCCCATTCTTTGAAGCCATAAAAAAAGGCAACTTTGCATGGACGGGATGCTGCCAGAAAGCTTTTGACCAATTAAAAGATTATCTGGGGGATGTAAAGATTCTGTCAAAACCAGTCTCCAGCAAAAATTTATACTTGTATTTGGCAGCGTCAGGATAGAGTCCCCAGGCAACGAATCCTTAAAAAGAAAGATGAGCTTGACAATGATGAAAGAAAGCTCTACAACTTGGACCAGGTGGCAAGAACGGAGATCATCAACACACTTACCAAAGAGGTGATTGAAAAGGTCAGAACGTGTGCCACTGCCAAGGAGATGTGGGACAAACTGGCGTTACTCTGTGAGGGAACAGAGAAGATCAAAGATAACAAACTCCAAGCTGTTCAACACTCGTTTGATACCTTCAAGATGAAACCAGACGAGACCATTGACCAGCTGGACATGCGTCTCACAAACCTCCTGAACAAGGCGAGTTCCTTAGGTAAGACCTATTCTGAAAAAGAAATTAATAGTAAAATCTTGCGTTCACTAACAAGCAGGTGGAGAATTAAAGTCACTGTGATCAAGGACAACAAGGATCTCAATACTCTGGATCATCATCTTCTGTTGTCTGATCTCAAAGCATATGAGTATGATCTTCAAGAGGAGGACCAAACAGAAAAGGTTTCCTCTTCAACTATCAAGCCTGATGTCAAGCCAAATGAGTCTACTGCAGATGACTTGAGCCTCAAGGAGCAGGTAGCACTTCTAACCCGTAAATTAGATAAAATGAGTTCAAAATATGGCAGGTACAAAAGGCGTTGGAAGGAATCTTCTAGAGACAGAAAGAGTTCCTTCAAGCCTGCAGAGAAGGAGAAGACATCTGGAGACTCAAGGGAGACCAGATTCAGAACTCCAGAGAGGAGGAGAGATGACAACCCTGGCAACTCTGGGAGATCAGATTATCAGAGAAGGGATGGTAGCTCTGGCATACCTGACTACCAGAGGAGAGAGAGTAGTCCTGCCAGATCAGACTACAACCAGAGAAGGAGAGAGCCAAGTCCTAGTCCCAGAGGAGACAATGCCTGCTACACATGCAACAAGACTGGTCACTATAGTTATGATTGTCCTCAACTCACTCCTAGGGAAAGAGAAGAGAAAAGAATCAAGAGAGATATGAGATATGCAGATAAGAGAGCATTGCTGGCAGAAGCAGAGGAGGAGGATACTAGTTCCAGTTCTTCTTCCTCTGACTTTGGATCAGATGATGATGTGTGTCTTATGGCAGACATCACTGAGGTAAATGAAACTACTCAAGTTTTATCAAATTCCAAATGTACTGAATCCTCTAATTCATCTGGTAACTCCAGAGAGTCTGATATGCAACAAATGCTATCAGATCTCCAAAATTGTGTCCAACTCTGTCAAAAACTTGAGAAAGAGAATGGTAGGCTCAGAGCTGAAGTTCAATCTCTCTTTCATGAGCATAAATCCACCAGAGAACTCATGCAAGATCATTCCAAAGAAGTCTCTGAACTTCAGGATAAGATCACAGAAAGAGATGAGATCACTGAACTCAGAGCCAAATACCAGACTCTTATCAAGGGAAAACAAGTTGCTCACAACATAGAGGAGATACCTATGCCCAGAGAAGCTCCTTAGATATCATCTGTTGTATCTATCATATCAGAGTCTTCTCAGCGCATTTGTGATAAGAGTGGTTTAGGATATTCTGGAATTTCCTCTAAAACTCATAAATACTTTTATAATAAAGACAAGTCTGTAAGAGCTGGTAAATTGGTAGAAATCTGGGATGATAAAGACTTAACTGGTAATGGTTACAAGGTGGTTCACAATCCTGACTGGAAAAGGAATCACTCTGTTAATCACATTACATATGGTCCAGAAGAGTTGACTGTTCTGGAAGAGAAGATGCTAGAGAATAAGTGTCAAAAAGGGGAACCATTAAAGATTGATGGTTCTGTGAACAATGAGTCCCAAGGAGTAGAAATTACTCAATTTGGAGGACCCCAGAGAAATCCTCAAAGGGAACCTAAACAGATTAGGGGACCTCAAAGGAAACACTCAAGAAAGGGGAATACCAATCAGAGTAATAACTACCATAGAAGGAATAATGTTCAACAACACCAGGTACCCCAGAGACAGTTTTCTCAGAGGAATCAGTTCCAGAATAGGTATACTCAAAGGAACTATAATCACCAGAGCAAGTCTAATTATCAGAACCAGAGGAGGTCTTCCAGACCCATCTGTAGAAAACCAACTGATCTGGTTAGTTATGACACCAGAGATGGTTCTTCTAGGATGTACCCTTACAACCAGACCTTTAAGACCATGTCTTTGAGGCAGGCCATTCCAAAGGCCAAATTTGAGAAAAGGTACACCAGACCTGTTTATAGGAAAGGTGTCCTTATCAGACCAGTAGCTCAATATGTCATTGTCAGAGGACATGTGCTGGTAGATAGATTTGGAAGGAAGATAAGATCTCCTCATCCATTAAGGGATGATCTTTATCTATGGATTCCTACAAAACCTGCAACTAACCAATCAGGACCTAGCACTAGTAGGGGACCTAATTGATTTCTCTGCAGGTAGATAAGAGTCCATTGGAGAAGGGATTTTCAAGCAACCATGTATGGTACATTGATAGTGGATGTTCCAAGCACATGACCTTCCAGAAGGATAATCTCCAAGATTTCAAGCCATTGAATGGACCAAGAGTGATGTTTGGTGACAACAACTATGGAGTCACCAGAGGAGTTGGAAAGTTGACCTTTAATGGAGTTTCTGTAGATGAAGTCTACTATGTAGAAGGACTCAAGCATAATCTGCTTTCAGTATCCCAATTCTGTGACAAGGGATACTCAGTGAAGTTTTCTAGTGATTCATGCACTGTTTTCTCTTCTGATTATAATGATATTTTGCTAATAGGCTTGAGGAAGGGTAACATTTATCTTGCAGATTTTAACAGTTGCCCAAGAAATGCTTGCCTAGTTGCAAAAGGATCTGCAGAGAATAGCTGGATTTGGCACAAGAGATTGTGTCATCTTAACTTCAAAACACTGAATAAGATTGCCAGAAAAGGTCTCATTCGAGGTCTTCCTAATGAAGTGTTTAAGAAGAATCAGGTTTGTGGTTCATGCCAGAAGGGTAAACAACCCAAGACTTCCTTTAAGGATGTCCAGAGCACAACCACAACCAGAGTACTTCAACTACTTCACATGGACCTGTTTCTCCTCTTAGTTTCAGTGGAAGGAAGTACACCTTGGTGATAGTAGATGACTTTTCAAGATACACTTGGGTAGTGTTCTTGTTTAAGAAAAATGAAAATATGACTAAGCTGCCAGAGTTCTTCAAGCAGATTCAGAATGAGCAGAACCAGAGCATAGTCAGAATCAGAAGTGACAAAGGAACAGAGTTTTTGAATTCACACATTGTAGATTACTGCAAGGACCATGGGATTTTTCATGAGACATCTACTGCCAGAACACCCCAACAAAATGGAGTAGCAGAAAGGAGGAATAGGACCCTCAAAGAAGCTGCAAGAACACTTCTGGCAGAATACAGCACTCCACAGAGATTTTGGGCAGAGGCTATTAATACAGCTTGCTACACTCAGAACAGATGCCTGATTGCCCAGAGACATAATAAGACTCCATATGAGGTATGGAAAGGTAAAACCCCATCTGTTTCATATTTTCATGTTTTTGGATATAAGTGTTTCATCCATGACAATGGGAAATCTAAATTAAGAACCTTTGATGCCAAAGTGGCTGATGGAATATTTTTAGGATATTCCAGCACCAGTAAGGCTTTTAGAGTTTTTAATAAGAATTCACTTTGTGTGGAGGAAACACCTCATGTTGTTTTTGATGAATCTGTTATTGAGTGCAAGGTGGACTCCCAGTCTTCAGATGAGACCCAGATTCAGACTACACCCAGAGTTATCAAAGTCAATCCACCTGTTCTTGATTCAGATTCAGATTCAGATGATGACCCATCTCCTGGTTCTCTGAAGCAGCAGCCTTCACAAGGAGCAGAACCAGAAGAGGTTGGAACTCCTGTAGGGGGAAGCTCTTCTGCAGGTGGTGATAATCACCAAGGTACTGCAGAAGATGATCAACCAGGCAAGACCACGGGAAGGAGGACCCTGGTTAATCACCCCAATGACCTAATCCTTGGAGATCCAACTAAGGGTGTCCAGACTAGGAGGACTCTTAACTTAGCTGTCTTATTCAGTTGCTATGTGTCCTTGATTGAGCCCAAGAACATCAAGGAGGCACTGAAAGATTCAAATTGGATTGTTGCTATGCAGGAGGAGTTGAATCAATTCACCAGACAGGATGTTTGGGAGCTGGTAGACAGACCAAGACATCAAAAGGTGATAGGCACTAAGTGGGTTTTCAAAAATAAGAAAGATGAGAATGATGTCATTACTAGGAACAAGGCAAGGCTAGTGGCCCAGGGCTATTCTCAGTCTGAAGGAATAGACTATGATGAGACATTTGCTCCTGTTGCCAGACTAGAAGCCATCAGATTGTTCTTAGCATATGCTGCTCACATGAATTTCAAAGTATACCAGATGGATGTGAAATCTACCTTTCTTAATGGGATTCTCATTGAGGAAGTGTATGTGGAACAACCTACTGGTTTTGAACAATGTGACAAGGTGTTTAAGCTTAAGAAAGCTCTTTATGGGCTGAAGCAGGCACCCAGAGCATGGTATGACACTCTATCTCAATTTCTTCTGGACAATGGTTTTACTAAGGGTAAGATTGATAGAACCTTGTTTCGGAAAGAAGAAGGAAATGACATCCTTCTGGTCCAAATATATGTTGATGACATCATATTTGGATCCCCTAACAAGAAGCTGTGTGAGAAGTTTGGTGAACTCATGCAGGGACAGTTTGAGATGTCCATGATGGGAGAAATGACTTACTTTTTGGGTTTGCAGGTTAAGCAATCAGAGAAGGGAATTTTTATTAATCAAGCAAAGTACACCAGAAACATGTTAGAGAAATTTGGAGTAGGATCTAGCAAAGCAGCCAAGATACCTATGATGACAAATTTCAACATGGATCCAGATGAGTCTGGAGAGAGTGTGGACCAGACTCAGTACAGAGCACTTATTGGTTCTCTCCTGTACCTGACTGTAGGCAGACCAGATATTACCTTTGCCGTAGGTGTTTGTGCCAGATTTCAAGCTAACCCCAAGAAGAGTCACTTGGAAGCAGCTAGGAAGATATTGAAATATCTTAAGGGAACAGTGAATTTAGGATTGTGGTATCCTGCAGATGACAATTTAGAATTGAGTGGTTATTCAGATTCAGACTATGGTGGATGCAGAATAGATAGGAAATCTACAAGTGGTACATGCCAATTTTTAGGGAATAAATTGGTATCCTGGTTTTCTAAGAAGCAGACGTCAGTTGCTACTTCTACAACAGAAGCAGAGTACATGGCTGCAGGGAGCTGTTTTTCACAACTACTCTGGATTAGTCAATAGCTTAGAGATTACCAGATTAGAGCTAAGGATATTCCTATATTTTGTGATAGTAATAGTGCAATTGCAATCACCCATAATCCAGTTCTTCATACCAGGTGCAAACATGTTGATATAAGACATCATTTTATCAGAGATCATGTTGAGAAGGGAGATATAAGGATGGAAAAGATTGCAACAGAGAAGCAGAGAGCAGATATCTTAACCAAGCCTTTGGCTGAGACCAGATTCAGAGAGTTAGCTTTTGAGTTAGGTTTGTTGGATCCAGAGACAGATTTGTTTTAGGGGGAACGACAGAGAAGTATCCTTTGTTTTATTACTTTACCTCATACATTTATTTTCTTAAACTAACATACCTGCAGATTAGACATATCAGAGAAGGTATATCTCCAGATGAGGTATACACCAGGTTACACTTGTCCCAGATGAAGTGCTGAGTCAGACTCCATTATATCCAGAGTCTTCTCTGACCAAAACCGGATGAATTCCATCAGAGGAGATGTAGCACCAGACTGGCTGTGGTTTCATCTGGTTACAATATCAGGTGACAGTAATGGCCCCTCCGTGCAATTTTGACCATGTCCTGATGATGAAAAAGCTAAAGACGGAGATGGTGGTGGACTTTTATACCACCAAGAACCCTGTTGCGCTGTCGATTCTAGAGATGCTCTAGAATGCAGGGGTGGAGAAGCTGATCTCCACAGTTCCCAAGGATTTTCGTACTCTTGACGGATATGCGGCCCAGTTGTTGGTTCGTATGAAGATTCATGAGGATTACATTTCGTCCAAGATTGATGAAGATGATTTGGTGTTTTCTAAGCACGACTTCTGCGCTCTTTTCGAGAACATTTCTGCGGTGGGAGTGGATCCTTTGACGTACAAGGAGGATGACATTATTGGTTCTTTCAAGATCTTTGCTCGATCTTCCTGCCAGAATATCACAAAGGGCTTTTTGGACAAGCATCTGAGGCAGAAGTACAAGGTCCTTTTTGATATAGTTGTTAAGGTGCTTATGTGTGAGAATCACAGCACAGATGCCATTTTCAATGGTAGGATGTGTGTGATGAGGGCTTTATTTGATGGTGTTCAGTGTAATTGGGCGGAGTTCTTCTGGGATATGTTGAGGAAGAACAGATTGAAGGTGAAGAAGGAGCCTTGTCCTTCCAAGCCAGAAGAGTTGCAGTTCTGCTTCACTGCAAATGTCTCTTTGGGGACTAAGTTAACTCTTCTTCTGGATTCTCTCCTTCCAGAGAAGAAGTGGAAATCATCTTGGTGCCATAGTTATCACAAATCCAAGATCCTCTTCTCTAAGGATGGCCCTCTTCATGGCCATGCCGATTCTAATGGAGAGCAGGCTATCCCTGCCCCTCCTATTCAATCAATTCCCTCACCTCCAAAGGGGCAGAGAAAGCAGCAGAAGCAGAAGACCCATAAGAAAGCTTCTGAAGCAACTGGTTCTTCAACCGTTGCCTTTTCTGGTTCCTCCGAGGAGGACCAGATTCCCCTTCTTGATGTGCTTAAGAAGAAGGGTGATGATGATAAAGCTGTTAAGAAGGCTGGAGCAGCCAAGAGGAAGCAGCCAGACGAGGCCAGGAGAGGTTCTGCTAAGAAGCGAAGGACTAGCAGAAAGGCAAAGAAAACCCTTCTGATGGATGAGCCTTCAGAGGAAGAAGAGGAAGAAGAGGTTGAGCCTCTTGTGAGGAAATCCAAGGCCAAGAGAGCCCTTCTTCAAGATCCTGACTCTGGATCTGATCTTGGAGAGGCCTTGGCAAAGGCAATTGAGGATGCTTCCCAGATGATGGAGGATGCTCCAGAGTCTGCTGTACCTGCTGGTGTTGACCCAGCAGAGGTAAACCCTTCCATTTCATCCTTTATCCCTATTAATCTTGTCTCCCCCTCTACCTCTCCCCCAGATAATATTCCCCAAACCCCATCTGCCTCTGGTTCCCCTATTGTTCCACCAGAGCAGATTATCCCAGATACCCCAGTATTTACTCCCTCTACCATTCCTACCCAAACACATTCTCCCCCAAATTCCCAAACACATCTTTCCACAAACCCCTCTCCCCCACCTTCTGTACCAGAGGTACCCTCAACCTCTTCTGGTGCAGAAATCCCTCCTCCTAACACTTCTACCTCCCAGATACCTCCTACACCTTCTGTACCAGATATTCCATCATCTTCTGGTGCAGAGCAACCCATTCCTTCCACCTCTACTTCACAAAATCCTAACCCTCCCCAAACCCATACAGACCAGGACCCAACCATTTCTATGGCTCTGGGATTCGTTGGCCCTCCCCCTTCTCCTACCTGTTTAACCAGCGATGATAGTGAAGATGAGGAAGCTTCACTTGAGCCTGCTGACTTAGCACCTTCCTCCTCTGCCTCTGGGCCCAAACCCTTCACTTTCTCATCTGCAGAAATGGGTCCCATTAGGCAGAGTATGAGTGTAAGTGCTCAGCTCTGGCTAAGAGAGCATTTCCCAGTTCTTCTGGAGCACTTACCACTTCTGGCAGAGCTTACTGATGCCAAGGTCTGGAGCAAGGCCAGACTTGAAGATGTGGAGGACCTAATGCTGTTGCTTGATGAAATGGGTCCCTCCAACTTCACTGCTTGGGAGATTGAGCTAAAGCAGAGGATGAATATTCAGAACCCAGCAGAGCTGGAGACCCCTGGTGCAGCTAAAGTCTTGATTCGCACCCTGCTCATCCAGAGAGGAGTAATGCTCACTCCAGAGGGCCCCACTTACAAGTTTGGTCCTCATTTTGTCTTCCCTACAGAGCTATATTCAGATGAGGAAGACTTTGAGATGTCTCCTGCCGTGCTCCAAAAGATGAAAGCTTTCTTCAATGAGCAAATCATGCAGATTGGGCGCTTTTCAAAAGCTATTCAACATATGGCCCCTGCTATGATAGAGCACCAGATGAGGCATGAGAGGAGAATCTTCCTAAAGCAGTTAAAGTCTTCTCTGGCAGAGGTAAAAACTTCATTCAAGGCTAATGGCTTTTTTGTCAAGCTGGATATCATGCACAGCCAGAAGCAGCTACAGGAGCACGTGCTGGAGCAGTTGAGACCTGTCTCTGTGCTTAAAGTGGAGATGGCCAGCCAGATGATTCAAACTGCCAAGCTGAAAGACTCCCTCCAGGAGATGTTGGAGAAGCAAAAGAGACTTGTTGCAGAGTCTAAAGCTTACCTGAAGGAGGCCAAGCAGCTGCGTGATCTTCACTCTTCCTCCAACACTGCCTTGCCTGATCTTATAAGGCAGGTAGTGGAGCCCCTCCTTGATGAAGTTAAAAAGGGGGAAGAGAATGCCAGAACTGATCTGGCGAAGACCACAAATGAAACTCTCTTCAGCCATGGAGCTCGTCTGGACCTGCTGGAGAATATATTGGCCCAGGCTGAGTTGCAGAAGAAGAAGAAGGAAGAGCTCAAATCTCTTTCCATGGTTAAGCAGCTTGCTGCAGAAGAGGAGTCAGAAGCAGAGCAGGATCCAATTTCCATCTCTGGACCTGCAAAGAGGAAGATAAGGAAAGTGAAGAAGAGCTTCCTTGAATCTGTGGTTGAAGAAGCAGAGAAGAGATTCAAGGAAGAGTCGCCTGAAGAGAGGCAAGCAAGGATAAGGAAAAACATAGATGAAGAGCAGAGGCTCAGATATGTTAGAAGGCAAAATAAGAAGAGTAGAGAAGCTGGTGCTCCTTCTGGTGCCAGTGGTTCAAGCCAGAAGAGGAAAGGACCTGTTGAAGTCATGAACATCCTCCCTCTCAGGACAGAAGGGTCCTTTGACTCAACTGTTCCTGTGCCTTTGATAGAAAAATGGAGAGAAGCCAAGACTCTCTGGTTCATTCAACATTACATCCAGAGACCTCCACCAGAGGATGATGCTCTCATCAACAGGACTTTCCATTCTTGGATGCAGGCATATGATGCAGATTTGTACAAGCAGTTGATGGATTCAACCATTGAATTCAACCTGGAAGTCACTGCTCCTGAGTTCCATTTTCTCAACACTCCAATGGCAGGAGACCAGGTTGATTGGGCTGAGCTGAAGAGACTGTACAAGACCAAGGTGTTGGCAAACTTCACCCCAACATCTTCTGTAGAGTTGAAGGCCATTCAAGATAGATTCTTTGACTGGTTCCTGGTGCCCAAGGATAACAGAAGATATGCTTAGAATAGGACCAGAATTGCTTTGTAATCTGTAATCATCTTTGTCCTCTTTATCAATGAAATTCATATCTCCCCTGTTCAAAAGACAACCTCTTGTTGTCTTAATTGTTTGCCTGATAAGATCTATTCTAAGGTCTTATCCTTTAATGTTTTTTTTTTTGCTTAAGTTTATTATTCTTGATCAGTTCTGGTATGTTTTAACTCCATCAAAAAGGGGGAAATTGTTAGGATAAAAATTGTTAGTTTTGATGAGTTAAAACAAACCAGAAGATGTAATAGGACCATCTGGACCTGTTAGCCAGATGATGATATAGATTAGGACTTAGTCTAGGGGGAACTGCCAGACCAGAAGACTTCACCAGAAGAGTCACCAGAAGACCCCACCAGAAGACTTCACCAGATGAGATTGACCAGAGGCAGAGGACCTTCCCCAGACCAGACGAGTCCGGACCAGACGAGTCTGGTGGAACAAAAGATGCTCAGTTTTCATTCCCTGATTCTACTGAGTATTCTGGTTGTTCACCAGATTAGGACCAGAAGACACCGAGGTTGCCTGGTGTCTGGTCTTGCCTTCTCTGGAGAGAATCAGAGTTAGGCAGAGGAAGCTATTGACCGTTGGTGATTCAAATCATGTCAACATGATCAGGATTGGAAAGTATTTGAAGATAATCAATCCAAGGATCCCACCAACCCAATCAATCAATTAGGGAATTGATTGATTGAGGCTTCCTTATATAGAGGATCTGATTGGATTAGCCCTCCAACGGCTAGCCCTAATCCTCTCTATATATACAAGAGTGCAGTTCAAGAAAAAGCTTTAGAGACTCTACATGCGCATAAGTGATCCAAGCTTTTGATATTCATACCAAGCACTCTTACTGTTCATAATATTTATCTACTCTAAAGGAGCTATTGAAACCACAACCTGTTCATCTATTAGACAAGGTTGTTGGCTGGTTGATCTTTAGATTGAAGTTAAATCTAAAGAGGTTGTAAGAAGGAACTGGTACTTCCCAATTCCAGTAAGTAAGTTTGTGAGTTGGTTGATAGTGAGACCCCTTGGTTATAAGGGAGAGTGGACGTAGGATATTCTATCCGAACCACTATACATCTTGTGTTCTTTATCGCTTTATTTTACTTATCGTTTGTTGATTATTGTTCTCTTGTAAAAGACTTTGAAAGACATTTAACTTAAGCTTCCGCAATTAATCTAACTAGTGGGACCAACATCGCCCATTCTTTGAAGCCATAAAAAAAGGCAACTTTGCATGGACGGGATGCTGCCAGAAAGCTTTTGACCAATTAAAAGATTATCTGGGGGATGTAAAGATTCTGTCAAAACCAGTCTCCAGCAAAAATTTATACTTGTATTTGGCAGCGTCAGATACGGCCATAAGTTCAGTATTGGTGCGAGCGGAAGGTAAATTTCACCTACCCATCTATTATGTCAGCCAGGTCCTGCATGAAGCCGAGGTGAAATATTCACCCACAAAAAAATTGGCATATGCTCTTGTTATGAGCGTTAGAAAGTTAAGACCGTACTTCTTCGATCATTAGGTTGAAGTACTAACAACTTTCCCGCTCAAACAAATTTTGCATCGACCCGACACAGTTGGCCGTCTGTTAAAATGGTCCATAGAGATAAGCAAGTTCGGAGTGACGTATGCACCTCGAACAGCGATTAAGGGACAAGCATTAGCCGACTTTATAGTCGAGTTAACTTTTCCCCAAAATTCGACGAGAGGGCTAGATCACCTATGGCATCTCTATATAGACGGTTCGCCGATAAATCTGGCCTCGAGGGTGGGAATAGTCCTCATCAGCCCCGACCGGCAAGTATTCACTTCGGCAGTCAGATTCGAGTTTATGGCCACCAACAATGAGGCTGAATACGAAGCCCTCATTGCAGGTCTCTACCTATCACTAGCAGTTGGAGTCAGACGACTCCAGATTTTTGGAGACTCTCAACTCATTGTAAGCCAAGTACGAGGTGAATATGAAGCCAGAGACGAACAAATGATTGAGTATCAATGAATTGTTGTTCACTTGGTATCTTTGTTAGACCAAGTATATATTCAGTAGATACCTCGAACGAGCAACACACTAGCTGATGCCCTAGCAAGATTAGCAACAAGTGATGGGCCAGCAGATCTAACAGACATCGTCATCACTAGGAAAACTCAACCATCGACGGTGGATTACGAAGTAAATCAAGTGGTTGAATAGAAGGATGACGTTGATTGGAGAATTCATATAGCCAAATACTTGAAAGACGGTGAACTGCCAAGTAATTCTTTTGAAGCTGCAAGAATAACAAAACAAGCAGTCAGATACACTCTGATAGACGAACAACTTTACAAAAGAGGCTTGTTAGTCCCACTACTCAAGTGTTTGCCTAGGGGGCAAGTCTTGGCATACAAAACCATCAGACAAGACTATTATTGGCCAACATTACGCCAAGACACAATCAAGAAACCAAAAACATGTTATCAATGTCAAATTTTTGCCCCAAATATTCACACCCCGGCTCAAGAACTCGTATCAGTTTATAGCCCATGGCCATTTGCAAGATGGGGGATGGGCATTATTGGTCCCTTCCCAGCAGGAGTTGGAAATGTTCGATTTACCGTCGTGGCGGTCGATTATTATACAAAATGGGCGGAAGCAAAGGCCATGGTGAAAATTACACAATAAAGGATGATCAACTTCATAAGGAAGAACATTGTCTGTCGTTTTGGGGTTCCACGAACCATTGTGACAGACAATGGTCCGCAGTTTGATGGGAAAGAGTTGAGAGACTTCTGTACGAAGTGGGGGATCAAAAAACACTATTCTACTCCCTATCATCCCTAATCAAATGGAAATGTCCAAGTTGTGAACAAGATTATCAAGCATACGTTGAAAGTACGGTTAGCGGAGACCAAAAGTAGTTGGTCTGAAGAACTTCCGGAGGTCTTGTGGGTATATAGAGTTTCTTCTAGATCAAGCACCGGAGAAACACCTTTTGCAATGGCTTTCAGAACAGAAGCTGTGATACCAATTGGATTAAAGACCAACACAATCAGGAAGACCAACTTTGATGAACAAACGAACAACTCTGCTCTAGTTACTGAAATGGATTTGCTCGAAGAAAAAAGAATCACAGCTGAATTAAAAAATGCGACATACAAGTAAAGAGCAGAGCGTTATTACAATTCTCAGGTCAAGATAAGAAAGTTTGAGGCTGGCGACCTTATTTTGAGGAAGAAGCTCGCCCCACCTCCAGGTATATTTGGCCCGACTTGGGAGGGCCCATATAGGGTAACAGACAGGTTACCCAATGGTGCATATGACATAGAGGACTTAGATGACAACTCGGCCCAATATTCTTATAATGCAGTTAATTTGAAGAAGTACTTTCAGTAGGTGAGCTATTTTGCCTATGAAAAGTGGATGTGGACTGGGCGAGCTAAAACGGCAATTGTACAAGTTGGATCCAAAAAACTTACCTAATTTTTTGAAAAATTCCGCCAAGTATGGATGGTCTAACAGAATTAGGCGAACTACTTTGCCTCTTGTATAGTTTTGTTTTCTTTTAAGAGTTTAAGGATGGCTTGACACAGTGTATACTGGTCGAGCAACTTTAACTCTTGATGTAAATTATGTATTTTGTTAAGTTGATTGTTTGACAATGTTCAAGTCGAACAACTTCAACTTAGTATTTGTTGGGAAATTGAATAGACTTAAGTTTTGATTAAGATGCCAAAATATTCCTCCTAAGCTATTTGTAAGTAAAATGTTCAGTAGAGTTAGTACTTAGTTAATCCAGTTCAAATGTTAAGGAACTGGAGTGCAGGTATAAATTTCTAGAGTGTATTGAAGAAAGAAGTCCACTGAAGTCGAAGTCCGCTGAAGATAAGTAATCTGAGAATTAGTCTAAGTCTTGAATGTTTTCTAAGTACATTCTCACTAAGACTAAAGCCATCAGGAGAGGACCAAGGTCCACTGATGTAAACTAACAAAGCACATTCAATACTAAACACATTAAAAGCTGTTAGTTAATCTGGTTGGAACAAGGCAAAACGAATTTCAGTGAAGCTTACAATAAATGAAGAATTAAGAAGGTTCTCTCAGAGGAGTTCCACCTTAAAGCAGGATAGGATTCTGAGCAAGCAGACTGAAGGCCCAATGAGAAGATGACACGTAGGTGTACTCTACTGACAGCCGACCTGTCCCAGACTGACAAGTACCAAAAGTCTTTCCCTTGCTCTCCCCAGAAAGTTGGTGAATAGGCATGGTCTTTCAGGCGTTTCTTGACAAGACTTAAAGCTTCAAATAGAGTCGTTTGAACCAATCAAATACAAGAAGACTTACTTGAGAAGATTCAAATCCAATGGGAAGATTTTCAAGGAAGCCTATAAATACAGAAGGACGTGCTCAGTTCTATGGATGGGAAACTCACAAGATCAAAGCTATCTCTACATTCATAATCTCTTAGAAGCACTCAAAATTACCTTTGTTTCCCAAGTGTTTCACATTTGTAGAGAGCATATCAAGCCTTCTGTAACCAAGCTTAAAAGCTATATCCAAACCTTAGAAAAAAATAATCCATCCTAAGCTTTCAGCTAAAACTATAAGGATTATCTCACAACAGTTGGAACCAAAACCCTACTCAAAACCCTACTCAGTTGTTAGGGTGAGAGTTAGTGTTAAGTGGTGTTAGTAAGATGATTATTTGTATCAGTCTGAAAGATGGTTTGTTTTGGGAACTAGGACCTGGAATTATCCTAGTGATCAATCATCCTAAGAGAGGATTAATTGATCAGTGCACCTTGGCACTACAACACAAGGAATTCTAAGTGAAAGGAATTCTCCTGTTTAATCAGGACAGTGGACGTAGGAGATTCATCTCTGAACCACTTTATATCTTGTGTACTTACATTCTGCTATTTCCTTAGTGTGTGTTATCCACTCAAAGTTTATCAAGTAAAACAAGTTTTCTAAAGGGCTCACTAATCCGCATTTGAAAGCTAATTAGATAGTAGTTCAACTGAAAGTCTTAAGCTTTTAGTGGAGGTATTATCTCAGTAAGCTTTCACAAGTAATTCTCAGTAGACTTAAAGTCCACTAACGAGTTACAATCTGAAGTAACTTGTTAAGTTTTTAAGAAGTTTAAATTTGTAACCACAGGTGTATCCCCCCCCCCCCCCATACACCTGTTTACTCGTTTTGGGACCAACAGTATTTTTTGTAGTTTGTAAGTTAGGTCGCATTTGATACTTAGTGTATTTTTGAAAGTCAATTTAATGTTAAGTTGTTCGTTCAAAAGAGATTCAAGCTCAAGGCACACGTTGATTATATAACCAAGCCCATCAAAGGCTGTTCATTTTTAAATGAACATAGCCTAAGGCCAAAGCCCACAAATTTCTAAGGAAAAATTCTTAAGGAACAAAGCCCAACTACATTAAGATTGTTAAGCATAAGTAAAAATGCAAAGAACAATTAATGTAAAGGAAATAAGACGAGCAAAATATGATTTCATAAAAAGTAAGACTTGATCGCCCAAAAAATTACAAAGAACTCCACTCGGGAGCGAACAACAACAACAACAACAACAAAAAAGAAGAAAAATATAAAGGCCTAACTACCCTAGCCCACTAAGACTCTATCCCGGTAGGAGGGGGAATGTTATCATCCTTCGGGTCTTCGAGAGGGTTCCCAGCAAGTGCAGGATCGATAGGAACTTCTTGGGTGAGCTCGGTAATGAGCCCCTCAGCATCTGCTCGCTCTTGAAGAGCTTTGTCGCTTTGATCAGCGGGCTGAGTCTGCTCGCCCTCTGCGACCTCAGCTTTCTCCTCCTCGTCCTCGGGGGGATTTGTAATTATGACCCCGGGGCTTATAAAATCAAGATTAACTCCATATTCGGGCAGATCGCCGATTTGGAGAGTTGTGCTCGGGGCCGGAGGATTGGACTCAATGAAGTTGCAGAGTTCTTTGCCGATCTCATTGACCATGGCAGCAGCTTTGAACTCATGGGCAATTCAGATGCTCTCGGCATAGCCCGTCACGAAGTCGATGATCGAGCCCGCCTCCATCTTGGGGATGAGTTCTTCAGGAGTGATGGAGTTGGCGAGATGGGTCTCAAGGTCGGCAACTTTAGCAGTTGCTTCAGTCGCAAACTTTTTGACGACCTATTTTTGCTTCTGAATGCGAGCAAGCTCTGCCTGCATCTGCTCGACCTCGGCCATTTTGACCTTGAGCTCTTTAGAGACTTTGACATGCAAGTCCAGAGCGCGCTGCTCATTGGTCTGATGGGCCCTGACTTTATCTTCCAGGTCGGCCACCATCTTCTTCGCTTCGGCCTTGGCATCATTTTGTTCCTTAGCAATACGGCTAACTGTGGCCGCATGCTGGCTGGCATCCTTTCAAGATCTTCCACCTGGTCGACCAGCCTTTGAATGGCTGCCAGGGTGTTGCCCGCCTCGAAAAGTCACATGCGACCATTATCACGAGGCGTCTGTGCCTTAATAGTATCGTTTACCTCCTTGGTCCAGCCTCGAGCAACAGATTCGGAGGCACGACGGACAAAGGAGTCTGTAATTTCTCTGAAGTTGGTCGGCACTTTAGAACAAGTGAACCGGTGTACCATGTTTGACTACCCTAGGTACTGCTCGGCTGAATAGCTGTAGAAAAATGGACAATCATGAGGTAAAAAAAATGTTGATAAAGTGCTCCGGGCGAAGAAAAACGTACTTGTCAAGGCGACCCTTGTCCCATCCCAGAGAGGTTGGGTCGGAAGAAGGACCATGTCCTTCGCGAGCAGCAGCGATCAGAGACTGCTCAGGGTGGCGCTCCATAGAAGGAGTTTGCTAGCTGTCGAGCTCGGAAGGGCGAGCAGTGATGGTCGCCTTCTCCTGGCCGGCTTTGGCTTTTTTTGCCACCCTTTCAGAATCGGAGGCGGGAGTGCCGTCTCCTCGGAGAAGTCTCTTCGTCCTTAGAGTTGTGATTTTTGGTGGACTGCTTATGGGAGCAGGCGGTTACGCCGAACTCGACCCGCCAACCTGCCTGGGATCTTCTTTCCCTCCTTTGGCCACCAGGGCGATCATCTTCACCAGTGGGTCAGCCTTCTTTCGCCCCCATTTGGTCGACATCTCCCAAACGTGCTGATCAAGAATAAGGAATGAAGGGTGGAGAGCAACGGTGACGAGCTAATCTGCTGAAGAGAAAAAAATACAATTAGAATGGTTTACAACTTTAAATCGCGAACAGATCTGTTCACCGAAATTGAAAACTTACCCTCGGGGACTGGGGCTTGAGCCTCGAGATGATGAGGGTAGGTGGTGAAGTGGGCAACCCTGAGAGTAGATTCAAGAAAGAGGTGGCTGATGCTACGGTCTTCCCTGCGACGAAGGGCGATCAGACTGACGACGAACAGGAACTGGTCGCTAATGCTGTCCTTAACACTTCGACACTTTAGATTTTTGGGACCTGAAACAAAAAAGGAAAAAAATTAAAATTAGTCTTATCACTTCAAATTTATAGAAGGGATAAGACTCACACTTTAGGCCCCTAAACTCCGCCGGGGTTTCAATCCGCTCAAGGTCGCCGTAAGGGCGAGCAGAAGCACGCCAATCACCCCCTATCTAGAACCAGTCGTGCTTCCAGTCTCGCACTTTCCCAGGGGTGTCCTCCACCAACTTTAGGCCTGGTCGATCCTTGAGATATTACCAGCCTGCTTCTTTCCCAGAGCAGGCTATGATCGTCATGAAATAGCAAACCTCCTCAGTGGACAGTTTGTTGGGATATCCCTCCAGGGCGAACATAACTATCAAAGACATGAGGTTCATCCATCCCACCGGAGTCAGCTGGGTTATCGCCAAGTTTGTTTGCTCCAGGAATCTGCCGACCAGAGGATGCAGGGGCAGTGTGACTCCGACATCCAGTGTTGCTAGATTGATCGCCGTAAGCCCACGTGGTGGGCGATCAGCCCTGTCATCCTTCAGAGGGGCGTACATTTGAATATCATAAGGGATTTTGTACCCCCTTTTGATTTGAGGTAGCTCCTCCTCGGTGATGGCGGACACTATGCAGCTCGCTGCGTACTCAGTCGCCTTGAGTTTTCGCTTTCCGCGAGTTGGAACTTCGAAGCGGTTTGAATACTCCCTCTCGTATTCATCCCAATCAACTCGGCGAGCAACGGCGACCGGGACTTGATGTTCGATGGGATCCGGCATCAGAAAGTTGATGTCCTTTAGGTACGCCCAGGTTAGTTCGTCGGGATTCACAGACTGGAGCACCTCAGCCTCCTCGTCTTCGTCTTCGTGGAGATCGGAACTTATCTCCCCCATGACCTAGCGAGTAGGATTTGCTCGCCCTTTCCTCTCCCCAGATGGGTGAGCTCCCAAGTTCACGGAGCGAGCAACTGAGTCTGCCTCGGGGTCCGACTCTAAGTTCACAGATGTAGGGAGTTCCTCGATAGGCTGTTTTCCAGGATTGCGTGGAGGGTACGATCCGGTCTCAGAGTGTGAGGACATTGAAAGTTAGAAGTTTTTAAGGTTATATTAATGGCGGTTTGCGGCGAAGAGATAGGCGGCGGAGTTTGGGATAAAATACCATTTTTTCACACACGCGGTTACAGAAAGAAAGGAGAAGAAGAAGATTAAAAAGAAAAACTACCTTGGAACGGATCAAACGTCGCCGGAGATGGAGTTGCAATCGGCGGAAATTTGAAATTGGAGGAGGAGGAACTTTCGTGCTGAGTGAACAGTGAAAATGAGTAAAAATAATTTTTTCCTTAAATAGTACCTGGAAAAAATGGGGTCTCGGGCGAGCAAGTTCGAAAGTTGGAGGACTAAAGTGCAAATACCTAGCACGTGCGAGCTCGTTTCGACAAAGTTGGGGGCGCGTCGCCTCGGGATCGTGTGCGCGTGGGCGGCAGCAATCATTCTACCCACGTCACACCTCAAGCCACTCCCAAGCCTTGGGATTCCAACCGTCACCCACCCAAGTCAGCTCGACCATGTTTGTCCGCCAGTAAAAAATTGTTCGCACAATGATACATCAGCTCGCCTCAATGTCATCGAATATTTGCCAACTCATGATTTGTTCACTTTACATCATCACAATTTAATGTTTGGCAAGGCGGAAATTGTTGATAGGCGAGCAAGAACAGCAAGAACGCCATTTGGACGATCAGGATTAACTCAAAGTACCCGCAGTTAAGACAAAATTAAGTCAAGATTAAACAAGGTACATGGCGATAGGAACCTGCACGCCGTGTAAGACTAACTAGGCGAGCAAATTTAGTATGAAGACCATGTGGACCTGGATAAGGTCCTGGCGAACACAATCAGCACCTCGTCGAACAGATCTAGCTACAATGTCAAGACTACAATCTAACAAGATTAAAGACCATCAGAATCAGACTTAAGACTCCTCGAGGACAAGTCCAACAGGACGAGCAGCTCCTGACTACGAACAAGTCCAGCATAGAGGGATAGAATTTAGTTTAGATAAACTCAAACTAATCAAAGCTCAAGTGTCACTAATGCACACTAGGTAGACCAAAGGTCATGAACACCTCCTGCTAGGCAGATTTTCTATAAATACTTAGATTTTTTCAGCTAATAAAGGGAGCACAAATTCATATACACGTCCAAACTTCAATTATACACCCAAAGCAACTCGTTTCTCTTATATACGAATTAAATACGTAATCAATACACATGTTAATTTTACCCCAATCCAAATTTTCGTATTCACTAATTACGTTAGTGATCAATCACACGTAATTGTTTGGTGATAAAATTAACGAGTAAAAATAGCCACTAATCCTTGCGATTAGAATCGATCATCAACATACTCCACAAGAGTATGGGATCCCTGTAGTATTGGCAAGTATAGGGACTAAGTATATCGTACACAAGGGAATGTATGTATGCAAATAGAGCCTTGAAGATCTACGCGTCATAATTAATATGAGTGTGTGTTCTGGTTTAGGAATGTAATTAAACTACTCTAAAATCTACTTATATTAATGCAAATAATGAAATCAAATAATTAACTACGAGTTTAATCAAGTACGAGATGGTGATGCTCAGGATATGAATCCCTACGTATACTAACAAAGCTAGTACGATAATTAAAATAACCGTGATGTGCAAGTATTAATCCTAAGTGTACTAAAACTAGACAATCAACTTCCCTAATCTAGCACCAGATTGAAAGACTAAAAGCTCAAGAATTAACCCTAATACTTCGTCATATCAATCTACTTCACAACCCACTAAACAAGTTATATGGATTATGCTTAATTAATGAAACCCTTATTTACTCAAGGTGATACAGTCGTCCTCCCTAGATAAACCGGTATATTATAACCCCCTTCTATAATCCTATCGTTAAGCCTACTTGTTATTAAAGAGTGATAAAATCGTCCTCTCTCTAATAATTTTCATACTCAATTCTAAGATAATTCTAGGGTTTATTTTAAGAATTCAATTAATTAAGAGAACTAACACTAAACATCACGAGTTATCCTAATTATATACCAACATCCTACTTTTACGAGTTCATCCTACCCCAAGCATACAAGGGTTTTAGCCTAGCATGGTTTTAACGAAAACAATTAAACAAGCAACGAACACAAACATGATGAATTGAATTGAAAAACTCAAGAACATAAACTAAAGTCTTGAAGAAAGAAGTTAAATCTAAGAACGAATATCAAATAAAGAAGAAATCAAAGGTCTCACGTAACAAGTGTTGATGAAAGAAAGAAAGAAAATCAAAATCTAACTCTAATCTATGAATTCGTAATATCAAAACCTCAATTACACGTAAAGTATGCTTGCTCAAACTCTCGGTGATCTTCTCTCTCTAAAAACTATCCCTATGTGTTCAGAGGTGTCCAAAACGTGCTCGGAATGGGGTATATATAGGCAATGGGTCGATTCTGGAGCTAATGGGCCGAGGAGGACCGTGGAGGACTCGACCTCACCTTGGTCGAGTGCCTCCTCTTGGCATCACAAACAAGGGACTCGATCTCTTGTTGCTCGAGTGCTTAGGACTCGACCACAAGGTGGTCGAGTGCCTTCTCGAGCTCTTCATGCTGGAGTCTCTAGGACTCAAGCCCTAATGATACTTTTGGTCTTCCGGACTAGTACTTTTCGTATTTTTTCCATATCTTCTCATCCGGGAGTCCGTTTGGGTCGATTCAAAGTCCTACAAACTCCATTTTTGCCCTCTATCCATCTATGAGCATCAAAGAGGCATAAATTAACAGTTCATGAAAATAATACTAAATTGACTCCAAATACTCATTAAAAATACTTAAAACACGGGGAAACCAAGCTACGAATCATGATAATTTTACACCTAATCAACCCCCCACCCAAACTTACCATATTGCTTGTCCTCAAGTAATGAAATAAAAATTCAAGTGAAATTATTATGAATGAATCAAAGAATCCAATCATGCAAGTAATAGAGCTCAAGTTCCAAAGATCGATCACTTGTACACAAACTCACCCCCTTCGTCATACTCATGCACTAACAACAAGAAACACCAAGATAAAAAATGGATGTACACTCAACGATGTGTTTCACTCCCTCACTCAATCAATCAATCACACATATCAGCAGCCATAGGCTTGTAAGCACTCTCAACTTCGACCATACTCTAGAATCCATGCTGAATAAAAAAGGACTTTATCAAGGTTGTAATGTAGGCTCTTTGGACAGGTAGGGTAACTATATAGGAAATCCAACTTCGGTATTTCGAGACGAGGAACAGAATACTTCAAACATCTTCATGCAATACACTTTCAATTCCACTACTCTCAACACTTCAATTTTTTTTTCTAACTCTTTTTCACTTTTTCAATCACTTCACTCTCGTTTTTTTTCTTTTTCTTTTCACACATATACATATGAGCTCCTATTTTCTTTTTCTCATTCTCAAATTCATTGTTCTTTCCCACACCTCAAAGCTTCAATACAATTTTCCTCATAATACTCAACCAAAATATTTTTGCATTCTCATCTCAACTCGATCCCTTCTCATTCACACTTTTCCTATTCTCCACTCAAATTGGGACAAAAAGAGTTTAAGAATTTGGATAAGCTCAAATGTGCTAGCAAATAAATAGGCCAAATCTCAAAAGGGCTAACAAGGGATAAATGTCATGGGTAAGCTTATTTTTGGTTAAGTGACTCAATAAATCAAAGATGGTCTAATATCACTTTCAGCATATCAAACTAGACACAATCAAGAAGTGAGAGCACACACAAGTTCTAGCATTCTCTACGGTGATGTTCCACTAAAAAACGAAGAGATCAATTTATGCATCTTAATCTCACAAAGGCTCAAATCTCACAGCTTTCACATCCATGCTAGTCCTAGTGAATCCTCACTCTTATTACACAAGTACTCAAAATGAAAGTTCGTAAGTATACGAGTTCCCTCTCAAATCAACTCTAACTACTACACTCACACAATATAGTCCCTAACTCAACTCCATAAATCACTAACTCATACTCACACTCAAAGATAGCAATCAACAAGCATAAGAGAATTGATAGGCATGAAATATACAGTAGCACATCAAAGCAATATCAGTTCAAGGAGCATCTCAAGGCATAATATATAACCAAACTCAACTCAAAGAGAGGGTGTGCGCCGGTGCAATATCAAATAAACCTCTCAAGTGTGCCGGTGCATATGTATGCCATAAAACATATAAATACTCCACCCCCAAACTTCGACCTTGTGAAGCGGTCTAAGTTTGGGGTTGTGGGTTACCTAATACGCATAATCCCCTTTGCACTTGGCAATGTAGCACACTCACTTGCTTGAGTTCCTCCCTTTTGAATAACTCCATGATACCTTTACTTCCTTGAGACAGGCCTACAAGCAACTCACTCAAGAACGAGGTTAAAACTTACTGCTCAAAATAACACCCTAATAACTAAAAATACTCAAAAGCAAATAAAAATGGGTTGCCTCCATTCAGTGCTATTTTTAAGGTCCTAATGTCGGATCGAGCTCAAAGGAGCTTATGGGACATGATACTCAAAGTTACCTCCCTTACTCTCATAAGAGAAGATGTCTAAGTTTTTCAATCGATTCCCATCCTCCTTCTTCTCCTCGGGCGAAGGTGTCACCTTCTTCTTTTTCGCTCTCCACGGAGGTACCCACTTCTTGACTTTTGGCTTCTTTTTACCTACTCCTCCCTTTCCTTCTACTTTGGCCACATCCATACTTTTCAACTCTCCATCCTTCAACTCCTTGCCTTTATCCCTATAAAAAAAATCAAGATCATAATGCTCATGGGTTAAATCATTAAGTGAAGGACTATCAAAATCATGAATATAAGAAGGGTAAGTATTAAGAGATGTGTCTTCAACACAAGGGTCAATGGCATCAATAGAATGACATCTCTCATCTTCCTTCGGGTGTTTCATGGCCTCATATAGGGAAATCTTCATCTCTTGGTCATCTACCTTCACCGTGATCTTCCCACTCGTCACCTCTAACACCATTCCCGCCGTAGCTAAGAAAGGCCTTCCCAAGATCAGGGGCACATGCTCATCTTCCTCCATGTTTAGCACCATAAAATCAGCTGGAAAAATATGATCTCCAACCTTAACAAGGACTTCTTCATCCACACCTTGAGGTCGAGTAATAGACCGGTCGGTGAGTTGAAGCGTCATCATTGTCGACTGAAGTTCTCCACCTTCAAACTTTTTAAAGAGTGACAACGACATCAGATTAATGCTTGCTCCAAGATCGCACAACGCTCCCTTCTTGACTCAATTCCCGATATCACATAAAATAGTGAAACTCCTGGGATCTTTCAACTTCGGGGGAAGCGCTTTGTGCACTAATGCACTCACCTCATGGTTCAACTGCACCAACTTGGGCTCATCAACTCTTCTCCTCTTAGCTATCAAGTCCTTCAGGAACTTGGCATAATTCGGCATCTGTTCCAAAGCATCATAAAAAGGAATGTTAATATGCAATTTTTTAAAAACATCAAGTAACTTAGCAAATTTTTCATCTAATTCCCTTTTCATAAAACGCTGCGGATAAGGGATGGGTATTACAGATTTGGGTACTTCCCATTCATCTCGCTCGGTTTCCTTCACGTTCTTCCTTGCTTCTCTTACCTTTTTCGACTTTGGAACTCTTTCAACCTCCTCAATCTCTTCCTCCTCAAGGTCTTTTCCCTTCTGAGACTCATCCATATCACCCTCCTTCTCAACCTCTACCTCAACTGTCTCACCTCCATCTTTCTTATGTTCTTGTCCCTCCATCTCAATCTCCTTATGTATCTCCTCAAGATCAGCAGGCATTTGAGGTCCATCATATTTGGTTCCACTTCTTAGCTGGATCGCCTTGCATTGCACTTTCAGGTTCCCCTCCGGCATAGAAGGATATTTCCTGGGCTCTCTACCCAGTGATTTTACGATCTGGTTAATCTGGTACTCCATGGAAGTGAACAACCTATTGTTCTCTTGCTGAATTCTATTCAACTCAATATCCCTCTTCTGAAGATCTTGATCACGCTGATCATTCTTCTTACTCATCTCTTTCACATCATACTCCAAAGAGGATAGCCTCTTACTACCTTCTTCCACCTTTTACAGAATGGCACGTAACATCTCATCAGTGGTAGCACATCCTTCTCCTCCGGGGAGTTTTGAACCAGGGTCGACATTTGGAGGTATAGTTATTCCCGCTCTCGGATTGCTGTAGGACAAGTTCTCGTTCTTCCTCCATTGGTTCTGAAGAGGCTGCGGGCCTCCTTGATACCCCTGAGTATTCTTCCATTGATTCCGAGGAGGCTGTGGGCCTGGTGGTACAAAAAGTTAACCATAAGTTGGTTGCCCTTGATAATTTCCACCTTGATAGTCATTTTGATTATAATTAGGCCCTCCCATATAGTTGGCTTCCTCATGCTGGCTTGCTGGGTGGTCTACTTTCTCACTCACTGTAGTATTCCCTCCACTCATATTTTGTCCAACCTCTAGATTGCTGATCTTCTCCATCATTGCCATCAACAGCTTTCTAGTACCCTCACTTTCATCCATCTGATAAGCTCGCTGAAACTCTTGTGCCTCATTCCATTGCCTCGCATTCTTGACAATGTTATCAACTATCTCTCTACACCGAGCTGCACCACAGTTCAAGAATGCTTCACTAGCACATGCATCAAGGTGGTCTTGACCTGCCTTGCTAGCTCCACAGTAGAAATAAGCCATGATGTCACCTTCGTTGTAACCATGCTACGGTCACTCAATGAGCATATTATAGTATCTCTCCCAAGCCTAACGTAAGTCCTCTCCTGGCTTCTGCTTGAAAGAAGAGATCTCTAGCATTGCTTTGATCGTTCTGGATGGAGGATAGAATTGCTCGAGGAATAGACACTCAAGCTCGGCTGATTAGGGGTGAAATTGTCATGATTCGTAGCTAGAAATGCCCCAGTTTTGGTCGATTTTGTTGAGTATTTAGAGTCAATTGAGTACTATTTCTACACATTGATAAATTTGTCTCTTTGATGCTCATAGCTGAATCGAGGGCAAAAAATAGAGTTCATAGGACTTTGAATCGACTCAAATGGATGCCCGGATGAGAAGATATCGAAGAAATACGAATGGTATTAATGCGCGAGAAGAAAAGTATTAGTTGAAGAAGAAGAGGACCACTCGAGTCCACTCACTCAAGCGCCACTGCTCGAGCAAGGAGTTTGCTCGAGCGCCAAAACTAACAGAAGATTTCGAGCGCTCGAGCCATTGCTTCATTCGAGCTACATTCACTCGAGCGGCCCCATTCTAGCCTTTACACCGTTCGAGCTGTTTAGTTCGAGCGCCTCCGCTCGAGCGTGACCAGCTCGAGCGCCTCAACCCTTTTGCCTTCTGATCCGTTTTTTCGGCCCATGAGTTCCCGAATCGGCCTGACGCTTCGTTTTTTAGGAGATCACATACCACTTGACACCACATCACTTTTAGAGTTCGTTTTTGGAGTTAGAAGAGTACTAGAGACGAGCAAGCTTTATTTTTATGTAATCGAGGTTTTACTTTACAAATTCTTGTTTCAGTTTGGATTTTAATTTATTTCCGTTCGCTCTTTGACATTGAATACTTGAAACTTCATTTTATTATTCAAATTTCAGTTCTTGGCATTTATTTTTTTCAAACCCTAGTTTATGTTTAGTAGTTACTTAGTTCAAATAATCATGTTTATGTTCGTTATTTCTTTAATTGCTTTTGTTGTCGTTAAAGCCATGTCCGGCTAGAACCCTTGTATGCTTAGGGTAGGATAAACTTGTAGAAGTAGAATGTGGGTACGTAATTAGGGTAATTCGTGACGTTTAGTTTTAATTCTCATAGTTAATGAATTCTTAAAATCAATCTTAACTTTACCTTTGAATTTCGTTCGAAAAGTGTTAGAGAGAGGACGACCTTATCACTCTTTAACAACTAGTAGACTTAACGAGAGGGTTCAGAAAGGGTTAATTATTCTACTAGTTTATCTAGGGAGGACGACCGCATCACCATAGTTAAATTAGGGTCTCGTTAATTAAGCACTATCTATTAACTTGTTAGTGGATTAGTGAAGTCGATTGTTAGGATAAAGTATTAGGGTTGAATTCTTGAGCTTTCATCTTACAATATTTTACTTAGGTTATTTCTTGCATGTCACGGTTATTTTGATTATGTACTTGCTCCGTTAGTATACGTAGGAATTCCTATCCTAAGCATCACCATCACATATTTGAATACAAACCTTAGTTAATTCGTTTCGTTCATTCTTTAATTTAATTAGTTTAGTTTTAGTTTATAATAATTATTTTTCAAAAACCCAAAAACATACACTCATATTAACTACGACGCATAGATCTTCGGGGATCTATTTACATATAACCCATCTCGAGGTACGATACACTTGGTCGGTGTACGTACTTATGCTACAGTGAACCCATACGCTTGCGGGGAAACTACTAGTAAAGGTTAGCATTTTCGGTCTAACTCAATGGCGCCGTTGTCGGGGATGGCAATGTATGTCATTTGAATAGGACTTGTAGATAGCTTAGTAGTTAGTATTTTTCTGTTAATTCTTACGTGTTCTGCAGTTGCGTTTTGATTCTTTTGTTAGTGTTTCAGGTTTATGAAAATATGCTCACAAGGAGATACGAGCGAAGAGAGAATACAACTAGATCCTGAGACAATAGCAAGAATAAACTGAGCCTTTTTAAGAAGGATGAACACTGCCGAAGGAGAGAATGAAAACATAGACATCAGTAATGAGTTGGATGATGCTGCAAATGATGTTAATCAGACAGTGGACCGGGTTGACGAAACTGGAGGGAATGGTAGTCAGCATCAAGTTCCGTTAGGGGAAAGCCAGAGCCAAAACTCGGATACACAGAACGTAAACAATCCAGCTCAGAACGTTGTCCAACATCCTCAGAACAACCCTGCATATCCACAGAACAACTTCCCACAAAACAACTTACCTTATCCCCACCCATACCCACCATATCCATATCCACCATACCCGTATCCCCCACCGCCTGCTTATAACCAACCACCAATCCATCAACCACCACCAGTCCAATAAGTACTGGTACCACCTGTTTATCCTCAGCCCGTTCCTCAGAACGCCGATCAGAACATGGCCATTCGAGGAAGGTTTACGACATAGCTGCAACGATATTATGATGGAGTGGCATTACCTCCGGTAGAGGCAAACAACTTCTCAATTTTCCCTGGAATTCTAAAGCTACTTACCAAGAATCAATTCAAAGGGGAGGTTGGGAAGGAGAATCCTCATACTCATCTGAGGAGTTTTCTGATTATCGCATCCACGTTCAATTATAACGGCATGTGTGAAGATGCCAAGAGGCTCAGGCTGTTCCCATTCTCTTTAGCGGGAATAGCAAAGAAGTGGTACGATAACATGCTCCCACGGGGAGGTGTAACCACATGGGTCGAGCTCGAGCATCTGTTCCTCGAGTGATTCTACCCTCCATCTAGAACCATTAGAGTAAGGATAGAGATCTCTTCTTTCCGCTAGAAGCCAGGAGAGAACTTACGTCAGGCATGGGAGAGATAATCTAACATGTTAATTGAGTGCCCGCAGCACGGGTACAATGAGGGAGATATCATGGTTTTCTTCTACAGTGGAGCCAGCAAGGCTGGTCAAGCCCATCTTGATGCATGCACTAGTGGAGTATTTCTGAATCATGGTCAACTAGATGCAGAGAGATCGTAGATAATATTGTCACGAATGCCGGGCAATGGAACGAGGACCCAGAATTTCAGAGAGCTTGTAAGTTGGAGGAGAATGAGGGAACGAGGAAGCTGTTGATGGTGATGATGGAGAAGATAAGTAACCTCGAGATGGGACAGAATCTGGTTGGAGGGAATGTAGCAGTGAGTGAGAAAGTGGACCAACCCACGAGTCAGCAAGAGGAGGCCAACTACATGGGAAGGCCTAACTATAACCATGATAGGTATCCACAAGGCGGCAATCAATTTGGAAGGCCTTCTTATGGTCAACCATTTGTACCACCTGTTGGGATATGTTTTAGTTTTGATGATTTTCCAAAACAACATGTAATAGGTTTGAAAGCAGTCAGGATAGTATCTTTAGATTCAGGTCAGGATAGTTTGTGTATTCATTTAGACAGGTTGTAATGTGAGAAGAACTTAGCTGAGGAAGCACTCAGTTGAGGGGGAACTCAACTGAGGGGGAACTCAGTGAGGGGGAACTCATTGATAAAGCCTGAGGAAGTCAAGATGACATCTCAAGAGAACTGACTGAAGCCATTGAAGGAAGACCTGAACCTAAAGAGGAGCCTGAAGGATGTCCCACTGAGTGTAAGTCAGGCTGATCTAAGCCAAGTCTGGTGGACCACTCAGTGAAGAGCCTGATCAGGTGGATCAGTGCTGCACCAAGTAGGCCCTGAAGGAGTCAGGCTACTATGGTCAGGGAAGTTTGTCATCCAGCCTTATGACAAACTTCTTGGAGTGATCTTCAAACAATCTCTGAAGGACAACTGCACTGAGGACGAGTCAGTTCACTGAAGATCAGAGTCAGTGAAGGAGGAAGCCACCTAAAGTCAGTGGGTCTTGGTCAACCCACTGAGTCAAAGATCCGTGAATTCAGGCCATGTGGACCAATCAACACGAGGCAGCAACTCTGACACTGACAAAGGCCGCATTCCAAGAAAAGTGGTTGAAACCATTTAATGCTGGATTCAAATGTATTTCCTCTCCAACGGATACATTTGAATCCCCATTATAAATACAAGCTCATAGCTTGTTGTTAGAGTGTGTTGTTTTTGTTTGAGAGTTGTATTGTTGTATCTTGTAAGAAAAACAATCACCTACGAGCTGAGAGTGTGAGTAGTAGCATACGTGCATGGGAGATATAAGGAGTTTCTACTCATTTCTATACACTGAGAGTTCACAAATATATACATAAGAGTGCTCAGCTTGTAACTCTAGGATTAGAGAGGTTTTCCCTATCTTAGCTATTGGCTAACACATTGTAAAGGGAAAACCTCACCTAGTTGGAGAAAACCTAACAGAAACCAAAACCCTCTAGTCAGGTTTGTTGGTAGTAAGTGAGGAGAAGGGCAGCCCAGGGAGTGGCGTGAGTCCAGTTGTAAGTGCACCTTGGCACGTTAAAAACAAGAATCCAAAGGAGTGGATTTCCTGTTAAATCAGGCCGTGGATGTAAGAGCTTGTGTCTCTGAACCACGTTAAACCAAGTGTTATTATTTGGAATGTCTTTTCTTCTAAAGTATTGTGAAAATCTGCTCACTGAGAGCATTGTTTAAAAAGGAACTTTAGTAAAGCATTTCAGTCAGGAAGATTCATCTTACTGACTGAATCAGGCTAGCACTCGAGAGTTCAGTCTCTCGAGTCACTGCCTTGTTGAGAGCCTGAGCTTTCAAGTCTCTTCACTGACTTGATAGCTCTGACTCTCAGCAACGCAGTGATTTGAGTATTCCGTCACTGAACTCGGTCAGGGTGCAAGCCGTGATTTGATAACGCACTCGAGAGTTTAGCATCTCAAGCCACTGTCCTTGCTCAGAGCATGAGTCTCCAAGCCCTCTCACTGACTTGGTAACTCAGCCTCTGAGCAGAGCAGTGACTTGAGTATTTCTCACTCTTGCTGAACTCCCTGAGGAAAAACGTTTTAAAAAAAAAAAAATTCCTCCTGAATTCCCATTTTGCCCTTCGAAAACGGGACCATCAATTGGTATCAAAGCGGGTTGTTCACATGACCACTGATCCAGTTTTGTTAAGAAAAATGGTCTACCGAACAGATCTTAAATGTTTTAAACTATGGGAATTCCTGCATATTTCAAACTATTACCTGTACTCTGACAATATTCTTGTAATAGAAAATCATTTGGTTAGAAGTTTTGGAATCATCAAAAAGGGGGAAATTGTTGGGATATGTTTTAGTTTTGATGATTTTCCAAAACAACATGTAATAGGTTTGAAAGCAGTCAGGATAGTATCTTTAGATTCAGGTCAGGATAGTTTGTGTATTCAGTTAGACAGGTTGTAATGTGAGAAGAACTTAGCTGAGGAAGCACTCAGTTGAGGGGGAACTCAACTGAGGGGGAACTCAGTGAGGGGGAACTCATTGATAAAGCCTGAGGAAGTCAAGATGACATCTCAAGAGAACTGACTAAAGCCATTGAAGGAAGACCTGAACCTGAAGAGGAGCCTGAAGGATGTCCCACTGAGTGTAAGTCAGGCTGATCTAAGCCAAGTCTGGTGGACCACTCAGTGAAGAGCCTGATCAGGTGGATCAGTGCTGCACCAAGTAGGCCCTGAAGGAGTCAGGCTACTATGGCCAGGGAAGTTTGTCATCCAGCCTTATGACAAACTTCTTGGAGTGATCTTCAAACAGTCTCTGAAGGACAACTGCACTGAGGACGAGTCAGTCCACTGAAGATCAGAGTCAGTGAAGGAGGAAGCCACCTAAAGTCAGTGGGTCTTGGTCAACCCACTGAGTCAAAGATCCGTAAATTCAGGCCACGTGGACCAATCAACACGAGGCAGCAACTCTGACACTGACAAAGGCCACATTCCAAGAAAAGTGGTTGAAACCATTTAATGCTGGATTCAAATGTATTTCCTCTCCAACGGATACATTTGAATCCCCATTATAAATACAAGCTCATAGCTTGTTGTTAGAGTGTGTTGTTTTTGTTTGAGAGTTGTATTGTTGTATCTTGTAAGAAAAACAATCACCTACGAGCTGAGAGTGTGAGTAGTAGCATACGTGCATGGGAGATATAAGGAGTTTCTACTCATTTCTATACACTGAGAGTTCACAAATATATACATAAGAGTGCTCAGCTTGTAACTCTAGGCTTAGAGAGGTTTTCCCTATCTTAGCTATTGGCTAACACATTGTAAAGGGAAAACCTCACCTAGTTGGAGAAAACCTAACTGAAACCAAAACCCTCTAGTCAGGTTTGTTGGTAGTAAGTGAGGAGAAGGGCAGCCCAGGGAGTGGCGTGAGTCCAGTTGTAAGTGCACCTTGGCACGTTAAAAACAAGAATCCAAAGGAGTGGATTTCCTATTAAATCAGGCCGTGGATGTAAGAGCTTGTGTCTCTGAACCACGTTAAACCAAATGTTATTATTTGGAATGTCTTTTCTTCTAAAGTATTGCGAAAATCTGCTCACTGAGAGCATTGTTTAAAAAGGAACTTTAGTAAAGCATTTCAGTCAGGAAGATTCATCTTACTGACTGAATCAGGCTAGCACTCGAGAGTTCAGTCTCTCGAGTCACTGCCTTGTTGAGAGCCTGAGCTTTCAAGTCTCTTCACTGACTTGATAGCTCTGACTCTCAGCAACGCAGTGACTTGAGTATTCCGTCACTGAACTCGGTCAGGGTGCAAGCCGTGATTTGATAACGCACTCGAGAGTTCAGCATCTCAAGCCACTGTCCTTGCTCAGAGCATGAGTCTCCAAGCCCTCTCACTGACTTGGTAACTCAGCCTCTGAGCAGAGCAGTGACTTGAGTATTTCTCACTCTTGCTGAACTCCCTGAGGAAAAAGGTTTAAAAAAAAAAAAAAATTCCTCCTGAATTCCCATTTTGCCCTTCGAAAATGGGACCATCACCACCTGGTCCACAACCTCCTCAAAATCAATGGAGGAATACTAAGGATATATGAGGCCAACAGCCTCCTCAGAACCAATGGAGGAAGAACGGGAATTTTTCATATGCCAATCCAAAGGCCGGAATTACAGTTCCTCCAGGTGTTGATCCAGTTTCAAAACCCCCGGATGGAGAAGGCGGTGCCTCAACTGAGGAGATGTTGAGAGCTATCCTTCAAAAGGTGGAGGAAGGAAGCAAAATATTATCTTCTTTAGAGTATGATGTTAAAGAATTGCATAAGAAAGGTGATCAGCGTGATCAAGAACTCCAAAGAAGGGACATTGATCTAAATCGAGCTCAACAAGAGAACAACCGTAGGTTCACTTCTATTGAGTACCAAATCAGTCAAATTGCAAAGTCTCAGACAAGAGAGTCGGGCAAGTATCCCTCAATGCCCGAGGGAAACCCAAAGGAGCATTGCAAGTCTATTGAGTTAAGAAGTGGGACCAAATATGATGGTCCCCAGATGCCTGCTGACTCAGAGACGCCCCAAGGAGAGGTTGAGATAGAAGAAAAAGAGCCTGAGGAAGTTAGAGATGAGATTGAGGAGGTAGAAAATGAGAAGGGGGTTGAGGGTGAAGGCACTCAAAAGAGTAAAGATATGGATGAGACCCAGAAGGGAAAGAAGGCAAGGAAGAATGCATTGAGGAGATTGAGAGAGTACCAAAGTGGAAGAAGGCAAAGGAAGCAAGGAAGAATGTGAAAGAAACTGAGAGGGATGAATAGGGGGTACCCAAATTTGTGGTACCCGTCCCATATCCACAGCGGTTTATGAAAAAGAAATTAGATGAAAAGTTTGCAAAATTCCTTGATGTTTTTAAAAAACTACATATTAACATTCTTTTTTCTGATGCTTTGGAATAGATGCCTAACTACGCCAAGTTCCTGAAGGACTTGATAGCAAAGAGACGGAGAGTGGATGGACCCGAGCTAGTGCACTTGAACCACGAGGTGATTGCTATGGTGCACAAGGCGCTTCCTCCCAAGTTGAAGGATCCCGACAGCTTTACCATCTTATGTGATATCGGGAACGGGATCAAGAAAGGAGCTTTGTGTGATCTCGGGGTGAGCATTAATTTGATGCCTCTTTCGTTGTTCAAGAAGTTGGAAGGAGGTGAGCTTCAACCCACGATGATGACTCTCCAGCTTGCTGATAGGTCTATCACTAGACCTCAAGGAGTGGTGGAGGATGTTCTAGTGACGGTGGAGAATCACTTTTTTCCCGCCGACTTTGTGGTACTCGATATGGAGGAGGATGAGCATGTGCCGCTAATTTTAGGGAGGCCATTTCTAGCCACAGCAGGGATGGTACTTGATGTAGCAAATTAGAAGATTACAGTCAAAGTTGATGATCAAGAAGTGAAGATAGCTATTTATGAAGCTATGAAATACCCCATGGGAGATGAGAGATGTCACTTTATTGACATCATGGACACTTGTGTTGAAGACACACTTCTAGACCCTTGCTCTTTCTATGTTCATCAGTTTGATTATCCTATCCCTGACGATCTATCTTATGATTCTTATTATCTTGATTATTTTGACAGCTTGAAAGACAATGAAGATGTCAAGTTCTTGGAGATGAAGAAAGTAGAGGATGAGGACGATTTGGAAGCTGAGGAGTCTACTATCGAGAAGATGTTCGATAAGGCACCACCATTGGAGGCGAAAAAAGGAGCTGAAACCACTCCCCGATCACCTCAAGTACGCCTACTTGGATGAGACCGATAAGTATCCAGTAATTGTATCTGCCCTTTTATCTGATGATCAACTTGAGAGACTTTTGGTAGTGCTTCGTAAACACAAATCTGCTATAGGATGGTGATCGCGGATATTAAGGGAATTAATCCTTCCATTTGCATGCATAGGATTAGATTAGAAGAGGGTAGAAAAGCTGTAGTGCAAAATCAACGTAGAGTTAATCCGGTAATTCAAGAGGTGATACATAAGGAGGTTTTAAAGTTGTTAGATAGCAACATGATCTTCGCGATTTCTGATAGTCCATGGGTGAGTCCGTTGCACGTAGTTGCTAAGAAGTGGGGTACCACGGTGATTAAGACGGAGTTTAATGAATTGGTAGCCACTATATTAGTGACGGGATGGCGTGTGTGTGTTGATTATAGGAAGTTGAACAAGGCAACGTGTAAGGATCACTTTCCTCTACTGTTCCTTGATCAGATGATTGATAGATTAGGTGGTTTTGAGTATTATTATTTCTTAGATGGGTATTCAGAGTATAATCAGATCATGAAAGCCCCCGAGGATCAAGAGAAAACCACCTTCACTTGCTACTATGGGACTTTTGCTTTTAGGAGGATGCCGTTTGGGTTGTGTAATGCACCCGCCACCTTTCAAAGGTGTATGATGGCTATTTTTCATGGGTTGATTGAAAAGATTATGGAGGTTTTCATGGACGACTTCTCCGTCTACGGGGAGTCATTTGACAAATGTCTAATCAATCTTGAAGTTGTGTTGAGCAGGTGTGAAGAGACGGACTTGGTGCTAAATTGGGAGAAGTGTCACTTCATGGTGAGAGAGGGTATGGTTCTTGGACATCATGTGTCCTCGAAAGGTATCCAAGTTGACAAGGCGAAAGTGATTGCTATTGAAAAGCTTCCACCACCTTCGACCGAGAAGGGGATTCGGTCATTTCTAGGACATGCAGGATTTTATAGACGTTTCATAAAAGACTTTTCACAAATTACTAAATCCCTTTTGCGGCTTCTTGAAAAAGAAGTCGCCTTTGAGTTTACTAATGAGTGTTTAGTGGCTTTTAACAGGTTGAAAGAAGCGTTGGTGAATGCCCCGATACTTGTGACCCCGGATTGGTCAAGCCCGTTTGTGCTTGTGTGTGATGCGAGTGATTTTGCGATGGAGGTTGCTTTGGGGCAGATTCGTGAGAAGCATTTTCATGCTATATACTATGCCTCGAAGATGCTGAATTCTGCTCAAGTGAATTACACTACGACCGAAAAAGAGCTATTAGCGGTCGTGTATACCTTTGATAAATTTCGACCCTACTTAGTAGGGACAAAAACAATAGTATATACGGACCACGCAGCTATTCGGTACCTCATTAGCAAGAAGGATGCAAAGCCACATCTCATTTGTTGGATCCTATTACTCTAGGAATTCGATGTTGAGATTCGAGACAAGAAGGGATGTGAAAACGTGATAGCCGATCACCTTTCGAGGTTGGAGCTCACAAAGGAAAACATAGTGGAAGATCGAGAGGTGAACGCTGAATTTTCGGACGAGAAGCTATTTAGTTTAGGAGATATTCCAGTATATCGGGTTGAAGGGAAAGCGCCGTGGTTTGATGATTTTGCTAATTATTTAGCAAGTGGAGAGTTACCGGCGGAGATGGACTCGGTGCACCGGAAGGCATTTTTTAAGAAAGTTTGGGAATTTATTTGGGATGATCCATACTTGTTCAAAAAAGGGATTGATCATGTGTTGAGAAGGTGTGTGCCAGAGGTGGAGTGGAGTGATATCATAAGGCATTTTCATGCCTTACCATGCGGAGGACATTTGGGTGTAGAGAAGACCGGAAGAAAGGTGCTTCAATCCAGTTTTTATTGGCCAACTCTCTTAAAAGATTGTATGGAATGGGTAAGAAGGTGTGATAAGTGCCAACAATTTGGCTCTATTACTAAGAGGGATGAGATACCGCTGCACGTATTTATGGAAGTCGAGATATATGATGTATGGGGAATTGATTTCATGGGTCCATTTCCTCCTAGCAATGGATTCGTGTACATTCTCATGTACGCCGATTACATCTCGAAGTGGATTGAAGCTGTCCTGATAAAATTGAATGATTTCCGAGTGGTGATTGAGTTCTTGAGGAAGAACATTTTTGGGAGATATGGAGTCCCAAGAGCGTTGATTAGTGATGGAGAGAGTTACTTTGTGAACAAGTGGATGGAGAAGTTGTTGTCAAAATATGAGGTAAGTCATCGAGTCTCTACTACTTATCATCCTCAATCTAACGGTCTTGCAGAGGTATCGAATCGTCAAATCAAGGAGATCCTTGAGAAGACGGTGAGCATTAGTAGGAAGGATTGGGCAATGAAGCTTGATGATGCACTTTGGGCGTATAGGACAGCCTTCAAAACTCCTCTTGGTATGTCTTCTTACCAATTAGTTTTTGGAAAGGCATGTCAGTTGCCCGTGGAGTTGGAGCACAAGGCATATTGGGCGATTAGAAAGTTAAATTTTAATAGAGCCTTGGTGGGCGAGTAGAGATTACTTCAATTGCATGAGTTGGAGGAGATTCGATATAGTGCTTATGAGAATGCCCAAATTTTCAAGGAGAAGACAAAGAAATGGCATGATGCTCAATTGAGGAAAGAGGAGTTCAAAGTGGGTGATCAAGTCCTTGTATTCAATTCGAGGATGAAGTTGTTTGGTGGAAAGCTCAAGTCCAAGTGGAACGGGCCGTATGTTGTGAGGAAGGTTCATAAGAGTGGATTCCTTGAAGTCGAGAAGGAGGATGGACATGGATTCATGGTGAACGGGCATCGAGTGAAGAAATTCTTCAACTTCTCTTATGAGAATAAGGGAGATATTTTAGATTCTCAAGTTCCGTGAGCTCCTTCGAGCTCGGTCCGGCATTAGGACCTTAAAACTAGCGCTAAATGGGAGGTAACCCATTTTTACTTGATTTTACGTGTTTTGTTAGTTTTGTCGTTTTGTGAATCGTATATGTTAACCTCGTTTTTTAAGATTTTTGGTGTAGGCTTGTTTCGTGGTGCTTGATTCGAGTAAGTTAGCTTAAGGAGAAGCAATTCATGACAATGTTGAGACGTTGAGTAGTGGAGCATTCGATTGTTGGAGTATGAGGTAACCCGAACCCCAAATATAGACCTCTTTGTGAAGTCGAAGTTTGGGGAGGTGATGTGTTTATTCGTTCATTACTTCGCATTGATGGTGACTTAAGTTCATGAGAATTTAGTGTGCTTACTAGTTTGTACTCATTCTTTTCAAACTTTATTATTGCGTAGCAAGAACAAAGTTTGGGGGGAGGGGTGTGTATTCGTACTTCGAGTTCGTACACGAAATTCTAATGAAAATTTGGTCAATTTTTTTGAAAATATCGATGCATGAGGTTAGTTGGATCGAATTAAGTGTGAGTGCATAAGTACGACGTGAATTGGCTTGGTGAATTGCACGTTTGGAAGAGACCCCAACTCCTCGGTCGAATGAGCGACCGGGCTTAAATCGAGGAGTTTCTCAGGTTAGTTCGTGTTTCGATGGGTTAGATGAGTGTTTCGTGCTTGTTTCGTATGAAAATACTGTTATTTGGACGTCATTGTTTCTTGTTGAAGGGAAGAGCCACTCGAGTGGAGCAGCTCGAGCGCCCCCGCTCGAGCACGAGTGGGGCTCGAATGCCAAATCTTCCAGAAAGTTTTGTGCGCTCGAGCAGCTCGAGCGCATGCGCTCGACCCCCTGTGCCGTTCGACCTACACCACTCGAGCGCCCCCGCTCGAGCGGGTGGTGCTCGAGCGCAAGTCGGATTTTGCCCTAGGATTCGCCACTCTATAAATACCCCCCCCACACACTCTTACACACACGAACACACACCACTTGGTGAGATTTTTGGGCGACTTCGTACAAAATATACTAATTTGCTCACGTATTGCTCAATTTTTCCACGAATCTTCTTCAATTCTTCAATAAAGGTATGTATTCTATCACTCTTTTCATTCAATTCGTAGTTTAGGCTTAGATTTGGCATGGATTGAGCATGAGAATTAGAGTTCATGACATAGTTCATAATTTGGGGATTTTCATATATCTCGTTGATTCTTGATTCCTTGTTGATGAATAGTACTTATATGCTATGGGTTTGCTCGTTTTGCTTTTAATTTTGGAATTGCAAGAGTAGAATGTTGGGAAAATAGGGGTGCCCGGAATCTTGTCGGGATGAAATTTAAATACGAATTTAAATACAATTATTACTAGCATGAATTAATCCTAATTAATTCAAATAATAATTCCAACAACTAATTTTCATCATGTATGTTGAATTAATTTCACATATTAACTAGGCGGAATAAACAAGTAAATATGCGATTAACGTACCTCTTGTAGAATTGGCCTTTGGATATACGGGACAATTACGATCTCGCTCTATCAACCCAAAGCCTTCTCAAGTATTTTCCTTTTCACCTCACTTGATCACCGGTGGGAGATGCTTTCAAGTAATTTAATAAACTAAGGAAAAAGAAAAATATCTATGCTTCTTGATTTTTCCAACACATGGAATTACGTACTTGGGGATGAAATAATCATCCCCTATTTATAGGAGTGAGTGGCCGAAAATATGAGGAAAATATGGGCCTTGGAGAAAATCTTTTCTTAGACTCTAAGAAATCTTGAATATATCTCATATATTCTTTTCTCCATAATAAAATATTCCAAAAAAATCTCACTCTTCTAAATAGGTTGTTATTTTCGAAAAACACAAGAAGAAATCCAAAGATTTGGATCTTCTTGATTATATGAGATATTCTTGTATTCCTAGAATACATATCTTCCATAATATCTTTCCAAGAAAATCAACAAAATCTTATTTCTTCTTGATTTCAATTTTTCGAAAATTACATGGAATAATCAGTGTTGGGATATTTTAGTTTTGATGATTTTCCAAAACAACATGTAATAGGTTTGAAAGCAGTCAGGATAGTATCTTTTAGTTTCAGGTCAGGCTAGGTTGTTTCTCAGGAGAACAGGTTATCAGTGGAGGAAGAACTCATCTGAGGGGGGAACTCTGCTGAGAGGAACTCAGCTGAGGGAAGAACTCTACTGAGGGGGAACTTAGTGAGGGAGAACTCACTGACAGAGCCTGAGGAAGTCAAGATGACATCACAAGGAGAACAGTCTGAAGCCATGTCAGAAGACCTGAACCTGAAGAGAAGCCTGAAGGAAGTCCCACTGAGTATAAACCTGACTTTCTAAGCTGGTCAGTGGACTACTCAGTGAAGAGCATGATTGAGAGGATCAGTGCTGTGCCTAGTAGGACCTGAAGGAGTCAGGCTACTGAGGCTGGGAAGCTTGACAAATAGCCTTATGTCAACTCCCCTGAGTGGACTTCAAGTCTACTGAAGGAAGTCCACTGAGAAGACTTAAAGTCCAATGATGGTTCCTAAGAGGACTTCAAGTCTACTGAAGAAAGGTATCCTGAGAGGATTACAAGTCAGCTGAAGACAAGTCGCCTGAAGTCAGGACTACCCTGATCAAGTACCCTGAAGAAAAGAGCCGTTGGACTCAGTCCACGTGGACCAATCAAGTCAAGGCAGCGAATCTGACAAAAGCTGACAAGGCCATACTTTACTGAAAAGGAGAATTTCACTCCAGAGATAGTCTGGATTTGAATGTTACTTTCTCCAACGGTAACATTCAAATCCACACTATAAATACAAACTCAAGCTTCATTTGTAAGAGTGCGAATGCAAGAGCTGGAGGTGTGAGAGTGGTGCAAGTTCAAGGGAGTCATAAGGAGGCACCATCTCCATCAAGAACACTGACCTGAGTTCTTCATAGTCATATTTGAGTGTTTCAGTTTGTATACTCGAGCCTATCATATACATCCTAAGCTTAGAGAGATTTTCCCAACCTTAGCTCAAAGGCTAAAACCATGTAAGGGAAAATCTCACCTAGTTGGAGAGAACCAAACCAAACTAAACCCTTTCCAGAATAGTGTTAGGTGTTGCAGTGAGGTGAGGAGAGGCAGTCCCTGAGTGAAGAGGGATGTGAGGCCAGTTTGAGAGGCAGCTCCGCGGAGGGGTGTGAGTCCAGTTGTGAGTGCACCTTGGCACGTTAAAAACAAGAATCCCGGGTAGTGGATTTCCTGTTAAATCAGGCAGTGGATGTAGGAGCTTGAGCCTCCGAACCACTTTACATTGCTGTGTTCTTTATTGCTTTACTGACTTGCATAACATCAGTGTTAAAACAAAAATTTCTCCTAATTTCCCATATTGTCCTTGTTTGTGAATGAAAAAACGGGACCAACAATCAGCATAATATTATATTTTTATTTTAATCACCTTATCATTATTGGGCTACTTAATGGGCTACTTGAGGGGCCTTTAAGGAGAATTAAGATTGGACCTCCTAATGGACTTCTGAATTTCAATATTGAGCCCCAATATAATTCAATCCATTAATATTAATTATTACCACTAATAAATTAATATTGCACTATCCATCTTAATCCATATTACGATAATATGGGCTTCCGGTTATTATTTCCCGCGTTTAAGATTATCAAGTCCATTAATTAATTGAGCTTCTGAATAGCTCTAAATTAATTAATATATTTCACCTTGGAGTAAAGACAGCTCAACATTATTATTCGTACCGAAGAAACTAATTCTTCACTTGCAAGATTTGGTACAATAAAATTTCTGAGCCCACCAAGGGAACTAATCACACGAGCTGTACTCGCACGCGTTTCTCCGTATTAAATCTTAGCAACCGTCGTATGATTAATATTAATGCCCAGGACACAAAGTTCGAAGTCGTAATGATTCTTACCCAACATGAATCAAAGCAGTAACCATTAAGCACACACGGTCCTATTTAAGTGACGGAGATTAAGAAATCAACAACCACTGAGGTCTAATTCTTCACCTTTCAGAACAGAAGAATTTCTCCTCGCTGTAGGACCTCTTCAACACATACTAAATGTGCTAGTGCAATCTCTTAGTCAAGACAGACCAATCTAAGCCTTACACATCGACCTTTCACGGCGGATTGTTCAATTCCACCTAGGTCGTGAAAATGTACGTTTAGTTACAAGTAAACTGTTAATGTTGTCTTCCGTGAACGGGTATCACCACATTAACTATAATGTAACATGTACTATATATTGAACGATTTGCAATAGAAATTCAACATTCAATCATAACTAAAGCAAATGTGATAAAAGAATTATTCTCATAAAACGAGTGTTTGATACACGAGTTATACAAAGTAAAAGCATACTTTCACGTATAACTCCAACAATCTCCCACTTATACTTAAAGTCTGCTTTTAGTATACATCACGCAAGTCTTAGTGTAGTAGCTCTCCGTGACATCTCATGTCAACCTACACTAACCTAATAATTCCTCCCACTTATACTTAAAGCAGATTGGCAATAGTCTTGACTCCCATTCCATCCACATGTCTCTCGAATGTACTCTAAGGCAGACCCTTTGTGAATGGATCCGCTAGGTTGTCACCCGACGCTATCTTTGCCACCTCTATATCTCCTCTCTTAACGATTTCTCGTATAAGATGGTATTTTCTTTCTATGTGTTTGCTGGCCTTGTGGGCTCTCGGTTCCTTTGAATTTGCAATTGCTCCGGCATTGTCACAAAAGACAGTTATCTTGTCGGGCAAATTCGGAACAACGTCCAAGTCCACTAAGAAGTTCTTGAGCCAAACTGCCTCTTTTGCTGCTTCAAAAGCAGCTACATACTCGGCTTCCATGGTCGAATCGGCGATGCATTTCTGCTTAACACTTCTCCATGAAATGGCTCCTCCTCCCATGCAAAACACACTACCGAGGTTGACTTTCTTGAGTCTATGTCTGATTGGAAATCCGAGTCCGTGTATCCTTCGGGAACTAGACTATCCGACTGGTAAATCAGCATCCGCTCACGAGTTCTTTTCAGATACCTCAAGATGCACTTTACGGCAGTCCAACGGTCTTTCCCGGGATTACTTTGATATCTTGCCACCATGCCCACGGCAAAGCAGATATCTGGTCTCGTACACAGCATTGCATACATAAGGCTTCCTACGGCCGAAGCGTACGGAACACCTTTCATGTCATCTATCTCCGCTTGTGTCTTAGGGCTCATTTCTTTCGATAGATGGATTCCGTGCCTAAAAGGTACAAAACCTTTCTTGGAATCTTGCATGCTGAAACGCTTTAAAACAGTGTCAATGTATGAAGCTTGCGATAAGCCAAACATCCTCTTCTTGCGATCGCGAGTGATCTTGATCCCAAGGATGTGACCGGCTTCCCCTAAGTCCTTCATATCAAATTGTTTTGACAGCCATACATTTACGTCTGACAATACCTTTACATTGTTTCCAATGAGCAGAATATCGTCTACGTATAATACTAAGAATACCACCGCAGTTCCGTCACGCTTCTTATACACACAACTTTCGAACTCATTTTGATCAAACCCATAAGACTTAATCACTTGATCAAAACACTAGTTCCAAGTACGCGATGCTTGCTTAAGTCCGTAAATGGATCTCTTGAGCTTGCATACGAGATTCTCTTGGCCTTTTTCAATAAAACCTTTGGGTTGTTGCATATAGATATCTATCCCGTCAAGACTTCCGTTAAGGAAAGCCGTCTTGACATCCATTTGCCAGATCTCGTAGTCTAGGTGCGCAGCGATCGACAAGAGAATACGGATGGACTTAAGCATAGCTACAGACGAAAAGGTTTCCTCATAATCGATCCCTTCTTTCTGAGTATACCCTTTGGCCACAAGTCTCGCTTTGAAGGTTTCAACCCTTCCGTCCGGTCCTCTTTTCCTCTTGTACACCCACTTGCATCCAATAGGTTCTACCCCACTGGGTGGCTCGACCAACTCCCACACTTGATTATGATCCATCGAACCCATCTCGGCTTCCATTGCCGTTTGCCACGACTCCGCGTCTTTGTCTTGGATTGCCTCGTCGTACGTCCATGGGTCTGATTCAACACCGGGAACCAAATCCGAAGATTCTCCTATCCCCATGAATCTCTCGGGTTGCCTAGGAACCCTCCCACTACGACGGGGTTCCGGTTGTGAAGATGTGACGTGTGGTACATCATCTTGTATACTTGGTATCGAGGTTTGACCTCTCAATTCTTCTAAGGTAATTTCACTTTTAGGTTTCTGATTGTTCATATAGTCTTCCTCCAAGAATTTAAAGTGTGTACTAATCACGGTCTTTTGATCCTTGGGACTATAGAACATACACCCTTTCGTTCCCGCAGGGTATCCTATAAACAGCCTTAACTCCGAACGTGGATCCAACTTACCGGCTTCCTTGTCTAGCACGTATGCCGGACAACCCCAAATCCGCAAATGTCTTAGACTGGGCTTGCGCCCGGTCCACAATTCCATTGGGGTTTTAGGAACCGATTTGGATGGCACCAAGTTTAGAATATAAGTCGCCGTTTCCAAGGTGTTACCCCAAAACGACTTGGGTAAATCCGAATAACTCATCATGGATCTGACCATCTCTAAAAGAGTCTGGTTCCTTCGTTCCGCCACACCGTTCTGTTGAGGGGTTCCCGGTGCGGTCAACTGGGACACAATCCCTTCGTCCGATAGGTAGTTCAAGAATTCATCGCTGAGGTATTCGCCTCCACGATCTGATCGTAGAAACTTGATACTCTTTTCCCTATGTTTCTCGGCTTCGGCCTTAAACTCTTTGAACTTATCAAAAGTTTTAGACTTATGCCGCATAAGGTAAATGTACCCATATCTTGAGTAATCGTCAATGAAGGTGACGAAATACTCATACCCCATTCTCGTTTTAATCGTCATTAGACCACACACATCGATATGAACGAGTTCTAACACTTCCGTGGCTCTATTCCCCTTGGCTCCAAATGCCCTCTTGGTCATGTTACCCTCTAAACAGGATTCACAAGTTGGAAACGGCTCGACTTGGAGCGATTCAAAGGATCCGTCTTTCACCAATCTCTCTATCCGCTTTAGATTAATATGACCTAGTCTAAGATGCCATAGAAGTGTTTCGTTCAACTTCGAAGAACGCTTTCTTTTATTACTCGAAATGATCGACGTGTTATTAGATTCATTATTTGAGTGGTGTGCACACTTAATCGTATAGAGATTGTTTACCAACGTTCCATGACAGATAACATCATTCTTAAAAGAAACAGTAACAACTTTATTAAAAGTAACTGAATATCCATCAAAAAACAACTTAGAAACCGAAATTAAATTCTTCCTAAAGTTCGGAACGTATAAAACATCTCTTAAAATTAAAACTCTATCTTCAAAAGACAGGTGCACGACTCCCACTGCTTCGGCTGCCACTCTCGTAGCATCGCCCAAAGTGATTGTGATCTCATTCTTGCTAAGTCGCCGGGTTAGCTGGAACCCCTGAAGAGTGAAACAAATATGATCAGTTGCCCCGGTATCCACTACCCAAACGTGGGCAGCATACGCCGCAACATATGTTTCAACGACTAAAGCATGAGACTTACCTTTCTTTACCGCCTTCTTAGGCTTAGAACAGGTAGACCTCCAATGTCCTCTTTCCCCGCAATTGAAGCACTTACTCTTACCGGATATCTTCACGCCGTACGGCTTGAAAGCTCTTTTCTTGCCTCCAAAAGTGAGTCTACTGGTTTGGTTCCGATCAACCACCTCCTTCTCAATCTTACCCTCCATTGGCCTAGATTTCGAGAAAAGGCTCTTGATCACCAAAGCCTCGTCCCTACTCCCCAAGTATGACTCTACCGTTATCAGGGCTTTGAGCAGGGTATCTAAAGTGAACTTGTGTTCAGATAACACGTATTCCCAAAAGAACCCATCAAAACTACTCGATAGCTTTAGGAGTATGGAATTGATTTGACTTTCTTCACTTTGTCCGGCACCAAGAAACTCAAGTTTCTCAAACTCACGCCTAAAATTGAGAACATGATCCCTTACAGGTATTCCCTTCACCATTTCCTTCGTGAGCTTCTCACGAATGGTGAACAGATTCGCCATGGGGTTCTGATGTTGAAATATCTCTTCAAGGCTATTCATGATATCAACAGCCGCTTCAATGCCTTCATGAATGCGCTTCAAATCTTCAGACATAAATGTCAAGATGATGTGCTTCATGTGCTCATTGGAATGCTTCCAATCATCGAATATCGCCCTTTCCCCATTACTTGACTTATCATTAGGTTTCTTGGGTATGTCAACGCTAAATATCCAATAGTGTTCTTGCGCAGGAAGGACCATGTTTATATTACGTTTCCAATCAACATAGTTCTCACCAACAAGTTTATTATCTTTAAGTATACTATACAGTGGATTAAAAGGTTGCGACATGATGAACTGAGAATAAAACATACATTCATATCAATATCTAGAAAAATACGAATCTGTCACATAATTCGATCACATCAATTATATTAAAACCTTAAAACAATATAATCATGCATCAGCCAACATCTCGAAACAATTTAAATGCGCCACGAGGGGTGGTCTATACATTTAAACACATTCAAGCGGATTACAAACTTAAAAGTTACAAATCCTTAATTCAAAATTAATAGTTGGCTCCCACTTTGACCACATAGAAACTGACAGGGACTCCGAGGGGAGTAAGTTAATATCAATTTCCTATGCCTAAGTAATAACCATAATTAAATACAGGATTATTATTTCGCTTTGAGCAAGCCACTCGGGGTGAGGGTCAATACCGCCACTAGTAATAGTCCACAATCATCCTTTCGGAATTTATTCATGTGAAATCCGTTCTTTTGGCCGATCCGAGGGGGAAATGTATTCCAAAAGAACTTCACAAATAAATAAATTATGGAGGCCAAATTAATCCAATTTTAATATCCGGAATAAAATTGCGATTAAATTAAACATACTTAGTGATTTTCGAAAGTAAGGTTTTTCTTAGACAATCAAATTCATGCAAACACATATTAACAAATAATAATAATTGCACGAAATAAAACATCCATCAAAACAAAATTAAACACATTGGAGCACTCAAATCCAATTGTCACAGTTTAATTTCTTCACGTCTTGATGCGAAAAATCATCCTTGTTGCCTTCCGACGTTCGTCTCGACACGCTCCCACTCGAACAACAACACTTCATCAAAAAATAACATCGTTTGGGGTTCGGGACGACGTTTAAAGTCATACGGAAAAAAACACAAACCGAAAAATTCCACGGCCCGAGATACAGCGCGCGTCGGCCCACGAAGTGGGCCCGCGTGCCTCTCGGCCCAAAAAGCGCTGAAGCGCTGCAGAAGGCACGCCGAGGCGCAGCCCCGAGGCGCACCCGAGGCGCCGAAGACCGCGCCTGAGGCGCGTGCGCGCGGCGTGCGCCGTGCACCCCCGTGCGCCGTTTTTCGCCGTTCGTCCTCGTTTTCTTCACCCCTTGCATGATTTTACGTCCATACACGCGCCACGCTTGTATGCATCGTCCGGGTACGCCGTTTTTAATTCTTTGTTCTTCGTCACGATCCGGTTACAATTTATTTTACAAAAAAATAAATACTAGATCTAGACTAGTCTATTACAATGATCGAATCAAAATAAAAACAACTAATCTACTCGTGGATTTTCTCACGAGAAAAACGAATTCGAACGAATCGAATTAAAAACAATTAATTCACACGCATGAAATTAACAACATTACAACCATGACAATTGGATACCTGCAAAAAAGATCTAGCAATTCTACTATCCAATTTCAATTTAATGTTTAACAATTTAAATTCCAATTTAAAGATCAGAGCCCAAAACCGTGGCTCTGATACCAGTTGATGGGAAAATAGGGGTGCCCGGAATCTTGTCGGGATGAAATTTAAATACGAATTTAAATACAATTATTACTAGCATGAATTAATCCTAATTAATTCAAATAATAATTCCAACAACTTATTTTCATCATGCATGTTGAATTAATTTCACATATTAACTAGGCGGAACAAACAAGTAAATATGCGATTAACGTACCTCTTGTAGAATTGGCCTTTGGATATACGGGACAATTACGATCTCGTTCTATCAACCCAAAGTCTTCTCAAGTATTTCCCTTTTCACCTCACTTGAACACCGGTGGGAGATGCTTTCAAGTAATTTAATAAACTAAGGAAAAAGAAAAATATCTAAGCTTCTTGATTTTTCCAACACATGGAATTACGTACTTGGGGATGAAATAATCATCCCCTATTTATAGGAGTGAGTGGCCGAAAATATGAGGAAAATATGGGCCTCGGAGAAAATCTTTTCTTAGACTCTAAGAAATCTTGAATATATCTCATATATTCTTTTCTCCATAATAAAATATTCCAAAAAAATCTCACTCATCTAAATAGGTTGTTATTTTCGAAAAACACAAGAAGAAATCCAAAGATTTGGATCTTCTTGAATATATGAGATATTCTTGTATTCCTAGAATACATATCTTCCATAATATTTTTCCAAGAAAATCAACAAAATCTTCTTTCTTCTTGATTTAAATTTTTCGAAAATTACATGGAATAATCAGCATAATATTATCTTTTTATTTTAATCACGTTATCATTATTGGGCTACTTAATGGGCTACTTGAGGGGCCTTTAAGGAGAATTAAGATTGGACCTCCTAATGGACTTCTGAATTTCAAGATTGAGCCCCAATATAATTCAGCCCATTAATATTAATTATTACCACTAATAAATTAATATTGCACTATCCATCTTAATCCATATTACGATAATATGGGCTCCCGGTTATTATTTCCCGCGTTTAAGATTATCAAGTCCATTAATTAATTGTGCTTCTGAATAGCTCTAAATTAATTAATATATTTCACCTTTGAGTAAAGACAACTCAACATTATTATTCGTACCGAAGAAACTAATTCTTCACTTGCAAGCTTTGGTATAATAAAACTTCTGAGCCCACCAAGGGGACTAATCACACGAGCCGTACTCGCACATGTTTCTCCGTATTAAATCTTAGCAACCGACGTATGATTAATATTACTGCCCAAGACACAAAGTTCGAAGTCGCAATGATTCTCACCCAACATGAATCAAAGCAGTAACCATTAAGCACACACGGTCCTATTTAAGTGACGGAGATTAAGAAATCAACAACCACTGAGGTCTAATTCTTCACCTTTCAGAACAGAAGAATTTCTCTTCGCTGTAGGACCTCTTCAACACATACAAAATGTGCTAGTGCAATCTCTTAGTCAAGACAGACCAATCTGAGCCTTACACATCGACCTTTCACGGCGGATTGTTCAATTCCACCTAGGTCGTGAAAATGTACGTTTAGTTACAAGTAAACTGTTAATGTTGTCTTTCGTGATCGGGTATCACCACATTAACTACAATGTAACATGTACTATATATTGAACGGTTTGTAATAGAAATTCAACATTCAATCATAACTAAAGCAAATGTGATAAAAGAATTATTCTCATAAAATGAGTGTTTGATACACGAGTTATACAAAGTAAAAGCATACTTTCACGTATAACTCCAACATAGAATGGGTGAATTTCTAGAGTGAGAATGTAGAAATTTGAGAACATGATATGGGTATTGCTTGTTGAGTGAAGTTATTGTGGATTGAGATTGTATTGAGTATGAATAAATGTGAATTGAGTCTTGAGCATGTGAATTACGTAATTCTTGTGATTTTACTTCATGATAGACTTAGTTGTGGGCATTATTGACTTTGGATAGTGAAGTGTGTTAGGATAAAAGTTGTTAGTTTTGATGAGTTAAAACAAACCAGAAAATGTAATATAAGAGTCACCAGAAGACCTACCAGAAGACCTTCCAGAGGACTTCACCAGAGGACTTCACCAGAGGACTCCACCAGAAGACTTCACCAAATGAGACTGACCAGAGGCAGAGAACCTTCCCCAGACCAGACGAGTCCGGACCAGACAAGTCTGGTGAACTAAAAGATGCTCAGAATCATCTCTTGATTCTACTGAGTATTCTGTTTCTTGACCAGATCCAGACCAGAAGACACTGAGGTTACCTGGTACCTGGTCCTGCCTTCTCTGGAGAGAATCAGAGTTAGGCATTGGAAGCTCTTGACCGTTGGTGATTTAAATCAAGTCAAAAAGATTGGATTGGAAAGTTTTGAAGTCAATCAATCCAAGGATCCCACCAACCCAATCAATCAATTAGGGAATTGATTGATTGAAAGCTTCCCTAAATAGAGGATCTGATTAGATTAGATCTCCAACCTGCTAAACCCTAATCACTTCTATAAATACAAGAGTGCAAATTCAAAGAAAGGCTCTAGAGATTCTCACGCGCAAGAAGTCACATTCCAAGCCTTTATTTTATCACTCTTAAGCACTCTTATTGCTCTTATTTTACATATACACTCTTAAAGGAGTTGTTGGATCTCAACCTGTTCATCTCTAAGAAAAGGTTGAAGGCTGTAGACTTTAGATCTAAGTTAGATCTAAAGGGATTGTAAGAAGGAACTGGTACTTCACAATTCCAGTACGTAAGTGGTTTGTTGGTTGGTTAGTGAGACCCCTTTTTAACAAAGGGAGAGTGGACGTAGGATTTTGAAATCTGAACCAATATAAATCTGGTCCATTTACTGCTTTCTTCATTTCTGTCTTATTTTTTACTTATAGAGCTCTTATAAAAGATCTTGATAAAAAGACATAATCTTTAAAGCTTCCGCAATTAATCTACTTAGTGGGACCAACAAGTGGTATCAGAGCAGATCCATTGCTCTTTATTGTGTTTGATCAAATTTCTTGTTAAATCTTTTTAAGTAAAAATGTCTTCAAAAACTTCATATAAGAGCCGCAAGTTACCAGAATTCTCCTTTGAGGATTACAACCACTGGAGCTTGATGATGAGTAGTCATCTTGGAGCTATCTATCACCGCATGCTAGATGTGGTAGAGAGTGGTCCAATTCAATTTTACTGGACTCCTATTGATAGTGGCAGGTCAGAGTCCAGAGAAGAAACAAGTGAAACTGCCCAGAAAGCTGCTAAGGACAGAGTTTCCAGATAGAAGATCCTCAAGAAGAAAGACAAGCTTGAAAATGATGAGAGGAAACTCTATAATTTGGACCAGGTGGCAAGGACGGAAATCATTAACACACTCACAAAGGAGGTGATAGAGAAAGTCAGAACTTGTGCCACTGCCAAGGAAATATGGGATAAACTTTCCTTGCTCTGTGAAGGAACAGAGAAGATAAAGGATAACAAACTCCAAGCTGTTCAACACTCGTTTGACACTTTCAAGATGAAACCAGATGAGACCATTGACCAGTTGGATATGCGCCTTACAAATCTACTCAATAAGGCTAGTGCCTTAGGTAAGACTTATTCAAAGAAAGAGATTAATAGTAAAATATTGCGTTCACTAACCAGCAGGTGGAGAATCAAAGTGACTGTGATTAAAGACAAAAAAGATCTCAACACTCTGGATCATCATCTCCTGCTGTCTGATCTCAAAGCTTACGATTATGACCTTCAAGAGGAGGATCAAACATAAGAGACTTCCTCTTATGGCCAGAAAGGAGTTGCATTTTCCTCAACTATCAAGACAGATGATAAGCCAAAGGAGTCTACTGCAGATGACTTGAGTCTCAAGGAGCAGGTAGCACTTCTAACACGTAAACTTGATAAGATGAGTTCTAAATATGGCAGGTACAAAAAGCATTGGAAGGAATCTACTAGAGATAGGAAGAGTTCCTTCAAAGCTGCAGATAAAGAGAGAACATCTGGAGACTCAAGGGAGACCAGATTCAGAACTCCAGAGAGGAGGAGAGATAACAGCTCTGGGAGATCAGATTACCAGAGGAGGGATGACAGTTCTGGCAGATTTGACTACCAGAGAAGAGAGAGTAGTCCAGCCAGAACAGAGTACAACCAGAGGAGGAGAGATCCAAGTCCCAGCCCCAGAGGAGATAACACCTGTTACACCTGCAACAAGCCTGGTCACTATAGCTATGATTATCCTCAATTGACTCCTAGAGAAAGAGAAGAGAAAAGACTCAAGAGAGATAGGAGATATGCAGATAAGAGAGCACTTCTGGCAGAAGCAGGGGAGGAGGATACTAGTTCCAGTTTTTCTTCTTCTTCTGATTTCAGATCTGATGATGATGTATGTCTAAGGTAAATGAACCTACCCTATGCTTATCTAATTCCAAATATACTGAATCATCTCATTCATCTGGTAACTCCAGATAGTCTAATATGCAACAAATGCTATCAGATCTCCAAAATTGTGTTCAACTATGTCAAAAACTTGAGAAAGAAAATGGTAGGCTCAGAGCTGAAGTTCAATCCCTATCTCACGAGCAAAAATCCACCAGAGAACTCATAAAAGATCATTCCAAAGAAGTCTCTGAACTTCAGGATAAGATCACAGAAAGAGATACTCTGGTAGATCAACTCATGAAGGAAAAGAACTCTCATGAAGATGAGTTCAATGAACTTAGAGCTAAATACAAGACTCTTATCAAGGGAAAACTAGTTGAGCAAACCATAGAAGAGATACCCATGCCCAGAGAAGCTCCTAAGATACCATTTGTTGTATCCATTATATCAGAGTCTTCTCAGCGCATTAATGATAAGAGTGGTTTAGGATATTCTTGAATTACTACCAAATCTCATAAATATCTTTACAACAAAGATAAGTCTGTAAGATCTGGTGAATTGGTAGAAATCTGGGATGAAAAAGACTCAACTGGCAATGGTTACAAAGTGGTTCACAATCCTGGTTGGAAAGGGAACCACTCTGCTAATCTCATAGAATATAGTCCAGAAGAGTTGACTGTCCTGGAAGAAAGAATCCTAGAGATTAAACGTCAACAAGGGGAATCATTGAAGGTTGATGGATTTGTTAACAATAAATCTCAAAGAGTAGAACTTAATCAGATTGGAGGACCCCAGAGGAATCCTCAAAGAGCGGAAACTAACCAAATTAGGGGACCTCAGAGGAGACACTCAAGAAGCGGGAATTCCAATCAGAATAGGAACTATCATAGATGGAATAATGGTCAACAGAACCAGGTACCCCGGAGATGGTTTTCTCAGAGGAATCAATTCCAGAACAGATACACTCAGAGGAACTATAACCACCAGAAAAGGTCCATTTTTCATCAAGACCAGAGACCCATTTATAGAAAACCAACTGATCTGGGTAGTTATGACACCAGAGATAGTTCTTCTAGGATGTACCCTTACAACCAGACCTTTAACACCATGTCTTTAAGACAGGCCATTCCAAAGGCCAGATTTGAGAAAAGATACACCAGACCTAATTATAGGAAAGGTGTTCGGATCAGACCAGTAGCTCAATATGTCGTTGTAAGAGGACATGTGCTGGTTGATAGATTTGGAAGGAAGATTAGATCTCCTCATCCAGCAAGGGATGATCTTTATCTTTGGATTCCTACAAAACCTGCAACTAACCAATCAGGACCCAGCTCTAGTAGGGGACCTAATTGATCTCTCTGCAGGATGATAAGAGCCCATTGGAGAAAGGACTTTCAAGTAAACATGTGTGGTACATTGATAGTGGATGTTCCAAGCATATGACATTCCAGAAAAATCATCTCCAGGATTTCAAGCCATTGAATGGGCCAAGAGTGATGTTTGGTGACAATAGCTATGGAGTCACCAGAGGTGTTGGAAAGTTGACCTTTAATGGCGTATCTGTAGATGATGTCTACTATGTTGAAGAACTCAAGCATAATCTGCTTTCAGTATCCCAATTTTGTGACAGGGGATACTCAGTGAAGTTTTCTAGTGATTCATGAACCGTCTTTTCTTCTGATTATAATGATATTCTATTTATAGGCTTGAGAAAAGGTAACATTTATCTTATAGATTTTAGCAGTTGCCCAAGAAATGCTTGCCTGGTTGCTAAAGGATCTGCAGAAGATAGCTGGTTATTGCACAAGAGATTGAGCCACCTTAACTTCAAAACACTGAATAAGATTGACAGAAAAGGTCTTATTCGAGGTCTTCCTAATTAAGTGTTTAAGAAGGATCAGGTTTGTGGTTCATGCCAGAAGGGTAAACAACCCAAGACCTCCTTTAAGGATGTCCAGAGCACAACCACAACCAGAGTACTTCAACTTCTTCACATGGACTTGTTTGGACCTGTTTCTCCTCTTAGTTTCAGTGGGAGGAAGTACACCTTGGTGATAATAGATGACTTTTCAAGATACACTTGGGTAGTGTTCTTGTTTAAGAAAAATGAAACTATCACTAAGCTGCCAGAATTCTTCAAGCAGATTCAGAATGAGCAGAACCAGAGCATAGTCAGGATCAGAAGTGACAAAGGGACAGAGTTTTTGAATTCACACATTGCAGAGTATTGCAAGGAACATGGAATTTTTCATGTGACATCTGCTGCCAGAACACCCCAACAAAATGGAGTAGCAGAAAGGAGGAATAGAACCCTAAAGGAAGCTGAAAGGACTATTCTAGCAGAGTACAACACACCACAAAGGTTTTGGGCAGAAGCTATCAACACAGCCTGTTATACCCAGAACAGATGCCTAATTGCCCAGAGACATAGCAAGACTCCATATGAGGTATGGAAAGGTAAAACCCCATCTGTTTCATATTTTCATGTTTTTGGTTGCAAGTGTTTCATCCATCACAATGGGAAATCAAAATTAAAATCTTTTGATGCTAAAGTAGCAGATGGAATATTTTTAGGATATTCCAACACTAGTAAGGTATTTAGAGTTTTTAATAAGAATTCACTTTGTGTGGAGGAAACACCCCATGTTGTTTTTTATGAATCTGCTGTTGAGTGCAAGGTGGAATTAAAGTCTTCTGATGAGACACAGAATCAGACTACTCCCAGAGTAATCAAGGTCAATCCACCTATTCTTGATTCAGATTCAGATTCAGATGATGACCTATCTTCTGGTTCTCTGAAGGAGAAGTCTTCACAAGGAGCAGAACCAGAAGAGGTTGTAACTCCTGTAGGGGGAAGCTCTCCTGCAGTTGGTGATATTCACCAAGGTACTGCAGTGGATGGTCGATCAGGCAAGGCCACGGGAAGGAGGATCCTGGTTGATCACCCCAATGACCTGATAATTGGAGATCCAACTAAGGGTGTCCAGACTAGGAGAACTCTTAACTTAGCTGCCTTATTCAGTTGCTATGTGTCCTTGATTGAGCCCAAGAACATCAAGGACGCACTAAAAGATTCAAATTGGATTGTTTCTATGCAAGAGGAGTTGAATCAATTCACCAGACAGGATGTCTGGGAGCTGGTAGACAGACCAAGACATCAAAAGGTGATAGGCACTAAGTGGGTTTTCAAGAATAAGAAAGATGAGAATGATGTCATTACTAGGAATAAGGCAAGACTAAGTAGCTCAGGGCTATTCTCAGTCTGAAGGAATAGACTATGATGAGACATTTGCTCCTGTTGCCAGACTAGAAGCCATTAGATTGTTCTTAGCATATGCTGCTCACATGAAGTTCAAAGTATACCAGATGGATGTGAAATCTGCCTTTCTTAATGGGATTCTCATTGAGGAAGTGTATGTGGAACAACCTCCTGGTTTTGAACTAGGTGACAAGGTGTTTAAGCTTAAGAAAGCTCTTTATGGGCTGAAGCAGACACCTAGAGCATGGTATGACACTCTTTCTCAATTTCTTCTGGACAATGGTTTTACTAAAGGAAAGATTGATAGGACCTTGTTTAGGAAACAAGAAGGAAATGACATCCTTCTGGTCCAAATATATGTTGATGACATTATATTTGGATTCCCTAACAAGAAGCTGTGTGAGAAGTTTGGTGAACTCATGCAGAGACAGTTTGAGATGTCTATGATGGGTAAAATGAATTATTTCTTAGGTCTGCTGGTAAAGCAAACAGAGAAGGGAATTTTCATCAATCAGGCTAAGTACATCAGAAACATGTTAGAGAAATTTGGAATAGGATCTAGCAAAGCATCCAAGATCCCTATGATGACAAATTTCAACATGGATCCAGATAAGTCTGGAGAGAGTGTGGACCAGACTCAGTACAGAGCACTTATTGGTTCTCTTATGTACTTGACTGCAAGCAGACCAGATATAAACTTTGCAGTTAGTGTGTGTGCCAGATTTCAAGCTAATCTTAAGAAAAGTCATTTGGAAGCAGCTAGGAAGATATTGAAGTATCTTAAAGGGACAGTAAACTTGGGGTTATGGTATCCTGCAGATGACAATTTAGAGTTAAGTGGTTATTCGGATTTAGACTATGATGGGTGCAGAATAGATAGGAAGTCTACCAGTGGAACACACCAATTTTTAGGAAATAAATTGGTATCTTGGTTTTCTAAGAAGCAGACTTCAGTTGCTACATCAACAACAGAAGCAGAGTATATGGCCGCAGGCAGCTGTTGTTCACAACTACTCTGGATTAGTCAACAGTTAAGGGACTACCAGATTAGAGCTAAGGATATCCCAATCTTTTGTGATAGTAATAGTGCAATAACAATCACCCAGAATCCAGTTCTTCATACCAGATGCAAAGATGTTGATATAAGGCATCACTTTATCAGAGATCATGTTGAGAAGGGAGATATAAGGATGGAAAAGATTGCAACAGAGAAGTAGAGAGCAGATATCTTGACTAAGCCTTTGGCTGAAACTAGATTCAGAGAGTTAGCATTTGAGTTAGGACTTTTGGATCCAGAGACAGATTTTGCTTAGGGGGAACATCAGAGAAGTATCCTTTGTTTCATTTTGATAAATAATTTTTATGTTTTTCACACTAACATGCCTACATGTTAGATATACCAGGGAAGTTACATCTCCAGATGAGGTATGTACCAGATGAGGCGTGTACCAGGTGAGGTACATCCCAGATGAGTTGCAGTAACCGATTCCAGAACCAGATGAGATTCTATCAGATGAGATGTAACACCGGACTAACCGTGGTATCATCTGGTTACAATACCAGGTGACATGTATGTCTTTACTTCTCTTGCCTCTGATCATTGGGATACACTTTCAAATTTAGTAAATACACTCAAAACGTTTTAACTTCAGGGTGTATTTAAGGCTAGGGTAGAGGGCCTAGGCAATCATTTCGCTTTTTCTCCTGACTGCCACAAAACCTCCCTAGATCTCAGTCCCAATGTCTATGCCCACACACTATATTAAATCTGTAACTTGTCCTTTAATCTTGGCCGTCGGATTTAATTACTGTGCAATATGTCAATCAATTCTAAAATTGATTTTGTTCCCTAAATTAAATTTTACAATTACACGCGTTCACACTTCATTAATTGATCAAGTCACGCGTCTTGCCCTATTTAAATCAAACTTTTCTTCAATCTGTCCTTTCACGTTTCCTTACTCTCAAATCCCTAACCTCTCTCTGCAAGTTCTTTCTCTCTCTCTCTCTATCACAGAAATGACACCCAAATGCAATTTCGACCCTGAACACGTATGCAAGAAACTAAAGTCAGAAATGGTGGTGGACTTCTATTCCACCAAGAATCCAGCGGCGCTAGAGATTCTGGAATTGTTGAGGAAATCTGGAGTGGAGGAGTTGATCTCTAAAGTCCCCAAGGATCTATGCACTTTGGATGGGTACGCTACCCAATTTTTGGTCAGAATGAAGATCCACGATGACCACATCTCCTCCAAGCTTGACAAGGAGGATGTCGTCTTCTCGAAGCATGACTTTTGCAGACTTTTTGGGAATCTTTCTTCAGAAGGTGTGGACCTTTTGAAGTATAAGGAAGGAGAAGCCTTGGAGTCGTTCAAGTTATTTGCCAGAAATTCTTGCCAGAATTTGACGAAGGGCTTTTTGGATAAGCACTTGAGGCAAAGGTACAAGGTTTTATTTGACATTGTTGTCAAAGTTCTGATGTGTGAGAGCAATAGCACAGATGCCATCTTCACTGGCAGGCTCTGTGTTATGAGGGCTATTTTGGATGGTGTTCAATGCAATTAGGCCGAGTTCTTCTGGGGAGTAATGAGGAAGAACAAGTTGAAAGTGCATAAGGAGGAGTGTCCCAGCTTTCCTGGAGAGCAGCAGTACTTCTTCAATGCCAATGTGTCTCTTGGCACAAAGCTTACTCTGATCTTGGACTCCATCTTCCCAGAGAAGCAGTGGAATGAGTCATGGTGCAAGGGCTTTCACAAGTCCAAGATCCTCTTCTCCAAGGATGGTCCTCTCCATGACAATCCTGACTCTGATGGAGAAGTAGCCATACCTGCCCCTCCTCTACAAGCAGCGCCTTCACCTGCTAAGGGGCAGAAGCAGCAGAAGAGCAAGAAAAAGGCTGCTGAGGCTACTGGTTCTACAGCCATAGTCTTCTCTGGTTCCTCTGAGGAGGACTAGATTTCCCTTCAAGATGTTTTGAAGAAGAAGGGTGATGGTGAAAAAGCTGCCAAGAAGGCTAACAGCTAATAGGAAGAGGCCAGATGATGCCAAGAAGGTCTCTGCTAAGAAGCCTATGACCTCAAGAAGGGCTAAGAAGACACTTCTGGTGGATGAGCCATCAGAAGAGGAGGAAGAAGAAGAGGTTGAGCCTCTTAAGAAGAAGAAGTCTCAGGCCAGGAGAGCCATCTTTCAGGAGTCAGACTCTGGATCTGACCTGGGAGATGCTTTGGAGCAGGCCATTGAGGAGGCCTCTCATCTGATGGAGGAAGCCACGGCTTCAGAGCAGGTAAACCTTTCTAATCCCCCATCAATCCTCATAAACCATGTAACCCCCTCTACTTCTCCCCCAGAAACCCATACACAAAACCCCTCTCCTGCTCCTGGTGCCCCCATTTCTTCACCAGGGGAAACCTTACTTGATAAACCCCAATACACTCCCTCCACCATCCCTACACAAACTCCCTCTCCCCCCTCTTCACAAATCCCTCTCCCCACAAACCCTTCTCCCCCAGCCCCTGTACTAGAGGTGCCATCAACCTCTGGTGCAGAACAACCCATTCCACCCTCCTCTTCTCAAATTCCCATCCCAGCTTCTGTCCTAGAAGTTCCAACTACCTCTTCTGGTGCAGAGCAGCCCCTCCCCACTCCCTCTACACAAATTCCTACCCCTCCCCAATCTCACACTGACCAGATTCCCCTCTCTTCCATGGCTTTGGGATTTGTTGCTCCCCCCCCCCCCCCTCTCCCACCTGCCTCTCTAGCGATGATAGTGAAGATGAGGATGCTTCACTTGAGCCTGTTGGCTTAGCCCCATCCTCCTCTGCCTCTGGGCCCAAACCCTTTTCATTCTCATCTGCAGAAATGGGTCCCATCAGGCAGAGTATGAGTGTAAGTGCTCAGCTCTGGCTAAGAGAGCATTTTCCCATCCTGTTGGAGCACTTACCCCTGTTGGCGGATCTGACTGACGCCAAGGTCTGGAGCAAGGCCAGACTTGAAGACGTGGAGGACCTGATGTTGTTGCTTGAGAAGATGGGTCCTCCTAATTTCACTGCCTGGGAGATTGATTTGAAGAAGAAGCTTAATCTCCAGAATCCAGCGGAGTTAGAGACTCCAGAGGCAGCCAAGGTGGTGATTCGCACTTTGTTAATCCAACAGGGAGTTATGATCTTCCCATAGGGCCCCTCTTACAAGTTTGGCCCCCACTTCACATTTCCTCCAGAGCTCTACTCTGATGAGGACTTTGACGTGACTCCTGCTGTGCTCCAGAAGATAAAGGCTTTCTTCAATGAGCAGATCATGCAAATTGGCAGATTCTCTAAGGCCATGCAGCACCTGGCTCCTGCTTTGGTTGAGCACCAGATTAAAGTTGAGAGAAGAAGATTCTTGAAGCAGATCAAGGATGTTTTTGCCTCTGCCTAAGCAGCTTTCAAGTCTGACTGCCTGTACTTGAAGATGGATGTGCATGAAAGCCAGAGGCAGATTCATCAATACGTTCTGGACCAGGTGAGGCCTGTATCTGTGCTGAAGGTGGACATGGCCTCACACATGCTGCAGACTACAAAGCTCAAAGACTCCCTCCAGGAGATGCTCGAGAAGCAAGAGAAGTTGGTAGCTGAGTCTAAGGCCTACCTAGAAGAAGCCAGGCAACTCCGTGATCTTCACTCTTCCTCCTCCACTGCCTTGTCTGATCTCATAAGGCAGGTAGTGCAGCCCCTTATTGATGAAGTTAAAAAGGGGGAAGAACAGGCCAGAACTGATCTGGCGAAGACCACTCTAGAGACCCTCTTTAGCCATGGAGCTCGTCTGGACATGCTGGAGAATACATTAGCCCAGGCGGAGTTGCAGAAGAAGAAAAAGGAAGAGTTAAAATCGCTTACCATGGCTAAGCAGCTGGCGGTAGAAGAGGAGTCCACGGATACAGAGCAGGATCCTATGTCCGTTTCTGGACCTGCCAAGAGGAAGATAAGGAAAGTCAAGAAGAGCTTCCTTGAATCTGTCGTTGAAGAGGCAGAGAAGAGGTTCAAGGAAGAGACGCCTGAAGAGAGGCAAGCCAGAATAAGGAAGAACATAGATGAAGAGTAGAGGCTCCGATATGTTAGGAGGCATAACAAGAAGACCAGAAAAGCTGGCATCTCTTCTGGTCCAAGTGGATCCAGCCAGAGAAGAAAAGCTCCTGTTGAAGTGATGGAGATATTGCCTCTCAGGACATAAGGGTCTTTTGACTCTACTGTGCCTGTGCCCCTGATTGAAAGATGGATAGAGGCAAAGACTTTGTGGTTCATCCAGTACTACATCCAAAGGCCTCCACCAGAGGATGATGCTCTGATCAACATGACATTCCATTCTTGGATGAAGGCTTACGATGCAGGTCTCTACAAGCAGCTGATGGACTCCACCATTGAATTCAACCTGGAGGTCACTGCCCCTGAATTCCATTATCTCAACACTCCAATGATAGGGGACAAGGTTGATTGGGCTGAATTGAAGAAGCTATACAAGACCAAGGTGTTGCCAAACTTCACTCCAACATCTTCTGCAGAACTCAAGGCCATTCAAGACAGGTTCTTCGACTGGTTCCTGGTGCCTAAAGAGAACAGAAGATATGCATAGTTTAGGACTCTGAAATGCAATGTAACATGTAATCTTTTGTCCTCTATTGTTAATGAAAAGTCATATCTTCTCTGTTCAAAAGACAACCTCTTGTTGTCTTATTGTTTGCCTGATAAGATCTATTCTAAGGTCTTATCCTTTTATTGTTTCCATGCTTAAGTGTTTATTGTTTTTTATCAGTTCTGGTTATGTTTTAACTCCATCAAAAATGGGGAAATTGTTAGGATAAAAGTTGTTAGTTTTGATGAGTTAAAACAAACCAGAAAATGTAATAGGACCATCTGGACCTGTTAGCCAGATGATGAACTAGATTAGGACTTAGTCTTGGGGAACTGCCAGACCAGAAGACTTCACCAGAAGACCTACTAGAAGACCTTCCAGAGGACTTCACCAGAGGACTCCACCTGAAGACTTCACCAGATGAGACTGACCAGAGGCAGAGAACCTTCACCAAACCAGACGAGTTCGGACCAGACGAGTCTGGTGAACAAAAATATGCTCAGAATCATCTCTTGATTCTACTGAGTATTCTGGTTCTTGACTAGATCCAGACCAGAAGACACTAAGGTTACCTGGTACCTGGTCCTGCCTTCTCTGGAGAGAATCAGAGTTAGGCATTGGAAGCTCTTGACCGTCGGTTATTTAAATCAAGTCAACAAGATCGGATTGGAAAGTTTTGAAGTCAATCAATCCAAGGATCCCACCAACCCAATCAATCAATTAGGGAATTGATTGATTGAAAGCTTCCCTAAATAGAGGATCTGATTAGATTAGCTCTCCAACGGCTAAACCCTAATCATCTCTATAAATACAAGAGTGCAAATTCAAAGAAAGGCTCTAGAGACTCTCACGCACAAGAAGTCACATTCCAAGCCTTTATTTTATCACTCTTAAGCACTCTTATTGCTCTTATTTTACATGTACACTCTTAAAAGAGTTGTTGGATCTCAACCTGTTCATCTCTAAGAAAAGGTTGAAGGCTGTAGACTATAGATTTAAGTTAGATCTAAAGGGATTGTAAGAAGGAACTGGCACTTCACAATTCCAGTACGTAAGTGGTTTGTTGGTTGGTTAGTGAGACCCTTTTTTAACAAAGGGAGAGTAGACGTAGTTGAAATCCGAACCACTATAAATCTGGTCCATTTACTGCTTTCTTCATTTATGTCTTATTTTTTACTTATAGAGCTCTTATAAAAGATCTTGATAAAAAGACATAATCTTTAAAGCTTCCGCAATTAATCTACTTAGTGGGACCAACAAAGTATTTTTAATACAAATTGAGAACTTTGACATGGAAGTAAAAGGCTTGAGATTGATGAACTTGATTTGTGATTGAATGTTGAATGGATTTGAATTGAAATCTACTTGATGGGATTTGTTTTGAATTGAATGTTCATGAATTGTTTTGACATGAATTGTTGTGATTCGCAAGGTACTATGGCCCCTCTCAAGAAGAATGAAGACAGAATTTTGTTGATTGTTGAATTGGAAGAGCTCACCAACGAGCTCACGCGAAAGGGTCTGATGCCCTCGAGGTGGGACAACTTGAGCTTCGAAAGGAGTTGGCGATATGTGTCCTACCGGTGGAGTTTGGTGACCGGGAAAGTGGAAAAGACTAGAAGACCGAGTGTAAGCTTCATGCAAGATATCAGGATCGAGAGTGAAATCAGAAGGATTTTCACGAGAAATGGAATGGCGGATTTCTTCGAGATATTGCTGACTATGGAGACAAATGCAGACTTGGTGGAACAGTTTCTGGCTACAGTGGAAAAGAAAGACGACAACTCGTTCAAGTTCAAGCTAAGGAACGAGTGGTAGCACTGCGAAGTTAGTGATGTTAACCTCGCTCTCAGTCTACCAGCGCTGTCTAGGCCCAACCGGGTGTCGAAGTCGTTCAATGTAAATGATTTCTGGAAAGATTTTACGGGCGGGATGGCCAGAGATTACAAGGGGCAGAATGCACGAGCTTCGGCGATTAGGAATCTGGTGCTTCGTTACTTGGAGAGGATTTTAGGGAATACCATATATGCCAGTTTTGAGATGGGAACTGTGACGAGCAAGCAGCTGTATGGGATTTGGTGCCTTCTGCACGTGAGAGAGCATGATTTTGGGAGAGACTTCCTGGAGCACCACTATGAGGCCCCATTCAAACTAGGGGAGGTGGGCTGATTTCTGTGTTTGTGAAGAGCCTCGGGTTCACACCGTGTGCAAGCCCTAGCATTGGCATGGACCTGGGTTTTGATCAGATGAACAACACCATGATGTTCGAGCACTGGAAGGGTACCTATTGCATTAGGTACAAGGATGATGCCATGTTTCCTCTCCCGAATGAGAAGCTGGTGACACTGAAAGGGAAAAAGAAAGAAAACATTGGAATGAATGGAGCGCGGTACCTCGAGATCGGGGCTAAGTATACTGAGGAGGTAGATAGTAGCGGACTTCGAGACACAAGGCCGGTGAAGAGGTCTCGAGGAGAGGGCAAAAGTGGTGCCGGGTCAAGCAGTGGAGTCCGAGACTTACAAGAGGAGGAAGAGCGAGAGTATGAAGGAGAAGCACCTGATGAAGAAGGAGCAGCAGCGGGTGAGGTCTCGTAAGAGATGGAACTGGAGTCACCAGAGGTGCACTCGCCCGAGCAGTGGTACCCGATATATGCAGATTGTAGGGGTGGGCATCGGTTCGGGTTTCTCGGGTTCGGGACCCGAATTTCGGGTACCCGAAATTTCGGGTAGAACATTATGCTACCCGAACCCGAATTAGATCGGGTACCCGAAATTCGGGTCTCGAAATTTCGGGTACCCGAAATCGGGTTCCCGAAATTCCCGAAAAATTATCCAATTTTTATTTTTTAATTTTTTTTAATTAATTAATATAAGAATTCATCACAAACATGTTAGATTATGTCATGCGTGCATTGAATCAAATGTCTATAATCATTTTAATTTGTTATAAATTATGTCATGTGTACATAAACAACATAACTCAATACTAAAATATAATATTAAAATTTTTAAAAAATAAAAATAAAAATTTCGGGTACCCGATCGGGATATTCGGGTTATGTTTCAATACCCGAACCCGAACCCGAAGTTTAAGGTTCGGGTTCGGGTTACCCGAAACCCGAAATTTCAAGAAAATTACCCGAACCGATCGGGTAATTTTTTCGGGTTCGGTTCGGGTACCCGAAACCCGATGCCCACCCCTAGCAGATTGGACGGGGATGGGTCAGTAGATTCAGAACATCCAGACAGACGTTACGTACTTACTGGCTGCCCAAGATAGGTTGGATACACGATCGGCCCGGATGGAGGATAAGTTCTCCGATATGCACCGATGGATGGAGTCACTATTCGTGTCTCATTTGGGAGCTGATCATCCCCACTACCGCCCTCCACCGCCTCCTGATAATTGATGATGGGGATTTCACCCGCTTTCTTTTACTTTTGCATTTTTCGTTTCCGTCTTTTGTTTTCGGATTATTTTTGATGATGTGATGTGAACTTACTATTTGAGTGATTCGGTGAGCTATGGGATTGTATTGGAAGTCATATTTAAACTGATGGGTTATGATTTGTGATGGATCGATTTGATGATTGACTTGTTTTATGTTTATTAACTCTTACCATGTGCTTATTAATGATTCTTGAGTATGACTTGGTGAGTAGAGTTGAGCTGTGAGGGTGAGTTAGGAATTCTATTGTGTGAGTGTATGATTTAGAGCTGATTTGAGAGGGAACTCGTATGCTTGCGAATTTTTCTTTTGAGTACTTGTGTGATAAGAGTGAGAATTCGCTAGGACTAGCATGGATGTGAAAGCCGTGAGTTTTGAGCCTTTTGAGATTAAGATGCATGAATTGATCTCTTCGTTTGTGAGTGAGTCGTCACCTTAGAGGATGCTAGAACTTGTGTGTGCTCTCACTTCTTGATTATGTCTAGTTTGATATGCCGAATGTGATCTTAGGCCATCTTTAATTTGTTGAGTCACTTAGCCAAAATTTCCCTACCAATGACATTGATCCCTTGTTAGCCAGTTTGAGCCTTAAGCCTATTTTTCTTGCTAGCGCATTTCAGCACTATTCCAAGTTCCTAAGCCTTTTTGTCCCAATTTGAGTGGAGAATAGGGAAAGTGTGAATGAGGAGGGATTGAGTTGAGTTGAGATAAGGAATTATGTTGGTTGAGTTGTGATAAATGAAGGGTGTGATGAAGTTTTGAGTTGTGGGAAAGAAAAAATTTTGAGAATGAGCAAAAGAAAAAAAATGAGTTCATATGTATATGTGAAAGAGAAAAATGTGGTGATTGAAAATGTGAAATGAGTTAGAAAAAAAAAATTGAAGTGTTGAAAGTAGAGGAATTAAAAGTGTATTGAATGGAGATGTTTGAAGTATTTTGATCATCATCTTGAAGTATTGAAATTTGATTTAATATTCTCCATTCACTTGAGTCACTTACCCACATAGTTTCCCACCTGTCCAAAGAGCCTACATTACAACCTTGAAAAAAGTCCTTTTTGATTCGGTATTGATTTCTAGAGTGTGGTACAAGCCTATGGCTGCTGATATGTGTGATTGATAGATTGAGTGAGTCCCTTATTATTGATATACACTTGTGAGGGAGTGATACACATCGTTGAGTGCACATCCATGATTGATCTTGGTGTTTCTTGTTGTTATTGCATGAGTATGATGAAGGGGGGTGAGTTAGTATACGTGTGATCGATCTTTGAAGCTCGAGTTCATTTACTTGCATGGTTTGATTCTATGACTCATTCCTAACAATTTCACTTGACTTATTATTTCATTGCTTGAGGACAAGCAATATGGTAAGTTTGGGGGGGTTGATTAGGCGTGAAATTGTCATGATTCGTAGCTAGAAATGCCCCAGTTTTGGTCGATTTTGTTGAGTATTTAGAGTCAATTGAGTACTATTTCTACACATTGATGAATTTGTCTCTTTGATGCTCATAGGTGAATCAAGGGCGAAAAATGTAGTTCATAGGACTTTGAATCGACTCAAACGGATCCCCGGATGAGAAGATATTGAAGAAATACGAATGGTATTAGTGCGGGAGAAGAAAAGTATTAGTTGAAGAAGAAGGAGGACCACTCGAGTCCATTCATTCGCGCGCCACCGCTCGAGCAAGGAGTTTTCTCAAGCGCCAAATCTAACAGAAGATTTCGAGCACTCGAGTATCTCGAGCGCCAGCGCTCGAGCTATTGCTTCATTCAAGCTACATTCACTCGAGCGCCCCCATTCGAGCCTTTGCACCGTTTGAGCTGTTTCAGGCCCATGAGTTCCCGAATCGGCCCGACGCTTATATATACTTGTTCCGAACTCATTTTTGAGGAGATCACATACCACTTGACACCACATCACTTTTAGAGTACGTTTTTGGAGTTAAAAGAGTACTAGAGACGAGCAAGCTTTATTTTTACGTAATCGAGGTTTTACTTTACGAATTCTTATTTCAGTTTGGATTTTAATTTATTTTCATTCGCTCTTTGACATTGAATACTTGAAACTTCGTTTTATTAATCAAATTTCAGTTCTTGGCATTTATTTTCTTTAAACCCTAGTCTATGTTTAGTAGTTACTTAGTTCAAATCATCATGTTTATGTTCGTTATTTCTTCAATTGCTTTTTTTGCTGTTAAAGCCATGTCCGACTAGAACCCTTGTATGCTTAGGGTAGGATGAACTCGTAGAAGTAGGATATCGGTACATAATTAGGGTAATTCGTGACGTTTAGTTTTAATTCTCTTAATTAATGAATTCTTAAAATCAATCTTAACTTTACCTTTGAATTTCGTTCAAAAAGTGTTAGAGAGAGGACGACCTTATCACTCTTTAACAACTAGTTGACTTAACGAGAGGGTTCAGAAAGGGTTAATTATTCTACCAGTTTATCTAGGGAGGACGACCGCATCACCGTAGTTAAATTAGGGTCTCGTTATTTAAGCACTATCTATTAACTTGTTAGTAGATTAGTGAAGTCGATTGTTAGGATAAAGTATTAGGGTTGAATTCTTGAGCTTTCATCTTACAATCTTTTACTTAGGTTATTTCTTGCACATCACGGTTATTTTGATTATGTACCTGCTCCATTAGTATACGTAGGGTTTGTCCCACTAGATTGATAAATTGCGGAAGCTTTAAAGTAAATGCCTTTGGCAAAGTTCTTTTCACAAGAGCACACTAAAATAACCAAGAAATTAAATGCAGAAAACAGTAAACAAGACCGGATATATAGTGGTTCGGATCTGAATATCCTACGTCCACTCTCCCTTGATCAAAGGGGTCTCACTATCCAACCAACAACCAACTTACTTACTGGAATTGTGAAGTACCAGTTCCTTCTTACAAACTCTTTAGATCTAACTTTGATCTAAAGACAACAACCTTCAACCTTATCTTGTAGATGAACAGGTTGAGGTCCAACTACTCCTTAAGAGTGAATATGTAAGTATGAACAGAATAAGAGTGCTATGAGTTTGATAAACAAGAGCTTGGAATATGACTTCGTGCGCGTATAATTCTCTCTAGCCCTTTTTCTTGAGATTGCACTCTGTATTTATAGAAGTGATTAGGGAATAGCCGTTGGATAGCTAATCTAATAAGATCCTCTATTTAGGGAAGCTTCAATCAATCAATTCCCTAATTGATTGATTGGGTTGGTGAGATCCTTGGATTGATTGACTTCAAGACTTTCCAATCCTGATCTTGTTGACTTGATTTGAATCACCAACTGTCAATAGCTTCAAATGCCAAACTCTGATTCTCTCCAGAGAAGGCAATATCAGACATCAGACAACCAAGATGTCTTCTGGTCCTGATCTGGTTAAGAAACAGAATGCTCATCAGAATCAGGAGATGATTCTAAGCATCTTTTGTTTCACCAGACTCGTCTGGTCTGGACTCGTCTGGTCTGGGGAAAGTTCTCTGCCTCTAGTTAGTCTCATCTGGTGAAGTCCTCTGGTGGAGTCCTCTGGTGACTCTTCTGGTGAGGTCTTCTGGTGACTCTTCTGGTGAGGTCTTCTGGTCTGGCAGTTCCCCCTTGACTAAGTCCTAATCTAGTTCATCATCTGGCTAACAGGTCCAGATGGTCCTATTACATTCTCTGGTTTGTTTTTAACTCATCAAAACTATACAATTTTTATCCTAACAATTTCCCCCTTTTTGATGGAGTTAAAACAAAAACCAGAACTAATCAAGTAAAACTTTAAGCATAAAAATAGTAAAAGGATAAGACCTTAGAATAGATCTTATCAGGCAAACAATTAAGACAACAAGAGGTTGTCTTTTGAACAGAGAAGATATGATATTTCATTAATGATAAGGATAAAAGTGATTACAGATTACAAAGCAAGTCTGGTCCTATTCTAAGCATATCTTCTGTTTTCTTTAGGCACCAGGAACCAGTCGAAGAATCTGTCTTGAATGGCCTTCAACTCTGCAGAAGATGTTGGAGTGAAATTTGCCAACACCTTGGTCTTGTACAATTTCTTCAGTTCAGCCCAATCAACCTGGTCCCCTACCATTGGAGTGTTGAGAAAATGAAATTCAGGGGCAGTGACCTCCAGGTTGAACTCTATGGTGGAGTCCATCAGTTGCTTGTACAGACTTGCATCATATGCCTTCATCCAAGAATGGAATGTCCTGTTGATGAGAGCATCATTCTCTGGTGGAGGCCTCTGGATATAGTGTTGAATGAACCACAAAGTCTTGGCTTCTCTCCACTTTTCTATCAGAGGGACAGGCACAATAGATTCAAAGGACCCTTCTGTCCTGAGTGGCAAAATCTCCATCACCTCAACAGGACCTTTCTTCTTCTGGCTGGATCCACTGGCACCAGAAGGGATGCCAGTTTCTCTGCTCTTCTTATTCTGCCTCCTAACATATCGGAGCCTCTGCTCTTCATCTATGTTCTTCCTTATTCTGGCTTAACTCTCTTCAGGCGTCTCCTCACGAAATCTCTTCTCTGCTTCCTCCACTACTTCTTCTAGGAAGCTCTTCTTCACCTTCCTGATCTCCTTCTTTGCAGGTCCAGAGATATGGATGGGATCCTGCTCTGCTTCTGACTCCTCTTCTGCTGCCAGCTGCTTTGCCATGGAAAGAGATTTGAGCTCTTCCTTCTTCTTCTTCTGCAGCTCGGCCTGGGCCAAAGTGTTCTCCAGCAGGTCCAGACGAGCACCATGGCTGAAGAGAGTCTCATTTGTGGTCTTCGCCAGATCAGTTCTGGCCTTCTCTTCCCCCTTTTTAACTTCATCAATGAGGGGCTCCACAACCTGCCTAATGAGATCAGACAAGGCAGTGTTGGAGGAAGAGTGAAGATCACGCAGCTGCTTTACTTCTTCCAGATAAGCTTTTGATTCTGCAACCAGCTTCTCCTGCTTCTCTAACAACTCCTGGAGGGAGTCCTTAAGCTTAGCAGTCTGCGGCATCTGGGAAGCCATCTCAACCTTCAGCACAGAGACTGGCCTCAGCTGCTCTAGCACATGCTCCTGGAGCTGCTTCTGGCTGTGCATCACATCCAGCTTGACAAAGAGTCCATTTGCTTTGAAAGAAGCCTTAGCAGAGTCAATCATTAACTTGATCTGCTTCAAGAAAATTCTCCTCTCCTGCCGGATCTGATGCTCAATCATAGCAGGGGCCATATGTTGAATTGCCTTAGAGAAGCGCCCAATCTGCATGATTTGCTCATTGAAGAATGTCTTCATCTTTTGCAGCACGGCAGGAGTGACATCAAAGTCTTCCTCATCTGAATAGAGCTCTGGAGGGAAGGTGAAGTGATGGCCAAATTTGTAGGTGGGGTGTTGGTCCAACTAGTTAGATTAATTGCGGAAGCTTAAGTTAAATGTCTTTCAAAGTCTTTTACAAGAGAACAATAATCAACAAACAATAAGTAAAATAAAGCGATAAAGAACACAAGATGTATAGTGGTTCGGATAGAATATCCTACGTCCACGCTCCCTTATATCCAAGGGGTCTCACTAACAACCAACCAACTCACTTACTTACTGGAATTTGGAAGTACCAGTTCCTTCTTACAGCCTCCTTAGATTTACCCTCAATCTAAAGATCAAACAGCCTACAACCTTGTCGGATAGATGAACAGGTTGAGGTTTCAATAACTCCTTAAGAGTAGATAAATTTTATGAACAATAAGAGTGCTTGGAAAGAATCTCAAAAGCTTAGATGGACTTATGCGCGTATATAGTATCTCTAGAGCTTTTTCTTGAACTGCACTCTTGTATATATAGAGGGGATTAGGGCTAGCCGTTGGAGAGCTAATCCAATCAGATCCTCTATATAAGGAAGCTTCAATCAATCAATTCCCTAATTGATTGATTGGGTTGGTGGGATCCTTGGATTGATTATCTTCAAAACTTTCCAATCTTGATCTTGTTGACTTGATTTGAATCACCAACGGTCAATAGCTTCCTCTGCCTAACTCTGATTCTCTCCAGAGAAGGCAAGACCAGGCACCAGGCAACCTCGGTGTCTTCTGGTCCTAATCTGGTGAACAACCAGAATACTCAGTAGAAACAGGAGAACAAACTGAGCATCTTTTGTTCCACCAGACTCGTCTGGTCCGGACTCGTCTGGTCTGGGGAAGGTCCTCTGCCTCTGGTCAGATCTCATCTGGTGAAGTCTTCTGGTGGAGTCCTCTGGTGAAGTCCTCTGGTGGGGTCTTCTGCTGACTCTTCTGGTGAAGTCTTCTGGTCTGGCAGTTCCCCCTAGACTAAGTTCTAATCTAGATCATCATCTGGCTAACAGGTCCAGGTGGTCCTATTACATCTTCTGGTTTGTTTTAACTTATCAAAACTAACAACTTTTATCCTAACAATTTCCCCCTTTTTGATGGAGTTAAAACATACCAGAACTGATCAAAAGCAGAATTTAAGCATAAAAACAGTAAAGGATAAGACCTTAGAATAGATCTTATCAGGCAAACAATTAAGACAACAAGAGGTTGTCTTTTGAACAGAGAAGATATGATATTTTCATTGATAATAAGGACAACAGTGATTACAGATTACAATGCAATTCTGGTCCTATCTAAGCATATCTTCTGTTTTCCTTGGGCACCAGAAACCAGTCCAGAAACCTATCCTGTACGGCCTTCAACTCTGCAGAAGATGTTGGAGTGAAGTTCACCAACACCTTTGTCTTGTACAATCTCTTCAGCTCAGCCCAATCAACCTGGTCTCCTGCCATGGGAGTGTTAAGATAAGTGAACTCAGGGGCAGTCACCTCTAGGTTGAACTCAATGGTTGAGTCCATCAATTGCTTGTACAGCTCTGCATCATAAGCTTGCATCCAGGTGTGGAAGGTCTTGTTGATTAGCTCATCATCCTCTGGTGCTGGCCTCTGGATATAGTGTTGGATGAACCAGAGAGTCTTTGCCTCCTTCCATTTTTCAATCAAGGGCACAGGCACAGTAGAGTCAAAAGACCCTTCTGTCCTGAGAGGCAGAATGTTCATCACTTCAATGGGAGCTTTCCTCTTCTGGCTCGAGCCACTTGCACCAGAAGAAACACCTGCTTCTCTGCTCTTCTTGTTTTGCCTCCTAACATATCTGAGCCTCTGCTCTTCATCAATGTTCTTCCTGATCCTTGCTTGCTTCTCCTCTGGAGTCTCTTCCTTGTATCTCTTTTGAGCTTCTTCAATAACAGTCTCAAGGAAGCTTTTCTTGACTCTTCTTATCTTCCTCTTTGCAGGTCCAGAGATGGAGATAGGATCCTGCTCAGCTTCAGACTCCTCTTCTGCAGCAAGCTGCTTGGCCATGGAAAGAGATTTGAACTCTTCCTTCTTCTTCTTCTGCAACTCAGCCTGGGCCAAAGTGTTCTCCAGCAGGTCCAGACGAGCTCCATGGCTGAAGAGAGTTTCATTGGTGGTCTTCGCCAGATCAGTTCTGGCCTTCTCTTCTCCCTTTTTAACTTCATCAAGGAGGGGCTCCACTACCTGCCTTATGAGATCAGGCAAGGCAGTGTTGGAGGAAGAGTGAAGATCACGCAGCTGCTTGGCCTCTTCCAGGTAAGCTTTAGATTCTGCATCAAGTCTCTCTTGCTTCTCCAACATCTCCTGGAGGGAGTCTTTCAGCTTGGCAGTTTGAATCATCTGGCTGGCCATCTCCACTTTGAGCACAGAGACAGGTCTCATCTGCTCCAGCACGTGCTCCTGTAGCTGCTTCTGGCTGTGCATGACATCCAGCTTGACAAATAAGCCATTAGCCTTGAAGGAAGCTTTAACTTCTGCCAGAGAGGACTTGATCTGCTTTAGGAAGATCCTCCTCTCCTGCTTGATTTGATGCTCTATCATAGCAGGGGCCATATGTTGAATAGCTTTTGAAAAGCGCCCTATCTGCATGATCTGCTCATTGAAGAATGCTTTCATCTTCTGGAGCACAGCAGGAGTCATCTCAAAGTCCTCCTCGTCTGAATATAGCTCAGGAGGGAATGTGAAATAAGGACCAAAGTTGTAAGAGAAGCCCTCTGGAGTGAGCATAACTCCTCTCTGGATAAGGAGAGTTCTGATGAGAACCTTGGCCGCCTCTGGTGTCTCCAACTCTGCTGGGTTTTGAATATTTAACTTCTTCTTCAGCTCAATCTCCCAAGCAGTGAAGGTAGAGGGAGCCATCTCCTCCAACAGAAGCATAAGATCTTCAACATCTTGGAGTCTGGCCATACTCCAAACCTTGGCATCCGTCAGATCTGCCAGGAGGGGTGAGTGCTCCAACAGAATTGGAAATTGCTCTCTTAGCCAGAGCTGAGCACTCACACTCATACTCTGTCTGATAGGACCCATCTCATCAGAAGAGAAAATAAAGGGTTTGGGCCCAGAGGCAGAGGAGGAAGGTGCTAAGTTAGCAGGCTCAAGTGAAGCTTCCTCATCTTCACTATCATCGCTAGTTAAACAGGTGGGAGAAGGGGGAGGGGCAGGAAATCCCAGAGCCATAGAAATGGTTGGGTCCTGGTCTGTATGGGTTTGGGAAGGGTTAGGATTTTGTGAGGTGGAGGGGATGGGTTGCTCTGCACCAGAAGAAGATGGGATCTCTGGTACAGAAGGTGTAGGTGGTATTTGGGATGTGGAAGTGTTTGGAGGGGGGATTTCTGCACCAAAAGAGGTTGAGGGTACCTCTGGTACAGAAGTTGGGGGAGAGGGGTTTGTGGGAAGATATGTTTGGAAATTTGGGGGAGAGGGTGTTTGGGTAGGATTAGTGGAGGGAGTATATACTGGGGTATCTGGGAGAGTCTGCTCTGGTGTTTCAATAGGGTTACCAGAGGCAGATGGGGTTTGGGGAATTTTATCTGGGGGAGAGGTAGAGGGGGAGACAAGATTAATGGGGGAAGAAGATGGAAGGGAAGGGTTTACCTCTGCAGGGTCAACACCAGCAGGTACAGCAGACTCTGGAGCATCCTCCATCATCTGGGAAGCATCCTCAATTGCCTTTTCCAAGGCCTCTCCAAGATCAGATCCAGAGTCAGGATCTTGAAGAAGGGCTCTCTTGGCCTTGGATTTCCTCACAAGAGGCTCAACCTCTTCTTCCTCTTCTTCCTCTGAAGGCTCATCCACCAGAAGGGTTTTCTTTGCCTTTCTGCTAGTCCTTCGCTTCTTAGCAGAACCTCTCCTGGCCTCGTCTGGCTGCTTCCTCTTGGCTGCTCCAGCCTTCTTAACAGCTTTATCATCATCACCCTTCTTCTTAAGCACCTCAAGAAGGGGAATCTGGTCCTCTTCTGAGGAACCAGAGAAAGCAACGGTTGAAGAACCAGTTGCTTCAGCAGCTTTCTTATGGGTCTTCTGCTTGTGCTGCTGCTTCTGCCCCTTTGCAGGTGAGGGTACTGCCTGTAGAGGAGGGGCAGGGATGGCTTGCTCACCATCAGAATCAGGATGGCCATGAAGGGAACCATCCTTGGAGAACATAATCTTGGACTTATGAAAGCCCTTACACCAGGATTGTCTCCATTTCTTCTCTGGAAGGATCGAATCCAGAATTAGGGTGAGTTTTGTGCCCAATGATACATTAGCATTGAACACAAATTGTTGCTCTCCTGGCAACTGGGGGCATTCTTCCTTCTGGATTTTCACCTTGTTCTTCCTCAGCACTCCCCAGAAGAACTCAGCCCAGTTACATTGAACACCATCCAGAATGGCCCTCATAACACAGAGCCTGCCAACGAAGATGGCATCTGTGATATGGCTCTCACACATGAGAATCTTTACAACAATGTCAAATAACACCTTATACTTCTGCCTAAGATGCTTGTCCAAGAAGCCCTTAGTAATATTCTGGCATGAATTTTTGGCAAACATCTTGAAGGATTCCAACGCCTCTCCTTCTTTGTACTTCAGTGGGTCCACACCTTCCGCAGAAAGGTTAACAAAAAGACCACAGAAGTCTGCCTTCGAGAAAACAACATCCTCTGAATCAATCTTGGATGAAATATGGTCTTCATGGATCTTCATCCGGATAAGAAACTGAGCAGCATATCCATCCAAGGTACGCGGATCCTTGGGAACCTTTGAGATCAACTCCTCCAGCCCAGAACGTCGGAGAAGCTCCAAAATCTCCAAAGCGGCCGGATTCTTAGTGGAATAGAAGTCCACCACCATTTCTGTCTTGAGTTTCTTGCCTACATAGTCTGGATCGAAATTGCACTTGGGTGCCATTACTGTGAAAGAGAGAAAGAGAGAGAGAAAGAAATTCTTTGCAGAGAGAAGTTAGGGTTTGAAAGTATGGAAACGTGAAATGACAGATTGAAAGAAAGGTTGATTTAAATAGGGTATTACGCGTGGCTTGATTAAGAAATGAAGTGTGAACGCGTGTAATTTTAAAAGTTTAATTGAGGAAAAAAAATCAATTTTAGCATTGATTGATATTTTGCACAGTGATTAAATCCAATGGCCACGATAAGAGGCGAGATACAGATTTAATCTGGTGCGTTGGCATAGTCATTGGGACTGGGCATAAAGGGATTTTGTGGCAGTCAAGAAAAAAGCAAAATGATTGCCTAGGCCCTATACCCTAGTCTTAAATACACTCCGAAGTTGAAACGTTTTGAGTGTACTTACTAATTTGAAAAGTGTATCCCAATGATCAGAGGCCAGAGAAGTAAAGACATACCTGTCACCTGATATTGTAACCAGATGATACCACAGCCAGTCTGGTGCTACATCTCCTCTGATGGAGCTCATCTGGTCCTGGTCAGAGAAGATTTTGGATATATTTGGAATCTGACTCAGCACCTCATCTGGGACAAGTGTCACCTGGTGGATACCTCATCTGGAGACATTATGTCTAATCTGCAGGTATGTTAGTTTAAGAAAATAAATATATGAAGTAAAGTATTGAAACAAAGGATACTTCTCTGTGGTTCCCCCTAAAACAAATCTGTCTCTGGATCCAACAAACCTAACTCAAAAGCTAACTCTCTGAATCTGGTCTCAGCCAAGGGCTTGGTTAAGATATCTGCTCTCTGCTTCTCTGTTGCAATCTTTTCCATCCTTATATCTCCCTTCTCAACATGATCTCTGATAAAATGATGTCTTATATCAACATGTTTACATCTAGTATGAAGAACTGGATTCTGGGTGATTGCAATTGCACTATTACTATCACAGAATATAGGAATATCCTTAGCTCTAATCTGGTAGTCCCTAAGTTGTTGACTAATCCAGAGTAGTTGTGAACAACAGCTCCCTGCAGCCATGTACTCTGCTTCTATTGTTGATGTAGCAACTGAAGTCTGCTTCTTAGAAAACCAGGATACCAATTTATTCCCTAAAAATTGGCATGTTCCACTTGTAGACTTCCTATCTATTCTGCATCCACCATAGTCTGAATCTGAATAACCACTTAATTCCAAGTTGTCATCTGCAGGATACCATAATCCTAAATTCACTGTTCCTTTAAGATATTTCAATATCTTTCTAGCTGCTTCCAAGTGACTTTTCTTGGGATTAGCTTGAAATCTGGCACAAACTCCTACAGCAAAAGTAATATCTGGTCTGCTTGCAGTCAGGTACAGAAGAGAACCAATAAGTGCTCTGTACTGAGTCTGGTCCACACTCTCTCCAGACTCATCTGGATCCATGTTGAAATTTGTCATCATAGGGATCTTGGCTGCTTTGCTAGATCCTACTCCAAATTTCTCTAACATGTTTCTGGTGTACTTTGCCTGATTAATAAAAATTCCCTTCTCTGATTGCTTTACCTGCAAACCCAAAAAGTAATTCATTTCTCCCATCATGGACATCTCAAACTGTCCCTGCATGAGCTCACCAAACTTCTCACACAACTTCTTGTTAGGGGATCCAAATATGATGTCATCAACATATATTTGGACCAGAAGGATGTCATTTCCTTCTTCTTTCCTAAACAAGGTCCTATTAATCTTACCCTTAGTAAAACCATTGTCCAGAAGAAATTGAGATAGAGTGTCATACCATGCTCTGGGTGCCTGCTTCAGCCCATAAAGAGCTTTCTTAAGCTTAAACACCTTGTCACCTTGTTCAAAACCAGAGGGTTGTTCCACATACACCTCCTCAATGAGAATCCCATTAAGAAAGACAGATTTCACATCCATCTGGTATACTTTGAACTTCATGTGAGCAGCATATGCTAAGAACAATCTGATGGCTTCTAGTCTGGAAACAGGGGCAAATGTCTCATCATAGTCCATTCCTTCAGACTGAGAATAGCCCTGGGCCACTAGTCTTCCTTGTTCCTAGTAATGACATCATTCTCATCTTTCTTATTCTTGAAAACCCACTTAGTGCCTATCACCTTTTGATGTCTTGGTCTGTCTACCAGCTCCCAAACATCCTGTCTGGTGAATTGATTCAACTCCTCCTGCATTGCAACAATCCAATTTGAATCTTTCAGTGCCTCCATGATGTTCTTGGGCTCAATCAAGGACACATAGCAACTGAATTAGACAGCTAAGTTAAGAGTCCTCCTAGTCTGGACACCCTTAGTTGGATCTCCTAAGATCAGGTTATTGGGGTGATCAACCAGGGTCCTCCTTCCCGTGGCCTTGCCTGGTTGATCATCTTCTGCAGTACCTTGGTGATTATCACCACCTGCAGAAGAGCTTCCCCCTACAGGAGTTCCAACCTCTTCTGGTTCTGCTCCTTGTGAAGGCTTCTGCTTCAGAGAACCAGGAGATGGGTCATCATCTGAATCTGAATCAAGAATAGGTGGGTTGACCTTGATAACTCTGGGTGTAGTCTGATTCTGAATCTCATCAGAAGACTTAGAGTCCACCTTGCACTCAAAAGCAGATTCATCAAAAACAACATGAGGTGTTTCCTCCACACAAAGTGAATTCTTATTAAAAACTCTAAAAGCCTTACTGGTGCTGGAATATCCTAAAAATATTCCATCAGCCACTTTAGCATCAAAGGTTCTTAATTTAGATTTCCCATTGTCATGGATGAAACACTTACATCCAAAAACATGAAAGTATGAAACAGATGGGGTTTTACCTTTCCATACCTCATATGGAGTCTTATTATGTCTCTGGGCAATCAGGCATCTGTTCTGAGTGTAGCAGGCTGTATTGATGGCCTATGCCCAAAATCTCTGTGGAGTGTTGTACTCTGCCAGAAGTGTTCTTGCAGCTTCTTTAAGAGTCCTATTCCTCCTTTCTGCTACTCCATTTTGGTGGGGTGTTCTGGCAGCAGATGTCTCATGAAAAATCCCATGATCCTTGCAGTAATCTGCAATGTGTGAATTCAAAAACTCTGTCCCTTTATCACTTCTGATTCTGACTATGCTCTGGTTCTGCTCATTCTGAATCTGATTGAAGAATTCTGGCAGCTTAGTCATAGTTTCATTTTTCTTAAACAAGAACACTACCCAAGTGTATCTTGAAAAGTCATCCACTATTACTAAGGTGTACTTCCTTCCACTGAAACTAAGAGGAGAAACAGGTCCAAACAGGTCCATGTGAAGTAGTTGAAGTACTCTGGTTGTGGTTGTGCTCTGGACATCCTTGAAAGAGGTCTTGGGTTGTTTACCCTTCTGGCATGAACCACAAACCTGATTCTTCTTAAACACTTCATTAGGAAGACCTCGAATGAGACATTTTCTGGCAATCTTGTTCAATGTTTTGAAGTTAAGATGACACAATCTCTTGTGCCAAATCCAGCTGTTCTCTGCAGATCCTTTTGCAACCAGGCAAGCATTTCTTGGGCAACTGCTAAAATCTGCAAGATAAATGTTACCCTTCCTCAAGCCTATTAGCAAGATATCATTATAATCAGAAGAGAAAACAGTGCATGAATCACTAGAAAACTTCACTGAGTATCCCTTGTCACAGAATTGGGATACTGAAAGCAGATTATGCTTGAGTCCTTCTACATAGTAGACTTCATCTACAGAAACTCCATTGAAGGTCAATTTTCCAACTCCTCTGGTGACTCCATAGTTGTTGTCACCAAACATCACTCTTGGTCCATTTAATGGCTTGAAATCTTGAAGATTATCCTTCTGGAAAGTCATGTGCTTGGAACATCCACTATCAATGTACCAGACATGGTTGCTTAAAAATCCTTTCTCCAATGGACTCTTATCTACCTGCAGAGAAATCAATTAGGTCCCCTACTAGTGCTGGGTCCTGATTGGTTAGTTGCAGGTTTTGTAGGAATCCATAGATAAAGATCATCCCTTGATGGATGAGGAGATCTTATCTTCCTTCCAAATCTATCTACCAGCACATGTCCTCTAACAATGACATATTGAGCTACTGGTCTGATAAGGACACCTTTCCTATAAACAGGTCTGGTGTACCTTTTCTCAAATCTGGCCTTTGGAATGGCCTGCCTCAAAGACATGGTCTTAAAGGTCTGGTTGTAAGGGTACATCCTAGAAGAACCATCTCTGGTGTCATAACTTCCCAGCTCAGTTGGTTTTCTATAGATGGGTCTGGAAGACCTCCTCTGGTTCTGATACGTAGACCTGCTCTGGTGGTCATAGGTCCTTTGAGTATACCTATTCTGGAATTGAGTCCTCTGAGAAAATTGTCTCTGGGGTACCTGGTGCTGTTGAACATTGTTCCTTCTCTGGTAGGTCTTACTCTGATTGGTATTCCCCTTTCTTGAGTGTTTCCCTTGAGGTCCCCTAATCTGGTTAGGTTCCTTTCGAGGATTACACTGGGGTCCTCCAACTTGAGTAAGTTCTACTCCTTGGGACTCATTGTTAACAGGACCATTAATCTTCAATGGTTCCCCTTGTTGACACTTATTCTCTAGCATCTTCTCTTCCAGAACAGTCAACTCTTCTGGACCATATGTTATGTGATTAACAGAGTGATTCCTTTTCCAGTCAGGATTGTGAACCACCTTGTAACCATTACCAGTTAAGTCTTTATCATCCCAGATTTCTACCAATTTACCAGCTCTTACAGACTTGTCTTTATTATAAAGGTATTTATGAGTTTTAGTGGTAATTCCAGAATATCCTAAACCACTCTTATCACAAATGCGCTGAGAAGACTCTGATATGATAGATACAACAGATGGTATCTTTGGAGCTTCTTTGGGCATGGGTAACTCCTCTATGTTGTGAGCAACTTGTTTTCCTTTGATAAGAGTCTGGTATTTAGCTCTGAGTTCATTGATCTCATCTTCTTGAGAGTTCTTTTCTTTCATGAGTTGATCTACCAGAGTATCTCTTTCTGTGATCTTATCCTGAAGTTCAGAGACTTCTTTGGAATGATCTTTCATAAGTTCTCTGGTGGATTTATGCTTATGAGAGAGAGATTGAACTGCAGCTCTGAGCCTACCATTCTCTTTCTCAAGTTTTTGATAGAGTTGGACACAATTTTGGAGATCTGATAGCATTTGTTGCATATCAGACTCTCTGGAGTTACCAGATGAATTAGAGGATTCAGTACATTTGGAATTAGATAAAACTAGAGTAGTTTCCTTTACCTCAGTGATGTCTGCCATAAGACACACATCATCATCTGATCCAAAGTCAGAAGAAGAAGAACTGGAACTAGTATCCTCCTCCTCTGCTTCTGCCAGCAATGCTCTCTTGTCTGCGTATCTCCTATCTCTCTTGATCCTTTTCTCTTCTCTTTCCCTAGGAGTGAGTTGATGACAATCATAACTATAGTGACCAGTCTTGTTGCATGTGTAGCAGGCATTGTCTCCTCTGGGACTAGGACTTGGCTCTCTCCTCCTCTGGTTGTAGTCTGATCTGTCTGGACTACTTTATCTCCTCTGGTAGTCAGGTCTGCCAGAGCTACCATCTCTTCTCTGATAATCTGATCTCCCAGAGTTGCCAGGGTTGTCATCTCTCCTCCTCTCTGGAGTTCCGAATCTGGTCTCCCTTGAGTCTCCAGATGTCTTCTCCTTCTCTGCTGACTTGAAGGAACTCTTTCTGTCTCTGGTAGATTCCTTCCAGTGCCTTTTGTACCTGCCATATTTTGTACTCATTTTATCTAATTTACGAGTTAGAAGTGCTACCTGCTCCTTGAGGCTCAAGTCATCTGCAGTAGACTCATTTGGCTTGACATCAGGCTTGATTGTAGAAGAGAATGTGACATCTTTCTGGCCAGAAGAGGAGACCTCTTCTGTTTGATCCTCCTCTTGAAGATCATACTCATAGGCTTTGAGATCAGACAACAGAAGATGATGATCCAGAGTATTGAGATCCTTGTTGTCCTTGATCACAGTGACTTTAATTCTCCACCTGCTGGTTAGTGAGCGCAAGATTTTACTATTAATTTCTTTTTCAGAGTAGGTCTTACCTAAGGCACTAGCCTTGTTCAGGAGGTTTGTGAAACGCATGTCCAGCTGGTCAATGGTCTCGTCTGGTTTCATCTTGAAGGTGTCAAACGAGTGTTGAACAGCTTGGAGCTTGTTGTCTTTGATCTTCTCTGTTCCCTCACAGAGAAGTGCAAGTTTGTCCCACATCTCCTTGGCAGTGGCACATGTTCTGACCTTTTCAATCACTTCTTTGGTAAGTGTGTTAATGATCTCTGTTCTTGCCACCTGGTCTAAGTTGTAGAGATTTCTTTCATCATTATCAAGCTCATCTTTCTTTTTTAGGATTCTCTGCCTGGGGACTCTATCCTCTGCAGTTTTCTGGGCAGCTTCACTAGTTTCTTCTCTGGACTCTGACCTGCCACTATCAATAGGAGTCCAGTAAAATTTAATGGGGCCACTTTCAACCACATCTAGCATGCGGTGATGAATAGCTCCAAGATGATTGCTCATCATGAAGCTCCAGTGGCTGTAATCCTCAAAAGAGAATTCTGGGAGCTTACGACTCTTGTAAGAAGATTTTGCAGACATTTGGATAAGAAATTAAGGGAAATAACAAGAACTTGAACAAAAGCACTAAAGAGCAATGGATCAGCCCGGTGACCACCAAAAGCTTTTCAAAGCAGTGGTCGTGGACACACTGCTCTGATACCACTTGTTGGTCCCACTAGTTAGATTAATTGCGGAAGCTTAAGTTAAATGTCTTTCAAAGTCTTTTACAAGAGAACAATAATCAACAAACAATAAGTAAAATAAAGCGATAAAGAACACAAGATGTATAGTGGTTCGGATAGAATATCCTACGTCCACTCTCCCTTATATCCAAGGGGTCTCACAAACAACTAACCAACTCACTTACTTACTGGAATTTGGAAGTACCAGTTCCTTCTTACAGCCTCCTTAGATTTACCCTCAATCTAAAGATCAAACAGCCTACAACCTTGTCGGATAGATGAACAGGTTGAGGTTTCAATAACTCCTTAAGAGTAGATAAATTTTATGAACAATAAGAGTGCTTGGAAAGAATCTCAAAAGCTTAGATGGACTTATGCGCGTATATAGTATCTCTAGAGCTTTTTCTTGAACTGCACTCTTGTATATATAGAGGGGATTAGGGCTAGTCGTTGGAGAGCTAATCCAATCAGATCCTCTATATAAGGAAGCTTCAATCAATCAATTCCCTAATTGATTGATTGGGTTGGTGGGATCCTTGGATTGATTATCTTCAAAACTTTCCAATCTTGATCTTGTTGACTTGATTTGAATCACCAACGGTCAATAGCTTCCTCTGCCTAACTCTGATTCTCTCCAGAGAAGGCAAGACCAGGCACCAGGCAACCTCGGTGTCTTCTGGTCCTAATCTGGTGAACAACCAGAATACTCAGTAGAAACAGGAGAACAAACTGAGCATCTTTTGTTCCACCAGACTCGTCTGGTCCGGACTCGTCTGGTCTGGGGAAGGTCCTCTGCCTCTGGTCAGATCTCATCTGGTGAAGTCTTCTGGTGGAGTCCTCTGGTGAAGTCCTCTGGTGGGGTCTTCTGGTGACTCTTCTGGTGAAGTCTTCTGGTCTGGCAGTTCCCCCTAGACTAAGTCCTAATCTAGATCATCATCTGGCTAACAGGTCCAGATGGTCCTATTACATCTTCTGGTTTGTTTTAACTCATCAAAACTAACAACTTTTATCCTAACATGGGGCCCTCAGGAGTGATCATAACTTCTCTCTAAATTAGCAAGGTGCGGAGCAACACCTTGGCTGCCTCTGGGGTCTCAAGCTCTGCAGGATTTTGGATGTTGAGCTTCTGCTTGAGATCAATCTCCCAGGCAGTGAAGTTGGAGGGACCCATTTCATCAAGCAATAACATGAGGTCCTCCACATCTTCAAGTCTGGCCTTGCTCCAGACTTTGGCATCAGTCAGCTCTGCCAGAAGGGGTAAGTGCTCCAACAAAACAGGGAAATGCTCTCTTAGCCAGAGCTGAGCACTTACACTCATACTCTGCCTAATGGGACCCATTTCTACAGATGAGAAAGTGAATGGTCTGGGCCCAGAGGCAGAGGAGGATGGTGCTAAGACCTCCGGCTCTAGTGAAGCATCCTCATCTTCACTATCATCGCTGGTCAAACAAGTGGGAGAATGGTGAGGGGCAAGAGGTCCCAGAGCCATGGAGAAAGATTGGCTCTGGTCTGAATGAGGTTGGGGAGGGGTAGGATTTTGTGAGGTAGAAGTCATGGGAAGGGGCTGTTCTGCACCAGAGGAAGATGGTATCTCTGGTACAGAGGCTGGGATGGCGCCAGAAGTGGAAGACACCTCTGGTACAAGGGGAGGGGGAGAGGGATGAGTGGGTAGAGATGTTTGGGAAGGTGGGGGAGATGGTGTTTGGGTAGGTAAGGTGGAGGGAGTGTATATGGGGGTATCAGGGAGGGTCTGCTCTGGTGAAGCAATGGGGGTACCAGAAGCAGTAGAGGGATTTTGGGGAAGGTTATCTGGGGGAGAGGTTGATGGGGTAACAAGATTAATGGGGTTAGAGGTAGGGATAGGGGGGATTACCTCATCAGATGGGACTGGAGCAGAGGAGTCCTGCATGATTCTGGCAGCTTCATCTATTGCTTGCTCCAGAGCATCTCCAAGATCAGATCCAGAATCGGACTCTTGAAGATTGCCCCTCTTGGCCCTAGACTTCTTCTTTTGAAGAGGCTCAACCTCCTCTTCCTCCTCCTCTGATGGCTCATCCACCAGGAGTGTCTTTGGAACCCTTCTCTCGGTTCTGGGCTTCTTGGCAGACACCTTCTTGGCCTCATCTGGCCTCTTCCTCTTGGAAGCACCTGCCTTCTTGGTAGTTTCTACACCTTCACCCTTCTTCTTCAAGATGTTAAGAAGGGGAATTTGATCCTCCTCTGAGGAACCAGAGAAAGCAATGGTTGAGGAACCAGTTGCTTCAGCAGGCTTCTTCTGGCTCTTCTGCTGCTTCTGCTGCTTCTGCCCCTTAGCAGGTGAGGGAATTGCTTGAAGAGGAGGGGCAGGGATGGCTTGTTCTCCATCAGAGTCGGCATGGCCATGGAGAGGACCATCCTTGGAGAACAAGATCTTGGATTTGTGAAACTCTCTGCACCAAGATTCTTTCCATCTCTTTTCTGGAAGCAAAGTATCCAGAATCAGAGTCAGTTTCGTTCCCAACGAAACATTAGCAGTGAAATAGTACTGCAACTCCCCTGGCTTGGAAGGACAAGCCTCCTTCTTCACTTTCAATCGATTCTTCCTCAAGACATCCCAAAAGAATTCTGCCCAGTTGCATTGCACTCCATCATACAGTGCTCTCATCACACACATCCTTCCATTGAAAATTGCATCTGTGCTGTGATTTTCACACATCAACACTTTCACCACTATGTCAAAGAGTACCTTGTATTTCTGCCTCAAATGCTTGTCCAGAAAGCCCTTCATCAAATTTTGGCACGAGGATCTGGCAAATAACTTAAAAGACTCAACAATTTCATCCTCTTTGTAAGTCAATAGATCCACCCTTTCTGCCAAAATATTCTCAAACAAGGCACATAAATCTTGCTTGGAAAACACCAAATCATCTTTGTCTATCTTAGAAGAAATGTGATCTTCATGAATCTTCATACGAACTAGAAACTGGGCCGCATAACCGTCCAAAGTGCGAAAATCTCGAGGGACTGTAGAAATCAACTTCTCTACGCCGGATCTTCTTAATAGCTCCAAAATAGCCAACGCAGACGAGTTCTTGGTGGTGTAGAAGTCAACCACCATCTCTGTCTTCAACTTCTTCATCATCAACTCATGATAGAAGTTGCACGGAGGGGCCATGTCTGAAAATTCAAGAAGGAGAGAGAGAGAGAGGAAACTCGCAGTGAGAGGTTAGGGATTTGAAAGTAAGGAAACGTGAAAGGACAGATTGAAAAGAAATTTGATTTAAATAGGGCAAGATGCGTGGTAAGATCAATAAATAAAGTGTGAACGCGTGTAATTGCCAAATACAATTTAGGGAACAAAATTAATTTTCGAATTGATTGACATATTGCACAGTAATTAAATCTGATGGCCAAGATTAAAAGGCGAAATACAGATTTAATCTGGTGCGTAGGCGTGAACATTGGGACTGGGTTCGAGGGAGTTTTGTGGCAGTCAAGAGAAAAAGAGAAATGATTGCCTAGTCCCTATACCCTAGTCTTAAATACACTCTGAAGTTGAAACGTTTTTGGTGTATTAAGTAATTTGAAAAGTGTATCCCAATGATCAGAGGCTAGAGAAGTAAAAACATACCTGTCACCTGATATTGTAACCAGATGATACCACAGCTAGTCTGGTGTTACATCTCATCTGATGAAACCCATCTGGTTCTGATCAGAGAAGACTCCGTATTTTCCTGGAATCTTATACAACACCTCATATGGATGTACCTCATCTGGTACAAGCCTCATCTGGTGTGACTCACCTCTGGAGATGTAACTTCCCTGGTATATCTAGCCTGAAGGCATGTTAGTTTTAAAATAAAAAAATATTAAGTAAAGGAATGAAACAAAGGATACTTCATTGATGTTCCTCCTAAAACAAATCTGTCTCTGGATCCAATAAACCTAACTCAAATGCTAATTCTCTGAATCTGGACTCAGCCAAAGGCTTAGTCAGAATATCTGCTCTCTGCTTCTCTATTGCAATCTTTTCCATCCTTATATCTCCCTTCTCAACATGATCTCTGATAAAGTGATGCCTTATATCAACATGTTTGCACCTGGTATAAAGAACTGGATTCTGGGTGATTGCTATTGCACTATTACTATCACAGAATATAGGAATATCCTTAGCTTTAATCTAGTAGTCCCTTAGCTGTTGACTAATCCAGAGTAGTTGTGAACAACAGCTCCCTGCAGCCATATATTCTGCTTCTGTTGTAGATGTAGCAACTGAAGTCTTCTTCTTAGAAAACTAAGATATCAATTTATTACCTAAAAATTGGCATGTTCCACTTGTAGACTTCCTATCTATTCTGCATCCACCATAATTTGAATCTGAATAACCACTTAACTCTAAGTTGTCATCTACAGGATACCATAACCCCAAATTCACTGTACCTTTAAGATATTTCAATATCTTCCTAGCTGCTTCCAGGTGACTTTTCTTAGGATTAACTTGAAATCTGGCACACACACCTACGGAAAAGGTAATATCTGGTCTGCTTGTAGTCAGGTACAGAAGAGTACCAATAAGTGCTCTGTACTGAGTCTGGTCCACACTCTCTCCAGACTCATCTGGATCCATGTTGAAATTTGTCATCATAGGAATTTTGGCTACCTTGCTAGATCCTATTCCAAATTTCTCTAACATGTTTTTGATGTACTTTGCCTGATTAATAAAAATTCCCTTCTCTGTTTGCTTTACTTGCAGACCTAAGAAGTAATTCATTTCACCCATCATAGACATCTCAAACTGGCTCTGCATGAGATCATCAAACTTCTCACACAGCTTCTTGTTAGGGGATCCAAATATAATGTCATCAACATATATCTGGACCAGAAGGATGTCCTTTCCTTCTTCTTTCCTAAACAAGGTCCTATCAATCTTTCCCTTAGTAAAACCATTGTCCAGAAGAAACTGAGATAAAGTGTCATACCATGCTCTGGGTGCCTGCTTCAGCCCATAAAGAGCTTTCTTAAGCTTAAACACCTTGTCACCTTGTTCAAAATCAGGAGGTTGTTCCACATACACTTCCTCAATGAGAATCCCATTAAGAAAGGCAGATTTCACATCCATCTGGTATACTTTGAACTTCATGTAAGCAGCATATGCTAAGAACAATCTGATGGCTTCTAGTCTGGCAACAGGAGCAAAAGTTTCATCATAGTCTATTCCTTCAGACTGAGAATAGCCCTGAGCCACTAGCCTTGCCTTGTTCCTAGTAATGACATCATTCTCATCTTTCTTATTCTTGAAAACCCACTTAGTGCCTATCACATTTTGATGTCTTGGTCTGTCTACCAGCTCCCAAACATCCTGTCTGGTTAATTGATTCAACTCCTCTTGCATAGCAACAATCCAATTTGAATCCTTCAGTGCTTCCTTGATGTTCTTGGGCTCAATTAAGGATACATAGCAACTGAATAAGGCAGCTAAGTTAAGAGTTCTCCTAGTCTGGACACCCTTAGTTGGATCTCCAATTATCAGGTCATTGGGGTGATCAACTAGGGTCCTCCTTCCCGTGGTCTTACCTGATTGATCATCATCTGCAGTACCTTGGTGAATATCACCAACCGCAGAAGAGCTTCCCCCTACAGGAGTTCCAACCTCCTCTGGTTCTGCACCTTGTGAAGGCTTCTCCTTCAGAGAACCAGAAGATGGGTCAACATCTGAATCTGAATCCGAGTCTGAATCAAGAATAGGTGGATTGACCTTGATTACTCTGGGAGTAGTCTGATTCTGTGTCTCTCCAGAAGACTTTAATCCACCTTGCACTCAATAACAGATTCATCAAAAACAACATGAGGTGTTTCCTCCACACAAAGTGAATTCTTATTAAAAACTCTAAAAGCTTTATTAGTGCTGGAATATCCTAAAAATATTCCATCTGCCACTTTAGCATCAAAGGTTTTTAATTTAGATTTCCCATTGTCACGGATGAAACACTTACATCCAAAAACATGAAAATATGAAACAGATGGGGTTTTACCTTTCCATACTTCATATGGAGTCTTGCTATGTCTCTGGGCAATTAAGCATCTGTTCTGTGTATAGCAAGCTGTATTGATAGCTTCTGCCCAAAACCTTTATGGTGTGTTGTACTCTGCTAGAAGAGTCATTGCAGCTTCTTTAAGGGTTTTATTTCTCCTTTCTGCTACTCCATTTTGTTGGGGTGTTCTGGCAGCAGTTGTCTCATGAAAAATTCCATGTTCTTTGCAATACTCTGCAATGTATGAATTCAGAAACTCTGTCCCTTTGTCACTTCTGATTCTGACTATGCTCTGGTTCTGCTCATTCTGAATCTGCTTGAAGAATTCTGGAAGCTTAGTGATAGTTTCATTTTTCTTAAACAAGAACACTACCCAAGTGTATCTTGAAAAGTCATCTACTATCACCAAGGTGTGCTTCCTTCCACTGAAACTAAGAGGAGAAATAGGTCCAAACAGGTCCATGTGAAGTAGTTGAAGTACTCTGGTTGTGGTTGTGCTCTGGACATCCTTAAAAGAGGTTTTGGGTTGTTTACCCTTCTGGCATGAACCACAAACCTGATCCTTCTTAAACACTTCATTAGGAAGACCTCGAATAAGACCTTTTCTGGCAATCTTATTCAGTGTTTTGAATTTAAGGTGGCTCAATCTCTTGTGCCATAACCAGCTATCTTCTGCAGATCCTTTAGCAACCAGGCAAGCATTTCTTGGGCAACTGCTAAAATCTGCAAGATAAATGTTACCCTTCCTCAAGCCTATAAGCAAAATGTCATTATAATCAGAAGAAAAGACAGTGCATGAATCACTAGAGAACTTCACTGAGTATCCCCTGTCATAAAAGTGGGATACTGAAAGCAGATTATGCTTGAGTCCTTCAACGTAGTAGACTTCATCTACAGATACTCCATTGAAAGTCAACTTTCCAACTCCTATGGTGACTCCATAGTTGTTGTCACCAAACATCACTCTTGGCCCATTCATTGGCTTGAAATCTTGGAGATGATCTTTCTGGAATGTCATATGCTTGGAACATCCACTATCAATGTACCACACATGTTCGCTTGAAAGTCCTTTCTCCAATGGGCTCTTATCATCCTGCAGAGAAATTAATTAGGTCCCCTACTAGAGCTGGGTCCTGATTGGTTAGTTGCAGGTTTTGTAGAAATCCAAAGATAAAGATCATCCCTTGCTGGATGAGGAGATCTTATCTTCCTTCCAAATCTATCTACCAGCACATGTCCTCTTACAATGACATATTGAGCTACTGGTCTGATCAGAACACCTTTCCTATAAACAGGTCTGGTGTATCTTTTCTCAAATCTGGCTTTTGGAATAGCCTGCCTTAAAGACATGGTCTTAAAGGTCTGGTTGTAAGGGTACATCCTAGAAGAACCATCTCTGGTATCATAGCTACCCAGATCAGTTGGTTTTCTATAGATGGGTCTGGAAGACCACCTCTGGTTCTGAAAGGTAGACTTGTTCTGGTGGTTATAGTTCCTTTGAGCATAACTATTCTGGAATTGATTCCTCTGAGAAAATCATCTCTGGGGTACCTGGTGTTGTTGAACATTGTTCCTTCTCTGGTAGTTCTTATTCTGATTGGTATTTCCCTTTCTTGAGTGTTTCCGTTGAGGTCCCCTAATCTGGTTAGGTTCCCTTTGAGGATTTCTCTGAGGTCCTCCAATCTGAGTAAGTTCTACTCTTTGGGACTCATTGTTCACAGAACCATCAATCTTCAATGGTTCCCCTTGTTGACTTTTATTCTCTAGGATCTTCTCTTCCAAAACAGTTAACTCTTCTGGACCATAATCTATGTGATTAACAGAGTGATTCCTTTTCCAATCAAGATTGTGAACCACTTTGTAACCATTACCAGTTGAGTCTTTATCATCCCAAATTTCTACCAATTTACCAGCTCTTACAGACTTGTCTTTGTTGTAAAGATATTTATGAGTTTTAGTAGTAATTCTAGGATATCCTAAACCACTCTTATCATTAATGCGCTGAGAAGACTCTGATATGATAGATACAACATATGGTATCTTAGGAGCTTCTCTGGGCATGAGCATCTTCTCTATGTTTTGCTCAACTTGTTTCCCCTTGATAAGAGTCTGGTATTTGGCTCTAAGTTCATTGAACTCATCTTCCTGAGAGTTCTTTTCTTTCATGAGTTGATCTACCAGAGTATCTCTTTCTGTGATCTTATCCTGAAGTTCAGAGACTTCTTTGGAATGATCTTTCATGAGTTCTCTGGTGGATTTATGCTCATGAGAGAGGGATTGAACTTCAGCTCTGAGCCTACCATTTTCCTTCTCAAGTTTTTGACGTAATTGAACACAATTTTGGAGATCTGATAGCATTTGTTGCATATCAGACTCTCTGGAGTTACCAGATGAATGAGATGATTCAGTATATTTGGACTTAGATAAGCATAGGGTAGTTTCATTTACCTCAGTGATGTCTGCCATAAGACATACATCATCATCTGATCCGAAATCAGAAGAAGAAGAAGAAGAAGAACTGGAACTTGTATCTTCCTCCTCTGCTTCTGCCAGTAGTGCTCTCTTGTCAGCATATCTCCCATCTCTCTTGAGTCTTTTCTCTTCTCTTTCTCTAGGAGTCAATTGAGGACAATCATAGCTGTAATGACCAGGCTCGTTGCAGGTGTAACAGGTGTTATCTCCTCTGGGGCTGGGGTTTGGATCTCTCCTCCTCTGGTTGTATTCTGTTCTGGCCGGACTACTTTCTCTCTTCTGGTAGTCTGGTCTGCCAGAACTGCTATCTCTCCTCTAGTAATCTGATCTCTCAGAGCTGCTATCTCTTCTCCTCTCTGGAGTTCTGAATCTGGTCTCCCTTTAGTCTCCAGATTTTCTCTCTTTATCTGCAGCTTTGAAGGAACTCTTCCTGTCTCTGGTAGATTCATTCCAGCGCTTTTTGTACCTGCCATATTTTGAACTCATTTTATCCAGTTTACGAGTTAGAAGTGCTACCTGTTCCTTGAGACTCAGGTCATCTGCAGAAGACTCCTTTGGTTTGTCATCTGTCTTGATGGTAGAGGAGAAGGCAACTCCCTTCTGACCAGAAGAGGAAACCTCTTCTGTTTGATCTTCCTCTTGTAGATCATATTCATAGGCTTTAAGATCAGATAGCAGAAGATGATGATCCAGGGTGTTGAGATCCTTGCTATCTTTAATCACAGTCACTTTGATTCTCCACCTGCTGGTTAGTGAACATAATATTTTACTATTTATTTCCTTTTCAGAGTAGGTCTTACCTAAGGCACTAGCCTTGTTGAGGAGATTTGTGAGATGCATATCCAGCTGGTCAATTGTCTCGTCTGGTTTCATTTTGAAGGTGTCAAACGAGTATTGAACAACTTGAAGTTTGTTATCCTTGATCTTCTCTGTTCCTTCACAGAGCAGGGCAAGTTTATCCCACATCTCCTTGGCAGTGGCACAGGTTCTTACTTTCTCTATCACCTCCTTGGTGAGTGTGTTGATGATCTCAGTTCGTGCCACCTGGTCCAAATTATAAAGTTTTCTTTCATCATTGTCAAGCTCCTCTTTCTTCTTGAGGATTCTCTGTCTGGGAACTCTGTCCTCAGTAGCTTTCTGGGCAGTTTCACTTGTTTCCTCCCTGGACTCTGACCTGCCACTATCAATAGGAGTCCAGTAAAATTTAATTGGGCCACTCTCTACCACATCCAAGATGCGGTGATGAATAGCTCCAAGATGATTACTCATCATGAAGCACCAGTGGTTGTAATCCTCGAAAGAGAATTCTGGTAACTTACGGCTCTTGTAAGAAGATTTTGCAGACATTTTTACTAAAGAGATTTAACAAAAATTTAACCAAAACATAATAAAGAGCAATAGATCTGCCCGGTGACCACCAAAAAGCTTTACAAAGCAGTGGTCTTTGGACACACTGCTCTGATACCACTTGTTGGTCCCACTAGATTGATAAATTGTGGAAGCTTTAAAGTAAATGCCTTTGGCAAAGTTCTTTTCACAAGAGCACACTAAAATAACCAAGAAATTAAATGCAGAAAATATTAAACAAGACCGGATATATAGTGGTTCGGATCTGAATATCCTACGTCCACTCTCCCTTGATGAAAGGGGTCTCACTATCCAACCAACAACCAACTTACTTACTGGAATTGTGAAGTACCAGTTCCTTCTTACAAACTCTTTAGATCTAACTTCGATCTAAAGACAACAACCTTCAACCTTATCCTGTAGATGAACAGGTTGAGGTCCAACTACTCCTTAAGAGTGAATATATAAGTATGAACAGAATAAGAGTGCTACGAGTTTGATAAACAAGAGCTTGGAATATGACTTCGTGCGCGTATAATTCTCTCTAGCCCTTTTTCTTGAGATTGCACTCTGTATTTATAGAGGTGATTAGGGAATAGCCGTTGGAGAGCTAATCTAATCAGATCCTCTATTTAGGGAAGCTTCAATCAATCAATTCCCTAATTGATTGATTAGGTTGGTGAGATCCTTGGATTGATTGACTTCAAGACTTTCCAATCCTGATCTTGTTGACTTGATTTGAATCACCAACGGTCAATAGCTTCCAATGCCAAACTCTGATTCTCTCCAGAGAAGGCAATACTAGACACCAGGCAACCAAGATGTTTTCTAGTCCTGATCTGGTTAAGAAACAGAATGCTCATCAGAATCAGGAGATGATTCTGAGCATCTTTTGTTTCACCAGACTCGTCTGGTCTGGGGAAAGTTCTTTGCCTCTGGTTAGTCTCATCTGGTGAAGTCCTCTAGTGAATCTTCTGGTGAGGTCTTCTGGTGACTCTTCTGGTGAGGTCTTCTGGTCTGGCAGTTCCCCCTAGACTAAGTCCTAATCTAGTTCATCATCTGGCTAACAGGTCCAGATGGTCCTATAACATTATCTGGTTTGTTTTTAACTCATCAAAACTATACAACTTTTATACTAACACGTAGGAATTCCTATCCTAAGCATCACCATCACATATTTGAATAGAAACCTTAGTTAATTCATTTCGTTCATTCTTTAATTTAATTAGTTTAGTTTTAGTTTATAATAATTATTTTTCAAAAACCCAAAAACATACACTCATATTAACTATGACGCGTAGATCTTCGGGGATCTATTCGCATACAACCCATCCTGAGGTACGATACACTTGGTCGCTATACCTACTTATGCTACAGCGTACGCTTGCGGGGAAACTACTAGTAAAGGTTAGTATTTTATGTCTAAGTCATCGGCCCATGTGGTTACACATCCCATTGGGAGCGTGTTATCGTACCACTCCTTTGCAATTCCAGTTAAAGAGAACTGGAACAACCTGAGCCTCTTGGCATCTCCAGACATGCCATTATGGTTGAAAGTTGAGGCAATCATAAAAAAATTCCTCAAGTGAGTATGAGGATTATCCTTTCCGACCTCTCCCTTAAATTGGTTCTCGACTAGCATCTTCAGGATCTCTGGGGAGATAGAAAAGTTGTTTGCCTCCACTGGTGGCAATGCTACACCATCATAATATCGTTGCGGCTGTACCACAAACCTTCCTCGGATTGCCTTACCCGGAACAGTATTCTGAGGAACGTGCTGAGGATAGACTGGTGGTAGAAGTATATGAGGGATTGGGGGTTGGTTATAAGTAGGGTGTGGAGGGTAGTATGGTGGGTACAGATATGGTGGGTATTGGTAAGGATAAGGGTGGTTGTTGTGTTGGTAGACAAGGTTGTTAAATGGGTTCATAGGATTTTGGTTTTGGTGAATGACTTGAATCTGGTTTGGTGCGGGATTGTTTTGGTTATGTGGGTTTGGATTATGGTTGGTTCCTTCCCCTTGGGGTGCTAGCTTTAGACTATTGACTCCCTCAGCTCCCTCAACCCTCTTCACATTCTGATTAAGCCCTTCTGTCTCAAGACCCAAATCTCCGCCTAAATCCAAATTCATGTCATCACCTCCTGCGGTATTCATCTTTCTCTGGAAGGCTCGATTCCTTCTAGCTATAGTCTCAGGGTCTAACTTTGTTCGATCTTCGCTCGTTTCTTCCTTTGAGCGTGTTTTCATATACCTGAGTACTCAACAAGAAAGATCAAACGCACCAGACTACAAGTAATAAAATAGAAAATAAAAGCATTCACTACTAAATACTAAACTATCTCCAAATCCTACTCAATGGACATACATCGCCTTCCCCGACAACGGCGCCATTGACTTGAACGCAAAATACTAGCTATACTAGTAGTTACCCAACAAGAGTATGGAATCCCTATAGTATTGGCAAGTATAGGGACCAAGTATATTGTACCCAAGAGAAGGTATGTATGCGAATAGAGCCCTGAAAATCTACGCATCGTAATTAATATGAGTGTGTGTTCTAGTTTAGGAATGTAATTAAACTACTCTAAAGTATACTTCTATTAATGCAAATAATGAAATCAGACAATTAATTATGGGTTTAATCAAGTACGAGGTGGTGATGCTCAGGATAGGAATCCCTACGTATACTAACAGAACTAGTACGATAATCAAAATAACCGTGATGTGCAAGTATTAATCCTAAGTGTACTAAAACTAAGCAATCAACTTCCCTAATCTAGCACCAGATTGAAAGACTAAAAGCTCAAGAATTAACCCTAATACTTCGTCATATCAACCTACTTCACAACCCAATGAACAAGTTATATGGATTATGCTTAATTAATGAGACCCTTATTTACCCAAGGTGATACGGCTGTCCTCCCTAGAAAAACCGGTATATTATAACCCCTTTCTATAACCTTATCGTTAAGCTTACTTGTTATTAAATAGTGATAAGATCGCCATCTCTCTAATAATTTTCGTACTCAATTCCAAGATAATTCTAGGGTTTATTTTAAGAATTCAATTAATTAAGAGAACTAGCACTAAACATCACGAGTTATCCTAATTACGTACCAATATCCTACTTCTCCGAGTTCATCCTACCCCAAGCATACAAGGGTTTTAGCCTAGTATGGTTTTAACGATAACAAAAACAATTAAACAAGCAACTAACATAAACATGCCGAATTGAATTGAAAAACTCAAGAACATAAACTAAGTGTTTTGAAGAAAGAAGTTAAATCTAAGAACGAATATCAAATAAAGAAGAAATCAAAGGTCTCACGTAACAAGTGTTGATGAAAGAAAGAAAGAATATCAAAATCTAACTCTAATCTATGAATTCGTAATATCAAAACCTCAATTACACGTAAAGTATGCTTGTTCAAACTCTCGATGCTCTTCTCTCTCCAAAACTATCTCTATGTATGCAGTGGTGTCCAAAACGTGCTCGGAATGGGGTATATAGGCAACGGGTCGATTCGGGAGCTAATGGGCCGAGGAGGACCGTGGAGGACTCGACCTTACCTTGGTCGAATGCCTCCTCTTGGCAGCACAAACAAGGCACTCGGTCTCTTGTTGCTCGAGTGCTGAGGACTCGACCACAAGGTGGTCGAGTGCCTTCTCGAGCTGTTCATGCTTGAGGCCCTAGGACACAAGCCCAAATGATACTTTTGGTGTTCTGAACTAGTACTTTTCGTATTTCTTCCATATCTTCTCATCCGGGAGTCCGTTTGGGTCGATTCAAAGTCCTACAAACTCCATTTTTCGCCCTCTATCCATCTATGAGCATAAAAGAGGAAAATTCATCAGTTTATGAAAATAATACTCAATTAACTCTAAATACTCATAAAAAATAGTTAAAATACGGGGAAAATAAGCTACGAATCATGACAATTCATGCCTAATCAGATAGCTACTTCTTCAGTCAAGCATGTTGAATTGGTTGTAGGCAGCCAATTGTGGATCACAAATCTATGCAGTGCAGAGTATAAACTTGTCAATCTAGAAGTCAAAATTCTCTTTGCCCAGATTTTGACTTTTCCTCCTGTAATCACAGAAATCACCAATTTCAAATCAGTGATAGACCTTTCCTCCATGTTCCTTGTTCTTAGAATGCGGTTGATTACCCTAGGATTAACCATAATCCTATTACCTCTAAAGCTTACATTCCCATAATTCTCATAATTCACTCTACCAAGACTCCTATGCAAGTTAGCATAAAATTCATACACCCAATCAACATACTATGGTGTAGCAAATTGTAGTGCATGCATAAGATTTCTCTCAGTAGGGAATGGTATCAGATTCATGGCTTCAAACTCAGGTACCTAGAACTAGTCATGTCATTATACGTTTCATCATCAGTCTCAGAATCAGAGTATACCTCTTCAGGTTCAACAACTACTTCTTCAGATTCTGATGTTGTCTCAGGTGAGGCAACTTTTTTGCCAACACGAGTAGGACCACTTCTTCTTTTACTTCTGATTTCTCTCCTGGCAGTAGAAGGATCATGTTTGTGCTTTGTCCTTCCTTCAATTCTGTTTGCAAAGAAATCTTTGAGTGGGATCTCCATGTTGGGACATTGTCAGTTTTGATTAAGATACCAAAGCCCCTGAAAAATAATTGGCCTTAGAATGTCTTAGTCAGGCTAGTCTTGGTTAGGATCTTGTACTTTGTTATTTTACACTTCACAGGTATTCAGTGAGAGATGCACTCACTGATGTCAATCAAGACTGAGAGCCTGAAGACGAAGAGAACCATCCTGAACTTACGTCAGTCTTTCTAAGCTGGTTGAGTAAGTGTCAGTGATGAAAAGTATGACCCTGAGGTCATTACTAACTCAGTTCTGAAGGGAACAAGATGACACTGAGTAATGGGAAAAGACTTGGAGTATGGCCAAGCAATGCAAAAGGAATGTCAGCGTCAGGACAAGACCGTTGTGCTCGAGATAAAAAGAACTTAATAAGACAAGCCTGAAGCCTAGGAATAAGTTCTGACATTATCACCAACCTGATGATGTGGACCAATCCAGGGAGGATACGCACGTACGGACCCTGACATGAAGACTAACATCAGAATGCACTTTCAACGGCCAAGCATTAAATGATTCATTAAATGCAATTACCAAATCCATGCAAGGATGGCTGCTGCATGGGAGATATGTCCGTTGAACAACCCTACAAAGATGACTAGAAAGCTATCTTCTCCAAAGGATAGTTTTCAAATCACCTATAAATACAGAAGGTCTTGAACCCATTCAAGGTTACAGAAAATTTCCAAGCCAGAAATTACTCAAACTCTCAAGCTTTCAAAAGCACTCAGCGTACAAAAGAAACACTCGAAACCAGATAAATTTCCCAAGTGTTTCTTAGACTAGTGAGAGTTATTCTGTATTCCATTGAGCTACAAAGTTTTTTATTAGCTTAGAGTTATTATCCATCCTTAGCACAACTTAGTCTTGTAAGGATAATCACACCCTAGTTGGAATCCAAACTGAAACCAAAACCCTTAGTCAGGTTTGTTGTTAGTAAGTTGTGTTGAGTGAGTTAGTAAGGAGTTTATATAGGTCAGTGAGGTTAGCTGATATTGGTGCACCTTGGCACGTAAAAAGCAAGAATCCCAGTAGTGGATTTCCTGTTAAATCAGGTCGTGGACGTAGGAGCTTGAGTCTCTGAACCATGTTAAACTCCCTGTGTTCTTACTGCTTTGATATTGTGCTTATTTGCTTAAGTCATTCATAATATTTTTTTTATCAGGCCTGAATAAATTTGCCTGATCATTAAATTGAACACTGCCCTACTAATCACTACTTCAGAATTGAGTAAACAAGTTTTCAGAAAGCAAACATAAAACAAGACTATAAACTTTCAGGGCTCACACATTTCCACACTAAACTCAAGTTGATAGTTAGCCAACTGACCAGCATTCAGTGCAGTCAGTAGGTGTGTTATCAACTCTGAGTCCTTTAACACTCTGAGCTAAGGGGACTCAGTAAGATTGAAAGTAAAAAAATTGGTATACGTGTATTCCCCCCCCCCATACACGTATTCCTCAGTCTTGTACCGGGACCAACAAGTTGTATCAGAGCAGTGGTTCAAAAGACTACTGACTTTGAATACTAATAGTTTCAGAGGAGAAACTGTTGGTGGTCACTGAACAGATCTAAGTTTGCTTTTCATAAAACTTACATCATTATGACTTCGAGGAGACTTGAAGCTTCGTTACCTGAATTCTCTGTTTCTAACTTTGTCTACTGGAAGTTCAGACTTGAGGCACATCTAGATGCCATCCATGACCAGATGCCGCGCGTTATCAGGGAAGGACCTATCAAGATCACCATCCGTAATGTCAGAGGACTGGGGTATGAGCATCTTGACATTGGAATACAGGTTCCTAAGGAGAGGAAGGATATGACCAATGACGAGATCAAAATGATGGGACTAGACAATGTGGCCATAAACATCATCTTGCATATGGTGCCCTTCGAGGAGTCAGCAAGGCTGATGAACTTAAAGACGGCTAAGGAAGTCTGGGATGAGCTGACCAGGATGTGTGAAGGATTAGAAATGATAAAGAAGAACAAGAGAAATATTGCCATTCAGAAGTTTGAAGCATTCGAGATGTTGCCTGATGAGACTATTGATCAGATTGAGTCAAGATTCATCAAGTGTATGAATGAGTTGGTGATGTTGGACAAAGATGTTCCAAAGAGAGATGTTGCTTCCAAAATCCTGAATGCCCTTCCTGAGAGATGGGATAACAGTGTAATTATGCTTAAGAACACTCAGGATATGAGTAACATAACTTCTACTTTACTTTTTCCAGAGCTTAAAGCACTGGAATATGATCTCAACAAGAGAAAGAAGAAAGTTCAGCAGGAAGAGAAAGAGAAAGAGACAGCTCCTGAGAAAAGTGTGGCGTTCAAAGCCAGGTTAGAACCTATTGAGTCTTCATCAAAGTCAATGATGGAGATGAGCAAGGAAGAGCTTGCTGAGGAGTACAGCCTGATGGCCAGACGTTTTGAAAAGCTCAATTCCAGGTTTGGTCGTTATAAGAAATATTATCAGAATACTCGTAATAGGAAACCTGAAGGAACCCACCAAAGCTCAAGGAGATATGAGGAAAGAAGGAACACTGACCAGAAGAGAGATCATGGCAATGAAAGGAGATATTCAGACCCAAAACCCGATCGAAGAGATGAACAGAGACATACTCGTGATGATAGGCACTCAGGAAAGACTGAAAGCTCATCAAGACAAAGGGGACCTGACTCAAGAAGGAACCCTGAGCCTAGAAAAGAAATAGGAGATGAGCAAGCTACGTGTTACAATTGTAACAAGAGTGGACATTATCAGTATGACTGCCCAGAGCTGAGTGCAAGGGAGAGAGAGGACAAGAGGGCCAAAAGGGACTAGAGGTACGCTGATCGGAGAGCCATGCTCGCTGAGGATGCTACTGACTCGGATGGTCCTGAGGAGAGGTCGCCTGAACTTTTCTCTGATGATGAGTACGATGATGTTTGCCTTATGGCAAGGGAGGAACCTGAGGTAACATCTAACTCTGTGTGTGGTTCTTACACTGGTCAAAATCCTGAGCCTAGCTCAGAGTCAGCCAGAGAAATGAACCTTCAAATCTGTTTGGATCAATTGATGGTTGATTTGTCCAAGTTGCAGGAAACTAATGTCTTCTTGGTAGAGGAGAACCAGAAATTGAGTACTGAGGTTCAAAACCTAAATGATCAACTTACTCAATCAGATCTGAAAGAGTCAGCTCAAATTGTGAGACTAACTCAGGAGATTGATATGATCAACGTTGAGCATCTTCCAAGAGAGAAGATTCTGAAGGAACTGGTTGAGGAAGAGCTGGTCAGAAAGGAAGAACTCAAGGTACTTAAGAGTAAGTTTGATGACCTCTTTGCCAGACATGAAATCCTAAAAAAGAGTGAGAACTCTCTCAAGAAAAAGGTTGCAGCAATGAATAAATCTTCACTGGCTAGAGAGGAAATAAATAGCAGCCAGATGCTTGGGAATAAGAAAAAAGGACTTGGTTATGTTCCTAAGAGATCCTCAGAAGGTCAATCTCATGTTGCTTCAGGGAGCAACACTGAGAGGGTTTTCGTTCAGGCAGGGCAGAATGCACCTAAGGTTGTACTTCAGGCCCGCCAGAATGATAAGGGCAAGGAAACTGTTGACACAGTTAGGGTTTCCCCCAAGGTTGCTAAGCCAAAACCTAAAGGAAAGGCCAAGAAACTAAAGGAGGTCCCTGAGAGCTCAGGCCAGAGGAAACCTCAGCAAAAGCAGAGGAAGACTCAGGTCAAGAGTCCTCAGACTGGTCAACGAGGCTATCATCATGCGTGGCAATACCAACAGGAAAGGCCAAGTATGATGACTCCCCCATGGTTTTGGCATCCGGAGGCCTTTAACTGTTTTCCTTTCCCTCACTTGCCTAGGGGGAACAGAAAAAACAGGGCCCTTATCAAGAGCAAACCCAGAGACCTGCTGCACCCAGGCCTAGGAAGAACAGGGGGCCAGCCCAAAAGGCACCCACTCAGGCTCCTGTAAAGCCTAAGCCTAGCACCCATACACCATCTTTCTCTCAGGCTAAGAAGAAAAAGGTTGTGTATGTAGACGTTTCAGGGAGACAGATTTACTACTCTGTGGCAATCAGGATTGTTAAGCAAGTCTAGACCCGGAAGGGTACAACTGACACGATAGGACCCAACACCCAAAGGGTACCTAAAGCCTGAATTGTTTGCAGGCGGCTGTGGATCACAAAAACAGGAGAGGAGACTCAACCAAGGCAGTTTGGTACCTAGACAGCGGTTGCTCAAGGCATATGACTGGAATGAAGAGTCTTCTCCAAGAGTTTCAAGCTAAAGATGGTCCACAGGTAACCTTTGGTGATAACTCAAAAGGTTTTACTAAAGGTTTTGGTGTCTTGATAATAGGTACAGTCAGAGTGGAAACTGTGTCCTTTGTGGAAGGACTGAAGCACAACCTGTTGTCAGTAAGTCAATTCTGTGATAAGGGTTTCAGTGTTGAGTTCTCATCGAATATATGTTCAGTCAAGGACAAATCAACACAAGTGCTTCTATCAGGTATTAGGAAAGGTAACGTTTATCTCGCTGATTGGAGCAACACTATTCCCAATACTTGTTTTGTTGCTAAAAGCTCTCTAGAGCTCAGTTGGTTATGGCATAAAAGACTAAGCCACCTGAACTTCAAGATTCTTAACAAAATTACTAGACAATCACTTGTTGAAGGTCTACCTAATGAAGTTTTTAGCAAAGATCGTGTGCAAAGCTTGTCAGGAAGGGAAGCAGGTCAGAGCGTCATTCAAGGAGAAAGTTTCCTTCTCCACTGACAGGATTCTTCAGCTCTTGCACATGGATTTATTTGGTCCTATAACACCTGTGAGTATGAATGGTAGGAAATACACCCTTGTGGTTATTGATGATTATTCTAGATATACTTGGGTTATTTTCTTGTTGAATAAAAAGAAAACACAGGTGAAGCTTCCTGAATTGCTCAGAAGGCTCAGCAATGAGAAGAATCGGTCTATTACTAAGATCAGATCTGATAAGGGCACTGAATTTATAAAATCATATATTTCTGATTTCTGTAATGAACTTGGTATCGCTCATGAGAATGGTGTAGCTGAAAGGAGGAACATGACACTGGAGGAAGCTGCAAGGACCATGCTGGCTGAGTCAGGATTGCCCAAGAAATTCTGGGCTGAGGCAATCAACACTACATGCTACACTCAGAACAGATCCATGCTGAACAAACAACATGCACATACCCCATATGAGACATGGAATAAGAGAAAGCCACGTATCTCTTACTTTTATGTATTTGGTTGTAAGTGCTTCATCCTCAACAATGGGAAGATCCAATTGAAAGCCTTTGATAGCAAATCTGATGAAGGAATATTCTTAGTATATTCTGAAATCAGTAAAGCATTTAGGGTGTACAATTGTAGGACCCTTGTTGTGGAAAAATCACCACATGTTGTGTTTAATGAATTTGCTAATGAGTCCAGGTTGAAAGTGTTGAATCCTGATACTGACGAGGTCACAAGGAGGGTGACAAGGCGGAGCTTAAAGACTCAACCTGATCCAAAGGTCAAAACCATGCCAATTCCAAGATGGGATAGTGACGAAGATCAGGAAGATGAACCAAGAGCCACTCCTAAGCCCAGCACATCAGGGATAGTTGAGCCTCAGACTGAGGAACAGGCTCAACCTGAGGTAAGCACCGTCTATGAAGACGGTTACTAAGTCATCTCATCAAGGGGGAATCAATGTCCCTGACATTGAGTTGGCAAATCCCTTTGGTATAGACTCAGGATCATCCACATCTGTTCAATATCCTGAATTTTATGAGCATGTAGACACTAACATTGCAGGTACTTCAGGAACAACTCCAGGTAAGAGAACATGGCTAGAGGATTGTTGGGATATGGTTTAGTTTTGATGATTTTACAAAACCACTTGAAATTGGTTTGAAAGCAGTCAGGATAGTATTTTTTGCTTCAGGTCAGACTAGGTTATTTCTCAGAAGAATTGGCTGTCGGTTGAGAAGAACTCAGTTGAGGGGGAACTCAGCAACACAGCCTGAAGAAATCAAGATAACATCACAAGCAGAACTGACTGAAGTCATGGCAGAGACCTGAACAAGAAGAGAAGCTTGAAGGATGTCCTACTGAGTGTAAACCAGGCTGATCTAAGCTAAGTCAGGTGGACCACTCAATGAAGAGCATGAACAAGAGGATCAGTGCTGCACCAAGTAGGCCCTGAAGGAGTCAGGCTACTGTGGTCAGGGAAGTTTGTCATTCAGTCTTATGACAAACTTCTTGGAGTGATCTTCAAACAGTCTCTGAAGGACAACTACACTGAAGACGTTCAGTCCACTGAAGATCATCAGTCAGTGAAGGAGGAATCTACCTAAAGTCAAAGGAACTTGGGCAACCCACTGAGTCAAAGATCCGTTGGATGCCGTCCACGTGGACCAATCAGCACAAGGCAGCAACTCTGACACTGACAAGGCCGCATTCCAAGAAAAGTGGTTGAAACCATTAATTGTATGGATTCAAATGTAATTTCATCCAACGGTTACATTTGAATCCACACTATAAATACAAGCTCATAGCTTCGTTTCAAAGTGTGTGAAGTAAGAAAAATCAACACCTACGAGCTGTGAATGTGTGAGTGTTTAGTGTATTGTATGGGAGTTATGAGGAGGCACGTTTCACACCTTGTACACTGAACTTTAGAGTTCATAGATATACACAAATGAGTGTCAAGCTTGTAACTCATAGCTTAGAGAGGTTTTCCTAATCTTAGCTTTAGGCTAACACATTGTAAAGGAAAACCTCACCTAGTTGGAGAATCAAATTGAAACCAAAACCCTCTAGTTAGGTTTGTTGGTGGAAGTTAGTTTGTAAGGAGAGGCAGCCCAGGGAGTGGCGTGAGTCCAGTGTTGTGTGCACATTGGCACGTTAAAAATAAGAATCCCAGTTAGTGGATTTCCTGTTAAATCAGGCCGTGGATGTAAGAGCTTGAGTCTATGAACCACGTTAAACTGAGCTTACTTTTCTTTAAAAGTATTTATTAAAGTGTTGTGAAAATCTGCTCAATGAGAGAGCACTGTTAAAAAGGAAACTTTGGTTAAATATTCAGGTCAGAGAGAATCCTCTCACTGACCAGTTCAGGCAACGCACTCGAGAGTTCAGTATCTCGAGTCACTGCCTTGCTCAGAGCATGAGTCTCCAAGCCTTCTCACTGACTTGGTAAGCTCAGCCTCTGAGCAGAGCAGTGACTTGAAGTGTAACCTCTCGAGTCACTGTGTTGCTAAGAGCATGAGCCTTCCAGTCTTCTCACTGACTGGGTAGCTCAGCCTCTTAGCAATGCATTGACTTGAGAACTGTTCACTCTATCTGAACTCCCTGAGCAAAAGGTTTTTTTAAAAAAAAATTTGCTCCTGAATTCCCATTTTGGTATTCGAAAACGGGACCATCAATTGGTATCAGAGTGGGTTGTTCACATGACCACTGATCAAGTTTTGTTAAGAAAATGGTCTACCGAACAAATCTTAAATGTCTTAAACTATGGGAATTTCTGCATATTTCAAACTATTAACTGTGTTCTGACATTATTCTTTGATGGTCCCGTTTTCGAAGGGCAAAATGGGAATTCAGGATCAAACTTTTTTTTAAAACCTTTACCCAGGGAGTTCAGCAAGAGTGAGTAATACTCAAGTCACTGCATTGCTACGAGTCAGAGCACTCAAATCATGCAGCTTGTGAGCTCAGTCTCGTAACAAGGCTGTGACTCGAGAGGTTTTACTTCAAGTCACTGCTCTACTTAGAGGTTGAACTACCAAGTCAGTGAGACTTGGAGGCTCAGGCTCTAAGCAGGACAGTGACTCGAGATGCTGAACTCTCGAGTGCGTTTCTTGAACTGGTCAGTGAGAAGGGCTCTCCCTGACCTAACTACTTACATAAAGTTTTCTTAACAAAGCTCTCAGTGAGCTGATTTTCACAACACTTTTAGTAAATACTTAAAACACTAAACGCTCAATTTTAACGTGGTTCAGAGACTCAAGCTCCTACATCCACGACCTGATTTAACAGGAAATCCACTAACTCTGGATTCTTATTTTTAACGTGCCAAGGTGCACTTACAACTGGACTCTCGCCACTCCCTGGGCTGCCTCTCCTCACCAACTAACTTCCACTAACAAACCTAACTTAAGGGCTTTGGTTTCAGTCTGGCTTCTCCAACTAGGTGAGGTTTTCCTTTACAATGTGTTAGCCTAAAGCTAAGATTAGGAAAATCTCTCTAAGCTATGAGTTACAAGCTTGACACTCAAAGTATATAAGTGATAACCTAAAGGTCAATGTCGTGGGTGTGAGCAACACTTCCTTATGACTCCCTAACAACTCACACACTCTTATAGCTTGTAGGTGTTGATTTTTCTTTCATCACACACTTTAAACCGAAACTATGAGCTTGTATTTATAGTGTGGATTCAAATGTAACCGTTGGAGAAAATTACATTTGAATCCATACAATTAATGGTTTCAACCACTTTTCTTAGAATGCGGCCTTGTCAGTGTCAGACATGTTTGACTTGACTTGATTGGTCCACGTGGACTGAATCCAACGGATCTTTGACTCGGTGTGCTTGATCAGGGCGCACTGACTTCAGTTAGCATATCCTCAACTGACTCTGACGATCTTCAGCAGACATTCTTATCTTCAGTGTAGTTGTCCTTCAGAGACTGTTTGATGATCATTCCAAGAACTTTGTCATAAGGCTGAATGACAAAGTTCCTTGACCACAGTAGCATGACTCTTTCAGGGCCTACTTGGTGCAGCACTGATCCTCCTGATCATGCTCTTCACTGAGTGGTCCACCTGACTTAGCTTAGATCAGCCCGGTTTACACTCAGTGGGACATCCTTCGGGTTTCTCTTCTAGTTCAGGTTTCTGACTTGGCTTCAGTCTGTTCTCCTTGATGTCATCTTGATTTCCTTAGGCTGTGATGCTGAGTTCCCCCTCGTTGAGTTCCCCCTCAACTGAGTGTTCCCTCAACTGAGTTCTTCTCAACTGACAGCCTATTCTACTGAAAGACTAATCCTAGTCTTACCTGAAACAGAGGATACTATCCTGACTGCTTTAAACCTATTACATGATGTTTTGAAAAATCATCAAAACTAAAACATATCCCAACATTCTTGTAATAGAAAATCATTTGGTTAGAAGTTTTGGAATCATCCAAAAGGGGGAAATTGTTGGGATATGGTTTAGTTTTGACGATTTTCCAAAACCACTTGTAATTGGTTTGAAAGCAGTCAGGATTGTATCTTTTGCTTCAGGTCAGGCTAGGTTATTTCTCAGAAGAATAAGCTGTCAGTTGAGAAGAACTCAGTTGAGGGAACACTCAGTTAAAGGGGAACTCAGCAAGGGGGAACTCGGCAACACAGCCTGAGGAAATCAAGATAACATCACAAGCAGAACTGACTGAAGCCATGGCAGAGACCTGAACCAGAAGAGAAGCCTGAAGGATGTCCCACTGAGTGTAAACCGGGCTGATCTAAGCTAAGTCAGGTGGACCACTCAGTGAAGAGCATGATCTGGAGGATCAGTGCTGCACCAAGTAGGCCCTGGAGGAGTCAGGCTACTGTGGTCAGGGAAGTTTGTCATTTAGCCTTATGACAAACTTCTTGGAGTGATCTTCAAACAGTCTCTGAAGAACAACTACACTGAAGACGTTCAGTCCACTGAAGATCATCAGTCAGTGAAGAAGGAAGCTACCTAAAGTCAGTGGATCTTGGTCAACCCACTGAGTCAAAGATCCGTTGGATGCAGTCCACGTGGACCAATCAGCACAAGGCAGCAACTCTGACACTGACATGGCCGCATTCCAAGAAAAGTGGTTGAAACCATTAATTGTATGAATTCAAATGTAATTTCATCCAATGGTTACATTTGAATTCACACTATAAATACAAGCTCATAGCTTCGTTTCAAAGTGTGTGAAGTAAGAAAAATCAACACCTACGAGCTGTGAAGGTGTGAGTGTTTAGTGCATTGTATGGGAGTTATAAGGAGGCACGTTTCACACCTTGTACACTAAACTTTAGAGTTCATATATATACACAAATGAGTGTCAAGCTTGTAACTCATAGCTTAGAGAGGTTTTCCTAATCTTAACTTTAGGCTAACACATTGTAAAGGAAAACCTCACCTAGTTGCAGAAACCAAACTGAAACCAAAACATTATAGATAGGTTTGTTGGTGGAAGTTAGTTTGTAAGGAGAGGCAGCCCAGGGAGTGGTGTGAGTCCAGTGTTGTGTGCATCTTGGCACGTTAAAAACAAGAATCCCAATTAGTGGATTTCCTGTTAAATCAGGTCATGGATGTAAGAACTTGAATCTCTGAACCACGTTAAACTAAGCGTACTTATCTTTAAAAGTATTTACTAAAGTGTTGTGAAAATCTGCTCAATGAGAGAGCATTGTTAAATAGGAAACTTTGGTTAAATATTCAGGTCAGAGAGAATCCTCTCACTGACCAGTTCAGGCAACGCACTCGAGAGTTCAGTATCTCGAGTCACTGCCTTGCTCAGAGCATGAGTCTCCAAGCCTTCTCACTGACTTGGTAAGCTCAGCCTCTGAGCAGAGCAGTGACTTGAAGTGTAACCTCTCGAGTCACTGTGTTGCTAAGAGCATGAGCCTTCCAGTCTTCTCACTGACTGGGTAGCTCAGCCTCTTAGCAATGCAGTAACTTGAGAACTGTTCACTCTAGCTGAACTCCCTAAGCAAAAGGTTTTTAAAAAAAAAAATTTGCTCCTGAATTCCCATTTTGGTATTCGAAAACGGGACCATCATGGATCATCCCATTGACCAAGTCATTGGTGATCTAACTGAGGGAGTCAGGACCCGACGGTTTCATGGTGAGAGTGCATTGTTCTGTTGCTTTCTCTCTGAGCAAGAGTCTCAGAACATTGAAGTAGCTCTCACTGACTCGAACTGGATCATAGCCATACAAAAGGAGTTGAATTAGCTCACAAGGAATCAGGTTTGGGAACTGGTAGATAGACCTACGCATCAAGGTGTTATTGGCACCAAGTGGGTCTTCAAGAACAAGAAGGATGAGAATAGTGTTGTAGTAAGTAACAAGGCAAGACTGGTTGCAAAGGGGTATTGTCAGTCTGAAGGAATAGACTATGATGAGACCTTTGCTCCAGTGGCCAGGTTGGAAGCTATAAGATTGTTCCTTGCGTATGCAACGTATAAGAAGTTTAATGTGTATCAAATGGACGTCAAGAGTGCCTTCCTGAATGGTGTACTCAATGAAGAGGTATATGTTGAACAACCTCCCGGGTTTGAGGTTGGAGATAGAGTATACCATTTGGAGAAAGCACTCTATGGACTTAAGCTAGCACCAAGAGCTTGGTATGATACCCTCTCTCAATTCCTGACTGACCATGGGTTCAAGAAGGGAACTGTGGATAGGACCCTGTTCAGGATCACTGAAGGTGATGACATTCTCTTGGTCCAGATTTATGTGGATGACATAATATTTGGATCACCAAATCATCAGCTCTGAGAGAAATTTCTAAGTTGATGACTGGTAAATTTGAGATGTCAATGATGGGAGAGATAAACTTCTTTTTAGGATTGCAGGTCAAGCATACTGATCAAGGGATTTTCATTAATTAGGTCAAGTATATGTTGGTCCCAAAAATATTATTTGCGGAAAGTGTTTTACACTTAATTTTAAGAAAACCCTCTTTTAAAGTGCTAAAATAAATTATGCAGAAATTATAAAAAAAATAGTAAATAAAAGAGACACGAGAATTTTTATAGTGGTTCGGATATAAAGATCCTACGTCCACTCTCCCTTTCACCAAAGGGGTCTCACTCACCAACCAACTTACTTACTACTGGAATTGGGAATTACCAGCTCCTTCGTACAACTTACAACAACCTTTCAATGTGGTGAATAGGTTGAGTAATATTCCAACTAGAACTCCTAAAAGAGTAGATATAATACTTGTATGAGCAAGTTGAGTGTATGGTGTGTTCGTGTGTTTCTCTATCTTTTTGTGCTCTCTTTCCCGTCTTTCTTGTATTGAACTTTATCACCACACACTTCTATTTATAGGTGTCAAATAACTAGTCGTTGGAAGCTAGAAATTCAAACATCTATAAATTAAGGAATATAATCAATCATCTTGATTGATTATATGGTTGATTGGTTGACTCCTTTCTTGATTGATTCTTCTTTGATCTACAACCAATCTTCCTTGATAGCAGACGACTTTCCTTTCTTGATTCTTCTTATCTTTGGATCACAAGATCTTCTTGGTAGAGTAGTCTGGCAGAGCTCATCTGGTAGAGTAGTCTGGTAGAGCACATCTGGTAGAGTAGTGTTGGTCCCACTAGGTTGATAAATTGCGGAAGCTTAAGTTGAATGTCTTAGACAAATTCTTTTTACAAGAGCACAAAAACCAATAAGAGAATAAGTAAATAAAAGCAATAAATAACACCGGATATATAGTGGTTCGGATCTGAATATCCTACGTCCACTCTCCCTTGATCAAAGGGGTCTCACTAACCAACCAACAGCCAACTTACTCACTGGAATTGTGAAGTACCAGTTCCTTCTTACAAACTCTTTAGATCTAACTTCGATCTAAAGATCAACAGCCTTCAACCTTATCTTGTAGATGAACAGGTTGAGGTCTAACAACTCCTTAAGAGTAGATATATAATATGAACAATAAGAGTGTTAAGAGTGATTATCAAAAGCTTGGATTGTGACTTATGCGCGTGAGAGTCTCTAGAGCTTTTTCTTGGAACTGCACTCTTGTATATATAAAGGGGATTAGGGAATAGCCGTTGGAGAGCTAATCCAATCAGATCCTCTATTTAGGGAAGCTTCAATCAATCAATTCCCTAATTGATTGATTGGGTTGGTGGGATCCTTGGATTGATTATCTTAAAATACTTTCCAATCCTGATCTTGTTGACTTGATTGAATCACCAACGGTCAAATGCTTCCTCTGCCTAACTCTGATTCTCTCCAGAGAAGGCAAGACCAGACACCAGACAACCTCGGTGTCTTCTGGTCCTAATCTGGTTAACAACCAGAATACTCAGTAGAAACAGGGAATCAAACTGAGCATCTTTTATTCTACCAGACTCGTCTGGTCTGGACTCATCTGGTCTGGGGAAGGTCCTCTGCCTCTGGTCAGATCTCATCTGGTGAAGTCTTCTGGTGGAGTCCTCTGGTGAACTCTTCTGGTGACTCTTCTGGTCTGGCAGTTTCCCCCTAGACTAAGTCTGTTGGGACATTGTCAGTTTTGATTAAGATCCCAAAGCCCCTGAAAAGATGTTTGCATTTATTTTGTCAGGCTAGTCTTGGTTAGGTTTTGTACTTAGTCATTTTACACTTCACAGGTACTCAGTAAGAGGAGCACTTACTGATGACAATCAAGACTCAGAGCCTGAAGACTTTTTACCATCCTGAACTTATGGCAGTCTCCTAAGCTGGCTGAGTAAGTCTCAGTGATGAAGAGTATGACCCTGAGGTCAGTACTACTCGGTCCTGAAGGGAACAGGATAATACTGAGTTATTGGGAAGACTTGGAGTGGAGCCAAGCAATGCAAAAGGAATGTCAGCATCAGGATAAGACCGGTGAACTCAAGACAAAATAAACTTAATAAGACAAGCCTGAAGCTCAGGAATAAGTTCTGACATTCTCACCAACCTGATGACGTGGACCAATCCGAGAAGGACACACACGTACGGAACCTGACAAGAAGACTGAATTCAGACTGCATGTTCAATGGGCAAGCATTTAATGTGCATTTAATGCAACTACCAAATCCATGCAAGGACGGCTGCTGCATGAAGATATGTCTGTTTGAAGCCACTCTACATAGTTGACAAGAAAGGCTATCTCTCCAACGGATAGTTTTTTAAATCATCTATAAATACAGAAGACCTTGAACCCATTCAAGGTCACGGGAAATTTCCAAGCCAGAAATTACTTAAGCTCTCAAGCACTCAAAGCATTCAGCCTTAGAAGAAGCACTCGAAACCATCTAAATTTCCCAAGTGTTTCTTAGTTACTGAGAGTTATTCTGTATTCCAAGAGTGAAATAACATTATCATAAGCTTAGAGAGATTATCCAATCCTTAGCATAACTTTGCCTTGTAAGGATAATCTCAACCTAGTTGGAATCCAAACTGAAACCAAAACCCTAAGTTAGGTTTGTTGGGAGTAAGTCAGTTAGTGTGTTAGTAAGGAAGTTTGTATATATCAGTGAGGTTAGCTGGTCTTGGTGCACCTTGGCACGTTAAAAATAAGAATCCCTTGAGTGGATTTCCTGTTAAATCAGGCCGTGGACGTAGGAGCTTGAGTCTCTGAACCACGTTAAAATTACTGTGTTATTATTGCTTTGATATTGTGCTTACCTGCCATATTACATATTCGTTCATAAGCATTGTGTTTATCAAGTTAGAATAAATCTGCCTGATCCTCTAAAAAGTGCACTGCCCTTACTAAACACCTTTCAGAATTGAGTAAAACAAGTTTTCAGAAAGCAAACTAAACAAGACTTTAAACTTCAGGGCTCAAACATTTCCGCACTGAACTTGAACTGATAGTTAGCCAACTGACCCGCACCAAGTGTAGTCAGTAGGTGTGTTATCAGCTCCTAGTTCTTTACCACTCTGAGTAAAGGGGACTCAGTCATATTTTAAGTTTGAAAAATTGGTATACGTGTATTCCCCCCCATACACGTATTCCTCAGTCTTGTACCGGGACCAACAAGTGGTATCAGAGCAGTGGTTCAAAATACCACTGACTTTGAATACTAATAGTTTCAGAGGAGAAACTGTTGGTGGTCACTGAACAGGTCTGAGTTTGCTTTTCATAAAACTTGCATCATCATGACTTCAAGGAGACTTGAAGCTTCGCTACCTGAATTCTCTGTATCTAACTTTGTCTATTGGAAGTTCAGACTAGAAGCACATCTAGATGCCATCCATGACCAGATGCCGCGTGTTCTCAAAGAGGGCCCGATCAAGATCACTATCCCAAATGTCAGAGGACTGGGATATGAGCATCTTGAGATTGGCGTGCAGGTTCCTAAAGAAAGGAAAGACATGACCAACGATGAGATCAAGATGGTGGGACTGGACAACGTTGCAAGAAACATCATTTTGCATACGGTGCCCTTCGAGAAGTCAGCGAGGATGATGAATTTAAAGACAGCGAAGGAGGTTTGGGATGAGCTGACCAGGATCTGCGAGGGGCAGAGAAGATAAAGGAAAACAAGAGAAACATTGCCATTCAGAAGTTCGAAGCGTTCGAGATGCTGCCTGATGAGACTATCGATCAGATGGAGTCAAGATTCATTAAGTTGATGAATGAGTTGGTGATGCTGGACAAGGATGTTCCAAAGAGAGATGTTGCTTCAAAGATCCTGAATGCCCTTCCTGAGAGATGGGACAACATTGTAATTATGCTTAAGAACACTCAGGATATGAGTAACATAACTTCTTCTTTACTTTTTTTAGAGCTAAAGGCACTGGAATTTGACCTTAACAAAAGAAAGAAGAAAGTTCAGCCAGAAGAGGAAGAAAAGGAGAAAACTCCTGAGAAAAGCATGGCGTTCAAGGCCAGGTCTGAACCGGCTGAGTCTTCATCAAAGTCACTGATGGAGATGAGCAAGGAAGAGCTCGCTGAGGAGTACAGTCTGATGGCCAGACGCTTTGATAAGCTTAATTCCAGGTTTGGTCGTTATAAGAAATTTTATCAGGACTCACGTGACAGGAAACCTGAAGAAACCCACCAAAGCTCAAGGAGATATGAGAAAAGGAGAAACACTGACCAGAGGAGAGATCGTGGCAATGAAAGAAGATACTCAGATCCGAAGCCCAATCGTAGAGATGAACAGAGACGTACTCATGATGACAAGCACTCAGGGAAGATGGAAAGCTCATCAAGACAGAGGGAACCTGACTCAAGGAGGAACCCTGAACCAAGGAGAGAAAGAGGAGATGAGCAACCAACCTGTTACAACTGTAACCAGAGCGGGCACTATCAGTATGATTGTCCGAAGCTGAGTGCTAGGGAAAGAGAAGACAGGAGGGCCAAGAGAGACCAGAGACTTGCTGACCGGAGAGCCATGCTCGCTGAGGATGCAACTGATTCTGATGGTCCTGAGGAGAGGTCGCCTGAACTCTTTTCTGATGATGAGTACGATGATGTCTGCCTTATGGCAAGGGAGGAACCTGAGGTAACTTCTAACTCTGTATGTGGTTCTTACACTGGTCAAAATCCTGAGCTAAGCTCAGAGTCAGTTAGAGAAATGAACCTTCAGATCTGTCTGGATCAATTGATGGTTGATTTCTCCAGACTGCAGGAAACTAATGTCTTCTTGGTAGAGAGAACAAGAAATTGAGTACTGAGGTTCAAAACCTGAATGAACAACTCACTCAGTCTGATCTTAAAGAATCAGCTCAAATTGTGAGACTAACTCAGGAGATTGATTTAATCAATGCTGAGCGTCTCCCAAGAGAGAAGATTCTGAAGGAATTGGCTTAGCTTCGCTGGCTAGGAAGGAAGAACTGGAAGTACTTAAGAGTAAGTTTGATGACCTCTTTACCAGACATGAAATCCTGAAAAAAAAAAGTGAGGACTCTCTCAAGAAAAAGGTTGCAGCAATGAATGAATCCTCAGTGGCTAGAGAGGAAATAAATAGCAGCCAGATGCTTGGGAATGAGAAAAAGAGACTTGGATATGTTCCTAAGAAATCCTCACAAGGTCAATCTCATGTTGCTTCAGGGAGCAACACTGGGAGGGTATTTGTTCAGGTAGGCCAGAGTGCACCCAGGGTTGTACTCCAGGCCCGCCAAACTGATAAGGGCAAGGAAACTGTTGACACAGTCAGGGTTGCCCCCAAGGTAGCTAAGCCAAAACCCAAGGGAAAGGCAAAGCAACCTAGGGAGGCCCCTGAGAGCTCAGGTCAGGGAAAACCTCAGCGAAAGCAGAGGAAGACTCAGGCCAAGAGCTCTCAAACTGGTCAGCGAGGGTACCATCATGCGTGGCAATATCAACAGGGAAGGCCAAACATGATGACACCCCCGTGGTTTTGGCATCCTGAGGCCTTTAACTGTTTTCCATTCCCTCACTTGCCTAGGGGGAATAGAACACAGGGCCCTTATCAAGAACAAGGCCCAAGACCTGCTGCACCCAGACCTAGGAAGAACAGGAGGCCAGCCCAAAAGGCACCCACTCAGGCTCCTGTAAAGCCTAAGTCTAGCACTCATACACCATCTTCCTCTCAGGCAAAGAAGAAGAAAGTTGTGTATGTTGATGTTTCAGGGAGACAGATTTACCACTCTGAGGCAATCAGGGTTGTTAAGCAAGTATGGATCCCGAAGGGTACAGCTGACACGATAGGACCCAACACCCAATGGGTACCTAAAGCCTGATTTGATTGTAGGCGGCTATGGATCACAACAAGAGGAGAGGAGATCTGTAAGAAGAAGTTGAAAGCTGCTATCAGTTCAGTTTCTTATGCAGGCACTAAGATTGCCACGGGAGTTGAGATGTTGAAGGAGGGCATTTTGGAAGTTCAATCTCTAGCCTCCTTCGTCATCAACAGTGGGGCAGAAGCACTCCCATCCCAGGCCGATGATGATGCCAAAAAGAGGGATAAGAAGAAGAAAAGATCCCGCCCTGAGGCATCTGAGGCAGTCAACCGTGGAGAAACGGTTGAGGCTGATCCTGAGGCAAACCCTGAGGGGAATGTGCTCAGAGTGAGGAAGTCAGCCAGGCTGGCAGCGGCCGAAGCTAAAGATGCGTCCGAAGCTGCAAAGATGAGAGTTGAGGCTGCAAAGAGAGAAAAGGCGAATGAACCTTCTAAGGAACTTCATCTTTCCAAACCGACTGAGGCAACTCAGAAGTCTCCCCAAGTTCATACAAGGAAAAATCCAATTACTTACTCTGCGGAGACGGTGGTGGAGTTATGCGCTGAGGCATGGGGAACTCCTTCTGAGAAGTCCGAGGCTGAGCGCAGGACTGACATTGCTCAAAAGAAGAAAATGCGCATCTTGGAAAAGAAGGTTGAAAAGCTAACTGATTTGACTGAATTGCAACAGCGAGAACTTGACGATGCGATGCTCAGTTTGCTTAGGAGGAAGAAGGCGAAGCCTGAGCCTAGGAAGTCCAGAAAGAGGCCAACAGCCAGGAAGTCAACAATATTGCAGGACAGAAGGCCAGAATCAGGTCAGAGGGAAGCATATGTCGACGAGTTCATCTCTGAGGCATTGAAGGAGTTATGGGCTGATGCAAGGGATGAGTTTGTAAAGTTATGGTACGTGGTGAAGAAGTGGGGCGACACTGAAGATATCAATGCCCATTTCACTGATTACATGATGGACAATCATCCTGAGCTGATCCAAAAGATCTTGGAGGAGGCTGAAGCAGCTCAAGTCCAAGTGAAGGCCCCTGAATTCGTGATTCGTTCACCTCCCTTAGTTCCTGGAACTGGAAAGCATGATACAAAGGCCATAATAACTGAAGTATTGAAGATTGCGAAGGCTGAAGGATTTGTGAACCAACCTGGAAGAGTTAACGAGCTGAAGGCAAGAGTCTATGCAGGCTATGGACTTAAACCTGAAATGAGATTAGTCTAGGTGTTCACTGCCTCTCTGTAATAGATAGGATTCATTGTAACCACTTCTAAAATCATTCAATGAAATCGATTACTTTGCCCACAGACAAAAACTCATTGTCTTTTTGGCTGCTATTTAAATTCTGTACTTTATCAAGAACTGTTCTAACACTGACTTATCTTATAGATAGGTTTTTATAGTTCCTCTAAGTGTTTTGAGGATCTTTTAAGTGTTTTGGCATCATCTAAAAGGGGGAAATTTTTGGGACATTGTTAGTTTTGATTAAGATCCCAAATCCCCTGAAAAGATGATTTGCCCTTGTTTGTCTTTGTCAGGCTAGTCTTGGTTAGGTATTGTACTTAGTCATTTTACACTTCACAGGTACTCAGTAAGAGGAGCACTTACTGATGACAATCAAGACAAGAGCCTGAAGATGAAGATTACCATCCTTAACTTATGGCAGGCTTCTAAGCTGGCTGAGTAAGCATCAGTGATGAAGAGTATGACCCTGAGGTCATTACTAACTTAGTCCTGAAGGGAAAAGGATGATACTGAGTTTATGGGAAGACTTGGAGTAGAGCCAAGCAATGCAAAAGGAATGTCAGCGTCAGGACATGGCCGTTGCGCTCGAGAAAAAAAGAACTTAATAAGACAAGCCTGAAGCCTAGGAATAAGTTCTGATATTCTCACCAACCTGATGTTGTGGACCAATCGGGGAAGGACACGCATGTACGGAACCTGACACAAGACTGACTTCAGACTGCATATTCAACGGGCAAGCATTTAATGAGCATTTAATGCAACTACCTAATTCCATGCAAAAGACGACTGCTGCATGAAGATATGTCCGTTTGAATCACTCTACATTGATGACAAGAAAGGCTATCTCTCCAACGGATAGTTTTTCAAATCACCTATAAATACAGAAGGCCTTGAACCCATTCAAGGTTACGGGAAATTTTCAAGCCAGAAATTACTCAAACTCTCAAGCACTCAAAGCATTCAGTCTTTAGAAGAAGCACTCGAAACCATCTAAATTTCCCAAGTGTTTCTTGACTACTGAGAGTTATTCTATATTCCAAGAGCGAACTAGCATTATCTTAAGCTTAGAGAGATTATATAATCCTTAGCATAGCCTTGCAGTGTAAGGATAGTCTCAACTTAGTTGGAATCCAAACTGAAACCAAAACCCTAAGTTAGGTTTGTTGGTAGTAAGTTGTTAGTGAGTTAGTAAGGAGTTTGTATAGGTCAGTGAGGTAGTTGATCTTGGTGCACCTTGGCACGTTAAAAACAAGAATCCCTTGAGTGGATTTCCTGTTAAATCAGGTCGTGGACGTAGGAGCTTGAGTCTCTGAACCACGTTAAACTCCCTGTGTTCTTACTGCTTTGATATTGTGCTTACTTGCTATATTACTTGTTCTTTCATAAGCATTTGGTTTTATCAGGCTCGAATCAATCAGCCTGATCCTCAAAAAGAGCACTGCCCTACTAATCACTATTCAGTATTTAGTAATCAAGTTTTCATAAAGCAAACTAAACAAGACTTTAAACTATTAGGGCTCACGAATTTCCGCACTGAACTCGAATTGATAGTCGGCCAACTGACCCACACTAAGTGTAGTCAGTGGGGAGATTATCAGCTCTGAGTTCTTTATCACTCTGAGTAAATGGGACTCGGCAAGGTTTTAAGTTGAAAAAATTTGGTATACGTGTATCCCTCCCCATACACGTATTCATCAGTCTTGTACCTGGACTAACATGGGGGTATGAAATTTTGCATGTAACTACTATAATTAAAATTCAACCTATTGCATAATATTATTACTCCCCTTTGCAACTAGTGTATGGAAAATAACAATCATTTTTCATCTGCGATATTTAGTTGTGCGGTACTTGTATCATCACCACACAACAAATCTAATAGCCCAACTGACTGACTGAACACTTGATGAAGAGCCATTTCTCGGTATTAAGGGAAGATGAGAATCCAAAATTAAATGAATACCGGAAAAAAATCCTAAAGGAAAAAAGATCTTCTATGAAGGATATAAAATCTTCAGTATTTAGCCTCAAGCATTAGTCAAAGTGAACTGAAAGTTCAAAAGATAATTAACTTGTAATATTTATAAAGTAATATGTCAAATGCATTTATTAAACATAAAGAAGTGACTACAAATAGTTGAAGTTCCAATAAAATCAAGTATATATGTTAATGCCCCCATACGCCAGAAGCGTAAATGACCTCCCAACACGAAAGATATGAATTTGTGGTAAATTAAAGTTATCAAAATATTCAGTCACTCTCAAAATCTCCTGAAGTGATTTATTTTGAAGACAGAAATCCTAGTAAGGAAGCACGTGCAAAAAATACTCCCTCCGTCCATGAAAAGTATGTCATATTTTTACACGTGGTTTAATGCGATATGTCGTAGGGTATTATGGGGTATTGTGAGGTACATTTATAAATAAAGGGTTTAGGTTTTAATGTGCACAAATTCTAGGGTGCATCCAAGTGCATAGCACGCACTTGGAATTTTGATTCTAATTTGAAATTAATTTTGACCAATTAAGATCCAAGAAAAACTCGCGGGTCAGACCTAACCCGGTCAAAATTCGTGGGTCTGGTAACAAATATGGTCACAAATGGTCGCACGCACTTCGGACCGATACCCAAAGTTATATCACCAATACCCAAAGTTATATCACCAATACCCGAAGTTATAATCACCAATACCCCATGTTATAATCACCAATACCCGAAGTTATAATCCCCAATACTCGAAGTTATAATTACCAATACCCCATGTTTTAATCACCAATACCCCAAGTTATAATCACCAATACCCCAAGATATAATTACCAATACTCCAAGATATAATCACCAATATTCCAAATAATTATTCAGTAGTACCCCAAGACTTAATCACCAATACCCCAAGATATAATCACCAATACCCCAAGTTGTAATAACCAATACCCCAAGATATAATCACCAATACCCCAAATTATAATAATCAATACCCCAATATATAATTCCCAATACTCCAAGATATAATCATCAATACCCCAAATTATAATTAAAAGTGGCAAAAACCACCACATCGTCATGAGTATGTAACAACAATGGTGATGAGTATGTGACCGAATAGGACCTAATTGGCGAAAATTAAAATCTGGTATCTATTGATGAATAATGTTTAAAGAGATGGCTTGGTATATGTTATTTGAAGATGAATTCATTTTCTCTGAAAATACGAAAATCCATAGATTCATTCCACTTAATTACTTAATTCCCACTTCACAGGAGTACTATAAAGTTACCAAAGTTTGCATTTATTCTAGATTAAAAAATCAAACATGGTAGTGCTCCTCCACGGCACCTTTGGAGGGAGGAAGAAACATGCTTTCCCACTGTGAGAAATGAACCAACGTCACCGGAAGAGTGCAGGCCACTATCATTATCCCCATGTAGGTTATCCCTGTTCTTGTTGAGTATTGAGAGCTCGTGAAGAAGAGCAACTATGTTGAGAAGTATTCAATTTGTGATTTTTCAAATCTCATTCCTTTCAAGTCTTCGTCATTCATTTTGTAGAGAGAGAAGGATTCAATTTGTGATTTTTAAATCCCATTCCTTTTAGGTCTTTGTCGGAAAATCAATGGAGGTGAAGCTCATTGTGACACCGACTTTCAGATTTGCACCGGAAACTGAAGAAGAAAATCAATGGAGGTCTTCATCTTTTGTCTACAAACTTCCAGGGGTGTGCCTTGGTTGTACCCGTGAGATTTGCTGCGGGTTAGTCTGACCCGCGAGTTTTGGTCGGGTTGGGCTGACCCGCGAAATTTACTTTTAGTCAAAATTGATTTTAAATTGGGTGAAAAATCCAAGTGCATAGTATGCACTTGGATGCACCCTAGAACTACTCTTTAATGTGATATGTCACACATACTTTTCATAAATAATTGCTTTATTTATAAATGGCCCTCACGATACCTCGTCATACCCTCTGATATATCGCATTAAACCACGTGCAAAAATATGAGATTACTTTTCATAGAAGGAGGGAGAAATCAAAATATTAGGATTGCGGAACAACCAGATCAAAATATTTTGGAAATTATGGTGATCAGGTTTATATGAATTTTATAAATAAATACAGGAGAAATAATAGAAATATTACGCTATCAATGACATAAACGCATCCACAATTGCTCTTTCTTAAATCTAGATTCAGTACTCAAGTTGAGTGTCAGAAGCACTTTGATTTGGGTGAAATAGAAAGAAGCAAAGTGTGGTTGTGCTAGACTCGCTAAACGAAAGAAACCTATTTAGCTCCATCGTACGTACACCTGAAGTACTATTTTACACCCGAAATATTATCCCTATTGGATATAAATGAGTATTTGTACAAAAAATAAATGAGAATAACAAGGTGATGAGCGAGATCAGTAGCTTAACAGGTTTTTGCATAGACCCGATATTGATTTTGATTAAACATATTCTCCTAATGTGGACTAAAGAAAGTTCCGCTATAAGTATTCCTAGCAGCAAATATGAATTTAGAAATGCAGTTAATGTACCTTGTAACTACAAATTTATTTAGTTATTGGATATCAATATATGTATGATCCTCGAAAGACTTAAGATTCCCCAGGTGAGGAATGATGAAAATTATAATATGTATAGTATAAAACTACAAATGGTTATATATGGCCTATAACAGTCAGGTCGAATGTGGTACAGTCGACTTAGTGAGTTTCTCTCGAAGAAGAAATATTTAAACAATGATGCATTTCCTCGAAGGAAAAATGAATTTGAGCATTCCCCAAAGGAAAAATGAATTAAGCATTTTCCCGAATGAAGAATGAATCTGCTATCTCCCTGAAGGATATATGAATTTTATAAACAAGTTATCATACTTGTAGAAAGTATTAAAATTTTATTTGTATAAATATCATACGTATGAATATTTGATTGATCCATTTGAAGTGGATTTATGGTAGGACCAGAAGTTCCTTATGTGAGCACCAATAGTGAGCTATATGGATGTTGGTTATATGTATGATCCTCATACTGTTATATTTTTGTTTGCATTAGTGATACAAATCATATAGGTCTGTTAAATGATATATGTTTACCACCTCTTCAAACTATTCAGTGATTATAAACTTATATGAGGTTTCATGAGAATGTGTTTTGTTAAATCGTTGGTAAAACACATTTGTGATTCATATGGTATTACTAGAAGTAATGACAAAACACATATCCCCGGTTTTTTTTATTCACATGAACACGAGAATAGTGTTAAAATCAATATATAAAAGGTGTGTTAGTGATAATCTGACATATTTTTTTAACTAAATCTCTTCCTACATCTACTTTTGAAAAATATGTTCATGATATTGAAATGGAAATGCTTGGAAGATCGTTGTCTTCAGGGGGAGTAACAAGTTCAAAATAGTCATGAAGATCACACTGATTGTGCTTTTTTTCCCTTTGCTTAAATGTCTCCTCTGCATTATTTTATCGAGATTTTAATTAAGCATGAACATCAAGTCGTAATTTCCAAAGGGGAGTATTGTAAATATATTATAATTATGGACATTACTTGTAGGTAAGATACTTAATAGGTCAAGATATCTTATGGGCTTTTAGGGTTACAACTCTATCATTAAGTATAAATATATCATTGATTATTGTATTCTATACACAATAGATAATACACAGAAATATAGTAAAACTCTCCTAGCTTGGTACGCCTCCAAACGTAGTCATTCATGACGAACTGGTTAAATAAATTTGTGTCTCTGCGTTATTTATTTTACAACAGTAATGAGTCAATCATATAAACATTTTAGTTTATAGAAATTTGTAAGTTTCAATTGTACTTCTTCTACCCCATAATTATTTACACACTTGTTACCTTCATACGTGCCATAATTGGTGTTTCTACTCAATTCTTACAATATTTATATATTTACACAAAATGACTTTACTTCTAAAGCTCTCACATACACTCAATTCAACCAAACTAGTTTGAATTATCTATAGAGTAAATAATTTGGAGGACTTTCTATAGCTCCAAATATTAGAGTGTTCATGTGAAGGATTTTGCAAGGAGTGATCCCAGTCACTGTGAATTGAATAGGGAAGCATGTTGATGTTGAGCCTTGGTGTTGTCGATGTGGTGAGGAAGTTGTAGGATAAAGCGCTTGCCACTAGACTAAAAGCCTGGACTTGTAGTGAGGTGCTACTTTATTTCCTTTAACCCTATCTAGCTGCAGCGCCACGGGTCGAATAGCCTCCGCCGGACTTGGCGCACCGGGCCTTTATCGCGCCCGACTCGGCTGGGAGATGCTGGACTCCGCGCCCAACAATCCCCCCCCCCCCAGCATCTGCCAGCCCTCTTGGCCAACAAATGCCTTCCACTGGGATTCGAACCCGTGACCTGTGCTCTGATACCAATTGTAGGATCAAGCGCTTGCCACTAGACTAAAAGCCCGGACTTGTAGTGAGGTGCTACTTTATTTCCTTTAACCCTATCTAGCTGCAGCGCCACAGATCGAATAGCCTCCGCCGGACTTGGCACACCGGGCCTTTATCGCACCCGACTCGGCTGGGAGATGCTGGACTCCGCGCCCAACAGAAGTCAAGAAGCTAGAGCACTATTTTCGAGATTATTTTTTGGCTCAACAGATATGATTGTTTTTTCCAAAAGTACCTAGTACTGTAGGAGAGGACGGAGGTGGTTTTCTAGAGTGGATGTATAATGGTAAATTTTGAAAATTAATATAATAAATACGAAAATGTTTTACAATTTTAATTTCTTTCGGATTAAACCGAGAAATTTGTTCGGATTTATAACGTTAATCCAAGGGTGCAATGTCTTATTTTGGATTGAAAGTGATGTTTGGAGATTTGGTGGATGAACGTCTTTGAATTTGGTGAAGACCGTCCTTTGAAACTTCTAGTGTTTGTGAAGAACACCTCTGAACCCTTTTCAAATCTTCAAGTATTACTTCGAGGAGAAACGTTTGGTCGGGGGGTTTTGGACCTTGATCTCGGATCGAAGGCTGTTTGTGGTGGATTTGCATGAAGTATGTCTTTGAATATTCAAAGCCCACGAAGAACGCCTTTGAAGCTTCTTCGAACCTTTGAAGGGAGATGCTTGATCGGAGGGATTTTGGAACTTGATCTCGGATCGAACATCATTTCTGATCACTTGTTGTGAAGAATACCTTAGAGTTGATGAAGAACACTCCAAGTCTTCAAGAACAATTGGAGGATTCGCTTGCTTGTATGTTTGATCGTCCAAAGTTTGAATTCCGAATGTCGATGTCTGAAAATAAACGAATGAGGACCCTATTATAGGGTGGGTGGTGGAAAACCTTCCTTTCCTACAATGCCATGTGGCTCTGTCGGATTGGTCGGGGCCATTTGATTGGCTTGATTTGCGAATTAATCAACTTTGATTTGATTAACTTTAGTATGTTTCCCTTTTTAACGAGACATCATTTAATTTTCGATCTTATGGTAAATCAATTGTATTTATTATCAATACGAGTACCGAAAACTCATGTAATTTGACCAGCTTATACCATATACATTTAATATAAAGTTTAACGTTTTAATTCAAGAATTAATTTAATTAAATTCAAAAAATGTAATAGTAAATTTAATTTTGATATTAATAATTAGGGGGAATAATTTTTTAGTGCATTGTATGGAGCGTTATTATTATTTGGTATTATATTTTTGTATTACTAATTTACTCAATTTTCATGATGTTATTAATTTTTTACCCTTTGTTCATGGACGGATATTTTGTTATTTAATATGGTAGTGTTAATTGATTTGAAACGGTTGTTTATTTATGTATTGGTTGTTCAGTTATGTATTATCTTTTCTTTATTTTGGTGTATGAGTAAATATCTTTTCATTTTTCTTGGAAATTGATTGTATATCTCATGAATTTTCATCTCATCTCATATTAGTCATCATCCATATTTTTCATTATCTCTTTTGTGTTCGATTAATGGTGTTGTTTTTTTTTTTTTGTGTTCAAGTTTTTTCCTATGTTATATTTTTGGTCATAAATAAAGTTATTGCGCATATAGAGTTTTTTGTTGTTATTTAGGTATTATGGATGATAAGATTGTTCTAGTGTCAGTTTTAGGGGAGAAATAAAGTTTATTGTTGTTGGTGATTTCTTATTGTTTGATGATTTGGTTTCTCAAGTTGTTGGTAAGTGGATTAATTTGAGAGGGCACAAATTTTTGTATCGTTATTATGTTGGTAGTATGAAAAAGAGAATGTATTATGTGTGTGCTACACACACTAAAATAATGGTGAGTATGACCTGGAAATTTGACCCATTTTCTATTTGACTCATCATATAAGAATTAGAAAACACGTAGTGAATGTGAAAATACACACACAAAATAGAATCCAGTGGAAAAAAAAAGCCCTACGCCATTGACAGAGTGGAAGCAATTATCTGTGATTTATGATGGATTCACCATAATTTTTGATGGATTCATAGTGTATTTCCGATGGATTTTCGTTGGAAGGTGCGAAAGGTAGAGAAAGCACCGAAGATAGTGGATTTCAAATTCGCAATTCCGGACAAGAAGATCTGCGTGGAGAAGCACTTGAAATGGATTCAACCACACAGGAAATTGACTTAATAACAAATATTTCTATCTCATCAAGCTATTGCTGGATTTTGCAAATTACAATTTCTACGGTTACTTTAATCTATTTTGTGTTCAAACGATGGTCTTTGAAAGATTAAATTAATAACAGTATCTCATTCATGAATCATGTCTGCATTTTGATTTTTTGCTGCTACACATGAAGCATGGGATTAGAGGGACAGCTACAAATGAATCATGAATTTTTGCTGCTACACATTTCAAATTATTGTTGCTACAATTCGAATATATACATATATTATGTATATATTGAGAAGTTCTCCTTATATCTATGGTATTGTACCAGTGAAAAAAATAGTGAATAAAGTAGTTCCAATAGTATCTTTTAGGTATTTGCTGGTTGGCTTGAAAATAGGGTAATGAAGTCGAATGATGCTTCAGTTCTAATTCTCTGATTGCATTTTTACTGCAGTGTGTTTCTATATGAAATGAGTATCAATCAAAATGAATGACAAATGGTGAATGTGACTGCTTCTAATCATATTTTTTAGGTGTTTGCTTCACTATGTGGTAAAGACTACCTAGTATGTATGTGTGTGTGAGAGAGAGAGAGAGGGGGGGTCCAAATCTAACTTTATTTATTATACAGGGTTAGTAAAGGATACAAATTTGAACAGTGGGACTTTCAAAGACATTTGAAGTTCAGATTTTGGTCCGAAGGTAAAATGGTGACAATATATCTTAAAAACTTAATTAGAGTAAAGCATTGTTGTCTCCAAGACTAACCCTCCAGTAAGGTCCTTAGGCATCATTTTCAGTACACTTCTTTTTATTACTTAGTTAAATATGTTTTTACTTCTATTAATTGATGAGTTAGACATGGTATGTGTGAATGAGTGATATGGTATTAGCTGATAAACATAATGGTATTAGCTTATATGCATTATGGTATTAGTGGATAAATGCAATGGTTTTTAACTGATGAATTCGCTGATATGGTATGTGTGACTGAATGATATGACATTAACTAATAAACATTATTGTATGATGGTATGCATACTGTTACTTTTGCCATAAAAAATATAGTAAATAAATATTTTAGATATGGTATTAACTGGTAAACATTATGGTATTAACTTATGTGTTAGTAGATAAATGCAACAGTAAGCTAAACATGCTACAAAATTGGATAAAATTGGCTTTCCAAACAGTGCCAGCTGCTAGCTTTAATGGAAGTGGTGGTGATAGTATGATTAGTATTGCTTGATGTGAACATAATGATAATATTTGTAGTGATTTATGTGTTGTAAAGTATGGGGAACCAATTGTATTACTTTAAGTAATGTTAACTTTCCTTCCAACTGTTCCTAGTAATAAAAGATCAAAGTTTGATTAGTTAATAATTAGCGTCGATTAGATATCTAATGATTAGATTAATTATTTTGGTGGACAGGTGATGATGATGATGATATCTTATTGTACAGGTTAGGGATATTATGGAAGTAGTTGTAACTATCAGTACTTGGGTTTTCCTGCTTTGTTGTTGTCTGTAGTTATATAATTATTGAATGTTCACTTATGTGGGGATGTGGTTTATTTAAGGTTTTATCCATCAGTAACCTTGAGTTTCTGTCGTTTTCTCTACATATTGAAATTTCAAATTTAATTGGGTCACTTTCTTTTGTCACTTGAGTTGAAATACTATTTCATTTTTGTACTTATTACATCTCCATATGCTTAGCAATTTGTGGCCCTTTTCAGTTTGCCTGCCTGTTCTTATTGCATCTTATGTGCTTTTCAAGTGTGTCTATTTCAATTAGGAAAGTTATTGCATTGTCTGTGTCAAAATTTCCAATTCAAGTACTCATTTTAAACATATTTGATCACAATAAATTGGAGTGAAATAAGTTGCATTTATTAGCAGCGGATAAATCACAATGACACCATTATATCATCATGTTTCATAGCTATTTGGTAAAACAAGTAGACCCATCTAAAAATTTAACATAAATGAAACATACTGTGGATAACTTATTTGCATGAATCATCCAAAATCAACTCTTTATCTTTTTTATTGGGCATTACTTTACATGAATCATCATAATGTAATGGTTTTAATTGATGAATTATATATGGTATCAGTGAATGAATGATATGGTATTAACTGATAAACTTTATGGTATCAGTGAATGAATGGTATGGTATTAGCTGATAAATTTGATCTAACTATAACTTATATTATTTTCATTATGCAGAAGTTATTGATGAAGACAATGACATAATGATTGACATTGATGAAGTATTTCAAATACTCGGAGAAGATGATGGAAATGCAAATGATGATGTTGCGCTAATAGATGCAACTGAAATTGTTGAGCTCATTGATGAGGATGAAACTGTTGAAAAAAGTGTACAAAAGGCAAATGAAGGAAATGAAATTTGTATCCAATAAAAAATTATTAAATATTTGTTTGACGTATTAATTATAAAAGTATTAAATATTAAACTTTGTTATTTTTCCAGGGAGCAATGATGATCCTAAGGACATGAGTGGAAGTCTATTGGGAATAACTTGGAGTACCATTGAAGACATGTACAAAATGTATTGTGGACATGTAGGAGCCAATGGATTCAGTGTATGGAGAAGCTGTAATATGATATCAAGGACGACCGGAATTCAGTTGGCACAACTTTATCTTTGTTCTAGTACTGGAGTTAAGGCAAAAAGGGATGAAATTATAAGAACTAAAAAGTCAAGGAAGGAAAAAAAAAAAGTTGGAATTACAAGAGCAGATTGCAAGGCATTGTTGAGTGTCAAGATGAATAGAGAAGGGATGTATGAAGTAGTAAAACATGAAATGGAGCATAATCATGAATTAACCCAACCAAAGTGTGTTCATCATCACCGATCAAAAAGGAAGATAACTGAAGAAAAAGGAAAAGCTATCAAGCAAATGATATCTTCAGGATTGAAGCCGGAAAAATCGTATCACTACATGGTGAATGAAGCTGGAGGCCACGAAGATGTAGGCCACGCCATGAGAGATCATCTAAATTATGTGAATCGTTTGAAGATGGAGATGATAGAGTTAGGGGATGCCCAGACTTTCATAGGCATGATCCAAGAAGATAGTAAACAAGATCTAGAGTTCTTTTACCATGTAAAACTAGATGGTGAAGCAAGATTGGCCAATATCTATTGGTGAGACTCGAGGATGAATGAGGACTACACGATATATGGTGATGTTGTTGTGTTTGATACAATGTATAGGACGAACAAATATAACCTCATTTGTGCTCCTTTTGTTGGAATCAATAATCATTGGAAGAATGTCATGTTTGGGTGTGCTTTCATATCAGATGAGAAAACTTAGACATTTGAATGGTTGTTTAAGGCATTCCGGAAATCAATGGCGTAGAAGCATCCGATCTCCATTTTCACTGATCATGACTTGGCAATTGCTAAAGGAATAGAAATGATAAGAAATTTAATACAATATAGTATATTATACATATTAATGCTTAATAGAAAATGATATTAGCTTTGTGTCAGAAATATTAAATTTAATACAATATATAGTCCATCTTTTTTAAGAAAACATAAATTGTTGTGGGTGAATATGTGATTGATGGGGTCCATTTGGTAGTAGGGAAAATATAACGATTGCTGATTAATGGAGTTAGACATGGTATGGGTGAATGAATGATATGGTCTTAAGTGATAAACATTATGATATTAGCTCACATGCGTTATGGTATTAGTGGATAAATGCAATGGTTTTAATTAGATACGGTAAGGGTGATGATATGGTATTAGCTTATATACATTATGGTATTAGTGGATAAATGTAATACTAATATTAGATGAAGAGAGTACTAAACACGTCTCAATATTACCATAAGAGTTATAAAATTCCTAATTGTTGGCTGAGTATTTATGTATTAGTCAGCGAATACCATAACGTTTATTAGCTAATACCATATCATCCATTCATCGATACCATGTCTAACTCATGAATTAAAACCCTTGCATTTATCCACTAATACCATAATGTTTATCAGCTAATACCATATCGTTCATTCACCGATACCATATCTAATTCATCAATTAAAATCATTCCATTTAGCCACTGATACCATAACACATTAAGCTAATACCATAATGTTTATTAGCTAGTACCATATCTTTCATTTGTCGATACCATTTAAAATTTAATTAATTTAAAGCCACTATAGATGGTTATAAGCACCCTCTAAATAATTCAAAAATAAAAATGACGCCCTCATAATGATTAGAGAAAATGTTAATGTTTAATTAGGAGAAAATGATGGATATGTAATTGTGGAATTTGTCATAATGTGAAGACAAGAATGAGAATAACAAGTTAACTCCCACTTCATGTATTTTCAGTGGAAGATTGACTATCCACCTGCCACACATATCTTCTTCATCCAACAAAATTACATATATACTCTCATTTACAAAAATTCATTTCGTGTTCCTTATTGTTTTAACACTAAATAATCCTATAATTTTCTCTCTTTTGACTATTTACCCGTGCCAAAAACAAAATTAAGTAATACTTGAAACATTTTTTATGCATATAATTGTGTAATTAATTTACTAAACCATATCATTCATTAAGAGAGTGATATTGATGATGCAATGGAGATTGGTGTGCGATCTGCATTATACTCTTTGGGAGAGTGTAGTAAAATCTCACTTACTACGAGATACTAGGTATCTCATAATGGATAGACAAATACCTTAGAGGGTATTGGTATACCCATCTGAGAAACCGTTTGATGTAATTCCACATAATGTGTCTACGGGTATCTCGGTTAATGGGAGCGATGTGATACTCCTCTGACTTGAGGTTAATACGCACGATATGTGCGGAGTGATGAACTTTGACCATGATCGATGCTTGCACCCTCCAAGGGTAGATATGGCATGGATTGGGTTCATCATGAAGTGCATGTGCGTGGTAGTTGAGCCAAGAATAGGATTCCTCAATGTGGATTTAGAGGGAATGATCGTCTTCTCATCATAATTGGATCTAAGACATCGGTCGATGCAAGTCGACTTGGACTTTCTGACCAAGTGCGACGCGAGCGATCAATTAGTGATTCGAGATAATATGATTAAGTTATTTGAATAGACACTTCATCATGTTCAAGGCTTAATCGAGTATTCGCGAATGAAAGAAAGATATCACAATAGCCTACATATTACAGGTAGTTGCAGATTTCCTCGCAACGTACCTCATATATTGAGAATGTCTGATTTATTGTCTAGGGTTCAATTAATATCGTTAGTTTGACTAATCGCTCGATATACGAGGGCTTATGGGTCACACAACAAGCAATGACAGTTCGCCGATTATAGTTGGTTTGACTAAGTATTATATTAGATATAATATTTAATTTATGGAGAATATAATAATAATTATATTTGAAATTTATTATTATTATTATTTAATCAAATATGAAATTCCAATAATAATATTTGGAATATTATTTTACAAGAATAATAGATATGGAAATATATTATTCGTAGGAACATATCTGGGTAAATATAATCTGTAGAGATTATATTTATGGGCTAGACCCGATATCTTGCCTAAGAATTAAGCCAAATTTATCCCTATAAACATGTGTCTCATGGGAATTCCAAAATACACAAGAAACATAATTTCTCCATAAAATCTCTAGCTCGAGTTTTTCTAGCAAGTTCGTATCGAGATTCAACGCTCGCACCTCAGTGCAGATCGGTGAATAGCTATTGCATGGATACCATAGTTGAGGATTCCATGTACGAAGCGCTATAAGATTCCTCGTTTAAGATATCTCTTATTTAATTATGCAATTAACTGTTCGTTGTTGGTGAATGATTATTCCGTTGCGCATGTTTACGTGTTTATGTGCCTATAAAACCCAACAGAGGGACCTATAATATAATAGATCCACGTTGGAAGGGATAAAAATGACGAGCAACTCCAGTCGAAGAAATGGAGGCACTCAAAGTTAATCCCGAAAATGAGGATCTAGAACTCTACATCGAGTCTAAGCTCCCAGAGCTTTACAGAATCCGCATTGCAGAATCCCTCAAGGCGAATCTAGATGTCTTTGTCTGGTCCCATGCAGACATGGTGGGGATCGATCTGAAACATGATTGTGCCGGCTCAACATTAATTCGGCAAAGAAAGCAGTCCACCAGAAAAAAGAGGAAATATGGACCAGACAAGTATCAGGCCCTCAATGAAGAGGTAAAGAAGTTGCTTAACAACGATCTAATCCGGCAAGCTCTTTGCCCACAATGGGTAGCAAACCCAGTCTTGGTGCGGAAACCAAATGGAACCTGGAGGTTATGCATGGACTTTACCGATCTGAATGCAGCCTGCCCGAAGGATAATTTTCCCCTTCCGTACATCGACCAATTGGTAGACAGCACAGCAGGGAACGAAATGTTAACTTTTATGGATGTATTTGCTGGCTACCATCAAAATCACATGCATCCCAACAATCAGGAAAACACGGCTTTCTACACAATTAAGAATCTACTATGCTGGAAGAGGATGTCGTTCGGACTGATCAATGCGGGAGCAAGTTATCAGAGGTTGGTGAACAAGATGTTCGATGAACATATCGGAGAGACAATGGAGGTATACGTCGATGACATATTCGTAAAGAGTGCACGAAAAGAAGACCAGCTCCAGCATCTTGCCCAAGCATTTGACATTCTCCGACACTACAATATGAAGCTAAACCCAAAGAAAAGCAGTGTTGGGATATTTTTGTCCTAAGGATCTTCCTATTTGATTTTGATGATGTCAAAGTATATTTGTATATGTATTGGATACTAACATTGCAGGTACTAAAGGATTGAAGAACTTAGAAAATAATTTTTCTAAGGTCTACAGTTGAAGAGTCTGCATAAACCCTACAGTCTTTCAGTTTTGAAAGTCTACAGCTGCAGAGTTCAAGTCAAGTCCACAGCTGGAGAGTTCAAGACAAGTCAACTGAAAAATTAAGAGTTTACAGCTGAAGACCTGAGTTTAGTAAAACTAATTAAGTGTAGTACATCTTGTACATTCACTCACATAGTTTGAAAAACATCAGAGATTAATTAAGCTAATTACTAGCCAGTAGATACAGAATGCTCAGTGATTAAAAGCTCAGTTGAGCAGTCATCACTACAAGACAATCTATACTATTCAAGGATAAGCTACAAGACAATAAGCTTTAATTAAGTTGAAGTCAAAGCTGGAGGTGAATTTCTTTTGAATTCAAAGTCCCTCCAACGGCTAGAGGCCCCCTCAAGACTCCTATAAATAGGATAGGAGACCTCAGAGGACAATAACAACAACAACCCCGAGCCTTCAAACATACACTACAGCATATCTACAGCTACAAAGCCTACAACCTTCAAGAGATTAGAAGTTTAGGACTTAGAAACTAGGATATAATGTTTTGTTATACTAGTTGTTGTTCCCTCACAACCATATTTTGTTTTGAAAAACATTTCTTTGTGAGTGTATTAGTTCTGAGTGAACCTAAGAGATTCTTTGTGAATATTTGTATCCACCTAAGTTTAGAAGAGAGCTGAGTGAGAATTCTCATTCTTAGGGGGAACAACTTTAAGTCTTTGTGAAACTGCTTAGTGAATTTGGCACCCTCCGTGGTGTAACAGTGGATGTAGGAGGGTTACAACACCTCTGAACCACTATAACCCCTGTGTTCTTTTCATCTTATTCATTTAATTTTTGTTATTTACTTGGTTGCTGCTTCATATTCTTATATCTGTTATATTTATTCTCATTCATATTCAAAGTTTTTCAAGTGCATAAGATCTTAAAAGTTACAACTATAGATTCTCAGAATCACTTAGCTAAAAACTTTGATCATTTGATTTTTCACTTCACACACTTTATTTATTCCGCAACACAAAGGTGTCAAAAATACTTTTAAAGTATTAAGACATCTACTTTGATAAGTGTTTTCTAAAAAGATTTTAAAACTTTACAAACTTAACTGTTTTCTAAAGTCTGTAGCTGCAAACTTCTTTTTAATCTCTATAGCTGCAGAGATAGGTTTTGTTTACTTTTGAAAAAGAAATTTTCAAATTTTAAAAACTCAAGCTCTATTCACCCCCCCCCCCCCCTAGATCTTGATAGACTTTTGAGACCAACAAGCAGCTTTGGGGTTCATTCGGGAAAGTTCTTGGGCCGTCTTGTCAGCCAACGGGGGATTGAAGCCAACCCCGTAAAAGTGAAAGCAATCGTGGATATGAAACCCCCTTCGATCGATAAAAGAAGTTCAAAGGTTGACGGGCTGTCTAGCAGCTTTGAAGAGGTTCATAACCCGATCAGGAGATAAATGTCATCCATTTTTTGAAGCCATCAAGAAAGGCAAGTTCTTATGAACGAGTAGCTGCCAAAGAGTATTCGAACAACTAAAAGATTATCTGGGAGATGTAAAAATTCTATCAAAACCAGTCCTAGGTAAAAAGCTATATCTCTATTTTGCATCTTTAGAGGTGGCGATCAGCTCCGTTTTGGTGCGAGCAGATGGAACGTTCCACAATCCATTTATTATGTCAGTCAAGCATTACATGAAGCGGAGGTCAAGTATTCTCCCACTGAAAAGCTGGCATATGCACCTGTCATGAGTGTAAGAAAGTTAAGGCCGTACTTCTTCTAATCATCAAGTCGAAGTGCTAACAATTTTCCTACTCAAGCAGATTCTACATCGCCCAGACACAGTTGGTCGCCTACTTAAGTGGTCACTAGAGATTAGCCAGTTCGGGGTAACTTATGCTCCTCAAACAGCGATCAAGGGTCAAGCATTGGTCGACTACATAGTTGAGCTAACTTTTCCCCAATATCCGATAAGAGGACTTGATCACCCCTGGCATCTCTATATTGACGGATCATCCACGAATATTATGTCGGGGGTAGGTGTTGTTCTTATAAGCCTCGACAGATAAGTTTTTCACCTCGGCCATCAAATTTGAATTCATGGCCACAAATAACGAAGCCGAGTACGAAGCATTAATTGTTGGGCTCCACCTATCACTTGTTGTAGGAGTCAGACGACTACAAGTATTCAACTGTTTTCAGCTTATTGTAAACCAGGTTCGAGGTGAATATGAGGCTAAAGATGAACATATGATCGAGTATCAAAGCAAAGTTGCTCACCTAATGTCCATGCTAGAATAGGTGTTCATTGAACAAGTACCCAAGGCGAGCAACTCTCAAGTAGATGCATTGGCTCGGCTAGCAACTAGTGAAGGCCCAGCAGAGTTATCTAACATTGTTATCACGAAAATATTCAACCCATCGAAAACAAACTACAAAGTCAATCAGCTAGACAAGAAGCCAGAAGATGAAGACTGGCGGATAGAAATAGTCAAATACTTGAGAAGCAGAGAACAACCCAGTAACCCTTTTGAAGCTGCCAAGTTAACCACACGAGCAGCCAGGTATACCTTGGTAGGCGAGCAACTTTACAAAAGGGATATCTCTCTCCCACTTCTTAAGTGTTTGCCTAGGGGGCAAGGACGAGCTATACTTGAAGAAATCCATGCTGGAGTATGTGGAAATCACACTGGGAGGCAAGCTTTGGCATACAAAACTATCAGGTGGGGTTATTATTAGCCAACTTTACGACAAGATGCAATCGAGGTAGCCAAAAAATTTCATCGATGCCAGATTTTTTTCCCAAATATTCATACTCCGGCCCAGGAGATCGTTTCAGTTTACAGTCCTTGGCCATTTGCAAGATGGGGGATTGACATAATTGGACCTTTTCCTCCCGGGGAAGGAAATGTTCGATTTGCCGTTGTGGCAGTCGACTATTATACAAAGTGGGCAGAAGCAGAAGCCTTGGTTAAAAAAAATAGAAGATGATTAGCTTCATTTGGAAGAACATTATCCATCGATTTGGGGTTCCACAAACAATTATGACAGACAATGGTCCGCAGTTTGATGGAAAGGAACTAAGGGACTTCTGCACTAAATGGGGAATCAGAAAATATTATTCAACCCCATACCACCCCCAGTCTAATAGTCAATTAGAAGCCTTCAACAAGATAATCAAACATGTGCTGAAAATACAATTGACGGAGAGCAAGGGTAATTGGTCTGAAGAGCACCCGGAAGTTTTATGGGCATACAAAGTTTTTCCCAGGTCTAGCACTGGAGAAACACCATTTGCATTAGCTTTTGGAACAGAAGTCATTATTTTAATTGAGCTAAATACCTAGACAATACGGACGACCAACTTTGATGAAGAGGCGAACAGCTCTGCTTTGACTGCTGAACTTAATATGCTCGAAGAAAATATAATGAATGTCTAGCTAAAAAATGCTACATGTAAGCAGCGAGCAGAACGTTATTACAATTCCCATGTTAAACTTAGGGAATTCAAAGTTGGTGATTTAGTCCTGCGAAAGTTGCTCGCCCCACCTTCAAGTGTATTTGGACCAACTTAGGAGGGCCCATACAGGGTAACATACAAGTTACCCAATGATGTTTATGACATTGAAGACATGAAGAGCAACTCGGCCCAATACTCATGGAATGCAGCTCATCTAAAGAAGTATTATCAGTAAGGCGAGCAAGTTCCTTACAAGGGCGAACAAATATTAATATGTGCAAGTAAGCTAAAAAACTTGCCAAATTTTTTGATATTTTTGCTAAGTATTGTACAAAAGTTGTTCGGCAGAGTGTATAGGTCGAACAGTATATGTCATAGCCATAGATACAAAGGTTAATGTAAAGTTGTTTGGTAAAATTTTTTATAAGCAAGCAACTATTTTTCACTTGTAATTATTTTGAAGGGGTTTAGAGTTGTTCGTCGGATTATATATGTTAGTGATGAACAATCTTTTACACTTGTAAATTTTTTTATGAATGTAATGGTAGTTGTTCATTCAAAGGAGGAAATCTAAGCTCAAGGTACAAGTCCAGTTCTAAGGATCTAAGCCATTGAAAGGTTGTTCATTTTTAAAGCGAGCAAAGCTTAAGGCTAAACCCTTATTCTATTTTAAAGGCAAAGTTCAAATCGAACAAAGCCCGATTATATATGTTAGCATTGCAAACCATTGAAAAATATGTGAAGTAATTAACATATAAGAAGTGACGAGCAGGAAAGATGAAAATTCATTAATATAATAGGTTTCTAAAGCCTAAAAAAGAGTACAAAAAACTCCAGAAAGGAGCGAACAACTACTACAAAAAAAAACAAAAAAATCCTAAGGCCTATTCCTGCCTCTACTCAGTAGGAACTGGATCTTGGACTTGATCGGCAGGATTATCCACCAACATACCAGCGACCAAGTCCTCGGCCTCGGCTTGCTTGCCATCTTTGTCTTGGGCTTGCTAACCGTTGCCCCTTTCTTCAGCAGCCGGGGGGCGAACAAGAGTAATACTGGGGTCAAGAAAATCTACCTTGACCCCATAGTCGATCATATCCCCTAGTTGAAGAGTTGACCCAGGTGGGGAGGGTAAGCTTCAAGAAATTATACCAAGTACTTGCTAATGTCTTCCTAATATTCAGGAACATTATGCGAGCTAACCAAACGAATACATTCAACATAAGCACAAATGTAGCCCAAGTTCGAGCAAGGACCCAGATGGGCATTCAGCTGGGCGTCAAATTCGGCTTGGGTGAGCATCACAGTCGTCCCTTCCTTGAGACGAGCAACTTCAGCCTCCATCTCAGTTGCCTTCTGCTTGGCCTCCTCCCTCTTCTTCTTCTCTTCCTCCAATGTTACATGGGAAGTGACGAGCTTGGCCTCTTTTGTTTTCAGCTCGGTAGAGAGCTGTTGGTTAGCTTCAAGTTATTTCTGCTCGGTTTCATTGGCGAGCTTAAGCTGATAGTTGAGACGGGTACTTTTGGCATTATACTTGTTAATCACGCCGTCTTTCTCTTCAGTCAGCTGCCGAACAGTACCGACATGACGCCGAGCATCCTCCTCCACCTCGGCTAGTTGAGCCAACCCCTTCTGGGCAGAAACAAGGGAGTTGGCAGCATGGATCATGGAGAGGTGGAAGTTGTCCGCCGCCCCTTGTGCTTGATTGGCCCACTCGAGGGGTTTGGTCCAAGGGCGAGAAACAATCCCAGTAGCCCGGCGAACATGATCTCTGTGGATATCCTGGAGATAAGATGGAGACTTCGAGCAGGCGAATTAGTGAACGATCTCAGCTCGCTCAGGATGATCAGTACACCTATACCTGCGAACAAGGAAGAAAAAAAAGTTACAAAAATTTTAAGAAAAGAAGGCACAAGTTGAAAGCCATAAAAAAGAGGAAGAGAAGGTACTTACTATGAGTACTTGAGGCCATCCCAGCCCAAGTAAGTTATGTCTTCAGGGCCTCTTGCTCGCGCCACCACGTCTTTGGCGCCTTTCCCACCATGCTCGCCACTTATTCTTTCCCCTTACCAGTGGGGTGGACTGCTGGGGAAACAGGGGTCCTATCTCCCCTTTTTAACCTTTTGCCCTAGTGGGGAGGTGGTGACTGTTGAGCTCGAGGTGGAGAAGGTGCAGCAGGAGCCGGAGCAGCCTGGCGAGCAGCTTGTGCTCCGGCAGTCCTTGTCACCAAGGAAATCACCTTCGATGGGGGGTCACCTTTGACTTTCCTTCCTCTGGCCGGCTGCATTTTGTATACCCTTTGTTCTAAAAGGTTAAAGCTTGGGGGAACATCTATGGTAACTTGCTCGGCTAAGAAATATATATATATATAAAAGATTTTAATCAAGGCGAGCAAGTATTTTGATATAATACTCTACCAGGAGGAACTTCAGCTTGGGCCTCAAGGTGGTGAGGGTAAGTGTAAAGACGAGCAACTTTTTTGCACTTATCCTCATTCAGATGATCAATCGTCCTATCTGCTCGGTCTTGAAGGGCGACCAGACATGAGGTAAGGAGGAACTTTGAGCCAACCTCTTCCTCTTGGCTGGTCCACTTAAGCAAACGGGGACCTACATAAAAACAAAAGAGAGTTAAATTAGTCCCAATTGTACAAAGTTTCAAGTAAAAATGAGCTCACGATGAATTTTCCCATAAACTTCTAGAGTTTGTATCTTAGCACCACCACCATGGCCGCCAGCCGCTGCTCGCCAATCACCCCCGATAAAGAAGAAGTGCTCCTTCCAGTTTTAAATCTTGTTCGGCACCCCCTCCGCTACTTTAAGACCTGGACGCGCTTTCAGATAATAGTATCCTTTCTCTGTAGCATTTCGTGATCATCATCATATATTTGACCTCGTCAGGTGTGATGCGATCTACATATCCTTCTAAGGTGAACATGCTCATGATGTCGAGCAAGTTCATCCACCCTATCAGAGTGATTTGCGTAATTGCCAAGTTGGTCACCTCTAAGAAGCAACCAACAATCGGAGGAATGGGCAACCTTAACCCTGCAATCAACGTATCAATGTTGATCGACGTGCATCCAGGAGGGGGGCATTCTGCTCTCTCTCTCTCTCCCTCTCTCTCTCTCTTCTTGGAAGCCCACATAAAGATATCATATGGAATCTCGTAGGTCTCGCGAATCAAGTTGAGCTCGTCCTTACAAATGATACTCTTAATCCTACTCGCTTGATATTCGGTTCTCAATCGCGCTATAGATGGCCTTGTGGAGGTGGAAAGTTGTTCGCATATTATTCCGCATATGCTCGCCACTCAAATGGGCAAGCAACTCCTGTGGGGACCTGGAAATCCAATTCCTTCCAAAAACTCCCAAGTCAGCTCGTCAAACTCAGGTTCTGGTTCCTCTTCAGATTCCGAGCTTGAGGACTCCTCTCTACCTATTTCATGACTTGCAACCTCGATAACCTCCTCGCCAAATGGGCGAGAACCCATATCCTCTATAGATCTGGCAACCGCATCGACGTGGGGATCAGATTCTGATGAAATCTTGAAAGAAGGCTGGCCTTCGAAGGGAATGACTTCGAGAAGGTAATTTTCAGAGTTTAGAGTAATATTTTCGTTGCTAGATTGGGAGGACATGAATTTTTTTTAGAAAATTTGAGAATATGGTTGATTTTCTGGGTTGTTCAAGAGAGAAGATGACGACGGCGGCAGTTGCATTTTCTCAGTGGAGATGGTGGTTCACAAATCCGGGAAGAATAAAAGAAGATGAAATAGTAAGAGAATGTGAAAAAAAGTGAACTTTAATACCTAGGAATACAAAGCACCAGTCGGAATTCGAGAAGACGTCGGAAAAACTGAGAGACGCCGGAGAAGACGGTGGATTGGCCAAAAATTTCAAAATTAAGATTGAAGAAGTGGGAAATTTTTTTGTAATCTTCCTATTTATACCTATCCAAGAAACGGGGTAAAACCTTTAATTTTAAAAAAAAAATTGGGGCCGAAATGATAGAAAGCGGGGTCACTTGCAAATAAAATCAAAAGTTAAAGGACTCATCTGCAATTAGGTAGATGTGTAACCTCGATAATGCATGCGTGTGGGCGGCGCTTCATCATGCTGCCCACATCATCCCTCGAACGAGCTCTAAATCTTAGGATACGAGACGTCACACCTAAGTTGCTCGCCCCCAAGGAATATTGTTCGTCCAATATCTATACAAGATAATATCCTGGACCCAGTTGCTCGACCTCGAAGTTGCTCGTCTTGTTCAATATGAAGTCAGGCTAGGGGGCAATTGTTGATAGGCGAACAATATTTGGCATTAGGCAAACAGGTTTTACAACCTAAGAATGGATTATAGCGCCGTTCAATCTTCATCTCAGTGACGAACAAGTATGACACAAGGGTGGTGTGTAAATCAATTGGAAGAGTGTATATTATGTCCACCTACATATTTGACGAGTAGCTTCTATGCGAACAGCTCCCACTGAAGGTGAAGATCCAGGTCACATAATACACACTAAAATACTGGGCGAACAACTCTACACCCATATTTCCAAAAAGACGAACAACTTACAATGCAAAGTGCATGACGGGATAAGACACAAGTGAAAACTTTATAACTAAGTTTTAGCTTAAATAAGGTCAAACTAGTCAAATAGACACATGTCAAGCATGCAAGCAGGGAAGTCCAAGAGTCTAATCCACCATCTACTTGGTGGCATGTATAAATAGGTTGTTCTCCATTAATAAAAATTAAGTTCAAATAAACAAAAAAATCTTCCTACACGCACTAAACACCTTAAAATGCACACATACGAAATAAATACGTAATATATACACGTATTTACTATTTTCTAACCCCGATCTATCGTATTTACTATTTACGGTAGTAATCAATCACACGAAACTATTTGGTGATCCTCATTTTAATTTAAAAATAGCCACCAATCCACGTGATTAGAATCGATTACCAACAATGAACATGTCTACAAAATTACAGAAATAAATAAAGACACAAGTCATCTTCAAAATGCAATCTTTCTCACAAAATGAGCGTAACCCACTTCAAAAAATCCTGCAAAAAAGATAGAAATGGATTCAAGGATTACCAAAGTCATGAACAAAAAAGAATACCTACAAATCGACAATGAGAAAGGAGAAATACCGAATGCAATCCTCCTAAAAAAATGAACACAAACCAACTTCCAAATTCCTGCAAAAAAAAAAAGATTCTCACACTACCAAAATCATGAAAAAAAAGAGATAAATATAAATTTTACAATAAGAAGAGAGAGATGTCACCACCAACAATAGAGCAGCCACTGTTGAATGAATGAATGGATTGTTAAAATCTAAGCTCGATTTTGCAAATGATCTTTCGAAATCCTACACACAAACACAAAAAAGAAATAAAATTATTGGAATCGCAGACAGGTAAATAGGAGAATTCCAAAATAATAGCACGACGACGAACATACAAACCAAAAAAAATGAAGAAGAAGAAGAAGAAGAGAGAAAGACGGAAGAAAACAACAGAGGAGAAAAATACATGTAGCATGAATTGAAATATTGTGTGGAAGTGAAGAACTTATATAGAGAAATACCAAATCAAACTAACGATCAAGATTCAACGAAGAAATTAGACGGATATGAAGGAGAGAGCAACAATTCAAAATAAAAAAGGAGGGCTCGCCACATAGGATCCTGCAGCTTCTCCTATATAGAATATTAAGATATTGGTACATATCGAAGTATTTTAATTACTTAATATGAAAAAAAATTAAATATCATATTTTAATAATGAATTGCCAGCATGGTATATACCGATTTATACTGAATTACCGAAATAGCAAAATATTTTTGGTAATTCAGTATATACCGACTTATACCGAAAATATTTCGGTATGATGCCCAATGCTGAATTTTTTTAAATATTAATATCGATACTATACCAAAAATTTCGGTATGATAGTTTACCAAAAATTTCGACAAATTCGATATTTTTCGGTATAGCAAGTATGGTATATCGATTTTTTGGTATTTGCTCCACCCCTTGTTGGAAGTTTTCATTCTATTAAAAAGTCAGAATGAAAGTTATGGATCAATTTCACAATTTTTGTAGAAGTTATGACTCTAAAATTCATATATAATTTTTTACAAATATTGGCCTTCAAAGTAGTAATTATTATATTGTGTTTACCAATTTTTTATATATAATATATCTATTGTTAAAAAAGGTATGTATAGTGTGAAAAGTTTTATCGTAAAATTGGTTTTCAAGTATTACACTTTAATGAGAACAATTAATCCACTTTACTACTCTATAATGAAACAACTAATACTCTTCAATGTATACATTTTAGTGAAACCAACTAATACTCTTTAGTGAAACAACTAATATCTTCCAAACTTATTCACAGTGAAACTTGTTCCTTTATACTTCGTCATTAAAAATATATGTTGTAATTTATATTACTGAAAATTTTCATTAAATCAAAATCAAGGAGTTTTATCAATTTAGTGCTTGAAAGATTGTAAAACTATTAATTTAAGGCATGAATGATTTTTCCTATCCGCCTAAAAGATGAAAACTATTGATTCAAGATCTGAAAGATAAAACTATTAATTTAGGACTCACTCATTTTAAGACCGTGTTTGATCTCTAATAATTTCTCGTAATCCGATAATATTTTCATAAATCATAATTCCAAAAATATAAAAGATATATTAATTTAATGTGATTGAAAAAATAAGAAACAAAAGAAATAACGAAAAAAAATAATAATGTATATAAATAAAATACGAATATAGATTATAATAGGTTAAATATGGTCTTAAATTGATAGGTTCTATCTTTTAGGTTTTGGATTTATTTTTTTCTATCTTGTAGACCCTGAATCGATAGTTTTACCGTCTTTGAAACTCTGCATTGACATTATTCCTTAATTGAATAATTAACAATAAGCATTCTTATTTACCAACTAAAACACATTTATTACTATTTTTCACCAATGTCAATTTATATTCCTATTAATAAACCAAGCACATTTTAATGGAATAATTACATATAACCACCCCCCAACCTCTCTCCACTCTCTCCCCCTCTCTCTCCATCCTCCTCTCTCTCCACCGAAAACTCCCATGGCTGCCACCACTCCACCACCACCCCAACGCCACTGAAAATCCCCACAAATCAGCTATCCACCCCCCAACCTCTCTCCACTCTCTTTCTCTCCCCCTCTATCTCCACCGAAAACCCCCATGGTCGCCACCACCCCACCGCCACCGAAAATCCCCATGGAGGACTGGGTTTGGGGCAGCTGGAAGGGGGCGCCGCGTGGAAGGGGCCCCACTCTCTCTCTCCAAAAACTAGATCGTGAAGAAGATAAAGACGATGGCGACGGTTCGACTGGGTTTGGGGCCACAGGAAGGAGGGAGGCGCGTAGAAGGGGGTACGCTTCGACGATGACGGCGTAGGGACGCTGGATCTGTTTGAAACACTGATCTGCCCCCACGCTGCCTCGATCTAGGGTTTGAGGGTTCGGACAGATCGATTCGTCTGGAGCACCGCTTGCCACCGCCCCCTGGAGCACCGTCTAGTGCGAATTTCACATATGCACTCCCGACTAACAGGTGCGGATCTGGAAATTGGTTGAAATCTCTGTTCGAATTAGGCATGAATTTATGTTTATCTGATAGCTCCAATTTGTTCGAATTAAGCATGACTCTCTGTTCGATTTTTAGGCTTAACTCACCTCGGGGGTTAACTTTACACAGAATATTGATGGCTCCAATTTGTTTATCTGATGGCTCCAATTTTGTTTATTCGATTGATGGAGGGAGTATCTGAAACAGGGTCTCCAATTTTTATTTATCTGATGGCTTTTTGTTTATGTGATTGCCGTTTATTGGGCTATTAGATTTCTGAGTAGATTTTGTTTTATCATATATTCTGATCTTAATTAGAAATGTCGATAGAGCGGAGCATCCTTGATTTGAGTTGAGATGATTAAATTTTGAGTTATTAATTATTGCATCTGATTTTTGTATGATGAATTTGATTGTGGATTTTGATGCTCTGGTATTTTTTATTGCAGGTGTCCAAGCAGGAATTAAGTTGGAGGGGAAAATAACCGTTTATGCAAAACACTATTTGCATTATGATTTTTTTTTTTTTTGAATAATGTGATTATGTAATTTGTTGCATAATGCAATTTTTTATGTAATTATTCTTCAATTTTTTTCTCTCACATTAAAAATGTAATTATGTAATTTTAGAATTTCACATATGTAAATTTTATATTTGTAATGAGAATAAATAAAAATGTTGTTATGCAAAACTATTTTTGTTGTTATGCAAAATAAAAAATTGGCCTAAAAATTAAAATCCCAAAATTAGGGCCCAAAAAAAATAAGTAGGATTTGTAGAACTTAAAAAAGACTAAAAAAATAACGCCCGAAACTTAAAAGTCTGCAAAAATAGGCATGCATATCAGCAAAAAAGACTGTCATAGCCCACAAATTGTGGTTTAATAGGAAAAAAGTAAGGGGCCCATAAAGTATGGTTTTATGAAATAGGGGAAAAGTGGGGTGACTTTATGCAATAATGACTTAAGAAGCATGGTTATATGTGACCCTCCCATTTTAATTACTAATAAATGGGTGAAATGCACAAAATTAAATAATAAAATGCACCAAAAGAAATCATTATATCATTCACCAAACTCTTGCTTATACATTTATGATTGTACAGACATTTTATTGTTTTGTCTCTTAATAAGTTAACTGGTATGAATATGTCTTAACTTTGTATAGACAAAACATTCCGCCACGGTTATGGCCACTTTAGATATCTTCTCAAGTTGTGGTTGTGTATGATTTTTCCTTATAGTTATTTGTGAAACAGATTTTTAATATTTCATGATATGCATAATACATAAAGGAATATTTATAGAGTAAAATTGGTGCATACATAAATCATTGAAAGATATTAAGTAATTTTACTGAATGATATTAATTGTTTTCACTAGTATTAGTTGTTTTCACTGAAAAGTATTAGTTTGTTTTCACTATATATCTAATATTCTTCAATGAAAACAACTGATATATTTCAATGAAAAAAAAAACAACTAATACTCTTTAATAAAAATAACTAATATCTTTAATGGTTCATATATGGATCAATTTCATTATATACTTTGTCTACATCAATTTGTGTACATAAATATGTTCGGTACTTCCTTTCCGTTTTAATTTTGTTTAATTTTGTAGCTCTCAACAACTCACCCCCGGGAAATTATCTCTCAGGTACACAACTTTAAAAATATTTATTTTAAGGTAGTCAATTTCCCCCGACTTATCCTGAGTTGCAAAATTATAAAATATTTAGTTATATTAAAGTTGAACTTATATATGCTACTAGTACGTACCCCCGCGAATTTCGCAGACTGAAAAAAAATATTTGTTATCATTATTTCAAATTATAAATATTATTTTTTTAAAAACATCTTGTAATTTTGATATAATTTTAAAATTGTAATTATAATTCAACAAATAATAATAAATACTAAACATGTATAAATATAAAATTTGAAAAACATTAACTAACTCACACATTCAATCTCAAATTAGTATAACACAATATTACTTAAAATTACAGTTATTGTATACTTGCATGCACAATCCCCCCCCCCCCCTCCCCCCCCATGATATGAAGATACAATAATAATCGGCAAAAGTTCAACTTTAAAGATAGAATCCTACAGATCTAAAGTTTGTGTGGGAACAATTGGTTAACGTGTTGGTATTTATAATACACAATTCAACAATAAGAATTGACCCTTAGGCACCAATCTTTTTTTTCCATCTGAACATTTCACATTTACAGATATTTTGCAAAAAAAAAATGAAAAAAGAGTTAAAAAATTGAAATTGTTGAAAAAAATCGAAATCCTACTACAAAAAATATCTATATTTTAGAGTTGCATATTCAATTTTGCAGGTATTTATAATGGAAAAATTCAACCCTAAGAATTACATTTAAGCGGCAATTCGAATTATTTAAAAAAATTCAATTCCCTCCTAACATTTCATGTATACATGTATTTTATATAAAAAAAATTATTAAAAAAATTGCTAACCTTATGTGACATAGTATTATATATGGTAAGATATTGTATATCATGGCAAGATTTTTTGGTAATAATGTTATTTCAGTGACAATATCTTTTGGGTAGTAAAATCTTGTACAAAAAAAAATTAATGTTACAATCTGTTAACCATGGTAAGATATGATATTGGATGACAAAATTCTTTGAGAATCTTTCAATCTTTTACGTGACAATATCTTTTGCAAAATATTACAATATCCTCCTACAAAATTAGCATATATAAATATTCTGCAAAAATAAATTCCAAAAATATCTATTATTGTTATACATGGTAAGATATTGTATTTCATGGCAATATTTTTTGGAATAATATGCTATTTCAGTGACAATATCTTTTGGGTAGTAAAATCTTGTCCAAAAAAATTAATTTTACAATCTATTATCCATGGTAAGATAAGGTATTGGATGAGAATATTGCCATCTTTTATGTGACAATGTCTTTTGCAAAATATTTCAATATCCTCCTACAAAATTAACATATATAAATATTCTACAAAAATAAATTCCAAAAATTTCTATTATTGTATTATACTCCCTCCGTCCCAATTTTGTTTTCCCATTTGCCAAAAAGGTCCGTCCCAATTTTGTTTTCTCATCCCTAAAATGGAAACTACTTTATTCATTTAAATAATAATTTATTCAACATTCCCAATACTACTTTATTCATTTAAATACTACTTTATTCACCATTCACCATTCATCATTCTCAATACTACTTTATTCATTTAAATACTAAAATTCAACTCTCGCATTAAACTCCGCGCACAGTCAAACGGGAAAACAAAACTGGGACGGAGGGAGTACATGGTAAGATATTGTATTTCATGGCAAGATTTTTTGTGAATAATATGTTATTTGAGTGACAATATATTTTGGCTAGTAAAATATTGTAAAAAAAAAATGTTACAATCTATTATCCATGTAAGATGTGGTATTGGATGGAAAGATTTTTTTAGAATCTTGCCATCTTTTACGTGACAATATATTTTGCAAAATATTTCAATATCCTCCAACAAAATTAGCATATATAAATATTTTGCAAAAATAAATTCCAAAAATATCTAAGTAAGAAACTTAATGTCCTTTTTTATTAATTCGAATTCACTTCCATATATTTTACATATACTTTCCACCACCATGCCGGCTGAATTCCAAGTTGAATTGAATTTTTCCAGATTAGTGGAGTGAAACACCGAGAATTTTGTGATATTATCAAACATTTGCTCTGTATGTGTAGTGTTTGTACCCAACTGATTCCGTGAATAGAGAAACGCATATGTGCAAAGGGATCGAGAGTTTACCTTAGCCGGAGGAAATAAGGCACTGGGTTAGACAAAGGAACGACAACGCTGGGCTATGTGGGCTGGCTGTAATAGAGCAGCGAGACGGTGCATACATACCTTGTACGGCACTAGGCTAGGCGAAGGAACAACTTAATACACAGAGAAAACTTTATACCGAAGATAATATAACAAAAATTTGTGAATTAAATTAAAACCCTAAACTTTGAAAGATTCTGAGAATGAGGCGGCGTGGATATGGCAGACTGTGGTGAGAAAATTATAATCTGGTATAAGTTGCTGGTCCGCACTGATTGGAGAGGGGGCGGAAGCGGCGCTCTGAAAAACATCGAAGAAGAGTGTAGTGATGTGAGGGAGATTGAATGTGAGAGATACGACTTATGGGAGAATGAAAATGATGAATAATTATATTAATTCTATTTACAAATTAATGGTTTAGATGTAATGATATAAAATGAATGGTTGAGATCAAAACTTAAGCCAACTTTTAATAAGAGGTCAGTATTTCAAAATGGAGAGATTTGAGACATGTCACCTCATCCTTAGAATAAGGTGGTGTTGACACATCACCTTGGAGATGTTAGGAAATATATTATAATAAGATTGTTGCACTTTGTACCGAGAGCAATTAAAAATTTAAACTTTGTATCTCCCAATAATATTTTGTTTAATTTTGTGGCTACCAACAACTCACCCTTTATATATTATTTTTGGAATTAATTTTTATTTCCAAAATGATTGTCATTTTTACTATTTCCACATTTTCTCTAATTTATCCCAAAAAAAAATCAAGTATTTTAGGAAAACTAGTGATGGTAAAACTCGTGCTTCGCACGGCCAGAATTTGTTCCATTCGTTTTAATATAACAATTGAATTTTATTTATTTTTAAAAATTTTAGTTTTTAACATAATTAAATATGATATTAAATATTTTTTAAAAAATAATAATTAAACTTACGCCAACACTTTAAGTATACTATTCATTTTTTCAAAGCATGCCTACTATAACTATAATATTCATTTCTCTAAACCAAATTTACAATCAGTATGTAATCAATAAGTTTATATAAATACACATAAATCCATAGCTATATTTTAATTAATCAATAGCTTTTAAATTGAACAAAACAAAAGGCTAAATGTGTAAGTTATCATAGGATATATGAAATATGATTTAGACCATGCACCTAGTTAGAGTACGCTATTAATAAAATACCGAGTACCAAGGGCATTTTTTGAATACCAACATAAAAGTAGAACACTCCATCCACCCTTTATTATTTGATTTATTTTATACATTGTCACAACTAATTTTCTCATTTATTAGGGTATCAAAAGACACTTGTACAATTATTTATTATTTATATTTATTATTAAAAGATGAATGGGACAATTAAAAGGGATGGAGGAAGTATAAATGTATAATAATACAAACATAGTTTATGCATTTTTCAATTAAATCATATTACTGAACACGTGTATGAAAAATAGTTCATAAGGATGTGACTCACTCCAATACCATGTGCCATTACAAAAACAATGTTCTACTGCAATACCATTCCATTTTCTACCAATATTAACGCCACTATGCAGTTAAAATATTCAACAAAGTTATGAATCAAAATCTTACTTTCTCACTCCACAAGATCAATTCTATATCTTCTATCACAAAAGTTAACTACTCCAGTGAGATTTAAAAAAAAAAAAAAAACCAAACACCATTGAAATAAGAAGACAGCGCCTACCCAGATCACAATATAAGAGAAGGATACACAAAAACAGAGATGAAAAATTCTTGTGAGATTTTTCAGGTAAAATTCACTTTCATAAATAATATAAATTGTTGTTAATCATATATAATTATTTCCTGAAACTTTTACATTGCATCAGCTATGGAGCGGTCCTGCATTGATGAGTCTTGATGGATATTCAGATGTTTACAGAAGTACCAACGCTATTTCCTCAAAAAATTGGCTGCATGTGCAATTACAGATAATCCAGACATTTTTTTTAAATAAACGATTTGCTAAATCGCAATTAAATGTCCATTATTTATTAATTTCTTTATCGGTCACTACTGCAGCAAATACAACAAAGATCTGTAAAGTTCACTGAAGCAAGATTAGCAGGATATCAATAAATTGCAGTACTTCATCTGCATGTCCAATTTAGAGAATTAAAATGGACCAAAGAGCTCAATTATGGAAATAGTATTTTTTTTTCTCTATACAATTTTATATAAATATATGAATACCCTGCTTTATTCAGAATAAAATATCAATTCATCTAATGTCCTATATATTCACATAGGTTGCAGACTTTACATTAAAAAACAGAAGAAGTTTGCATCCGAATTGCAACCAGACAGATGGGATGTAGGCTGATCCTTAAATAGTCACAGGAAAAATGAGCTAAATGCACACCTCAAGGTAAGCCATTAAATTTCTTTTTTAATTACAACTTTTTTTAAAAAATAATTTTCCTTTATTTAAAAAGAAGTACGTTAGTCGTACTGAAACACAATATAAACATATTGTGTGTTTGGGTACAGACTTTGATATCGAAGGAAATAATAATGAATAGAAAATACTGTTTGGTAATGGGAAACAATTAAAATGTTTCGTCATAAGTGATTGTATAGACTAACATAATAACTTAGAAATAGGTTCTTAATGATGGGAATGGGTCCTCTCCCGTTGAGGTTCTATACATTCACAGATTTCGTCAAATCTGAACCGGTAATTATAATCAATGAACACAAAAGTTCCACGTCAGTTCATTTATAAAAAAAATTAACAACAATAATAAAGCAAACAAATATATTTTTATCATTTAACCCTGTCTCGTTCACTCAGTGGCAAGAAAAAATCCAATATAATTTTGATCAGCTTCGATTTCCACTAACTTTATATTTGGAAAAGACATCGACATCCATTAGAGATGAAAACAATCAAGAATGAAAAATAGAAGAGATGAATTTCCCTGTTTTAACGGGAATGATGGCGTTCTTATTAGGTCCAATTTTGGTACTCAACCTTCTATCTCCAATAAAAACCAAAATTTATTTTTTGGGTTAACTATTCCTTTTTTTTATGCTTCATCGTAATTTTACATATAAAATATTTTTTTTACATTTTTTCCAATTGAATTTTATGTTGTAGAGTTCGATTCACTGTTTCCTGCCAAATAAAATATATTTATACCACTTTTAATTGCTCGAGTATAATTAATCTTTATTAAACAATGAACTTTTTCACCGGAGAGAGGATTGGGATAGATGAGGGTTCATGGATTTCAACTATTTTCAATGCACTTTGAAAACATGTACTATGACAAAATTGTTAGAAGAAGATAAAGTGCGAGCAGAAAACATTGCTGCTTAACAAATAAGAAAATGACGTGGCACGTTTTGGCTCATAGATTAAAATAAACGCCTCAGATTGGACGGAATTGAGGAAAATGAAGGATGCACAAATGCAGACGATCTGCCCCAATTTATGATATGCCCAAAAAAATCAAAATATTTTCCATTCATTATTATTAACAAAACACACCATAAAAATATTATGTTTAAGAAGTACCCAATTAATTAACCATTCAAATTTAAATTATGTTCAAAATATATTGTGAAAAAGCATTACTTTAATATGAAAGGGACATACGTATGCAAAATAAACGAACCTTAGAGTGATATACTGATATATGAGTTACCAGGAGTCTCGTAATTATTCATCCCACCAAAAAAAATCATATACAACAAAAATTAAATAGTAAAACTAAAATATGAGAATAATACTAATCATATTTGCGTGTAAAAATTGTATGATGTTGTATGGCACCTACTTGATGCATAATACCGTCTCCATTAAAAATTTTAATAAGTAAATTTTTTGTTACTATATTATGATTATCTCTCAAATTATTTTAAAAAATATATATAGTACAAAAATAATAATAATAATAATATATATATGTGTGTGTATATATATTAACGAACTTTGTATATAATACCTATCAATGACTTATACATATTTTTCATGTATAAAAAAACACTGTTATAATTATATAAAATTATTTACCTATTACAAAATCTGATTAATTACATAACATATGCATATTTTTCTCATATAAAAAAAATCATATCAACCATATACGTCAAGTATAGGAAAAAATATCAAAATAAACACTAATATAAAATGCAAACATAAAAATCAGATTATTTATAAATTGTGAAAAAATATTGATTGATTTTTTTTAACAAAAAAATGAAACCAAAATGATATATAAAAGTAAATAATGGACAATGTGTTTTTTGTTTTACCAATCTCACGGTAATCATGGATGTAGACATATTTAATTAGAATTCTGTAAATTAAATCAATAAACAATAGTAGTTGAACTAAAAAAAAAATTTGTTATATGTTGATGATCTTGATCTAAATCAAATGTTTAGTGATTGTTTTAACCATAGAAGATCATCAAACAAGAAATAAATCAAAGATTAAAGCTAGATTTCTTCAAGGAAATGTTAGGGAGAAAATTTACAAGAGTTTGACTTGTTTTTGAATTAACTAACTTCTTTTTATTATCCCATGAAGGGGTATATATAGTGGTACAAGCAAATAGGAGGTGTCACCTTCTTAATCATCTTCATTTACATCATGACAAGTGTTAAAACACTTGTTATCTCCTTAAGCTATTACATCTTTATACAATGACAAGTGTTAAAACACTTGTTTGTTCCTAATGTAATGCCTAATTATTGGGACTTCTGATGATCTTCCGAGGTGCCCTCTTGCTCGCCTGTTCGCCTCTTGTTAATTCTCTTTGCTCCTTCTTAGCCCAGTTGGTCGCCTCTCTTTTTATGCTCACATGACCTTCTGCTCGTCTCCCCTGATCCGGTCCCTTAACCCAGCTGCTCGCCTCCTAGAGCTTTTCTTCCCTGTTGCTCGTCCTTTTTGACTTTTTACTATTGATGACTTTTTAATCATTATTTTAATATTTTTACCTTAATCCCATTACTCGGTTGTTCGCCTATCAACAATGCCCCTTGGTTTGACATATTAGGATGAAATTTATATCATTTTATGTCAAACTATAAGCTGGGTCGCACCTTTATGATAGGAGGCGAACAACATGGTCTTACACTTTGAGGTTAGTAGGAGGCGAACAACAAGGTTTTGAATTTTATGGGCGGGAACTTTGGAGCGACCAACAGGGAGCGGCGTTTGAACTTGCGACTTTTTGCTTCCTGAGGCGTGGGATACGAGGCGACATGGGCGGTTGGTGACGTCACCGCCGCCCACGCGTGCATTTTTACTTTGCTAAAAGGGGCCTTTATTTTTTGAAAATTCTCAAATGAACCCCGAATTCTTTCTTATAAATAGCCTATTCCTCCATATTTTCCTTTCTTTTCTTCGATTCTCACATACGAAACCTCCATTGAAGACTTTGAAGCTTTTTCTTCTCCACCTCCTTTCGAATTCAGTCGATTTGTTTTGAATTGAAGGTGATTTCTTCATTTTCTTTCATTCTCTCGCTTTAATTTTCTGCATTTTGTTTCCAATTTTTTTCTTTTTCGCGATTTTTGCTATCTCCCATTACTCCGCCGCCTTAGCCGCCGTATCACCGTCGTGTCGCCGTTGTCACACCACCGTTGTTCTTTGCTTCTTTCTCAAACACGCCGCCATTGGCACCGCCACCTTGGTGCTTTCTTTTATTCGATTCGAATTTCACAAATGGCGTCTCCCTCCTCGAGTAGCACGCCCTCCGTCGAACTTGTTGGCCAGAATTCTGGAAAACGACCTATGGTAGATGAACAGCCGCATCCCGCTCCTCGCTGCTCGCTCCGACGAGCAATTGCTCAAAATCCGTGGACTCTACTTATTAACGAAGATACAGGGTCGGGGCGAGCTTCGTTGTTTGCTCCGTAGATGAGTTCTACGCCATAGATAGCTCGGGCGAGCAGGATCTCCAAGCCCCTGTTGCTCGCTCCTCGCCAAGAGAGAGTACCTCCTCAGATTTGGGTGAGGATTCTGCCGAGGTCGCTACCGAGATCGAAGAGATGAGCATTCCTGGAGAACCAGGAGCGACCAGCAGGCAACAAGTCCCTAGCGAACAAGTGGCTCACTCGGGAGGCAACCAGCTGGGTGTAACTTGGGAATTTCTTCACGAAATCAACTTCCCCATTTCAAAACCAACTCCCGAGTCCCTTATTCCCGAAGCGGTTATTCGAAGGCAGGAGTGGATTGACTATGCCAATCAGTATCACAACACCTTCCTTACTCCTCCAAGGGTTATTATGGAAGCTCGGGAATCCCTGTATACGGCAGGTAGGGTAGCGAGTGTAATTACAGAAGATGATTTGACCCGGATACGCCCCTCCTACCACATTCCATATGACATTCACTTGTACGCACCGCAGAAAGGGGAGATTGCTGATAATCTGCCCCCTGGATGTACTGCCATCAACCTAGATGTTCTCAATACGGGGTTCCCCTTGCCCCTTCATCCGATTATTGGCTGGTTTCTCGAAGAAACTAACCTGGCCATAACTCAGATTACTCCGAACGGATGGAGTAACTTTTTGGCCTTCATAACCCTCTTCGGGCTAGAGGGCTACAAAAACAAAATCAGTACCGTAGATATACACTATACCCTGGCTATCTCTTCGGCTGCTAACGAGGACGGGTTGGGATGGTATTACATCAAGGCTCGTAGCGGTGTAAAACTGATCGAGGGAGTGCCCAACAAAGTAAAGAGTTGGCACAAACAATTCTTCTTTATTGGTGGCGACTGGCGGGCTACCTCTGATTTCGTGGGAGGACCCAGGCGTATAAACTCCCCTACACATTTCGGAGAAGTTCAGCGTAGGTTTCACCTTTTGGTTTATTATACCCAGGGTGAACTAATTTTAATCTTTTTTCTTTTTATTTTGTAGGTCCGCGCATTCTAAAGTGGGGGCATCCTGAGCTGAGTGAACAGTTCTTGTATGTTCTCGCTTTGATTTCTCTCCGGGACGTGAAAGATCGCAGCATCGGACATCTCTCCAAAGCACATTGTCGGAAGCTTGCTCACGTCACCACAAGTGCTCATCATTTGGAGGCTCAGGCCGACATTCCTGAAGGTAGTCTTTTCTACGTACCTTACTTATTTTTTATAATTTTTTGATCGCCTGGTCGCCTATGACCTGTTGGTCGCCTCCGACCTGTTGCTCGTCTAACTTGATTTTACGTTTTATTTTAAGCTCAAAGGTAATAGTAGACATCCCTCAAATCCCAGAGAGCTATCATCTCCTTGCTCGCCGAGTCAAACAAATGGCGGCCAATCAACCTTAAAAAAAGAAGAAGTTCGATCCATGCACTTCTCTCATTAGGTTGAGGGCGGAGGCATATGAAGAAGAATAAGCTCCTCTAGTACCTACTCCTACTCCTCGCCTCCCTCCTCGCTACTCGCCTCCCAGAGACACCCGGGGAAAGAAAAGGTCAACCAAGGAGTCGGCCCCCGCCCGAAAGGAGGATGATCGCTCTAAGCGGGCAAAGGGTCAAGGGCAGGCGGGCAAGGGTGCTCCTCGCTCCTCACCTATGGAAGAGGTGAGCGAGCAGCAGGTAGTTGGGGCCATGGTTGGGGCCAGAGGAAGGAGCTCTTCTCTGGATAGCTCGTACTTGGGCTATGACCCGGTCAAACTAAGAGAGTAAGCATTTTCTCAGTTGCTCGGCTGCTTGCCCTCTTTTTATTCGCTTAACTAATTTTTGTATTTTTTTGTGCAGGTACAGGAATGAGGACTACCCCGGGTGGGCTAAGGTGCTCCACCAAGTTAGTTGTGTCAAGTCTGCTCCTGCTTATTACGAGATAAAGGACTCTCATGTCCGGCGGGCAACGGAGCTTGTCCCTCGTTCTTGGACGAAAACAGGCGAAGAGATTCTTCAAAGTCAGAGTTTGAGCGACAACGCCCATCTTTTGAGCTACAATGCAAGTCACCAGGTCATCTCAGCTCAGAAGGTTCTTGACCAAGCTATCGAGCTTGAGCAGACGAATCGAGGCCTGGGACGAAGGATAGAGCAGCGTGAGGCAGACAAAGAAGCTCAGCTGAAGAGGAAGGAGGATGAGTTGGTCAAGCTGAAGGCTGAATTTGAGAAGACTAAGCTCTCCTGGGAGAAGAGTTTGAGGGCCTCTGAGGATCGAGAGAATGTGGCTTCTAATGTCTCTGAAAATCTGAAGTTGGACCTGGGTGTTGCCACTGAGCGCTTGCAGACTTTAGAGACGGAGCGGGTAGGTCTGGTGGAGCGGATAGAATCTCTGAAGGTTCACGTCGACCGGCTGGAGAAGGAGAAGAAGCGCAGCATATCTTATACTACGTACGTGCAGGATGTAACCGATAACACCAACCTTTGTTACATTTGTACGTACGCGGACTGTGTGAGGTCCGTAAAGTATGCCTTGGATAATGGTCTTGACGTGATGACCAGCATTGTCAAGGACTTCGCGGACTATGTTATTGAAAATCCTCTGGCCACTAGCTTCAAGATTCTCGTTGCCGATCTAGGGGAGATGGGTGTAAACTTGGACATCTTCAAAGATGATGTCCGGGTGGTTGCCCCAAAAGAGAGAACTGAGGAGGTAAATAGGGATGCCACGGTTTTTTACGCCCTAAGTCCTCTCTTTCCCAATCCCCTAGATGGAACTGGCACTTCTGCCGGGGTAGGCGAGCAGCAGGCTGCCGAAGCGACCAACCCAGATACTCCCACTCTACCTACCGACACTCCTTCAGCTCCTTCGGCTTCTCAAGCTTAAAGCTTTCTTCCTTATTTTGCTCCCCTAGTTTATGTATTTAGGAAAGATGTACTCTCTTTTTTCAATGTACCCTTCGTTGGAACCCTTAATGAATTAGCACTTTTATGTTTATTTATTCGCCTTTTATTTATTTTTGCTTAAGTACTTCTTTCTTTGGTTGAAAGTTAGATATTTTTCCTTGCAAACTTATATATGTTGATCATGTAAGGGTCTCATTGGTTCTTTAAGAACTCGACCCTCATATTTCCTTTCATACCCTGTTGCTCGGCACTTGCTATGTTTGTGCTTTAATTGCATTTAGCTTTGGGGCGAGCAACTTTATGTTATGGGGGCGATTAGTTGGGTTTTTGTGCCTTAGGAGTCCTGCTGCTCGCCTCCCTCTAATCTCGTGTTGTAACACTTGATTGTTTCTGGCGAACAACTTGTCTTTTTAGGCGAACAACTGGACTTTGATGCCTTCTCGTCTATTTGAACGCGCAATACAACGAACAATCATTCTTTCTTACAAATTTTGTCGAAAAAGTTTGAAGATTTTATCAATCTTACAACACAAATGATCTATCTTAAATAATTTGTACTACTTCAATAATAATCTTACATAGACAAACTTTTACACTGGTTTCCTAACTATTGATAATATTTTTTCAATAAAGTTGCGTTCCAGGAGTATTGGGCCGAGTTGCCTTCCATGTCCTCAAGATTATATGTGCCATTGTACCATTTGTGGGTTACTCTGAATGGGCCCTCCCAAGTCGGTCCAAACACTCCTGGTGGCGGTGCTAAAACTCTTCGGAGTACTAGATCTCCGACTTCCAATTCCCTGATTTTCACTTGCGAATTGTAATACCTTGCAATTCTTCTCTTGTATATTTCATTTTTTATTTCTGCTGAGATTCTTTTTTTGTCAATCAGATCCATTTCTGCAGCCAACGCTTTATTATTTAACTACTCATCGAACTCAGCTACTCTTTCTGTTGGTACCTTGAGCTCTATAGGTATAACTGCTTCGGTACCGAATGCCATAGTAAATGGTGTTTCTCCGATGCTTGTTCTATGCGATACTCTATATGCCCAAAGTACCTCAGGTAGTTCTTCTGACCATTTTCCTTTCTTGTCTACCCGTCGAATTTTTAGGATATGCTTGATAATCTTGTTATCTGCCTCGACTTGGCCATTAGACTGAGGATGGTAGGGTGTTGAAAAATGTTTCTTGAGCCCCTATTTTTTTACAGAAGTCCCTTATCTTCTTTCCTTCGAACTTCTTACCATTATCCGTCACTATTGCTTGCGGAACTCCGAATCGGCACACTATGTTTTTCCAAATAAAGCTGATCATTTTTTCTTGTGTTATTGTTACCAGTGCCTCAGCTTTGGCCCATTTCGTGTAATAGTCCACGGCCACTACTGCAAATCTTACATTCCTCTTTCCCGTTGGGAAAGGTCCTATGATGTCTATCCCCCACTTTGCAAATGGCCATGGACTATTTACTGAGATTAGTTATGTTGGTGGCTTATAGATGTTGGGGGCGAACAGCTGGCACCTGTGGCATGTTTTTGCAATTTTGGCCGCATCTTGTAACAGAGTTGGCCAATAGTATCCTTGTCTTACTTTCTTGTATGCCAATGCTCGCCCTCCTGCGTGGTTTCCACATACGCCCTCGTGTATTTCCTTTAGTACCTCCTGGCCCTGCCCCCTTGCCTAACATTTTAGTAGGGGCAGTGAGAATCCTCTTTTGTAAAGTTGACCATCCATGATAGTGAACCTTGCTGCTCGTTTGGCTATCTTGGCTACTTCTTGTGGGTCTTCGGGCATTTTGTTGCCTTTGAGGTATTTGTATATCGGTGTTCTCCAATCCTCCTCAGTCAATTCTTCTTTGACTTGATTGATTTTGTAGTCACTGGTTGATGGATGAGAAATCTTTGTTACTGTGACTTCCGAAGTTCTGCTGGTCCCGTACTAGTAGCCAAACGAGCGAGTGCATCTGCTTGTGCATTGTTGTCCCTTGGTACTTGTTCGATATAAATTTGCTCGAAAAGTAAAGCTAGATGAGCAACGATTTTTTGATACAAGGCTATGTTTTCATCTTTAGCTTTGTACTCTCCACGGACTTGGTTGACTATCAGCTGGGAATCTCTATAAATTTGGACATTTCGAACCCCTACAGCCAGAGCCAAATGCAGTCCGGCTATCAGTTCCTCGTACTCAACCTCGTTATTCGTTGCCATGAACTCGAACCTGACCGCTGAGGTGAACACTTGTTTGTCTGGACTGATCAGCACTATTCTGGCTCCTGTTGCTATGTTATTTGATGATCCGTCTACATAAATATGCCATGGATAATTATGACCTCTCGTCGGATCTTGAGGGAAGGTTAACTCGACTATGAAGTTGGCTAACGCTTATCCCTTGATCGTTGTTCGAGGTGCATAAGATATCCCAAACTGGCTTATTACAAGTGACCACTTGAGGAGGCGACCAGCAGTGTCAGGCCTTTGCAGAATTTGCCTTAGTGGGAATGTTGTTAAAACCTCCACTTGATGATCGAAGAAGTATGGTCGTAACTTTCTCACACTCATCACCAGTGAGTAGGCTAACTTTCCCAAGGGTGAATATTTGATTTCCGCTTCATGTAAGGCCTTACCCACGTAATAGATTGGCAAGTGAAACTTTTCTTCTGCTCGGACTAGGACCAAGCTTATTGCCACTTCCGACGCTGCTAGGTATAGGTACAGTTTTTCCCCTGAGACAGGGTTTGACAGGATCTTAGTGTCACTCAGATACTCCTTCAGTTGCTCGAATGTTTGTTGACAATTGATTGTCCACTGAAACTGTCCTTTTTTAATAGCGTAGAAGAAAGGTCGACACTTATCACCAGACCTTGAAATGAATCTGTTTAAAACCGCCAAACATCCGGTTAGTCGTTGAACTTCCCTGACCGATCTTGGTGGTTGCATGTCCATGATTGCTTTGACCTTCGATGGATTCGCCTCAATGCCTTGCTGACTTACTAGGTGTCCCAAGAACTTTCCCGAATGCACCCCGAAGTTGCTTTTCTTCGGGTTTAACTTTATGTTATATGCTCGAAGAATTTCAAACGCTTGTGCCAGGTATTCCAAATGATCTTCCTTCTTCGGGCTTTTCACGACTATGTCATCTACGTATACTTCCATTGTTTTGTCAATGTGCTCATCGAATATTTTGTTAACGAGTCTTTGGTATGTGGCTCCTGCGTTGATCAACCCGAATGGAATCCTCTTCCAACATAACAAGTTCTTGTTGGTGTAGAACACAGTGTTTTCCTGGTCGTCTAGGTGTATTGGTATTTGGTGATACCCGGAAAATGCGTCCATGAAGGTAAGAAGCTCGTGTCCTGTTGTGTTATCCACCAACTGGTCAATGTGTGGTAGTGGGAAGTTGTCTTTGGGGCATGCAGCATTCAAGTCTGTGAAGTCAATGCATAACCTCCACGTGTCATTTGGTTTTTTCACCAATACTGGATTTGCTACCCATCGAGGACATAAGGCTTCCTTGATAAGATCATTGTCAAGTAACTTCTTTACTTCAACATCCAATGCTTCATATTTGTCGGGCCTGAATTTTCTTCTTTTTTGCTTCACCGGTTTTCTGGTTGGATCGATATTTAGCTTATGGCAGGCATGCTTAGGGCTGATGCCTACCATATCAGCATGCGACCATACAAATACATCAAGGTTGGACTTAAGAAATTCTTTCATTCTTGATCTGTATGGCTTAGGGAGCTCAGATCCAATGAATAATTCCAAGTCTTCTCGATTCGGGTCGACTCTTATTGCTTCTAGCTCCTCAACCGGGGTTGCTCTTCTTTTCTGATTTTTCCAATGGGGATCGATAACGGGTCCCTCCAGGTTAATCTCATCCTCGATCATTAGTTCCGCCTCTAGCCTTGGCTCTATGTCTTCAACTTTATTCAGTCTAGGTACGACCTCTCTTCTCTGTTGCTCGTCGGAGCCCTCCTACTCGCCCTCGCCCTGCTGGTCGTCTACCTCCATCATCTCAGTGTCGGTGGACTCCATGATTTCATCCAAGATGGAGGGTTCATCTTCAGCCCTGCAGCTCGGTTGTTCATCCATGACGGATACTCTGTTATTGTTAGGTTGAAGTTGCAGGAGGCATTCCCGAGCTCTCTTTTGATCACCCTTAACCGTACCTGAACCTTTCGGAGTTGGAAATTTAAGACAGTAATAGTACGTTGAAACGGCCGCTTTGAATTCATTTATAAAAGGTCGACCGAGAAACCCGTTGTAGGTAGACTGTTGATTTACAACTAAGAACTCTATCATTCTAGTCAGTCTCCTTTCAGGATTCTTGGTCGATACAAGCTCGACCGGCAATGTAACTAAACCTAAGGGAATGGTTACAGCATCTCCAAACCCTACTATATTATGGTTGCTTTCCTTTACATACTCTTCACAATCACCTAACTGATCTAGTGTGCTTTTAAATATGATATTTGTGTACGAGCCGGTGTCCCAAAACAGGCGGTGGACTCGGATCCCCATGATGTTGGGATAGATGATCAGTGAGTCATTATGTGGGGTGAGTATTCCATCTAGGTCTTTTTCAGAAAATACCAAGTCGCTCGTCTCCTTGGTAGCTTGGTTCACTCCAACTTCCCTAACTGGAGCCTCTGCTCTTAGATCTGCCTTTCTCTTTCTTTTGGACATCGGGGGCCTTCCGTCTGAACAACCTCCTACTGGTTCAGTTGGCTCAAGCATTAAAATTTCTCGAACGGGTTTCGCTGGAGCCGTGAATGCCTTTTTACCCTTCTTGTCCACCCTGCTCGGCTTCTCGTCTTCTTCATCATCCTCCGAGCTGGATGGAAATGTCACTCTGGACCTCTTACCTGGCTGTCTTTTAACGAACTTTGATAGCTTCCCTTCTTCATAAAATCTCCATAGTTTTTTCAAGAGGTCCCGACATTCACTTGTGAAATGGCCTATGTTCTGGTGATATGCGCAGTATTTATTGGGATTCAACTTTTCCCGCTCTTGTCGTATCTTTTGGGGTTCTGACAGCATATATTTATCCTTCACATTGTTATATACGGCTTCTATGGATGTGGATAAGACATGGTTTAACTTATCCTTCAACTCGGAACCTTCACTGAAGGCCTTCATGTTCTTAGGGGCTTTGTATTCCCCTCCTGACTTTTTCCCCGACTTCTTGGTGTCAGCCTTGTCACCTAACTCTTTTTGTAGGGTTTCTTGCATTGAGATGTACACACCGGCTTTATGCCTGAGTTCAGAGTAAGTTTTAGGGAAAGCCAGGTGCATTTCTTTCCAGAGGTATGTCCCTTTTTTTAGTCCTGCCATCACTGTCACAATTTTGGTGTCTTCACTCACCATCTCTCCTTCCAGCAGGAATTTATCAAACCTTTCAAGGAAAGCTCTATCTGACTCTTCATCTCCTTGTTTCAAATCTGCGAGTTTGTGTCTTTGTGTGAGATAAGATCCGACTGTTGAAAAGTGTGATAGGAATTCCTTGCTGAGCTACATGAACAAGTCTATAGAGCCAGGGAAAAGTGCGGAGAACCATCTGTGAGGGCCATCACCTAAAGTCAACGGAAAGTTGCGGCACTGTGTTGCATCTGATGCTCTTACTGATATCATGTAATCAGTATATTTTGACAGATGCACCTTTGGATCTGAATTCCCCTCGTATAAACTAATGATCGGGAATTGTATTTTTTTCTAAACTGGCGCATTTAGAATAGCTGGGGACAAGGGCGATGATGGCAATATTGTCGATCCAATGCCTTTTTGGGCCTCCAACTATTTCTGCATTTCTTCCACCGCTTTCTTCAGAGCTTGCCACTCATCCGGAGACATTCTTCCATAAGAAGGTTGTTCGTCATGATTGGGTTCGATGACCTCTTCATGACGTAGTCCCTTGCTAATGGGATGTTTCTCCTGTGTGGCATGCTTAGCGATGTTACTAGCTCCGTTGGGACCCAAACACCCAAAGGCTGACCTTCTCAACCTCTCATGAACTGAGGGGCAAGCAGCAGGGTGTGCTTGTTTGTGTGCTCATTCTTTGCTCCTTTGGTGGGTCTTTCTCCTATGTCCTTCATGATTATTTGTTCCTCTCGTGTGTGAGTGGCTCACACTCTTCGTCCCCCCGTTGCTCGACTCCTTATCACCTCCTAGAGTAGATTCTCCTCGACTTCCTAGTCGTTCACTCATTGGTGTCTGGCCCTTGGCCTTTCTTGCTTGTCCACTATCGACCTCATCCACCCTTATATCCTCCTGTTGCTTGGCTCTTCGCTCCGTTGTCGGGTTGCTCGCCTCCGGGGTTTTTTATTGCCTTTGCCCTACTGCCCAGTTGCTCGCCTCCCGGGCTCTTGACGGTCCTGCAGCTTCCTGTCGCTGCTGTAAAGATTGTAAAATAGCGATCGTTTTCGCTAATTCTTCTGAATTCTGGGCCAAAGCCTCCACTTCTGGGGGAAGAGTGTCAATAGTGACTTGAACATTCCGCCGGGACATTGCCCGCACCGTTCTTGCATAATCCCATTGACGATACCCTAGTTCGTGACTTGCTTGCCGGGTGCATACTTGATTCTTGTGGTTCTTGCGACCCTGCCATTTTCTGGATATTAAGATTTCTTCGATGAAAAGTTTGTGTTTGTGAGCGTTGACCTAGAAACAACTAGTCTTGCATGTAGGGATTTGGTTGTTTACAAACCTTTATCTACACATGTCTACATACAAGTTTATAGGCCTTACTCAACTCCACTCAAACTGTCAATTTGCCCCTTAAACCCAGTTTATGGGGACCTACTGCCGGTTTTATGCAGTTTCCGGTGACATTTTACGTGAATTTCTTCAAATCTTCAACCAATGGAGGTTCGGCCGTCCTTTTAGCGCCAATTATTGATGATCTTGATCCAAATCAAATGTTTAGTGACTGTTTTAGCCATAGAAGATCATCAAACAAGAAATAAATCAAAGATTAAAGCTAGATTTCTTCAAGGAAATGTTAGGGAGAAAATCTGCAAGAGTTTGGCTTGTTTTTTAATTAACTAACTTCTTTTTATTATCCCATGAAAGGGTATTTATAGTGGTACAAGCAAGGATGAGGTGTCACCTTCTTAATCATCTTCATTTACATCATGACAAGTGTTAAAACACTTGTTTGTTCCTAATGTAATGCCTAATTATTGGGACTTCTGATGATCTTCGAAGTGCCCTCTAATTCTCTTTGCTCCTTCTTAGCCCAGTTTGTCGCCTCTCTTTTTATGCTCACATGACCTTCTGCTCGCCTCCCCTGATCCGGTCCCTTGACCCAACTGCTCGCCTCCTAGGGCTTTTCTTCCCTGCTGCTCGTCCTTTTTGACTTTTTACTATTCATGACTTCTTAATCATTATTTTAATATTTTTTATCTTAATCCCGTTGCTCGGTTGTTCGCCTATCAACATTATATAATGAAGAACTGAACATGAGTAGAAACAACTAAAATTACAAATAATTAGTAAAAGATATTACCAATAATTTTTAGTGTTTATAATATCACCAAAATAATTACCAATACTATTTAGTATTTATAATATAAACAAATTTTATGAATAGTTTATTATACTCCATTTTTCCCATACTGTATAATATTTAAATTTATATGAAACTCGATATGCAGTTGAATAACCAATTATTATGATAATATGTATTGAAAAAAAATCCAAAACATCCTTAACATGTTTAAAACCACAAGATTGTATCAGAAAAAATAACATTCCCAAATTAATTATAAAACAAATGATAAAAAAAAAATTGATCTTATATTATTATTCACTAATATTTATTTAAAAAAAGGTAACATTAATAAATTTATTGGAAAATAAAATTGTTTCGATAAATAAAACCTAAAAAACCATCCTAAAAAGATAAAAAAACAAAACAGAAGAAGATTCTTCCATGTCCGCATCATCTCTGTAGAAATAAACCACATCAGACCTCCTTAAAGACAAATGTCTTGCCAAATCTTTCCATCCATCACATAAGCGAATGAAAACAGAACGTCGTCCATTAGATTGAATGGATCGACAATCATATCGAACTTCAAACATTTCACCAGTCATTGCATTCTTCAACCTAATATTCATTTTAATCGACCCAAACACATATATTGCCTTCTTTTGAAGATACTACAAAATCATAAGAAGATAAAGTTAAAAAACAATATATATAAGAGAAATATATTTTTACAAAATTCACATTATCAAATACTCAGAACAAACTAATAAATATACCGAACAAAATTGAAGAAATAAATAATACATACCAAGCGTTTTCGGAATTCTGATTGATGGCAACTAACAGAAACTTGGGAGTGAAATTTTTTTTTTGGAAAATTTACTGCAAAACAATAATATTATGTTACATCATTTATAAAAAAAAGGTAAAAAATATATCATGATTGAATAGCGGGACCATGTTGCAAGTTCGTAATTATCCTCCATTAGAAAATTGATATAAAATGATTATATACCATCATACATCAATGTTAAGTACTTGACTCTATTGCTGAACCAGATCTCAGAACGACATGACTTTTTAAGTTTTAACTCAAGTCCATCTCCAGTTACTATGTAGGTGCATTTATACTGATTTTCAAATCTACCTCTCAAATAAAAGAACTCTGGAAGTGAATCTCCAAAAAAATACACAAATATTCTTGGGACAACCTAATAAAAAAAAATTAGAAAAAAAATCTAAATACTGCAAAATAAAAACACTTACAATGTAATTGGAGCACGACACAACAAACTCAGGGATAAACTCATGGAACCTATCAACACCTAATTAAAAATGAAAAAGACATAAAAATTAAAATTAAAAGAATATTAAAAAAACTATATAATAATATAAAATAAAAAACACAATAAAATCTCAATGCAATAAACCGTACCCATTACATTTACCGGATACTTCATAAGATGGTTACCCATGTTTTCCTTCAACGTCCCGTCAACACCATTGAAAATATAAAAAGAAAAAACACGCGGACGACCCTCCTCCAAAACCAGCATATCACCCGGTTGAATATCATAGTAATATTTAAAAACACATGTAAACTGAAAATAATATATTCCACCCTTCTATATTGCCTCGACCGTAAAGCGTTTCGGCCAAGAAGTTGAAATGTCCTTTCCTTCAGAATAAATTCTTGTGTAGTTGGAGAAGTTATAAACTTTGCCATAAAATAATACGGTAAATGCTAAATCAAAATAAAGAAAAAAATTAAAAATCAAAATTCTAAAAAAAATTAATAAATAAGTTAATATATATAATTTTCTTTTAACCTAAGCTTCAATTTCCTTGCCCTTGTAAAAACGCATGCACAACCGAAACTTATCAATGTGAAAATCACGAACAATATAGTTCTTGACATTAGTCATTGAGACAAGAACATTAGATCCTAACCAATAAAGAAAAATAAAAAAATTAGTTTTAATACCAACGGGAAAAGACCAGTTTTACATATTAGATCATTAAAACAAAAAAATCAGTAATGACCCTCAACATAATACAGCTAATCCTGAACAACAAATATGGTCATGAGATTTATAACACAATTTAAAAAAATATTAGCATATACTATACATAACTCTATACACCAGAAAGTGAAAAACCTAAAAACTCTATTTTAAGAATTATGCAATGTCCGAAATTACAAAATCTAACCTGATGATGACATAATGTTTTTGTACTAATTTTGGAGATCACCCAAGGAAGAAAATAAGTATCACAAATGTATAATCAAAGATAAATGAAACTTAAATAGAAACATAAAATGCTGAAATCACGACAATATAATATCGTGTTACAATAAAGAAAAATAGTTACCAAATAAAGTAAAGAATAATATATAGATAATCATAAATCAATATAATGAAATTATATTATAAGAGTATAATCAGGCGGAGACTCCTTCTTATTAGACCGAAAAAAAAAACACTATGAGAATTCAATAAGTCTTTATTTGGTGTACTTCCAAGTATAGAGTAATGTATGAATTTATATGTATTTTAATATATTCAAATAATATTTACTTCCATAACTTCTATCCGAGATTTGACAAAATAGAACAAATATTATATGTTTGATATCATTAAAAAAACGAATATAAATATATATATATATACGAACTAAAATATTAATTCAACTAATATCAAATAATAATTTTTTTGTAAAAAATAATACCTTTCATCCAAAATTAAAATAACAAGCATTTAATTCTGAGAGATTATGTAACGCCCCGAATCCAGAATATATTAATTGTATCGGATTCGAAGTATTATTGTGATCAAAAGTCCGAACTATAAAATTTTTGAAGGAAATATAATGGAAATGAGAGATGATGAGTTTTATGCAGCGGAAGAAATGAATAGAATAATTTTAATATGTATATCACACACATATATGTGTGCATAAAACATAGTATTAACAGTAATGTTTTATTTAAGCGGGGAACTCCGTGTCGCCTCTATTACTGTCATTGCTCCATGAAATCATAATCTGCAAGGGTTGTAAAAATGGGGCGTGAGATTTGAATTCTCACGTATGGGTGATTCGCAACGTCATGGGATTGGTAAATCCGAAATATATTAAGTTATACTCATTAATAAAGTGTTTAATTTATTTAAGCAGTTAATATATAAACAAGATTACAATATTTCGTAGAAGAAACAGTTCATATAATTATTCATCAGTATTAAGCATATTTCGCACGATATAATTGAAATAGCACAAGTGGGTTCACATTAGGGCAGAGCCCAAAACATATTCACATATTGTCACAAACTGTCAAACCATATTCGTACGACCATTCCACTTCCAACAAAGTTACCCTTTTCAACCACAACCAAAACTTACATCATCCAACCACAACAAACTCACATCATCCAACCACAACAAACTCACATCATCCAACCACAACATCCCTCAAAATAATAGCAAACCATCAATGGCCTTATTCCCAGTACGCAACGTAGGCGGCTGACCCGGGGACCAGATCTGTTTGAATCAACAACCTACATTCTGAGGGCGTCCCCGACAGCTCCCCGGAGGTTGGATTAAAAACTCGATCCCGACACCGTACTTACTGACTTTCCATAAAACTAACTCAATAAACTTCACAGAGAAAAAACACTTGATTGACAACAGAATTGATTCATGCTCACATAAGGTGTTTACTCATACATTGGTGATCGATTTATAACACAACAGGCATTGTATATCATATATAGTCATATCATGTAATTCAAACAGTTATATAATAGGTGTTACATTTATGTTGGGTTAATTGTTTTAGATTGATTTAGTTGAGTTCAGAAAATACCGGCACAACGTCATTATTAGCAAATCAATCAACAGATCATCACCCACGTGTTTGCTCCGGGTCCCGTGAATGATGTACAAACAGATGGTCGGAAACCTCGTGCATATTCCGATTAGCACAGAATCCTAGTACGAAACCATTTGGTTAAAAGTTGACCTTTGAATTATTAGGAAAACTTGAGAGTTTGTGTTACGAGAATTGAGGGGGTCGTTGTCTTTAGAAAACATATCGAAAGCTAAAACTCCTAAAGGTTGATTTCTAATTGATAAGTACACCCCTTTTCAAGAGGAGGTGTATTGGGGGGTGTATTTACTAATTTTTGTGGTGTCCTTAACAAAAGCCCTTTATAAAATTAAAAGTATAAGAATTTATATTTTATAAAAACCTCTTATTAAAACTTATTAATAACTTGATTTTTCTAAGAAATTTATATTATAACTAATATAGTTTATAAAAAGTATTTTTCTTTTCTAACTTTAGTAACACTTCTAAAATTGGTTTGTAATACTTCTAAAACAAAGGAATTATATTAATTTTTCCCAAAAATACTCCTTTTCATTTGTTATTAATTTGGAATATTAAACGACTTATCTTTTCATTCCTAATTCTCTAATAGTTGCACAAGGGGAAGACGAGTTTCCTTTTGTCTATAAAAAAATATCCAACAGTGTTTAAACAACAACTTCATCACCATTCAATTGAATACTAAACCATTAATACAATAATACTCTTCAACTATTCCTGTGATACTTAAACAGCTTAATTCAATAATACCGAACAACTTAAAATACCAATAGTCCATCCAACAATACTAAACAACCAAAAGACTAGTACTAGTCCACTAAAGTCCAAAAACAACAATAAAACTTCAAAACAACAGAACTCAGACTTCATCTACTGGAAAAATAAACCAAAGTCCAAAAGAATTGATCTTTAAACAACAGCTTTTTCGAAGAGAAGAATTATGGAATTCAACAGCTTGGTTCAATTCTTTCTTTTCCCGTTTCGTGTTACACAGCTCCGAAAATAGCCTCGACTCACTTTCTAGAATTTATGAAAAGAAAGAAATGAAGGTAGAAAGCTTACGGGCTCCGGTTCGAGGTGGTAAACGGGCGGCCTAACGGCGTCGTTTCGATTTCTCTGAAATTAAACAAGCAGCAGTTCGTCCTTCTTGGTTCATCGGAAAGGGCGAAGAGATAACACCTCGATTAACAGGGATAGGAATTTATTAAATTGGATTTGAGAAATTGGGGGAAATTTCAATTGAAGGAATTGAACCAGTGAATGAATCGGGAGAGATAAAACGAGACTCACCAAATCAGGAGGTATATGTTGAACAACCTCCCGGGTTTGAGGTTGGTGATAGAGTATACCATTTGAAGAAAGCACTCTATGGACTTAAGCAAGCACCAAGAGCTTGGTATGATACCCTCTCCCAATTCCTGACAGACCATGGGTTCAAGAAGGAAACTGTGGATAGGACATTGTTCAGGATCACTGAAGGTGATGACATTCTCTTGGTCCAGATTTATGTGGATGACATAATATTTGGATCACCAAATCATCAGCTCTGTGAGAAATTCTCTAAGCTGATGACTGGTAAATTTGAGATGTCAGTGATGGGAGAGATGAACTTCTTCTTAGGATTGTAGGTCAAGCAGGCTGATCAAGGTATCTTCATAAATCACAAGTATACAAGAGACTTGATTCATAAGTTTGGTGTTCAGAACAGCAATCCAGCCAGGATCCCTATGAATACAAATCAGAAGATGGATCCTGACACTGATGGGACTTCAGTAAATCAGACTGAGTATCGAGGGCTGATACGTTCTTTATTGTACCTGACTGCAAGTAGGCCTGACATTACGTTTGCAGTTGGTGTGTGTGCTAGGTATCAGTCTGATCCCAAAAGGAGTCATTTGGAGGCTACTAAGAGGATACTTAAGTATTTGAAAAGGACAGTAAATATGGGACTATGGTATCCTTCAGATGACAACTTAGAACTGACAGGTTATTCAGATGCAGATTATGGAGGTTGTAGGATTGATAGGAAATCAACCTCAGGGACATGTCAGTTTTTTGGAAGTAAGTTGATCTCGTGGTTTAGTAAGAAGCAGAATTCAGTGGCTACATCCACAACTGAGGCTGAGTATATGGCTGCAGGTAGTTGTTGTGCTCAGATTTTGTGGTTGAGACAACAGTTGAGGGACTACCAAGTTTTTGCTAATGAGGTTCCAATCTATTGTGACAACAATAGTGCAATTGCAATTACTCAAAACCCAGTGATTCACACAAGGTGCAAGCATGTGGATATTAGGCATCACGTCATTCGAGATCATGTGGAGAAAAAAGATATTAGGATGGAGAAGATTCACACTGACAGGCAAAGAGCTGACATCTTGACTAAGCCTCTAGCTAAAGCAAGGTTTATGGAACTGTCAGTGGAGTTAGGACTCTTAGATCCGGGAGAGCAGTCAGTGTAGGGTTCTAGGGGGAACTCAGGCCAGACTCGACTCAGCGAGGCATCAGGGTGCTACAATGTCTCCCTGACAGGTATGAGTTCTATCCTAACTCTTATGAATTCCAAGCGTCTCCCTGAGTCCTTCGTCCTGAAAATCTTTATTAAATGCATTCCGTTTTCATTAAAAGTGCGCCTTTTCATATTTAAACCCACGCGCAACGGAGCATTTAATGCTTCAGTTACTTTTTCATATACGTGTCCGTTTTATACGGAATATGACTGACGTAGGTAATTGATTGAAACTGAGATTAATCCTAGCCCTTCATTTCAAAACCTTTCGAATTCAGGAATCAATCTCAACCCCACGTCTGAGTAACTGACTTAGTCATATCAATCAAGAATGCCATTCGAGGTTTTTACGCAAACACAAAGCACATCTGCACACTGAGTTTTCTCTTGCTCAATCAATCACAAAATTTTCGAAAAATCTCTCATTCTCTCAAAATCAATAGCACTTCTCGATTCCAACTGGACAACCGACAAGCTCGAGGACGTTGTCAATAACAAGCTCGTACACATGGAGCAAGTCATCTCCATGGAGGGTACTTGTCTTACAGTGGAGGAAATCAAGCCTGTGTTTAAGTGGATTTCCAAAGCTGAGTTGAAAATATATTTCACCACTCGCCCTATCTCCGTGCTTCCAAGAACGGTCGTGGAAGCCTATCTCAACATGTTCCTACGTAGGGGGGAACTCTTCACGAAGGTGACGACACTCAAGCCGACGGGGGAGAAGGACAGCAATGGTGAACCCCTCTACAACTCTGAGATATTTACCAATGACATCAGGAGGGCTGTCAAGGAAGTTTTTGGGTTGCCATCCTCAGGCATCAACCCAAAATTCTACAAGGAGAACTCGAAAGGAGAACTCCTGGATAAATGGACCAAGGCAGGGTCGTCTGAGTTCAGGGCTCATCAGAACAAGAACACTCTGAAGCCTGAATATAGAGCTCTTGTGGACCTTGTGTCCAAGGTGGTGATGGGATCCACGGGATCTCATGAGCAATTGAGCCTGCCCAAGCTGAGGCTAATGGGGGCTATTGTTGACGGCGTGGAAGCAAACTGGGAGCAGTTCTTCCTGGATCAACTGCATCAGGCCGGTCTGGACAAGCTGAAGAGAGATGAGGAGAAGAAGCACATCTCCGTTGGTGCCATTCTGCCTTTCAGAACCAGACTCTCGGTCCTGATTACTCATGCTTGCCATGGGTACACCTTCGATTTTGAGGATAGTCTTTCCTCAAAGAAGGTGATGTTTACCTCACTGAGTGATACCTACTCAATGCTAGGGCTGACTGATCCCAATGCCAAGGCAAAGGGTCAGTCCAAAAAGCCAGCTGGTAAGGCCAAGAGGGTGGCTACCAGTCTCATTGAAAGGGTAGATGACCTCCTTGAGAGGAGCAAGGAGATAGAGGAGGAGGTGACGACTGAGAAGGTGGTGGATCAGCCTGTAGTGGAGGAGGCTGAGAAGAAGAAGAAAAAAGTAAGGTTTGTGCTGTCAGGGAAGAGCACTGCATCTGGGACTGAGTCTGGTCCCAAGAGAGCCAGTTCTGAGGCTGAGGGAACTGACGATGACGTCAGGAAGGAGAGTGATCAGGGGGAGAGGCCCCTGAAGAGACTAAGGAAATGGGTCAGAAAGTCTCCAGCTAAGAGCCTGCCGACACTGAGTGAGAGGTAGAAGTCAAGCTCTCCTAGAGCCTCTGACTTGGAGGAAGTAAGAAAATCTATCGAGACGGCTGAGTTGTTGCAGCCTGAGATAGTACCCCATCAATCACCCACTCACCCTGAAACCCACTCACAATCCAACCCTGACCCAACACAGCAACCCACCCATTCACCCCAAACCCCAGACCCAAATATTCACACTGAGTCAGTACCATCAACCTCACTCATGAATGAGCCTGACCAGTCATCTGAGCAAAACCTTCATAATCCCACAGACTTTCCCTCTTACCCCAACCCCAAAGATTGTCCCAAAACCTTCCCAACTGAAGAGGATGACTTTCTTCTAATGCAGGAGGAGGAGGAACTGGATGAAAACATGATGGGGGAGTGCTGGAGAACACCCTTAGAGGAAACGCCACTGAGTGGGCAGCTAAGTGCTGGCCCGGGCTGAACAAATACAAGGAACTACTGGCAAATATTGTCGAACTTAAAGTCTGGTTGGAGTTCAAGAAATCCAACATGCAAGAACAACACTTGCTAGTGGATGCTCGTGGCTGGGAGCACTGGGAAACCGAGGAGGCCAGGTTATGCTCTTACTTCAGACTGACTAGCTGGCTCCAATTGCTCAACTTTGAAAATCTGAAGGAGCTAGTCAATAGGCTGATGTCCAAGAGCAAGACTGACATCCTGTCTGAGGATGAGGAGGATAAGGATGATGATGAAGATGCTCAGGGTGGAGCAATGGAGGAAGCCATGGAGGAGACGGCTAGGGAAGTTGATGATATGATCTCTGAGCCTCAGGCTCAGGGGGAAGGTGAAAAGGACACTAGTGCCAAGGGTGGACCAGTGGCTGAGGATGTTTTGAACATCTCAGCCGCCGATGAGACATCTGTCGATGAAGGTATTCCCTGCCCTGAGACAAGGGAGAAAGATGTTGAGGCGTCTAATGAGACTCCCAGTTCCGAAGGACAAGTTCCTAAGGTTCGAGATGGCATGGCTGAGCCTGAGCAGGCGGCCGTGACCACTCAACAACTGCCTTCAGTGCACCCTGAAGAGGGGACTGAAGATGCAGGGGCTGATAAGGGAAAGCAGCCAATCACTGATGAGGCCGTTGATGATGATGAGGATGTGTTGATAACTGGGGTCGGCCGTGCTGAATTCACAAGCATTGTGGAGTTCAAGAAGGAGAAAACCACGGAAAATCTAGCTGAACTTCAAGAAGAAGTGATGAGGCTACGCGCTGAAAATGAAGAAGACTCCAAAGGCCCTGGAAAAACACATCAGGTGGACAAAGTCAGCTTACAACACCCTTGCCAACAGGGAGCTGATTTTGCTGAAGAGGACGATGACTGACACGGCCAAGTCAGTGAGACATGAGAGGAAGCTTACAAAAAAAATGCTAAGGAAGACTCTCAACTTGAGGAGAGGGATGCGATCAGGGATGACAAGTTAAATCAGGCAGTGGACAGACTTGCAGTTCAGACTGGGGCCCTTGTCACTCAGGCCATGAAGGACTCAGCGACCAAACTTGAGCTGGAGTCAGGGAAGTTGGATCGAACCTCTCAGTTAGTTGCAGAAGCTTTGGCTAAGGCCACTGAGGAATCGACAAAGATACTGGCTGAAGCTAGCAGAGTCAGCGGTGAGTCCTTGAAGGTGGAGGACAGGATCACCCAGGCTGAACAAAGACTCCAACTCTCTATGGAGGTCTTTGAGAAGAAAGTAAATACTGCTATCAGTTCGGTATCGTTTGTAGGCACTGGAATCTCGATGGGAGTTGAGCTACTGAAGGAGGGAATCAATGATGTCCATTCCCTAGCCTCCTTCGTAATCAACAGTGGATCTGACGCATTCCCATCTGGGGCCAATGATGATGCCAAAAAGGGGGAAAAGAAGAAGAAAAGATCCCGCCCTGAGGCATCTGAGGCAGTCAACCAAGGCGAAATAATTCAAGCCGATCCTGAAGGGAATGTGCTAAGGGTAAGAAAGTCAGCAAGGTTGGCGGAAGTAGAGAAGGAAGGAGAAGAGATTGTTACCAGGCTGAAGGCGAAGGCTGATGAACCTTCTAAGCAACCTGAGCCTGTTCAAAAGTCCTCTCCCATGAGCACAAGGAAGAACCCCATCACTTACTCGGCTGAGGCGGTGGCGGAGTTATGCGCTGAAGCATAGGGAGATCCTTCTGAGAAATCTGAGGCTGTGCGTAGAGCAGAAATTGCACAAAAGGAGAAGATGCGCATCTTAGAGAAGAAGGTTGAAAAGCTGACTGACATCACTGAGCTTCAACAAAGAGAACTTGATGATGCGATGATCAGTCTGCTGAGGAGGAAGAAGGCGAAGCCTGAGCCTATGAAGTACAGAAATAGGCCTACAACAAGAAAATTGACAATTCTTCAAGTCAGAAGGCCAGAATCAGGATTAAGGGAAGCATACGTCGACGAGTTCATCTCCGAGGCACTGAAGGAGTTATGGGCTGACGCGAAGGATGAGTTTGTGAAGTTGTGGTACGTTGTGAAGAAGTGGGGCGACTCTGATGATGTTGATGCTCACTTCACTGACTACATGATGGACAATCATCCTGAGCTGATCCAAAAAATCCTGGAGGAGGCTGAAGCAGCTCAAGTTCAGGTGAAGGCTCCTGAGTTCACTATTCGAGCTCCTCCCTTAATTCCTGGAACTCAGAAGCACAATACGAAGGCCATTATGATGGAAGTTTTGAAGATTGTCAAGGCTGAAGGGTACGTGAACCAACCTAGAAGACTTGATGAGCTGAAGGCAAGAGTCTATGCTGGCTATGGACTTGAACCTGAAATGAGATTAGTCTAGGTGTTCACAGCTTATTGTAATAGATTAGATTCATTGTAACCACATTCAGATCATTCAATGAAATCTATTACTTTTGCCCACAGACAAAAACTCATTGTCTTTTTGGCTGTTATTTAAATTCTATACTTTATCAAGAATTGCTCTAACACTGTCTTATCTTATAGATAGGGTCTCATATTTTCTCTAAGTGTTTTGAGGATCTTTTCAGTGTTTTGGCATCATCAAAAAGGGGGAAATTGTTGGGACAATGTCAGTTTTGATTATATCCCAAAGCCCCTGAAATGATGTTTGCATTTTGTTTGTCAGGCTAGTCTTGGTTAGGTTTTGTACTTAGTCTTTTTACATTTCACAGGTACTCAGTAAGAGGAGCACTTACTGATGACAATCAAGACTTAGAGCCTGAAGACGGTTTTACCATCCTGAACTTATGGCAGTCTCCTAAGCTGACTGATTAAGTCTCAGTGATGAAGAGTATGACCCTGAGGTCATTACTACTCAGTCCTGTAGGGAACAAGATGAAACTGAGTTTATGGGAAGACTTGGAGTAGAGCTAAGCAATGCAAAAGGAATGTCAGCGTCAGGACAAGACCGGTGAGCTCAAGATAAGAAGAACTTAATAAGACAAGCCTGAAGCCAGGAATAAGTTCTGACATTCTCACCAACCTGATGACGTGGACCAATCCTGGAAGGACACGCACGTACGGAACCTGACAAGAAGACTGACTTCAGACTGCATTTTCAATGGGCAAGCATTTAATGTGCATTTAATGCAACTACCTAATTCCATGCAAAGGACGGCTGCTGCATGAAGATATGTCCGTTTGAAGCCACTCTACATAGATGACAAGAAAGGGTATCTCTCCAACGGATAGTTTTTCAAATCACCTATAAATACAGAAGGCCTTGAACCCATTCAAGGTTACGGGAAATTTCCAAGCCTGAAATTACTCAAACTCTCAATCACTCAAAGCATTCAGTCTTTAGAAGAAACACTCGAAACCCTCTAAATTTCCCAAGTGTTTCTTAGCAACTGAGAGTTAATCTGTATTCCAAAGAGCATTCAAGCAATATCTTAATCTTAGAGAGATTATCCAATCCTTAGCATAGCTCTGCCTTGTAAGGATAATCTCAACCTAGTTGGAATCCAAACTGAAACCAAAACCCTAAGTTAGGTTTGTTGGGAGTAAGTCAGTTAGTGTGTTAGTAAGGAAGTTTGTATAGATCAGTGAGGTTAGCTGGTCTTGGTGCACCTTGGCACATTAAAAACAAGAATCCCTTGAGTGGATTTCCTGTTAAATCAGGTCGTGGACGTAGGAGCTTGAGTCTCTGAACCACGTTAAACTCCTTGTGTTCTTATTGCTTTGATATTGTGCATACCTGACATATTACTTGTTCATTCCTAAGCATTTGGTTTATCAGGTCTGAATCAATCAGCCTGATCTTCAAAAAGAGCACTGCCCTTACTAAACACTATTCAGAATTGAGTAAAACAAGTTTTTCAGAAAGCAAACTAAACAAGACGTTAAACTATCAGGGCTCACGCATTTCCGCACTTAACTTGAACTGATAGTTAGCCAACTGATCCGCACCAAGTGTAGTCAGTAGGTGTGTTATCAGCTCCTAGTTCTTTACCACTCTGAGCAAAGGGGACTCAGTCAGGTTTTAAGTTTGAAAAATTGGTATACGTGTATCCCCCCCCATACACGTATTCCTCAGTCTTGTGCCGGGACCAACAAAGAATATATTGCTAAAGTTTATAAGGACACGAGATTTAGGTTTTACATGCAGTTTTTAAATTCTATTGAATCTGAGTATCTGGTAGGTATTTTTTTAATTCAATGTCATTTCTTGTGTTATTTAATCTATATGCAGGTTTTTATATTTTTTTCTTTTATTATATGTTTTTATTTTAGGAGCTGCCATTGGAGTTTAGGAATTGTTTTTCCTCAATGGTCGATGGTCATGTTTTTATATTGGTCCAACGTACAATGTCTAATAAATTGATATGTAAACATTGGATCCGACTGGTTATTAATGATAATGGCTGGTTTTTTTATTTTGATATATGCCTTAAAAACTGTTATCATGTTCGTGCTGGAGTCCTAATATTTTTTGAGGAGGATGGTAGTGGTTCTTTCCATTTTTCATTGTTTAATCTTTCTGCTGGATGTTTGAAGGAAGGTTTTGGTGAACCTTTGGGTGGTTGTTCAGTTAAAATTTTGGGTAAATGATCTTGTGTAATTTGCTCAGTTAATATGTACTTGCTTTTTAATTTTTCTTGATTTTTATTTGTACTCGCATATCTATTGATCTTTTCCATTAAGGTGTGGACCGGTTCTTTCGGATTGTACCTGAATTTGTCCTCGACATTTCCGGTTCCATAGTAAGATTTTTTTTTTATCATTATGCAATGTGCATTGAGCAATATCTTTTTAGTATCTTTATATATTATTGATAGAAGTTGCACTGTTTGATTGTTCCTCTTTGAATTTTTTTGTAGACTATTCCAAAACTTATAGTTGCATTATTTGGATGTACCCTTCCGCAAAGTTTCTGCTTGGTTCGTAGGGATGGCAAGAAGTGTGTTTGTGAATATTCATTGTGGGAAAGTGGGCTTCACTTGAAAATTGATAAAAGTTGGTTTGCTGATGTTTCGTGTTCTTATATTGTCAAATATTTGACCTTTTTGTTTGATGGTGTGGATACTTTCTATGTCGAAGTTTATTTGAACAGTAAATGCGAGGTTGGTTCCGTTGTTGGTCCTAAAATTGATGGTAATAATATTTTTTCCCTTTTCTTTTATCTATAAATGTTCTACTTCTACATAGTTATTATTTGATGCAATCTATTTTTTTTTTTGTCATTATTTTTAAAATTTGTCTTTTGTAGGTGTTGGATGTAATTCCGTAGAAAATTGTGTGGATGTATACAATATTTCTGATCGTGGTTGTAAGATTCTGATACAGAGATAGATGATAGCAGTCATTTGAAAAAAACTGTTACAAATGGTAGACAGCGTGTTAGGCGTTCATCTGTTGTTGATCCACTGGTATTTTATTTTTCATTCTGTTTCTTTTGTACTATCTTCATTTTGTATATAAATTTAGGTGTTTATTCTGTTCAGCTTTTGGAGAAGTCACGATATCCTTTCCGTTGTTCTCATTTGTCCGTGCGATCTTATGGCAGTAGGCCCTATGTGTTACATAGTCATTTATCCAAGAGTAGTCAGGTATATGTGTATTTTGTAACTGTGTTTTGATTTATTTATTTTGTACGCATTTTTATTTAATGTTCACTCTCTATCCTTGATTTGTATGTATATGCTTCATTTTGAACTTAATTCTTTCTCTTATTTTTTGCTTTTTTTTAATTCTTTTGGTTGGATGAAGGTTTTTTTTGTGGGTTTTTCTCTTTTTGTTTATGTATCAAAATTATCATTTTGTGATCATGAGTTGCTTGTTACCTGTTCGATAATTAATTACACCATCATCTAAGTTTGTGTGTGTTCATTCATCCGCTGGTCGGTCTTTGCATCATCAAACTCCATTGGTGATGTATAGGGTATATTTTAAATTTGTTTGTTTAAGTTTATGGATTGGTATTGTTTAATTATCAAATTTGTGTTGATTGTTTATTATTTATCTATGTTTACAGGGTGTTGTGGATATGTCTGTTGATACAGTACCAAGTTCACTAGAGTTCTTTTATTTTTCTCTTGGATAAGTGGTGTTTTGGACTCTTTTTTTGTTCCATGTTTTTTTTTTTTGGACTCTTGGATATTCTTGGTATTGAGTGCTTAAGTTTTGATTATTTTGTGTTATATATTTTTCTTTTTTTTTCTTTTAATTATAATATATGAATATCAAATTGCAAATGTATTATATTTTACTTTTTTATGAACTAGGTACTGGATAAATTTAATAATTGTTATTTTTAATTCCTACTCTGCAGGAAGTAAATGTGAGTAAATGTTTTAGTGGAAAGATTGCAAAATTAGATTGATATCGTTTTATTATTCAAATAAACATAATTTGTACTCTTATTATCATTGTACTTTATATTATTTTTAAAGGTTCAATTTTAATTTTTTTATTTTGGATTAGTTGATTCGTGTATTAGTATGAGTTGGTATTTTTTGATTAATTGGAAATTTTTATGTAATAATTAACTTTTAAATTTGAAGATTGGGATGTATTTTAATTTCCTGTATAGATTAATAATTTTTAATATTATTCACTAGAAGAAAATATACAATTGGGCACTGAATTATTGATTGCAAAATTTTTCAAACAAAAAAAATTATAGTAAGAATTGCTTACGATTTGTTTACGAAATTTACTAATTAGAAAATCATATATATTACTCAGGCTAAAAACAATTTGCCTATGCAATTAATTAGATGACTTTATATTTTTAATCTTGGTATCATTTTCCTTATGAGTTAATTTAGTAAATATATAATTCCAACTTCTCGCTGAGGGAAGATCGAACTTGCTAGGGCTTGCATTGGGATCATCATTTGATATTCTGCTATAACCTATTTAAAAAATAATAATAATTAGCATGTTTCTAAAACTATACTATTAAAATTCTACATTTTTGTGAAAGAGTTAATTCAGGGTAAAGTATGGGGTGAAAATGGTTTATATATGAATCATTTGAAGATATTAATTGTTTAAAATAAACAGTATGAGTTGTTTCTTATGAAAAGTATTAATTGTTTTAATTAAAGAGTATTACTGAAGAGTAAACAACTAATATTTTTTTGTGAAAACAACTCATACCCAGCCGTAAAAATAATTAATTTCTTTCATGTATCATCCAATTTCAGTCTATACACGCTTTTAATCCAGAAGTTATACAGTTGTAAAATATCAACTCAGTTAAATAATCTATATTTTGTCCATTTTTTTCTTCGGAACATATCTAAAATTGGTTGAGCAAATAACGTGATGAGACATATTTAGTTCATTTTTTTCTTGGGAACATATATATCTAAAATTGTGCAAGCAAATAACATGATAAGTCTATGTTAATGGGTTGTCTTACATTATTGTAGTACATGATGACAAAAACCATATTGTATATGATATCAATTTAGTGTTTATAAGGTTAAATGGACTTAATTAGGTTAATTAAGTTGATTTAGTGTTTATAAGGTTAAATGGACTTAATTAGGTTAATTAAGTTGGCTATATTACGCAGATCCAGTGTTGTATTACTTTTTACTTCTTTTTTAATTGTTTATGTAATATATAAATAACAATTTGCCTATGCAATTAATTTGCTTACAGCTTTCTAAATTCCTTATGTTCCATTTTTTTTTCTAAATTAATTTTTTAATCTCCATTTATGAATAATGCGGATATAAGTTTGACTTTATTAAAAAAATTAATAATTTCAATCCAATATAAGAAAAAAAAGTGATAAAACACATCATTAATTCGTTAGAAATAAGGAATTATTACCATTATCTAAATCAATGTTTAATTCTCCGATTTGTATGCCTAAATTTTAGTTCATACTTCATAAATAGATTATAGTTATATTTATTTGTATGATTTAGTTTTTCCAAATTTTACAAAAAGTCACAGATTCCAAAATAGTATATTTGTATTGATTTTTAATTATACAAAGAATTACGTAATGATTATTTATATTTTCCCCGTAAAATTAATAATCTTAATAATAATGATATTAATAATATTAAGGGATTATCAGATATGGTGTAATTTTCATCTTATATAATGGATTATTAGGGACTTAAATATTTTAATGACTCATTCCTTTTTAATAATGGTAATGATATAAAATTAGTTAATATTGATGTTGTGGTTTTTCTATTTTTACATAATGGTTAAAAAAATGAAAGTGCGTTGTTTTTACCATTATTTTTTATATCAATTCCTAATTGTGTGTTATTCCTAAATTTATGTATTTATTTCTATTATATAATAGTAACGTAGTGCACCTAGATATATACATTGTGACAAAACTTTGTGTTCTTTTTGGCTGGTATTGTCATTAGTTTATTTGTTATTCCGTGTATAATATCAGTGCATTATTTTTTCATAATTAATTAATTTTAATTTTGGTGTTTTGTTGATTTTTAGTATGGTTTTTATATTGGAGATTGTATCATGCCATCTATTATTACCATGGTGAATATCATTAAATCTGGTGGTCCACCAATTTTTTGAAGTTGCGCAGTGTATAATGGCGATGGATATTTTGTTAGATCTGGTTCTGTTCAAAGTTTACAGTGTGTTTTTCATGATTCACAGGTATTATAAATTATTTTATTATTTATTTTTTTATTTGATTATTATATTTATTTTTTAATTTTTTTTTTTTTTGTATTTTTTTGTATTTTATAGGTTAATCGGATTCACATTTCGATTTCTCCATCCTTTGCTTATAAGGTCAAAAACATGTTGTATGAGGGTGAAGTGTATTTAGTGTGTAATGTTGTTGCCGTTGAGAATGAGTCTTACTTTAGGACTTCGCGCAGTAAATTGAAATTGGTCTTTACAAAGGAAAGTCGCTTAATTCAAATTGTCGATAACAGTTTCCCCAGAAATATGTTTAATTTCAGGAATTTCACATCCTTGTGTGTCTATGGTTGGTTATTCGACAATGTGTTAGTAGGTATAGTTTCTAAATCCAATATTTGTATAATTTTTTGATTCGATCTTTTAACTTTAGAATTTTTTAATTGATTATTTTTGTTTGTTTGTTTTGTTTGTGCAGATATTGTCGGACAAGTATTTTCTATTGGTACAATTGTTTCCAGTCAGTCTAACTCTAATCCTGGAAAGGTTTTGGAATTGACTATACAGGAGACATCGTATGTACTTATGCAATATGATTTTTTTAGTTTTTTTTCAATATTTTAATTCATTGTTCTGTTGATTAATTGTTGATCAACTTTGTGCAGTGGAAATCTTATAAAGGTGTATATTTGGGATGAGTATATAACACATTTGGAGGGTATTGGTTGTCCTTTGTTTTTCAGTTCGCCTGTTCTTATTTTCCAATTATTCCGCCCAAAGTTATATAATGGAGTGTATTTTGTTTTCGATTTTTCAATTTTATTAAATCATAATATTACCTATTCTTTTTCTTATTTAATTATTTCAAATTTTTTCATAGATCAAATTTGTATATCTAGCGTTCCGAGTATTTCTAAGATTCTATCGGGGAATTCAGTTGGCAATGTTTCTGAACATGATAATTGGTATGTTAATTGTTTATTTATGATTTTTTTTCCTGGTCTTATAATATGAATGATATAATATATTTTTATTATTTTTTTTTCTAGGTATGCTGTTCGCAACAATATAGGTATAAATCTGAATTTTACAATTGAGAATTGGTCTTCTATTTTTAATAAACATGACGGTTGTTATCCTGGTGCTCTACCAATCATGATGGTGACTACTGTTAAGAAATCATTGAAAGTGGGTATATTTTTATTGTAATTCTTTATATTAGAATAATTTAAAAAAGATATTACGCTGCATATCTTTTTTCCAGTTTTTTTTTTTTTTTTTTTTTTTTTTTTTTTTGTGTGTAGTTTGGTGCATATTGGATTTGTGGTAAAATTGTGGGAATGATGTTCATGAAAACTTGGGAAAATTTTGTTGTGCTGTTTGTGAAGTTGATGATGCTGTCGTTATACCCATGTAATTTTCTATATTTCGTTATTCAATTTTTTTTTCTCTTGAATTGTTCTTCCTTTTTTAATATTCTAATTTTGTATATATAATATTTTTTAATGTTTTATATGTAGGTATGAAATACATGTTGTTGTTGTGGATAGTTCGGATGCAATTACTCTGCTCATTCCCGATGAAATTTGTTATCAGTTATTTAGAAAAGAAGCCTGTGAATTGTTAAATGCCAACAATTCAGTAAGTATTTATAAGTTCATTATTATATAGTTTATCTTTGTTTAATAATTTATCATTATTTAACCATTATCTTTTTTATTCATTAACTTTTATAGAATTTTTATTGTACTAATTTTATAGGATGAAATGCGAATAATCCCAACAGAAATACAGGATTTGCATGAAAGGACACTGCTTTTTTTTTATAGATATCAATGCTGATGTTTGTCCATTACACGTCAATAGATTTCGTGTTATAATGGTTAATACAGATTCTGACACTATTGCAAAGTACGTACCAATTATTAATAACATTTGTGTTCAGGTTAGTTCATTTAATAAACTATTATTTTTTAATTACAAATTTTACATATAAATATACCTGCACCGATTTTATTTTATTCTTATTTTAAATATGAATTTGATATTATAATTTTTTTTGGTTTCCGATTTACAGGTTGATGGCGATGATGCTGTCCTTGATGTTGTTGATGGATTATCACGTGTCATCATTGCAGACGATTGATTTCCACTCCTTCAGTTATTATACGAACTTGGTTGCAGCATTTGTTGGCTGTTTATCTTTTATTTTAATTATCAATTATGGTTTTTTTTTGAATTTTTGATGGTATTGTTTACCTTTTTAATAGCTACGGATTTAAACATTCGAAGTTAATTATAATATTTAATAATTTTTGGTACAATATTCTTGATGTATTTGATGTGTTGTTTATATTTGTCAGACGTATCTATAAATAACCTTATTGGTTAATAAAAAAATTTCTAAGAATTAGACGATATCATTTTTAATAATTATTAATTATAAGGAAATTTTAATACCTAAGAATTTGAAATGGATTGTGTGTTTCCTATCTCTGATAACTAATATTATTGGCGTCTTTTAGGTAGTTGTAGTTATTTTGATTTTTTTTAAAAGTTGGATCATTATAAATAAAATTTTGAATTCCTATTCAATTGTATAATTGTTTTATAAATATATCATGTAGTATTTTGAATTACACTTTATTACACTTTAGTGTTAAGTGTATTATAATTTTAATTTTAGATTCAATTATAATTATTCACTTAATTAATTAATTAATTATGTGATATTTATTTAAATTAGTAACCTTTTAAGTTATTATTGTTATAATTTAATTTTTTATTATAATTTTATGGAATATATAACTAAAAAAATGAATAATTTATTTAGAGTAAATGTCCATAATTTTTCCTTTAATATATTATGATTATTATATACAAACAACAATAATAAATGAATGATTCCATTGAAATTTATCTAAAATAAGATACAATTCAGTAACCAATAATAATAAAAATAAATCTTAAATAAATTCGTAGTAAAAATAAAGAAGTTATATATTGAATTAATATACAGAATATATGATTTAGTATAATAGGTTATCCTTCAAAATATATTAGAATTATAGAACATAAATATTTGGCATTATATATTAAGATAAATAAATTTTTTTATTTTTATATAGCACTAATGAATGAAAACAAAATATCTGAAAAAAATGAAGGATTTTACGCTGTAGGAAATTCATAATTAAATATGTTTATTGATCATAATTAAATTAGTCTTTAATCAATAATAACACTTTATTATTTCTATTTTAAATCCTGTATCTTAAGTTATTGAATGGGTCACGCATGAATTTTTTTTTCTATTTTCTTTCATTAGTTGAACATATTGAATGATGTGATATTTTTTATGTGTGTTACTTCATCGTTTGAGAGAATTGTAGAAATATGGTAATTAAAATTCAATTAACTTAATGGTATACTTTATTTATTATTAGTCAATATTTCTTAATTTTCAGGATTAAACTGGGTTATTAATTTGGGGGTAATTCTAGATAGTCATTTTAAATAACTATTTCGACGATTTTTAAAAAATTAGTTGTATTGGGCAGTTTTTTTTTTTTTTTTAATGAGAACATGTCAATTTGTTGATTGTGTAAAAAGATAGTGTTTCATAACATTAATTGATCAGTACATTTGGCAATATGTTTAGCCTCCATATAAGTCATTCAAATCTTTAAATATTTACTTAATTTTATCATGTTAAGATCAAATTTTATTTTAATTATTATATTATTACTTAAATTATATAGTGGTTCAGTTAAAATATAGATAGTGGTGTATGTGTTCTAATATGACCTGTTGTTTATTATTTGATTTGTCTATAATTATGGAGTACGTTTTAATTGCCTAAAAATTAGGGGATGTGCAAAATGTGAAGCTGCCCTTAATTCTTCCATGAATTGTTCTACTTGCCCATATTTTTTTCCATAATTTGTAGCACAAAATTCGCATTGATCATTCCGGAATCATTGTTTCTTAAAGGTTTTTCACATTGCCTAAATTTAATTGGTATCTTTTATCTATAAATTAAGGTTTTGATTTTGGTCAATTATCGTATATTGATCAAATTCTGTATACCAAGTAAGATACTTTAACTCAATTTAGACATTTTTAGTAGTTTGGGTGTTATAATGTCTAACTTTTATTTTTAACACCATTATTTAAATTTTATAGGATTTTGCTATAACAATGATTTCGTCGGCAATATCGTTGGTTAAGAACATTGATTCAACTAGAACTACATGGTTTATGAAGTTACGTTGCATACGCGTCTATGATGGTCCTGCCTTTGGGTTAAGGAATCCTTTGAAAAATTTGGAAGTTGTTTTCCATGATTCTCAGGTTTACTTTAAAAGTATATAAATGTGTATAGTTTTCAAAATGAAATATTTATTTTACTACCCGTACGGAATATAGTTTCTCCATTTTTATTTATGAACATATTCATGGGCATAATTTTTATAAATCGTATATATAGTATATAAATATTTCTAAATATGTATATACATGTATATGTTTTTATATATTTATATTTTACTATATTATAATATTAATTTTCTTGTGACTAGAGTTCAAGGATACATGCGACGTTGAGGCCCTACCACGCTGGGAAGTTTAAGGAAAAAATAGTTGAGGGAGGATTGTACACTCTGCGCAATTTCATTGTCTCTCCGTACAAGTCCAATTTTAAGGCAACGGTTGGAAATATAAAGATCCAGTTCATATCCAATACTCGATTGGTGGCGGTGTCTGATATTGAATTTCCATTTCAAATATTTATTTTCCGCGACTTTTCTCATCTAACCATTGATAATAATGTAGATGAGAATGTTCTCATTGGTACGATTTATTATGTCTATTTTATTGTCTATTTTAAAAAAAAATAAAATTAATATATGTTTATGAATGTGTATATAAGTATTGATTTTAATTTTAATTTATAATTTAGATGTTATTGGAAGGATTCATTCTATAGGTGAAATTATGGATAGAATTGTTGCATCAAGGCCTACAAAGCTATTGGAACTTATATTGGAGGATACTTGGTGGGTAACTATACTTTATTTATTATTTGTCGTATTGGATTGTCTATATTTTTATTTTTTATATTAACAATAAGATTTCTAATAAATTTTTCCAGTGGTTTAAGGCTTAAAGTGTCACTTTGGGGTGATTTTATTGACAAGTTAAGGAATGTCAGAAATTCTGGTTGTCAATCTCCACCAATTGTTATATTTCAGATGTTTCGTCCTAGAATATACAATGGTATGTTAGCTCATTACTATTTACTTCATTTTTTATTTTCTTTAAAAAATAAAAATTAGTTTGGTATTTGGATAGTTCTTTTCCAATTTTTTAAATTTTCAGATGAGGTGTCTATTTCAAATTCATTTAATACATCTAGAATTTTATTTGGTGATGAATTAAAGGAGATTGTCGATATGCGGAGGAGGTTTTTATTTTTAATTTTTTTATATTTTTAATTATAGTTATTGATTTAGTGTTTTTTTTGTAGTGTTAAATTTATTTATTCATTATTTTTTAAATATAGGTTTGCGATTAATTGTAAGGATAAGTCCGCTGTCGAAACATTTTCCTGGTCATCTTTGACTAGGGGTGGCAAATGGGCCGGGCCGGCACTGGGCCGCCGGGCCATCTTCATTTTGCGGGCCGGGCCGGGCTCGGCCCGGTTGCAACCGGGCCACTATTTTAGAGGCCCAGCCTGGCCCTAGGCGGGCCACCGTGGCACCGGGCCAAAATGGCCCGTCTATTAAAAAAATTAAATTTATCAAATAAATTATTTATATTCAATAAAATAATTTTATTTTTAAACAAATCTTATAATCCTATTTTTGTGATCAATATATGAATTATAATGACAATTAATATTAGTTTATGATATGATTTTATTATTCATTTCCAATAAATAACTTGTATTAATCTCTAGAAAAAGCTATTGCAAAAAGAAAATAGTAATATTAACTCAACAAACACTTTTAAATATCACATGAGATTCTTTTCATGTTAATAGGTATACTTAACATATTAGATGATATATAAAAAAAATTAAAAAAAAAAAAACCGGGCCAATCGAAAGTTCCGGGCCGGCCCGGCCCAAGCCCGGTCGGCCCGCCGGGCCTATCGGGCCGGGCCAAATCGGCCCGGTTCTTTTCGGGCCACTATTTTCTAGGCCCAGCCTGTCCTAAAAGGCGGGCCAACCGGGCCGGCCCATCGGGCCGGGCTCATTTTGCCACCCCTATCTTTGACTGAGGGTTCTAACATTAGTGGCGATGTTGATTTCGATGTTAAATCGATTGAGTGGGTTCTTCAATGTCAAGTGGTATATAATTGAATTTTCATTATCTATATATATTCATACACAAATGTCTATGTTTCCCTTTGTGTCTACACATATGTATGTATACTGAATATTTTTTTAATGTGTTTTTTGTGTATAGAATGGGCTGTATTGGATTTGTGGAACTATTATTGATTTGGATTCATATGATAATTGGTGGTTCCGTTCCTGTAAGAACTGTGCTCGCAAGGTTTCAAAAGATGGAGATATTTTCAAATGCTCTAAGTGTATGAAGGATGACGCTCCTTTTGTTATTAGGTAGTTTTACAGATGGAATCATTTTCTATTCTTTTTAATCTTTTTTTGTAATACCCCGTCCCGTTCTGTACCCTTTTTCTTAATTAGAAGCCTTATTTTATTTTCTTTCTTTGTTTCTTTTAAATTTAATTATTTTTGTGTGTTATTTGTGTATTTAAATATACATACCCTTTTTATAAAATTCCTAAATTCGAAGAAAGAAAACGAATTCTTTCAAACGAATAAAGGACTACGAGAAATTAATTATTCAAATTAAATTAAGGATTTTCGATCCGTTTAATTTTTTGAGAAAAATCAAAATACAATAAAATATTACTTGAGTTTAAAAATTGTATTAATTTCTGAATCGGGATTACACTCGTAAACCAAACGACCCCTAAACCGTATCAGTTGGGAACGAAAATATCAAATTCTTGGATAAGATTTAAAAGGAATAGATAAGATTAGGAAAGGGAGGAGTATAAAAGAGTTATTGTCTCTCTCCTCATTCATTTTTCTTTCACGCACAAAAACAATTTTTCTCTCTCAAAAATTTTTCCCCTCCTTCGGCTTTTTCCTCCTTCCTCCGCCTCCTTCCTCTCCTCCGGCGAACGCCGCCGCGCCGCTCTCCTTCTCCCTCCGTCGCGACGAGCGACGCCTCCCCTACAACAGTCGTCGCCCCTCGCGCCTCTTCGCCCACGTCTCGCCGTCGTCGCCCAGGCCACCGCGACGCCTCTCGCTCACGAAGAAGACCCAGCGCCGCCTCCCACCGCCGAGCTCCGCCGCCGCGACGAAGCCACGACCGCCTCCTCCATTCGAAGTCACGGAGTCCCTCACCTGCTCTCCCGTCGCTTCCGCTCCACCTCCGTACGAAGCGCCGCCGCCTCGAAGCCCAACGCCGCCGCATCGCCGCCGAAGCTAGCTCCGCCGCCGCCGTCTCCTCTTCAATCTCCAGTGAGTTGAATTCTCTCCTCTATTGTTCAAATTTCTTTCCGTTTAAATTCGATTTCGAACATCAGTTTATTCAAATTTCTAACCGAAACCTTATTTTCGTTGATTTTCCGTTCGATTTTGACGCCGTTGAACCGGTTGCTATTGCCGAATTTCTGGAATTTTTCCAACCGACGCCGTTAGGCTGTCCAATTTCGTTTTCCGAATTCCCGAACAACGCCGTTAGGCTGCCCAATTGTCGTGAGCAATTTCTGGGTTTCAAAACGACGCCGTTAGGCCGCCCGTTTAACGTCTCAAACTGAAGCTCGTAAGGTTTCTATCTTCGTTTTTCATCTTGGGTAGATTTTGGGTTAGATTGTTAATTGTTAGAAGCTTGGGACAAGGAAGGAGAAAAACTTACTGTTAATTTGTAGTTAGATGATTAGTATTAGTTGTTAACTTATTTAGTATTATTGTTTTGTCCACTTGTATCACTCTTTAGAAGTAAGATTTTGGATAGTTGTTTCTTTGTTTTATTTCTTTCACAAACCATGAGATTGGATTCTTAGTTTAGTATTTAGTAATAATGGTTGAATGTTTAAAAATTATTGTTTTAGATGTATGGTATTAATGACTTAGTGGACTAGTATTATTCTTATGAATGTTTAGTATCATTGTTTTAGTATTATGATGATATTAGCAAAATCCTATAGTATCCTTGTTTTGATGTTTTTCAAGGGTAAAAACACTTTTGAGCAAATTTCGTAAACAAATGGAAACTCGTCTTCACCCCGTACCCCTGTTAGAATTTTAGAAAACACAAAATAAAGCCTTTTACTATAATCTGTTATTTTAGAAGAATTTCAAACCAACTTTAGGAATACCACTAATATTAGAAAAAGAGTAATACCTTTTTATAAACTATTTTTAGTTTATAATATAATTTCCTTAGAAAAATCCAAGTCTTTTAACAAGTTTAGAAAAGAGAAGTTTTATATTCAAGTTTTCGTTTAAAAACAAGAAATAGAATTCTTAAGAAAGAAAAACTTTTTCTTTAATTTTATTAAGTAATAATCTTATTTTTTCTAAGTATTTTCCGAGTTTAATAATTATATTTTTTTCCTTAAAGGGCCTTTTTGAGAACACCACTAAATTCAGTAAATACACCCCCTGTTACATCACTAAATTCAGTAAATACACCCCCTGTTACACCAATAAATTCAGTAAATACACCCCCCGTTACACCACCGAGTTTAGTAAATACACCCCCTGATACACCTCCTCTTAAAAAGGGGTGTACTTATCAATTAAAAATCAACCTTTGAAAACTTTAGTTTTCAATAGTTTTCTGAAGACAACAATCTACTCAATCCTTGAGTTTCACACTCTTAAGCTTTTCAAATTCAAAAGTCAATCTTTTAATCGGAATACTCCTTATTAGGATTTTGTACTTTTCGGAACACGCACGAAGGACTCGACTGTCTGCCTACCCAATATTCCCGGAACTCAGAACAATCAGGTGGGTGATGATCTGTTGATTGATCTGCTAATAATAACGTCGTGCCGGTATTTCCTGAACTCGATTAAATCAAATCAAAAATATCTAATCCAACATAAATGTAACACCTATCTATATAACTGTTTGGATTATGTGATATAACTACATATGTTATATATTTAGCCTGTTGTTTTGTGAATCGATCATTACTGCATGAGTAAACACCTTACGTGAGCATGAATCAGTTCTGTTGTCAATCAAGTATTTTTCTCAGTGAAGTTTGTTGTATCAGTTTTATGGAAAGTCAGTAAGCACGGAGTTGTGGTGTAGGTATTTATTTTCCGACCTCCGGGGACGCTGTCGTTGGACGCCCTCGGAATCAAGGTCGTTGATTATTTTCCGGTCTCCGGGGACGCTGTCGTTGGACGCCCTCGGAATCAATGCTGTTGATGGTTGGAGTTGAAAAGAGTAAATTTGTTGGAAGTGGAATGATCGTACGTTTATGGTTTGCAGTTTGTGATAATATGTGATATGACTTTGGGCTTTGCCTTAATGTGAACCAACTTGTGCTATTTCATTATATCATGCGAAATATGCTTAATTATCGTTTAAAACTTTATAATCTTTTATTTACGTCAACTGATTAAATAAAATAAACACTTTATTAATGAGTATAACTTAATACTCCCTCCGTCCCAGATCAGTTTTCACACTGATCTGGGCACGGTAATTAAGAAAATTTATTATTTTATATAGTTAAAGTGATAAAGTGGAAATTTTATGTCAAATCAACTTTAATTGTGTGGTTGTGGTTTGTTTGTGTAAGAAAAGTAATGACATATGGGTAAATAAGTGAGAATTTTGAGGATAAAAGTTATAAGAAAACTTTCCTTTTTGGGGTGTGAAAACTAATGTGGGACGGATAGAAAAGGAAAGTGTGAAAACTGATTTGGGACGGAGGGAGTATATATTTCGGATTTACCAATCCCATGATGTTGCAATCACCCATAAGTGAGAATTCAATTCTCACGCCCCTTTTTCCTAACCCCTTGCAGATTTCAATTACGGGGAGCAAGGACAGTGACACAGAAGGCACAAAGTCTCCCATTTGCTTAAAATATATTATTACTAATACAATGATGCCTATTATTTCTACTTCCCAATAAATGTTATCGCTACTGCCATGCAAGACGATACTCTTTCCGTGTGTTTAAATTATCCAAACTCAGTGTGTATTATTCTGAAGATACAGAACCCTCTATCCATCTTTATATATATACAAATACACTTACGTTATAACATTCCTTCCCACTTATCCGCTGCATGAAACTTCTCTCTCTCAATTCAGTTATATTTCTTTCAAAAATTTTATAATTCGGACTTTTGATCACAATAACACTTCGAATCCGATATAATTAATATATTCTGGGTTCGGGGCATTACATTTTTTATATTCATGTTTTGGTGCTGAATATGCTTTGTTTGATATTCATTTGTCATTGATTTAATAAAAAAAAAATTACAATTTTTTCTCCTTTTCAAGTATGGTGTAAGGGTCGTTGTTGTTGACGGAACAAATAATGTTATTTTAAATCTGTGGGATAATATTTGTTGTGAACTTATTCAAAAGAAAGCTTATGAATTATTGGAGAGTATAAATGAGGTATTAATTCAATTTTAAATTGTTTCTAATTTAGTAGTTTGACTTATATGTCTTATGTATTGATACCATTTCTTTATTTCAGACTAATTGTGCGGATGTTCCATTTGAGATTCAGAGACTTCTTCACCGTACTATATTGTTTCGCATACAAATTAGGCCAGATGACATTTTACGTCAAAGTGGTGCATTCAATGTTGTCAAAGTGGTTTCTGATCCTTTGATTGTGAATAAATATTCAGCTAATACTGGGATGTTAAAGGCATGTGAATTAGATTTTTTTTTATTGAATTATTTGGTGTGTTGAAATTTTCATATTAATATTATAGATTATTGAGTTATTGTGTTTAGTGTATCCTTAATTTATTTGGTTAGCATTTATGCATATATAGTTGATATCACACTTTACATTTTCAAACATATTTTCTTATTTGTTTTTCTTTTGTAGGAATCTGAAAATAATCATTTGGTAGATGCCGGAGACACTCCTATGAGCGTCAAAGTATTTGTTTTTTTCTTCAATTTTTTATAATTTTAAGATATTTGTCCTCTAATATATATAGTTTTTGACATTTATATTTTTTTTTTGTGTAGGTTGTTTCTTCCATAAATTCGAATGTTTCTTCTGTTAGTAGGATGTTGTTCAATGATACTACTGCTGCTGACAAAAATCTGGATATTGGTACAAAAAGATCATCGGTTGACCAGTATTCAAGTTCGGATTCTTCAAAGAAATCTAAGTCAGTTAACAATGTGGAGGACAATGAGTGATGACGTTTTTCATTTCTTTTGAGTCGGTTTTAATCTGCTTCTCTAAAATAAATTATGATATTTCAGGATATTTAAATTTATGTTCGTGATTAAAATAAATTTGAATTTGAATTATTTGCATTTTATGTTTTAATGAAGTTGGATTTTAATTTATTTTTTGTCGTTTGAATACACTGTTGGATCCAAATTATATTTGAGTTATATACTAAATTTTCCTTATGCGATATGTAATTTGATTGCTAATGACTTTATTACTATAATGTAGTCCTGTTTACAGTTGTATACATTAGTATATTATTAATATTAGAAATATTTGAAAAATGATATGGTTATTTGTAATTGAGAGTGTATTCCAATTGATAAATATATAACCAGAATTTAATAAGTTTTGTGTTGATCTGTTAAATTATATGTTGTACAAAATAATGAATTACTGTATTTATTAGATTTTTGTTTTTTTTTAATTTTTAATATATTATCATATATTTTTTTTAAATATCCGTGGTACCATGTCTATAAGTCGTCTATTAATATATTTATTTGTTTTTAACTCTATACAACTAGACAACATAATTGGATAGTTAAAATTTATGATAATTTTTTTAATTCAAATAATTAAATTGAAATTTTTTGTATGATATTAGTTAAAGTAAATGACGTAGGAATCTAAAAAAACTATTTCAACCTGAAAAATATTTAAAATTTGATTCAAGTATTTGTTTTCCCCTTAACTAAAACTGATACGATATACTTTATCACCATGGAAAAAATAAATAAATTTCATGGTTTTGAATGGATTTTGGTTTGTTATTATGATGTGCTAATTTCCTTTCTAATAATATTGGTTATTTTATTGACAATTATATATATTTACAAAAATTATTTTCTACAAGTTAATTTTGGTAAAAATGATATTATTATTAAATATTAAATATTTCAAAAAATAATTTAAATGGATTAACAACTTTGTTAATTTAAAATTTAAAATTTCATAAATAAAATATAATGATCATGATAATAACTCTTTATGTTCATAAATATTAAAAGATATTTAAAGATTATAGTGTTTTTGTAAGTTTATTCCAGAACCAAGTAAATAATTATTGAATATTTTCATATTTTTTCTTCATATTTTCAAAAATGGTGTTGTTCATGTTGTTATTAGTGATTTATACAGATATTTTCAGGAATCTGAATATGATGCTACTTATTAATAACACAAGTATATAAAGGACATGCAGGATATGAATATTTTATAATTCAATTTATTATTAACTTTGTTATGATATAAATTTGTACTAATATTTACCAGTAAATATTTTTTTGTGATTGATTATATTTTTATTATATATAATATATCATTTATAATTATACAAATTTTATTTTGTATGACTTGTTTCTCACTATATCGGTTTGTTTCTGTCAATGATGGGGTTTTTTTTTAATAGATGATACATTAAAAATTCCTAAAATTATTTCAATGAAGATTGAAATTTAAATATTAATAATAGTCTTTCTGACTTTTAGTAAATTTTGGAAAATGTTATGTGTTTTCGGTGCATATTTTGGGAAGTTAAATATTAATATATGATTGTCGGATAAAAAATATATATATAAATTTTAATATTATAAAATTGTTGTGTGCTGTACGTGAACGGTTTTTATTATTATTAGTGTATTTCATTTTTTATTGAATTTTTAATTTGATTTCAAGAACTATCTTTCCTAAAATACTCTTTGCCTATATTGGTATATCGTGTCTGTGTATTAATTTCCTTCAAATTTGTTTATTAATTAATATGAGTGTAATTGGTGCCTTGAGAGAATCATATTTCTAAGTTGATATGTCTTTGTTTTGTATATAAGTTTGTTGTGTTATCTACTACAATCACTTCCTATACATTTGTCTATTCTATTTCACTGATTTATTAAAGGTGAATTATATGTTTCAGATTTTTTTTATGGGACAAACTTTATGCAATACCTTCTTACATCACCTTAGTGTATAAAAGATTTATTTGTATATATGAATTTTAAAATTTGGACGTGTGGTATATTTTCTTACATTAATGATACTAAAATGATTAGTTTTGAATGCAGGTTAATAGATGTTCTATTAAATTTTGAAATGAAATCAGAGAGGCTCAGTTTTTTATGACTTGTGTAGTATTTTAGATGAGCGAAGAAAGAATGGGGAAATTTTGACACGTGAGTTTTTAAATTCATAGTTTTTTAAAGATTTTTTTTTATAATTTTACTATAATTTAATTAAATAAATACAATTTATTTATATAATCCAATCCAATGCAGTTTCAGATTTATATGTTCAATATGATGAATTCAAGATGTACCGGGAAAACTTTTACTCTGGAAAGTCGTTTGATTTCTATATACAATACACTCAATGCCAGCCGGATAATTCAGAGTATCGAATGGTTTGTGTTTTGAAATTTTATTTATTAAATATTAGATTGTGTTATTTGTTTTTTTTATTTTGATTTGTTATTTTGCAGGTTATTCCTAATGAAATCCTTTTATCTAAGGATAAATTTTTTTTCCCGAAATATATATTTGTAAATCAGAGTGGAAAAAGATGGAAAGTTCGGACGTATAACCGCGATGGTTATTGGTACTTTTCATATGGTTTTAGGGATTTTGAAAAGTATTATAAAATGACTGTTGGTGAATATATAACGTTTTCTGAACACAATTCAAGTATAATGTATGTCAAGGTTTATCAACGAAATGATATTCTTAAAGATATTGGAAATCCAACTCTAATATTAAAACCTATTACAGTATTCGGTTAGTGGCTTATTTTTCGGATTTATTTTTGATATAATTACATGTATATTTTTTTTTCCAACTAACAAATGTTTGTTCTGTATTGTAGGTGATATTCGCACAAATTATTTTTTGTGTGATATTTTTTTAATATATAATAATAGTCCAGTAAGTTAAAAAAATATCAAATTTCAATTTTAAAAATAAATGTATTCTATTTATTATCTTCGTGTATGGATATATTTAAATTTTGATATATACTATTTTGTTTTCTCTTATTAGAAAATACCATGTATTCTTTTTTAGATGAATGGAGGTTGTATCCCTAATTCAATATTGTTGAGGAAATCAAACGGAGAGCATTGGACGATTACTTTGAATATCATAAATCCAGAAATTTATACTTTTGGGGATGGCTGGGACAAATTTGTTGAGGTGAACCATTTGAAGAAACACAATTGTCTTACATTGTATTATGATGGATATGGAACGTTTTGGGCAAAGGCATACTACAGTGATGGTTGTTTACTTTTATCTTTTTCTGAAAAGAAGAATGACGTTGATAGTAAGTTTATTATTACTAATCATTTCTTCTTTTTAATTATATTAATTAATAACTAAAATTTTTATTCAATTAATGAACTTTTTTTTTATGTTTAAATAACATGTTTTTTTTAAAGTGAAACATCGAAAGAAGTATTGTCAGAGTATTAAAAGATCGATACCTACAAGCTATGATATTAGATCTTTCACGGTTATCATATCTAACTATAATATCAATAGAGGACGTTTGGTAAGTACATATGCTTCATATTTGTTATTATTATTAATTGTTAATATATTTCAATCTATATTTACCAGAACATTCAATGTTGATTATTTTTTAATTTATAAAAATATATATTTAATATTCATTTACTAATTATTTTATTAAATTGTGCTATTCATGAAGACTATTCCTAAAGGATTTTGGAGAACTTGGAGCAGATCACCTAATTCTTCCACGTGTTTTGTAAAATTAATCGTTGGCGATAAGGATTGGAGAGTTGCCATGAAGAAGGAGAGAAAAGGACTAATATTCCAAGGTGGACTTAGGTTTATCTTTCGCAAAAATTTTGTCAAAGTTGGTTGTTGTTGTGTTTTCCGTGTAATTGATACTCAGGAAGTGGAATTTACTGTGTCTATACATCAGTGATTTTTATTGGTGAAATATTCTTTTGTTTAGATTGTTAAATTTGACAACTTAGTCATATATATTTAAACAAAGAAATAATTACACAGTTTTATTGTTAAAACAAAAAATTTAGTATATTTAATTGGTAATTAATTTTTTTTTCTTTGTGATGTTGTACTCCTTTAGATTATATTTATATATAAATTAAAAAATTTAATTTAATAGTACCACATATATAATATATAACTTTTATTATATAATAATGCAGTAAAGGCAGTTTTAATGCTTGATTTAGTATTTTATTTCATGTTAACAAATTACAATTTTTTTTAAATCAATCGATTCTTTAATAGAAAGATTGGAATAACAAATATTAATAATTTAATCGGTTTCATAATAATGTTGTGGTTATTTAATAAGTTTAAGGCCTGTGTACAAACATTTTCACAATCCATTACATATAAAACTCCCTCATGTTTTATAATATAAAATCCAGTAATTAATATAGTATAATAAATAAGGTTAGTGTATTATTCCATCCGTCCCAATTTTATTTAACCACATAATTATTTATCAACTTCAAACACTTCTAAACTTACACTCATTTCACAAATAATTATTTAGGAAAACATCTCCATTTTTTTTAAATACGCATTAATTGAACCAAAAATTATGTAGAAAACCATCTCCATTTTGTTCATATACTGAAATTGAATAATACATAATAATAAATATTTTTTTATCAATTTAAAAAATACAAATTAAATATCGCATAATAATCAACAAAACTCCTAATGTGTAAAAAAATTAGTACAAAAATAATAAATATATATATATATATATTTCTTTTGTGTATGTGTAAAAAGTGAAATAGAGCAATATATATTATGAACTTGTGATTTATATTTAGGGAAAACAAATTTGAGCTTATGGATATATTATTTCAATGTGTTTCTATTTCAATGTTCATTTGTTTAACAAATTTGTTTAAATTACTGGAAATCATAAATATACATGGTTATATCTACATATATAAAGCAATATTTATTTATATGTATGTATGATATATATGTGTACATAATGCAATTATATGTATATATTTACATTAAATTGTGTGTTATATGTATATATTTATATTAATTTGTGTGTTAGATGTTACGTAGGTATGTCACTATACGTTCACGAACAAGTATTTTTCATCACTTATTTTTAATCCATAAAAAACAAAATGGTTATTAGTATATTTATTATTGAAAATCCTATGTTAATGAAGTTGTCGTTTTCCTATTATTATTTTCTATAATATTAAATGGAGATTTGCTATAAGAGTGGACCTTAATCAATAACCTCCTGATTCGATGCCTTAGAAATTTCATATAAATAAATGTATATTCCTTTTTTTTTTTGTCCACTATAATAGTTAGTTATCTTTCTGATCCCATTAAACAAATAATCTCCACTTGGTTTTCTTCAAGTATAATATTTGGTGAGTTACATCTACTCTGTGAATTATAGTTCTATTATTATGTGAATTTCGTATATAAATTTCTTTCGATTTGGAAATTTTGTAAACTTCTCTTTTGCAAAATTATTATTGGTTGTCCGCATTGTGTTACACACACACACACACACACATATATATATATATTGGAAAATGTCATTTTTTGGTTGCAAATACTAATATGTAAGCATTATATTAATAATTAATTAAATTTTCTTACATTATTTTTTTTATATATTTGTTAATATCCAATGGAAAAATAACTTTAACAATTATTTGTGCAATACTGTACTATTTGTTATTATATTTTTCTTTTCATTGATATATTTTACTTTTTATACATGTGTGTATCTATTATATTTTGGTGTGTATTTTATGGTTTTTTTTTATTAGGATGTAATACAATATGAAAAAACTTCAAAAATCTATTTCAATCAATGGATGTTCTTCATCAGTTGGAAAATTAGATCGAGGTACGTATTTTTTTTTATGTTCAATTTCATTTGATGGTTGCTACATATCTGTTTGTTTAATTATATATGATAAATTTTTATTAATGATTGTGATAGCTATGTATAGGTATTTTTTATGTATAATTGTATAGATGAATTCATTTGCTATATAAATACAGATTTCAGTAATTTTATACTTCTGATATTGATTTAATTCTTTATCTTTTAAGTTAACATTACCGAACCACCGAAGGAGTATTCAAGTTCTGGATCATCTAAAAACATATGCTATATTTTTTGAGAGCGTTTTTCTTTATTTTCTGGGAACAATACCGCTGGTCATTCATTTAATATGCCGCTGGATGGTATTTTTCCAACTAATTTTGTTCTTTACACTTAGCATTTATACCAATTTTAAACATATAAAACAAAGATCTATTCAAATGCAGGAATTGGTGATATTGTGGAGAATACAATTTTTTCTACATTTCCAAACAAATCTGGAGAGTCGCGTATTTTGTCTTCTGCTTTAAACTCCCAACTTAATTATTCATCTAATGTTGAGTTTCTGTGCGATGATAATCATATACAAGAGTTGAGGTCGAAGGAACCTATATTTAATGAGATCATTGAATTGGATGATGAAATAATTGAAACAATTGATATTGATCCTGCTGATTATACTTCATACGATAATAATATTGAGGGTAAGTTTTAAAAATTAATAATTAACAAATTTTTAAGATTATTATTATTTTATTTTGATTTTTTGGTCTTTATTTGCCAGGTATTGACTATTGGGATGTTGGAGATCCTAACAATAAATGCCAGTTTTGTGGTGCAATATTTTGGTTTGACGAACGCTTGAAGTCAACAAATAGTAGTTTAGCACCTAGATTTTCCCTTTGTTGCATGAGTGGGAAAATTAAATTGCCATTTATGTCTGAGCCTCCACCACTTCTTCGTGAATTATTTTGGGGAAATACCAGTAGAAGCAAACACTATAGAGAGAATATTAGATCGTTTAATAACATGTTTTCATTTACATCTCTTGGAGGGACGATTGATAGAAGTTTAAATAATGGTAGATCCCCTCCTGTATTTAGATTACATGGACAAAACTATCACAATTTGGGTAGTTTGTTGCCATATGGTCAAAATAGTCCAGCATTTGCTCAGTTATACATATATGACACAAGCAATGAGATTTATAATAGAATACGTTATGTCAGGTATAAAATTTAAAATTTATTAATTACAAATAATTTATTATATTGCATGAGTTTTAATTAATTAATATTTATTTTCTGTTTATACATATTTTTTAGGTCACAGAATAGAACTAATACAATTCAAACTCAAATTGTTTCTGATTTGAAAGATATGCTGGATGAGCATAATGTATTAGTGCATAAATTCCGTACTGCTCGAGAAAAATTTAGTGCAGGATATAGAAATGTTACTTTGAGACTTATTGGTAACAAGAGTTATGATCCAAGGACCTATAATTTACCTACAGTTTCAGAGGTTGCAGCGGTTTTGACTGGTGATCTTGACAGTTCAAGTAGTGTTCGAGACATTGTTATACAGACCTGCTCTGGACAATTGCAGCGTATAACTGAGCTGAATCCTTCGTATCTTGCGTTACAGTATCCATTACTTTTTCCATATGGTGAGGATGGATATAGGGAAGATATTTCTTTTTCACAATCTGCAGCTGGAAGGGTAGGGCAAAGGACCGGTATTAGTGTTAGAGAGTTGTTTGCATATCGGTTGCAACAAAGGTCTATGGAGCCCAGTACAATTCTATCATGTAAGAGACTAACACAACAATTTGTGGTTGATGCTTACACAATGGTAGAATCTGGAAGATTATTATATATAAAGAATCATCAAAAGGAGCATCGTTGTGATATGTTATCTGGTGAGGATGCTTATTTAAATGGTGAAAGAGAAGGTAGATGTGTTGGTAAACGTATTATCTTGCCACCTTCCTTTACTGGTGGTCCACGCTACACGATACAAAATTATCAGGATGCTATGACAATTTGTCGTTGGGCTGGTTATCCTCAACTCTTTATAACAATAACCTGTAATAAAAAATGGCCTGAAATTCAACGTTTTATGAATGAAAGAGGTTACAGTGCAGAGGATCGTTCGGATATTATTTGCCGTATCTTTAAAGTGAAGTTGGATGGTTTAATTCGTGATATTCGTCGCAATGAAATTTTTGGTGTTCTTAAAGCTGGTATGTTATTTATATATTTTCTTTCATAAAAATTATATTAATGTTTATATGTAATAATATTTTTTAATTATTTATTAATATTTGTTTGTTTCTTTTCAGTTGTTTATACGGTGGAATTTCAAAAACGTGGTTTACCTCATGCACATATATTGGTTTTCCTAGCCAATAAAAGTGAGGTAACTTCTGGTCAAGTTATTGATAGTATAATTTCAGCTGAATTACCTGACGAGTGTGTTGATAAGCAATATTTTGATGTTGTGTGTGATTTTATGATGCACGGTCCATGTGGACCAGGTGTTAAGTATTCACCCTGTATGTCTGATGATGGTGAATTCTCAAAGAGATTTCCAAAGCAATTTGCTGCTGAAACCTACATTGATGACGATGGTTACCCTATATATAGGCGACGAGATAATGGGAGGTCAGTTAAAAAAAAGTTTTGATTTGGATAATAGGTATGTTGTTCCACACAATCGCTTCCTTCTTCTGAAATATGGTGCACATATAAATGTTGAGTGGTGTAACCAATCTAGAGCTATTAAGTACTTATTTAAGTATATTAATAAGGGTCATGATCGCGTTACAATCACATTTGTTGAGAACAGTCAAGATTCTAATAATTCTGTGAATGTTGATGAGATTAAGATGTTCTACGATTGTAGATATATTTCACCGTGTGAAGCTGCTTGGAGGTTATTTGGTTTTGAGATTAATTATCGGATTCCTTCAGTTGAGCGTTTAGGATTTCATCTTCCGGATAAGCAAAATGTTTTGTTTAAGGATGGTGATTCATTGGATTCAGTTTTAGCTAGACCAAGTATGAAGAAGAGTATGTTTCTTGCTTGGTTCAAGTTGAATGAGACTTCAAAATTAGCTCAAAAGTTAACCTACGCTGAAATACCCCAATTCTCGTTTGGAAACCAACATCTAGGACATGGGAAGAAAGACAAAGGGGCTGGTCGTATTTCGTATGTATCTCCTGGGACTGGGGAAGCTTATTACCTCAGAATTTTGTTGAATATTGTTACTGGTCCTACCTCATTTGACTGCATAAAGACATTTAAGGGAGTTATATATCCAACATTTCGTGACGCATGTTTTGCTAGAGGTTTATTGGATGACGATAGAGAATATATTGATGGGTTTGATCAGGCTAGCTTGTGGGCTTCTGCTCCTTCTATGAGGTCTCTTTTTGTCACCCTATTGACGTCAGGATCACTTAGTAATCCATGTGATATTTGGGATAAGGCTTGGATGTATCTCTCCGAAGACATTTTGTATAAAAGAAGGAAAATTCTCCATTATCCAGGTAACAAAATTTAAATGTTTTACATTTATATATTATAATTATTGTGTGATAAAGATGTTTCAAAGTTTGCAAATTATAGTTTTTTTTTTTTTACAAATCTATGAATATAAGTTGGTGGAATTATTAAATTTTATAATGTTAATATCTAATTTGGATATATTTAATTACTTAAAAAAATTGAATTTTTATTTGTTTCATAAATATGTTTTTGTAGTTCAACAATTTAATAAGTAGAAATTATTTATACTTCAATAACATTTATATTTGAATTATAAAAAATATATATATATAAAATATCATCTAATTTTATTTTTTATAGAGTTGAGAATGACTGAGTCTGAGATAAAAAAATTGTTGCCTGATAGAGATAGACAACATGTTGCGTATTTTGGGTAAAAGTTTAAGTGATTTCGATGGTATGCCTGTACCTATTGGTGATAGCAATTCGTACTACAGAAACATGATGGTAATGATGTAGTTATCTTATAACAAGGCTGAGTTGAGATCTGAGTATGAAAGTTTATTGAACAAATTGAATGATGAACAAAATAATGTTTTCCAAGCTATAATGACATCTATTGTGTCTGGTGTTTGTGGAATGTTCTTTGTTTACGGTTATGGTGGTACTGGGAAAACATTTTTGTGGAGGACATTGTCTGCAGGTTTAAGATCTGAAGGTAGTATAGTTTTGAATGTGGCTTCAAGCGGTATAGCTTCTCTTCTATTGCCTGGTGGACGAACTGCACACTCAAGATTTTGCATCCCTATTAATTGTAATGAGGATTCGACTTGCAACATTAACCAGGGAAGTCATCTTGTTGAATTATTAATAAAATGCAAACTTATAATATGGGATGAAGCACCGATGGTTCACAGGCACTGCATTGAAGCTTTGGACATAACATTAAGAGATATTATGCAGGTATCGGAAAAACCTTTTGGAGGAAAAACCGTTGTTTTTTGTGGTGATTTTCGTCAGATCTTACCCGTTATCCCAAAAGGAAAACGACAAGAAATTGTTCATGCAGCTATTAATTCATCTTCTCTTTGGAGTTCATGCACTGTATTAAAGTTAACATAGAATATGAGACTGAGCAGCATGCAAACAATACATGGAGCCAATAAGATGAAATTGTTTTCCGAGTGGATTGAGGCAGTTGGAGATGGAAATATTGGAATACCTACTGATTATAGTTCGGATATAGATATTCCTCCTGATATTTTATTACATGGTGGTAATGATCCTATTGGTGTTATCGAAGATCGTATTTATCCAGATTTCAAAAATCGGATGTATGATCATGATTTCTTAAGGAATAGGGCTATACTTGCACCTACACTTGATAGTGTTAGGTCGATCAATGATTACATGGTCGACTTGAATCAGAAAGAGAGCCGTAAATATTCAAGTTCTGATACTCTTTGTAGGTCGGATTCAAATTCTGATCTACTTGCTGAAGTACACACACCAGAATTCCTTAATTCTTTGAAGTTTTCTGGTGTTCCGGATCATGAACTTATCCTAAAGATAGAAACTCCGGTTATGTTATTGAGGAACATAGACCATTCAAGGGGTTTGTGTAATGGAACTAGGTTAGTAAATTAAATTAAATTATATAATTATTTTATATTTATTCTTTTTTTTATATGTTGAAATATAATATGTTATTTATTATGGTTTCAGATTGGTAATTACAAGGCTTGGTGACAGAGTAATTGAAGTTAGGATTTAAACAGGTGACAATGCTGGTGATCTAGCCCTAATACCTAGACTTTCATTGACTCCATCTGATCCAAGATTACCATTTAAGTTTACAAGGAGGCAATTTCCATTAATTGTTTCTTATGCAATGTCAATCAACAAAAGCCAAGGTCAGTCTTTCGCAAATGTTGGTGTATTTCTAAAAAAACTTGTATTTAGTCATGGTCAACTCTACGTTGCTATTTCGAGAACTACAAATAGAGCTGGTCTGAAGATAATGTTGTGTGACAGTGTTGGTATCCAATATAGTAGTACAAAGAATGTTGTTTTCCAGGAGGTCTTTAGAAATATTTAAGGTTGAATATATACACATATGACATTTTCTGGATTATTTTTTGGTCTTCGGATGTTATTGGAAATATTATTTAAATAATAAACATTTTGTGTATGATATACTATTTCCATGAATGTTATGTTTCATATGTTATGTTCTATAGTATTTTTAAATATAAAGTTAACAAAATTTAGACATGTGTGATTTGTTTATTAAAATTTAGCAGCTCAGCGTATATTTGTATTGTACTGTAAAATTTTCAGATCTTTTGGAATGTATCTGCAACGATAAATATTTTTGTATTGAATATTGAATTGCTAATGTTGAAATGTTTCTATGAATTCGAAATATCTTTATGTAGCTGTTGTATTGTATTTGGAAATATTTTATATATTATTTATATGGGGAATGAATATTGTTGGATGTATTTTGTACATAATACTTTTTATGTATATATTAATATATGTATACTTATATATAACATTTAAAAGAAATAAAAAACAGAACTTAGAAGTGACACATATAAATATATTATTGATCATAAATACCCAAATTATTCAATGAACATATGTACACATAATACATTTCATATTCTCTTTATTTTACACAATTTACAGCAATGACCATAGAATTTTTTAAACAACTTTGAACTGTTCAAATGTTTCGTATTATTCTTTTACAATATTATATATAATTATGTTTTGATCAGTGACTGACCTAATATAATAAACACTTTATACAAAATATACTCTATCCATCCAAATTTTATTAACCCCAAAAACTAAAAAAAGGATTGTTTTTTATTTAAAACAAATTTTCTAAAATGTTAAAAAGCAATACCACTTTTTCAAAATAAATTCTTCAAAATCTACTTTAATTTTAAAATTTTAATATAAAATAACAAAAAAAGTAAATGATACTCAAAACAATTCATTTATTAAAAGTTGTATCATTTAGAAATGGTTAATCAAAATTTGGACGGGAGCAGTATTATTTTGTTACATTATTACAATTACATATATATTTTATAATTAGGCTGTTAAATATTCAATTAAAAGTTATATGTAATAAAACAATCAATGTCATATTTAGATCTATTATATGTTGGAAGTTCAGCTATAAATATCTACAGAAATATAACTTTCTTTCACTGTTCATTCTTATAAAATATGTTCCTACCAAACAAGTGTGAAATTTACACGGAAACTTTCTTTGTCTCCTTCCACGTGTTTTGATATTTTTTGTAAAAAACTAACACATGTATACTATTGACTGATACTTCTATGTTATGGATAATAAAAAATGTTGATGCATTATTCGTGCTTTGTATTTGATAACATTAACCGTATATTGCATTTTTAATGTAATTCGTACCGTAGTTCACCCTCACATTTTAAATCTGGATGTTTTCATATGAAGTATATGTATGGAATAACTATTAAGCTTATACTCCCTCCGTCCCTTATTATTTGTCTCATTTTATATATTTACACAAACCAATTTTTTTTATTTATTACGGTATCAAAATAAACTTATATCCTAATTTATTATTCATATTTTTTACTAAATAATGTATAGCTTTACATTTAATTAAGGGTATTGTTGGAAAAATTAAGTAAAAGATGCATTGATATATATAGAGTAACAATTAAAAAAAGATATCAATTTGGATAAAATGGGACAATTAAAAAGAGACGGAGGGAGTAATTTCTTGTGATTTATGTACCTGAAAAAACGCTGATCATCCATTGTGTTCCGACTTCTTATACAATATTTCCGATCTCAATCTAATAAACTTGAACTTTTATAAAGGTATATGTATTCTTTGCCATAGCGGTCATATGTCTTATATTTTAACTCTGCATGTTCGATTAATTTCAGCAATTTTCATTTTCAAACACTTAATATAATTTTTGACCAAGTGTATGTTACCTTATAAACTATCCGGCGCCTTTATAATTGTTTTACTTTTCCGAAAGAAGAAACTTCTATTGTTAAATAATACCGCTTAATTAGAACTGGAAAATCAAACAACTTGTTTAGGTAAAATAACTAAGCAATCGGATAATTGAGATATGTGGGATTCATGTACGTACCTTTCACCATTTAGATGACTTTTCAATGTTAAACATGGATCTGCCTATTTCTGTTACAACATACGGATTGTTGATTATAATTACGCTGGACATCCATTGCATATCCTTTCAGCAATATATAAACATCCAGAATAAAGAGGGTAAAACAATATATCTGTCGCAATACACAATGGATGAAAGTTAATATCAGATTGGTATGCAAATTAAAAAATGAATGCAATAGATTGAAATGTATTATCTGTTTATTGATTATCGGCTTTATTTTCAATCACCGATTCATTCCACTTCAAAAGTGGATTTAGTTTTAATTTCACTATAGCTTTGAGAATTGAGCTTTCATTGTTGGATGTTGACATACTCTGTTGTTTTTTATATTGGGGGTAATAAATTGTAGAGGTGATAGGATTTTAGAGGTATGTTAATTATGTATACTTCAATGCTGACAATAATCTTGGAACTTGAAACTTATGAATCAATTTAAAATTTATTAAATTGTTAGTGGAATAGTCACTTGACATTGGTTTTATAAATGACTTAATTTATCAAATTTATAAACCACTAACTTATTAAATAAATTCAACACCAATTACACAATAAAAAACGTAATTAAATAAGGCTGAAAATATTTCTCAATTCAAATAAATTTATTTAAATTTGTTCTATACTTATAAAAGTAAATTGTCCACAAATCAATTTAATCATATTATTCCATGTATGTGCCATTCATTAACACTTCCTTACAATCTAAAATTAACAATTTTTCAAACGAAATTGAACTTCATCAACATGATAAAAATAACACTCCCTCCGATTAATTTTTTATTATCCGTATTATCATAAAAGGAAGATTTTTTTTTAAACTTACCTAAAATATCAAAAAAACAAACACTACCCATTTTAACTTACCCCTTAAAAATATCATTTATTTACACTTATGTCACTACTTTATCAACTTTATACCCACAAATACTAATAAACAAATCTCATACCTTTTAAAAATCTACTTTATACCCATAAATATTAATAAACAACTTTTTTTATTAAAACCCGTGTCACTTTGAAAGTGAAAAACAAAAATGAATCGAAGAGAGTATTATTTAAATGATAATAGATAAATTTCGAAAATATAAATGGAGACAGTAAATCTTTGAAGCAATGCACATTATGATAATCTTGATAAATAAAAAAACACCCGACAGTCATTTATTGTTTTCAACCCACAAATTTTTGTGTGTAATACTAATATTACATATTTAGAGATATGGAATAAAAAAATTAATATATTGTAATTTGGTTGCAAATATAATAATGTGACTTACTAAACACAGAAGTTAACATATTTTTTTATTTAAATTTATTAATTGGTACATATATAGTAATTGTGTGTAACAAATATGGTGTTTGTAAATTTTAATGAATAATACGAAAATGATAATATACCTTCAAATGAGTACAATATTATATACTCACCACGAATGTGTTAATGTCATATAAACATTGGACACACAATTATTATAATTGATTGTATATATTTACTTACATGTTATTAACACATTTGCGGTAAACATATAATATTGACAGCACCAGTAGGAATATAATCAATTCCATTAAAAAATAATTAATATCATTATACTAAATAAATGTAGAAATTATTAAAATATTATGAGTGAGTAAAATTAATCTCCGCATACCAAAAAATTAAAAGTTTTATATCAAGTGGATGTACTATACAACGTATTTGTTTTAATATTTTACATTAATTTTTTAGATTTAATAACATAAAATAAGAATGGTTTGCGTATACGTTTCTAAATCCATTAAATAAACTTAATTGTTTAAAAATTTAAATATAATTGTTTACTTAATGTATAGTGCATGTGAAAATAGAAATCAAATATAAAAAAGGAACAATTTCCCACATGAATATTAATTATTAGAACATGGAATGTATAATGATAAAAAAATAAACTAACAAATACTTATAAACAATAATATTATCTATATTATAATAAAAAATTATAATCATTTTAAAAAATAAAATAAAAAAATTAAATGGATTAACATGACTGCCGTGCAAAGCACGAGTGGGTACGATCCTAGTAATTTGAATAGACAACAAAAATTCCAAGTTCAAAGCATAACTAAAGAGTGTTGCACTTTCGAGATCGAGGGCTCACGTCATCTTCAATCCTCCCGCTCATTCCCACCTGAAAAGGGAAGGGGTGAGCATTCGAAAACACTCAGTTGGTTCACTCGATCGCCCACTCAAAAATCATACAAAGTATTGAAGTAAAAGTCACGTACATGAATCATCTTATACCATAATTAAAGACAATTAGAAACATGTTTAATAACAAATTATACCATCAAGTCCACATAAAGTTAACTCGAATTGTGTCATTCAAGTCTCAACAATCATAGAGCATGTTCAACATCATGTGTTAATATATATAGCGTATACTTAGTATGCAATACACATAAGAGCACATCAATCTTGTTGGGGCACGCTTTACCCCACCTAGTTGTTTGCACGGGTTAAGCCGTATCGTCTCCTCCTAGTACCAAAATTCTTTCTACTTCTTGATCCCCAATTCCTACCATAAAATTCCATATCTTAGTATTCACTATATGAGTGATAATAATAATGTAATTGGTGAGTGTGAATGAGACGATGACTAGAAATTATGAAAGTATGAGTCAAAATATTAAAAGAATGAATTTGTACTAAAATAATATACATTTTGTTCAAGTTTTGGGGCTGCCCTCAAGCTCATATGAACTGATATATTATAATTTTTATGGAAAAACAGTAGCTTACGAAATTTGTGATAAAACGCCACTGATTTCGTCTAAAACGGATGAAAAACGAACTTTTTAGGTACATTAGAAGTTCTAAGGAATTTAAAATAAAATAAAATATAACTATTGCTTTCACGTCTCCTCTTCTACCACCACCACCACCAAAAACGTAGATAACACCAACAGCTATCATAGGTGGCGGCAGTGTGGTGGATGTGAACAGAAAACGGGAGAGAGAAAAAGATTGAAGTGAAGTGAGAGAAAGTAAATCTAGGGACACATTTTCAAAATTTTGACCAAGTATAACTGGAGTTATATGACTCTGATTTGAAAAATGAAAGATGTTCTGGAAAGTTCTCGATTCCAGCTTTCCAACAAGACTAAAACCAAAAGATTTGGATAAACGAGCAAAGAGTTATGAGTTGTAGAAGTTGGTCTGCCTAAATAACGTCCTTCCAACTTCAATCTATCATAACTAGAGTTCTACAACTTCAAATTGCAAAATAAAAGATGTTTTGGAAAGCTTATAACAGAAGCTTTCGAATGAAACTAAAATCACAAGATTTGAACCAACGAAAATAGAGTTATTGTATTTAAAAGTTGGTCCGCCTACAATAGCATCCCCTCAACTTTGACTGACGATAACCGGAGATCCAGAACTCCGAATGAGAAACGGGAAGATGTTCCGGAAAGCTCTTAATGTCAGCTTTCATATGGTACCAGCCGATTATTTATCGGACACCGAAAAATTCACCGGAAAGTGACTGGAAGTTCGAACATTTTTTTTGTGTGTGTGAGTTTGTGTGTGCAATGTGTGTGTGTGAGAGAAGACTTACCCTATAAGTGAAATGTTGAAAGTGTGAAAAAGTGGCTGCTAACCCTTATTTATAGTGTCCCTCAAGGCTAGGGTTCCTTCCTTATTGGGCCCTAAAAGGCCCTTAAGTTATCTATAATGTGGGTTTCTTCCCTAATCAAGTTTTAAGGAAAAATGTCATCTAGTTCTAAGCCCACAATAATTTTATTATCTCCAAACGTTAGTCATATAATAAAATAAATTGATTAGTGATACAATAAAGTATAATATTTTATATCATGTAATTTATTTTTTTCTTATTCTTCAATAATTATACCAGTATTTTCATATAAAAAAATAATAATAATAATAAGAATAATATAACTCTGCTTATGGAATTTTTGGGTTGTTACACCCTTCCCCCCTAAAAAAAAATTTCGTCCTCGAAATTCAGAAATTTACCTTGTTGCAATAAAAGAGGGTACTTTGTAGTGATTTCGCTCTCGAGTTCCCAGGTGGCCTCATCCTTGTTATGATGATTCCACTGAATTTTGACTAGACGAATTTCACTATTACTGTAACGCCCCAAATCCGAAACACATTAAATATCTCAGATTCGAGGTGCCACTTCTAACTAAAATCTGAACTATAAAATTTTTGAAGAAAATATAACGGAAATGAGAGATGAGTTTTATGCAGCGGAAGAAATGAGTGTAATATTTAAATAAGTAACTCAGACATATATATATATATATGAATATAAAGCTTAGTATTAACATTAACATTTTATTTAAGTGGGGAACTCCGTGTCGTCCATATTACTGTCCTTGCTCCACGAAATCATAATCTGCAAGGATTGTAAAAAGGGGGCGTGAGATTTGAATTCTCACGTATGGGTGATTTGCAACGTCATGGGATTGGTAAATCCGAAATATATTAAATTGTACTCATTGATAAAATATATAATTTATTTAAGCAGTTGATATATAAATATGAATAACATATATCACGGAAGTAGCATGTTCACGAAATAATTAATTGGGCATGACGAGTTTCGTAATCACATAATTGAAATATCACAAGTTGGTTCACGTTAAGGGGTAAAGCCCACAATCATCTTCACATATAGTAAATCTCTTCGCAAAACAATATAAACAATTCCCCCGTGACCATGCACCTGATCTATTATCAAACATGGCCACATCCACCACAAACAAATCTCGTGACCATGCACCTGATTTATTATCAAATATGGTCACATCCACTGTAAACAAATCCCGTGACCATGCACCTGATTTATTATCAAACATGGCCACATCCACTTTCCTCTTCCTTACTAAAACTGACAATTCGAACTGCACACATAATTCATACTTAGATAGATTCATGCTCACAAAATGCCCTTATATCATGCAGTAGTGATAGATTTAAATAAAAACAATAGACATTATGCATCATATATAATTATATCACGTAGTTCAAACAGTTATAATATAGGTGTACATTTATGTTGGATTAGTTGTTTTAGTTTGATTTAATCGAGTTCAGAGTATACCAGCACAACGTATTATAAGCAGACCAATCAATAGATCATCACCCACCTGTTTGCTCCGGGTCCCGTGAACGATGTTCAAACAACTGGTCGGATCCTTCATGCAGATTCCGATTAGTACAGAGTCGAGCCCCAAATTCGGCAGCCTAACGGCGTAGTTCGGAGACTCGTCGGATAAATTTCGGCAGCGTAACGACGTGATTCCAGGGAGGAGGGCGAATCGGCGGCGTCGGCGTCTGGCTTTGATCGGAAAGAGGAAGGAGACGTCGCGGCTGGGCTTCGAACGCGGAAGGAGAGAGAGCGTCGCAGCTGGGCTGGGCCACGACGGCGCTGACCGGAGGCCGAAGGCGGTGGTCGCTGCTTCGATCGGTGGTGAGCAGAGGACAGAGGCGTCGCGACTGTGTTCGGCACGGAGAGGCGGCGGTCCGTTGGAGTCGGCGTTGCGGTGGTCGATCGGCGTTCGGCTGGGTTTTAGAGAGAGGGAGAGAAACGTGTTTTTACTTGATGAGAGAGAGAAAGGGACACGTTTTGGAGATGAGGAGAGAGAGATGAGTTGAATTTTTGGAAACTGAATTTTGTTTTCGTGAGAGACGGTCTTCTTTCATTTATAGAAGATTTGTATTTGTATTTTAATTAATTAATTGATTTAAACTAAGGAAAATAACATGTGGATAGGGATTAAAGAAAGATTGCCTTAGGATCTCTTGTACTTAGTTTAGGGGGTTGTTTGGATCACACTTTAAATTTGAAATTAGAAATTAATACAATTTAAAACTCGATAAATATTTTATTGCATTTGAATTATTCTCAATAAATTACACGGATCGAAATCCTAATTTTAAACTTTGAATATTTAATTTCTCGTAATCCCTTATCCGTTTGAAATATTTGATTTATTTCTTCGAACTTGGGAATTTGAAATAGGTTATAAATTTAAATAACAGAGTAGTACACAAAAATAATAAAATTAAAAGAAACAAGGATAATAATATAAAATTATATAATTAAGGTCTCTTTGAAATTAAAAGGTACAAAACGGGACGGGGTATTACACCCTCACCCCCTTAACAGGAATTTCGTCCCCGAAATTCAACTTCTAGGTATTACTTTGCTAATCCCTATATCCTTATTTTAAGTAGTATCTATTTTTTTTTCTCCTACTAGTCATATCCCCTTTCTGCTTAGTGTCTACACGGGATATTCAGGTCCTTTCAATCGGAGTTGTCCTCCACTGTTTTCTCCTTCTTCTAGAATAGCATTCACGTGGCTTGACCACTTCCGATCTTGGTGAGGTGGAACTCTGACTGGTGGCCCCAACTGACGGTTGTTGTGTGCAGGTGGCTAGTAAGCCTGGTAGTTATCCACTTGCTGCGGGTAGTACTGGATGTTGTTAACTGGTTGACGATTGACATTTGATGGTTGAGTGCATTCTATAACTTTGTGCCCTGGTTGGTTGCAACGGAAACAAGTTACTTTACTCTGGTTGCATCGTCCCCAGTGTCTTTTTCCACATGTTGAACAATTTGGATCATTTTGAGAAGCATTATACTCGTGCCCCCCAGGTAGTGGAACTGAATTTCTCTTAAAGTTGGGCTGCCAATTATGATTGACGGGGACCGTCGTCGAAGTCTGCTTGTACTCCAAATTCTGGCTGATCGAGACTAGCAGTGCTCGATGAAAAACTTCTCCATAGCTTGGCATCTGAAGACCAATCACAATTCCTGCTATTTCGGGCCTTAGACCCTGTTCAAACCTCCGGGCTTTTATATCATCATTGTCCACCAGATGTGGAGCATAACGGGACAGCTGGTTAAATTTTCTCTCGTACTCTATCACCGAGAGAGTTCCCTGACAAAGATTAACAAACTCTTGTTCCTTCCGATCTCTTAGTACTCGTGGAAAGTACCTGTCCAGCACAACTTTTTTGAAATCCTCCCAAGTAAGGACCTGTCTAGCTTCTTCGTTCATAGTCCGTTCATAGGACTCCCACCATTGGGCTGCGTCTTCCACCAATTGAAATTGTGCACAGGAGATTCTCTGTACATCAGTTAGCGTCATATGTCGGAAAATGCGTTCCAACCCGGCTATCCATTCTTCAGTCTCGAAAGGGCTTTCTCTCCCGTTCAGCCTAGGCGGCTGCAGTCGTCGAAATCGTTCAACGAAGTCATTCATTCTGGGTGCTATCTGAGGCATAGACTCATACAGTGGTGGAGGAGGTGGCGGAGCTTGTTGCTGTATGTAGTTCTGGAGGGAGATTAGTATTTCTCTTGCAATATCATTCCCAGGTGCAGCCTGCTGAGGTGGTTCAGGTTCGGCCTGAGGAGGTAGGTTCTGTTCTATAGGATTTCCTGGGGCTGGGATAGGGTTACCACGAGGTCGTCCACGTCTACGTCCTGGTGTCATTCTAGTGGTGGATTTAAAGAAAAGAATAGTATTGTTATGATATGTATAGGTGTGAGAAAACTATAAAAACATAACCGGATTAACCAAATTAACACATAACGTTAACACTGAAAACACGTGTGGTACGTAATTCACCGCTTCGCATTGGGGCCCCAATGGTACAGTGCTCACATTCGCACAGTGTAATAGGAACCAGTAATGTGTCATTAAGTGATAATCAGATAAAATATAACAGTCAATATAGAGCAAGTAACACACATTGCCAAGTAGCAATTTCATAACACATATATATTATATAAAAGTCTCGACTTCCATGTAGGTCAGTCTACTTACGTCATATCCGAAAATGAAAATAAGTCTTCTAGGTACCGAGTTACTACTATCTTAGGTGGATTCTAACATCAAAAGGAAATCTCTAGTCAAAATTTTAGTCATGCAGAAACATAATTTAAACAATTAAAGCACGTTAATTTAAACAATTTAAGCATATAATTTAAACAATTAAAATGCATAATTCAAATAGTCATATAACAGCATTTATGAAATATAAACTTAAACAAATATATTCATTTATGCAATTCACAAAACATTTTATTTTAATTGAATATAAAAGGCATTTCGTAGTTCCTTCCACACTACATAGGTGTTGTTTTGAGTTCTCGATCTTTTGATTGTAGTTTTGTTATGAAAGTCAACTTGTTACAAGTTTATAAACTTATAGGCACTTTTGATAATAAAACAAGAACATACCTTCGAGGAGCTTCAGACGGTAATAGGAGACACATTTCCCCTCAAATAATTTAATTAGTGGTCTATACACTTACATGATAAAAAAATTTATTTAAGAAAAAGAATTTTGGTTTGATGAAAACAATGATTGGGTTTTAGGTCCGAAAGTTTTGAACGTAAGCTCTGATACCACCTGTAACGCCCCAAATCCGAAACACATTAAATATCTCAGATTCGAGGTGCCACTTCTAACTAAAATCTGAACTATAAAATTTTTGAAGGAAATATAACGGAAATGCGAGATGAGTTTTATGCAGCGGAAGAAATGAGTGTAATATTTAAATAAGTAACTCAGACACACATATATATATATATATATATGAATATAAAGCTTAGTATTAACATTAACATTTTATTTAAGTGGGGAACTCCGTGTCGTCCATATTACTGTCCTTGCTCCACGAAATCATAATCTGCAAGGATTGTAAAAAGGGGGCGTGAGATTTGAATTCTCACGTATGGGTGATTTGCAACGTCATGGGATTGGTAAATCCGAAATATATTAAATTGTACTCATTGATAAAATATATAATTTATTTAAGCAGTTGATATATAAATATGAATAACATATATCACGGAAGTAGCATGTTCACGAAATAATTAATTGGGCATGACGAGTTTCGTAATCACATAATTGAAATATCACAAGTTGGTTCACGTTAAGGGGTAAAGCCCACAATCATCTTCACATATAGTAAATCTCTTCGCAAAACAATATAAACAATTCCCCCGTGACCATGCACCTGATCTATTATCAAACATGGCCACATCCACCACAAACAAATCTCGTGACCATGCACCTGATTTATTATCAAACATGGTCACATCCACTGTAAACAAATCCCGTGACCATGCACCTGATTTATTATCAAACATGGCCACATCCACTTTCCTCTTCCTTACTAAAACTGACAATTCGAACTGCACACATAATTCATACTTAGACAGATTCATGCTCACAAAATGCCCTTATATCATGCAGTAGTGATAGATTTAAATAAAAACAATAGACATTATGCATCATATATAATTATATCACGTAGTTCAAACAGTTATAATATAGGTGTACATTTATGTTGGATTAGTTGTTTTAGTTTGATTTAATCGAGTTCAGAGTATACCAGCACAACGTATTATAAGCAGATCAATCAATAGATCATCACCCACCTGTTTGCTCCGGGTCCCGTGAACGATGTTCAAACAGCTGGTCGGATCCTTCGTCCAGATTCCGATTAGTACAGAGTCGAGCCCCAAATTCGGCAGCCTAACGGCGTAGTACGGAGACTCGTCGGATAAATTTCGGCAGCGTAACGACGTAATTCCAGGGAGGAGGGCGAATCGGCGGCGTCGGCGTCTGGCTTTGATCGGAAAGAGGAAGGAGACGTCGCGGCTGGGCTTCGAACGCGGAAGGAGAGAGAGCGTCGCGGCTGGGCTGGGCCACGACGGCGCTGACCGGAGGCCGAAGGCGGTGGTCGCTGCTTCGATCGGTGGTGAGCAGAGGACAGAGGCGTCGCGACTGTGTTCGGCACGGAGAGGCGGCGGTCCGTTGGAGTCGGCATCGCGGTGGTCGATCGGCGTTCGGCTGGGTTTTAGAGAGAGGAAGAGAAACACGTTTTTACTTGATGAGAGAGAGAAAGGGACACGTTTTGGAGATGAGGAGAGAGAGATGAGTTGAATTTTTGGAAACTGAATTCTGTTTTCGTGAGAGACGGTCTTCGTGAAATAACATGTGGATAGGGATTAAAGAAAGAAAGATTGCCTTAGGATCTCTTGTACTTAGTTTAGGGGGTTGTTTGGATCACACTTTAAATTTGAAATTAGAAATTAATACAATTTAAAACTCGATAAATATTTTATTGCATTTGAATTATTCTCAATAAATTACACGGATCGAAATCCTAATTTTAAACTTTGAATATTTAATTTCTCGTAATCCCTTATCCGTTTGAAATATTTGATTTCTTTCTTCGAACTTGGGAATTTGAAATAGGTTATAAATTTAAATAACAGAGTAGTACACAAAAATAATAAAATTAAAAGAAACAAGGATAATAATATAAAATTATATAATTAAGGTCTCTATGAAATTAAAAGGTACAAAACGGGACGGGGTATTACAATTACGAAGTTTTTTTATCTTATGCTCTAGTATGGCAATTGGTGATTCCTCGTAAGACAAATCTTTCTTGACTTCGAGTTCTTCATGGTGGATTACGTGGCTCGAATCAAAGACATACTTTCTCGACATGGAAACGTGAAAAAAAAATATTGGGCACTCCAGATAGGTCTGGTGGTAATGCAAGACGATAAGCAACTTTCCCGACTCGTTCTAAGATCTCGTATGGTCCAATGAATCTTGGTCGCAATTTTCCCTTTTTCCCAAAATGGATAACACCTCTAATGGGTGACACTTTTAGAAAAGCTTTTTCTCCGACTGCGAACTCTAAATCCTTCTATCTTTGGTCATCATTGGATTTTTATCTATCCTGAGCTGTCTTGATCCTTGCCCTAATTTTATCTATAGCCTCAACAGTTCTTTCGATAAGTTTGGGTCCTAGGATTCTCTTTTCTCCAAACTCATCCCAATACAATGATGATCTAGAGTTTCTCCCATGGAGTGTTTCATAAGGTGTCATCCCTATAGTTGCCTGGAAGTTGTTGTTGTATGCAAATTCCACTAGGGGCAAGTAATCCTCCAACTTTCCTTCAAAATCTAAAACACATGCCCTTAACATATCTTCTAATGTTTGTATAGTCCTTTCTGACTGGCCATCTGACTGTGGATGGAAAACGGTGCTGAAGTTGAGCTTAGTTCCCATGGCCCTATGCAAACTTTGCTAGAATTGTGTTGTGAACCTTCGGTCACGATAAAAAAACTATCGACACAGGGACTCCATGAAGTTTCAACACCTCTTAAGATATCTATGAGCTAGCTTATCCATATTATAAGTCATCTTGATTGGTAGGAAGTGAGCCGACTTAGTCAAACGATCGATAATAACCCAAATTGCATGGTTGTCCCGGGTGGACTGTGTATGGAGTGTTGTGTACTTTTTCTAGGATCTCTCTACGAATATCCTCATCCTTCGGAACACAGATTCTCCTTCCATACAATAGTGCCCCATCAATGTCTATGTTAAAAATCTTCATGGCACCACCGATGACCTTATTCCTCATTTTCTCTAAAAATGCATCTCTACTTTGAGCCTCAATGATCCTTTCTTGTAACGTAGGCTTCGTTACTAAGGCTGCTATGATGGTGTTGGTGTTTGTAGGTGGTATTATGACTTCAAACTTCATCTAGCTAAAATTTGTCATCAACTGCTCTTGGATGGTCATTAAGCAAACTACATTTCCCCTATCCTCACGACTAAAAGCGTTAGCTACTACATTAGCTTTTCCCAGGGTGATACAAGATAGGTCAATCGTCATCTTTAACAAATTCTAGCAACCTTCTCTTTCTCATGTTCAACTCTTTTTGCTAGAATAAGTATTTGAGACTCTTATGAGTGGTGTATATTATGCATCTCCCACCGTAAAGGTAATGTCGCCATATTTTCAAGACTTGAACAACTGCAGTAAATTCCAAATCACGTGTAGGGTAATTTTTCTCATGAGTCTTTAATTGTCTCAAGGCATATGCCATCACCCTTCTATGTTGCATAAAAAAACAAACGAGCCTAAGTTTATATGCATCACTATAAATAACGAATCCTTTAATACCATCAGGTATAGCTAGGACGACAACCATAACTAACCTTTCTTTAAACTCTTGTAAACTATTTTCACACTTATTCGTCTACTAAAACAAACTCCCGTTTGGGTAAGACAAGTCAGGGATACTAGAATCCTTGCAAACTTCCTAATGAACCCTCCTTAATATATGGTTAAACCAACAAAACTATGAACTTTGCGTATGTTAGCTAATGTCCTCCAAGCAGTAACTACATTTATCTTGGTTGGATCTACTTCCATGTCTTTATAGTATGACCAAAAAAAGGAAATATTTTATCCAACCAAATTTCATACTTCCTAAATAAGGCTAAACAAAAAATCTTCTCATGAAGAGTATCCAATGTGATCCTTAGGCATTCCTTGTGTTGTCTCATATCATGAGAGTAAAGCAACATGTAGTCGACAAAAACAATAAAATAAACTGCCAGGAAACAAATTATAAACTTGGTCCTTGAGATCCATAAATACCACGGGTGCATTACTAAGCCCGTAGGGCATGACCACAAACTCATAGTGCCCATAACGCACCCTAAAAGTAATTTAGGTATACCTTCCTTCTTAATAATCAATTGGTGGCAACCCAAATATAAATCTTTTTTTTTTACACACTTGATCCTTTAAGCTGGTAAAAAGGTCTTTAATCCAAGAGAGCAGATACTTATTCTATATTGTGAGTTTGTTCAACTCACGGTAGTCAAAGCACATTCTAAATGTCTAATCTTTCTTCTTGACGAACAATACTGGAGTTTCCCATAGATATACACTTTATCGCATGAATCCTTTATCAAGAAGCTCTTGTAGTTGAACCTTTAAGTTTTGAAATTCCTTGGGTGCAATGCGGTAGGGTGCCTTTAATATAGGTGCAGTTACAGGGAGAAGGTCGATTGTAAACTCCACTTGTCGGTTCGGGGGTAAACCTGACATGTCTTCAGGGAAAATGTCATTGTACTCTCTCTCTAATGACGTCCAAGGACATCACTAGCGGCTAGGTGTTTGGCATATACACCAAGTAAGCTTCTATGTCTTACTTTCTTATCAGTTTGACTGCCTTCATTGCTGACATAGTTAGAGGCATAACCACAACGTTTACCCCAAAGAATATAAACTCTTCTTTCCCCGGTATCAGAAATGATATATTTTTTTTTCTCTCATGACACTTGATTGTAACGTGGGTGGTTTGGAGCCAATCCAAGTCCAAAAATTTTCATTTCAATGACGTGTAGGTCAACCCATAAGACTCTATTTCTAAAGTTAATTTCGACGTTCTTACACAATTTATCAATTATGATAACCCTATTAGGAGGTCTACTATTCTAAACTAGCATTGATAACGTTGAGGTCCTTGCTCCTTAAAAGTTCATACAACTTAGTAGATATAAAAAAAGTGTGTTGCTTCTATATCAAAAAGTGTAAGAGCAGGTAAACTTAAAACGGGTAACATTCCTGTCATGGTTCCAGATTTCTTAACTGCTTCTCCTCTAGTCATTGTCATTTTTCCTGGTCTTTCCAACATTGGGCTTCCTTGGAATTTATTTTCCTTCACCAGCATCAGGACCTTTTGTTTGATGACAGTCGTGAGCAATATGACCTAGCATCCTAAGTCGGTAACATATTTTAGTCCCTAACAGATACTCACCCTTGTGATACCTCCCACACTTAGGATAATTGGGGGTGTCCTTAGTAGTATTGGGCAAATATTTTCCTTCAACTCTAGCTAGTTTGTTGTTAGTCTATGGTGGGTTTTCCCACCTCTTCCTACTAGAAGCTTCAGTAGGTTTCTTATTAGTGTTGTCCAATTTCAGTTCTAGAAGCAATTCCATGAGCCCGCTCAACCACTTCACCATTTGTCATAGCTCCTTACCTGACGGGACACAACCAAATTCTGGTATTAGCCCCCTTCCAAAACGATGAACTTTCCTTTCCTTAAAGTCTACCATGGGGGTGACATAGCACAATAGTTAGGTAAATTTATGCTTATAATCCATCACCTTTTTTTTAGTCTCTTACTCGAGATACATAGATTTTTACCTCCTTGCAATAAGAACCTGACAATTAGTTCGTATGACCACCTACTTGAAGTCATTACAAGTCACATGACTCCTACCTTAGCTGAAATTCGGGCCCTCAGTTAGTTGAAAAACAACAGATGAGACTTATCGTACGCTCCAAGTGGGTGAAGTGTTACGCTTTTTTTTTGTCTACTAAAGTTTGGTGGTTGAAACCGTTGAAAGGTGGTGAACCATAGAGGAAGACATATTGTAATTTATTTCTCGTACAAATTTGTATAACATCAAAGAGTTTTATTCTCTAAAAAGCCGAAGAAGATGTGATATGTAGTATATCGTTCTTACCTAATTTATTCAAAATAAATTATCAAAATCCGTGCTCTAGGTTGGACTCATTAATGTCTCATGAGTTTTATAATATAATAAAGTTAATAAACTTAAATAATATTCTATAACCTGATAATTAATGTTTGTTAATCTGAACCTACCATAGATGCACTACTACCAATACACGCATGCGACCTCAATTTCACGAGCACACGCTGCTGCGGTCAGCGGCTCAGTGACAATGATCAAGCAATGGTATATCAGTTTATAGTAACATCACATGGGCAGTAAGACTTACATGGCCTCTAGCATCTATTGTTCTTAAAATCTCTAAAGTAGAGCATGAGTCCTACTTTATCTCAAAATTGTCCAAACTTCAACTACATATTCACTCACAACATAACATAAGAACATATTCATGTCAGACCAATCACCATATACAATATATATGAGTTTAAACGTACCAATTTTTAAGCGGTGGACTGAAGTTGGATGTGAGTCTCGTCTCGAAGTGCAATTTCGTAAGAACTTTCAAAAGATATTTTAACAAAAGTACTAGTGAGCAAGTCTCCAGAAAAGTAGACCTGCTCTGATACCAAGTTGTAACGCTCCCAAAATTAAAATCAAAATAACAATGATTTTTTTTAAAATGAATCAATGTAAGGGAATGTTATTACTCATTAAATTAGTAGCAGCGGAAATAATAATATAATATGCTCTTAAAAGAAAATTTACAATAGTAAACAAAATAATTTGAATAGACAACAAAAATTCCAAGTTCAAAGCATAACTAAAGAGTGTTGCACTTTCGAGATCGAGGGCTCACGTCATCTTCAATCCTCCCGCTCATTCCCACCTGAAAAGGGAAGGGGTGAGCGTTCGAAAACACTCAGTGGGTTCACTCGATCGCCCACTCAAAAATCATACAAAGTATTGAAGTAAAAGTCAGGTACATGAATCATCTTATACCATAATTAAAGACAATTAGAAACATGTTTAATAACAAATTATACCATCAAGTCCACATAAAGCTAACTCGAATTGTGCCATTCAAGTCCCAACAATCATAGAGCATGTTCAACATCATGTGTTAATATATATAGTGTATACTTAGTATGCAATACACATAAGAGCACATCAATCTTGTTGGGGCACACTTTACCCCACCTAGTTGTTTGCACAGGTTAAGCCGTATCGTCTCCTCCTAGTACCAAAAATCTTTCTACTTCTTGATCCCCAATTCCTACCATAAAATTCCATATCTTAGTATTCACTATATGAGTGATAATAATAATATAATTGGTGAGTGTGAATGAGACGATGAACAAGAAATTATGAAAGTATGAGTCAAAATATTAAAAGAATGAATTTGTACTAAAATAATATACATTTTGTTCAAGTTTTGGGGCTGCCCTCAAGCTCATATGAACTGATATATTATAATTTTTATGGAAAAATAGTAGCTTACGAAATTTGTGATAAAACGCAACTGATTTCGTCTAAAACAGATGAAAAACAAACTTTTTAGGTACATTAGAAGTTCTAAGGAATTTAAAATAAAATAAAATATAACTATTACTTTCACGTCTCCTCTTCTACCACCACCACCACCACCAAAAATGTAGATAACACCAACAGCTATCATAGGTGGCGGCAGTGTGGTGGATGTGAACCGAAAACGGGAGAGAGAAAAAGATTGAAGTGAAGTGAGAGAAAGTAAATCTAGGGACATATTTTCAAAACTTTGACCAAGCATAACTGGAATTATATGACTCTGATTTGAAAAATGAAAGATTTTCTGGAAAGTTCTCGATTCCAGCTTTCCAACAAGACTAAAACCAAAAGATTTGGATAAACGAGCAAAGAGTTATGAGTTGTAGAAGTTGGTCCGCCTAAATAACGTCCTTCCAACTTCAATCTATCATAACTAGATTTCGAATGAAACTAAAATCACAAGATTTGAACCAACGAAAATAGATTTATTGTATTTAAAAGTTGGTCCGCCTACAATAGCATCCCCCCAACTTTGACTGACGATAACCGGAGATCCAGAATTCCGATTGAGAAAGGGGAAGATGTTCCGGAAAGCTCTTAATGTCAGCTTTCATATGGTACCAGCCAATTATTGATCGAACACCGGAAAATTTGCCAGAAAGTGACTGGAAGTTCGAACATTTTTGTGTGTGTGTGTGAGTTTGTGTGTGTGTGTGAGAAGACTTACCCTATAAGTGAAATGCTGAAAGTGTGAAAAAGTGGCTGCTAACCCTTATTTATAGTGTCCCTCAAGGCTAGGGTTCCTTCATTATTGGGCCATAAAAGGCCCTTAACTTATCTTTAATGTGGGCTTCTTCCCTAATCAAGTTTTAAGGAAAAATGTCATCTAGTTCTAAGCCCACAATAATTTTATTATCTCCAAACATTAGTCATATAATAAAATAAATTGATTAGTGATACAATAAAGTATAACATTTTATATCATGTAATTTATTTTTTTCTTATTCTTCAATAATTATACCAGTATTTTCATATAAAAATAATAATAATAATAATAATAAGAATAATATAACTCTGCTTATGGAATTTTTGGGTTGTTACACTAATACTCTTTAGTAAACACAGCTTATACCCTTCAACATTTCATTTATGAACCAATTTCACTCTATATATACTCTTCTTAAAGTGTGTACAATCATATCAAATTACGTGCATTCATATTGTAACAGAAAATATACTATAGATAGATGTATATGAATCGTCAATAATTATATGAGTAATTATTAGGCCTCCTCGAGTAATTGATTTCCATTTTACACAAATCATAGAACAATGTTACAAAATTATGGGATAATGACAAATCATAGTTAATAAATGTGTCGTTTCTAAGTACATGAAGAATTGTTAGTTCCTTCTTGAGCAATTGATTTTTCATTCTACACAAATCACTAGAACAATTGCACATTCATAGTATAAAGGCACACAATTGAATTTCTTATAAGTACATTACGTTTTATTGTAATTTATAATTTAATAAAATTTATTGAGTACAACTTTAAAATATTTTATACGGATCAAGTTTTATTTGGGGTAATATTATGTGTATGTATATAATCACTAAATCTCATGTACCCTTTATTAAAAGACAAAGTATGGAGGGTCAATGTTTCATATATTAACCATTAAAAGATATTAGTTGTTTTTATTAAAGAGTATTAATATTTTCACTAAAGAATATTTGTTGTTTTACCTAAGGAGTATTAATTATTTAGTAAAAATAAACTAATACTCTTCAATATAAACAACTCACACCCTTCAGTGAAAACAACTAACATCCTTCAATAATTCATGTATGAATCAAATTAACTCTATAAATACTTTTAATTTAATATTTTATAATTTTGTATTGTGGTACACTAATTAGTACAGGGTAATTATATAGAGAAATTGATTCGTTTATGAACGAACCACTTTGAAAGATATTAGTTTTTTCATTAAAGGGTATTGCTTGCTTTAAGTAAATGATATTAGCTCTGGAGGGGCCAAGTTGTTTTCACTAAAAAATATGACTTTAGTGGTACAGAGAGTATGAGTTGTTCCACTAAAGGGCATTAGTTGTTACACTAAAGAGTATTAGTTGTTCTAATAAAAAGTATTAATGTGTTTGATTATTATCTATAATTTTTTTTTTAAAAAAATCTATGAAGTATAGAGTGAAAATGGTTCATACATGAACCATTTGACAGGTCTAAGTTGTTTTCACTAAAGAGTATTAGTTTTGGAGGGTATTATTTGTTTTCGCTGAGGTATTAGTTGATTACACTAAAGAGTATTAGTTGGTTACACTAAAAAGTATTGTAAAGTGGTTCATGTATGAAATAATTTCACTCTATACAAACTCTTATCATTTTTTTATAATTTAACTTTTAATAATAATAAAAGTCTAGCTCAACTATATATAAACTATTTAAGTTTTCCTCCAGAATGTTAATCGACTATGTATAAAATATTTATATTTTTTAATTTGATTGTATTTATAATGAAAATCATATAATTATTTTCACCCTAAATAATATTATTATGGTTGTGTTTTTTTTTTTAGTGCATAATAGAGTCGGGTGTAAACTTTTTGGAGAAGAATCATATTTTATTATATTTGAAGTATTTTAGAACAAAATAATTTCCCCTATTTATTATGAATACAACTTTATTGGTGACACAAATCTTTGCATTATTCGTCTCACTAAAGTTTCGTTTAAATTTGTTATAATTGTTGTATTGCATGAAAATGGTTAATTTTTTTAAAGAAGTATATGGTATTAACGTCGGAGCAAGAATGATTTTCATAAGGACGTACATAACTTAGGGGTGATAGGAAAATTAGGATTTTAAACCTTTGAGCGGATAATTTAACGATATTAACTTTTAAAAGTCGAGGTTTGAGGCCAAATCAACCCGAATCAAAGAAAATTGGACTAATTGGCCCGATTTGGCTTGAAATTAACACTTATTGGCGTTATTTGAATTGAATTCGTTGAATTTTTACCTAATTCTAACTGATTTGAGTTGATATGACGAAATTAACTACTTTTAAAAGTAGTGTCCTTAAATTGTCAACTCCCAAAAGTTACGATCCTCATTTTTTCAGTCTGAAGAGTTAATGCCCTCATTTTGTCCCTTCCCCCAACTAAGTAAACATCACTCGAAGAGTTAATGTCTATCACTCAATTCTCAACGTGAAAGTTAACATTCTGATTTTTTTTAAAGACCATAACTTTGGGGCTAACAATTTAATGACTGGAATTTCTAAGAGTTGTAAATTTAGATACTGATGGTCCCGTTTTCGAATACCAAAATGGGAATTCAGGAAAAAAATTAAAAATCTTTTGCTCAGGGAGTCCAGCAAGAGTGAATAATACTCAAGTCACTGCATTGCTAAGGGTCAGAGACATCAAGTCAGTGTGATGACTTGAGGGCTCAGTCTCTTAACAAGGCAATGACTCGAGAGGTTACACTTCAAGTCACTGCTTTACTCAGAGCCTGAGCTACCAAGTCAGCGTGAAGACTTGAAGACTCATACTCTAAGTAACGCAGTGACTCGAGATGCTAAACTCTCGAGTGTGTTGCCTGAACTGGTCAGTGAGAAGGATTCTCTCTGACCTGAATATTTAAACAAAGTTTCCTTTTTAACAATGCTCTCAGTGAGCAGATTTTCACAACACTTTATTAAATACTTTTAAAGATAAGTATGCTCAGTTTAACGTGGTTCAGAGACTCAAGCTCTTACATCCACGGTCTGATTTAATAGGAAATCCACTAACTGGGATTCTTGTTTTTAAAGTGCCAAGGTGCACAAAACACTGGACTCACGCCACTCCCTGGGCTGCCTCTCCTCACTAACTAACTTCAACCAACAAACCTAACTAGAGGGTTTTGGTTTCAGTTTGGTTTCTCCAACTATGTGAGGTTTTCTCTTACAATGTATTAGCCTCAAGTTAAGATTGGGAAAACCTCTCTAAGCTAAGAGTTACAAGCTTGACACTCAATGAATATAAGTGAAAACCCTAATGGTCAGTGTCGTGGGTGTGAGAAACACTTCCTTATGACTCTCTAATAACTCACACACACTTATAGCTTGTAGGTGTTGATTTTTCTTTCTTCACACTCTTGAAACGAAGCTATGAGATTGTATTTATAGTGTGGATTCAAATGTAACAGTTGGAGGAAATTACATTTGAATCCATAAAATTAATGGTCTCAACCATTTTTCTTGGAATGCGGCCTTGTCAGTGTCAGATTTGCTGCCTTGTGCTTATTGGTCCATGTGGGCTGGATCCAACGGATCTTTGACTCAGTGGGTTGACCAAGACCACTGACTTTAGGTAGCTCCATCCTTCACTAACTTGATGATCTTCAGTGTACTAAACGTCTTCAGTGTAGTTGTCCTTCAGGGTGTTGATGACCTTTTCTAATCTATGATGATTAGTGGCTGTTTTTACTACATAAGATCATCAAACAAATACTAAGATCATGATATATAGTGCAAGAAATGAATTTGCAAGAGTTGGGCAACTTTTTTATTCTTGGAAAAAAAATCCTCCTCCTCCATACAAATGAAGGGGTATTTATAGGCATACAAAGAGGCTAGGTGTCACCATCTTGATGGCTTAGCCATTGGGATTTTGCCAAGTGTTATGACTTTTGTACAACAACTAATCTATTGCCCAATGAATGGGTGCCAAGTGTAAAGACACATTGACTATTTCTAAAGTTAGTGACTCTTGGCATTCCCAATGTTGTACTTGGTCTTTGAAATCACTCAGCTACTCTCCTTGGTGCCCATCTACTCGTCTGTATATCTTCATTGGGTGTTGGAAACCCTTATAACCCCAGTTGCTCGCCTGCTCGCCTCTTGTTGAGACTTTGGGTCTTCTTGTTCTTGTTGTTTGCTACCTCGTAATGGCCTTTATGACCGGTTGCTCGCCGCCTTCAGATGGGTATTTGTCCCTGCTGCTCGCCTCCTTCATTAGGACATGGTCCCTGTTGCTCGCCTCCTATGTCATGCAGTCCCTGTTGCTCGTCCTCTTCCATATTATTGCTTTTGATGACTTCTTAATCTTATTAGATTAATATTTTTTATGCTAATATTATGTCCCTGTTGGTCGCCTATCAATAATGCCCCCTAGTTTGGCATATAAGGATGAATTTTTATTCCTTTATGTCAAACTATAGGATAGGCTGTGTTATCCAATAGGAGGCGAGCAACGGGGAAAGTGAGTTACTTCTATATAGGGAGCGGGCAGCAAGTTTTCAAACATTTAGGCGGGAACTCTGGGAGGCGATCAGCGAGGGACTTCCAGAGGCGAGCAGCGTGGAACGTCCTTTGGACTTGCGTCGTTTCGCTTCCCGAGGCACGGAATACGAAGCGACGCAGTCTGCCAAAGCGTGCGCCCCTATATTTGCAACTAGGGGCCTCAATTTTTCACTTTCCTTACTTCTGCCCCCGAATCCATATCTATAAATAGCTCCCCCCTTCCATTTTCTTTCTTTTTCGTTCTTTCACAAGCAAACCTCCATTGAAGAGTTTTCGAGCTTTTCTTTTCGTTGTTTTCTTCGATTCTACAGTCGATTTTATCCAAATCAAAGGTGAATCCTTTGATCTTTCTTGTTTATCCTTGTTATTGCTTGCATTTTACTTTTCAATTTCGCCATTTTCGTTCTTCATTTTTCTTATTGGCCATCGCCGCCGCGTCGCCGTCGCATCGCCGCCGCGTCGCCGTCGCATCGCCGCCGTGTTGCCGTCGTAATTGCTTCCTCCTTCGCTTGATTTCATCATTTGATTCGTACGAGGAATTTTCGAAAATTTTCAAAAATTTTCAAAGATGACGTCACCTTCTTCGAGTAATACGCCATCTGTTGAGTTTATTGGGAGAAATCCGGAAAAGAGACCCATGGAAGACGAACCGTCAGTCCCTGTTCCTCGCCGCTCTCTCCGGCGAGCAACTGGGCAAAACCCTAGGACCTTGCTCGTTGATGAAGAGACGGGCTCTGAGGCGAGCTCTGTTGCTCGCTCCGTTGATTCATTCTATGCTGTGGAAAGCTCGGGCGAGCAGGACGTCCAAGGCCCTGTTGCTCGCTCCTCGGCTCGAGAGGGGACTAATTCGGACTTGGGTGAAGATTCTTCCGAGGTCGCTGCTGAAATAGATGGGATGAGTCTTCCAGAAGAAACGGGAGTGAGCAGCGAGCAACTGGAACAGGAGGCGAGCAAGTGGGAGTTACATGGGAATTTCTCCGAGAGATAAACTTTCCCGTTTCGAGGCCAATGCCCGAATCTCTTATTCCTAAAGCCGTAGTTCGAAGACAAGATTGGATCGACTATGCGAATAAGTACCACAGGGCTTTCCCTACTCCCGCTCGACCTATTATGGAGACTCGTCCATCAACGTATACAGCGAGTAAGGTAGCCAGTGCAGTTTTAGAGGAGGATTTAGTTCGGATACGATCTCACTATCGTATCCCGTACGACATTCATTTGTACGCTCCCCAACCAGGAGAGAGAGCTGACGACCCACCTCCAGGTTGCACTGCTATCAACCTCGACATACTTAACTCGGGGTTCCCTCTCCCTCTACATCCTGTGATCGGGCAGTTCCTGAAGGATATAAACCTGGCAATCACTCAAATTAATCCTAACGGTTGGAGTACTTTGCTGTCTTTTATTACCCTTTTCGGGTTGGAGGGGTACCGGAATAAGATTAGCACGACGGAGATACACTACGCACTGACTATCTCTTCGGCTGTTCATGAAGAAGGGCTTGGTTGGTATTACCTCAAAGCCCGTAGTGGCGTTAAGCTAATTGAAGGAGTGCCCAACAAGGTCAAGGGTTGGCACAGGCAATTCTTTTATATTGGCGGCGATTGGCGGGCGTCCTCCGATTTTTCGGGAGGACCGGGGCGTATAGACTCTCCTACGCATTTCGGCGAAATTCAGCGTAGGTTTTAAATCTCAGTTCATCGAACTTTCAGGTGAACTAATTTTAATCTTTTTCTTTGTTTTTTTCAGGTCCGCGTATCCTGAGGTGGGGGCATCCGGATTTGAGTGAAGAGTTTCTATACGTCCTTGCGTTGATTTCTCTCCGGGACGCTAAAGATCGGAGTGTCGAACATCTCTCTCAAGCACATCTCCGCAAGCACGCTCAGTTTATCACTAGTGCTCACCATTTGGAAGCACAAGCAGAGGTCCCTGAGGGTAAGCATTACTTATTATTTCTCTCATATCTCCTATTATTCACTCTTACTCTGTTGTTCGCCTAAACCCTGCTGGTCGCCTAGGTCTTGCTGGTCGCCTAGGTCTTGCTGGTCGCCTAGGCCCTGCTGATTGTCTAGGATAAGTTATACTTGCCAATTTTACTGATAATTTTTATGTTGTCTTCAGCTCAAAGGGTAACGGTCGCTGTTCCTCCCATTCCCGAAAGCTATCATTTACTCGCACGTCGGGTTAAGCAAATGGCAGCCAACCAACCTTCAAGGAAGAAAAAGTTTGATCCTTGCACTTCCTTGATCAGACTTAGAGCTGAAGCGGACGAGGAGGAAGAAGAAGCTCCTCAGGCTCCTCCCCCAGTTCCTCAGGCTCCTGCTCCCGTTCCCCACCCTCCTGCTCGCTCTTCGCCGCCTCCCCAAGACACGAGGGGCAAGAAACGACTTGCCAAGGAAACTGCTCCTCGTAGGGGAGATGACCGTGCTAAGCGGACAAAAGGGCAAGGCTCTTCCCAAGTGGGTAAATCTACTGCTCGCTCCTCGCCGGTGGAGGAGGTGACTGAGCAACAAGTTATCGGTGCGATGATCGCCGGTCAGGGTAGGAGTTCATCTCCTGACAACTCGTACCTGGGCTACGACCCCGTGAAAATGCGGGAGTGAGTATCTTCTTATTCAGTTCAATTGTTTATTCCTTTGACTTAGTTTTCTGATAGCTTTTTTCTTCAAACAGGTACCGGAAAAATGACTATCCTGGTCGTTCAAAAGTACTTCACCAGTTTAGCTGTGTGAAGTCCCCTCCGGCACCCCACGAGATTAAGGACTCCCACGTCCGCAGAGCCATGGAATATGTTCCCCGCTCGTGGACCAAGACTGGCGAGGAAATCATTCAGAGCCAGAGCCTTAGCGACAACGCTCGTTTATTGAGCTATAACGCGAGCCATCAATCAATCTCAGCTCAACGAGTCTTGGATCAAGCCATCGAGTTGGAGCGAACAAATCGCGGTTTAGGGCGACGGATTGAGCAAGTTGAAGCAGATCGTGATGCTCAACTTGTTCAATTGAAGAAGAAAGACGAGGAGCTGAAGAAGAAAGATGAGGAGTTGGCTAAGATGAAGGCCGACTTCGAGAGAGCCAAGCTCACATGGACGCGGGAGGTGAAGGCTGCTGAGGACCGGGAGATGGTAGCGTCTAATGCTTCAGAGAAGCTTAGACTGGATTTAGGTGTCGCCACTGATCGTTTACAAGTCCTGGAGACCGAGCGGGTGGGTCTGGTGGAAAGAGTGGAGTCGTTGAAGGTCCACGTCGACCAGCTGGAGAAGAAGAATAAGCGTGCCATTTCTTACACCACTTATGTACAGGACGTTACCGATAATACCAATCTTGGGTATATCTGTGCGTATGCTGATAGTGTAAGGAACGTGAAGTACGCTTTGGATAACGGTCTAGACGTGATGACTTCGACCATCAAAGACTTCACGGACTACGTCACCGAAAACCCTCCGGCTCCCGGTTTTGAAATCCCAGTGGCTGATTTGGGAGAGATGGGGGTTGATCTGAGTGTTTTTAAAGAAGACGTCCGTGTTGTGGCCCCCAGAGAAAGAGTAGAGGCGGATAGGGACATGACTATTTTTGAGGCTCTGGGCCCCCTTCTCCCGAATCCTCTTGGTGAAGCAAGTTCCTCTGCTGCAGTAGGCGAGCAGCATGCCTCTGGGGTCGATGTGCAAAATGTTCAACCTCCTCCTTCTTCCCAAGATCCTTCGGTGCCACCTGCTCCGCCAGCTCCCGAGACTTAGGCTTAGTTTCTTTTTTTTGTCTAGCTGATGTAATAGGATGATGGTTGTATGCTCATCTCTTGTAATTTTTTGGTGCTAATGAATGGGAATTGCACTTTTATTTTATTGTTCGCCTCTTATTTGCCCTTTAATTATTTTTTGCTCAAGTATTTCTTTCTTAAGTTGAAAGTAAAATACTTTTCTTTGCAAATTTATACATGTTGTTCATGTATGGGTCTATTTTGTTCTTTAAGAACTTAAACCCTTATCATGCTTCTTTCTTTGCCTTGTTGCTCGCCACTTGCCGTATTTGTACTTAAGTGCATTCAGCTTCGGGACGAGCAATTATGCGTTGGCATGTGCCCTGTTGCTCGCCTCCACCATACTTGTGCTTTATGCACTTAGTATCTTTGGCGAGCAACTTTCTTGTGAGGGGGCGATCAGGTGGGCCTTTTGGTCTCATGGACTCTGCTGCTCGCCTCCACTGTATTTGTGCTTTTATGCATATAGTATCTTCGGCGAGCAACTTTCTTGTGAGGGGGCGATCAGGTGGGCCTTTTGGTCTCATGGACCCTGCTGCTCGCCTCCACTGTGTTTGTGCTTTTATGCATATAGTATCTTCGGCGAGCAGCTTTTCTGTTTGGCGAACAGTTGGGTTTTAACACCTTTTGCTTTCTTATGTACATAATTCACTGAACCATCATTCATCCTCTTACAAATTTTGCCCAAAAAAGTGTAAAATTTTCATCGATCTTACACCTTACAAAAATATAAACGACACGATAGCCTATAAAAAACTTTACATTGGTTTCCTAATTATTGGTAATATTTCTTCAACAAAGCCGCGTTCCAGGTGTATTGGGCCGAGTTGCCTTCCATGTCTTCGAGATCATATGTGCCGTTGTGCCACTTTTGAGTTATCTTGAATGGGCCCTCCCAAGTCGGTCCAAATACACCTGGAGGTGTTGCTAAGATTTTTCGGAGCACCAGATCCCCGACTTCAAATTCCCTGACTTTTACTTGTGAGTTGTAGTACCTTGCAATCCTCCTTTTGTATATCTCATTTTTTATTTCTGCTGAGATTCTTTTTTCGTCAATCAAATCCATCTCTGCAGCTAGTGCCTTGTTGTTTTCCTGTTCATTGAACTCGGCTACCCTTTCAGTCGGTATTTTGAGCTCTATAGGTATGACTGCTTCTGTACCGAATGCCATAGCAAATGGTGTTTCTCCAGTGCTTGTTCTATGTGATACCCTATATTCCCAAAGTACCTCGGGCAGTTCTTCCGACCACTTGCCTTTCTTATCTACCAGACGGATTTTGAGGATATGCTTGATTATCTTGTTAACTGCTTCGACTTGGCCGTTAGACTGAGGATGATATGGTGTTGAAAAATGTTTCTTGATACCCCACTTTTTGCAGAAATCTCTTATCTTCTTTCCTTCGAATTGCTTTCCATTGTCTGTCACTATCGCTTGTGGGACCCCGAATCGGCAAACTATATTTTTCCAGATAAAGCTAATCATTTTCTCTTGTGTTATCGTTACCAGTGCTTCAGCTTCGGCCCATTTCGTGTAATAGTCCACAGCTACCACTGCAAATCTGACATTCCCTTTTCCCGTTGGGAAGGGTCCTATGATGTCTATTCCCCACTTTGCGAACGGCCATGGACTATTTACCGAAATCAATTCCGTTGGCGGCTTATGGATATTGGGAGCGAACAGCTGGCACCTGTGACATGTTTTTGCAATTCTGATTGCGTCTTGTAACAAGGTTGGCCAGTAGTATCCTTTTCTTACTGTTTTATATGCCAATGCTCGCCCCCCTGCTTGATTTCCGCATACTCCTTCGTGTATTTCTTTCAGAACTTCTTGACCTTGCCCCCTTGCTAGGCATTTTAGTAGGGGCAGTGAAAATCCTCTCTTGTAAAGTTGGTTATCCATGATTGTGAACCTTGCTGCTCGCTTGGCTACCTTTGTTGCTTCTTGGGGATCTTCAGGCACTGTGTTATCTTTGAGGTATCTATATATCGGTGCTCTCCAGTCATCCTCTGTCAGTTCTTCTTCGATCTGATTGATCTTGTAGTCACTGGTGGATGGGTTGGAGATTCTTGTGATGGTGACTTCTGAAAGCTTTGCTGGTCCCGTGCTAGTAGCCAATCGGGCAAGTGCATCTGCTTGCGCGTTGCTGTCTCTCGGCACCTGTTCGATGTAAATTTGCTCGAAGAGCGAAGCTAAGTGAGCAACAATCTTTTGATATAAGGTCATGTTTTCATCCTTGGCTTCGTATTCCCCACGGACTTGATTGACTATCAGCTGGGAATCTCCATAAATTTGAACTCTTCGAACCCCCACAGCCAGAGCTAGTCGTAACCCGGCTATCAATGCTTCGTACTCAGCCTCGTTGTTTGTTGCCATGAACTCAAACCTTACGGCTGAGGTGAATACTTGTTCGTCTGGACTGATCAACACTATCCCGGCTCCTGCTGCTGTGTTATTTGATGATCCGTCTACATACATGTGCCATGGATGATTATGACTTCTCGTCGGTTCTGAAGGGAATGTTAATTCGACAATAAAGTCGGCTAACGCTTGTCCCTTGATCGCTGTTCGAGGTGCATAAGATATTCCAAATTGGCTTATTTCGAGCGACCACTTGAGAAGGCGTCCAGCTGTGTCAGGCCTTTGTAAGATTTGCCTTAATGGAAAAGTTGTTAAGACCTCCACCTGATGATCGAAGAAGTACGGCCTTAGCTTTCTCACACTCGTCACCAGTGCGTAGGCTAACTTTTCCATGGGCGAATACTTAATCTCTGCTTCATGCAAGGCCTGACTCACGTAGTAGATTGGCAAGTGAAATTTCCCTCCTGCTCGAACTAGGACCGAGCTGATGGCCACCTCTGATGCGGCTAGATATAGGTACAGTTTTTCTCCAGAGACGGGTTTTGATAGGATTTTAGTATCACTCAAATACTCCTTCAACTGCTCAAACGCTTGTTGGCAATTATCCGTCCACTGGAACTGCCCTTTCTTAATGGCATCAAAGAAAGGTCGGCATTTGTCTCCGGACCTGGAAATGAACCTGTTTAGGGCTGCTAGACATCCGGTTAGTCGTTGAACTTCTTTAACAGACCTTGGCGGTTGCATATCCATAATTGCTTTGACTTTTGATGGATTTGCCTCAATACCCCGTTGACTGACCAGGTGCCCAAGAAATTTTCCCGAGTGTACCCCGAAGCTACTTTTCTTTGGGTTCAGCTTCATGTTATACGCTCGAAGTATCTCAAACGTTTGTGCGAGGTGTTCTAAATGATCTTCTTTTCTTGAGCTTTTTTACGACTATGTCGTCTACGTACACTTCCATAGTCTTGCCGATGTGCTCATCAAACATCTTGTTAACAAGTCTTTGGTACGTGGCTCCTGCGTTGATTAACCCGAACGGCATTCTTTTCCAACATAATAAGTTTTTATTGGTGTAAAATGTTGTGTGCTCCTGGTCATCTGGGTGCATTGGTATTTGATGGTACCCGGCAAATGCGTCCATGAAGGTAAGGAGCTCGTGTCCCGCCGTGTTGTCCACTAGCTGGTCGATGTGAGGTAACGGGAAATTATCCTTAGGACAAGCGGCATTCAGATCAGTGAAATCAATACATAACCTCCATGTACCATTTGATTTCTTCACTAACACCGGGTTTGCTACCCATCTAGGACATAAGGCTTCTTTGATAAGATCATTATCGAGTAACTTCTTCACTTCTATGTCCAATGCTTCATATTTGTCGGGCCCAAATTTTCTTCTTTTCTGCCTCACCGGTCTCTTAGTTGGACAAATATTTAGCTTATGACAGGCATGCTCAGGGCTAATGCGTACCATATCAGCATGTGACCATGCGAATACATCGAGATTGGACTTGAGAAACTCTTCCATTCTGGATCTGTATGGCTCAGGGAGCTCAGATCCAATGAATAATTCCAAGTCTTCTCGATTTTGGTCAACTCTTATTGCTTCTAACTCCTCTACCAGGGTTGCTCTCCTTTTTTGGTCTTTCCATCGAGGATCGATAATGGGCCCTTCAAAGTTGATCTCATCCTTGATCATTGGTTCTGCCCCCAGCCTTGGTTCCAAGTCTTCAACCTGATTTAATTCGGGTACGGCCTCTCTTCCCTGTTGCTCGGCCATGCCCTCCTGCTCGTCCACGCCCTACTGGTCGTCCACCTCCATCACTTCAGTGTCGACGGACTCCATGATTTCGTCTAGGATGGAAGGTTCACCTTCGTCCCTGCTGCTCGGCTGCTCGTCCATCATGGATATTCTGTTGTCAGTGGGTTGAAGTTGCAGGAGGCATTCTCGGGCTTTTCTTTGATCATCTTTAACCGTACCCGGGCCTTTCGAAGTTGGAAATTTAAGACAATAGTAGTACGTTGAAACAGCCGCTTTGAATTCATTTATAAAAGGTCGACCAAGAAACCCGTTGTAGGCAGACTGCTGATCTACGACTAAGAATTCAACCATCCTAGTCAGTCTCCTTTCGGGATTCTCGGTCGATACAAGTTCGACTGATAACGTTACTAAGCCTAAAGGAACGGTTACAGTGTCTCCGAATCCCACTATCTTATGATCACATCCCTTTACATATCCCTCACAATCATCTATTTGATCAAGTGTGCTTTTGAATAAGATGTTTGTGTAGGAGCCTGTGTCCACAAGCAAACGGTGAACTCGGGCCCCCATGATGTTAGCACAGATGATCAGTGAGTCATTGTGCGGGGTGAGTATCCCGTCCAAGTCCTTCTCAGAAAACACCAACTCGCCTGTCTTTTTAGTAGCCTGATTTACCCCAACTTCCCTGACTTGAGCTACCGCCCTCAGCTCTGCTTTCCTTTTTCTTTTGGACATCAGTGGCCTACCATCAGAACAGCCCCCTACCGGTCCGGATGGCTCGAGCATTAAGATTTCTCGGATGGGTTCGGCTGGGGCTGTCATCGTTTTCTTCCTTTTTTGATCCCTCCTGCTCGGCTGTTCGTCGCTCTCGTCATCTTCCGAGCCGGAGGATATCGCCACCCTTGGTTTCTTTCCCGGCTGTCGCTTTACAAACTCTGACAACTTTCCCTCTTCGTAAAATCTCCACAACTGTTTTAAGAGATCTCGGCATTCGCTTGTGAAGTGGCCTATAGTCTGATGGTATGCACAGAATTTGTTTGGGTTCATCTTTCCTCGTTCTTGTCGTATCTTGCGGGGTTCAGACAGCATATCCTTATCTTTCACGTTGTTGTACACAGCCTCGATTGATGCGGATAAGACATGGTTCAATTTCTCCTTCAATTCGGACCCTTCACTGAAAGCTTTCATGTTCCTAGGGGCCTTGTATTCCCCTCCTGACTTCTTTCCCGATTTCTTGGTATCAGCCTTGTCTCCTAGCTCTCTCTGTAGAGTTTCTTGCATCGAAATGTACACTCCAGCCTTATGCCTGAATTCGGAATAAGTTTTAGGGAAAGCGAGGTGCATTTCCTTCCACAGGTCTGTCCCTTTCCTAAGCCCTGCCATAACTGCCACTATCTTAGTATCCTCACTTACTGGTTCTCCTTCCAGTAGGACTTTGTCGAATCTTTCAAGGAAGACTCTATCAGACTCCTCGTCTCCTTGCCTTAGATCTGCCAACCTGTGTCTCTGCGTAAGGTAAGACCCGACTGTGGAGAAGTGCGAGAGAAATTCCTTGCTGAGTTGCATGAACGAACTGATGGAGCCTGGAGCTAGTGCAGAAAACCATCTGTGAGGACCGTCACCAAGAGTCAACGGAAAATTCCGACATTGAGTTGCATCAGACGCCTTTACCGATATCATGTAATCGGTATATTTGGACAGGTGTACTTTTGGGTCTGAATTTCCTTCGTACAAATTAATGGCCGGGAATTGTACTTTCTTTTGTACCGGCGCATTAAGGATATCCGGGGACAAGGGTGATGATGGCAACATCGTCGACCCGTCGCCTTTCTTCTCCTCCAACTGTTTTTGCATCTCTTCCACCGCTTTCTTCAAAGCTTGCCACTCATCTGGAGACGTTTTTCCGCTAGAAGGCTGTTCGTCATGATTGGGTTCAATGGCCTCTTCATGACACAGTCCCTTGCTAACGGGACGTTTCTCTTGAGTGGCGTGCCTAGCGATGTTACTGGCTCCATTGGGACCTAATCGCCCGAAGGCTGATCTTCTTAACCTTTCATGCACTGAGCGGCGAGCAGCAGGGTGTGTTTGCCCTGTTGCTCGCTCCTCGCCTCTCTGTTGATCCTCCCTATGCGTTCCGTGATATCTTGCCCTTCTTGTGTGATAGTGGCTTATACTTCTTGTGTCCCCGCTGCTCGACTCCTCACCTGTCCCCGGAGTAGACTCTCCTCGACTTCCAAGTCTTTCACTTAGAGGAGCTTTCCCTTTATTCCGGCGGATTTCTTCGCTGTCAACCTCGTCATTTCGTGCGTCTTTTCTTCCTTCGCTTCGCTGCTCGGCTGCCCTGTTGGTCGCCGCCTGCGTCCCTGATGGCCCGACCGTTTTTCGCCTTTGTAATGCTTGTAAAACAGCAATCGTTTTTGCTAGCTCTTCGGGATTTTGAGCGAGAGCTTCCACTTCCGGCGGAATTGTATCAATGGTAACTTGGACATTTCTTTGTGAAGTCGCTTTTACCGTACGTGCATGTCCTTCGGTAGACGAAACCCTCGTTTTTTACCTACGACTTGGAGACGTGCTCAAATGTCGTTCTTCTTGTGATCGAACCATTTTGGTTACCAAAGTACAAGTGATAAGCAAATGAATAGGGTGATTTTGTCTCCAACAAGCACCTTTTGTAAGAGTTACTAGCTTTGTTTGTATGAATATAGTGGTTTGAAAACCCTAGTTCATACACACATGCATTTAAACTCTCAAAGTGATGTATAGATGGATGATTTTGCTTCAAATAATGTGTACACTTGATTTCCGATGGCTTCCTCCCGAATTCCGGCCGGATTTTGCAGATTCCGGTGGAGTTCTTCAACCTTTCTTCGACTTTTTTTGTGAAACGGAGGTTCGGACCACCCTTCCTCTAGCGCCAATTGTTGATGACCTTTTCTAATCTATGATGATTAGTGGCTGTTTTTACTACATAAGATCATCAAACAAATACTAAGATCATGATATATAGTGCAAGAAATGAATTTGCAAGAGTTGGGCAACTTTTTTATTCTTGGAAAAAAAATCCTCCTCCTCCATACAAATGAAGGGGTATTTATAGGCATACAAAGAGGCTAGGTGTCACCATCTTGATGGCTTAGCCATTGGGATTTTGCCAAGTGTTATGACTTTTGTACAACAACTAATCTATTGCCCAATGAATGGGTGCCAAGTGTAAAGACACATTGACTATTTCTAAAGTTAGTGACTCTTGGCATTCCCAATGTTGTACTTGGTCTTTGAAATCACTCAGCTACTCTCCTTGGTGCCCAGCTACTCGTCTGTATATCTTCATTGGGTGTTGGAAACCCTTATAACCCCAGTTGCTCGCCTGCTCGCCTCTTGTTGAGACTTTGGGTCTTCTTGTTCTTATTGTTTGCTACCTCATAATGGCCTTTATGACCGGTTGCTCGCCGCCTTCAGATGGGTATTTGTCCCTGCTGCTCGCCTCCTTCATTAGGACATGGTCCCTGTTGCTCGCCTCCTATGTCATGCAGTCCCTGTTGCTCGTCCTCTTCCATATTATTGCTTTTGATGACTTCTTAATCTTATTAGATTAATATTTTTTATGCTAATATTATGTCCCTGTTGGTCGCCTATCAACACAGGGACTGTTTGAAGATCTCTCCAAGAAGTTTGTCATAAGGCTGAATGACAAACTTCTCTGACCACAGTAGCCTGAATCCTCCAAGGCCTACTTGGTGCAGCACTGATCCTCCTGATCATGCTCTTCACTGAGTGGTTCACCTGACTTAGCTTAGATCAGCCCGGTTTACACTCAGTGGGACATCCTTCAGGCTTCTCTTCTGATTCAGGTTACAGCATGGCTTCAGTTAGTTCTTCTTGGTGTCATCTTGATATCCTCAGGCTGTGTTGCTGAGTTCCCCCTCGCTGAGTTCCCCCTCAATTGATTGTTCCCTCAACTGACAACCTATTCTACTGAGAAATAACCTAGTCTGACAAGAAACAAAAGATACAATCCTGACTGCTTTCAAACCTATTACAAGTGGTTTTGGAAAATCATCAAAACTAAACATATCCCAAAAATTTCCCCCTTTTTGATGATTCCAAAACTTCTAACCAAATAATTTTCTATTACAAGAATAATGTCAGAACACAAGTAATAGTTTGAAATATGCAGAAATTCCCATAATTTAAAACATTTAAGAACTGTTCGGTTGACCATTTTTCTTAACAAAACTGGATCAGTGGTCATGTGAACATCCCGCTCTTATACCAATTGATGGTCCAGTTATCGAATACCAAAATGGGAATTCAGGAAAAAAATTTAAAACCTTTTGCTCAGGGAGGTCAACAAGAGTGAATAATATTCAAGTCACTGCATTGCTAAGGGTCAGAGGCATCAAGTCAGTGTGATGACTTGAGGGCTCAGTCTCTTAACAAGGCAGTGACTCGAGAGGTTACACTTCAAGTCACTGCTTTACTCAGAGCCTGAGCTACCAAGTCAGTGTGAAGACTTGGAGACTCATACTCTAAGTAACGCAGTGACTCGAGATGCTGAACTCTCGAGTGTGTTGTCTGAACTGGTCAGTGAGAAGGATTCTCCCTGACCTGAATATTTAACCAAAGTTTCCTTTTTAACAATGCTCTCAGTGAGCAGATTTTCACAACACTTTAGTAAATACTTTTAAAGATAAGTACGCTCAGTTTAACGTGGTTCAGAGACTCAAGCTCTTACATCCACGGCCTGATTTAACAGGAAATCCACTAACTGGGATTCTTGTTTTTAACGTGCCAAGGTGCACAAAACACTGGACTCACGCCACTCCCTGGGCTGCCTCTCCTCACTAACTAACTTCAACCAACAAACCTAACTAGACGGTTTTGGTTTCAGTTTGGTTTCTCCAACTATGTGAGGTTTTCCCTTACAATGTATTAGCCTCAAGCTAAGATTGGGAAAACCTCTCTAAGCTAAGAGTTACAAGCTTGACACTCAATGAATATAGTGAAAACCCTAATGGTCAGTGTCGTGGGTGTGAGAAATACTTCCTTGTGACTCCCTAATAACTCACATACACTTATAGCTTGTAGGTGTTGATTTTTCTTTCTTCACACTCTTGAAATGAAGCTATGAGCTTGTATTTATAGTGTGGATTCAAATGTAACCGTTGAAGGAAATTACATTTGAATCCATACAATTAATGGTCTCAACCACTTTTCTTGGAATGCGGCCTTGTCAGTGTCAGATTTGCTGCCTTGTGCTGATTTGTCCACGTGGGCTGGATCCAACGGATCTTTGACTCAGTAGGTTGACCAAGACCCACTGACTTTAGGTAGCTTCATCCTTCACTGACTTGATGATCTTCAGTGGACTGAACGTCTTCAGTGTAATTGTCCTACAGGGACTGTTTGAAGATCTCTCCAAGAAGTTGGTCATAAGGCTGAATGACAAACTTCCCTGACCACAGTAGCCTGACTCCTTCAGGGCCTACTTGGTGCAGCACTGATCCTCCTGATCATGCTCTTCACTGAGTGGTTCACCTGACTTAGCTTAGATCAGCTCGGTTTACACTCAGTGGGACATCCTTCAGGCTTCTCTTCTGATTCAGGTTACAACATGGCTTCAGTTAGTTCTTCTTGGTGTCATCTTGATATCTTCAGGCTGTGTTACTGAGTTCCCCCTCAAATGAGTGTTCCCTCAACTGATTTCTTCTCAACTGACAACCTATTCTACTGAGAAATAACCTAGCCTGACCTGAAACAAAAGATACAATCCTGATTGCTTTCAAACCTATTACAAGTGGTTTTGGAAAATCATCAAAACTAAATATATCCCAACTGATACAATTAGCCTAATAAACTTAAATTGATCCCAAATTCAACCCCAGTCAGGCCAAACTGTGTCAATTAACCCAAAATTTTGATCGAAATCAACACAATCGAGTCATGTAGCATAGTCTGATTGGGGTTTATTTTGGATGGTTTAAATTTGGCCATTAAATTTATAATTATTTAAATATATTGAAAATATATAACATTGCTTTTGTTTTATATATCAGAAATCAAATATGAAAATTATTATTTATTAATCAAATTAAATACTACTCCCTCCGTCCCCTATTAATATTCACACTTGTGTGGGCACAAGTTTTAAGAAAAATTACTTTATTGACTTTTTGAACCAATGAATGAAGAGTATTTTGAATTAAAGTAGATAGTGTGAGAGTATTTTATTTCCATATTTGGGGTGTGAATATTATTGTGGGACATCCCAAATAGGAAAGTGTGAATATTAAGAGGGGACGGAGGGAGTATATTTTTTTACGAATAATTTTTTTATATAATGTAGTTTTCTTCCCACACTATTTTAATAAGTTTACCCACTTCTTAACTCATTACCTCTTTTTTAATACTAAATATACTACTTTAAAATTATATTTTTATCCAACATGTAGTACTTGCACATACGTTTCTAATGATACCCACTCACCAATCTTCTTTAATTTTAATACAACTACCAAAATATTGTTTACTTCTTGGGTATTACTAACTACTGTTTGAGTTTATTTTTTTATTTTTTTAAATCAAGTGGATATCATACACTTTAGTGCATACACGAATCACTCTTTATTCATATATATTTGGTTAAGTTATTTCATATTACTCATGTATAATCCTAACATATATAAAATCTTCTACTGCATAATCTAATTTGAAGGTTTGATTATAGATAACAAATATTTGAGATTAGTGTGATCACATACAACTTAATATTTTGCATGATTATAGTTTTTTTTATATATATTATGGAAATATACGACCTAAACATCTCCTATTAATGGAAAAACGGTGGAGTAGATATACACAATTCATTTAATCTATTAATGCACAATTGTTGCACACGTAGTGGTAAATCAATTTTCTCCTTAAAGACTCAGTAATTATATCAAATATTTGGTATATAACCTCTTCAATAATATAACTGCTAATTCCATATTATTCATATGCATAGCCTATTTTAATTTCAGCATGCTGATCATGTGAGGTATTTTTTCTATTAGGAGGGTGTAAGTTAAAATTTTTTTTACACAAATCTTCCTTTTACTAAAATCTTGAAATGCTGTCATTTTTTGCGGTGAACAAGTTTTGGTGCATACAATGATGGAAGACACCAAAGCACTTCTATGGTGTTTGGATCACGGGGAGAGAGTTAAGATGTCTGAATTTCATATTTGGCGATTAGGTTTTTAACCCAAAGTATTATTCTAAGATTTTAAAGTATTTTGAGAGCTTTGTTGTCTTTGTTTTAATATATGCAATTTTTATTTTTGGAGTAATAAATTGTACCCTGTTCTTTGTGTTAAAAAAATTTAATAGATTTAAATAACATGCTTTATAAAAACATATACACATTTTTAAACACAAATAGTCAATCAATCTAGAGATTTACCACGTTTAACTGAAATTAGAGAATTCTTAATCGAAATAGTGGAATAGATCTATTTGAATCAATTCTTACACAATTGGGATGATGGTTTGAACGTACTGATGTTTAGGGACTATAACCCTACTTATGATAATAAGTTATCCTTTTCTTTTTTGGTACCTCAACAATTTAAAAATCTTTAATGGTATCTACATATAAAGCTCATAATCATTTGATACTCATATAAACCCATAACTTAAACTTGAATGGATTAATTGGGCTTCATTAAGACAACTATACACATTTAATTTGACACGTGAAAGCCCTACTATATTGAATATTTCTAACACTTTGTCCTTTAGAAGGGTGTGTGTTATACCCAAAGTAGATGATACCTAACGTACTACGAATGTTCATAAAATAATCTTCACATATAATGTATATTACATAGCTACTAACCACTTTGTTCATCATCAAATAATAAATATAATATCATTATTCAAGCAATTTTTTATTAAATTTTAATTTATTTAAATTATACTTTCTCTGTCCCAGAGTTATCTTCCCACTTTTTTTGTTGAACGATTTAAGAAATTGTATTTGTTTATTACTATATAGTGCTGAAAAATACATGCAATGAGTGACAATTTTGGTAATATTGTGTGAACTTGAAGGTTAAAAATTATATATAGTGAGTGTATTTTTGTCCATTTAAAGAATGAGAAATTTAGTGTGCAAAAAAAAAAAAAAAGTGAGAAGTTTAACCTGGGACGGAGAGAGACTATCTTATTATCATTATGCAAAGTAGCATTAAGATTCATTTTAGGTTCATTTCATAATTGTTAAAAAAAAAAGAGAAATTTTATATAATTGATTTATATAAATTTTTAATATATATATATATATATATATATATATATATATATATCATTTTTCGTCAAATTATAGCATATGGTACATATAAATTAGGAGAAAATAAATAAAATAATTGAGTTAATTTTTTATTTTTTATTATTGTACCCAAGATAATAATTATATATTTACACATCATTATTATCATTATATCAGAATCTCTAAATGTTTGACACCTAAGATCAATGCATATTTATAACTTCACAATTAATTGACACATAAATCAAATTCACCATAAATTAACACATCATCCAAATGCACCACAAATTGACACATAAGCAAAGAGAAACTCTCTATTAGTATATAGGGGGATGTAGTGTTACCTACTAGATAAGTGCCCGCGTATTACGCGGAATTTTCGTAAAAAATAATTAGATATGTATTATATATACTTAAATAAATTTATTCACTGTAAAATAATATAATTATATTATATGATGAATATATTCAATAATATATTCAATTATAATTTTGATTTTATGTGTTTTCTAGACAATAAGACTTGTCAATTAAATGTTAAAATTTAAGATAATTAGATTTAAAAAAATTAATTAATAATTTAATCGATAGAATAAGTCAAATTTATTTAATATACTTAAATTCTATTTTTTCTAATTTTTCATAAATTAAGATTCACTAAAAGGAAATCTTCAAATACAGAGAGACAACAAAAATAATTCAATTAAACATTAAATTTTCACATAATTAGAATTTTTTTTAAAATTTAACTAATCAATTTAGTAATTATATGTAGAGTTAAGTATACATAAGTTACTTGTTTGAATTATTAACACATTAATTTTTTTTAAATATATCATCCTAATATATAGTTAAATAAAATATAAATTGGTACAATTATAATATAATTTTATAGACTCAAGTTATATACGATAGAATTATAGCTTTATTGAGATTTATAGTATAGCTTAATTGGTAATTATATTAAACTTTAATCATGAGGTGTAGGGTTCAATTCCTTATGGATTTTTTTTTTTTATTAGACTACCTATTATATAAAGCCACATAGATGACATGACACATAAGACTCATGCCACATATATCACCTATTATATAAAGCCACATAAATGGCATGACACATAAGACTCATGCCACATAGATCACACATAAGACTCAAGAATTGACACAATTATGCCACATAACTGAAATTAACCACAAAATGACACGTAAGCGAAACTAATATAAAGACGACACATAGACATAGCAAACTCCCTATTAGTATAATAGGGGATCATTCATAAAAAAGAACTATAGAATTAAAAAAAATGCAATAATAAGTAGTTAAAATATTTATTTATTTATTTTAGTAAAAAAATTGTAAAAGGCTATTTTAGAGGTTTTTGTTTTCAGAACAAAAGTTTTCCGTATTGAGCACAATACCATCTCTAGCTGTTCATTGTCTAATATATCTTACAAAATTATTCTCTTTAAAAGTTCTCTAATTCTGATTTTTATACAATATTATCATCGATTTGAAATATAATAAAAAATTTATCTACAATAATTCATATACTTTAATTTTACATTCAATAAAATAAGTGCAACACTCATTTGAAATATTTTAAGTAAGATTATAGCTCATTTAAAGAATATGCAAATAAATAATCCTAAGAAAAAAAGTACACCAAGGCCAAAATAGAAATCCTGCTCTCAGGTGTGTTACTATAAGGAAAAGTATATGCTACTTCGAGAACAATTATATCTTACTAGCCGTTACAAAAATAAATATATGTCCTTGCAGTAACTTTAAAACAAATATGTGTTTCTATAAGGACAAATATGTGAATTTTTAATCCATTATTTATCTCTTTAACTCAAGGTTTTTTTTTCCGGAATTCGTACAGGTTTTGTTCATATAATAACATAATTTTGTTCATATAATAACACATTTTTCAATATCTTACATGTGTTAAAATAAGTTCAAATATGTGTCCATATACTACAACCTACCTTAGATGTGTTAAAATAAGTTCAAATATGTGTCCATATACTACAACCAACCTTACATGTGTTAAAATAAGTTAAAATATGTGTCCTTATACTACAACATGTTTGTGCTTATAGTAACACAACTTGGGAGCGAACTTCTACATTTTGTGTTTGCGTGAGGTTATTAGAAAGATTCACTTGACCCGGTCTAACCCTGTTAGGATCTGCAAAATATTTCAATTTGGGCTACAATTAATGGATCCTTGATCCTGAAATTTTTATATGAGAGTTATCATTAAATAAATTTAATTGTAATGGTAATATATTTAGCCATAAATTATTAAATAAGGAATGATATATAAAAATTGAAATTTTTATATACAAATTAAATATTATGTTGAAGGAAAATTGATTATTTGGAAGATTATTTTGAAGGAAAATTAAAATTAGTGAATGTTGTTGAAATTATTGAGCTTTATGTGAAATTCAAGTACTTTGAATTTAAATGTTGTGTGGTGGGATTTATATTTAATTGGATGCACATCAATTTTTAGAATTTCTTATTAAAACTGTTAATTTTATATGTTACTTATCTCATTTTCATATTTTAGCACATACCAATGTCGGCTGTAAAGTTTTTTTGGAGAAATATCACGTTCTGTTATATTAAAGTATGTCACAACCAAAGAATTATCTCCGGTTTATTATGATTATCAGTTTATTGATGACACACATTATCACATGTTTCGTCTCACTAAAGATTGGTTTAACTTTGTTAGAAGGGTTGGATTGCTTAGAAATGATAAAATTATTTTGGTTGTTTTTTTAGCAAGAATGATTTTTATTGTGTGTGCACCAAGGTTGAATACTTGATATTGATTTTTTTAATTAAGTCACATTGTTTATTCTTTAATTTTTATTGCTCAGTTTCTGTTGATGTTGTTGGTAGTGAAGTATTCACTATTTACTTTGAAACAACATGAATTTGCCATTTCTTCTCATTAACCAACACTTTATGATCAAATGTTGTCTTAGATGTTTTAACATGCAGGATGAAGATCTAGAAGGATCTACAAGGTTCTGGAATTATCAATGTTGCAGTGAATGTTGCTTAACATTGGTAGCAACATGAGCAGTTACGGGTTCTAGAAGGATCTACAAGGATCTACAAGGGCCTACACGTTTCAGACTTATCCAGGACGTTTTAGAACTATCTAGATCAGGCGGTTGCATCAAGAAGCATGAGGAATAAAGAAAGAGACGTGGGACAACATGAAGATCATGGAGGCGGTTACAAAGAGAAGTTATTTTTGGATTGAAGACTTCTGCCTATAAATAGAGGCCGAATCTTTCAGTACCAGGTGTGGAGTAAACGAGTACACCTACTCTAGTGTTGATCCTGAGTTTAAAGGTGATAGGGCAGTTATTCCAACGTTTATGTTATGCCTTGAAATAGAGTTTTTCACGCATAGCTTGTGATCGAACATATATCCATAGATAGTGAGATCATAGATATAGAGTGAGATCAATTTTGATGGTGTATTATGTTATACACTTAGCCAATTTAGATTTGATAGGTGATATCGAGTCTTGTTTCCGTTGTGAACGATTATACTCTTCACACAACTTTTGTATCACTAATCTTTTTATAGGGAACCTTTCGCCATGAGGCTAGCACAAACTATTTATGATAGTTTGTGTTAAAAAGTATTCCCTTTTGCAATTGTGTGTTTAAGTCTTCCGCTGTATACGTTTTACATTCTGATTTACCAGATTGTTGTAATATTTGCTTTAACATTTGTTACAACATCTGCACTTTATAACACACGCACACTTTCACTTGGCACCAGAGCCATAAACTTGATATACTAAGTTTAGATCCTGAGTTTTTAAGTGTGTCTTTTGCTATGGAATATCCTGTAAACACCCCACTTAGGCCCTCTATACTAGATGGAAATAACTATGCCTATTGGAAACCTAAGATGCGCATGTACATCAAGTCTATTGATGAACGTGCTTGGAGAAGTATTTTGACCGGTTGGGAATGGCCCAGAAATCAAGCAGATGATGATGGCGAGACAAGAGTCAAACGGGAGATTGAATGGACAAATGAGGAGACCACGACGACAAGCTATAATTCCAAAGCTCTCAATGCTATCTTTACCTCTGTTGATGTATCTATGTTCAAGATTATATCAACATGTACTACGGCTAAAGATGCATGGGAGAGGCTTCAAGAGCACTGTGAAGGAAGTGGAAGTGTTCGAAGGACCAAACTTCGAATGCTTGGGACCAAGTTCGAGAATCTAAGGATGAAGGATGATAAGACAATCACGGCGTACAATGAGAGGCTGAGTGAGATTGTCAACGAATCACACGCACTTGGTGATCCAATTTTCAATGTACGAGTTGTACACAAAATTTTACGATCTGTTCCTAAACTATTCGATGCAAAAATTTGTGTTATTGAAGAAGCCAAGGACACTGACACTTTAAGTCAGAATGAACTTGTAAGTATTCTCAAAACATATGAGATGAACACAACTCAATCTGATGATACAAGTGAAGGAAATAAGGTTGTTGTTTTCAAAGGTGAAACATCACTCAACACTGAAAATCAGCCCTTTGTGACTGAAGTTGAGTCTGATGAAGATGTTCTAGACCAATGTTACAACACTCCTGAGCACATTGCCCTCCTTACAAAGAAATTCAATTCCTACCTGAAGAAGAAACTGAATAGATCCAGAGGAAATGGTCAACAGAGAACTCATTTCAACAATACACCATCAGACCCAGAGAAAAGGAAGGATCAGAATCAATCAAGGCAATTCAGAGGTAATAAATCAAGGTATGATCCTGAATTTAGAAAATCAGTTAGATGTGATGCATGTACTGGATTTGGACACTATGCAAATGAGTGTGCAAATACCAGGTTAAGACAAAAACTGAATTTTAATGTTACCTTTAGTGATGACTCAGATGATGATGAACCTGAAGGTTCTAAAGATGATGAACTAGTTTTTTCTGCAAGAATTGATTATGATGATTCTTTAGATGATGATCTGGATGATCTTGACACTAGTGTTGTTTCCAATGTTATAACATCAGAAACAACATTTGTCAAAAATCATTCAGATTTGAACTGTTTTAATGGGTGTGTTGATGAGACAGGTTCTAATGACATAAGGGATGATGATTCCAGTATAGCCAAAGAGAATGATGATTTCAGAGAGACTGTGACAAAGTTAGAAGACATTCTAACAAGGAAGGATTTAGAAATTTCTAAGCTAAAAGAAGAATTGAAAAATTCTACCTTAAGTTTTAAGAAATACTCTAAAAGTTCTTCCATTGTAAGTGACTCCTTAACTACTGGACAGTCTAATAAACATGGCTTGGGCTATTATGGTGAGACTACTTCTAAATTAGTGAATAATCCTGTAAAATTTGTTAAGGGAAAAACTGAGTTTTTTGCCAAAACAAAAATACATGAGACTGAAAAACCTGTGAAGAAGTATGTGTGTCACTACTGTTCTGAAATTGGTCATATTCGTCCTTACTGTCAAAAGTTGAAAAGGGATCTAGAAATTCAGAAAGTGTTGTCTGAAATGTCTTCACATTCTAAGAAACACTGGTCAAAATCTGCTAAGAAAAAGAAAGAACATGTTACATGTAATGCCGTTCAAACTTCTCTGAAAGCATGTGTTCCTGATCTATGGTACTTTGACAGTGGTTGTTCTAGACACATGACTGGTCATGTTAAATACTTGTCTGACTATGAACCTTATAATGGTGGAACTGTTACATATGGTGGTGGATCAAAAGGTAAAATCATTGGAAAAGGGACCTTAAATGTTGAAGGTTTTCCTAAACTTAATATGTGATGACAATTTGCATGTTAAATTTGATAAAGATTCATGCTATGTTCTAAACAAGGATAACAAGTGTCTAATGACTGGAAATAGGTCAGCAGATAATTGTTATCTAATTGGAACAAACAAAGTATGTCATTTGTCAAATTGTGATGAGAATGTCCTATGGCATCAAAGACTTGGACATGCAAATTATAGATTCATGCAAAAATTAGTTAAGTCTGAAGCAGTGAGAGGTTTACCAAAACTGAAGATTGTTGCACCCACTGTATGTGGTCCATGCCAAAAAGGTAAGCAGGTAAGAGTGTCGCATAAAATGTTATCACATTGCATGACACATCGTTGTTTTGAATTACTGCATATGGATCTTATGGGTCCTATGGAAACTGAAAGCATTGGTGGTAAGAAATATTCACTAGTTGTGGTAGATGATTACTCTAGGTTTACATGGATTGAGTTCTTAAGAGAGAAATCTGAAACATTTGATGTTTTTAAAACTCTTTACAAAAGATTTAAAACTGTTTTCAACTTGAAAGTAAGCAGGATTAGATCTGATCATGGTAGAGAATTTGAAAATAGCCTGTTTTCAGAATTCTGTAATAAGAAAGGAATTGTCCAAGAGTTTTCTTCTCCTAAAACTCCACAACAAAATGGGATAGCTGAAAGGAAAAATAGAACTCTTCAAGAAATGGCAAGAGTAATGCTTACTTCAAAAAATCTTGCAAAGAAATTTTGGGTTGAAGCATTGAATACAGAATGCCATATTGCTAATAGAGTCTATTTTAGATTTGGAAGCAACAAAACCCCATATGAGATCTTGAACAATAAGAAACCAAATGTGAAATATTTTCATGTTTTTGGTTGTGTGTGTTACATTCTGAATGATAGAGATCAACTGCACAAGTTTGATTCTAAGAGTGATAAAGGTTTTTTCTTAGGTTATTCTAGAAATAGTAAAACCTATAGAGTCTACAACCTTAGAGCTAACACTGTTCAAGAATCTGTGAATGTTGTTTTTGATGATGACAGGAATCTGATAGATGGGAATGACACTGAAGATGTGACTGATGTTACTGATGTTCCAAAAGAATCACTGAAAACAGAGAATGTTACACCATATGTTACAGCATCTGGTTCAACATCACCTGTAGATTCAGTTGATACTTCACAGAACAATCAGTATACCCCAAAGAAGAATCCAGCTACTTGGATTACCAAAAGTCATCCTTCAAATCAGATTATTGGAGATGCTTCAGTTGGTGTTCAAACAAGAAGAAGAGTAAGTGCAAATCGTGTTGATATGGTAAGGTCTGTATGCATGTCTTCAATATGCAATATTGTGAATGCTCAGAGTTACTATTCTGAAATTGAACCTAAAAATGTTACAGAAGCATTAAAAGATGAAAATTGGATTAATGCTATGCATGAAGAACTTAATCAGTTTGAAAGAAATGATGTTTGGTCATTAGTTCCAAGACCTGATGATGTTAATGTCATTGGAACTAAGTGGATCTTTAAAAACAAAACTGATGAGTCTGGTAACATAATTAGGAACAAAGCCAGATTAGTTGCACAAGGTTATACTCAAGTTGAAGGTATTGATTTTGATGAAACATTTGCACCTGTTGCTAGGATAGAGTCCATTAGACTGTTACTAGCAATAGCATGTTACATCAACATTAATCTTCATCAAATGGATGTAAAAGCTGCATTTCTAAATGGCATATTAATTGAAGATGCATTTGTTGAACAACCTAAAGGTTTTGAAAACCCACAGTATCCTGATCATGTGTACAAACTAAAGAAAGCCTTGTATGGTCTCAAACAAGCTCCTAGAGCTTGGTATGGTAGACTTACTGACTTTCTGTTGCAATTTGGTTTCATAAGAGGAGAGGCTGATAGAACATTGTTCATTAAAAATTCTGGAGAAGACTTGTTAATAGCCCAAATATATGTTGATGACATTGTTTTTTGTTCAACTTGTAACATTATGTTAAACAAGTTTGTTGAAGCAATGACAGCAACATTTGAGATGAGCATGGTAGGTGATTTGAATTACTTTCTTGGACTTCAAATCAAACAAACTGATAATGGTATTTTCTTCTCTCAGAGTAAGTATGCAAAGAATTTAGTGAAAAGGTTTGGTTTAGAAAGCTCAAAAGTCATGAAAACTCCTATGGGATCTACACAAAAGTTGTGTAAAGACACTGTTGGTCAAGATGTTGATCCAACTTTGTATAGATCCATGATAGGTAGTCTTCTGTACTTAACTTCAAGCAGGCCTGATATTATGTATAGTGTATGTGTTTGTGCCAGGTACCAATCTTGTCCCAAAGAATCTCATTTGAATGCAGTCAAGAGAATCATAAGATATGTGGCTGGTACAACTGATCTTGGAATATGGTATACCATAGACACAAGCAGTGCACTTGTTGGATATAGTGATGCTGATTGGGCTGGAGATATTGATGATAGGAAAAGCACGAGTGGTGGCTGCTTTTACATGGGTAACAATTTGATTTCATGGCATAGTAGAAAACAGAATTGTGTATCACAATCTACTGCAGAATCTGAGTACATTGCAGCAGGTAGTTGCTGTACACAACTTCTTTGGTTGAGTAAAATGTTTAGTGATTATGGTTTAGAGAGTGACACTTTAACTGTATTTTGTGATAACACGAGTGCTATCAACATTTCGAAAAATCCAGTTCAACACTCACTTACTAAACACATAAGTATTAGACATCATTTCATAAGGGATCTTGTAGAGAAGAATATTGTGAAGTTAGAATACATACCCACTGAAAATCAATTTGCTGATGTGTTTACTAAAGCATTAGACCATGAGAGATTCTCATTTTTGAGGAAATCTCTTGGTATGTGCACAATCTGAATAACTGAGAAGCAGAAGTTGTTATGTTTGTTAAAACATCCATAACAACATCAGGGTATTTGCATGTTCTAATTAAAGCTTGTTCTTGTATTTTGTTTCTTAATTTCTTTGAAAAATAAATCTGAACTAAGTATGTTTGTTGTGTAAAAATAAAAAGGAATCACTCTTCTCAAACGCATAAGAAGTTTTTGAAAAAGCGCATCAAGATGTAACTAATTCACTGAGTAACTATGGAGCACGGAGTTCGCTACTACAGTGTCTTCTTTTCAAAAAGTGATTAGTAAAACATCAACATGTCACAAATCCATTGAGTAATTATGGGGCACGGAGTTCGCTGCTACGATGCACTCTCTTGAAAAGATGGATCAATGTGAATAAAAAGTGCTAAAATTATTTGATAAAAAGTGCGACATTGGATATTAAAACCGATGTTGAAGTGTGTGTTCCAATTTTGAATACAACATCATATACAGTTCGTATTTATTTTTCTAAGTTAAGTTATGGACCGATTTTTCAGGGATTTGTTTTTAAATTCCACATGCATAAACCCACGTTTTTCAATTTATTCAAGTAGTGCATAATTTAGTATGTTTAATTAATTAAATATCGGATTTTTTACTCATGAAATAACCCACGATCTCTTATGGGGGAGTGGGTAGTTTCAACTGCTTAAAAATTCCAGAATATTCACTTTCATGGGTAATTAAAATAACTTCCGTTCTTCCTTCTATATATATTTCCTTCATGTCTTATGTTTAATTCTCAGTGTTCAGCATATGAGTGAATTTCAGATTTTTCGACTAAGTGTTGAAATTTGTGTGTTCACATCTTAGGGTTTTAGTGTTATTTCTTTTAAATTTTATTTTTGCTTAATTTTACTATCTACTTAATGGCTGGAAATCAAAAGAAGTCCTCTCACAGTTCCAAAACTCGCGCAAACCCTTCAACTAATTCACACTCGAATCTGAACCTTCTTGCAGAAATGGCCTCAAGCCAAAACCCAAATGCTGCCTCTGTTGCTCCATCATCGAGCACAACACCTCCTACTACTCTAACCCCTGTTCAAGCCTTTCCCGTAAACATCTACATCCCAAATGAAGCCACTGTCGATCAGCTGGAGACGATCACACGCGGCATTGCACAAAGCCTTCAAGGAAGCCCTGTGGTTCCCAAACTAACCATTGGCTCTATTGAAGTAGATGTTGCATCCTACTTGAACCAACCTTCAAACCCTTCTCCTACTGTTCATGTCGGAGGTCCTTCTTCGACTGTGCAATCAAAAAATCCTAAATCCTCTAGCCAAGCCAAAAGTCCTACTGCTAATGTTTCAAAGAGTGTTGAAACAGGTGATCAGGCTACAAAGGAGACCCCCACTGTCAAGGAAACTATTGCTAAAGAAACTAGGGAGAAAAGCCCTAATGCTGAAGTCCCTGATGTTGAAATATCAGAGGAGGACAAAGAAGAATCACCCAAAACTGATTCTTCAATGTCTGAGGATTCTGAGCCTGCTCCAATAGCCAAAGCTGTGAAGAAAAAGGGAGGCAAGAGGAAAAGGAGCCCTGTTCAATCAAGGAGGAGATCAGGTAGAGCAAAGAAGAGGGTGAACTATTCTGAAACCGCAAGGAAGAAGAAGGATGATGAAGGAGATGTTGCCACTCGACCTATTCGAGTGTTTTCAGAATCTGAAAAGGAGTCAAGCTCCAAAGACTCATCTGAGAAAGAGACTGATCAATCTGAAAGCCATGAGAAAGAAGAAACTGATGAGAGTGATGTACCTATTTTTGAACTGAGGAGGAGAGCAAGAGTTGAGTTGAGGACTAAGAGGAAGTTTGAATATGCTACTGGTGGTGCTGGAACAAGTGCAGCAGCACCAGAACCTGAAGCTGATGACAGCAGTTCTGATAGTAGCTCAGACAAAACCAAAACTAATTTTGATCAAGGTAATGCATCTGAACACTCTGTTGAGCATGTTAGTTCTGATAATGATGATGATGAATATGTAGACCAAAAGTTGGAAACATTAAGGAAAAGAAATCTGTTAATTGAAAGAAAAATTAACATTGATGAGTTTGAATCCAAGGGTCTAGTTAGATTTTTAGAAGAGAGAAGTTTGATGCATGCTGTTTCTTTTGGTGATGCATTTGTTACTGATTGGGTGTATGAGTTTTATGCTTGTCTGAGAAAGAACCAGGCTAGAAGGAATTCTAGGTGGTATGGTGCTGTAAGGTTTAGAGATAGGAGTGTTCCTTTTACTCCTAAGTTAATTAACCAGTTTCTGCATGTTGAGGATGTTGAGGAAGAAGATGTTCCTCATATGGATGAGATCATTACTGTTCTGACTGGGGGAAGAATTAACAAATGGAAGAAGAATATGTTAGTTGCCTCATTGACCTCTCTGTATTCAGTATTACATAAGCTAGTAGTGTATAACTGGATACCCTCTACAAACTCCACAAAGGTGACCAGGGATCAAGCTGTACTAATGTACAGAATTGGTGTGTTGAAATTTTTTAACCTGGGCTTGGTTATTTTTCATCACATGATGAAGTTTGCTGGGAAGATCTCTGAGAAGGGCAACCTGCCTTACCCTGTGCTGATCTATGGATATTTGAGGAGTCACAACTTTATTCACAAAAGGAATGAGTTGTTGAGGGGGAGAGTTCATCTGATGGGTATATCTCACTATTTATTATCTGGAAATAGAGTGTTAGACTTACCCCTGCAGGATAATGCTAAATAAGAATATGCAGAACCACACCAACCTGTTCCTGACCCTGCTCCTGCACAAGATGCTGCACAGAAAGCTGAGAACATACCTAGCAACATTCCAGCTCCCACAACCTATTCTCTGAATATCTCACCTGAGTTTATTCAAACTCAACTAAAGCACTTGCAGGACTCAATTGATGAACTTCAATTCCTAAAGAACTACTGGGAGAACCTTTTTTATGCCACAACAGGGGGAGTACCAGTTGCTGCTGCTGCTGCCAGGGGAGTTGAAATTCATGAGGTAAATGCTGATGAGTCTGTTGCTGAGGAAGGTGGTGCAACTGGACCTGATGGAGGAGGTGCAGATGCTGCTGCAGATGTTGTTGCAAACTTTGCAACATTTGATATCCAGGAGGAAGCTGAACTATATGGTGATCTGTCTGACATCTCTGCCAAAGTTTGAAGTTATCTTAGAGACTGGAGGAAGCACAATTTATGGGGGAGCTTAGTGCAAGATGCTTGAAGCTGCAACTGTATATTTTATACAGTGATATCAAGTTCCTCTTTTGTGATTGCCTTTAAGTACTCTTGGTTGATTTATGTTTTTAATTATTGTTGCTATGATAGGATGTTTTTATTTTTCTGAAAAGACAATATTATATTAGTTGTTAGGTTATTATATTAGAACTGTTAGGATTTATTTCAGTTAATTTTTGAAGTTGTAATTTGAATGGGTAAACATTATGTTACTCATTCTGTTGATTTTGATGAGCATATATGATGATGTTCATTCTGTTTTGGTGAAATTAACTTAATGTTATTTCATCTTGTTTTTGGTGGTTCAACTTACAGTTGATCATCTTGTTTTTTGGTTGTTTTGCTACACAAGGTTGAAGAGATAAGTGTACAATACGATGTTGATCTCTATTGTACAAACATCACTGACTTATATATTGAACTAATATATACATCAGGTGTGTTGTAGCAGAAAGGTCAAATTGGGGGGAGATTGTTGATGTTGTTGGTAGTGAAGTATTCACTATTTACTTTGAAACAACATGAATTTGCCCTTTCTTCTCATTAACCAACACTTTATGATCAAATGTTGTCTTAGATGTTTTAACATGCAGGATGAAGATCTAGAAGGATCTACAAGGTTCTGGAATTATCAATGTTGCAGTGAATGTTGCTTAACATTGGTAGCAACATGAGCAGTTACGGGTTCTAGAAGGATCTACAAGGATCTACAAGGGCCTACACGTTTCAGACTTATCCAGGACGTTTTAGAACTATCTAGATCAGGCGGTTGCATCAAGAAGCATGAGGAATAAAGAAAGAGACGTGGGACAACATGAAGATCATGGAGGCGGTTACAAAGAGAAGTTATTTTTGGATTGAAGACTTCTGCCTATAAATAGAGGCCGAATCTTTCAGTACCAGGTGTGGAGTAAACGAGTACACCTACTCTAGTGTTGATCCTGAGTTTAAAGGTGATAGGGCAGTTATTCCAACGTTTATGTTATGCCTTGAAATAGAGTTTTTCACGCATAGCTTGTGATCGAACATATATCCATAGATAGTGAGATCATAGATATAGAGTGAGATCAATTTTGACGGTGTATTATGTTATACACTTAGCCAATTTAGATTTGATAGGTGATATCGAGTCTTGTTTCCGTTGTGAACGATTATACTCTTCACACAACTTTTGTATCACTAATCTTTTTATAGTGAACCTTTCGCCATGAGGCTAGCACAAACTATTTATGATAGTTTGTGTTAAAAAGTATTCCCTTTTGCAATTGTGTGTTTAAGTCTTCCGCTGTATACGTTTTACATTCTGATTTACCAGATTGTTGTGATATTTACTTTAACATTTGTTACAACATCTGCACTTTATAACACACGCACACTTTCAGTTTCAACTACGATATAGTATGTTGTTATTGTATCGAAGGTGTATTATTTTATTTGGAAGTTAAGGTTTACAAACAATTCATAATTGGGTTATAAAAATTTGAATTTTATGACTTTTATTATGATCTGTGGTATATTTTTCTATAATTATCTTAAATCATTTGTATTTTGTTTGGGTAATTGTTACCGCTATTGATATAAAATTATTTTTCTAAAAGTTTAAAAAAATTTGCTTTATTATTGTGTAACTATTTTAAAAATAAACAATTTTGTTGTTTATTAAAAATTAAATATGGAGATTATTAATTCTTAATTAAATTAATATAAAAAATATTGATAAATTTATTATAAGGGACAATTATGTACACCCACTATTTTACTAACATTCACCTATTAATCTAATTTAATTTTAGTACAACCCCCAAACATATCCACTTCCCCACATCTTAGTCCAGCAGTGAAAAATATGATAATCATCTTTCCACAAGAGCATCGGGGACTAAATTTGGGTGTGAAAAAATCAAATAATGCAAGATAATTTGTTCAAATGTATTATATGGTTTCTTAATACTAATGTAATAATCATCTTTTTGTTATATTGAAGTATTTCATACTAAAGAATTTTTCCATTTTATTATCAATACAAGTTTATTGGTGACACAGATTGTTGCATGATTGGTCTCACTGAAACTTGGTTTAAATTTGTAATAAGTGTTGAACTATGTAAAAATAATTAAATATTTAAGAAGTGTAATGGTATTTATGTCAGAGCAAGAATAATTTTCGATTTTTGTGTACAAAAGTGAGTACTTGATAAAGAGTAATTTTTTAAGAACTGTAACTTAGGGTGATAGGAAAATTAAGACTTTGAATCTCCAAACGAATAATTTAAGGACAATAGCTTTTAAAAGACGCGAATTGAGGCAAATCAACCCGAATCTAACCAAGCTGGGCTAATTAGCCCAATTGACCTAAAATTCGGACTTATTGACATGATTTAACCTGAATTTGTGTTCAATTCGAATCAAATTTGGGTTGATTTGAGCTGATAGATTTGCTACTTTTTAAAATCATTGTCCTTAAAATGTCAGCTCGGAGAGTTACATCCTCATTTTGCCAGCCCGAAGAGTTGTAGTTCTTACTTTACCCCGTTAAGTTACAGTCCATAAAAAATTTATTCCCGTACTTGATATTGAATCTTTTATCTATAAATAATATTTTATTAATTGTATCTAAATTTATTATTTTATCTGGATGTTAATGTTTAAAAACAGTTCACTGTTCGGTTATAGAAGTTTAAGCTTGGTGATTTTTATTATGACCTGAGTTACTTAATTTTGATATATTTGTCCTTAAATCATTTGTTATTGGAATGTGGTCAAACAAAACAAGTTTCTCATCTTATCTGTGAGAATCAAATTGACCCTTCAATTTATTTATTTTTGCGCATATATGACCCCTTTTTTTTAATTGAGAACAATAGACGCCTAATCTTAATAAAATCAAAAAACCAAACTGTAAAATTTATCCTGGATGATTAATCATTTGCATCCTACAACTATCACTCTTCCCTCGGACTAATAAAAGCGAAACATATAACGAAATTCATCTTATTCTCATTGAACCTAACATCCGTGCACAAAGTAAGACCTTCAAAGAGTTCATCAATAGACTTCAATTCTTGGGAGTTCCTTGGGGAAAATGTGCACCAACAAAATAAAATTTGAGCTCGCTGGAAACTTTGTAGATATTTAAAAGCCTATTCAACTTTGAACTTGCCACGATATGCCGACCCCGATAATCTATTTTTTCCCATATTTCATATCACACTATTTCTTCTAGATTCTCCAGGCTGCCTCACAATTTTCTCACAACATATGCTCTTGCTATTATCATATCTTTTGGTGAGAAATTTCATAGTTGCTAGACATACACCATCCTTAATTTCTAGCCACAAATTGAGCATTTTTCCAAACATGTGAATTCGAGGGGTAGAATAAAATAGCATGCATGGTGTGACAATTAGGAATTATAAGAACATGGTGATTAGACAAATTACCTTTTGATACAACTAAATCATTAGTCATTTTCCATAAAAATAAAAGTACAGACTTTAGGGGGAATATTGAGAGACCAATTTTTTTTCCACCATATGGTTTCAACCTATTTGTTAAAAGTATCTTCTTCCTTGTGTTGACTGACTTTTCTCCTCCAAAAAACAAATATATCCAGATTTTATAGAAAAATTCCCTTTATTATCCGACCTCCAAAATTACAAATCGTCACGGTTAGTTCCACAAATGAGAGTTTATTTGAATACTAGCTTCTAATTTAAAAAGAAGAAAATAAATCTTTTTTAAGAGATCTTCATTTCAAATGTCTGATGGGAGTAAAAATCTAATGAATCACTTACCGCCCTTGATTTGTGTCGACCATCATCTTAGTAAATATTGTTTGTCTATTTATTCCTTTATTAATATAAAATATTATTTAAAAATACTTTTAATGATCATAACTTTGGGGGTGACAAAGAGAGGACCATAATTTTTTGGACGGACAAAATGAGGACCGTTACTTTTCGTGCTAACAATTTAAGGACTGTAATTTTTAAAAGTCGCAAATTTAGGCACAATCGGCCATAATAAACCCAAATAGGGCGAACAAACTGAAGGCTGTAATTTATTTGAAAAATACTCCATTCGCCTCACTGTTTCTTTAACATTTGAAAGTGTCACATTATTTAAGAAAAAATGTGTTATGTGAGTGTAGAGTTTAATAAAATAATGATAATTTTATACTTTATTCATTTTTTGTAATGAAAAATTATTTCTTTTTATGTGACATGAAAATATTTGTGGAATGTCTTAATTAGACAAAATGAAAGTAATCACGAGACGGAAAAAACAAAATCTTCCAAACACCATTTATTTATGTTTTATTGCACAGTATTTTTCAATAAACTCTTTATCAGTTAACTTAAATTTATTTAATAAAATATAATCTAATAAGTCCTCAAATTTCCACTTTTAACAGTAAATAATAATCCGTGCATTATAGTTGCCTTATTCGGCATATATAAGTTAAATCTTATCAAAAGGACGATTTTCTAAATGAAAATTAACGAATTTCATCTTTATTTAATGTTATTGTGTTAAAAATTTAAAGCAAACTTGTAAATGTATTAGTAATTTTATTTATAATAATAAAAAAATGAATGACAATATTTCATTTATTTTTGTAAATATAAATGATTTTTCTGTAACTATTAGTTTTAGTTATTTTTATTAAAGAAAAAAATCCATTTAAAAAAATTATATATATATATATATATAATATAGAATAAAAATTAAAAAAAAATGATTTCCGTGCGAAGCACGGGTAGGTCTGTTACTAGTTAGAAATTATAGAAACACATGGACATCATATACATAACAAAATCCAAATATTTATTTCAATAACCACATCTATTACAACAGATAACATATTACTGGATAATCTGATATTTATTAAAACAATCTATAAATAAAATGCACATGCTTAATCAAATAAAAAATTATTTATTCGAAATTCTGAAATATAAAGAAAGTTATTCATCAGCAGTCCTCGAAAGAATGGATTTGGATTTCTTCAAAGAATCAGAAGTCGAAGATTTATCTTCGACAGGCCTTTTAAGAGTATGCATAAAAATACTCCTATCAACATCATCATCACCACAACAAAAGCCCTTAATCGGCGAGTAAGAATCTGGAACCTATAAAAAATATTTTAGATACAACATTATACCAACACAATAATAAAAAATTAATAATTATTGTTCTACAAAAAATTATAACTAAAGCATGAAGAAAAATATAATTACCTTAGAAATATTGGAATCGGTAACAGAATTATCTTTCAAATCCTACATATATATAACACAGTCATTTTGTATACTATAGATTCAAGGAAAAAGTAAAAGAATGCAATAATAGGATCAATATATAAAAAATATAGTTAGAAAATATATATACATATTTATCTAATACATTACCTGATCAACATCATCCAAAAGAGAATATTTAGCGATCAAAGACGAATCTATATTCACCTTCAACACATTGAACACATCAGTACGACGTTGAATATCATCTGGTCTTACTTGAATTCTAAACATAATGGTATGCTCCACAAGATCTTGAATCTCAGTAGGAACATACGAATAAGAACCATGTGTATATATTATAAGAACACACATATACATTTTAATGCAATTAATAGGCATATATAGTTATAAAATATATATATATATATATATATATATATATATATATATATATATAAATATATATACACACTGTTGGGAGATGTTTTAGTTTTGATGGTTTTCCAAAACAACATGTAATAGGTTTGAAAGCAGTCAGGATTGTATCTTTAGTTTCAGGTCATGCAAGGTTATTTCTCAGTAGAATAGGCTTTCAGTTGAGAAGAACTCAGTTGAGGGAACACTCAGTTGAGGGAGAACTCAGCAACACAGCCTGAGGATATCAAGATGACATCAAGAAGAACTGACTGAAGCCACGGTAGAGACCTGAACCAGAAGAGAAGCCTGAAGGATGTCCCACTGAGTGTAAACCGGGCTGATCTAAGCTAAGTCAGGTGGACCACTCAGTGAAGAGCATGATCAAGAGGATCAGTGCTGCACCAAATAGGCCCTGAAGGAGTCAGGCTACTGTGGTTAGGGAAGTTTGTCATTCAGCCTTATGATAAACTTCTTGTAGAGATCTTCAAACAGTCCCTGAAGGACAACATCACTGAAGACAAGTATGTCTACTGAAGATCATCAGTCAGTGAAGGATGAAGCTACCTAAAGTCAGTGGGTCTTGGTCAACCCACTGAGTCAAAGATCCGTTGGATGCAGTCCACGTGGACCAATCAGCACAAGGCAGCAAATCTGACACTAACAAGGCCGCATTCCAAGAAAAGTGGTTGAAACCATTAATTATATGGATTCAAATGTAATTTCCTCCAACGGTTACATTTGAATCCACACTATAAATACAAGCACATAGCTTCGTTTCATATGTGTGAAGAAAGAAAAATCAACACTTCCAAGTTATGAGGGTGTGTGAGTTTTAGGGAGTCATAAGGAAGCATTTCTCACACCCACGACACTGACCATTAGGGTTTTCACTTATATTCATTGAGTGCCAAGCTTGTAACTCTTAGCTTAGAGAGGTTTTCCCAATCTTAGCTTGAGGCTAATACATTGTAAGGGAAAACCTCACATAGTTGGAGAAACCAAAATGAAACCAAAACCCTCTAGTTAGGTTTGTTGGTTGAAGTTAGTTTGAAAGGAGAGGCAGCCCAGGGAGTGGCGTGAGTCCAGTGTTTTTGTGCACCTTGGCACGTTAAAAATAAGAATCCCAGTTAGTGGATTTCTTGTTAAATCAGGCCGTGGATGTAAGAGCTTGAGTCTCTGAACCACGTTAAACCGAGAGTTCTATTGTTTTAAGTATTTACTAAAGTATTGTGAAAATCTGCTCACGGAGAGCATTGTTAAGAAAACTTTGGTTAAGTATTTAGGTCAAGGAGAATCCGTCTCACTGACCAGTTCAGGCAACGCACTCGAGAGTTCAGCATCTCGAGTCACTGCCTTGCTTAGAGCATGAGCCTCCACGTCTCCACACTGACTTGGTAGCTCAGCCTCTAAGCAGAGCAGTGACTTGAAGTGTAACCTCTCGAGTCACTACCTTGTTAAGTGACTGAGCCCTCAAGTCATCACACTAACTTGAAGTCTCTGACCCTTAGCAATGCAGTGACTTGAGTATTATTCACTCTTGCTGAACTCCCTGAGCAATAGGTTTTTAAAAAATTATTTTACTCCTGAATTCCAATTTCAAATATTTTTTGATAAAAGGGACCATCAATTGGTATCAGAGCGGGTTGTTCACATTCCCAATGATCTATTTTTGTTAAGAAAAATGGTCAACCGAACATATCTTAAATGTTTTAAACTATGGGAATTCTTGCATATTTCAAACTATTACCAATGTTCTGACATTATTCTTGTAATTGAAAATCATTTGGTTAGAAGTTTTGGAATCATAAAAAAGGGGGGAATTGTTGGGATATGTTTTAGTTTTGATGGTTTTCCAAAACAACATGTAATAGGTTCGTAAGCAGTCAGGATTGTATCTTTAGTTTCAGGTCAGGCTGGGTTATTTCTCAGTAGAATAGGCTGTCAATTGAGAAGAACTCATTTGAGAAAACACTCAGTTGAGGGGGAACACAACAACACAGCCTGAGGATATCAAGATGACATTAAGAATAACTGACTGAAGCCACGGTAGAGACCTAAACCAGAAGAGAAGCCTGAAGGATGTCCCACTGAGTGTAAACCGGGCTGATCTAAGCTAAGTCAGGTGGACCACTCAGTGAAGAGCATGATCAAGAGGATCAGTGCTGCACCAAGTAGGCCCTGAAGGAGTCAGGTTACTGTGGTCAGGGAAGTTTGTCATTCAGCCTTATGACAAACTTCTTGGAGAGATCTTCACACAATCCCTGAAGGACAACGTCACTGAAGACAAGTATGTCTACTGAAGATCATCAGTCAGTGAAGGATGAAGCTACCTAAAGTTAGTGGGTCTTGGTCAACCCACTGAGTCAAAGATCCGTTAGATACAGTCCACGTGGTCCAATCAGCACAAGGCAGCAAATCTGACACTGACAAGGCCGCATCCCAAGAAAAGTGGTTGAAACCATTAATTGTATGGATTCAAATGTAATTTCCTCCAACGGTTACATTTGAATCCACACTATAAATACAAGTTCATAGCTTCGTTTCATGTGTGTGAAGAAAGAAAAATCAACACCTACAAGCTATGAGGGTGTGTGAGTTTTAGGGAGTCATAAGGAAGCGTTTCTTACACCCACGACACTGACCATTAGGGTTTTCACTTATATTCATTGAGTGTCAAGCTTGTAACTCTTAGCTTAGAGAAGTTTTCCCAATCTTAGCTTGAGGCTAATACATTGTAACGGAAAACCTCACATAGTTGGAGAAACCAAACTGAAACCAAAACCCTCTAGTTAGGTTTGTTGGTTGAAGTTAGTTTGAAAGGAGAGGCAGCCCAGGGAGTGGCGTGAGTCCAGTATTTTTGTGCACCTTGGCACGTTAAAAACAAGAATCCCAGTTAGTGGATTTTTCCTGTTAAATCAGGTCGTGGATGTAAGAGCTTGAGTCTCTGAACCACGTTAAACTGAGTGTTCTATTGTTTTAAGCATTTACTAAAGTATTGTGAAAATCTGCTCACTGAGAGCATTGTTAAGAAAACTTTGGTTAACTATTTAGGTCAGGGAGAATCCGTCTCACTGACCAGTTCAGGGAACACACTCGAGATTTCATCATCTCGAGTCACTGCCTTGCTTAGAGCATGAGCCTCCATGTCTCCACACTGACTTGGTAGCTCAGCCTCTAAGCAGAGCAGTGACTTGAAGTGTAACCTCTCGAGTCACTGCCTTGTTAAGTGACTGAGCCCTCAAGTCATCACACTGACTTGATGTCTCTGACCCTTAGCAATGCAGTGACTTGAGTATTATTCACTCTTGCTGAACTCCCTGAGCAAAAGGTTTAAAAAATTATTTTACTCCTGAATTCCCATTTCAGATATTTTCCGATAAAAGGGACCATCAATTGGTACCAGTGCGGGTTGTTCACATGACCATTGATCCGGTTTTGTTAAGAAAAATGGTAAACCGAACAGATCTTAAATGTTTTAAACTATGAGAATTCTTGCATATTTCAAACTATTACCTGTGTTCTGACATTATTCTTGTAATAGAAAATCATTTGGTTAGAAGTTTTGGAATCATCAAAAAGACGGAAATTGTTGGGATATGTTTTAGTTTTGATGGTTTTCCAAAACAACATGTAATAGGTTTGAAAGCAGTCAGGATTGTATCTTTAGTTTCAGGTCAGGCCAGGTTATTTCTCAGTAGAATAGGCTGTCAGTTGAGAAGAACTCAGTTGAGGGAACATTCAGTTTAGAGGGAACTCAGCGAGGGGGAACTCAGCAACACAGCCTGGGGATATCAAGATGACATCAAGAAGAACTGACTGAAGCCACGGAATAGACCTGAACCAGAAGAGAAGCCTGAAGGATGTCCCACTGAGTGTAAGCAGGGCTGATCTAAGCTAAGTCAGGTGGACCACTCAGTGAAGAGCATGATCAAGAGGATCAGTGCTGCACCAAGTAGGCCCTGAAGGAGTCAGGCTACTGTGGTCAGGGAAGTTTGTCATTCAGCCTTATGACAAACTTCTTGGAGAGATCTTCAAACAATCCCTGAAGGACACCATCACTGAAAACAAGTATGTCTACTGAAGATCATCAGTCAGTGAAGGATGAAGCTACCTAAAGTCAATGGGTCTTGGTCAACCCACTGAGTCAAAGATCCGTTGGATGCAGTCCACGTGGACCAATCAGCACAAGGCAGCAAATCTGACACTGACAAGGCCGCATTCCAAGAAAAGTGGTTGGAACCATTAATTGTATAGATTCAAATGTAATTTCCTCTGATGGTTACATTTGAATCCACACGGTAAATACAAGCTCATAGCTTCGTTTCATGTGTGTGAAGAAAGAAAAATCAACATTTACAAGCTATGATGGTGTGTGAGTTTTAGGGAGTCATAAGGAAGCGTTTTTCACACCCACGACACTGACCATTAGGGTTTTCACTTATATTCATTGAGTGTCAAGCTTTTAACTCTTAGCTTAGAGAGGTTTTCCCAATCTTAGCTTGAGGCAAATACATTGTAAGGGAAAACCTCACATAGTTGGAGAAACCAAACTGAAACCAAAACTCTCTAGTTAGGTTTGTTGGTTGAAGTTAGTTTGAAAGGAGAGGCAGCCCTGGGAGTGGCGTGAGTCCAGTGTTTTTGTGCACCTTGGCACGTTAAAAACAAGAATCCCAGTTAGTGGATTTCTTGTTAAATCCGGCCGTGGATGTAAGAGCTTGAGTTTCTAAACCTCGTTAAACTGAGCGTTCTATTGTTTTAAGTATTTACTAAATTATTGTGAAAATCTACTCACTGAGAGCATTGTTAAGAAAACTTTGGTTAAGTATTTAGGTCAAGGAGAATCCGTCTCACTTACCAGTTCAGGCAACGCACTTGAGAGTTCAGCATCTCGAGTCACTTTCTTTCTTAGAGCATGAGCCTCCACGTCTCCACACTGACTTGGTAGCTCAACCTCTAAGCTGAGCAGTGACTTGAAGTGTAACCTCTTGAGTCACTGCCTTGTTAAGTGACTGAGCCCTCAAGTCATCACACTGACTTGATGTCTCTGACCCTTAGCAATGCAGTGACTAGAGTATTATTCACTCTTGCTGAACTCCCTGAGCAAAAGGTTTAAAAAAAAATTATTTTACTCCTGAATTCCCATTTCAAATATTTTCCGATAAAAGGGACCATCAATTGGTATCAGAGCGGGTTGTTCACATGACCACTGATCTAGTTTTGTTAATAAAAATGGTCAACCGAACAGATCTTAAATGTTTTAAACTATGGGAATTCTTGCATATTTCAAACTATTACCTGTGTTATGACATTATTCTTGTAATAGAAAATCATTTGGTTAGAAGTTTTGGAATCATTAAAAAGGGGAAAATTGTTGGGATATGTTTTAGTTTTGATGGTTTTACAAAACAACATGTAATAGGTTTGAAAGCAGTCAGGATATCTTTAGTTTCAGGTCAGGCTAGGTTATTTCTCAGTAGAATAGGCTGCCAGTTGAGAAGAACTCAGTTGAGGGAACACTCAGTTGAGGGGGAACTTAGCGAGGGGGAACTCAACAACACAGCCTGAGGATATCAAGATGACATCAAGAAAAACTGACTGAAGCCACGGTAGAGACCTGAACCAGAAGAGAAGCCTTAAGGATGTCCCACTGAGTGTAAACCGGGCTATTCTAAGCTAAATCAGGTGGACCACTCAGTGAAGAGCATGATCAAGAGGATCAGTGCTGCATCAAGTAGGCCCTGAAGGAGTCAGGCTACTGTGGTCAGGGAAGTTTGTAATTCAGCCTTATGACAAACTTCTTGGAGAGATCTTCAAAGAGTCCCTGAAGGACAACATCAATGAAGACAAGTATGTCTACTGAAGATAATCAGTCAGTGAAGGATTAAACTACCTAAAGCCAGTGGGTCTTGGTCAACCCACTGAGTCAAAGATCTGTTGGATGCAGTCCACGTGGACCAATCAGCACAAGACAACAAATCTGACACTGACAAGGCCGCATTCCAAGAAAAGTGGTTGAAACCATTAATTGTATGGATTCAAATGTAATTTCCTCCAACGGTTACATTTGAATCCACACTATAAATACAAGCTCATAGCTTCGTTTCATATGTGTGAAGAAAGAAAAATCAACACCTACAAGCTATGAGGGTGTGTGAGTTTTAGGGAGTCATGAGGAAGCATTTCTCACACCCATGACACTGACCATTATGGTTTTCACTTATATTCATTGAGTGTCAAGCTTGTAACCCTTAGCTTAGAGAGGTTTTCCCAATCTTAGCTTGAGGCTAATACATTGTAAGGGAAAACCTTATATAGTTGGAGAAACCAAACTGAAACCAAAACCCTCTAGTTAGGTTTGTTGGTTGAAGTTAGTTTGAAAGGAGAGGCAGTCCAGGGAGTGGCGTGAGTCCAATGATTTTTTGCACCTTGGCACGTTAAAAACAAGAATCCCAGTTAGTGGATTTCATGTTAAATCAGGCCGTGGATGTAAGAGCTTGAGTCTCTGAACCACGTTAAGCTGAGCGTTCTATTGTTTTAAGTATTTACTAAAGTATTGTGAAAATCTGCTCACTGAGAGCATTGTTAAGAAAACTTTGGTTAAGTATTTAGGTCAAGGAGAATTCGTCTCACTGACCAGTTCAGGCAACGCACTCGAGAGTTCAGCATCTCGAGTCACTGCCTTGCTTAGAGCATGAGCCTCCACGTCTCCACACTGACTTGGTAGCTCATCCTCTAAGCAGAGCAGTGACTTGAAGTGTAACCTCTCGAGTCACTGCCTTGTTAAGTGAGTGTGCCCTCAAGTCATCACACTGACTTGATATCTCTGACCCTTAGCAATGCAGTGACTTGAGTATTATTCACTCTTGCTGAACTCCCTGAGCAAAAGGTTTTAAAAAAAATTATTTTACTCCTGAATTCCCATTTCAAATATTTTCCGATAAAAGGGACCATCAATTAGTATCAGAGCGGGTTGTTCACATTCCCACTGATCTAGTTTTGTTAAGAAAAATAGTCAACCGAACAGATCTTAAATGTTTTAAACTATGGGAATTCTTGCATATTTCAAACTATTACCTGTGTTCTGACATTATTCTTGTAATAGAAAATCATTTGGTTAGAAGTTTCAGAATCATCAAAAAGGGGGAAATTGTTGGGATATGTTTTAGTTTTTATGGTTTTCCAAAACAACATGTAATAGGTTTGAAAGCGGTCTGGATTGTATCTTTAGTTTCAGGTCAGGCTAGGTTATTTCTCAGTAGAATAGGCTTTCAGTTGAGAAGAACTCAGTTGAGGGAACACTCAGTTGAGGGGGAACTCAGCGAGGGGGAACTCAGCAACACTGCCTGAGGATATCAAGATGACATCAAGAAGAACTGACTGAAGCCACGGTAGAGACCTGAACCAGAAGAGAAGCCTGAAGGATGTCCCACTGAGTGTAAACTGGGCTTATCTAAGCTAAGTCAGGTGGACCACTCAGCGAAGAGCATGATCAAGAGGATCAGTGCTGCATCAAGTAGGCCCTAAAGGAGTCAGGCTACTGTGGTCAGGGAAGTTTGTCCTTCAGCCTTATGGCAAACTTCTTGGAGAGATCTTCAAATAGTCCCTGAAGGACAACATCACTGAAGACAAGTATGTCTACTGAAGATCATCAGTCAGTGAAGGATGAAGCTACCTAAAGTCAGTGGGTCTTGGTCAACCCACTGAGTCAAAGATCCGTTGGATGCAGTCCACGTGGACCAATCAGCACAAGGCAGCAAATCTGACACTGACAAGGCCGCATTCCAAGAAAAGTGGTTGAAACCATTAATTGTATGGATTCAAATGTAATTTCCTCCAACGGTTACATTTGAATCCACACTATAAATACAAGCTCATAGCTTCGTTTCATGTGTGTGAAGAAAGAAAAATCAACACCTACAAGCTATGAGGGTGTGTGAGTTTTAGGGAGTCATAAGGAAGCATTTCTTACACCCACGACACTGACCATTAGGGTTTTCACTTATATTCATTGAGTGTCAAGCTTGTAACTCTTAGCTTTGAGAAGTTTTCCCAATCTTAGCTTAAGGCTAATACATTGTAACGGAAAACCTCACATAGTTGGAGAAACCAAACTGAAACCAAAACCCTCTAGTTAGGTTTGTTGGTTGAAGTTAGTTTGAAAGGAGAGGCAGCCCAGGGAGTGGCGTGAGTCCAGTGTTTTTGTGCACCTTGGCACGTTAAAAACAAGAATCCCAGTTAGTGGATTTCCTGTTAAATCAGGTCGTGGATGTAAGAGCTTGAGTCTCTAAACCACGTTAAACTGAGCGTTCTATTATTTTAAGTATTTACTAAAGTATTGTGAAAATCTGTTCACTGAGAGCATTGTTAAGAAAACTTTGGTTAAGTATTTAGGTCAGGGAGAATCTGTCTCACTGACCAGTTCAGGCAACGCACTCGAGAGTTCAGCATCTCGAGTCACTGCCTTGCTTAGAGCATGAGCCTCCACTTCTCTACACTGACTTGGTAGCTCAGCCTCTAAGAAGAGCAGTGACTTGAAGTGTAACCTCTCGAGTCACTGCCTTGTTAAGTGACTGAGCCCTCAAGTCATCACACTGACTTGATGTCTTTGACCCTTAGTAATGCAGTGACTTGAGTATTATTCACTCTTGCTGAACTCCCTGAGCAAAAGGTTTTAAAAAAAAATTATTTTACTCCTGAATTCCCATTTCAAATATTTTCCAATAAAAGGGACCATCACACACACATTTTTATAAATTATATTAAATATACTACTGAAGCAATAAAAAAATTTGAAAAAAAAAATTAAATTCAAACTTACATTATTTCCAATCTCCAAAAGTTCGTAAGCTCTCTTCTGAATTAGCTCAAAACAAATATTATCTCATAGATTTAGACTCATATTATCAGTTCCATCAATAACAATCACACTCAATCCATACCTACAGATATGCAAAAAAATATTATACATACATTAAAAAATGTATAGTTTATTAGAATTACGAATAAATTTAAGAAATAATAAAGTAAAATAAAATTAGAATATAAAATAATTGTAAAAATTACTTTATAAGAAAAGGAACATTCTTGATTCCACACTTCAAACATTCGAATTTTTCATCCTCTTTAAACACTTTTCGTGAACACTTTTTGCACGAGTAAAACCACCAGTTGTCATACGAATCTAATTCAATAATTTTAGTACAAATCCAGAATGTACAAACCTAAAAAATTCATATAGTTAATAAAAAAATCCCAACAATTAGTATATAAGTATAAAAAATTATAAAAACACAACAATATAATAATGATACAAAAATGTTTGCAAAACCAACCGTGTTATTCTCAAGAATCCACTTAATAGTTTTAACATCGAGGTCACGACTTCCAACAGTTAAAGAAGTATCACCAAGGGATGACCACGAAAAAGATGAACACACTTGTTTATCCTTCGAATTAGTATTAAATCTAATAACATGTTGGAAAAGAATAAAAAAGTCAAATAACAGAATAAAAGGTTTGATAAAATAAACAAAATAAAGAATACCTCTTTCTAAGATCTGCAATTTCCTTAATTTGATCACCAAAAACAATCTTGGATGCGTTGAAAGTATTAGAGATTGAAACATATCCTAAAAATATACATATATATAAACAATTCAATACATAATTTTTTTTTTAAACCAACATAATAAATTCAGTTCATATGAATACCTACTACATAAAGAATAGATATAAATATTGATTACATATTAACCAAGAAGATTATGAAATTTATAAACACACCATTGAAAATCTTGGGCCGGAACATTTGAAATATAAGAATATGAGGTAGATCACATCCAGATTTCTCAACATTCCTCAATTCATTGATAAAATCACCCCACAAAGAAACTTTCAATTTCAAACCACTGCAAAAAAATACTCAATTTTTTTAACAAAATTAAAATAAAATTTAATTATTTAAAAAGTCGTGGAAAAAAATTAAAAACTAACAGGTCATCTTCTAGAATAAGATCTAACAAATTTGTAAGTCTTGTAGAAACTTCTCGCTCAACAATTTCACTAATGTCGAAAATCCTGCCAACAACATATAATAGAAACAAGCAATATATATTATTTATAAAATAAAAAAAATACTACACTTCACCAAAAAATGAATAGAAAAAAAATTACCAATGAGAAGATTTTCATCAATATCAGAATTAATCGTTAACTGAGAAAAATCCGTGATCAAATACATGTTGCATGGGAAATTAGGATCGACAACTTGAATAACTCTAGTATTAGAAATAAATTTAATTTTATAATTATTAGTTGTTGTCTTAAAAGAAGTCTTATTAGCAGTCACAAGGAAATTTCGAACAGTATAAATATTTCCTTCGACTATAGAATCTTTGTACTTTTCAAAATGATAGGACTTGATTGTAGCATGAATTCTGTCACCCTAGTAAAAAGGGGGGGGGGGGGGAATTAATAAAGAATATATATGTTTAAATATTTGACACTATCAAAATAAAATACAATAAAATGATAAAACAATAAGCAAACCTTTGGATCATGAAACACACATTCCCAATTTCTTAAAGGATTCTTAATGCCATAGGCTGGACCATCATATATACGAACACAACGTAACTTCAAAAACCAATTAGTTTTAATTGGATTAATGTGTCTGATTAGCATTCCAGTTGAAGACATACTTTAATAGGGTCAATAGTTGTATAATAACAAAGAGTTTTAAGGTTGTTAGATATTTATATACATTCAATGTAAAAAAAAATACAAAAAAAAAATAGTTAATCAATAATATTAATATCGTGAATTACAAACTTATATGAAATATATAAAGAGAACGTTGTATTTATACTAACACAAAAAATATTGACAAAAGGAAGAATGAATAGATTATAGCTGACTTTCTACCATCTTTAAATATATTGAATATGTACAAATAAATAACCATCATTCCTCGCCCTAATAGTACATATCTTTAATACATTTATATTGATTGGGCATAATATCGGCAGTATTACATAATTAAAAAAATAAACATTAAAGAGATGAACGTGGACAACATTATAAAAACTGACTATAATAAAAAATATTTATATTATAATTATAAATTAATCAGATAGTTTGAAAATGTTATGTAACATCCAAAAGGTACAAATCTTAAAATAAATAGTGTATCGAATTTGAAAAAAAAAATTATGCATCGGCAGTGTTAATTGAAACATAGACAATAATATATTAAGCAAAGAGAATAATTTTGAATAGTTTATCTGAATTAAATATTTATGTAAAAAAATCATAAAAAGTTTAAATATAAAGAATTAAAAAAAGTGACCACAATTTTCTTGCACAATATAAAAAAGTCGAAATACAATTAATAATACCTATAATTAGTTTATAACATCATACACTAATTTTTTAAATGCTCATGTATAGAAAAAAAATTGAAAATAAACCAAAAAGTAATGGTTACAACATTAAAAATAAAAAAAATAAAAAATAGGATAGCATACATTGAAAAAAAAATTATAACACAATAAATATTGTAATTATTTAGTGAATAACAGTATAACTAACATATAAATTAGAAAATTGAATTAAAAAAATTAAAATATAAAAACAAAATCACACTTACTATCACGGCTTTACATAAATTACCTGATGTGTAGATAAATGAACATAGACAACTAATACATTATAACAAACAATTTAGTATTGTCAAAACAGATAAAATTCATGCAACAGTTACAAATACTTATGTATTAATCAGGTAATTTACTAAAGATCAAATACAAATATTAAACAACAGTGTACATACATATAAATCAATATACTATATTCAAAATTTCTCAATTATTTAATATGAAATGTTGAGGTCTATTGTATACATATATATATGTATATATATATATATATATATATATATATGTGTGTGTGTGTGTGTGTGTGTATCTTAATCTAAAAAACTAAATACATAATTTACTCTATTTCATAATTTTTAACTAATTCTAACATGCAAGATATATAAAAGACTATAATAATATCATCTAAACAGTATTTGTAGTGTTATATGAAGAAATATATATATATATATATATATATATATATATATATTAAATATCATTTAACAAAACAGAAAAAATAATGTGCAAATAAAAGTGTAAAACACAAAAAAAAACATTGAACAATTCAAAGTTTTAAATGATGTTAGAGTAATAATAGTTAAAATAGTCTTGAGAGAAGAACAACATTAGGAGCCCAAGAGCAATGGATAGTAAAATAAAATGTATGAACACATAATTATAAAATCCTAAACATTTCTAAACATCTCTCGAAATACAACATTTCTAGTTGTATTGATTTCTGTAGAACCATCACCATACACCATGATTTTTAAGCCCCGTCGGTTAGTGATCCTTGAAATTGCAACATAAAGCTGACCATGGCTAAACACAGGCTTCCTAAAAAATACACCAACATGAGAAAATGACTGCTCTTGACTCTTATTTATAGACATAGCATAAGATACAATCAATGGAAATTGTTTGCGAGTAAACTTGATAGGCAACTGAGGATCCGACGGAGTAAGTGATAATCTAGGTATCAGTGCCAATTCACCAGCACTACCACCAGTAAGAATTCTAGCCTCAGTTACCCGATCACCCAACCTAGTAATCATCAACCTACACAATTGTTAAAAACATATTAACAACTTATAATATAATAAATAAAATAGAAAGAAAAAAATAATGTAACAAAATAAAACTAACCTAGTTCCATTACACAATCCTCGCGAATGATCAATATACCTCAATAACATAACCGGAGTTTCAACTTTGAGATTCAATTCATGATCAGGTACACCAGAAAATTTCAAAGTATTGAGGAACTCAGGAGTATGTATGTCATTTATAATGCCATAATGTGAATTAGACCTGCACAAAGTATCCGAACTAAGATATGTGCGAGACTCTTTATGATTCAACTTGACCATGTAATCATTTATAGATCGAACCGAATCAAGAGTTGGTGCAAGTATAACCCTATCTTGCAGGAAATCATGGTCGTACATCCTAGATTCAAAATCAGGATAAATACAATCAACTATCGATGCAACTGGGTCACTACCAGGTTTCAACAAAATATCATCCAGTATCAAAATATCCGAACCATAATCAGTTTAGGTGCCCACAGTACCATCACCAATGGATTCAATCCATTTTGAAAATAACATCATTTCATTCATACCCTCAGTAGAAACACAGCGCCTCAACCTCATATTAGTGGTTAATTTCATAACAGAGCATACATCCCACAAACATGATGAATTAATTGTTGCATGTACTATATCTTTCCTCTTACCCTTTGGAACAATTAGCAAGATCTGTCTAAAATCACCACCAAATACAATGGTCTTTCCACCAAATGGTAATTCCGCACAAGATGGATCAGATAACTGCATAATATCCCTCAACGAAGTATCTAATGCTTCGATGCAGTATCTATGAACCATCGGAGCTTCATCCCACACTATAAGTTTAGTCTTAACCAACAATTCAGCAAGATGAGTACCTTGTTTAATATTGCATGTTGAATCCTCCAGACAATTAATAGGGATGCAAAACCTAGAATGTGCAGTGCGTCCAACAGGAAGTAACAGAGATGCTATACCACTTGAAGCAACATTAAGTATTATCTCACCTTCAGATCGGAGTGCAGCAGAAAGAGTCCTCCACAAAAAAGTCTTGTCTGTACCACCATAACCATATACAAAAAAACATCCACCAACATCTGAATTAACTGACTCCATCACTCTATTAAAAATAAGGCGTTGTTCATCATTCAACCGACTCAGCAACAATTCGAATTCCAAACTTTGTTGTGATCTATCATACGATAATTTAGACAATATCATCCTATTTCGGGATAGTATATTGCTATCAAGAACTGTAACAGGCATTCCATCAAAGTCATGCAAACTTTTACCAAGAGAACGCAACAAAGTATCAATCTCTATAAGACAAAAATTCCTTACTTCGTCATCAGTCATCCTTAGCTCTAAGAAAAAACAAATAAAGAACAATAGTTAAAAAAACAAATACAATAATAAATATCTTTTTATTTAAACACTACATTTTAAAAATCTAAATAAATTAGCATTATGAAGATTAAGTTTTAATTAAAATAAAAACTTTGAACCTATAATGCAAATAAATAATATACACACTACCAATAAAAAATTCGATATCTTTAATATAAATTTTGGACTTGTTTATATATACAAAATTAACCTACAACAAATATAACCACGGAAAAAAAATTGATATTCAAAAATTATAAATAATAATAATCACTAATACAATTTAATTCAAATATAAAAAATGCTTAAAAAGAAAAATACCTGGATAGCGCATAATCTTTCTTCTCTTATATTAAATATCATCAGACAAATACCTCCAACATTTCTCCCATATCTCGGAAGGAATATTCAAAGATCCGGAAGTGAGAAGAGTTACAAACAAAGATCTTAATGAAGATGCAGAAGCCCAAATGCTAGACTGTTCAAATGCATCAACATATTCTCTATCATCGTCCAAAAGACCTCTTGCAAAATATAAATCACGAAATGTGTCGTAAACTATACCCCTAAACTTCTTTATATCGTCGAAAGACTTAGGACTAGTAACAACATTAAGGAGAATCCTCAAATAGTAGGCTTCACCAATACCAGGTGGTACATAACAAATACGACCAACTGCAAAACCCCTCTGTCTTGGTTCCCATGTCCTAGAATCCCTTTTAAAGACAATGTACTGAGGAATTTGTGCATATGTCAAATCAGCAGCTAATGCAGACCACTCATTCAACTTAAACCATGCTATAAACATGCTAGTCCTCACACTCGGTCGATCCAAAACAGAATTCAATGAATCTGTATCTCTAAACACAATATTTTGCTTTCCAGGAAGGTGGAATGCAAAACGCTCAACAGGAGGAAATTTGAAATTAATATCAAACCCAAATAATCTCCAAGCAGCTTCACATGGTGAGATATAACGACAGTCATAATACATCTTGATCTCATCAACAACCACAGAATGATCAGAAGTACCACTATGTTCAACAAAGGTAGCAGTAACACGATCATGGCCTTTGTTGATATACTTGAATAAGTATTTAATTGCTCTAGACTGATTGCACCATTCAACATTAATATGTGCCGCATATTTTAATAGAAGATATCTATTATGAGGAACAACATACATGTTGTCCAGCAGAACATTCTTTTTCTTCACCAACAGTCCATTATCTCTTCTCTTGTAAACAGGATAGCCATCATCATCAAAGGAAGTCTCAGATGCAAACATTTTTGGAAATTTTTTAGTACACAAACCTTCTTCAAAATAACAGGGAGAATACTTAACAGCAGGACCACAAGGACCATGCATCATAAAATCACAAACAACTTCAAAGTATTGTTTATCGTTCAACTCATCCGGTATTTCAGCAGATATGACTCGATCAATGTCATCAACAGATGGAGTATCATTGTATATTTCAAGAAAAACTAATATATGCGTGTGAGGCAAACCACGCTTCTGAAACTCCACAGTATACAAAACTACAAAAAAACAAATAGAATTAATAATATTTAATAAAAATAGTTTTATGTAAATTAATAGCACAATACACTAAAAAAAGGTAATAAAAAAATACCATAAGACTATTTATTATTACCTGACTTAACATTTCCAAATACTTTATTGTGGCGGATATCACGAATAAGACCATCCAATTTGATCTTAAAGATGCGACAAACAATGTCCGGACGATCTTCAGGTTTTTGACCCCTAAGTGACATGTAGCGTACAATCTCAGACCACTTTGAATTGAATGTGATCATTATAAAAAGACGTGGATATCCAGTCCAACGACAAATAGCTATAGCATCCTGATAATCCTACATCATATACTTTGGTCCACCAGTGAATGAAAGAGGCAACACAATACGTTTTCCAACACCCTTCCCTTCTCTTTCTCCATTGACAAAAGCATCCTCAACACCATCGTACATATCACACCGAAGTTCCTTCTGACGATTTTTTATATACAAAAGACGGGCAGACTCAACCATTGTATAAGCATCCACAAAGAACTGCTGAGTCAATCTCCTACACGACAACAGTGTCTGTGGCTCTCCATCCCTCTCTTGGAGACGAAAAGCAAAAAAACTCACGAATACTAATAGCAGTCCTTCTCCCAACTCTTCCAAAAGCAGACTGAGCAAAAGGTATAACCTCTCGATATCAATCCTCACCATAAGGAAACAAAATAGGATATTGCAAAGGAAGGTAAGAATGATGCAATTCTGTTATACGCTGCAATTTACCAGAAGAAGTTTGAATAACAATATCACGAACTCCAGAAGTTCTATCAAGACCAGCAGTAAGCACAATAGCAACTTCTGAAACAGTTGGTAAATTATGAGTCCTAGGATCATAAGATCTATCACGGACCAGCCCTAAACTTATCCCCAACAGTTCTAAACCTATGCACCAAAACATTAACATTATCAAACATGTCCTTCAAATCAGAGACAATACCAACCTGAATTGTATTTATATTATTCTCCGATCTACAAAAGATATAGCTTTAAAAAAACAACTAACTATAAAAAAAATTAAAATAATATTTGAAAAGATAAATAAATAAATAATCATACCTTACAGAACGTATCCTATTATAAACTTCATTATCCGTATCATATATATATATAGCTGAGCAAAAGCCGGTCCATCTTGACCGGATGGAAGTAAACTTCCCAAATTATGGTAATTTTGGTCATGCAATCGAAACACAGGAGGAGACGAACCTCTATTCAAACCTCTATCAATAGTTCCACCCAAAGATGTGAAGCAAAACATATTGTTAAAAAATCAGATATTATCCAAAAAAATGCTTGCTTCGATTGCTATTACCCCATATCAAATCCTGAAGAAGCAACGGAGGTTGAATCATAAGTGGCAACTAAATTTTACATTGCATACAACACAAAGAAAATTTAGGTGCCAAGGCAACTCTCTGTGATTTCAGTCTCTCATCAGACAAAAAAGTAGAACCACAAAATAAGCACCGATGAATAGGATCACCTATGTCCCAATAATTAACATCTGAAATTATAAAATATATAATTGATTATTCTTTGATTACATAAGAAAAAAAAATATATAAAAAAAAGGTAGAATAATTACAATAAATATGGATGTCATAGGTGAACGAATCATCAGGATCATCCGCATCAATATCAAGATTTTCATCATCAGATGAGAAAATATCATCAAATATAGGCTCTTGAGATCTCAATTCATCAACATGAATGTTAACTCTGGAAACATTAGTATGAACGGAGGAACTACTAACATTATAGTTATCACTATAACTTCGACGCGGAACACCTACTATAGTAAAACATAAATAAATATTATCAATACGAAGAATAGTACAATAATATCCACATTAATAAAATAACAAAACCAAACATAGAAGAATATATTTACATACCATCAGCATAATTTGTATTATCACTAAAACCACTGAAATTAGTATTTGCACCAACAATGTAACGCCCCGAATCCAGAATATATTAATTATAGCGGATTCGGAGTATTATTGTGATCAAAAGTCCAAACTATAAAAATTTTGAAGGAAATATAACGGAATTGAATAATGAGTTACATGCAGCGGATAAGTACGGAGAAATATTATAATAATGTATCTCACACATGAGTATAAATATATATATATATATATATATAAAGTGGGATAGAGGGTTCTGTATCTTCGGTATAATACACACTTAGTTTAGATAATTGAAACACATGGTAAACAGTATCGTCTTGCATAGTAGTAGCGATAACATTTATTTAGGAATAGAATAATATGCATCATTGTGTTATTAATAGTATTTTAAGCAGGCGGGAAAACTTTGTGTCTTCTGCATCACTGTCCTTGCTCCCCGTAATCGAAATCTGCAAAGGGGTTAGGAAAATGGGGCGTGAGAATTGAATTCTCACGTATGGGTGATTTTCAACGTCATGGGATTGGTAAATCCGAAATATATTAAGTTATACTCATTGATAAAGCATTTATTTTATTTAAGCAGTTGACATATAAACAAGATTACAAAATTCCATAGAAGAAACAGTTTATATAATAATTAATCGGTATTAAGCATGTTTCGCATAATATAATTGAAATAGCATAAGTTGGTTCACATTAGGGCAGAGCCCAAAGACATATTCACGTATTGTCACAAACTGGCAAACCACATTCGTACGATCATTCCACTTCCAACAAGCTTACTCTTTTCAACCACAACAAACTTACTCCATCCAATCATCATCAACTTACTCCATCCAACCACAACAACCCTCAAAATAATAGCAAACCATCAATGGCCTTATTCTTAGTGCGCAACGTAGGCGGCTGACCCGGGGACCAGATAAGTTTGAATCAACAACCTACATTCTGAGGGCGTCCCCGACAGCTCCCCGGAGGTTGGATTAAAAAATCGATCCCAATTCCGTACTTACTGACTTTCCATAAAACTGACACCATCAAAACTTTACAGAGAAAAACACTTGATTGACAACTGAACTGATTCATGCTCACATAAGGTACTTACTCATACAATAGTGGTCGATTCACAAAACAACAGGCATTAGATATCATATATAGTCATATCACATAATTCAAACAGTTATATCGTAGGTGTTACATTTATGTTATATTTAATTGTTTTAGATTGATTTAGTAGAGTTCAGAAAATACCGACACAATGTTATTATTAGCAGATCAATCAACCAATCATCACCCACCTGATCGTTCCGAGTCCCGTTAATGATGTATAGGAAGATGGTCGAGTCCTCCGTGCGTGTCCCGAATAGTACAGAATCGTAATAGGGAGTAATCCGATTAAAAGATCGACTTTTGAATTTGAAAAGCTTAAGCGTTTGTATCTCGAGGATTGAGTAGATTGTTGCCTTTAGAAAACTATTGAAAACTAAAGTTTTCAAAGGTTGATTTCTATTTGATAAGTACACCCCTTTTTAAGAGGAGGTGTATTAGGGGGTGTATTTACTAATTTTTGTTGTGTCCTTAACAAAAGCCTTTTATGAAATTAAAAGTATATTCATAAAAATTATTAATCTTGGAAAAAAAATACTTTAAAAGAAAAGACAATTACTTAAAAGTATTAATAATAAATAAAGAAAAAGTTTTTCTTTCTAAGATTTCTATTTCTCATTTTAAAAGAATTCTTGAATATAAATATTCATATTTTATAAATAAAACTCCCTTATTTAAACTTATTAATAGATTTTGACTTTTCTAAGAAATTATATTATAAAATAATATAGTTTATAAAAAGGTATTCTTCTTTTCTAAAATTAGTAATACTTCTAAAGTTGGTTTGTAATACTTCTAAAACAAAGGAATTATATTAATTTCTCCAAGAAAACTCTTTTTATTTGATACTAGCTTTGGATATTAAAAGACTTTATCTTGTGTTTCTAATTTTCTAACAGTGGTACGAGGGGAAGACGAGTTTCCCTTTGTCTTTTAAACTCAACTAATGGTACCAATTCCATCATCAAAACAACCATACTAAAAACACTAGTTTCAAATACTAATTAACTAAAACAAAAGTACTGTACTACTAAAAGAGTGATACTAAGCAGCTAAGAAGAATAATACTAGTCCACTAAGTCAAAATACTACAACGTCTCAAAACAACAGTAATACTTCATCATTCAAACACTATTATCAAAACACTAATCCAAAGTCCAAACTCATAGTTAGTGAAGAAAAGAAACAGAGGAATAATTTGTTCAATTTTCTACTTCTAAAAGAGTGATACGAAGATAACAAAACAATAATACTAAATAAGTCAATTAGTGTCACTAAGACACTTAACCCATCTACAATAGTAAGTTTTCTTTTTCTTTCTGTTCTGCTTCTATGTCCCATGGTGTTCCAATAAAACTCGGCCAAAATCCAGAATTTACGAAAGAAGGAAACAAAGGTAGAAACCTTACGTTTTCCGGGTTTGAGGCGGTAATTGGGCGGCCTAACGGCGTCGATTGAGAACTCGGAAAAAAAGAATCGAACAGCCTAACGGCATCGTTCAAGGTCTCCAAAAATTCCGGTTCAACGGCGTCATATCGATCAGAAAATAAATTACAAAAGAATAGAGTTACAAAGTGAAATTAACTTCGACGGATTTAGAAATTGAAAAGGGGATTTTCCTAAAACTTACTGGAAAAAGAAGAAAGAAGTGGCGATTGGCTTCGGGCTTCGACGGCGGCGCTGGGTTCGAGGAGGTGGCGGCGCGACTGGGCTGAGGCGACAGTGAGCATCGCAGTTTCGTGACGGGAAAGCGAGAGCAAGAAAGAAGGAGGCGAGAGGCGTTGCGGCTTCGTGGTGACACGAGCGTTGCTGCTTTTTGGTAGCACGACGGCGGCGATGAGGGGGCTAGGGCTACAGCGGCGGTCCTGCTTCACGAGCGGGAGGCGTCGCGTCGCGACGGGGAGAAGGAAGAGGCGGCGGCAGCGTTGTGGCTTGAAGAGGGAGAGGCGCGACGGCGGCGGTGTCCACCGGAAAAGGGAAGGAGGCGGTGGCATGGGTTTCTAGAGAGATAAACTCCTATTCTGAAATTTAGGGAGAAGGCGGATAGAATTGAGAAGGGAATGTGAGTTGTGAATGAGATTGAGAGAGAGAGAACCGATTTCCATATATACGAATTCTCTAAAAAAAATTAACTATCCCTTCAAAATCTAATTCAAATTCGGACCTGTTGGGATATTTCTATTAAAAGGGATTTAAAAAAAAGGAAAGGTATTGATGATTTAAGGATTAAGAAACTAAATTTCCTTGTGATATATCTTTCGTACTAGATAATTAATTGAGGTTTGTTTGGTTTTCAAGGATTTAATTTTAGAACAGCACTAACTTTTAATAATCTAATTAATTACTGAAATTTTCTGATTATTCATAAAATTACACGGATCGAAATCCTTAATTTAATTTAATTCTAGTAGTTCCTTACTCGCTTGAAAGATTCGATTTCTTTCTTCGAATTTAGAAATTTATAAAAAGGGTATATATTTAAATTACACAATAGCACACAAAATAAATAAAATTAAAAGAAACCAAAAGTAAGAAAATAAAATAAGGTTTCTAATTTCGCCCCCAAAATTTATCTCTTAGGTACTACTTAAGAATTGAGGGTATTTGGCTAGGACTTCATCCTCTCTTTCCCAAGTTGCTTCTTCCTTCCCGTGTCGGCTCCACTGAACTAGAACTAATGGTATCTCTCGATTCCTTAACAAGTGTAACTTTCTTCCTAAGATAGTTACTGGGACTTCTTCATAAGTCAGGTCACTGCTTAAACCCAATTCTACGTGACTAATAATATGGCTTGGATCGCTCATGTATTTTCTGAGTCATGTGGAACACATTATGCACTCGTGATAACTCTAGTGGTAAAGCTATGCGATAAGCCACATCTCTGATTATGTTCAGGATGTCAAATGGTCCAATGTATCGCAGCTTTAGCTTACCCCTTTTCCCAAAATGGATTGGACCTTTCATTGGCGCAACTCTGATAAATACTTTCTCGCCAATGTCAAATTGTAAATCCCTTCTTCGGGTGTCGGCATATGACTTCTGACGGTCCTGGGCGACTATCTCAGCCGATCTTTCGACTAGCTCGGGTCCGAGAATCTTTCGAATCCCGACTTCATCCCAACAAACTGGCGATCTACACCTCTTCCCGTAGAGTGCTTCCTACGGCGCCATTTGTATTGTTGCTTGATAACTGTTGTTATATGCGAACTCTACCAATGGTAGGTGGCTTTCCCAACTTCCTTCAAGATCTAGAGCGCAAGCTCTGAGCATATCTTCGAGCGTCTGGATAGTCCTTTCTGATTGCCCGTCAGTCTGCGGGTGGTATGCGGTGCTGAACTTCAATTCAGTGCCTAAGGCTCGTTGTAGACTTTCCTAGAACTTGGAGGTAAAACGGGGGTCTCTATCGGATACTATTGAGACTGGTACACCGTGCAGTCTGACTATCTCTGCTATGTATAGTCGGGCAAGCTTGTCCAACGTATATGTCATTCTTATAGGGATAAAATGGGTAGTATTCGTAAGTCTGTCAACGATAACCCAAATGGCATCGTGATTCTTCACCATTTTCGGAAATCCGGTGACAAAATCCATAGTGATGTTCTCCCATTTCCACTCTGGCATCTCCAGAGGATGCAACAACCCTGAAGGTCGTTGATGATCTGCTTTAACTCTGACATATTAAATAACTCTTGATGAATTGAGCTATCGATCTCTTCATACCTCTCCACCAAAAGTTCTATTTCAGTCCCCGTACATCTTCGTCTCTCCGGGGTGAACGGTGTAAGGAGTGCTATGTGCCTCTTTCAGAATTTTGTTTCTCATTCCGTCATCCTTAGGCACACAGATTCTGTTATCGAACATTAAAGCTCCATCAGTACTTAACACGAACCTCTGAATGATTCCTTCCTCAGCGCGCTTACGTATTCCTCTCAAGAATTTATCATCCTTTTGCGCTCCTAGGATCCTTTCTCATAAGGTCGGTTGCAGGGTGAACGCGTAAACCATGGAATCTGCACAACACTGTGTGGAAAATTCCAAGTTTAAACGAGAGAGTTCTCCTATTAGTGGTAACTGTGTGGTCGGAACGACACTTAATTTTGTATCTTTCTTTCTACTCAAAGCGTCTGCCACTACGTTTGCCTTTTCAGGGTGATAGTGGATAGTGCAATCGTAATCTTTTACCAATTCGAACCATCTCCTCTGACGCATGTTTAATTCCTTCTGCGTGAAGAAGTATTTTAGGCTCTTATGGTCAGTGTAGATCTCACACTTTCCTCCATATAAGTAGTGTCTCCAAATTTTCAACGCGTGAACTACTGCAGCCAGTTCTAAGTCGTGCGTTGGGTAGTTTTATTCGTGGTCCTTAAGTTATCGGGATGCATAAGCTACAACTCTCTTATTCTGCATCAGAACACAACCCAAGCCTGACAAAGAAGCGTCTGTGTAAATGACGAATCCTTCTGATCCGTATGGGATGGTTAACCATCCGTATGGGATGGTTAGCCTCTTCTTTAGCTCTTAAAAGCTTTCCTCACAAGTTGAATCCCAAGTAAACTTCTCGATTTTCTTAGTCAGTTTTGTCAGCGCTTTCGCAATGCTGGAAAAATCTTGTATGAACCTTCGGTAGTACCCTGCTAACCCAAGAATAATCCGAATTTCATTGACGTTAGTAGGTGCCTTCCAGTTCATGATGGATTCTACCTTTGTTGGGTCCACTTCAATTCCTTTTGCGAAGATTATATGCCCTAAGAACATAACACAGTTGATCCAAAATTCACACTTGCAGAATTTGGCATACAACTTCTCTCGTCTCATTGTCTCTAAGACTGCCTTGAGATGTTCTTCGTGTTGCTCTTTGCTCTTAGAGTACACAAGTATGTCGTCGATGAAGACGATGACGAATTGATCTAGGTACGGATGAAATACTCTATTCATCAGATCTATGAAGATCGCTGGAGCATTTGTTACTCCGAAAGGTATCACAGTGAACTCGTAATGTCCATACCGAGTCCGGAATGCTGTCTTTGGGATATCCTCACTCTTGACCTTTAGCTGATGGTACCCAGACCTCAGATCGATCTTTGAGAATACGGTAGCATTCTTTAACTGATCGAACAAGTCTTCTATCCCCGAAAGAGGATATTTGTTCTTAATGGTCAGTTGATTGAGACCTCGGTAGTCTATGCACATACGGAAAGTTCCATCTTTCTTCTTTACGAATAACACGGTTGCTCCCCATGGTGATGCACTAGGCCTGATGAACTTCTTTTCAAGCAAGCATTGTAGTTGTTCCTTCAGTTCTTCCAATTCCTTTGGAGCCATTCGGTAAGGTGCTTTAGATACTGGTGCTGCCCCAGGTATCAAGTCGATGGAGAACTCTATCTGACGATCAGGAGGTAACCCGATTAATTCCTCAAGAAACACGTCAAGATATTCATCCACGATGGGCACCTTGATGTGTAACTTGTTGTCTTTCTCTCCTGCTGAGATGTGGACGAGGTAAGCTTGGCATTCCTCTTTTCGTAATATCGCTGCAGCTTGGATTGCGGATATTACTCGGGTTTCCTTCTTGGTCTTGATTTCGCAAAATGTGAAATGTTGGCCATTACGGGTTTCGAGGTCTATCTCACGTTCTGCGCATTTTATTATCGCTTTGTTTCTCGTTAACCAGTCAATGCCTAAGATTATGTCGAAGACTTTTATCTTAAGGACGTGAAGGTCGGACTCTATCAAGTGATTATCTAGCGTTAGGGGTAAACCTCTAATTTGACCCTCAATTTCCATAGTGGTTCTAGATGGAATACTCACATTTAAAACTTTTCTTTTTTCCTCGACTAATTCTAACTTTCTTCTAAAGTTATCAGATATAAAGGAATGAGATGCTCCAGTATCAAATAATACATACGCAGGTTTTTCAAGTACAAAGACAGTACCTGCTAGCGTCTCATGCTGCTCAGGCTGAGCTGGTCCTTTCAAGCGAAGTTGCTCTCCGCTGCTTTCCCCTTCCTCTAGGATAGCATTCACGTGGCCTGACCTTCTCTGACCCTGGTTAGGCGGACCTCTTACTGGGGGTCCCACCTGGTGGTTGTTAGGTGCAGGCAGCTGACGAGCCTGGTAATTGTTTGCCTGTTGTGGGCGGTACTGAGTATTATTAACCGGTTGGCGGTTGCTGCTTGGTGGCTGAGCACATTCATTGGACTTGTGCCCTGGTTGATTGCAACGGAAATATATTACTCCTCCTTGACTACAGGGTCCCCAGTGTCTCCTTCCACACCTTTGACAGTTCTGTTGGCTCGAGGACCAACAAAGTTATTTCTCCTGGATGGTGGAACTGGATTCCTTTTAAAGTGTGGCTGCCAATTCTGATTGACAGGGACAGTAGTCGGAGTCTGTTTGTACTCCAAGTTTTGACTGATCGAGACTAGCAATGCTCGATGGAAAACTTCTCCATAGGTTGCCACCTGAAGGCCAATTACAATCCCTGCTATCTCGGGCCTCAAACCCTGCTCGAACCTTCGAGCTTTCCTTTCATCGTCACCCACCAGATGTGGGGCATAACGAGACAGCTGATTGAACTTTCTCTCGTACTCTATCACTGAGAGAGTTCCCTGTCGAAGGTTGACAAATTCATATTCTTTCCGATCCCTTAGGACTCGTGGAAAGTATCGGTCCAGTATAGCTTTCTTAAAATCCTCCCAAGTAAGGACCTGTCTAGCTTCTTTGTCCATAGTTTGCTCATAAGACTCCCACCATTGGGCTGCATCCTCCATCAGTTGGAATTGGGCACATGAGACTTTTTGTGCATCAGCCAGTGCCATGTGTCGGAAGATACCTTTCAATCCCGATATCCACTCCTCGATCTCAAAGGGATCTTCTTTCCCATTCAGCCTAGGTGGCTGCAGTCGTCAAAAGCGTTCGACAAAGTCATTCGTCCTGGGCGCCATCTGAGGTATAGGCCCGTATAGTGGTGGAGGAGGTGGTGGAGCTTGCTGCTGAATGTAATTCTGAAGAGTGATCAGTATTTCTCTCGCAATATCGTTTTCTAGCGCGGCCTGTTGAGACGGCTCAGGTTCAGCCTGAGGAGGTGGGTCTTGTCCTATAGGATCTCTTGGTTCAGGAATGGGGTTAAGGCGGGGTTGTCCACGTCTACGTCCTGGTGCCATTCTAAAGGTAGTTTTGATCGGAAAAGAATAATATTGTTACGATATGTATAGGTGTGAAAAAGTTATAAAATCATAACCGGATTAACCAAATCAACATAACGCTAGCAATGAAACACGTGTGGTACGTAATTCACCGCGACGCATCGGGGCCCTCAATGGTACAGTGCTCACATTCGCACAGTATTATAGGAACCAGTGGTGTGTCATTAAGCGATAATCAGATAAAATATATGACAGTCAATATATAAAGCAAGTAAAACACATTGACAAGCAGTGAGCACATAATAGGTATATATATATCTAAAAAGTTTTGGTTCTAGAGAGTCAGTCTCCTTACATTACGTCATAGAATGAAAAAGGTTTCTAGGTAATGCTATAGCATCGTGTCCTCACATCAATATGGACCACGAGCGACAAAAGGAGGGGTTAGAGCTACGCTGCTATGGCCTATAAGGAAAACGACCACGCAAAATGACTACTAATATATGTCAAGCGGCTACCACCTATACTATATATATGCATCTACTACTACATACAAGGTTCGGAAGTCCAACTAGTTATCAACCTCTGACTCTGCTAGGGAATCTATCTCTACCTCTAGCTCATCTCCCTCAAACTCAACAACCTTGGGCTCAACTCCCGCTAGCTCTATCACAGGATGTGCGGCTTCTCCCAAGCCGAAAGGTCCCTCCCCAGCCAGTTCACTTGCTACCCAGAAGGCGATGGAGGTATCCCGCTGTGGGAGAGCTGCCTCTAAGTGCAGATCGGCCCTCCGAGTGGCGATAAGGGAGTACTCATCCTGGGAGACGGCGGTTGCTCTAGCCGCAACGGCCGACATCCGTACTAACATGGCGTCCTCCCGGTGACCGTCCGATGTGGCCAGGTCACGCCCAGCGAGTGCAGCGGTCTGGTAAGACAGCCCGCGGTTAACATCCACGTGCCGAATCACCCTCTGGGCCTCCACCCAGTAGGCGTCTAGGTGAACCTGAGGTCCCTGCTCTGGGTCGTCCACCCGCATACGGTCTAACAGTCCGGCAGCGATGGGGCGGAAAATCTCGATCACTCCTCCCGCGAATCGGGTCACAGCTGCGAAGTCGGTCTCAATGTGGGGCTCTGGGGCAACCCTTGCCCTTTCGCGCGACTCTAAAAAGCGGGCAGTGAAGGCATCAATAGTCTCTACTTCTAATTGCTCAATCTCTAAGTACTGGGCCACATCCATCTTACGGGCTTCCTATAGGGAAAGGAAAGTTCTAGTCAATTTTTTATTTTTAAAAGGAAAAATAACCGTAAAGTAAACATTTAAAGCACGTAATCAAAGAAATCACATAATATCATTTATGAAGTTCACAATTTATCCAAGTATTATTATTAATTACTCAAGTTTCAATAGCAACTTATACTAAATTTTGTAGTTCCTCTTTCATAGTACGAACATTGTTTTGAGTTATCGTAACCTTTTTTATCGCGTAATATTATGAAGTCAAGCTATTTTGAATTTGTAGGCCTTTAAACTATTTTACAAAAAGTAGTAACGTCCCTTCAAGGAGCTTGCAGACAGTAACCAGAGACACGTTTCCCCCGAGAAATGTAATATTTTAATACTTAAGTGATAATAAATAATTTTAGTGTGACGGGAAAACGAGATTTGAGGTTAGGTTCGAAAGTTTTGAACCTAGGCTCTAATACCACATGTAACGCCCCGAATCCATAATATATTAATTATATCGGATTCGAAGTATTATTGTGATCAAAAGTCCGAACTATAAAATTTTTGAAGGAAATATAACGGAATTGAATAATGAGTTACATGCAGCGGATAAGTGGGGAGAAATATTATAATAATGTATCTCACACATGAGTATAAATAAATATATATATATATATATATATATATATAAAGTGGGATAGAGGGTTCTGTATCTTCGGGATAATACACACTGAGTTTGGGTAATTGAAACACACGGTAAATAGTATCGTCTTGCATAGCAGTAGCAATAACATTTATTTAGGAATAGAATAATAGGCATCATTGTGTTATTAATAGTATTTTAAGCAAGCGGGAAAACTTTGTGTCTTCTGCATCACTGTCCTTGCTCCCCGTAATCGAAATCTGCAAAGGGGTTAGGAAAATGGGGCATGAGAATTGAATTCTCACGTATGGGTGATTTGCAACGTCATGGGATTGGTAAATCCGAAATATATTAAGTTATACTCATTGATAAAGCATTTATTTTATTTAAGCAGTTGACATATAAACAAGATTACAAAAGTCCATAGAAGAAACAGTTTATATAATAATTAATCGGTATTAAGCATGTTTCGCATAATATAATTGAAATAGCACAAGTTGGTTCACATTAGGGTAGAGCCCAAAGACATATTCACGTATTTTCACAAACTGTCAAACCACATTCGTACGATCATTCCACTTCCAACAAGCTTACTCTTTTCAACCACAACAAACTTACTCCATCCAATCATCATCAACTTACTCCATCCAACCACAACAACCCTCAAAATAATAGCAAACCATCAATGGCCTTATTCCCATTGCGCAACGTAGGCGGCTGACCCGGGGACCAGATAAGTTTGAATCAACAACCTACATTCTGAGGGCGTCCCCGACAGCTCCCCGGAGGTTGGATTAAAAACTCGATCCCAACTCCGTACTTACTGACTTTCCATAAAACTGACACCATCAAAACTTTACAGAGAAAAACACTTGATTGACAACTAAACTGATTCATGCTCACATAAAGTACTTACTCATACAATTAGTGATCGATTCACAAAACAACAGGCATTAGATATCATATATAGTCATATCACATAATTCAAACAGTTATATCGTAGGTGTTACATTTATGCTGGATTTAATTATTTTAGATTGATTTAGTCGAGTTCAGAAAATACCGGCACAACGTTATTATTAGCAGATCAATCAACCGATCATCACTCACCTGATTGTTCCGAGTCCCGTGAATGATGTATAGGCAGATGGTCGAGTCCTCCATGCATGTCCCGAATAGTATAGAATCCTAATAGGGAGTAATCCGATTAAAAGATCGAATTTTGAATTTGAAAAGCTTAAGCGTTTGTATCTCGAGGATTGAGTAGATTGTTGCCTTTAGAAAACTATTGAAAACTAAAGTTTTCAAATGTTGATTTATATTTGATAAGTACACCCCTTTTTAAGAGGAGGTGTATTAGAGGGGTATATTTACTAATTTCTGTTGTGTCCTTAACAAAAGCCTTTTATGAAATTAAAAGTATATTCATAAAAATTATTAATCTTGGAAAAAAAATACTTTAAAAGAAAAGACAATTACTTAAAAGTATTAATAAGAAATAAAGAAAAGATTTTTCTTTCTAAGATTTCTATTTCTCATTTTAAAAGAATTCTTGAATATAAATATTCATATTTAATAAATAAAACTCCCTTATTTAAACTTATTAATAGATTTTGGTTTTTCTAAGAAATTATATTATAAACTAATATAGTTTATAAAAAGATATTCTTCTTTTCTAAAATTAGTAATACTTCTAAAGTTGGTTTGTAATACTTCTAAAACAAAGGAATTATATTAATTTCTCCAAGAAAACTCTTTTTATTTGATACTAGCTTTGGATATTAAAAGACTTTATCTTGTGTTTCTAATTTTCTAACAGTGGTACGAGGGGAAGACGAGTTTCCCTTTGTCTTTTAAACTCAACTAATGGTATCAATTCCATCATCAAAACAACCATACTAAAAACACTAGTTTCAAATACTAATTAACTAAAACAAAAGCACTATACTACTATAATAATGATACTAAGCAGCTAAGAAGAATAATACTAGTCCACTAAGTCAAAATACTACAACGTCTCAAAACAACAGTAATACTTCATCATTCAAACACTATTACCAAAACAATAATCCAAAGTCCAAACTCATAGTTAGTGAAGAAAAGAAACAGGGGAATAATATGTTCAATTTTCTACTTCTAAAAGAGTGATACAAAGAGAACAAAACAATAATACTGAATAAGTCAATTAGTGTCACTAAGACACTTAACCCATCTCCAACAGTAAGTTTTCTTTTTCTTTCTTTTCTGCTTCTATGTCCCATGGTGTTCCAATAAAACTCGGCCAAAATCCAGAATTTACGAAAGAAGGAAACGAAGGTAGAAACCTTACATTCTCCAAGTTTGAAGCGGTAATTGGGCGGCCTAACGGTGTCGATTGAGAACTCGAAAAAAAAGAATTGAACAGCCTAACGGCATCGTTCGAGGTCTCTAAAAATTCTGGAAACAACAATCTGGTTCAACGGCGTCATATCGATCGGAAAATAAAACACGAAAGAATAGAGTTAAAAGTGAAATTAAAGTCGATGGATTTAGAAATTGAAAAGGGGCTTTTCCTAAAACTTACTGGAAAAAGAAGAATGAAGCGGCGATTGGCTTCGGGCTTCGGGCTTCGACGGCGGCGTTGGGTTCGAGGAGGCGGCGGCGCGACTGGGCTGAGGCGATAGCGAGCGTCGCTGTTTCGCTATGGGAAAGTGAGAGCGAGAGAGAAGGAGGCGAGAGGCGTTGCGGCTTCGTGGTGGCACGAGCGTTGCTGCTTTGTGGTGGCATGATGGCGGCGATGAGGGGGCTAGGGCCACAGCGGCGGTCCTGCTTCGCGATCGGGAGGCGTCGCATCACGATGGGTAGAAGGAAGAGGTGGCGGCGGTGTTGTGGCTTGAGGAGGGAGAGGCGCGACGGCGGCGGTGTCCGCCGGAAAAGGGAAGGAGGCGGTGGCGTGGGTTTCTAGAGAGAGACTCCTATTCTGAAATTTAGGGAGAAGGCGGATAGAATTGAGAAGGGAACATGAGTTGTGAATGAGATTGAGAGAGAGAGAGAACCGATTTCCATATATACGAATTCTCTAAAAAAAATTAACTATCCCTTCAAAATCTAATTCAAATCCGGATCTGTTGGGATATTTCTATTAAAAGGGATTTTAAAAAAAAGGAAAGGTATTGATGATTTAAGGATTAAGAAACTAAATTTCCTTGTGATATATCTTTCGTACTAGATAATTAATTGAGGTTTGTTTGGTTTTCAAGGAATTAATTTGAGAACAACACTAACTTTTAATTAACTAATTAATTACTGAAATTTTCTGATTATTCATAAAATTACACGGATCGAAATTCTTAATTTAATTTAATTCTCGTAGTTCCTTACTCGCTTGAAAGATTCGATTTCTCTCTTCGAATTTAGAAATTTATAAAAAGGGTATATATTTAAATTACACAATAGCACACAAAATAAATAAAATTAAAAGAAACCAAAAGTAAGAAAATAAAATAAGGTTTCTAATTAAAGAAAAGGGTAAAGAACGGGACGGGGTGTTACAAACAAAACTATCACCAAACACGTATTGAAATACAGACGAAGAAGAAGAATTATCCACATTACTCATGGTTGAATAATTTCCATCACCTGTACAATTAATTTTAAGAAATAAAATCAATATTTCAATATTTAAAATTAAAGAAAAAAAATTCTAACTGAAAAAATATTAGATAATTGAAAAAAAAAAAATTGGACTACATTTTACCAAGATAGTCATGTGTTTAATATTGAAAAAATTACAATAGCAATCCCAAAAAAAAAACTTACAACAAAAACACTAAAAAGAAATAATATATATATATATATATATATATATATATATATATATATATATATATACACACACACACACACACATATTAACAATACCACTTGAATTTGGATCAAATGGCGTATGATTTCCATTGATAATGGATGAACCTAATAGCTTCCTCATTTACCTGTTCATTATAAACTACAACATAATATGATGTATATGATAACTTTTAAAAGAGTATTGCATAATAACATAATAACATAAGTATAAAAATAAAATTAACAAAGAGAAAGAAAGAATAGTGTACATGTCAAAATTATCATGTGCATTAAATAAATTATTTATTTAAGCCATGATTTTAGAAAAAAAATTAATACAGGTAATTAATGAAATTAAATAAATGATACCACACTTCTATTAATAAATAGCTCCAACTTATATAGGTACATATATAGGTATTGGTACATGACTGATATTAAATATTATCTTCGTTGCAATAAAAAAACAAATGGACCCATCATAATTAATGCAATATATATAAAAATATATATAAAATCGATTAAAAGGGTATACATTTTTTATAATTGACGTGCTAAATAAAAAAAATCTATTAAATATTATACACATATTGTCTAATACACGACGAAATGGAAAATAAAAAATAATATAGATTTACAATTTAATATGATTACACAATACATTAATTGCATACCCAAATAAAATTTGTTATATAATATATCGAAACAGTGAACCGAATAAATACATAGTTTCGTACATTTTCAGGAGTAATACACAAGAAGAAAAAAAATATAGCTCCTTAATATAATTACAAAACTTAAAAAAAACAAAAAAACTATCAATAGGCCACCATTAAAATTTCAAAACATACATGACATATTAAAACTGATATTAAAATACGATAAACATAAAAATATACAATGCTAAAATTAATACATAATAATCGTGATGAAACTTAAATTCAATTTCGTCAACAATTCTATCCATTTTTTTATATAAATAAAATCGTATTAAAAATTATAAATTTTAATATCTTGAACAAAAAGAAACCATACAGTGTTGAGTAATTTTCCAAACATAAATAAGTATTTATTGATGAAATATTGAATATAGAAATTACATCAACATACAAAACTAAAACATTGATCACTGATATAACGAAACTTTAAAGTGTAACTCATCAACCTTTAAAATCTTAAAGACACATAAACAACCGACTCTAATTTCATTATCAGACATAAAAAAAATTATTCCAGCTTGAAGAACATACCGTTCTCTCCTTTCTAAATCCAACCTTCCAACTGCAATCACCAACGAACAAAATGGAAACCTTGCAAGGGGTACCGTCAAACACAATATGGTTTTTCCAAAATGACTTTGGAATACTCTATAAGTAAACACAATATATAAATATTTTAATTTACATAATATAAACATTTATATTTAAAAATACAAATATATAAAGTTATAAAATTTTAAATATATACATAAAACATATTTAAATATGTTATATATAATAAGTACTTACCAATCTACCTTTACAAAGATTTGAATTGGTGATCAAACGTGTAAATGAAATTGAACCATGCAAGGAAGGAACATAACTTCTAGCATTAGTACGACATTTACCTCCATTTTCTGCTAAATTACACAAGAAAAATTAAAATCAAAGGACACATTATATTTGAAAATTAAGAACAAATCAAAAAAAAAAAAAAAAGGAGCAGCGTAAATCCATTTGAAAAAGTTGATATCAAATATCCACTAGATGAGTATATTTTAATCCAAAGTGTACAAAGTCCATCATAAAATAAAGAAATATAATCATATTTACTAACATTGTTAGCAACTGCAAAAGATTCCCACCCATCCCCAAATGTATAGCAGCATGTATTTAAAGTCTTGAGTTTGATATTCCAAAAATCCCCATTAGGTTTCTGAAGATACAAAAATTCAGGAAATGATCCACCATTGACATCAATCCACATCCGAGGAATCAACTATTCCAAAAAAAAAAAAAAAAAAGTAGTAAATAAACAACAATTATGACCTAACTACAATTACAATATGAAATATAATCTAATGTTAAGACAAAAAGGAAATGAAAGAACACAAACCAGATTCCCGCTAAAATTTGTAAAAAATCCACAATGAAATAGTTTCTCCTCATTTCACCTACAAAATAGTAATTACCATTAACTGAATAAAAAAAATATAACACAATAATCAAAAAAAAAAAATTAAAAAAATATATCACTGATCGTATAAATTAAAAGTTTCAGATATTAGACATGGATTACCAACATCCTTAAGAATACCATTCCGATGATAAACTTTAATATAAATCATGGACAAATTATATTCAGAGCAACAACCAAAGAATAGTATTCTACAATCCCTTCCCAACCACCAGAAAAACAGAAAAAACTTCCAATAATACTTGTTTTTATGTTCCAAATCTTTCCACTCTGATTTACAAATGTATATCTTGAATTGAAGGGCAAGTCCCTCAAAAGAGCAACTTCACGAGGTATACACTGAAAATGAAACAGAAATAAATAAATAAAAAATACAAATAAAACACATTAAATCACTATTAATAAATTTATATGCACAAACATTAAAAAACTAACCAGTTTATCATACATATCGGATGAATTATCAGGTAGATATTGTATCCAAAAATCAAATGATTGTGCTGAGTAGTAGTTTTTCTTGTACATGTTCAATTCATCATATTGAGTATATAATTCTCCAACTATAAAAAATGGAAAAAAAAAAGAAAATATAAAAAAGAAAAAGAGAAGAATGATAATAATGATATGTTAGTAATAATTTAATTTTACGTGTAGACATTCTTCCTCCATCTTCTAAGCTTTTCTTTAATCGACACAATTCATCAAATAGTGTACATCTGAAAATAACTTTGTCATATCCATTAATCACAAATAACTATACGATGAATTCCTAATATTTTATATTTCAGTGAGTTGATCGATGAATGTAAAAATGAATACAACCTATATATAACAACACATCCATACAAAATATATAGTATTAGGCGGTATTAAAGGCTCAAATTACATTGGCAATTATAATATGGACATATTCTAAGGTATATTTAACATCAATGAACAAATATTGAAATGATCATTCCATAATTGTCATTATCGAGTTTTTTTTTAAATTATAATATACTAATTATATCATTATTATAAAATGTATAAATACAAATTTAAAAAAAAAGGTAAAGAAAAAAAATACATTAGTTAACAGCACTATATCTGAATCCTCGATTCTGTAGATATAAAATGAAAATTGATTTGAGGTATACACATCAAATAAAATATTAAAAAAGAAAAAGCAAATCCAAAATCCAGTGAACAAACATACGTATTTCTTATAAAATAAATAAAATAATTTTCAATCTAAGAATATAAAATTTATATAATTTTTGAATTACGAATTTAATGACAATGGAAATTATAAAATAATATATAATGAAACCTAATATTCCTAATATTCCACTACAAATAAAAAAATAAAATATACGGATAGAATAAAATACACATACAAAAATAAAAAATAAGTTATCTACTTAAGAATGTCAACACGTGCAACAACAATCAATCAAATTAAAAGGATAATCTTTATATATTAGAATAATAAGAATGACACAACCATTATAAAACTTACAAATGCAAATTATGTATAGTATCAAACCTAAAAGACACAATTCAACAAAAACATAAACAACTACACCACTCTTTTGAAATTTGACAATATGAGAGAAATTCTCAAAACTCTAACCTAAACAACGGAAATCATAATATCATATGACTATCACCAAACTAAACAAAGTCACCCACAAAAGATAGATTTGGTTTTATATAGAAACAATAATAGATATAAAAAATACCACAAATATTTGTAATCATGCTCAAGTGTAGTACATAAAAAAGTGGAGATAATATGGAAATGTGATCATACTAAAGCATCTACTGTAAATTCGAATGAATTAGCCATCAAAATTGAAAATATATATATATAAAAAAAATATAAAAATTAAACCAAAAAATGTTGATTTTTCAGTCCATATAGCAATAACCTCTACACAATTAATCTTGACAGTGCTATATTTGTGTGAGCTATAATTTCAACATTAATGTGTATTCCGAATCACAAATGCAGAATTGAAAAAAAAAACAATTTTTTTTAATATAAGATTAATGTTTATTGATAAACACCATAATAAGTAATTTTTAATAACAAATTACGCATTTTACAATACACGTCTACTAACATCCATAACAGAGACTTTATACTCTAAATTATTAAGAAATATTGGAAAAAAATTTGCAGACAAAACGCTGCATTGTACAATCAGTATGAATTAATATCCACAATGTGAACATTATATTTGGTCTTCAAAAATTTAATTTCATGATAGGCAGCATCATTCTCAGCATCTTCAAATGATCCACATATATCTCCCTGTATGGTATGCAACCCAGATGCTGGCCTGATATAAGCAGTACACTAAAAAAAAGGAAATTTATCAACACTACTGTCCAAAGTTTCATATTCAACACCCAACAATCCAAGAATGATAATAAAGTCAGCAAGAATTGTTTTAAAATTTAGAGTCAATATTATAGGAAGCATTGTATCGATATAAAGACAGTATATGATACAAACAAATAAAATATGAAACATACATACATAATATATATCCACTCATAGATATAAAAAATTATAGAAACCAGATACAATCAAGGTTATAATTATTCACAATATTCAAAGAAAAATTATAATTGCTTATCCAAAAAAAAAATTATTGAAGGTCAAATTTTAGAAACAAATAGTATACAATTAGAAAAATAAGACAAAACAAAAATGGAAAATTTAATTGGAGACCAACCACACGATTTCATAATCAAAGTAGGTTAACATTACTAGAGCATTTAAAGGAGAAATTTCATCATTCATAATAAAACCATAGAATCAAAGGTCAACAACACATGTCAAAATTCAAAATATATACAATTTAACAGAATAAATTAGCAAATTTCCAATTTCTAAGAAAAATATTTAATTTATTTCCAAATTTAAAAAAAAATACATAAGACTCTAGTTAAGAGTAATATATATATATACTAACAATAAAATACAGAACTGTAGTTAAAACTCTTATGTTATAGACTATTATGATATCAAAAAATCTAATAACATATACATTTTTTAAAAATATAACAGAATGTAGAATAAAAAATACACCACTACTATAACAAACTTTTTAAACTGACGTGTATTTTCCAGATACAACGAAAAGTGTTATTGTATTATACTGAAAATTTTACAACTACAATCAGTTTAAATTGTAAATAGAAGTATATAACTAAATAATAAATATTATCACAATCGAAACAAAACTTTCAATGTCAACAATACCAACTGTTATGTGAGTGAATCATATCCCCTATTATACTAATAGGGAGTTTATAATGCTTATGTGTCGTCATGAGGTTCATTTCGCCTATGTGTCGTCGTGTGATTCATTTCGCCTATGTGTCGTTCTGAGGTTAACTTCGTGGAAGCCTACATGCCAATTTTATGAATCATATGTGTCATCTACGTGTCATATTATGAGATAAGGAATCTAACAAAAAAATTGTATATACAAGGATTTGAACCCTAAACCTCATAAGTAATATTCATGATATTTACCAATTAAGCTATGTTATGAACATGTTTAAAGTTTGAATACTATTATATATAACTTGAGTTTAGAAAAGTATATTATAAATTTTACTATGATTATACCAATTTACATTTTACTTAACTATATTTAGGATATCCTATATATACAAATTTTTATTGTGTTAGTAATGTAACTAAGTAACTTTAGTATATTTAATTCTACATACTATTACTAATTTGATTAAATAAATTTTTAAAATTCTAAATATGTGAAATTTTAATGTTTAATTGTGTTATTTTTATTGTTTCACTATATTTGAGGATTTTTTATTTCGAAATTTTTAATAATTTCCAATAATTTTATGAATATTCACTACATCTTTAATTGTTTCAATCTGATATTTCGACTTGCACTTTTAAAAGAAAGAAAAAACGCATGAGGTATCTGGCGCGTAGTTGAGGAAATTATGTCATAATTTAAAAGTGTATACTAAATAAAAACAAAATATTGCGTGAATTTTTATAATAATATTGAAAATCATAACTAAATTGAGATCAAGCCTGAAAGTCGTGAATTAAAATATTATCCCATAATTTATTATACAATATAATTATGCTATTTTATGATGAACACAATTATTTAAATATATATAACATTTATATAATTAATTTTTACAAAAACCCCGCGTGATACGCGGGTACTCATCTAGTTACTCATAATAAAAATAATATAAAACTAAATATAGTAATGAATATTAAAACTAAACATATATTAATTAATATGTTCACCACGAAAATTTAATAATCAAATATAATACATAATATTAAACTCATATTGAAAAAACCAAAAATATATTTTTGTTTCTTAAAAGTTTCAATAATGAACTGCACTAACTTAAAAATAATAAAACATCCAAAATTTTAACAAATGTAACAAATAGTCAAGTACTAAATAAATACACTAATTTTTATATAAAAAAACAAAACAACATAATTTTGTGCCCTATTTAAAAAACAATGTACTAATTATGTTGATTAAAAACCTCTAATGTGCCCTATTTAAAATACCAATCACACTTTCTACTAAACAAAACGAAAATAACCTCAAATAAGATCGAATTACATGCTACCAAATATATCAATCATACATGGTAATATATACACATCAATTAAATATAGAGTTGAACTAATATTTAATATTCATATCAATATTAATACAAAAACGTCCATACTCAAGGAGAGTTCAAAATTAGTTTTAAGATAGAATATAGAAAACCAAGTACGTAGCCAGCCATAACATAAAGTATACGATTACAGATAAAGTGAACATCTAAAAGAAGAACAAAAAATTGTGCAAGAAAACCTAAGACTCAAGCGATAGCTGAAGCATAAAAGGGCGGGAATGGACAATATAAATACGAACGACAGATCCAACCACAAGTCCTAGATCATTCACCATCTTCTTAAAAGCAGACGATATTATAAATTGACAACCCTCATCCCTAAACGAAACCATCCAAGTAATGTCCTTGGATCTGACTTCAACATCAGGATACTGTTTATAATACTTCTCAACATTCTTCTCCCAAAACCCTTTTGGTATAGGCTGTCAAAAAAATAAAAAAAACATAGATTATAAATCAAATGACAAAGTACAATGAAATAAAAATATTAACATTAGTTAAAGAACATTAATTTCAACGATAACAAAAATTAACTGACCAATCTCCCTTTGTTTATGTCGGACGACGTAAGACGGTGAACAAGACTTAAGACCAAATTGTCAAAGGGGTCAGCATATCTCTATAGAAAAACACAATAAACGGAAACAATAAATTAAATGCACTAATACCTTCTAATTTTGTATAACATCCAAATGACATACATAGATACATATTGAAATGAACAATGAAAAAATACTCCTATACAAACATGTAGACCAACTCATGCAATTAAAAAAGAGGAATAGAAAAAAAAAACACAATAAAATTAAGAAGCATACATACCTTAGAGGATTCGCATTTTTTCGTCAAAGGTTCCAAGCGACTCGAAGACCTAAGCAAATTTATTGGACCAGCATCAACATCAGAAGTATTTGAAGATCGCACGTGGGACACCTACGTGAAAAATACCACACAAAAATAAAATAAAATTATACAAATGATAAAATGCACCAACAACATACAGTGCTATATAACAACAAATAACACAAGTAGCCAATATTGACATGATTAAAAAAATATTCCTTTACGCAAACTTGTAGACCAAGCCACACAGTACAAAAAACGAATCAATTTTGAAAAACCAAAATACAAATTAGAAGTCAAAATACCTTAGAAGATGAAGATTTTTTCAGCAAAGCTGCCGAATAACTAGAAGACATTAGAACCCTTACTGGGACATCACCATTGTCAGAAATATTCAAAGATCGCATGTGAGACACCTAAAATAAAAAATACGACAATCAAATTGCATATAAAAAAAATTAAACAGTTCATTATAATGTAATTATTAAAAAGGAGAAAAAACAACAGAATTGTAACAAACCCAAAAAAACACATATACCTTAAAAGATGCAGATTTTTTCGGCAAAGGAACCGAACGACTGGAAGACCCTACCAACCTTACTGAATTGTCATCATCGTCGGAAGCATTCGAAGATCGCAAATGAGAACCCTACAATACAAAAATTCCACGATCAAAACATAAAAAGATTAAACAGTACAATACAATATCGTAACAAAACAAAAAATTTAAAAAACAACCAAAGTTCTAACCAACTTAAAATATGCACACATAGTATACTAAAATCACTAATAAAAATAAAATAAGGAATCCAACCACAACACCAACACCAGGTGACCTCCTAAGCTTGGGTATCCCTCCAGGTGCTACAGTTACCAATGATATTCCGGCGTCGATTATTTGTTGAAGAGATTCACAAAATCGAGTGTTGGACATTTTGTTACTCTTGGTCTAACCAATTATCTCTCTTTGATCCTTATCAGAAAAATAATGAAGATTGGAGAGATCAACACAAAGGGAAGGACCAGAATTAGGATTAGATGATCCAGGAAGAACTGTTGTAATACCTCGTCCCGTTTTATACCTTTTATTTTGCTAGAAACCTTAATTATATAATTTCATATTATTATTATCTTTGTTTCTTTTAATTTTATTATTTTGTGTGCTAACGTGTAAATTAAATATATACTCTATTTTCAAATTTCCAAGTTCGAAGAAAGAAATCGAATATTTCAAACGGATAAAGGACTACGAGAAATTAATTATTAAAGTTTAAAAATTTTGCTTTCGATCCGTATAATTTGTTGAGAATAATAAAAATACTTTAAAATATTAATTGAGTTTTAAAACTGTATTGTTTTTAATTTCGAATTTTAATTGGTGCACTAAACAATTCATAGGGTGTATGAGTTGAGAAGAAAAATATCCTACAAATCTACTTTTAATTCTACCTACAAATTAATTAATTTTCCTTTCAAATTAAATTAATTTCAGTTATTCATCTATAAAGATAAACGTCCCTTTCCCAAATTGAAGGATATCAATTCCCAAATCCCAAATCAGTTTCCAATTCACGCGTTTTCTTCCTCTCTCCTCAAAGAAGAAAAACGCGTCTTCTTCCTTCTCCAAACCGCGTCCCCTCTCTCATCGGCGATCGAAGCCGCGCCTCTCTCCTCCGATCAAACGCCGCTTCCCTCTCCGGCCAACCACAGCAACGCCGATCCTCCCCCCCTCCGTCGCGTCTCCCCTATCTCCACCAGAGCACAGCGCAATCGCCGTCGTACCAAGGCCGGAGCGCCACCGCCTCTGTCCTTCGCACGTTACTGCCTCGACGTCGCCTGGTCTCGCCCTGCCACCGATCGAAGCCGCCGTTTCCAGCCTAAAGCCGCCGCTTCGCCTCTATTTTTCAAGCGATGCCGCCGCCGCTCATCGCTGAGCAACCGTCCGCCTTCTCTCCTCTTCAACGGCGACAAAACACCACCAGTCGAAAAGCACCGCGATGCCGCTCGCGCCGCCCCTTCCACACGCCGCCGTCGCTCCCAGCATTGCCGCCGACGAAGCCGAATTGTCCTCTTCCTTTGGTGAGTCTCATTCTCCCAATTCATTCACTAATTCGTTCCTTTGATTTCGATTTCTTACAATTTCCAATTCGGTTTAAATTCATAAATTCCTTCGAAGTGACAATTACTCACGGTTTGATTTTATTTCTTTCCAATTCCGATTAAGAAGTCGTACTGCTGCCCATTTATTTTCGGAAATATCGGAACAACGCCGTAAGACTGCCCATTTACCTCTCGATTTGGGACTCGTAAGGTTTCTACCTTCGTTTTCTTCTTTTCGTAAATTCTGGATTTTATCGAGACTATTTTGAAATCGTGTAACAAGAAACGGAAGGAGACGAATGAATTGTTGGATTCTTGCTTTCTTTCTGTTGAATTCCTATTGTTCTTCATTGACTGTTGGTTGGGTTTAACCCCACTTGAACTTTGGACTGATGGTTGGTAGTAGTGGATGAATTCTTGAGTACTGTCGTTTCTAATTATTGGGACAATTGAATATTAGTTGACTGGTATTACTCTTTTGGTTGTTTAATATCATTTTTTATAGCAGTATGGTGTCATTGTTTTAGTTGGACAATATTTGAAATTGGTGTTGTTAGTATTATTATTTTGATGATGAAAATTGATTCTTTTAGTTGGGTTTAAAGACAAAGGGAAACTCGTCTTCTCCCTTGTCTCAGGTTAAATGGTTGTAACAAATGAAAAATGATTTATTAGAAAGTAATTTATTCCTTTGTTTTGAAAAGTGACACAAGTCAACTCAATTAATAATACTAGTATTATAGGAAAGTAATTTTATTCATTTTAAGTATTATGGAAAAACCCTTTTTAAAACAAGTACTTCTTTTAAATGAGAAAAATATAATACATATTATATTATTCCTAGTAATTATTATATAAGATTCTTTAATAAAATTTATTTAATAATAAAGGAAGTTTTATTTACAAAATATAATTTATATTCAATGTTCTGTTAAAAAGAAAAATAGAATTTTAGAAGGTAAGATATTAATTTGGAACTTATATTATATTAGTATATTTTTATAAATTTCTTATTTTTATCCTTTTCAAGAAAAATAATTAAAGTTATACTTTTAAAATAGTAAAAGCTTTTACAAAAGGATAAAGTAAATTAAAGGTTTGTTTTGTAGAAATAGAAATAATCATACAACAAGAAAATTAGTAAATACACCCCCAATGCACTACCCTTTTGAAAGTGGTGTATTTACCAAGTTAGTGTGTGTTCTTAAGTAGGCCCTTTTCAATAGGTCTCTAAGATAGCAACTTCCTCGTTTCATAACACGTACTTCTAGGCCTTTTCAATAATTCAAGGGCCAACTTTTAATCAAATGATTTCATATTAGGATTCTGTGCTAATTGGAATACGCACGAGGGATTCAACCATCTGTTTATACATCATTCTCGGAACCCGGGGCAAACAGGTGGGTGATGATCTGTTGATCGATCTGCTTATAATACGTTGTGCTGGTATACTCTGAACTCGACCAAATAAATCTAAAACAACTAATCCAACATAAATGTATCCTTATAATATAAATATTTGAATTACGTGGTATACTTATATATGATAAAATATGTCTATTGTTTTATTTGAATCGAGCACCATTGCATGATAAAGGGCATTTTGTGAGCATGGATTTATACAAGTACGAATTATGTGAACTCTCCCCACTTTTTGAAAAGCCAGTTTTTATGAGAAAGAGAAAAGCTAATGTTTAATAATAAATTTGGCCTCCGGGTGAGATACTCATTAGAGTTCCGGATGAGGTGGTCATTAATAATAAATTTGGCCCCCGGGTGAGATACTCATTAGAGTTCCGGATGAGGTGGTCATTAATAATAAATTTCGGCCTCCGGGTGAGTACTCATTAGAGTTCCGGATGAGAGGTCACTAATCAATTAAATAGATTCATTTATGAGGAATGATTTTTGAGAAAGATTTACTATGTGGAAAATGATTTTGGCAGATTGGGCCGATACGTGAAAATAGTTTTGGGCTTTGCCCCTCAATGTGAATCAGCTTGTGATTATATGATGTGAAATCTGCTATGCCCAAATAATTATTATGTGAGCTTGTTACTTCTGTGATATATGATGTTCGTATTTATATGTCAACTGCTTAAATAAATTAATTATTTTATCAATATGTATAATTTAATATACTTCGGATTTACCAATCTCATGACGTTGCAAATCACCCTTACGTGAGAATTCAAATCTCACGCCCTCTTTTTACAACCCTTGCAGATTATGATTTCGTGGAGCAAGGAAAGTAATAGAGACGACACGGAGTTCCCCACTTAAATAAAATATTACTTTAATATTAAGCTTTATATTTGTGTGTGAGACATGTTATAAAAAATTATTCTACTCATTTCTTCCGCTGCATAAAACTCATCTCTGATTTTATTATCCATTTTTATATCAAAAATTTTACAGTTCGGATTTTAGTCACAAGTAATACCTCGAATCTAAGATAATTATGTATTTTGGATTCGGGGCGTTACAGGTGGTATTAGAGCTTACGTTCAAAACTTTCGGACCTAAACTCAAATCATTGTTTTTATCAAACCAAAATTATTTTTCTTTAATAAATTTTTTTATCATGAAAGTGTATAGACCACTAATTAAATTACTTGAGGGGAAATGTGTCTCCTATTACCGTCTGAAGCTCCTCGAAGGTATGTTTTTGTTTTATTATCAAAAGTGCCTATAATTTTATAAACTTGTATCGAGTTGACTTTCATAACAAAACTCAAATCAAAAGATCGATAACTCAAAACAACACCTACGTGGTGTAGAAAGAACTACGAAATGTCGTTTATATTGCTATTAAAATGCTATATTTTGTGAATTGCATATATGAATATATTTGATTAAAGTTTATAAATTTCATAAATGTTGCTATATTACTATTTGGACTATGTGTTTTAATTGTTTAAATTATATGCTTAAATTGTTTAAATTATGTACTTTAATTGTTTAAATTATGTTTCTTCATAACTAAAATTTTGACTAGAAATTTCCTTTCTATGTTAGAATCCACCTAAGATAGTAGTAGCTCGATACCTAGAAGACTTATTCTTATTTTCAAATATGACGTAAGTAGACTGACCTACATAGAAGTCGAGACTTTTATATGATATACATGTGTTATGAAATTGCTACTTGGCAATGTGTGTTACTTGCTCTATATTAACTGTTATATTTTATCTGATTATCGATAAATGACACGTCACTAGTTTCTATTATACGGTGCGAATGTAATCACTGTACCATTGGTGGCCACAGTGCGTTGCGGTGAACTACGTACTCACGTGTATCTCAGTACTAGCGTTGTGTTGATTACGTAATTCGATTCTGTTTTTATAAATTTTCTCATACCTATATGATGTAATAATATTATTCTTTTCTCTCTAGAACCACCACTAGAATGGCACCAGGACGTAGACATGGATGACCGTGTTAACCGTATCCCAGCCCCAGGAAATCCTGTAGACCCACCTCCTCAGGCTGAACATGAACCACCCCAGCAGGCCGCACCTGTGAACGATATTGCAACAGAAATACTGATCTCCCTCCATAACTACATACAGCAACAAGCTCCACCACCTCCTCCACCACTGTATGAGCCTATGCCTCAAATCACACCAAGGATGAATGACTTCGTTGAACGATTTCGACGACTACAGCCACCCAAGCTGAATGGGAGAGAAAGCCCTTTCGAGACTGAAGAATGGATAGCCGGATTGGAGCGTATTTTCAGACACATGGTACTAACTGATGTGCAGAGAATCTCTTGTGCACAATTCCAATTGATGGAAGACGCAGCTCAATGGTGGGAATCCTATGAGCGAACTATGAATGAAGATGAAAGACAAGGCCTTACTTGGGATAATTTCAAGAAAGTTGTGTTAGACCGGTACTTTCCACGAGTACTAAGGGATCTGAAGGAACAGGAATTTGTTAATCTCCGATAAGGAATACTCTCGGTGATAGAGTATGAGAGAAAATTCAACCAATTGTCCCGGTATGCTCCACATCTGGTGGACAATGATGATAGAAAAGCCCGGAGATTTGAACAGGGTCTGAGGCCCGAAATTGCAGGAATTGTGATAGACCTTCAGATGCCGAGCTATGGAGGAGTTTTTCATCGAGCACTGCTAGTCTCGATCAGCCAGAATTTGGAGTAGAAGCAGACTTCGACGATTGTCCCCGTCAATCGTAATTGTCAACCATACTTTAAAGGAGATTCACTTCCACCACCAAAGGGAATCAACTATGATGTAGCTCGAAACAAACCAGTCTGTCCAAGTTGTGGAAAGAAACATTGGGGACAATGTATTTCAGGTAGAACAAATTGTTACCGTTGCAACCAACCAGGGCACAAATCTTATGAATGCACTCAACCACCAAGTATTGACCGCCGACCAATTAACAACAGCCAGTACTACCCGCAGCAAGCGGATAACTACCAGACTTACTATCCACCTGCACCCAACAACCGTCAGTTAGGGCCACCAGTCAGAGTTCCACCTCACCAAGGTCAGAAGTGGTCAGGACACGTGAATGCTATCCTTGAAGAAGGGGAAAACAGTGGAAGACAACTCCGACTGAAAGGACCTGAACATCCCGTATAGATACTGAGCAGAAAGGGGTTAAGACAAAAAAAAACATATAGATACTGCTTAAAATAAGTGTATAAGGTTTAGCCGAGCAAATACCTAAGTAATACATAGAAGTCGAATTTCGGGGACGAAATTCCTGTTAAGGGGGTGAGCATGTAATACCCCATCCCGTTTTATACCTTTTATTTTGCTAGAAACCTTAATTATATAATTTCATATTATTATTATCTTTGTTTCTTTTAATTTTATTATTTTGTGTGCTAACGTGTAAATTAAATATATACTCTATTTTCAAATTTCCAAGTTCGAAGAAAGAAATCGAATATTTCAAACGGATAAAGGACTACGAGAAATTAATTATTAAAGTTTAAAAATTTTGCTTTCGATCCGTATAATTTGTTGAGAATAATAAAAATACTTTAAAATATTAATTGAGTTTTAAAACTGTATTATTTTTAATTTCGAATTTTAATTGGTGCACAAAACAATTCATAAGGTGTATGAGTTGAGAAGAAAAATATCCTACAAATCTACTTTTAATTCTACCCACAAATTAATTAATTTTCTTTTCAAATTAAATTAATTTCAGTTATTCTTCTATAAAGATAAACGTCCCTTTCCCAAATTGAAGGATATCAATTCCCAAATCCCAAATCAGTTTCCAATTCACGTGTTTTCTTCCTCTCTCCTCAAAGAAGAAAAACGCATCTTCTTCCTTCTCCAAACCGCGTCCCCTCTCTCATCGGCGATCGAAGTCGCGCCTCTCTCCTCCGATCAAACGCCGCTTCCCTCTCCGGCCAACCACAGCAACGCCGATCCTCCCCCCCTCCGTCGCGTTGCCCTATCTCCACTAGAGCACAGCGCAATCGCCGTCGTACCCAGGCCGAAGCGCCACCGCCTCTGCCCTTCGCACGTCACCGCCTCGACGTCGCCTGGTCTCGCCCTGCCACCGATCGAAGCCGCCGTTTCCAGCCTAAAGCCGCCGCGTCGCCTCTATTTTTCAAGCGACGCCGCCACCGCTCATCGCTGAGCAACCGTCTGTCTTCTCTCCTCTTCAACGGTGACAAAACACCACCAGTCGAAAAGCACCGCGACGCCGCTCGCGCCGCCCCTTCCACACGCCGCCGTCGCTCCCAGCGTTGCCGCCGACGAAGCCGAATTGTCCTCTTCCTTTGGTGAGTCTCATTCTCCCAATTCATTCACTAATTTGTTCCTTTGATTTCGATTTCTTACAATTTCCAATTCGGTTTAAATTCATAAATTCCTTCGAAGTGACAATTACTCACAGTTTGATTTTATTTCTTTCCAATTCCGATTGAGAAGTCGTACTGCTGCCCATTTATTTTCGGAAATATCGGAACAATGCCGTAAGACTGCCCGTTTACCTCTCGATTTGGGACTCGTAAGGTTTCTACCTTCGTTTTCTTCTTTTCGTAAATTCTGAATTTTATCGAGACTATTTTGAAACCGTGTAACAAGAAACGGAAGGAGACGAATGAATTGTTGGATTCTTGTTTTCTTTCTGTTGAATTCCTATTGTTCTTCATTGACTGTTGGTTGGGTTTAACCCCACTTGAACTTTGGACTGATGGTTGGTAGTAGTGGATGAATTCTTGAGTACTGTCGTTTCTAATTATTGGGACAATTGAATATTAGTTGACTGGTATTACTCTTTTGGTTGTTTAATATCATTTTTTATAGCAGTATGGTGTCATTGTTTTAGTTGGACAATATTTGAAATTGGTGTTGTTAGTATTATTGTTTTGATGATGAAAATTGATTCTTTTAGTTGGGTTTAAAGACAAAGGGAAACTCGTCTTCTCCCTTGTCTCAGGTTAAATGGTTGTAACAAATGAAAAATGATTTATTAGAAAGTAATTTATTCCTTTGTTTTGAAAAGTGACACAAGTCAACTCAATTAATAATACTAGTATTATAGGAAAGTAATTTTATTCATTTTAAGTATTATGGAAAAACCCTTTTTAAAACAAGTACTTCTTTTAAATGAGAAAAATATAATACATATTATATTATTCCTAGTAATTATTATATAAGATTCTTTAATAAAATTCATTTAATAATAAAGGAAGTTTTATTTACAAAATATAATTTATATTCAATGTTCTGTTAAAAAGAAAAATAGAATTTTAGAAAGTAAGATATTAATTTGGGACTTATATTATATTAGTATATTTTTATAAATTTCTTATTTTTATCCTTTTCAAGAAAAATAATTAAAGTTATACTTTTAAAATAGTAAAAGCTTTTACAAAAGGATAAAGTAAATTAAAGGTTTGTTTTGTAGAAATAGAAATAATCATACAACAAGAAAATTAGTAAGTACACCCCCAATGCACTACCCTTTTGAAAGTGGTGTATTTACCAAGTTAGTGTGTGTTCTTAAGTAGGCCCTTTTCAATAGGTCTCTAAGATAACGACTTCCTCGTTTCATAACACGTACTTCTAGGCCTTTTCAATAATTCAAGGGCTAACTCTTAATCAAATGATTTCATATTAGGATTCTGTGCTAATTGGAATACGCACGAGGGATTCAACCATCTGTTTATACATCATTCTCGGAACCCGGGGCAAATAGGTGGGTGATGATCTGTTGATCGATCTGCTTATAATACGTTGTGCTGGTATACTCTGAACTCGACCAAATAAATCTAAAACAACTAATCCAACATAAATGTATCCCTATAATATAAATATTTGAATTACGTGGTATACTTATATATGATAAAATATGTCTATTGTTTTATTTGAATCGAGCACCATTGCATGATAAAGGGCATTTTGTGAGCATGGATTTATACAAGTACGAATTATGTGAACTCTCCCCACTTTTTGAAAAGCTAATTTTTATGAGAAAGAGAAAAGCTAATGTTTAATAATAAATTTGGCCTCCGGGTGAGATACTCATTAGAGTTCCGGATGAGGTGGTCATTAATAATAAATTTGGCCTCCGGGTGAGATACTCATTAGAGTTCCGGATGAGGTGGTCATTAATAATAAATTTCGGCCTCCGGGTGAGTACTCATTAGAGTTCCGGATGAGAGGTCACTAATCAATTAAATAGATTCATTTATGAGGAATGATTTTTGAGAAAGATTTACTATGTGGAAAATGATTTTGGCAGATTGGGCCGATACGTGAAAATAGTTTTGGGCTTTGCCCCTCAATGTGAATCAGCTTGTGATTATATGATGTGAAATCTGCTATGCCCAAATAATTATTATGTGAGCTTGTTACTTCTGTGATATATGATGTTCGTATTTATATGTCAACTGCTTAAATAAATTAATTATTTTATCAATGAGTATAATTTAATATACTTCGGATTTACCAATCCCATGACGTTGCAAATCACCCATACGTGAGAATTCAAATCTCACGCCCCCTTTTACAACCCTTGCAGATTATGATTTCGTGGAGCAAGGACAGTAATAGAGACGACACGGAGTTCCCCACTTAAATAAAATGTTACTTTAATATTAAGCTTTATATATGTGTGTGAGACATGTTATAAAAAATTATTCTACTCATTTCTTCTGTTGCATAAAACTCATCTCTGATTTTATTATCCATTTTTATATCAAAAATTTTACAGTTCCGATTTTAGTCACAAGTAATACCTCGAATCTGAGATAATTATGTATTTTGGATTCGGGGCGTTACAACTGTAGCATCCACAGTACTGTTTCCAATTGGTTTAGGGAAGCGAGATTGCAATACCTCAACATCTAAATTAATAACACCAATATTTGACAAATAAAATAGAAATATGCAACACACAAGATACATGTTTAAAACATAAAACTGATCATGTAACGAATATACCTTTAGGATAATCAGCAAGAAACGTGAGAAGATCTACATGATCGTCCATATATATATCCACGTAAAACATGTTGACACAATCAAATAGAAAGGTCAAACACTTAACTCTATTCATAAATACCAAACCAGAAAACCAAATTTTTTCAACTTTCATAATCAACACATCTGAATAAAAAACATAAGTGCAATTATGCTGGCTCCCATCCTTTGTTGTCAAAACAAAATGGTCTGGAAGCTCACTTCCAATCAACTCCACAATCAGCATTGGAACAACCTAGTAACCATAAATCAAGAGATCAGTATTATACACAACAATATAATAATAAATAAAAGATATACAAAATTATAAAATGAGGAATACAATGGACAAACTCACAATCGAATCGGAGAACTGCGCGACAAATTCAGGAATGATCCTATGGAATCTATCAACACCTGCATTTAAAAAAAACAATATTAATAATAAAGGAAATTGATTAGAAAAATTAAAACAATGCTTAATATTGAAAAAAAAAATACCCAAAATTCTAACTGTAGTGGTGATCAATTACTAACCGATACTCTCTTTAATACATCCATCAGAAGCATTAAAAATGACGAAAGACAAAATCCCCTCACATAAATCCTCCAAGAAAATGAGATCATTGCGACAAACATCATAGAAATTCTTGAAACATCCATCAACTCTAAGAAACCAGCATCCCTCAGAGACAACAACACGTGCTTCGTGATCACGTACATATGAATCACACATTGACCGTTGCCTAACTACAATCGGTTGATTCGAAAGCACTCCACGGAAATAGTTACAAAATGACAAAGGCAACGACTATACAACAAAGAAAAAATCAGGTAAGATTCGAACAATATCATAACAACTTGTAGTAAATTAGATATGCATCACTTACAATGCTCTCAGGCTCCCTAGCCTTCCTAAAACGAAGATAAAACTTGAAATTATAAGCAGTATCAACATTCATAACATATCTTTTAATGTCTTCTACTGGCACAAGGATATCGTTTCCTACGATACAAAAAACACAAGAAGCATAAACAAACAAAAACAAAAACCGAATAAGCAAAAAGTCGAAAAGTCGAAAAAAATTTAAAAAAATCAAAATAAATATATACCTCACTCCCCTGTACGATGCATGCTGAAGAATAAAATAAAGAACATATTAGAAATAAAATTAGGAATATCACAGTAGAAGACAAAATCAGAATACGAACAAAAAAAAGAAAAAAAAATATAGTATTTCCCGATTACCATGAAACAAAAGTCATATAATATCTTCCAAAATAACATAAATGACAACTAATCGAAGAGAACTGAAGACGATCATTACACAAAACCGAACGAATGTATAAAATTTTGGAATATAACTACCTAGTAATGGAATATTCATAAACGCACTAAAAAAAACCACAATCGAGTAAAAAAAAGGAAAAAGATAAAAAATAAAAATAGATGAAAATTTAAAAACCAAAAAACAAAACTTACCTACGTGCAGTAAGAGCATCTACAATGGTGGAGGGGTTATAACCCTTCTCTCCCCTCCACCTCATTGACACCTCACATTTTGTGTAAGACTAACAAAATTAGGCTAACTCCTACATTGGTGAAAGAGTTATAACTCATTTTATAGGGACCCATCATCTATTTCATATCAAAATTATTATATTTTTTACTTACAATCTTAAAATAATTATCTCATTTTTCAATATATGAATATATTAACATTATTTTCACTATTATTTAAAATAATTAATTTAAAATATTTAGTGCTAATTAATAAGATTGTCCAATGTAAAAAGATTTGAGAACCATAAATGACGTGGGCTTTATTTTTTTTAATCTTAATACTATTTTTTAGAATATAAACATATTTATCATTTTAAAAGTTATATGGAGGCATTTTAATTGAAGCAATATATTTCACATAAATTTAATTATCAGTTCAACAATGGAGTACAATATTGAACAATGATGAAGGAACATTTTTTACTAATAAAAAAATTGAACAATAAGAAAACAATTCATTGAAAATAATTAAAAACTTGTTATATCAATTATTGTTGGATCGTGCCCAAATATGCTCCACTAAGTCGGCACGAAGTTGGCGATGAACTTGATATTACGTAGCTTGGTGTTCCTCCGTAGATAATCCCTAAATTCGGGATTAGCTCCTTGTATCGGTTGTGTGGACTCATCTCTTTCATCATTGTTCCAATTTGTAACCATGTCTCCCTCATCTTCGACAATCATATTGTGCAAAATAACACATGTTAACATTATGAGCTTCAATTTTTTCCTATACCAATAACGAGCTGGACCTCTAACAATGGCCCAACGTGCTTGGAGCACTCCAAATGCTCGTTCGACATCCTTTCGCGCAGATTCTTGTCTTTCCTTAAAATATTTTCTCTTAGGATCCAATGGCGTAGGAAAAGCTTTAACAAAAGTTGACCATTCCGGATAGATACCATCTGTTAGATAGTAACCTTTTGAATATTGTGTTCCATTCACCGTGAAACTAACCTCTGGTGCAGTGCCTTGCAAGATGTTGTTGAAGAAAGAAGACTCATTAAATACATTGATATCGCTGCGTGATCCTGCGATACCAAAAAATGCATGCCATATCCACAGGTCTTGAGATGCGACTGCTTCAAGGACGATTGTAGGTGACCCATGACCTCTCGTAAACTGGCCTTTCCAAGCAACTGGACAATTTTGCCACACCCAGTGCATGCAGTTAAGACTTCCTAACATGCCTGGAAAACCATGTTTCAACTCGTGCATTTGGTGAAGACGTTGAATGTCATTGTGATCCGGTCTTCTCAAATAACGATCACCAAATGCTTCAACCACATTTTCACAGAACTCGAAAAGACATGTAATAACGGTTGATTCACCCATTCGTAGGTACTCGTCAAGATAGTCAGCAGGGACTCCATAGGCTAATTGACGGATCGATGTTGTGCATTTCTGTAGTGATGAAAACCCTTGTCTTCTGGCGGCATCAGGCCTTTGTTGAAAAAATGGAGATCGATTCGCGAGTTTGTTTACAATGCGAATGAATAAATCCCTTCGCATGCGAAATCTTCTTCGAAAGATGTGATCGGGATAAATCGGATTTGGAGAAAAATAATCATCGAAAAGCCTAGCATGTCCCTCTTCGCGGTTTCTCTCGATGAATCTTCTAGTTCGTTGATTGTACGCATTGTCTTCTAAATGTTGAAGAATCGTTAACATCATTTTTTCACCTGGCGAACCAGGTTGATCATCGGATTCATCGGATGATGGACTAGAGCTCATAGAATACTGAGACATATTAGAGTAAAAGTATTTGTGAGTTTTTTTCTTTTGCAAAGGTTTTTGTAAAGATAGAGAGCATTTGTGAACTTACGTAAATGTATTCAACTACTTCTTCCCCTCCAAGACATATTAATTAAAATACAATAATTAATTATTAATATTCAATTTTTTACTTCTGCAAGGTACATTAAGCTACCTATTTTTATTTCATTAATTAATTGATCATATTCATTTGGTCATATTCAATTTTTTACTTCTGCAGGGTACATTAACCTACTTATTTTTTTCATTAATTAATTGTTCATAACAATTTGGTCATATTCACTTTTTTACTTCTGCAGGTTACAGTAACCTACCAATTTCCTAACATTTATTTCATATTTCCTACACTCTAGCCATCTCTCGAAATATTTCCTACATTAATGTCAAGTAAAAGAAGAAATTTTGACAGCATTAATTAATTATTGCATTAAAAGTGCTTTGCTGCCATTAATTATGAGTGTACTTTCCTTTGCATTAATGTTGCTTTGCAGCCATTTATATCAAGGCTTCATGCGTGTAGTAAATGAAAGAGAGTGGTATCAATAGTTTGCTGCCATTAATGTCCCGGCGTTGGTGCCATTAATATTTATTTTTGCTAGCAATATATATATATATCGGAAAAGATGCTTGTACAGATTCTGGACATTCAGAATCTGTAATTAAGATTAATTAATTGCTAATTACCCTAATTACCCTTAATTTTTTGCCTCCAAAACGTTTTGTTTTGGCTCCAACGGATCCCGCCTCTTCGGTCTCTCTCCCGCCTTCCCCATCTCCCGCCCATGTCGCCCCGCCTCTCCTTCATCTCCCGCCCACGTCGCCCACGTCGCCCACCTCGGCGGATGGCGGCGGCGGCCGGCCTTCTCCCAATTTCGCACGCACCAAGAAAAAAAATGATTGCAACGGACATATTTTATTCTCCCCATGTAATTAATAATATTTTGTTAAAAAAAATGTTTCATCCATTATCATCTCCATAATCCAAGCAATTAAAAGGAAGAACAAGTCTTCATCTTCATCCATTTTTCACGTTAAAAAAGAAATAAAAACTATCATCATCAAGCAAAATTCACATTCATATATCCATCATCAAGCTCATTACCATCTTAAACCACGTTCATTACCATCTTCAACCATGCTTAGGGGTGCATCTTCTTCGCTAATTCGAGATTTATTTGGAGACGATGATTCCGACGACGATCAAATTCCTCCTACTTCATCTAATGGCCGAATGGAGAATCCGGATGAAATTCCTACACAAAATGAAAGTCCAACTAATACGGATGATGAAATTCCAGCTAATCTATCCAATGATCCAACACAAAATAATGTACGGGTGCTTGAACCTGGTATTATGTTTAGTACCATTGATGAAATGTTTAATGCTTATCAAGAACATGCAAGACTTAAGGGTTTTAGTGTTGTTAAAAGGACATTCGATCATAGATATGGGCGCATGGTATGCGATAGAGCTGGAAATTCTAAGGCGCAAAAGTGTTCGAAAAGAATAGATTGTAAAGCACGGGTAAATGCTAAAAGATTAGTCGATGGAAGTTGGATTGTTACATCAATGGTGAATGAGCACAATCATGAAATCGATCCGATTTACTCTCCACTAATGGTCGCCCATAGACATCTGAGCGTGAACATGAAACGACAGTTAGAAGCCAATGACATTGCAGGCTTAAGACCGTGTAAAAATGTGAGACTTTGTGAGGTGCAAAGTGGCGGACCTCAAAATTTAGGGTGTACTCCTAAAGATTGTAGAAATTTCATTGAGAAGAGAAGAAGATTGAGGCTAGGTGAAGGTGATGCAGAAGCAATTCAGAATATGTTTGCTAATGCTCAAAATAAAGATGGTAACTTCTTCTACTTGATGGATTTGGATTCAGAGGGTCGATTATGCAACGTTATGTGGATTCATCCAAGAAGCAAAGCTGCATACGAAGAATTTCATGATGTTGTTAGTTTTGACACAACATACCTTGTCAATAGGTACAATTTTTTTATTTTTATCTTATTATTTTTTATCTTTAGGTTTATGGTTGCTTATTATTTTTCATCTATTATCATTTATTTTATTTTAATATCATTATCCTAAAAAAATATCATTATTATCATGTACTTTATTTTTATATATATTATATCATTTTTCTTAGGTACAAAATGCCTTTTGCATCGGTGGTTGGCGTTAATCACCATGGACATTCAATATTATTAGGATGTGCCTTGGTGACGCATGAAGATGCAGATTCATTTAGATGGTTTTTTAGAAATTGGTTGCATGCAATGGGTGACATTCATCCAACTGCTATAATCACAGATCAATGTGAAAGCATCAAGATCGCAATAAGAGAGCTGATGCCAAACACTATCCATAGGTTTTGCATCTGGCATATTTTGTCTAAGTTACCGCAAAAGTTCAGAGGGGTGGATGATTATCATAGATGCACTGTTGAGCTCAAAGGAATTGTGTACGACAGCCTTACCATCCAGACCTTTGAGATGAAGTGGGCTGAGTTTTTGACAAAGTATCGTTTGGAAAATAACGAGTGGTTGAGAGACTTGTATAATCAAAGGGAAAGTTGGGTTCCAGTTTACTTGCATCACACATTTTGGGCTGGAATGATTTCTACACAAAGAAGCGAGGGGATGCATGCATATTTTGATGAGTTCGTCTACTCTAGGAGCACTTTGAAACAGTTCATGGAACAATACGATATGGCTATTGGTAATAAGATCCAGAAGGAATTCATGGCTGATTTTAATTGCAAGAACAAAGAGATCAAATGCACGACTCAATTTTCGTGGGAGAAACAATTCCAGAAGGTATATACTAACTCAATTTTTAGGCTTATTCAGGAAGAAGTCCAACGCATGTTGTACTGTCATATTGTTCCACCTACCGAGGATGAGGCACTTGAAGATTTGGCGGATGATATCGGAATTGAAAAATTTAGGGTTTTGGAAAGAAGCATTATGAACAATTTCTTCTTCAAAGAATTCACTTATACGGTTTCGTGGAGGTCGAATGGAGCTTACATCAATTGCAACTGCAGAAAATTTGAATTCAAGGGAATATTGTGTTGTCATATCATGGAAGTGTTATCTCAAAAGAACATACGAACCGTGAATGAAAGGTATTTGTTGCGGAGGTGGAGAAAAGATGTATATCGATGACATTCAAGCATTTTCTTCGCCGGAAGTTATCCTCACATGACCGAGGAATACAAAAACTTCCAAGAGGTTGAAAAAGTTTTCCAAGAGTGCACTGATATGGCAATGGACAGTGTAGAGAAGATGAACTTCATTAAACAAGCATTCACTGTGATAAAGAATGAACTCTCCAATTGGCCCCCTATGTCTAGTGATCAAAATGTTGAAGAGGTAATTGGAGATGTTCAAAGTACTGAAGAGAATGTTAGAGGTTCACGGGTGTTAGATCCTAATGTTGCAAGGTCTAGAGGAAGACCTAGAGAAAGTCGTTTTTTGTCAGCTTTGGAACGAGCTAGAGGTCGAAGAGGTGGTAGAGGTTCACAAGGTGGTAGAGGTTCACAACGAAGAGGTACACAAGTAGGAGGTGCACGAGGTGGTAGAGGTGCACGAGGTGGTAGAGGTCTAGGCCAGATTGACTTGAATGAAGAACCATCTGAAGCAAGTAGAGTCTTCTAAGAGTTTATTTCTTTTAATTAGTATGTGGAGAGTCTTGTAAGTGTTTTAATTTTAAAAAGTGTTTCATCTTTTAATCTTAGTAGAGTCTTATAAGTCTTTTAATCTCATCAGTTATAAAAAATGTTAGAAAAATATATCTTGCAATTTTTAAAAAATGTTAGAAATGTATTAGTAAAAAACCATATTCAGTTTCCTACATATATAATATAATTAAGATTTTCTTTATTCATATTAATAGATATTTTAATTCAAATAAAAACTACGTAATAATCATTTCTAATAAAAACGTAATAGATAGATAATTAAAAGAAGGAATTACAAAAAAATAATGTCCATAATAATAAAAATAAAAAAAGTACAAAAAATAATTGTCCATAAACAATAATTTAAAAAAAGTAATCGGGCATCTCCTCCTCCTCCATCTTGATGGTGTTATCCGATTGGCGGACATAAACATTCAAGTGCGTAGGATCACCTACGCATTTGAAGTAGAGGCTGTCCCCTTGTTGGATTCACATCTCCTCCACAAACTCCGCCCAGCCATGCATCAATCGTCCAAATCCCTTCCTCGAATTGTCGATTTGATGATAATTGTATCGGCAAGAACCATTGATGATATTTTCCTTTTTGAATGAACGCAGGTTGATAATCTTTGGCTCCTTGCCCATTACATCAACGGAATAGGATGGAAGGTTCTAAAATATCAAAATTAATATTTTAAGTAACAATACGAAAAGAGGCATAAATAAAAAAAAATCAAAACTTACCAACCGAGTTAGGAACTCAGTGGTCCTGCAAGTAGTGGAAAAGTCGTGGAGTGGAATAAGGAAATAGGCTCTTGGATAGGGTTCCCGAACGAGTGTGGAGGATAGTTTCCTTGCTTCAGACCTTGTTTTCACCATAGTGTGGATGATGGGTGAGAGAAAGAGGAGGTGGGTGATGGGAGAGAGAATAGGGAAGTGGCTGTAAGAATTATGGGTGATGGGAGAGAGAAAAGATGAAGTTATTTTATTTATAGATTAATTATAATATAAAGTAACAATTAATTCTAAAGTACATCCATATCTAGTCAAATTAAAACCTACACAATTTCGAATCAAAATAAAAATTATAGGCTAATAAGGTAAGTATATTACCTAGGTCTAATTCAAATTAAAAAACATTTTACTAGATCCCAATCAAACCCTACACAATTTCGAATCAAAACCCTAACTGTAGTCCTAATTCAAATTGAAAAAATGAAGGATCCAAATAATTCATAAGGTATATGATCCGGTTGTAAGGTTAGAAATATGAAAAATAATATACTAATTTCGAAAGGTATATGGTCCGAAACAATTTTAAAACAATTTTAAAATGAACAATTTTAAAACAAATCGAAGCAGACCCTATTGTTTCCCAAAAGAAACCCTAACCCTTGTTCAAAATGAACATGAAGAGATTGCAAGTATGGTAGGTGATTGACATTTTCAATAAAAAAAATTCTGAAAACAATCAACTTTTGTTCTGCAAATCATCAAAATATTAAGTGATAAAACAGTAGATTTTGCAATTACCTTATTGGATGCGCAGGGCGGTTATAACCATTTTCGAGAACAACCTAATCATTTCTCTGCGGTGCGGCCTTTCTCTTGTCCAATAGAAATTGGTTTCTTACGTGCAAAAATCCAGCCTCTATCGATCGAATCGTGAAATCCGATCAACATTATGATCAAGTGAAATCAAGTGATGTCGATTAAGTTTGGTTGTGAAACCGCGTCTTAAAGTGCAATTAATGTGAAACGCGTGCAATTAACTAGTAAAATGCGTGTAATTAAGGAGTAAACTGCGTCCTTTGATATGCTAATTTACGTTCAAATTTCCAGAAAACAAATTAAGATTATTTCCAGAAATAAGAATAATATTTTCGAAATATCTCTAATCTTCTAATTTGTAAGAATATTTTCGAAATATCTTATATTTTGTAACAATTATTTCAAAATATTAGAAAATAATTTCAAATCAAAGAGGAAAAGTATCACTAATATTAATTAATCAAAGAGGAAAAATATCACTAATTAATCCTCTTAGTAGTACTTTCAAAGAGGAAAAGTATCACTAATTAATCCTCTTAGTTAATTTAAAGAAAAGATGAAAAGTATCACTAATTAATTCTCTTAGTAGTATGAAACAAAGATGAAAGTAATACCTTTAACCCTAGGAACCCTAGAAACCCTAGAAACCCTAAGTAGTATGAAGCAAAGATGAAAAGTATCACTAATCTTAATTAATCAAAGATGAAAAGTATCACTAATCTAAATTAATCAAAGATGAAAAGTATCACTAATTAATTCTCTTAGTAGTATGAAGCAAAGATGAAAGTAATACATTTAACCCTAGGAACCCTAGACACCCTAGAAACCCTAAGTAGTATGAAGCAAAGATGAAAAGTATCACTAATCTAAATTAATCAAAGATGAAAAGTATCACTAATTAATCCTCTTAGTAGTACTTTCAAAGAGGAAAAGTATCACTAATTAATCCTCTTAGTTAATTTAAAGAAAAGATGAAAAGTATCACTAATTAATTCTCTTAGTAGTATGAAACAAAGATGAAAGTAATACCTTTAACCCTAGGAACCCTAGAAACCCTAGAAACCCTAAGTAGTATGAAGAAAAGATGAAAAATATCACTAATCTAAATTAATCAAAGATGAAAAGTATCACTAATTAATTCTCTTAGTAGTATGAAGCAAAGATGAAAGTAATACCTTAAACCCTAGGAACCCTAGAAACCCTAAGTAGTATGAAGCAAAGATGAAAAATATCACTAATCTAAATTAATCAAAGATGAAAAGTATCACTAATTAATTCTCTTAGTAGTATGAAGCAAAGATGAAAGTAATACCTTTAACCCTAGGAACCCTAGAAACCCTAAGTAGTATGAAGCAAAGATGAAAAGTATCACTAATCTTAATTAATCAAAGATGAAAAGTATCACTAATCTAAATTAATCAAAGATGAAAAGTATCACTAATTAATTCTCTTAGTAGTATGAAGCAAAGATGAAAGTAATACATTTAACCCTAGGAACCCTAGAAACCCTAAGTAGTATGAAGCAAAGATGAAAAGTATCACTAATCTTAATTAATCAAAGATGAAAAGTATCACTAATCTAAATTAATCAAAGATGAAAAGTATCACTAATTAATTCTCTTAGTAGTATGAAGTAAAGATGAAAGTAATACCTTTAACCCTAGGAACCCTAGAAACCCTAGAAACCCTAAGTAGTATGAAGCAAAGATGAAAAGTATCACTAATCTAAATTAATCAAAGATGAAAAGTATCACTAATCTAAATTAATCAAAGATGAAAAGTATCACTAATTAATTCTCTTAGTAGTATGAAGCAAAGATGAAAGTAATACCTTTAACCCTAGAAACCCTAGAAACCCTAAGTAGTATGAAGCAAAGATGAAAAGTATCACTAATCTTAATTAATCAAAGATGAAAAGTATCACTAATCTAAATTAATCAAAGATGAAAAGTATCACTAATTAATTCTCTTAGTAGTATGAAGCAAAGATGAAAGTAATACCTTTAACCCTAGAAACCCTAGAAACCCTAAGTAGTATGAAGCAAAGATGAAAAGTATCACTAATCTTAATTAATCAAAGATGAAAAGTATCACTAATCTAAATTAATCAAAGATGAAAAGTATCACTAATTAATTCTCTTAGTAGTATGAAGCAAAGATGAAAGTAATACATTTAACCCTAGGAACCCTAGACACCCTAGAAACCCTAAGTAGTATGAAGCAAAGATGAAAAGTATCACTAATCTTAATTAATCAAAGATGAAAAGTATCACTAATTAATCCTCTTAGTAGTACTTTCAAAGAGGAAAAGTATCACTAATTAATCCTCTTAGTTAATTTAAAGAAAAGATGAAAAGTATCACTAATTAATTCTCTTAGTAGTATGAAACAAAGATGAAAGTAATACCTTTAACCCTAGGAACCCTAGAAACCCTAGAAACCCTAAGTAGTATGAAGAAAAGATGAAAAATATCACTAATCTAAATTAATCAAAGATGAAAAGTATCACTAATTTATTCTCTTAGTAGTATGAAGCAAAGATGAAAGTAATACCTTAAACCCTAGGAACCCTAGAAACCCTAGAAACCCTAAGTAGTATGAAGCAAAGATGAAAAATATCACTAATCTAAATTAATCAAAGATGAAAAGTATCACTAATTAATTCTCTTAGTAGTATGAAGCAAAGATGAAAGTAATACCTTTAACCCTAGGAACCCTAGAAACCCTAAGTAGTATGAAGCAAAGATGAAAAGTATCACTAATCTTAATTAATCAAAGATGAAAAGTATCACTAATCTAAATTAATCAAAGATGAAAAATATCACTAATTAATTCTCTTAGTAGTATGAAGCAAAGATGAAAGTAATACATTTAACCCTAGGAACCCTAGAAACCCTAGAAACCCTAAGTAGTATGAAGCAAAGATGAAAAGTATCACTAATCTTAATTAATCAAAGATGAAAAGTATCACTAATCTAAATTAATCAAAGATGAAAAGTATCACTAATTAATTCTCTTAGTAGTATGAAGTAAAGATGAAAGTAATACCTTTAACCCTAGGAACCCTAGAAACCCTAGAAACCCTAAGTAGTATGAAGCAAAGATGAAAAGTATCACTAATCTAAATTAATCAAAGATGAAAAGTATCACTAATCTAAATTAATCAAAGATGAAAAGTATCACTAATTAATTCTCTTAGTAGTATGAAGCAAAGATGAAAGTAATACCTTTAACCCTAGAAACCCTAGAAACCCTAAGTAGTATGAAGCAAAGATGAAAAGTATCACTAATCTTAATTAATCAAAGATGAAAAGTATCACTAATTAATTCTCTTAGTAGTATGAAGCAAAGATGAAAGTAATACATTTAACCCTAGGAACCCTAGGAACCCTAGAAACCCTAAAAACCCTAAGTAGTATGAAGCAAAGATGAAAAGTATCACTAATCTTAATTAATCAAAGATGAAAAGTATCACTAATCTAAATTAATCAAAGATGAAAAGTATCACTAATTAATTCTCTTAGTAGTATGAAGCAAAGATGAAAGTAATACCTTTAACCCTAGGAACCCTAGGAACCCTAGAAACCCTAGAAACCCTAAGTAGTATGAAGCAAAGATGAAAAGTATCACTAATCTTAATTAATCAAAGATGAAAAGTATCACTAATCTAAATTAATCAAAGATGAAAAGTATCACTAATTAATTCTCTTAGTAGTATGAAGCAAAGATGAAAGTAATACATTTAACCCTAGGAACCCTAGAAACCCTAGAAACCCTAAGTAGTATGAAGCAAAGATGAAAAGTATCACTAATCTTAATTAATCAAAGATGAAAAGTATCACTAATTAATTCTCTTAGTAGTATGAAGCAAAGATGAAAGTAATACCTTTAACCCTAGGAACCCTAGAAACCCTAGAAACCCTAAGTAGTATGAAGCAAAGATGAAAAGTATCACTAATCTTAATTAATCAAAGATGAAAAGTATCACTAATCTAAATTAATCAAAGATGAAAAGTATCACTAATTAATTCTCTTAGTAGTATTCATATAATATGTTAGAAGATGGTAATATAATATGTTGACTAAGCTTAATTAGTTCCAAAAATAAGATTATAAATTTCAAAAATTTGATTTAAATTATGGAATCGAAATTGATGGTAATATCAATATGTTGACTAAGCTTAATTAGTTCCAAAAATTAAGATTATAAGTTTCGAAATTTTTTGTTAATATTCCTAAATTATCTCCAGATTAATGAACGAATTAAATTGTAATTAATCCTCTTATGTTAGTCTAAACCATAGTCTAAATAAACAAACTTGTTCCACTTACCCACATATTAAACCACCGGTCCACTAACACATTTAAGTAGGACTTTTGGAATTCTCTTTCATCCATAGATAAAAAGGTCTTCTCATCTTTTCATTCATTACATTCTCTCTTTCAATTGTCTTTTACTCTCTTTCAATTTCAATCACTTGAATATGTGAAAAATGGTATCTCCTCCAATTTTTTATTGAATCCTCTTTGACTCGAATTTTTTCGATTTTTCTTAGATAGATAGATCTCTTAGATTACAACGATTTTGTTTTTTCTTTTCAGGTTTCTTCAACTGGTGTGCAAACGGCAAACCATCTATCAATGAAGGTGTTGGAGGCAAAACTCTTGGTAAATACTATTAAGATTTCTTAAGATTTTTTTATGATATTTCGATTTCTTAAGATTTTTTTTTTTTTTGATTTTGTGGCAGTGGGAAAGACTCATGCTGAAGATAGAGACCAACAAGGCGAAGCTAATGCTTGAGAAGGTCCATCTCTTGGAGATGAAGGTCAATGTGTTGGAGATCGAGATTGAACATGTAGAAGGAGAGGACTATCCCAGACTTGGAGACCTACTGATCAAAGCTAGGATGGACCTGGATGTTGCTACCACCGCCTACAAGAAGCAATTCAAGTTTCTTTTTGGAGAAACTTAAGTTTACTTGTTGTTTTGTTGTTTTTGTTTTTTGACGAACTTTTGATCAACTTTTTGATGAACTTTCTGCTGATCTTATGTTGATCAAGAAAGTTTTTATGTTGTTGTTTATGTTGATTATGATATTATAATATCAGTTAACTAAAATTTTCTAATACTACTGATACTTTATGCTTATATAACTAATACATTTTGCTTATATAACTAATACGTCCAGGATCTTGGAAATTTGATGATTAGTAGAATTTTGGAAATAATTTGGTTTTCATACTAAGTAAAATATCTTGTTAATTGAATATATACTTGGAAATAATTCACCTTATATATATATATATATATATATATATATATATATATATATATATTAGTTATTGATTACCTTTTTAATCCTTTAAATTAATTACTGATTAATTTCGAAATTCTATATTATTCTAAATTTTCGAAACTAATTAGATATTTTTAGGCCATTTAAAAACTAAAATTTCGAAACTAATTAGATATGGGTCAACAGATTATATCCTAACAAATTTTCTAAGTTAGTGGAACAATATCTAATATATATATACTCCGTTAATATTTAGCATTGTGTAACTAATACTGCTGATACTTTATGCTTATATAACTAATACATTTTGCTTATATAACTAATACGTCCAGGATCTTGGAAATTTGATGATTAGTAGAATTTTGGAAATAATTTGGTTTTCATACTAAGTAAAATATCTTGTTAATTGAATATATACTTGGAAATAATTCACCTTATATATATATATATATATATATATATATATATATATATATATATATATATTAGTTATTGATTACCTTTTTAATCCTTTAAATTAATTACTGATTAATTTCGAAATTCTATATTATTCTAAATTTTCGAAACTAATTAGATATTTTTAGGCCATTTAAAAACTAAAATTTCGAAACTAATTAGATATGGGTCAACAGATTATATCCTAACAAATTTTCTAAGTTAGTGGAACAATATCTAATATATATATACTCCGTTAATATTTAGCATTGTGTAACTAATACTACTGATACTTTATGCTTATATAACTAATACATTTTGCTTATATAACTAATACGTCCAGAATCTTGGAAATTTGATGATTAGTAGAATTTTGGAAATAATTTGGTTTTCATACTGAGTAAAATATCTTGTTAATTGAATATATACTTGGAAATAATTCACCTTATATATATATATATATATATATATATATATATATATATATATATATATATATATATATATATATATTAGTAATTGATTACCTTTTTAATCCTTTAAATTAATTACTGATTAATTTCGAAATTCTATATTATTCTAAATTTTTTAAACTAATTAGATATTTTTAGGCCATTTAAAAACTAAAATTTCGAAACTAATTAGATATGGGTCAACAGATTATATCCTAACAATTTTTCTAAGTTAGTGGAACAATATCTAATATATATATTATTTTTATCAGTAAAATAAAATATATATATATATTATAAAAAATTGGGTACAAGGGGTACAGAACAATTTCTAATATATTTAATCCATTAATATTTAGCATGGTGTAACTAATACTACTAATACATTTTGCTTTTATAACTAATATATTTTGCTTTGATAACTAATACTACTAATACATTTTTCTTATATAACTAATACTACTAATATGAAGTTTTTACTTATATAACTAATACTTTTATAACAAAATTACTTAGTGCAAAATTAGGTTTAAAGAGGAAAAATACTTCTTCTTCCCAACTCTAGAGACATACACATTTAAGAGGCAAAAATGTAATGATTAGGCGTGCTAATGAAGTGATTACGAGAACCAATGCCTGAGATTAGGGCGGCTAACTGCCACAAATCAATGTGGGCTCTCTTTCTAAGAGAGCACATTCACATGATTAGGGTGGTCTCTTTCTCTTTCTCTTCTCGATTGAAACAAAAATGGTGTGATTAGGGTTTCTACTTCCAGTATAAAAAAGGCCATTAGTGTTTTGAATCATTCAAACCTGCAAACCCTAAACCTATTAATCTTTCAATCTTGTCTTCAAGATGGTACCTTTCAACACCCCTTCAAAGAAAGCTGGAACATCGAAAGCTAATGAGTTGGTTCCTCCATCCCCTAGGAGCCTGGCTTCCATGTACGATTATGCGAAGAGCCAACATGACGAGCTCAAAGCTGAAATGAAGGAGTTTATTAGACGTTTGTTGGTTCACTGGAAAGTGGAGAATTTGAATGATGTGATTCTCCAGGAAGATCCTTTGCACAAAACCTATGATTTCTTTCTTGATGCTGTCAATGAGAAGCAAATTCCGGTGGTGGTGCTCTCTGACTCGAGCCAGCACAATGAGGGAAATTCATACCCTCTCTGACGACTCTAGAAAGCAAGATGATTTGTGTGTTTGTGATGAATTTTGTTTGTGTTTTTGTTTTTGTGTTTTCGTCTTGTGTTTGCCTTTGGGATGTAATGTTCTTCAACTTATCATTTCAATGAAATGAATTTTCCAATTATGATACCTTATTCTTCGTTTTCCAAGTTATCATTCTTCGTTTTTGGTTAACTAAGTAAGTATTAGTTTTGAAAAGCAACTTGGTCATATTATATATGATCAATTCAATTACTAGGATAACTAAGAAATAATTTCAATAATCAAATTTCAAACTAATTATTTAAGATAACTAAGAAATTTATTTGAATAATAAAAAATTAACTTGGTCATATCACTAACAAATTAAATTGGTAACTTGGTAATATGTGACCAATTCAATTACTAAGATAACTAATACGAATAGACAAATATCTAATACAATTAACTAAGAAATTGCCTAATATTTCCAATGGACTAATTAGACGAATATCTCATACGTCTAATTAATTGAGTATCTAATATAGAAAATTAACAAATTGATTGAGTATCTATAATACTTATACGCATTATAATATGGAAATTAACAAATAATGATAATACATTTAATTTGATTTAATAACTAATAAATATATTACAAATCTGGAGACCTATAACTAACAAATTTATTTTAGAATTAAATTACTTAACTTAGTGGTGATGAGTAATGGATGCAGTTTTCATATTATATGACCAAGTCAATCACCATCAATTAAGTTTGATATCTTGAAGAAGTTGTAATTTCATATTCTTCGTATTTTTTCTTTTATTTCTTATGTAGAAATTACAAAATAACAAGTTTTCATATTATATGACCAAGTCAATCGATTTCTTCATAATCTTCTTTTTTCCAGTTAAAAAAAAAGTAGTAAGGGGCAAAAAATTGCAATGAACACAAGTTTACATTAAAAGTTAATATAGAGTGCAAAATATTGAAATACATTAAACCCTAATTTTTATTCGAACATGGAGAAGACAATGCCTAAAACAATCCCAAAAATACAACCAAAACAGAAATATTTCATCCGAATACATTCGTTCACATCTAGATTTATTTCTTCATTCTTCAATTGCTTTCTCAAACATCCAACATAATCACCTGCTATTTTTTCTTCCTTCACTTCCTTTCCAAAACAAGCGGCATATTCGGCATTGATTTCATCTACATCCCTTCGAAAATAAGATGTATAAGCAGCAATGGCTTCATCCTCTGTCCGGAAAGATCTGTACACACTTCCTTTGAAACCAAGAACATATGGTGCACATTCATACCAACTATTATAGATGCCAACCCTTACACCTTTGAAAACAACATAATATTTGTTTGACATTTCTTAGAGTTATGAGGGTTTTTCTTTTTTTTTTGATCAAAAATTGGTAAGATTCTAAGATGAGAAGAAATGAAGAATAGAGAGAGAGAGAGAGATAGAACAAGACGAGAGAGAGAGAGAAAGAGAGAGATAGGATTTGGATGAAATTATTAAGGGAATCTTTGAAAGTTGTATTTCTTTTCTTGGAACTATCATTGATGAGAGAAGAGAGAGAATACATTTTGAATTTGAATTTGAAATGAAAACAATTTTGAAATATTTTGAAATATTTTCGGAACCTTTTTGGATTAAGGGTAGATTACTTAAGTAAACTGACATTTTTACCCCTCTATGGACGTCCAGAATCTGGACAATTAGCGCCATCCATATATATATATAGATAAAAGAAGAAATGGTATTTATAGTTTAAAATACACAAATTGAAATACATTAATTAAAATTACACAATGGATACATTAATACAAAATATTGAGAAATTACAATAATACCATAGAAAAATTATTCTATGAATTCCATTTTGCAATAATCTTTGCACTTACATGTTGGTGCGAGACACGCTGCTCATCCATCATTTTAGAGGTATCTTGATAAACAAATTCTCATTCCTTCATCTCCAATTCACGTTCTTTCAGTGCAATTTCTTTTTCACGTGCTTCGACTTCTCTTTGTTTACTCTTTGTGTAGTCAATAAATTTACCAAGACACTGCTCGTACTTTTCATTGCTCCCCATGGACCTTGACCTAGCCTTACATTTCCCTTTTGCTTTTCTCTTGGCTGCTTTTTGGCCAATGGGACGAGCATCATCGATATTTAGATCAAAATTCAATCTTGTAGAATTGTTACTCGTCTCAGAGTCAGAGGTCCTCGCTTTCTTTGATACATTTATGGAATCATTGTATTGAGGAGAAAATAGTGGACGATCCTTTTGTTGGAGTTATACGTGAAAGTATGCTTTTACTTTGTATAACTCGTGTATCAAACACTCGTTTTATGAGAATAATTCTTTTATCACATTTGCTTTAGATATGATTGAATGTTAAATTTCTATTGCAAACCGTTCAATATATAGTACATGTTACATTGTAGTTAATGTGGTGATACCCGATCACGGAAGACAACATTAACAGTATACTTGTAACTAAACGTACATTTTTCACGACCTAGGTGGAATTGAACAATCCGCCGTGAAAGGTCAATGTGTAAGGCTCAGATTGGTCTGTCTTGACTAAGAGATTGCACTAGCACATTTAGTATGTGTTGAAGAGGACCTACAGCGAGGATAAATTCTTCTGTTCTGAAATGTGAAGAATTAGACCTCAGTGGTTGTTGATTTCTTAGTCTCCGTCCCTTAAATAGGACCGTGTGTGCTTAATAGTTACTGCTTTGATTCATGTTGGGTGAGAATCATTGCGACTTCGAACTTTGTGTCTTGGGCAGTAATATTAATCATATGACGGTTGCTAAGATTTAATACGGAGAAACGCGTGCGAGTACGGCTCGTGTGATTAGTTCCCTTGGTGGGCTCAGAAGTTTTATTGTACCAAATCTTGCAAGTGAAGAATTAGTTTCTTCGGTACGAATAATAATGTTGAGCTGTCTTTACTCAAAGGTGAAAGATGTTAATTAATTTAGAGCTGTTCAGAAGCTCAATTAATTAATGGACTTGATAATCTTAAACGCGGGAAATAATAATCGGGAGCCCATATTATCGTAATATGGATTAAGATGGATAGTGCAATATTAATTTATTAGTGGTAATAATTAATATTAATGGGCTGAATTATATTGGGGCTCAATATTGAAATTCAGAAGTCCATTAGGAGGTCCAATCTTAATTCTCCTTAAGGCCCCTCAAGTAGCCCAATTAAGTAGCCCAATAATGATAAGGTGATTAAAATAAAAAGAAAATATTATGCTGATTTTTCATGAAATTTTCGAAAAAATGCATGTGTAGGAGAAATTAGATTTTGTTGATTTTCTTGAAAAGATATTATGGAAGATATGTATTCTAGGAATACAAGAATATCTCATATATTCAAGAAGATCCAAATCTTGGATTTTATCCTCATATTTTTCGAAAATAATAACCTTATAAGCTAAGTGAGATTTTTGTGGAATATTTTATTTTGGAGAAAATAATATATGAGATATATTCAAGATTTCTTAGAGATTAAGAAAAGATTTTCTCCAAGACCCATATTCTTCATAATTTTCGGCCACTATGCTTATAAATAGGGGGTGATATTTTCATCCCCAAGTACATAATTCCATGTGTTGGAAAAATCAAGAAGCATAGATATTTTTCTTTCCTTAGTTTATTAAATTACTTGAAAGCGTCTCCCACCGGCGATCAAGTGAGGTGAAAAGGGAAATACTTGAGAAGGCTTTGGGTTGATAGAGCGAGATTATAATTGTCCCGTATATCCAAAGGCCAATACTACAACAGGTACGTTAATCGCATATTTAATTGTTTATTCCGCTTAATTAAATATGTGAAATTAATTCAACATGCATGATGATAATTAGTTGTTGGAATTATTATTTGAATTAATTAGGATTAATTCATGCTAGTAATAATTGTATTTAAATTCGTATTTAAAATTCATCCCGAATAGATTCCGGGCACCCCTTTTTTTCTCCCAACAACTGGTATCAGAGCCACGGTTTCGGGCTCTGAATTTTAAATTGGAATTTAAATTGTTAAACATTAAATTGAAATTGGATAGTAGAATTGTTAGATCTTTTTTGCAGGTATCCAATTGTCATGGTTTTAATGTTGTTAATTTCATGCGTGTAAATTAATTGTTTTTTAATTCGATTCGTTCGAATTCGTTTTTCTCGTGAGAAAATCCACGAGTAGATTAGTTGTTTTTATTTTGATTCGATCATTGTAATAGACTTGTCTAGATCTAGTATTTTTTTTTTTTGTGAAAATAAATTGTAACCGGATCGTGACGAAGAACAAAGAATTAAAAACGGCGTACCCGGACGACGCATACAAGCGTGGCGCGTGTATGGACGTAAAATCATGCAAGGGGTGAAGAAAACGAGGACGAACGGCGAAAAAAACGGCGCACGGGGGTGCACGGCGCACGCCGTGCGCAACGGGTGCACGGCGCGTGCGCGCGCCTCGGGCGCGGGCTGCAGTGCCTCGGGGCGCCTCGGGTGCGCCTCGGCGCGCCTCCGTGCAGCGCCTCGGGTGCGCCTCGGGCAGTTTTCCAGCGCTTCTCGGGCCGGGAAGCGCGCGGGCCCACTTCGTGGGCCAACGCGCGCTGTATCTCAGGCCGTGGAATTTTTTCGGTTCGTGTTTGTTTTTCGTGTGATTTTAAACGTCGTCCCGAACCCCAAACGATGCTGTTTTTGAAGAAGTGTTGTTGTTCGAGTGGGAGCACGTCGAGACGAACGTCGGAAAGCAACAAGGACGATTTTTCGCATCAAGACGTGAAGAAATTAAACCGTGACAATTGGATTCGAGTGCTCCAATGTGTTTAATTTTTGTTTTGATGGATGTTTTATTTCGTGCACTTATTATTATTTGTTAATATGTGTTTGCATGAATTTAATTGTCCAAGAAAAACCTTACTTTCGAAAATTACTAAGTATGTTTTTATAATCGCAATTTTATTCCGGATATTAAAATTGGATTATTTTGGCCTCCATAATTTATTTATTTGTGAAGTTCTTTTGGAATACATTTCCCCCTCGGATCGGCCAAAAGAACGGATTTCACATGAATAAATTCCGAAAGGATGATTGTGGATTATTACTAGTGGCGGTATTGACCCTCACCACGAGTGGCTTGCTCAAAGCAAAATAATAATCCTGTATTTAATTATGGTTATTACTTAGGCATAGGAAATTGATATTAACTTACTCCCCTCGGAGTCCCTGTCAATTTCTATGTGGTCAAAGTGGGAGCCAACTATTAATTTTGAATTAAGGATTTGTAACTTTTAAGTTTGTGATCCGCTTGAATGTATTTAAATGTATAGACCACCCCTCGTGGCGCATTTAAATGGTTTCGAGATGTTGGCTGATGCATGATTATATTGTTTTAAGGTTTCAATATAATTGATGTGATCGAATTATGTGATAATTTCATATTTTTCTAGATATTGATATGAATGTATGTTTTATTCTCATTTCATCATGTCGCAACCTTTTAATCCACTGTTTAATATACTTAAAGTTAATAAACTTTTTGGAGAGAATTATATCGATTGGAAATATTTTTTTTAAATTTGTCCTTACTGCACGAAAACACAATTGGGTTATTTATGTTAATATACCCGGCAAGCCTAATGATAAGTCAAGCAATAGGAAGAGGCAGTTTATGATCGGAAGCGTGACAATGAATGAAGTGCATCATCTTGACATTTCTGTCTGAGGATTTGAGGCGCATTCATGAAGACATTGTATCCGCTGTTGAAATCATGGAACACCTTGAAGAGATGTTTTCACATCAGAATCCCATGACTAATCAGTTCACCAAACATAACTCGGTCAAGTTGGAAATGGTGGAAGGAAAGCCCGTGAGGGAGCACGTTCTCGAGATAATGGCATACCTTAACAAGTTGGAAGTACTTGGTGCGGATTTTGATTGATTTCATATATCATTCCCTACCGAGAAGCTTTGAGTAGTTTCATCTGAACTGTCAGATGAATGAACGGACAAGTCGTTTGCCCGAGTTCTTGCAAGCTTTAGTTTCGGTGGAGGTGATAATGGAGCACCAGTCTAGTGCTATGGTGGCTAATGGTTCGTCTACCTCTTTTGGTCCCAAGGGAGGGAAAAAGAGGAAGAGAACCAAAGGCCGGATCCAAGCAAATCCAATTGTTGCGAAAGGCAAATGCAAAGGCAAGCATCGAAGGGGAAGTGTTTTAGTTGCGGTGAGAGAGGACAATGGAGGTCTGCCTGTTCCAAGCCTAAGAGGCTAGGAAAGTTAGGTAATTCATACACCTTAGTCGTCGAAACTTGTGAAGTGGCGTATGCTGTCTATTCGTGGATAGTGGATATGAGAGCTACTGATCACATTTGTTTCATGGGTTTAAGCTAACCCGACGACTTAACGGAAGTGAGATCCCCATCACATCGGGCAATGCTACGAGAGTGGCAGCTGAAGCAGTGGGAGAAGTGCGCCTATCTTGTGAAGATAGAGTTATGGTCTTGAGAGATGTTCCTCATGTTCCTAGTTTAGAAAGAACTCAACCTTCAGTTTCTAAACTGTTTGAATAGATACTCAGTTTCTTTTAATAAGGATGTTATTATTGCTTGAAACGATGAGTTTATCCGTTCCGGAACTTTAATGGATGATCTTTATACCATTATTTGGGCACACCACTCACAAAATTGAATCTAATAACACATCGATTATTTCGAGTAATAAAAGAAAGCGTTCTTCGGAGATGAACGAAACACTTCTATGGCATCTTAGACTAGGTTATATTAATCTAATGTGGATAGAGAGATTGGTGAAAGACGGATCCTTGGAATCATTCCAAGTCGAACCGTTTCCAACTTGTGAATCCTGTTTAGAGGGTAAAATGACCAAGAGGGCATTTGGAGCCAAGGGGAATAGAACTACGGAAGTGTTAGAACTCGTTCATACCGATATGTGTGGTTCAATGACGATCATAGCAAGAAGAGGTATGAGTAATTTGATGATTACTCAAGATATGGATACATCTACCTTATGATGCATAGGGAAAGAAGTATCAAGTCTCTACGATTTATTCGTGGAGGCGAATACCTTAGCAATGAATTCTTGAACTACCTATCGGAAGAAGGGATTGTATCCCTGTTGACCACATCGGGAACCCCTCAATAGAACGGTGTGGCGGAACGAAGGAGCCAGACTCTTTTAGAAATAGTCAGATCCATGATGAGTTATTTGGATTTACCCAAGTCGTTTTGGGGTAACGCCTTGGAAACAATGACTTACATTCTAAACTTGGTGCCATCCAAATCGGTTCCTAAAACCCCAAATGGAATTGTGGACCGGGGCGCAAGCCCAGTCTAAGACACTTGCAGATTTGGGGTTGTCCGGCATACGTGCTAGACAAGGAAGCCGGTAAATTAGATCCAAGTTCGGAATTAAGGTTGTTTATAGGATATCCCATGGGAACGAAAGGGTGTATGTTCTATAGTCTCAAGGATTAAAAGACCGTGATTAGTTCGCACTTTAAATTCTTGGAGAAAGACTATATGAACAAAAGAAAGCCCAGAAGTGAGATTACCTTAGACAGTTAAGAGGGCAAACTCCTATACCAAGTATACAAGATGATATACCACACGTCATACCTTCACAACCGGAACCCCGTCGTAGTGGGAGGATTGCAAGGCAACCCGAGAGATTCATGGGAATTGGAGAATCTTCGGATTTGATTCCCGGCGATGAATCAGACCCATGAACGTACGACGAGGCAATCCAAGACAAAGACGCAGAAGTGTGGCAAACCGCAATGGAAACCGAGGTGGGTTCGATGGATTATAATCAAGTGTGGGAGTTGGTTGATCCACCTAATGGGGTAGAGCCCATTGGATGCAAGTGGGTGTACAAGAGGAAAAGAGGACCGGACGGAAGGGTAGAGACCTTCAAAGCAAAGCTTGTAGCCTGTGGCCTGTAGCTATGCTTAAGTCCATCCGTATTCTCTTGTCGATCGCTGCGCACTTAGATTACGAGATCTGGCAAATGGATGTCAAGGCAGCTTTCCTTAACGAAAGTCTTGATGGGATCTATATGCAACATCCCAAAGGTTTCGTTGAAAAAGGCCAAGAGCACCTCGTATGCAAGCTTAAGAGATCCATTTTATGGACTTAAGCAAGCGTCGCGTACTTGGAACCAGTGTTTTGATCAAGTTATTAAGTCTTATGGGTTTGTGATCAAAACAAGTTCGAAAGTTGTGTGTACAAAAGATGTGACGGAACTGCGGTGGTATTCTTAGTATTATACGTAGACGATATTCTGCTCATTGGAAACAATGTAAAGGTATTGTCAGACGTAAGGGTATGGCTGTCAAATCAGTTTGATATGAAGGACTTAGGGAAAGCCGGTCACATCCTTGGGATCAAGTTCACTCGTGATCCAAGAGGAGGATGTTGGGTTTATCGCCAGTTTCATACAAAGCCACTGTTTTGAAGCATTTCAGCATGCAAGATTCCAAGAAAGGTTTTGTACCTTTTAGGCACGGAATCCATCTATCTAAAGAAATATGCCCTAAGACGCAAGTGGAGATAGATGACATGAAAGACGTTCCGTACGTTTCGGACGTAGGAAGTCTTATGTATGCAATGTTGTGTACGAGACCGGATATCTGCTTTGCCGTAGGCACGATGGCAAGATATCAAAGTAACCCCGGGAAAGCACATTAGATTGCAATTAAATGCGTTCTTTAGTTTCTGAAAAGAACTTAGTATGGAATGTTGATTTAACAATCAGACAATCTAATTCCCATGGGATACACGGACTCAAATTTCCAATCAGACATAGACTCCAAAATACCTACCTCGGGTAGTGTGTTTTGCATGGGAGAAGGAGCCATGACATGGAGAAGCGATTTGTAGAAATGCATCACAGATTCGACCATGGAAGCCGAATAAGTAGTTGCTTGTGAAGTAGCGAAAGAAGCGGTTTGGCTCAAGTACTTCTTAGTGGACTTGGACGTTGTTCCGAATTTGCCCGACAAGATAACTGTCTTTTGTGACAATGCCGGAGCAGTTGCAAATTCAAAGGAACCGAGAGCCCACAAGGCCAGCAAACACATTGAAAGAAAACACCATCTTATACGATAAATCGTTAAGAGAGGAGATAAAGAGGTGACAAAGATATGCGTCGGGGACAACCTAGTAAATCCATTCACAAAGGGTCTGCCTCTGAATACATTCGAGAGACATGTGGATGGAATGGAAGTCAAGACTATTGCCAATCTGCTTTAAGTATAAGTGGGAGGAATTATTAGGTTAGTGTAGGTCGACATGAGATGTCACGGAGAGCTACTACACTAAGACATGCGTGATGTATACTAAAAGCAGACTTTAAGTATAAGTGGGAGATTGTTGGAGTTATACGTGAAAGTATGCTTTTACTTTGTATAACTCGTGTATCAAACACTCGTTTTATGAGAATAATTCTTTTATCACATTTGCTTTAGATATGATTGAATGTTAAATTTCTATTGCAAACCGTTCAATATATAGTACATGTTACATTGAAGTTAATGTGGTGATACCCGATCACGGAAGACAACATTAACAGTATACTTGTAACTAAACGTACATTTTTCACGACCTAGGTGGAATTGAACAATCCGCCGTGAAAGGTCGATGTGTAAGGCTCAGATTGGTCTGTCTTGACTAAGAGATTGCACTAGCACATTTAGTATGTGTTGAAGAGGACCTACAGTGAGGATAAATTCTTCTGTTCTGAAATGTGAAGAATTAGACCTCAGTGGTTATTGATTTCTTAGTCTCCGTCCCTTAAATAGGACCGTGTGTGCTTAATAGTTACTGCTTTGATTCATGTTGGGTGAGAATCATTGCGACTTCGAACTTTGTGTCTTGGGCAGTAATATTAATCATACGACGGTTGCTAAGATTTAATACGGAGAAACGCGTGCGAGTACGGCTCGTGTGATTAGTTCCCTTGGTGGGCTCAGAAGTTTTATTGTACCAAATCTTGCAAGTGAAGAATTAGTTTTTTCGGTACGAATAATAATGTTGAGCTGTCTTTACTCCAAGATGAAAGATGTTAATTAATTTAGAGCTGTTCAGAAGCTCAATTAATTAATGGACTTGATAATCTTAAACGCGGGAAATAATAACCGGGAGCCCATATTATCGTAATATGGATTAAGATGGATAGTGCAATATTAATTTATTAGTGGTAATAATTAATATTAATGGGCTGAATTATATTGGGGCTCAATATTGAAATTCAGAAGTCCATTAGGAGGTCCAATCTTAATTCTCCTTAAGGCCCCTCAAGTAGCCCAATTAAGTAGCCCAATAATGATAAGGTGATTAAAATAAAAAGAAAATATTATGCTGATTTTTCATGAAATTTTCGAAAAAATGCATGTGTAGGAGAAATTAGATTTTGTTGATTTTCTTGAAAAGATATTATGGAAGATATGTATTCTAGGAATACAAGAATATCTCATATATTCAAGAAGATCCAAATCTTGGATTTTATCCTAATATTTTTCGAAAATAATAACCTTATAAGCTAAGTGAGATTTTTGTGGAATATTTTATTTTGGAGAAAAGAATATATGAGATATATTCAAGATTTCTTAGAGATTAAGAAAAGATTTTCTCCAAGGCCCATATTCTTCATAATTTTCGGCCACTATGCTTATAAATAGGGGGTGATATTTTCATCCCCAAGTACATAATTCCATGTGTTGGAAAAATCAAGAAGCATAGATATTTTTCTTTCCTTAGTTTATTAAATTACTTGAAAGCGTCTCCCACCGGCGATCAAGTGAGGTGAAAAGGGAAATACTTGAGAAGGTTTTGGGTTGATAGAGCGAGATTATAATTGTCCCGTATATCCAAAGGCCAATACTACAACAGGTACGTTAATCGCATATTTAATTGTTTATTCCGCTTAATTAAATATGTGAAATTAATTCAACATGCATGATGATAATTAGTTGTTGGAATTATTATTTGAATTAATTAGGATTAATCCATGCTAGTAATAATTGTATTTAAATTCGTATTTAAAATTCATTCCGAATAGATTCCGGGCACCCCTTTTTTTCTCCCAACACCTTTACAATCTTCCATACATGCTCGTAAGCAAACACTTTTTTATTATTGCAGCTCATATATTTAGCATGTGCCATACGCAATATGTCATCGTCATTGGTACCACTTTTATAGACACTAGAAACACTACTGTAGCGAGAGTTGAAGAAATTTACCTTTGTCCCAATTGTATTAAGCCAGTGTGGCTTTATCTATTCTCATTATAGTAATCTGTGACCCTCTTCCAAAAAGCCGCCAATTTCTGATCATTGCCAACTATGGGTGTTGATAGGCGAACATCATCTAAATATGGAGCGAACAATTATTGAAGTCTAAAACAAAGAAAATCACTATTTTGGCGCATTAACCAACCTGGGAGGTGTATGAAGTGATGAACAACTCTCCCAACGAACAACTAATGGGCGAACAGGTATTAAGGCCCGGGACCAAGAATGAGCCAACTGTGAAGTCGTCAATGACGAACAACTTGGTCAAACTATGATACAACAAACAGCCAAGGAGTGTACAAGGGAACAAAGGACAAAGATCCCAAAGCCAAGCTGAATAAAGCCACAAGGCGAACAACTTCCAAAGTACAACCTCAAGAGGCGAACAACTTTCAGTTGGAGAATCAACAAGATCAATCAAGCCGACCTAGGCGAACATCAATGAGTCCGAGATAAGATCAAAGAAGACTTTGTAACTAAGGTTCAGCTTAGATAAGATTAAAGAGACACATGTCAAGCATGCAGGCTAGGGAGACCAAGAGTCTTGGACACCTCATGCTTGATGGTCTCTATAAATAGTTGTTCTCCAGCTTATTTATGTAATTTTCGAATTTCAGACTAAAAACACACACAAATACACCTTAACGTACACACATACGAAATTAATTCGATTTCGATCTACATATTACACAAATTCGATAGCCCAAACCCCGATTTACCATTTACGGTGGTAATCAATCACACGCTATTGATTGGTGACGTAAAAACGGATTAAAACAGCCACTAATCCTTACGATTAAATTCGTTCACCAACAATTTGGCGCTAGAGGAAGGGGTCGAACCTTCGATTAGTATAATTACTCAAGAACTTCAAGTTGAAAACTTGAAGATTCAAAGAAAACCTCAAGAAATACTTGAAGATTCAAGCAAAGGTGTTCTTGGTGTTCTTGGTGTTCTTCAATTTTAAGATTAAGAAACAATTTAAATTGAAATGCCTCAATCTAAAGAGACCCAAGGATCACGTTTGTCGAAGAGAGCGTCTCAGACCCGAGCCACGTCGGCCGACCACCAGGACCGTGACCCGAAACATGCGAACAGGTCACAGCATACAGCCATAACACATAACCTCCCCCCTGAGATGGAGGCTTTGGCGAACAACCCCAACGAGTTGGCTAAAACCATAGCTGCTCTCCAGGCCCTCCAGAGGCAACAAGAGCAGGTTAGGCCAACACAAGCAAGGCCAAGGGACAAGTCCCTAGAGGTTGTTAGGCCCAAGACTACCAGGGGCGAGCAACGAGAAGTTGATAGTGCTCAAGTCAGACGAAATAAGGGAAAGGCCAAGGTGGTCAACCAAAGAGAAGTACAGGCTGAGTCCGGTCGCGGACGAACAATTATGTCTAGCCATGGAACAACACGTTCCAGTGCCCAAGACAGACTTAGCCAACCCCATCAACGAGAAGCTGCTCGCCGGGGAACAGAAGATAGGCGAGCAACTTTTGATCAGCCTCGCCCATCTGTCCATGAAAGACTCTCCCAGTCAGCCTTTAGGCGCCTTGGGCCAAATGCGGCGAACAACATTAGGAAGCAAGTCCAAGAAGTGCCCACTCCAAGCGAGGGACTGCGACGAGCAGAAAGGTTAATGCCTTTGCTCGCCGAACAGCCTCCAAGTCAGGGGGCACCTCTTGATGAATTATCAAGCCTAAGGAGGGCTGTGGAGAACATGCAAGGGCAACTAGACCAACAGAGGGGGATGGGAGCGACCAGCATGCCGTCCTCACCTTTGGCAGCTCACATTTTGAAGGCCCCGATCCAGAAAAAGGTTCAATTCCCAGCAAGCATTCAATATGAGGGCATCACTGACCCCCGGGTCCATTTATCAAAGTATACGGACTACATGGTCTCCGTAGGGGCCAGCGACGCCACCCAATGCCGGAATTTTCCATTAACATTAGGCGATCGGGTTCACAAGTGGTTTTCATCAATGCCGCCGGCATCAATCCACTCGTTCATTCAGCTAAGTCGAGAATTTCTCTCTCACTTTTCAACGGCGGGGTCGTATCTTTCCCAAAAACATCGGCTATCAGATTTAAGACAAAATGATGATGAAACTGACCGGGCGTTTATGGAAAGATTCGATAAAGTTTTGCTAGAAGGAGAACCAGTGAGCGAAGATACAAAGATCGTCGCTGTGATGGCCGGATTGAAAAAAGGGTCGAAGTTATGGAAGGAGGTACGTCTGAAGTGCCCAAAGACTTATGCCGAGTTCAGAAACCAAGCTGGCATTTTCGTTTCCATGCACGAGGCCCTACAAACAAATTTAGGGGAGAACAAAGCTGATCCTAAGGAGAATAACAAAAAGCCTGTCGGGACAAGCTACAGGGTCCCGAAAAACATGAAAGCATTCACTGAAGGATCGGATTTGAAGGAAAAACTGAACCAAGTATTGACAGTATCAGTAGATACTGTGTATGAGAGCGTAAAGGAGAAAGAGTTGCTCTCCCCACCACGTAAAATCCGTCAGGATACTGGCAAACTCAACCCAAACAAGTACTGTGCCTACCATCAAAGTGTGGGGCATTTTACAAGTGAGTGTCGAGATTTGCTCAAGCAACTCTGGCGATTTTATGAGGAGGGAAAGCTCTCTGATTTCGTTAAAAGGCAACCTGGGAAAAGAGCTCGGGAGAACAACTCAGAAGACGAAGAGGATGGTCAACCTCAGAGAAACAGTAGACCCGGGCGACCAGTACCCAATATGCCAGCTCAACCTTTAGAAGACCTGTTCATGATGGAACCCGCAGGTCCCGCGGGAGGATGTTTTGACGGACAACCACCCGACTCTAATCGAAAGAGGAAAGTGGAGTTACGAGCGATTGGCCAAGTGCAAGAAATGGGAGTTAAGCCGTCTATCATGCAAACGGCGGAATTAACTTTCACCGAAAAAGACCTTGAAGGCGTCTTAACACCACACAATGATTCGCTTGTAATCTGTGCAAAGATTATGGGGACCAGAGTCCACAGACTGTTGGTGGACACCGGAGCCTACACGAACATCTTATTCAAGAAGACCCTCGATAATCTGGGAGATTATTCGGGTTATGTTCGAAATACAACACATAGAATTGTAGGCTTCGGAAATGCTGTGACAACGCCGTTGGGAATTGTAACATTAGCTGTACAACTTGTAACGGCCAATGAACCCGAAAGAAATATAACAAGAATGGTAGATTTCTTGGTTGTAGACCAGGAGTCGACCTATAACGGGTTTCTTGGCCGACCTTTTCTTAATGAATTTAAAGCTGCGTGTTCCACTTACCACTATTGTTTGAAATTTCCAACAGCTAGTGGAACAGGCACAATTAAGGGAGACCAACGGAGAGCACGAGAGTGCGTTCAACAGCTACGAGCAAAATTTGTACAAATATCCATGATGGAAGCAACAAGTTATCCCATCGACGAACCATCAATACTAAACAATATGATGGACATAGACGACCACATGGATGCGGACGAACAGCACTTGAACGAGCAAGTGTTAGACGAACAACTCGTCACTACCCACGAGGAATCTCTGTCTGACGAACAACTAGCGGGTAATGACGAGCAACCTTCAAAGGAAGACTTGGAGGGCCAACTACAAACGAACAACAATGGGACGGAGCCAACTGATGATCTAGAACCCCGCCTGGGGGCAGAACCCATGGACATCGAAAATGATTCCAACCCTGAGGAACCCATACTTGATCCCCGTTGGAAGGGACAAAAACGACGAGCAACTCCAGTCGAAGAGCTGGAGGCGTTCAAAGTTAATCCCGACAACAAAGATCTTGAATTATTCATAGGATCAGAGCTCCCAGAGCCTTACAGATCCCGAATGAAAGAGTTCCTCACCAAGAATCTAGATGTCTTTGCTTGGTCTCACGCAGATATGGTGGGGATAGATCCGAAACATGCTTGCCACAGGTTGAACATAAATCAAGCAAGGAAGCCCGTCCATCAAAAGCGGAGGAAGTACGGCCCAGACAAATACCAAGCCTTGAATGAAGAAGTTAAGAAGTTGCTAGACAACGATCTCATTCGACAAGCACTCTGTCCACAATGGGTAGCAAACCCAGTACTCGTGAGGAAACCAAACGGGACCTGGAGGCTATGCATAGATTTTACGGATCTAAATGCAGCATGCCCGAAGGACAATTTTCCTCTCCCACATATCGATCAATTGGTGGACAGCACTGCAGGTCACGAGATGTTAACATTTATGGATGCTTTCGCCGGGTATCATCAAATTCCTATGCATCCAGATGATCAGGAGAACACGGCGTTTTATACAAACAAAAACTTGCTGTGTTGGAAAAGAATGCCTTTTGGCCTCATAAATGCCGGAGCAACATATCAAAGACTGGTGAACAAGATGTTTGATCAACAAATTGGAGACACGGTTGAGGTCTACGTAGACGATATCGTTGTCAAAAGTCCCAAGAAGGAGGACCATCTTCAACATCTGGCTCAAGTGTTCGAAATTCTTCGACACTATAACATGAAGTTGAATCCAAAGAAAAGTAGCTTTGGAGTCCATTCAGGGAAATTCTTGGGTCATCTTGTTAGCCAGCGGGGAATTGAGGCCAACCCTTCAAAAGTTAAAGCCATCCTGGATATGCAGCCACCACGTTCAGTGAAAGAGGTGCAAAGACTCACCGGGTGCCTAGCAGCGTTGAACCGGTTCATATCCAGGTCGGGGGACAAGTGCCGTCCATTCTTCGAGGCCGTCAAAAAAGGAAAGTTTGCATGGACTAACAACTGCCAGGCGGCCTTCGATCAACTTAAAGACTACCTGGGAGATGTCAAAATCTTATCAAAACCAGTCCCAGGAGAAAAGCTCTTTTTATACTTAGCCGCATCAGAAGTTGCCATCAGCTCTGTTTTGGTGCGCGAAGACGGCAAATTCCATCAACCAATTTATTACGTCAGCCAGGCTTTACACGAAGCAGAGATCAAATATGCTCCAACCGAAAAGCTGGCGTATGCTTTGGTTATGAGCGTGAGAAAGTTACGACCATACTTCTTTGACCATCAAGTCGAAGTTCTAACAACTTTCCCGCTCAGGCAAATTCTCCATCGCCCCGACACGGCAGGTCGTCTCTTAAGATGGTCACTGGAGATTAGCCAATTTGGGGTGACCTATGCTCCTCGAACAGCGATCAAAGGGCAAGCATTAGCCGACTTTATAGTCGAACTAACTTTCCCACCAGATCCGACGAGAGGACTTGATCATCCTTGGCATCTCTATGTGGACGGATCATCAACCAATATAGCCTCGGGGGCAGGAGTAGTATTAATAAGTCCAAACAGACAAGTATTCACCTCGGCAATCAGATTTGGTTTCATGGCAACCAACAACGAAGCTGAGTATGAAGCTCTTATCGCTGGTCTCCACCTATCCCTCGCAGTTGGTGTCAGACGCTTGCAAATATTTGGCGATTCACAATTGATCGTGAACCAAGTCCGAGGTGAATACGAAGCAAAAGATGATCACATGATCGAGTATCAACGGATTGTTGCTCACCTGATGTCCATGTTGCAGCAAGTTTTCATACAACAAATTCCAAGGACGAGCAACACTCAAGCAGACGCACTTGCCCGACTAGCAACAAGTGAAGGCCCCATAGAGTTGACAGATATTATAGTTACAAAGATGAAAGATCCATCAACAGTAAGTTATAATGTCAATCAACTCGACGATCAAACCAGTGAAGAAGAAGACTGGAGAACAAGTATAGTCAAATACTTGAAAAATGGGAAAAAACCAAACAACCCTTTTGAAGCTGCCAAGCTAATAAAGCGAGCCGCCAGATATACTCTGGTGGGCGAGCAACTCTACAAAAGGGGAATATCAATCCCACTTCTCAAGTGTTTGCCTAGGGGGCAAGGGCAAGCAGTGCTTGAAGAGATACATGCTGGAGTATGTGGAAATCATACTGGGGGGCAAGCTTTGGCATACAAGACAATCAGACAAGGCTATTATTGGCCGACTTTACGTCAGGATGCAATCAAAAAAGCCAAAACTTGCCATCAATGTCAGATTTTTGCCCCAGGCATCCATACCCCGGCTCAGGAACTTGTGTCAGTATACAGCCCATGGCCTTTTGCAAGATGGGGGATGGACATCATTGGTCCTTTCCCGGCTGGGGTTGGAAATGTTCGATTTGCCGTCGTGGCAGTCGATTATTACACAAAATGGGCGGAAGCAGAGGCCATGATGAATATAACACAGCAGAAGATGATCAACTTTATTTGGAAGAACATTGTCTGCCGTTTTGGAGTTCCACAAGCAATCGTGACAGACAATGGTCCACAGTTTGATGGACAAGAGTTGAGAGAATTCTGTACGAAGTGGGGGATCAAGAAACATTACTCCACACCTTATCACCCCCAGTCAAATGGACAAGTTGAAGCCGTAAATAAAATCATAAAGCATACGTTAAAGGTGCGACTGGCGGAGAGTAAAAGCAGTTGGTCTACAGAACTTCCGGAAGTCTTATGGGCATACAGAGTTTCTCCCAGGTCAAGCACCGGAGAAACACCCTTTGCAATGGCTTTCGGGACAGAGGCTGTAATACCAATTGAGTTAAAGGCCACTACATTTAGGACGACCAACTTTGATGAACAGGCGAACAACTCTTCTCTAAATGCTGAATTGGATTTGCTCGAAGAAAAAAGGTTGAATGCCGAGCTAAAAAATGCCACATACAAGCAGCGAGCAGAACGTTACTATAATTCCCATGTAAAAGTTAGGGAATTCAGAGTTGGAGATTTGGTTCTAAGAAAGTTGCTCGCCCAACCTCCAGGTGTATTGGGACCAACTTGGGAGGGCCCATATCGAATTACAGAAAAATACGTCAATGGCGTATACGATATTGAGGACCTGGAAGGCAAGCCGGCCCAATACTCCTGGAATGCTGTACATCTAAAGAAGTACTATCAATAAAGTTGGGCGAACAAATGTCTTGGGGGGCAAGGGATGCGTATGAGTTGAAGGAAGGCTAAAAACTTGCCAAATTTTTTAAATTTTCCTAGGAATGGATTCAAAAGTTGCTCGGCACATTGTATAGTCTGGTGTTAGTTCTTTTGATTTTATAGATAGAGTTGCTCGGCAAAAACATTATAAGCGAGCAAGTTTTAGTTTGTGTTTAAAGCTGTTCGTCAGATTGTATATAATAGTGATGGACAGTCTTACAACACTTGTAATTATTTTGCGATGTAAATATAATAGTTGTTCGTCAAAAGAGGAAAAGTCCAAAAGCTCGAGGTACAAGTCCATTCAAAGGTTGTTCGTTTTACAAATGAACAGAACCTAAGGACCAAAGCCACTTAAAGGTTGTTCGTTTTTTAAAATGAACAGAACCTAAGGCTAAACCCTGATTCCACTAAAGGCAAAGTTCAATTCGAACAAAAGCCCAATACTATATGTCATAATTGTAAAAGCATTGACAGAAATGTAAAGGCAATTGACATATATAAGAAAATGAGCGAACATGAGAAAGACATTTTCCATTAAAGAAAGGCATTAAGCCCCAAAAATAGTACAAGCTGGAAGCAGCCATTACAAGTACTACAAAAAAGGAGCGAGCAAGTACTACAAAAGAAGAAAAGAAAAAAAGCTAGGTCCTAAAAACTACTGCTGTTCGGCGGGAGGAGGATCTTGAGGTTGCTCGGCAGAGGGGTCGACAATCATGTCCCGAGCAAGGTCTTCAGCCGCCTTATCCTCCGCTTCTTTAGCACTTCGCTCGTCCGCGGCAGCCGGTTCATCTTCTTGCTCGCCATCATCAACAATTGGTGGAGGATGAGTGATGGTGATACTGGGGTCAAGTTTATCCAGTTTAACCCCAAGCACAGCCAGATCCGCCAACTGGATTGAAACGTTGTTCGGCGGAGGATAGTTCTCGAGGAACTCATTCAGATCCTTAGCCATCTCCTCCACCATCTCCTTGTAATCATAGGCATCAGCCGTACGGATGCTGTCCGCATAGGCACAAATATATCCAAGGTTGGAGATGGGGCCGGTACGAGCTTGAACCTCCTCTTCAAGCTGCTCGCGGGTAAAGAGATTGGCTTCAGACTCTCGGAGACGAGCAACCTCTGCCTCAAGATCAGCGATTTTCTGCTCGGCCGCTGACAGTTTCTTCTCCCCCTCACCGAGCAAAGCCTCCTGGTCCCCGAGCAGGGCCTCTTTATCCTTCAGCTCTTTGGACATGGCCTGAATCTCTTCCAAACGCTTGTGCTCAGCATCAATGTAAACATTGATTTGGTTGTTGAGGCGAGCAATTTTAGCCTCGTATTGGCCAACCAGGCCATCCTTTTCTTCAGTAAGTTGCCGAGCAGTATTTGCGTAAAGACGAGCAGATTCTTCTTGCTCGGCAACTTGGGCAATGGCTCTTTGAGCAGTGACGAGGCCATTGGCAACGAGCATCATCGAGAGATGGAGATTGTCCATTTGCCCCTGCTGAAGGATGGCCTTGTCCAGAGGACGCGTCCAGGCCCGGGCGACCAACTCCGTCGCCTTGCGAACATGTTCGCCAGGAATCTCCCTTATGTTCACGGGAGTCTTCGAGCAAGCGTACTGATGTACAACACTTGCTCGGCCGGGATAATCGTCGGCACGATATCTGCGAACAGGAAAAGAAAGAATACTTAGAAGAATAGTAAAATGAGATGATGAAACTTGTTCGGCAGAAGCTAATGTGGACTTACTCCTTGAATTTTCGCTCATCCCAACCCAGATGGGTGAGATCCTCTGGGCCACGACCAGAGGTGGAATCCTTGCTCGCCTTGCCTGTTCTTTCCACAGGTTCGGTAGAACGACGAACAGCATCCCCCTCTGGACGGGGATGACTGTGACCCACTTTCTCCTTCCCCTTGCCGGGGACATCATGGGACAAGGGAGTCCCATCAGCTTTCTTTAAACGTTTTCCCCCTTGGGGAGGGGAAACGGGAGGGGACCGAATTTGAACTGGGGGGGCAGCCGGTCTTGGAACTTTGGCCCCCTCAGGCTTGTTCGACATAGCAAGCACCGCTTGAGGAGGGTCACCTCTCCTTCTCTTTCCTTTTGGTGGTCCCATCTCTAGGACCCTTTGCTCGAGAAGAGCGTAGCTTGGGGGAACTGCAACAGTTACTTGCTCGGCTAAAAAAAAAAAAAAAAAAAAAAAAAAGAGGAGATAAGAAATTTGGCGAGCAAGTTAAACATAGCAATGACGAACAAAATTTGAACCAGGAGTTAGAAATTCTCATACCTGGGGGCACCTCAGCTTGAGCCTCCAGGTGGTGAGGATAGGTCAAGAGGCGAGCAGCTTTTTGACACCTTGATCGGCAGAGATAGTCTATAGTTCTATCTGCTTTATTGCGGAGGCCGACCAAGCACGAAGTAAACAGGAACTCGGAGTTCAACTCCTCTTCTTTCGAATCCCACTTGGGTAGACGAGGGCCTGCGAACAAACAAAAAAAGTTAAATTAGAACAACTGTCCAAAGGCGAGCAAGAATTGAACTTACGTTTCAATTTTCCATAGGCTGCTGGAGAATTTATTCGTCCAGGGCCGCCGTGTGGACCAGAAGATGCTCGCCAGTCACCCCCAATCCAGAAGAAGTGTTGTTTCCAATCACGAATCTTGTTCGGCACCTCTTCCACCATTTTCAACTCAGTCCTGGCCTTGAGGTAGTGATAGCCATCTTCTCCTCGGGGGCAACTTGTGATTGTCATCAGGTAGTTGATCTCTTCCGCAGTGATCCGATCAATGTACCCTTCCAAAGCGAACAGGCACATGGAGCCCAAAAGGTTCATCCACCCAATTGGAGTAATTTGGGTGATGGCCAAGTTGGTCGCCTCTAAGAATCGACCAACAACAGGTGGAAGAGGTAACTTCAACCCAGCAATCAAGGTGTGGATGTTGATCGCCGTGCATCCGGGAGGTGGGCGATCAGCTCTTTCCTTTCTCCGAGGAGCCCACATGTAGATATCATATGGGATCTTATAGTCTTTCCGGATGGAGTCCAGTTCATCTTCGCGAACAACGCTCTTGATCTTGCTCGCCTGGTAATCAGTCTTCACCTTGTCCATTATTTGTCTTTGTGGACGAGGAAAGCTGTTCGCATACCTTTCAGCATATGCTCGCCATTCGAATAGGCGAGCAACCCCAGCCGGGATCTCACTTTCCCGCATCCTTGGGGATGGAAAATTGATACCCTCCAAAAATTCACGAGTGAGCTCGTTGAGATCTGGATCTTCAGATTCGGCAGAAGACGAAGAATTTTCGTCCCGATTTTTGTTCGCCACAACCGTTAGTTCTCTCCCAGATGGGCCCACACCGGTGTCCTCCACAGAGCGAACCACAGATTCCACGTGAAGATCCGACGCCGAGGAAATCTCGAAGGGAGGTTGATCGATGGGGATCGCGACTGGAAATAGTGGGTCTAAGGTCTCCTCAGTCTTATTGCTCGAGTGCGAAGACATAGGAGGGAAAGGAAAAATCCAGGCGGTGGCGGATAGTGTTGCAGACGGCGGCGCTTTCCCGGAGAAGACGGTGGCGTTTGGGTCCACACGGCGGTAGAAAGAATTTTCAAAAGAAAAAGATAGAGAAAAAGAAAAATAACTACCTGGGAATTGAAATTTGAGATCAAATGCTGAAGAACGGACGCCGGAAAGCTTGGAATCGCCGGAGGAAGAAAGGGTTCGCCGGAGACTGTTGCAAGAGGGGGAAAAGTGGGAAAAATTTCAGTTTTCCCACTATTTATACCCCAAACAAAAACGGGGTCCCAGGCGTAATTTTCCGAAAGTTCTGGGGCTCAATTGAGAGAAAACGGGGTAAATTCCGAGCTAAACTAGAAGATGAAGGGCCTATAAATAATTATAGGGGCGCGTCGCCTTGGGGCTGCTCGCGCGTGAGCGGCGCGCAATCATTGCGCTGGCGTCATCTTCGTGATCTCCCCAGATCATGGGAAGACGAAACGGTTATTCCAACATTGCTCGTCACAGAGATGCTGTTCGTCCAAATCTTGGCCAAGACGATATCCTAACTACAGTTGCTCGCCGCAAAATTACTCGTCTGATTCAACATCCAGTCAGGATAGGGGGCAATTGTTGATAGGCGAACATCATCTAAATATGGAGCGAACAATTATTGAAGTCTAAAACAAAGAAAATCACTATTTTGGCGCATTAACCAACCTGGGAGGTGTATGAAGTGATGAACAACTCTCCCAACGAACAACTAATGGGCGAACAGGTATTAAGGCCCGGGACCAAGAATGAGCCAACTGTGAAGTCGTCAATGACGAACAACTTGGTCAAACTATGATACAACAAACAGCCAAGGAGTGTACAAGGGAACAAAGGACAAAGATCCCAAAGCCAAGCTGAATAAAGCCACAAGGCGAACAACTTCCAAAGTACAACCTCAAGAGGCGAACAACTTTCAGTTGGAGAATCAACAAGATCAATCAAGCCGACCTAGGCGAACAACAATGAGTCCGAGATAAGATCAAAGAAGACTTTGTAACTAAGGTTCAGCTTAGATAAGATTAAAGAGACACATGTCAAGCATGCAGGCTAGGGAGACCAAGAGTCTTGGACACCTCATGCTTGATGGTCTCTATAAATAGTTGTTCTCCAGCTTATTTATGTAATTTTCGAATTTCAGACTAAAAACACACACAAATACACCTTAACGTACACACATACGAAATTAATTCGATTTCGATCTACATATTACACAAATTCGATAGCCCAAACCCCGATTTACCATTTACGGTGGTAATCAATCACACGCTATTGATTGGTGACGTAAAAACGGATTAAAACAGCCACTAATCCTTACGATTAAATTCGTTCACCAACAATGGGATCATCACTCATCATGACAAAAGAATTTGCTAGGACCTTGTTTTCTTCTATTGTCCATCTCTTAGACGTATTAACTTCAACATCGGAGCACTCGTGATCCGAATTTAAATTAATTGGAGTTGAAGGTTGAGATAATTGTGTCTCCGGTACGGAAGTTGGAGTTGCTGGTTCTTTGTCATTCTGAGTTCTCGATGACATCCCGGTTGCTCGTGGAGTAGAAAATATTTGAGGCGGAGATTGCCCGAAAAAATTTGATGGAATCATATTGCTCGAGTTGTTAACGAAATTTCCATATCCTTGAAAAATTGGAATTGATGGTTGAGCATGCGGAAAATTCGTGTAATTGGATGGAAATTGAGTGGACGAGCCAAATTGAGAATATTGAAAATTTTGTGGGTACGATAAATTATGAGAGAAGGAAGTTTCATCCATACTATTTGGATGATTGAACAAATTCCTACGAAAATCCTTATTATTTTTGTCCATCTGATATGGAAATAAAAATATCAAGAACACAAATAAATGAGAAGAAATGACGGAGGAGTGGAGTAATGTGATATAGAGTAATAGTAGGTGGGGAGAAAAAGCTAAGTGCATATATCATATTTATAGGCATTTTTTCTTTGGGCATGCATGCAAATATATCACAACGGTAATCTGAAACAATTCAAACCTTTAATGAATTGGACATGTAGGGTTGGTTGATTCATTTATTTCTAATAAATGAACTTTCATTCAGTCATGCAATTAATATTGGCCAACCTCAATTCATAGAGAATATTTTTAAAATGTTGGGTTTCTATTACTTCCTTCGTCTCAATTTTATTTTCCCGTTTTATTTTACATGGAATATAATGCGAGAGTTGAATTGTAGTATTGAAATGAATAAAATAATTTTTTTATGGAGTAAAATTTAAAAAAATAAATGCACTTTATTTCTATTTTGAAAAATGAGAAAATAAAATTGAGACGAAGGGAGTATTAGAGTGGAACAAAAATAATACCGAATTATAAAGGGAAAAAATTACAAAATATATTTATAAAAAATTACATTTTACGTAATAAAATATTTTTATGTTAACAAATATAAACACACCAAATAAATATGGAGGCAATAAATTATTATCGAAGACCCTGTGTATTGTGGAGGCAATATATCATGTAACTTTGTTAAACAAAAACAAAACACAGTATATGATTTTGGCAGTATGTTGACTCGCTGGAATAGAAAACAAAAAGGACAAAATGGATGTAGCTGAAAATGGAAAGTTACCGCAGGAGAGAGAAACTTTTATTGGGTTACTACTGCCCATAACTGTTATAACTCATTTATGAGTGTTATAACTTAACATTGTAGATGCTCCAACGGAAGAAGGGCGGATATGGTAATTGGTAAAGAGAACCAGCCAAAAGTATCTAACTCAACAATATGTGGACACAAATTCTTTCAGCAGCAAAAGTCAAAACCTAGAAAGAATAAACAATAATTAAACCGCCCAAACCAACCAATAAAAAAACGCCAATCTAAATCAATATATAAAAACAAATTTGAGTAAAATTTTACTTATAAAATATTATAATATATATACTTGGACCATGAGTAAGAGTACTTTTGTTACTTACGTCTTCTAACCCATAATATAGAACTTTTGATACCAATATTTACGGATTTTGAAATGTGACAACAACATTGAAATAGGAAAATATTGGAAATTGGTATAGATATTTTCTAAATATATAAAAAATAATTTTGATTATAATTTGACCTATATGATACTATATGTATTTGGATCACGACTAAAACAAATCACATAATCAATAACAATACTACTCTATAAATCTGAAAATTTGAAATTGAATTTTTTTTTTTAAAGTATAAACCAAATCAATAAGATTATTTTATTCGAAAATATCTATTTATAAAGATTGATTCAATAAATAACTAAAATACAAATCTCAGTCAATTTTTAATAACCTGAATTTTTAATAATTTGATCTTATTTTAAAGTAAGATTATCCTTGACATGATATACACAACAATGAACACTATAACCATGTTAGTATGTATACTATATAAAAAATTAATTTATATTAAAACTTGACCTATATCATACTATATAATTGAGTCATATAATATAATTAAAAATCTAAGTAATCCCACACGAAACCCAATAAGAATATTATTTGTATGTGAAGCAAATCAATTACCTTAAATGAAAATAATTATTTTAAAGATATATATAATAACTTGATTAGTTATTTTAAAGATATATATATATAATTAGTCAGCAATTAAGAAAAAGAAAAAAAAAAAAAACACACGATTAAGATCACTTTTATTAAATTGATTTGATTTCCATTATATACACAATGGAAACTATAGCTATCTTAGTATGTATATATTATTTAAAAAATTAATTTATATTAAAAGCTGACCTAAATCATACCACATATATTTATATTAAAAGTTGACATATGTCATACTGTATATATTTGGAGAATTAGGACAATGACTAATACACACCACTGAAAATAAGGATAGAAATTTACAACCACAACTTAGGCCAATTAACAATGGTTGTAAATTTGAAAGATTTGATATTCCAAATTTAGGAGATTTGGTGTGGACATTACTTGAGGACTAAGAATCATATTGGGTTTTACCCATTAGACTAGGGTTTTTACTATTATATATATCACATTGTATTCATGAATTATGTACTCTAATACACAACAATATTAGTGGAACTTCTGGCTTGGATCGCCCCCAAACGTAGTCGTTCTCGATGAACTGGGTCAACAAATCGTGTGCTTTTACTTTACGCAATTATTTACAATACGTTATCAGCACGACGCCCTAACTAACTGAGCTAAAAGGTATGTCTCTCGGATTAATTCCCGTTGAATCTCATGAGTTTATTCCCTATCTCAAAATTATTTGATCTTGTTTATACTCAAATTATATGCTCAAATTTAATTATCATGATCCTTTTATGATGTTCGTTCATGATTAAATTATATGTCTTTTATATGTTATCTATTGAGTATATTGGTTGGATTGAGATCGAAAAACGAACACCGTGAGACGCACGACGTAGCACTGCCCGAAACGGCCCCGGAGCGCCGCTCGGGGCAGCGCCACGCTGCCACCCGGAGTGGCCGTCCAATGTCGCCGCCGCCGCGAGAGCCACGGGCGCCGCCACCCTTCGTTCACGGGCGGGGCTTGCCCGCTGCCGCCGCCGATAGCAACGCGACGCCGCCGCCCTTCGTTCACGGACGGGGCTCGCACGCCGCCATCGTCTCTCGCCCGCGACCGACGCCGCCGCCCTATCGCCAACGCCATCGAGTCGCCGCCGTGGCTGGAAGCCACCGCGCGCAACGCGGCCGTGTGCCACCACGACGCGGGCGGCTTCCCCCGGCGGGCGTACACCTGGAAACTTCCTCCGCCGCCTCCGCGCGCCTCCGGGCGTCACGTTGAGACAGCGCAACCCTCCTCCCGCGGCCGAAATCGCGCCGGGGGAGTTTCAGGAAAATCAGTCCCGATCGCGCCTGGCAGACGCGATCGGAGGCAGGAAGTCGCACATGGGAAGCGCGATCTTCCGGGCTGGTCGCGTCCCCCAAGCGCGATCAGCCCCGATTTCTCAAATTTTATTTATTTTTCGTTTTCCTTTTGTTTTTCGATTCTCTCCTCTCGCCGTGTGTCCCCTGCATAGTTGTGCGTGCACTTTTAGTCACATGTTGCGATCACCCCTTGTGAATTTTGTGATAACCCCGACTTTGCTTCGGTTTTTGTATCACAAAATTTATATTATGTAATCCTGAAAATATTTCGTTAAATTGCGTTAATATACATGAAATAATTATTCTAATGATTATTTCCTCTGTCTATTAAACTGTATATTTTCTGTAAATTATTTTCATGCGATTATCGTTATTTTATTGTTATTGCATGCTTAAGTGATTTTATTATCCTACGTGCATTAACACTGCGCACATAGTTTATAGTCCGCTCTTCATGCCCGGGTAGGCGGCGCCCGGTATTTGTCGGACCGTAATTTTATGCCTTGGGTAGACGGCGCCCAGTATATGCATCTATGTGCCTTAGAATAATTAAATGAATCCTTGTTTTTCCCTCATTGTCTATGCGTCTTGTTCATCCCCCTCACCATGTCGCTTCTCTTGTAATGAATAATGTCTGATATCACTATGAAAGAGTTCGATGAGCTTGCTCTCGACGGTAGCAATTACCCGACATGGGTGCTAGATATAGAGTATTATCTAGCATCAAATGGGTTAAGCGAAACCATCATGGAAGGTTCAAAATCTACTGACGCCCAGAAGGCGAAGGTATTGATTTTTCTGAGGAACCACATGAATAAAGGTCTAAAATTCCAATATGTCACAGAAAAGGACCCCGAGATATTGTGGAAAATCCTGAAGGAACGTTTCCAACAATATGATTTTGCACTCCTACCTCCATCACAACATGTGTGGTTGAACGTCCGTTATGAGGACCTGAAGTCCATAACGGAGTATAGCTCTGCATTGCAGCGTGTTGTGACCAACCTGATCCAGGATTCTATATCAATGTTTCACGCTAGCGACCCTGTACGCCTGCAGCGATACAGGCATAAACCCTCATCTGGTCGTCGCAATCGTGGAAGGAGGAGAGCGAGTAAGAAATCCTGGACTAACGACCAAAGCCGTAGTTTACTCGGTGGTCACAAGACCCGGTTTAACGCTCCTCAGAAACCCAGCTCTCAAAGAATAATTGAGCAGTCCTGCTTCAGATGCGGATGCAAAGGTCATTGGTCGCGCATGTGTCGTACTCCCAAACACTTGGTCGAGGCTTACTTAATGATGCAAAAGGACGACAAGGGGAAGGCTCCAGATGATGAACCTGAGGATGACGACCTGCCCGAAGCAGATTTTGCCCTAGACAGCGATGACCTCTTGGGCCCGTAGCTCAAATTTTAGGATAAACGAGTAGATTCGCGTATTTGGTTATTCCTAGTAGTTTGTTTTCTAGATAAAACAATTACTTATTATATTTTGGATCCTTTCTTTCGGATATTTTATTTTATTTATGAATGAATTAGCTTTGATGTGTTTATCGTAATAGCTGTCCACGAGTTTATTCGGATATTGCTGTTTTGATTTATGGCTTGTAAACATATCAGCTATTAGGTTTGGACTATTCCCTCTTGCATGATGGACGCCCATAGTGATTTATGTCTGGTAGATATCGCCACCACACATACGATCCTAAAGGATAGAAAGTATTTTCATAACTTGATTAATCGAAAGGGGAGTATAAGTACAATTGCGAATGACAGTACATTGATAGTGGGCTCCGGAAGAGCTTTCATTGTCCTCCCCATGGGTACCGAATTAATAATTGAAAATGTTTTATTGTTTCCGCAATCTAAGCGTACCCTACTCAGTTTTAGAGACATTAGAAATAACGGATATCATATTGAAACTAAAACTGAAAACAATAACGAATACCTTTTGATGACTAGTACTCGAGGTAGCCATAAGCAAGTTATAGAAAAGCTTTCATCCTTCTCCTCCGGTTTGTACTATACCTACATCCGGCCGTCTAGTTCCCATCTAGCGATGAGTATGAAATTCCATGACCCAAATTCTTTTAAATTATGGCATCAGCGGTTAGGTCATCCGGGACAAACAATGATACGTAGGATTCTATCTAATTCAACTGGTCATAGTATTACGAATAATAGAATCCCTCCCGTCGATGAGTATTTCTGTGATGCATGTTCTAAGGGTAAGTTGATAGTGCGCCCGTCGCGCACTAAGGTTGGACTAGAGTCTCCGGTTTTCCTAGAGCGAATTCAAGGAGACATTTGCAGACCGATTCACCCAGCATCGGGACCATTTCGTTATTTCATGGTCCTTATTGATGCCTCCACTAGGTGGACATTTGCATGTTTGTTGTCCACCCGCAATCAAGCTTTTGCGAAGCTCATTGCGAAAACTATCGAGCTTAGAGCTCAATTCCCGGATTATCCAATTAAAATAATTCGCATGGATAATGCAGCTGAGTTTAGCTCGAAGGCCTTTACAGATTACTGTATGGCCCTGGGAATTAAAGTGGAGCATTCGGTCCCCTACGTCCATACCCAAAATGGTCTTGCTGAGGCACTAATAAAACGTATCAAATTTATCGCGAGACCATTGCTCATGAACTCTAAACTACCCACCTCATGCTGGGGGAATGCAGTCCTTCATGCATCACACTTAATCCAAATCCTTCCAACTGCATATCATGATCATTCCCCCCTATAGTTAGTGCGTGGAAAAGAACCTAGCATTTCCCATCTGCGTATTTTCGGATGTGCGGTATACGTACCGATTACGATACCCAAGCGAACCTCTATAGGCCCACAAAGGAAACTCGGTATTTACGTCGGATACGACTCTCCATCCATCGTGAAATACCTCGAGCCTTTGTCCGGGGATCAATTAACGGCCCGGTTCGTTGATTGCACGTTCGATGAAGATTACTTCCCGGCATTAGGGGGAGATCCGAATTCAAAATTGAATGAATGCCGGGAACTTACGTGGAACGTAAGTAATCTCCAGTATCTAGATCCGCGCACTAATCAATCTGAACTAGAAGTTCAGAAGATCATTAACCTGCAGAACTTAGCAAATAACCTGCCAGACGCGTTCACTGATCATAGAGGTGTGACTAGATCGCATATACCTGCAGTAAATGCTCCCCAAAGGGTTGAGGTCCCAAGCAAAATGAGTACCCATGCCCCCACACGCCAAAAGCGTAAGGGACCCTCAAGAGATAGTAACACACCTAAACGAAAGGCTAGCAAATCTGGTCAGTCGAATGGAAAATCTCTAGAAGAGATCCGTCTAGATAACTCCAAGTCTCAAGGAGACGAGAGTCCTAGTGATGAAGCACGTGCACAAAACATTCCATGCACTAGGACCGTGGAACGACCAGACCCAGATACAATGGGAAATGAGGAAGGTCTGGTTGACGTAAACGTCGAAGTCTCTATGAACTTCACAGATACGGGAGAAACATATAATAGAAATATTACTGTCGTCGACGACACATTTGCAGCGTCAATAGCTCTTTCCATTATTAATGATCTAGATCCTGAACCCAAAACAATCGCAGAGTGCCGTAAGCGCCACGATTGAGTTAAATGGAAAGAGGCAATTGATGCGGAGCTCGCCTCGCTTAACAAAAGACAAGTATTTGGCTCTATCGTTCGTACACCCGCGCGCACTATCCCTGTAGGATATAAATGGGTTTTTGTACGTAAACGAAATGAGAACAATACTGTGGAGAGGTACAAAGCGAGGCTGGTAGCACAAGGGTTTTCACAGAGACCCGGGATTGATTTTGATCAAACCTATTCTCCCGTCATGGACTGAATAACGTTCCACTATTTGATATCTTTGGCAGTTAAGTTGAATCTCCAAATGAGATTAATGGACGTAGTAACCGCGTACTTATACGGATCACTAGATGCCGACATTTATATGAAAATCCCAGATGGATTTAACATTCCTCAGTTAAGGGATGGTGAAAATCGCAGTATGTATAGCATACAACTGCATAAGTCGTTGTATGGCCTGAAGCAATCGGGTCTCATGTGGTACAACCGACTTAGTGAATTCCTTCAGAAGAAGGGGTACACGTTCGATAAGGCTTTCCCGTGCGTATTCACGAAGAAATCGCAAGACGGTTTTTGCATCATATCCGTATATGTTAATGACCTGAACATAATCGGAACATGCAAAGAGATTGAAGAAGCCAGTTCAATCTTGAGAGCTGAATTCGAAATGAAGTCCTTGGGTAAAACCAAGTACTGCCTCGGCTTGCAGATCGAGCACCTCCCAGAAGGAGTCCTTGTTCATCAGTCGACCTACGTGAAGAAGGTATTGGATAGATTTCACATGGACAAATCTCATCCACTTAGCACCCCGATGGTTGTCCGATCCCTCGAAGTGGATAAGGATCCAGAAGTGGAGAAGATTCAGAAGAAATTCTGGGACCAGAAGTTCCTTATCTTAGCGCTGTTGGAGCTTTGCTCTATCTTGCAAATTGCACCCGGCCGGACATTGCATTTGCAGTTAACTTGCTTGCAAGATATAGTGTTTCTCCTACGAGGAGACATTGGAATGGTGTTAAGCATGTTCTACGATACCTCCAAGGGTCTCAAGATCTTGGACTGTTTTATCGTAAAAACCAAGACAAAACCTTAGTAGGTTACGCGGATGCTGGCTATTTGTCTGATCCCCACAACGCCGTATCCCAGACTGGTTATATTTTTCTCTGTGGTGGAACCGCAATCTCATGGAGATCGGTTAAACAGTCCATGGTTACCACGTCATCAAACCACTCAGAGATCATAGCTTTATTTGAAGCCGAACGAGAATGTGTTTGGTTAAGGTCCTTGGTAAAACACATTGGTGACTCGTGTGGTATCGCCAAGGGCGATACATCTCCCACCGTTATATTTGAAGACAACGCTGCTTGCATCGCACAAATGAGTAATGGGTACGTCAAGGGAAACCTGACGAAACATATTTCACCTAAGTTTTTCTACCCATACGAACTCCAGAAGAGTGGCGTGATTACCATTCAAAAGGTGCAATCTAGTAACAATCTTGCAGATTTGTTTACTAAATCCTTACCTACGTCTACTTTTGAAAAGTACGTTCATGGTATTGGGATGCAAAGACTTAAAGTGTTGTTGTCTTCAGGGGGAGCGGTAACCTCGAAATGAATCTGGAAGATTTAGATCTAGAAGATCAATGACATTCCTCCCACTTATTATTGTGGCCGATCCTTAGCACGTGGAGTTTTTATGACAAGACATTTATGTCGTAATGTCCAAGGGGGAGTGTTGTAAATCTGGAAGATTTGATATTCCAAATCTAGGAGATTTGGTGTGGACATTACTTGAGGACTAAGAATCATATTGGGCTTTACCCATTAAACTAGGGTTTTTACTATTATATATATCTCATTGTATTCATGAATTATGTACTCTAATACACAACAATATTAGTGGAACTCCTGGCTTGGATCACCCCCGGACGTAGTCGTTCTCGACGAATTGGGTCAACAAATCGTGTGCTTTTACTTTACACAATTATTTACAATAACAATAATAAACACCTAACAATGGAATAGCAATACAGAGTTTGACGAAACCCAAATAAATATTAATTAGTCGGTAATTTAGCTTAACATTATTTTAGCGAACCCAAAAGAAACCAATTGCAAATAATATTATATACGCGAAACATATCGACTATCTATTGAAAATCATTTATCTTAAGAATGTCTATAATAACAAATTATTATGAATCGTTAATTAAAAAAAAAAAAGGAAAACATAGGATTAAAAAAATCCAATTTTTTTTTTGGAAAAAAAAAGTGTAAGTGGCCTAATTTAAGGAGTTTGACGTGGGCAGCTAAATTTTAGGATAAGTTTGAGTTTAATATATGTATAGAGAAGAGAATCTAAGATTCGATTAAAAATTCAAAAAATTCAAAATCATAAAAACTGAATTTTCCGGAAATCAAGTTGAGTATTTGAATTTTTCTTTCCTTGCGCAAAAGAAACCAATTGAAAATAATATATATATGTGAAACATATCAATTATCTCATGAAAATAATCTATTTTAAAAAATCTATAATAACGAATTATTACGAATCGTTAATTAAAAAAAAAACATAGGATTAAAAAAATTCAAAAAAAAATTCGAAAAAAAAAAAGGTGTAAGTGGCCCAATTTAAGGAATTCAACGTGGGCATTGTTCGACGTGGGCAGCTAAATTTTAGGATAAATTTGCGTTTAATTTATGTATAGGAAAGGGAATCTAAAAATTCGATTGAAAATTAAAAAAACTGAAATTTTTGGAAATCAAGTTTAGTATTTGAATTTTTCCTTTCACCGCGCATATTCTTATTCCATCGAACATATTATCCCTTTATTTTTTCTCCTTTTTTTTATTTAGTACATTCTACACATTAATTTTAATATTATTATTAACTTTAATTACAAAGCTCTAAGTTTTTAATGTCATCCACCGCCAATGTTGTAATATCCCCGTCACAGAACCGCCAATTGTTAAACTAAATAATCTTAATTTAACTCTTATAATCTCATCTAGTACATATATTAATTTAAAAATTTATCTACCAATAAAATCTAGACAATATAAAAAAAAAAAAATTAAACAAATTAACTATAAGTATAACGTCCAAGATGAAAACATGAAAATCTAATTTCGTATAAACCTTATTCTGAATGGTTACATAAAATTAGGAGATGAGTGGGGCATAATTTTTATATTAGTTACCATTAATTCATTATTTTCATTTTGTGATAATTGCTATCTACCAAAAACATTGATTGGATCGTTGCAATCACATCTACATAGAAATCAACATAAGATTTCTTTTGGACTATCAATATTATGTACAAAACAATGCTGAATAAAATATCGGTAAAGATAAACATCCAGAATTTGGATGTCCAGAATTGGATTTTTCGACAATATTTATTTAATTAATTAAGGGTTGATTAACTTAATGACTATACTGCCCTTATGCAATTTGGCTTCAAGGTTGATACATTTTGGCGTCAAAAATATCATCATTTCCCTCCAAAACACTTTCCCTCCAACACATGCATGCAATCATTACATATAGGCATGCAAGATATCTCGTTTCCCAATAAAAAAACTATCATGACACATTATATGCTAATTTTTGTCATCATCTTCTAGTATAGAAAATAAGCATTATTACCATAACACACATTAATCCCTATTTCAAATTTAATTAAGAAATTAGGGTTTATGTATTCTTTTTTATTTATAATTTTGTCTGTTTTAATTTAATTAAAAAATTATCATCACTACACATTAAATCCTACATATTCCAAATATAAATAACAAATTTTCGAAATAAATTAGGGTTTATGATTTTCGATTGTATTTATAATTTAGTCTGTTTTAATTTAATTGAAAAAATAACATCATTATACAATAAAGCCTACATATTTCAAAGTTTAATAACAAATTTTCATAATCAATGTTTAGCTCTAAATTAAGGTTAACTCTATTTTAAATTTTAATCAAGGTTTAGCTCTAAATTAAGGTTTAGCCCTATTTCAAATTTTAATAACAAATTTTCGAACTTAATGTTTAGCTCTTAAACCATTTTTTCGAAATTAAAGTTTAGCTCTATTAGTCACCATCTTCATAAAAAATAATCATTATCATCACAACACAAATTAAAGCCTTTAATCAAGAAATTGGGTTTACAAAATTAGGGTTTTCGATTTTAATTAAAGTTTTGATCATTTTTTATTTAATTAAATAATTCCCCTCCTCATAAGCCGTTTTTTTACACTTATCTTCTTATTTATCTTCATCTTCATCCTCATATACTTCCATCTTCATCCTCCTATCTTACTTTCATCTTCATCCTCATCGACCATGTCCACAATATCCGACCGACTTCGTGAGATATTGGGGGAAGACGATGGAGAGCCATCCAATCCCGTAGAAGATAATAACACACAAGGTACTTCCAATGGAGGTAGCTAACATGCAGAAGGAAATGGAAGGTGAATCAACTCCGTCGGATGATCCCGTAGAAGAATACGTTGAAGAAGGTGACACGAATGTCGTCGTGCAACCTAACATGCAGTTTGATACTCTGGATAGCTTATTCGATGCTTATCAAGAGCACGCTAGACTAAAGGGTTTTAGCGTAGTCAAAAGATGTTCGAAGAAATTGGGTGAAGGGGAAGACAACAAATATGCCCTTTTTGTATGTGACAAGGCCGGAAGTTCTAAAGCACGCAAGATTACCAAAAAAATAAATTGCAAAGCTAGGTTGAATGCTAAAAAGCTTGATAATGGGTGTTGGATTATTTCGAAGATGGAGACAAAACATAACCATGCAATTGATCCTGTATTTTCACCATTAATGGCAGCACATAAACATGTGAGTATCAACATGAAGCAAACGACAATTGGAGATAAACGACATTGCAGGAATAAGGTCGTGTAAGAATGTACGGTTATGTGAAGTGCAATGTGGCGGACCTCAAAACTTAAGATGTCTTCCGAAAGATTATCGTAATTTCGTCGAGCAGAGAAGAAGGTTGAGGCTTGGAGAAGGTGATGCGGAAGCGGTTCGACAATTATTTGTAAGACTACAATTGAAAGATGGGAACTTCTATTACACGTTGGATATCGATGACGAGGGTAGGTTACGCAATGTTCTATGGATTCATCCAAGGAGCAGAGCCGCATACGAAGAGTTTCATGACGTCGTTATTTTTTACACAACTTATCTCGTCAATAGGTACGTAAGAAATTGTTGGTATTACTTGATTTTTTTTATCGGCATACTACTTGCGAAAAATTATTGAAATATGCATGCTTCGAATTTTTTTTACATCGAAATACACATGCTACTTGCGAAAATTATTAGTGTCATATTGTTCGTTGTTTTAATTAAATTATTAGTTTGTTTTGTGTTTATTTATGGCATATACGGAAAAAAAGTAGTTCAATTAAAATCTACATTGTCTTGTTTGGTTGGCGTTTAATAAATTTTAATTATTAATTGAATTCTTATTTTTGTTGTTGCAACTAGGTACAAGATGCCTTTTGCATCAATGGTTGGGGTTAATCACCACGAACAGTCAATCTTGTTAGGGTGTGCTTTGGTGACGCATGAAGATGCATCGTCGTCTAGGTGGCTTTTCTCGAACTGGTTGCAAGCCATGAATGGGATTCACCCTAATGCCATTATCACTGATCAGTGTGAGAGTATTAAGATAGCAATAAGGGAACTGATGCCTAACACGATTCATCGGTTCTGTATATGGCATATAACCTCCAAAATACATCAAAAGTTTAGAGGCGTTCGAGATTTTTACAGGTGCACTGTTGAATTTAAAGGTCTTGTTTATGACAGTATCACCATTGAAACATTTGAGTCGAAGTAGGCTGAGTTCTTAGCCAAATACCGGTTGGAAAATAATGCATGGTTGAGGGATTTATACGCCGAAAGGGAAAAGTGGGTTCCGGTGTACTTGCACCATACTTTCTGGGCTGGAATGATCTCTACACAGCGGGGTGAGGGGATGCATGTGTATTTCGATGAATTTGTTCACTCGAGGAGCACTCTTAAACAATTCATGGAACAATACGACATGACCATGGCTAATAAGATCCAGAAAGAGTATCTTGCAAATTTTCAATCCAAGAACAAGGTGGTGAAATGTTCTACTCATTTTCGTTGGGAGATGCAGTTTCAAAAGGTGTACACGCATTCCATTTTCAAGCTCATTCAGGATGAAATTCAACGCATGATATACTATCATGCTATCCCGCCAACTGAAGATGAAGCGGCTAATGATGAGAACATAGTTGGAGTCGAAAATTATTGGGTTTTGGAAAGGAGTCTGTTGAATAATTTCTTCTTCAAGGAATTCATGTATACGGTTAAGTGGAGGCCAAATGGAGCTTATATTAACTGCAACTATAGGAAATTTGAGTTCAAGGGGATTTTATGTTGTCACATAATTAAGGTGTTGCCTCAGAATAATATTGAGACAGTGCATGAGAGATACGTGCTACAGAGGTGGAGAAAAGATGTGTATCGACCACACTCGAGTATTGTTTTTGCAGGAGGCTATCCTCACATGACGGAAGAATACAAGAAGTTTCAGGAGGTGGAAAAAAAATTTCAAGAGTGCATGGATGGAGCACTTGGTTGCACGGAGAAGATGGAATTTGTTAAGCAAAAATGCCTTGAAATGAAGAATCAAATTCTCTACTGGAACCTTAATCCGACCGCAAATAATGAAGGAGGAGCATCACAGAGTACACAAGCTATGCATGCATCAGATACACCAATATTAAATCCGAATGTTGCGATCCCTAGAGGAAGACCGAGAATGAACCGTTACATGTCGGCAGCTGAAGTGCGTGGTAGAGGTCGTAGAGGCGGAAGGGGTAGAGGTCGTGGCCAAAGGGGGGCTCGAGGTGCAAGGGCTGCTCCAAATTCAAACGTGAAAGGAAACAATGAATCTTTCATGTTTGATTTGAACGAGGAACCATCTTATATTTCGCAAGAGAGTGTTATGTTTTAGTCGAGTTTAGAGCTATTAGGGTTTAGTGTTGATTTTCTTTCTAGTTGTTGCTTAAGACCAAATACTATTTGCGTGTTTGTTTTAAATTAACTTTATGTTTGATTATGTGTTGATTGTGTGTTAATTAAGTAAAATAGAATTTCTTAATTCTCATAACATTATTATAACTTATTGAATAATTATATTTATCAAGTAAACTAGTAAATAATTATATTTCTCAAGTTAACTATTGAATAATTATATTTATCAAACTTTATTATAACTTATTGAATAATTAAGTTTATCAAGTTAACTATTGAATAATTATATTTCTCAAGTTAACTATTGAATAATTATATTTATCAAACTTTGTTACAACTTATTGAATAATTAAATTTATCAAACTTTATGATAACTTTTGAAGATTACATTACACTGTTAACTAAGATTTTCTTTATTCATATATTAATAGATATTTTAATTCAAATTTTAATTAAAAAAAATACACACCTAATTCGACAAGACATTTCGCAAGGGAGTAGTAGCCAAAATCATAACGCTAATTCGCTAGTAATTTGTTGTGCATATTGGATAGTTAAAAAAATAAAACTCACGTAATACTAACGAGTACTAGAGATTTAAAAAAAACTCACATAATAATCATTTCTAAATAGATAATAATGCATGATAATAAAAAGCAGAAATTACAAAAAACCATTGTCCATAATACTACAAATAAAAAAAAGTACGAAGATTAATTGTCCATCATGATAAAAACCATAATTTAAAAAAAGTAATCCGGCATCTCTTTCTCCTCCATCTTGAAGGTGTTATCCGATTGGCGGACGAAAACAGTCAAGTGCGTAGGATCACCGACGCACCTGAAGTAGAGGTTGTCCCCCTGTTGGATTCCCATCTCCTCCACGAACTCTGCCCAGCCATGCGTGAGCTGTCCAAATCCCTTCCTAGAATTGTCGATTTGATGATAATTGTATCGGCAAGAACTCTTGATGATATTTCCCATTTTAAACGAAGTAAGGTTGGTGATCTTTGACTCCTTGCCCATTATGTCAAAGGAATTGGATGGAAGGTTCTAAAATATCAAATATTACACATCAAGGTGAATATTTTAAGTAACAATACGAAAAGAGGCATAAATAGAAAAAATATTGAATCTTACCAAACGAGTTATGAACTCAGTAGTCCTGCACGTGGTGGAGAAGTAGTGGTATGGAATAGGAAAATAGGCTCTTGGATAGGGCTTCCGTTCGAGTATCAATATTAGTTTCTTTGCTTCGGACCTTGTTATCACCATTGTGTGGATGATGGGTGAGAGAAAGAGGAGGTGGGTGATGGGAGAGAGGTAAATGATATATGGTTGTAATGTATAGAAATAGATTTAAGGTGTAAGGTTTATAATTATAACATAAAGTAACAACTCTTTTTTTTAAAGGAACATAAAGTAACAATTAATGCTAAAAAATGTGTGTATATATATATAGGATCCGAATCGGTCCATATACATATATATTCGAAAACCATTAATACAAAAAATAAATCGAACAAACCCTAGTTCAAATCCAAAAAAAATATATATATACTAATCCTACACCATTTCTAAGAAAAAGGATTTGAATCATTAATAAGGTATATGATACAAATCAGAAAAATAGTTTATTATACTAATTAATCCTACACCATCTCTAACAAAAAAAATATAAAAAATATATTTTACTAAAAAATAATTTGAAACCCTAATCCTGCACCTTTTCTACCCATCATCTGGAAGAAACCCTAATGGCGTTTTGGAACAGAATAAACCCTAGCGGATTCGAGACAAAAACAATATCTTTCGAAAAGATTCATGCATTTCACAACTTCGAGAAAAAAATCCAAGAAAAAGTTAGGATTTGGGCAGCATAATCATCAAAATCTTTTAAAATAATTAAAAAGTTGGATTAGAAATGTACCTTATTGGTTGATTAGCGCGGTGATTGCCATTTCCTAGCAAATAGTGATGATTGAACTGACGGGGGCGGCCACAACCACACTTTCGTCTAATGAATGTGCTTGCTTATACATCCATGGAAGATCTTACGATCCCTTTGTCGAAAAAAATCCAAAGCACATTATATCTGTCGCTCGAAATGCAAAGCAAATTAATGAGAAGATGAAGCGTTAAATCGCGTCGTAATTATGGTGAAATCTGTAACGGTTGGATTTAGGGTGTAATTAGGGTTGGAAACCGCATCGTAATTATGGTGAAAACGCGTGCTAATTAAGGTGAAACGCGGATTAACGGTTTAATTCCAAGAAATAAAAAAAATGATTAGGGTGTAATTAAGGTAAAATGCGGATTATGTATCGTTACATTTCCAGAAATAATTCGAAAATTGATTAAGATTATCCAGAAGTTAAAAATAAAGTTTGACTAATTATCTTCTAATTTGTTACAATTATTTCGGAATTATCTCCTAATTTTTTACAATTATTGATTAAGATTATTTTCGGGATTATCTCCTAAAAAATGATTAAGATTATTTTCGGAATTATCTCCTAGTTTGTTACAGTTATTTTCGGAATTATCTCCTAATTTTAGGAATTATCTCCTAATTTTTTACAATTATTGATTAAGATTATTGATTAAGATTATTTTTGGAATTTTCTCCTTAAAAAAATGATTAAGATTATTTTCGAAATTATCTCCTAATTTTTTACAATTATTTTTGGAATTTTTTTAACAGCAAATTCGAAATATCTTCTAATTAATAATAATTGTATTACTCAATTGTGCATATTGGTATTACTATCAGTGCGTATTGGTAATACTATTATTTCGAAATGTTTTCTAATTTTTTACAATTATTTTGAATTTTTTTAATAGCTAATTCGAAAGGTCTTCTAATTTTTAACAATTATTTCGAAATATCTTCTAATTAATAATAATTGTATTACTCACTTGTGCATATTGGTATTACTATCAGTGCGTATTGGTAATACTATTATTTCGAAATGTTTTCTAATTTTTTACAATTATTTAGAATTTTTTAATAGCTAATTCGAAAGGTCTTCTAAATTTTAACAATTAATTCAAAATATTTAACAATTATTTCTAAATATCTTCGAATTAATAATAATTGTATTACTCACTTGTGCATATTGGTATTACTATAAGTGTGTATTGGTAATACTATTATTTCAAAATGTCTTCTAATTTTTAACAATTAAATATAATTCGAATGATTAAAATGTTAGAAAACAATAATTGTATTACTTACCATCACTATTGTATTACTTTACATCAATTATTTCGAAATATCTTCTAATTTATAAAAATTATATCATATATGGGAGATTTTGTAACAATTATTTCGAAATGTCTTCTAATTGTTAAGAATTAAATATAATTCGAATGATTAAAATGTGTGAAAATAATAATTGTATTACTTACCATAGCTATTGGTAACACTATCAATATGTATTTGTAATACTAATATTACCCTCAACCCTAAACCCTCAACCCTAAACCCTTACCCTTGCTAGTGTTACTAATAATGCGTGTTAGTATTAGTTTTTTGCTATAAAATTAAATTGTTATCACTTAATTTAATTTCTAATAAATTAATTTTTATGAATAAAAATATTAGTAAAAGCACTCTCACATAATATATGTCTTCTAATTAATAAAAAAAAAATTGGTATTACTACTAGAGACTCGATAATAACACCCTAAACTCTAATCACTCATGGAAAATCCTTACCGTAAGCCCTAATTCGAATGATAAAAATGGAAATTGTTGAGATTTGATCGAGAGTGGACTCGTAATGTTAGAAAATAATAATTGTATTACTTACCATCACTATTGTATTACTTTACATCAATTATTTCGAAATATCTTCTAATTTATAAAAATTATATCATATATGGGAGATTTTGTAACAATTATTTCGAAATGTCTTCTAATTGTTAAGAATTAAATATAATTTGAATGATTAAAATGTGTGAAAATAATAATTGTATTACTTACCATCACTATTGGTAACACTATCAATATGTATTTGTAATACTAATATTACCCTCAACCCTAAACCCTCAACCCAAAACCCTTACCCTTGCTAGTGTTACTAATAATGCGTGTTAGTATTAGTTTTTTGCTATAAAATTAAATTGTTATCACTTAATTTAATTTCTAATGAATTAATTTTTATGAATAAAAATATTAGTAAAAGCACTCTCACATAATATATGTCTTTTAATTAATAAAAAAAATTGGTATTACTACTAGAGACTCGATAATAACACCCTAAACCCTAATCACTCATGGAAAATCCTTACCGTAAGCCCTAATTCGAATGATAAAAATGGAAATTGTTGAGATTTGATCGAGAGTGGACTCGTAATGTTAGAAAACAATAATTGTATTACTTACCATCATTATTGTATTACTTTACATCAATTATTTTGAAATATCTTCTAATTTATAAAAATTATATCACATATGGGAGGTTTTGTAACAATTATTTCGAAATGTCTTCTAATTGTTAAGAATTAAGTATAATTCGAATGATTAAAATGTGTGAAAATAATAATTGTATTACTTACCATCACTATTGGTAACACTATCAACATGTATTTGTAATACTAATATTACCCTCAACCCTAAACCCTCAACCCTAAACCCTCAACCCAAAACCCTTACCCTTGCTAGTGTTACTAATAATGCGTGTTAGTATTAGTTTTTTGCTATAAAATTAAATTGTTATCACTTAATTTAATTTCTAATAAAAAAATTTTATGAATAAAAATATTAGAAAAAACACTCTCACATAATATATGTCTTCTAATTAATAAAAAAAAATGGTATTACTACTAGAGACTCGATAATAACACCCTAAACTCTAATCACTCATGGAAATTTCTTACCGTAAGCCCTAATTCGAATGATAAAAATGAAAATTGTTGAGATTTGATCGAGAGTGGACTCGTAATGTTAGAAAACAATAATTGTATTACTTACCATCACTATTGTATTACTTTACATCAATTATTTCGAAATATCTTCTAATTTATAAAAATTATATCATATATGGGAGATTTTGTAACAATTATTTCGAAATGTCTTCTAATTGTTAAGAATTAAATATAATTCGAATGATTAAAATGTGTGAAAATAATAATTGTATTACTTACCATCACTATTGGTAACACGTAATACTAATATTACCCTCAACCCTAAACCCTCAACCCTAAACCCTTACCCTTGCTAGTGTTACTATTAATGTGTGTTAGTATTAGGTTTTTGCTATAAAATTAAATTGTTATCACTTAATTTAATTTCTAATAAATTAATTTTTATGAATAAAAGTATTAGTAAAAGCACTCTCACATAATATATGTCTTCTAATTACTTATTGAAAATTAATCGAGAGTAGACTCATAACTTCTAATTAATAATAATTATATTACTTTATATCACTATTGGTAACACTATCGATGAATATTAGTAATACTAGTATTAATTTTTATGCATATTGGTAATACTATTGTTATCACCGAATTTAATTCTTAATAAATTAATGTTTATGAATAAAAATATTATTAAAATCACTCTCACATATTAATGTGTTTGCTAGTATTACTAATACTATTTGGTAGTATTAGTTCTTGTTAGTAAAAAGCACTCTCACATAAACCTTAATTCCACATACTTCTAGAAAGTTGTACACTTACCACCTAACAAGCCTTAAACCACTATAAATAGTGTAGTATATTAGGGTTTCTTGTCACAATACTTTCTCTCATCCACATCCACCTTTCTATTCATCTAAATATGGACAAGTTCATGTCTTTCCTCGAAATTCTTACCGAATTCAACAAGAAGCTTGCCTCCATGGAGGCAAAATATGAGGTACAAACTTGTTGCGTCCTTGTGTCAAATCTTTCACTATTTTAATTTTAATTTTTATTGTATATCTAATTTTTTTTTTTACGTTTTTTTACTTAGGAGGATAAAAGCGTGCTTAGAATTGAGACATCCAAGTTGTACTCCATGCTTGATCAAAAGCACATTCTCATTAGGAAGGTGAAAGAATTGGAGGTGGATCTCATGGTGGTGGACGAATCGGAAAATGCTAAGGTTGTAAAACTTCTCCTTGAAGCCAAAGAGAAGGAGAGAGTGCATGACGTTGCATTCTATGGCCACTTTGAGAAATTGTTTGGAAAAAAGCTCGTTAGGATTTTCTTTAGTTTTGTTGTCATCTATCCTTGCATTTTGTTTTGTACCATCTACCATTTTAATGGAATGAATTAGTATTTTTTTTTTGCCATTCACCACTTTTTTGTTACTAAACATAATGCTAATTGAAAAAATCATACCAAAAATTTCGAATTAAACATAATGTTACTCAATCGTGTACAAATAATGTTACTAACAATTAATAAACACAATGTTACTTAATATATTAAATAATGTTGGGATATATTTTAGTTTTGATGATTTTCCAAAACAACATGTAATAGGTTTGAAAGCAGTCAGGATAGTATCTTTTATTTCAGGTCAGGCTAAGTCATTTCTCAGTAGAATAGGCTGTTCAGTTGAGGGGGAACTCAGTGAAGGGGAACTCAGCAACACAGCCTGAGGATATCAAGATAACACCAAGAAGAACTGACTGAAGCCATGCTTGCAACCTGAACCAGAAGAGAAACCTGAAGGATGTCCCACTGAGTATAAACCGGGCTGATCTAAGCTAAGTCAGGTGGACCACTCAGTGAAGAGCATGATCTGGAGGATCAGTGCTGCACCAAGTAGGACCTGAATGTGTCAGGCTACCGTGGTCAGGGAAGTTTGTCATTCAGCCTTATGACAAACTTCTTGGAATGATCTTCAAACAGTCTCTGAAGGACAACTACACTGAAGACGTTCAGTCCACTGAAGATCATCAGTCAGTGAAGGAGGAAGCTACCTAAAGTCAGTGGGTCTTAGTCAAACCACTGAGTCAAAGATCCGTGAATCCAGGCCACGTGGACCAACCAGCACGAGGCAGCAACTCTGACACTGACAAAGGCCGAATTCCAAGAAAAGTGGTTGAAACCATTAAATGTTGGATTCAAATGTATCTTCCCTCCAACGGATACATTTGAATCCCCATTATAAATACAAGCTCATAGCTTCATTATATGAGTGTGAAAAGAGAAAATCAACACCTACAAGCTGTGAGGGTGTGTAAGTTGTTAGGGAGTCATAAGGAAGTATTACACACCCACGACACTGACCTTTAAGGTTATCACTTATATTCATTGAGTGTCAAGCTTGTAACTCTTAGCTTAGAGAGGTTTTCCTAATCTTAGCTTTAAGGCTAACACATTGTAAAGGAAAACCTCACCTAGTTGGAGAAAACCAAACCAAACTAAACCCTTTCAGAAGATTGTTAGGTTTGTAGTGAGGTGAGGAGTGGCAGCCCAGGGAGTGGCGTGAGTCCAGTTGTAAGTGCACATTGGCACGTTAAAAACAAGAATCCCAGTTAGTGGATTTCCTGTTAAATCAGGCCGTGGATGTAAGAGCTTGAGTCTCTGAACCACGTTAAACTGAGCGTTGTTTATCGTTTAAGCACTTGCTAATCATTTGTTGTGTATGCTCTCTGAGTGTACTTGGAAAGTTTGAAAAGAAGATTAGCTAAGTATTTCAGTCAGGGAGAATCAATCTCACTGACAAGCTTAGGCTAGCACTCGAGAGTTCAGTCTCTCGAGTCACTGCCTTGTTGAGAGCCTGAGCTTTCAAGTCTCATCTCTGACTTGATAGCTCTGACTCTCAGCAACGCAGTGACTTGAGTATTCCGTCACTGAACTCAGTCAGGGTGCAAGCTGTGTCTTAACGCACTCAAGAGTTCAGCATCTCAAGCCACTGTCCTTGCTCAGAGCATGAGACTCCAAGCCTTCTCACTGACTTGGTAACTCAGCCTCTGAGCAGAGCAGTGACTTGAGTATTTCTCACTCTTGCTGAACTCCCTGAGGAAAAGTTTAAAAAAAAAAAAAAATTGCTCCTGAATTCCCATTTTGCCCTTCGAAAACGGGACCATCAAATAATAATACTAAAATATTGTTAATTAATATATTAAATAATGATACTAAATTTGTTACTTAATATTTATTAAATAATGATATTAAATATTACTAAACATAAAAAGTAAATACTCTTATGTGATGAATAGTAACAAAACCGTAATAAACAAGGGAGTGTTATATTTTAATCTCATTTTTTTTTAATTCGAGTACATTTAAGCTAATATATTCAACACTAATAATAATACTCTTGTTAATCTTATTTTTCGGAACCCTAATTGTATAGAATCCATTTTTTTTAATCTCAATTTTTTATAATATATTCAACACTAATAATAATACTCTTGTTAAACTTCGGTATAGTAATTATGAAAGTAACACTAATTAATTAGGACAAATAAATTAAATTAAATATATATCAAAAAAATATAATTAAAAATTGTGGTGTGTTTAAATTGCTATAGACCTAACATATATAGGGCTACACTATGATGGGAGTACACATTGCCCTATACAAGAGTGGGATACAAAAGGTCTCACATACACCTATATAAATCACCCATGCCATTAGCAAAACCTCACATTTCAATTCCATCTTCATATATTCATTACTAAGAATGACTTCCACTCCAAAGAGCAAGGCAACCTCTAGCCTACGGGTTCCTCCATCTCCTAGGAGCGCCTTGGCCATGTTCGACTACACCAAGCAACAGCACGAAGAGCTCAAAGCTGAGGTGAAAAAGTTGATGCACCGGTTGTTCAAGCATGGCCATTCGGTGGATATCTTGAGCACCTTGATACTTGAGTCACGCCCTCTAAACAAGGTCTATGATGCATTTCTTGATGCGATGAAGGACAACAACGCACCAATGATCGCTCTTTCCGACTCAAGTACTCAAGCTGTAGGTGGTGACGTGAGAGATGGAGGAAACGGTGGCGAGGGAGAGGATTCCGATGACAGCTTTGGTAGTATTTAGGTTGGAGTCTAAGTTGGTCTTTTGGTGACATGCATGTTAGGTTCTTCACTTTTTTTTTTCTTGTTTTTCTTTTTCGGTTTTTGTTGTTAAGTTTGGTTAGTATGCCAAACAATTTTCCCCATCATGCTATAAAATTTATATTCCTCTATGATTAATTGATGTGTGTAATATTTTAAACTTGATTGCATTTTTTTTTTCTTGTGTGTGTATTGAATTTAATTGAACAGTAAACACATTGCATTTCGATTAAACATTAGAAAAAAAACTGAAATTAATTCTAAGTTATAGAAATCAAGTTAAACATTAAACAAAAATTAGAACATTTCGACCTGGAAAAAAATTCGAAGATTTTCGAATGGTAAAATATTTTTTTCGAAGTGTAAAATATATTTTCCAAATGTAAACAAACATTAGAACATTTCGATCTAGAAAAAAATTAGAACATTTGGAATAATTCGAACATTTCGAACAATTCGAACAAAAATCAAGAAAAAATTGAAATGAATTCTAAGTTATAGAGTAAAAACTGAAATTAATACTAAATTTCGATTGCATTTCGAAATGGAAAAAAAATAAAACTGGAAAAATAAAAAATCAAACTGGAAATAGATATTGTAATTTTCGAACAATTATTTATTTGTAATTCCAAAAATTTAATTGGAAAAAATTGTAATTTTCGAACACTTGTTTGATTCGAAATTTTAAATTGGAAAAATAAATTGTAATTCAATTATGATTTTCAAATATTTGAATTGGAAAAATTAGTGGAATGATTTTTCAAAGTGTAAAGTATTTTCGAAGTGTAAAGATTTTTCGAAGATTTTAAAATATTTTCAAAGATTTTCGAAGTGTAAAATATTTTCGAAGTGGAATGATTTTTCGAAGTGTAAAACAATTTTTATTTCCATACTTCGAAGTGTAAAATATTTTTTCGAAGTGTAAAACAATTTTTGAATAAACTAACTATATTATGAAAATTAAAAAATATTTCCACATTTCCACATTAAAAAAAATTAATTGAACAAGAACACATAAAAAATTTGGAGATAAACACACAAATTCCATTAACTTAATTGAACAAGAACACAAATTAAATTAACTTAATTGAATAAGAACAAGAACACAAATTTCATTAACTTAAAAATCAAACATTACAAAATGAACTTAAAATCCTAACTTACTCATTACAATTGAAAAAAAAAATACCTAAACATCAAACTTGCAACCCCACCAAAAAAACCCGAAACAACTCCGAAAAATAGCATTTTGGCAAAGGATGGTCCACCTTGAATCGGATTTCCTTCAACACCTTGAAGGTTAGTTGAGGCCTCTTCCCTTTTCGAAATCTCCTCCGAATAAGAATTGATAATATCATCGTCTTCATCTCCATTTCCGGCGATATGACGTCGGAAATACGAATTATATGAATTGATAGCTTCATCTTCCGTCTTGAAAGATCGATACAAACTACCTTTGAAACCTAAAACATGTTGAGCACATTCGTGCCAACTATCGTATATGCCAACTCGAACCCCTTTGTAAACAACATAAAAAAAATTCGACATTTTTTTAGCATGAAATTAAGCTAGCACCGATTTTTTGTAGGAAGAATGGAGAAGAAAACTACCACCAATTTTTTCTATAATATTAGGGTTATGTGTTATGTATGTATAATATTATGGTTGTATGTATAGAGTGAATAAAGACAAATTTATAAAAAGATGAAGGTAATCATTGCCTTGAAAACATAAAAAAAATCTTTTTTTAATTGGCAAATCTTTTCAAATTTTCAAATTCAAATTCATTCAAAATCTGAAATTTTTCATTTTGGCGCAAAAAATTAAAGGGTAGATTTGGACTTTTCATGTCCTAAAAGGACGAATATACCCTTTCTGGATGTCCAGAATCTGGATGTTTAGCATTGTCCATAAAATATATGAGACTCATTCAAACGTGCAAAATAAAAATAAGAAAATGTAGGAATACTAAATAAATTAATATAAAAATTATAATAAATTATCCGATGTTTAAGCATATGATTGATCAATAGCTACAAATTTAAGTTTTGTTCTTTCTTGGATGTAACATTAAAATTTATCAGAAGAAGGACAATGAAATATTATACAAATGATACTGGTTGAACCAAAACATATTAGCAACACAACCAACTGGTATTACTCAAGAACAATGTAACATAAACACACGATCACCTAACGGCCAACATTTTTTTACAGACGTGCAACAGACACGCAATTAATCATATACACCATAAACAATCTTAAAGGAAAAACTGAATACACCACTTAAATTCGCACATATTCGAATATTACAAAGAAATCTCTTATTATGATGACCGGAAAAACCGTGAACATCTCTAAACTATTTTGATTATGATAATTGCAATATCACACGATTGCAGACACAAAAAAGAAACATGCGCTATAAAAAAAAAAGGCAGCAATAATCTTGACAAACTAATAACACAGATCGAAAAATGGACAACCATAAAATCCTCCAATTCTCGATTGCCTCATCGACACTGCAACAAATGTGAATGATACCAACATAGGCTGATAGATGATGCAACATTCGAAGGCTCGATGCAGGTATATATACATAGAAAAATAACGAAATGGATGCACAATTGAAGGATAATTTCCAAAAGAAACCATGCGAGTGAAAAAATGGAGGAACAAAATAATGACCACCATTAAGACCATACCATATAAGACACAAAAGTTGATCCAACGATTGGCATGAATATGAGAAAAAATGATCAACGGCTACAGGAAAATGGCATCCAAATCTATCTTAAGAAAGTCATGCTCTATTATATAGTTATAGATTATAGATATATTTTTCCTCCGACACGTTCTCCACTCTACTTTCCTTTTATTAAACGATAAACAAGTCAAAATTTTACATTCTTTAATTTTATAAAAAAAAAAACGACAGACAAAATACAACGGAATGAGTATATTGAAAAGGTGAAGTTGCCTTTCGAATTTGATGCACCGATGATTTATGAGGTGAATTTCATTGAGGAATATATGGAGCGAAGCTTCCTTTCTTAGAAGACAAGGCCAATGTTTATATTGAACACAACTCTTCTGGAAGACAAATTATTTGGTACATGAAGATAATTCATGTTGCATGCTTGAAAGATAGGATACTCTATTCATGTGTAGAGTCTGAGTCTCTGAATATCTACTCAAAAGACAAAGAAAAAATCTTATGTAAATCTTCTTTATCATATGATTAATTTGCATTTTATGTATAGTTTAAGGTGGCGCTTGGTTAGAAACTCTTCAATGATAATGGAAATGAAATTAAAAATTAGTGTAATTATAATGGTCAATGAGAACAAAATCACTACCTCCTCTCCTAAATAAGGTAATCACTACTTCATTTTTATTACCCTACAATCATCCTCCTCAATCACTCCCTCATTCTTCTACCAACAACCATTTGTTGTCCACTTCAATTCCAAAATTGGGACATGACACTAGCAATGAAGTCACAATTGTAACAATTCTCCCCTCAACATATCATTTATATTATGGGGGCATAGATGGAAAATAATTTTCACTCCTATTACCATTGAAGTGTTGCTAATCAAGTCCCTCCTAAAATATTATTAGGTATTAGTTTATTTGTTAGTTACTTTATTTAAAAATATTGGTTTTAATATTATAAATGATAGTTGAGTATGTATAGAGTAAAATTGGTTCATACATGAATCATTGAAGGGTATAAGTTGTTTTCACTAAAATAAATATTAGTAGTTGTTTTCACTTAACAATATTAGTTGTTTTCACTAAAAAAAATTAGTTTGTTTTCAGTAAAAAAAAAAACTTCAGTTAAAATAACTAATACCCTTCAGTATAAACAACTAATACTCTCTTAGTGAAAATAATGCAGGGGTGGCTTTGAGGTGGGGCAAGAGGTGCGACCGCCCTGGGCCCCTAGGTTTTTGGGGGCCTACTATTATGTATACAAATACAATATATATATATATATATATATATATATATATATATATATATATATATATATATATATATATATATATATATATATATATATATATATATTCTCAAAACAAAGTTTAAACTTTATTTTCATTCTTAAGTTCTATCACTAATTTTTTTTTTAAATAAAACGATAATTTTTTGTTATCTTGGAACTAAACTATGTCAAAATAGTAATATTTATATATGTCCATATATATAATAAAAAATTAAAATGAACATTTTGAAACTATAAATATTATTTCATGTATCATATTATATATATATATATATATATATTGAAAGAGCTTAAATCTAATGAGTAATTAATATGATTTACATATTCAACCTATTAAAATATCTTGTGAAACGTTATTAATTTATAAAAATAAGCATTTATTGTTTATTTATTAACCGCGAATCGTGTATATATGTATCATGCATAAACACATGAACATATGGATCATGCACGAAGTTTGCACGGAACGTACATGTACAAATCATGCATATTTTATTTATATTTTTCTATTATAATATCTACGCATAATTTTTGCATATGAAATATAAAAAAGAATGTGAAACACACTTGGTACTATAAAATATTATTTATTTTTATTTTTATTTCATGTAACATTCAATCAACAAAAGAAGTTTTGTTTTAATAAGATCTTAAATCTAATAACTAGTTAATATAATTCATATATTTTATATATTAAAATATCTTGTGAAACACTATTAGTATATTACAATAAACATATAATTTGTATGTACGAGTTGTAAAATACACACATTTGGATCATGATAAAATGTGCATACACGGATCGTGCACGAAATTTTCATGATATGTGCATGTACGATTCGTGCACAAAGTGTGCACTTTTCATTTGCTTTCATCATATTATAATATTTACACATAATTATTACATATGAAATATAAAAATAACACGAATTTTATTATTACTAATATTTCTAAAATTATTACCATTATAAATTATTTTAGATTGTTGGAAAATACAAATTTAAAAACTAAATTGTTGTATTATTTTATACTTGTGTTCATATATTTTTTTTTGTGTATACAATATAATGATTTGCAATTCACAGTTCTTTACTGTTGTTTTAAAGGGCCCTACTTTTTTCTTTTGCCCGGGCATAAAACTTATCAGGACCGACACTGAAATAACGAATATCCTACCATAGTTTATATATGAACTATTTCACTTTATATTTGGTCATGATAGTTATAATCTAGTTCATGGTAGTCTAAAGAGTAAAAGTATTACTCATTTTGTAAATATATTAGTACTCTAAAGTAAGCATTTAAGAGTTAGTTTCTAATCTAACTCTTATTTATATAATAGGATATTACTTTAGATTTTTCAAATTAATCATTCATTCTCTTCTGTAAACAGAACAATCGTTCCCATTAATAAGAATTCATCATCATCTTCTTCTTCTTAATTCAAAGTTTCCTTTCCTCATTATGGTATCAGTTTGTGATTCAACGTAATCACAAGCTCGTTTGATCCTTGCTTCCGCGAATTCATCGAGTTTTATGCTCGACTGAAATTTCTTTGCCCTAATTTTTGGGGATTTTTCGGTTCGTGTATTATTTGACCAGTTCTTGTTCGATTTCTTCAGATTTATTGCTCGAAATCTATTTTGTGAGTTTTATTCAACTTTCTGGCAGTATTCAAATCAATTTTGTGAGTTTTATTCGAATTCCTTTACCCTGTCTACCGAAACCGAAATCAATGTTGTGGATTCTCTCAATCCGGCAATTAATTTACTTTCTCCGTATGCCTTACATCACAACGATAATCTGGCCGTGGCTATTGCACTGGATCATCTCACTGGTGCGGCGAATTTTATTGAGTGGAGCCATGTTGTGGCTCGAGGTTTGAGCGTCAAAAACAAACTCCCTCTCATAGATGGTTCTTTGCCCGTTCCTGCAAAAGATGGGGACAAGGCGATTTATGCTGCTTACCTTCGAGCAAATGATTTGGTCCTCCAATGGATACTTAATTCTATTTCTCCTTATATCAAGAAATCCCTCAAGTATTTTGTGTCTGCTAAAGAGGTATGGGATGAGTTACACGTTCGATATTCCTGTTCTGATTTGACAAAAGTCTTTCAATTAGAAAAGTCTTTAAGTAATATGGCTCAGGGTAGCCAATCTATTGTAGAATATTACAATCATTTCAAGTCTGTTTGGGATGTGCGGATGAGCCATAGGCCTATTATTAGGTGTCTTTGTGGTGGAACTTGTAGGTGTAATCTTGCTGCTATGATCAGTAATTCCCAGGAACAAGACTCTGTCATGAAATTTCTTGTTGGCCTTAATGAGTCATATTTTGCCATTAGGAGTCAATTCTTGCTAAACAAACCCTTGCCCCCTTTAGCCAAGGTTTATTCACTCCTATTACAGGAAGAATCTCAGAGGTCTCTTAGTTTACCAAATAATCCTGTGAATGAGTCAATTGCTATGATGACTAATAATAACTCAAAGTACTATAAAGACAAAAAGAAGTCATTGAAATGTTCTCACTGCAATGGGAATAATCATACTAAGGATAGGTGTTTTGAGTTGATTGGATATCCCCCAGGGTGGAAGGGTCCTAGGGGTAGGGATAAGGGTAGAATTGATTCAAAAGAGAAATCTGCAAATATACTTGTTTCTACTCCTGAGGAAGAACAACCTGTGGCTTCTAATCCCTTGTTCACATAAGAGATGTTTGAGCAATTTCTAAGTTTTGCTAAGCAAGGGAATGTGGCAAAAGAATTTGTTCATACATCAGCTGGTGCATTTGCAAAACATGATAATGCTTCTGATCCAGGTATGCATTCTTGCCTATCTGTGGATTCTAATTCAAGAATATTTTCATGGATTCTTGACACAGGTGCTACTGACCATATGTGTTGTGACATTAATTGTTTTACATCTCCTCCTGTTGTTGCCAATATAAAAATTAGTCTTCCAAATAATGCAATTTCAATAGCTACTCATATTGGAAATATTAGTCTTAATGAACATTTAACATTGTACAATGTTTTGTATGTTCCTGATTTCACTTTTAACCTATTATCTATTAGCCATTTGACAAAATATTCCAATTGCACAATAAGTTTTATGGCTTCCCATTGTGTTTTACAGGACAAGGACACACACAATGTGATTGGTTCTGCTGAACAAAATGGGGGGCTTTACCACTTGAGAGTCATGCATACTGCAAACAATGCTTACAAGCATACTATTTTGGCTTCTGGTAATTTTGATCTTTGGCATAGTAGATTAGGACATATATCTCCTAGAAGTATGATTCATATAAAAGAATTAGGACTAAAGACTATGGATATGCATAAGAATTGTAATATTTGTCCACTTGCTAAACAAAAGAAGAAGTGTTTTCCTATAAGTGTTTCCACTGCTTCTGCTTTGTTTGATCTCATACATTGTGATATATGGGGCCCATTTTCCATTGCTTCACATGCTGGTTATAAGTTTTTTCTAACAATTGTTGATGATTTTTCAAGATGTACATGGGTTTACTTGTTAAAATCCAAATCTGAAGTAAAAGTCTCTTTAGAAAACTTTTACAATATGGTTTTAACACAATTTAACAAGAAAATAAAGATTTTAAGGTCTGATAATGGGGCTGAATTCATTCTACAAGATTTTTATCATAAATCAGGCATTATACATCAGACTTCATGTGTTGAAACACCACAACAGAATGGGTTAGTAGAAAGAAAACATCAACATATTTTACAAGTTGCGAGAGCCTTACTTTTTCAGTCATCTTTGCCTCTTATCTATTGGGCTGATTGCATTCAAACAGTAGTTCATTTAATAAATAGAATGCATTTCCCTGTTATAGAAAATAAAACACCTTTTGAAATTTTAAATGGGAAGAAACCTGATTATTCCTCTCTCAGAAATTTTGGTTGCCTATGCTTTGCAAATACCCTATCTGTTCATAGATCAAAATTTCATCCAATAGCTATTAAATGTGTTTTACTTGGATATCCTTTTGGTACAAAAGGCTACAAACTCCTTGACATCACTAATGGTAAAGTGTTTGTTTCTAGAAATGTAAGATTCTTTGAAACAGTATTTCCTTATGCTCATAAGAAAGGTTCTGAGAAGCTGATTATGGAAATAATAGCAAGAGAATCTGTTCTGGCTGATCAAGAAGCAATAATTGACAGTGAAAGTTCTAATCCAGGTACCTCTAATCACTTTCCTAGTATTAATGATAGATCTAATATTAGTCATAGAGAAGAAATGGATGAATATATGGAACATGTGATAGATTATCCTGAGATTAGAAACAATGTACATGATTCTGTTAATAATGATTATGCTGATAATGTAACTAATTTGCTTGGAAATGTTATGCAAGACCAGAATTTGGATGTTATGAGATCAACAAGATCTAGAACACAACCTGCTTATTTACAAGTTTATGAAACTGTGTTACCTAAGTCCATAACTCATGAACCTTCTGCTGCTAATCTTGTTGTAAAACCTAGAAAACAATATCATATAAGTGATTATTTGTCCATTAGCCAGCTATCTCATAATCATAGGGTTTTCACTGCCTCTATAAGTCAGATACAAGAGCCTAAGACATATAAACAAGCAAAGGATAATCCTAACTGGCAGCAGGCTATGAAAGCTGAATTAGATGCTTTAGAAAGAACTAACACATGGACATTAGTTAGTTTACCCCCAAACAGAGACTGCATTGGGTGTAAATAGGTTTTTAAAGTCAAATACAAACAGGATGGGTCAGTAGAAAGGTATAAAGCCAGGCTTGTTGTAAAAGGATACACACAACAAGAAGGTATTGACTATTTTGATACTTTCAGTCCTTTAGCAAAAATTATAACAGTTAGAATTCTATTATATGTTGTTGTTTCACAAAATTGGTTTATTCATCAATTAGACGTGAACAATGCTTTCTTACATGGTGATTTAATTGAAGAAATATACATGTCTCCTCCCCCTGGTTATTATGATAGTAATGATACAAGAGTTTGTAAATTACAGAAAAGTTTATATGGTTTGAAACAAGCTTCAAAACAATGGTTTACAAAACTTTCTGATTCTCAAATACAAATTGGTTTCTTACAATCTCTTGCTGATAATTCTCTATTCACAAAATGCACAAACACTTTTTTTACTGTTGTACTCTGTTATGTTGATGATTTGATTGTGACTGGTAATTCAATTGATGAGATAACGAAAGTCAAATCCTTTTTACATGACAAATTTACAATCAAAGACTTAGGAGTGCTTAAGTATATGTTGGGAATAGAGGTAGCTAGATCTGATACAGGTATATCTCTTTGCCAAAGAAAATATACTCTAGATTTATTGAATGAATGTGGTTTTTTAGGGAGTAAGCCTTGTTCTACTCCAATGGATTCTAAAATCCAACTCACTAAAGGTAATACTTCTTCACCTACTGATAGTAAGTTGTATAGAAGAATTGTTGGTAGATTACTGTATCTAACAGTCACAAGACCAGATATATCTTATGCTGTACAATCACTATCACAATATATGAGTAATCCATCTGCACAACACATGAGTGCAGTCCATAGAGTACTAAGGTACCTAAAGCAAACACCAGGACAAGGTATTTTATATCCTTCCTCTAACAACTTTAAGTTATATTCATTCACTGACAGTGATTGGGCAAAATGTACAGATACTAGAAGAAGTATAACAGGTTATGCAATATATTTGGGAGATGCAATCATTTCATGGAAGTCCAAAAAGTAAACCACTGTAAGCAGAAGTTCAGCAGAAGCTGAATACAGAGCTTTGGCATCAACAACTTGTGAAACTCAGTGGATCATATACATTCTGAAGGATTTGAGAGTGCCTTTCAAACAACCAGCTATGGTATATACTGATAGCAAAGTAGCTTTCCAGATTGCACATAATCCTTACTTACATGAAAAGAGCAAACACATTTCAATCGATTGCCACTACACAAGAGAGAAAGTTCAAGAAGGTGTGATCAAATTAATCCAAATATCAACTGAAGAAAATCTCGCTGATATCATAACCAAGCCTCTACAACCTTCTACATTTGCTAAATTCAAATCCAAAATGGGATTGTTAGATATCCACTCTCATTTTGAGGGGTGGTCTAAAGAGTAAAAGTATTACTCCTTTTGTAAATATATTAGTACTCTAAAGTAAGCAGTTAAGAGTTAGTTTCTAACCTAACTCTTATATATAATAGGATATTACTTTAGCTTTTTCAACTTAATTATTCATTCTCTTCTGTAAAAAGAACAACCGTTCCCATTAATAAGAATTCATCTTCTTCTTCTTAATTCAAAGTTTCCTTTCCTCAATAGGTAGATTATTTTGCATAGAACACCTCTAAGACAAGATAGGGGGTAATGGCAAGTGACTTGTTTAATCTGTAAACTTCTGGAAATTAAGAGAGCAATTATAGCTAGGACTGGAAAGACCATGAATGTATCCTAAATTATTTAGGAGATGTTTGGCTGATTTTGATCAATGAAAAAACGCTCTCACAAATATCACTTTTGCAGTAATCTTGAACCGACCTAGTTAAAAAAATTATACGCTCTTTGTTTTAATCCATGTCACATAACACTATCTCACACAGGAATTTAGGGTTGTAATTTATTACTGAATAAAGACGCATCCTATTATACGACAGTGTAAATAAATTGTAATGTTATAAGTCTCACACATGGAGTACTCACTGTCCCTCCATCCCACCGATTTATTTCATATTAACAAATAAAACAGTTTTTAAGAAAGAAAAAAATGAATATACATGTTTAGGTTACTAAAATAATGTTATGTTATTACTTTTGGTAAGAGAAATAATTAATGAATTAATTTCACATTCTTTTATAAGTTCGAATTTTTAGATGAAATGAAATTCTTTTATGGTATCAGAGTTATTAGGCTCACGCCAGGACATAAATCCTGGGTTCGATTTCCATTGAAAGCAACTCCACTCATATTAAATAATCCACTCATTGGACCTCCCAAAAAGAGAAAATTGAATCCAACACATGAATGAGGGTGAGTGTTAAGGAAAATAATTAAATTAATTAATTTCACACCCTTCTACAAGTACCAACTTTTAGATGAGATGAAATTCTTTCAACTTTGTAAGTGTGAGTTGTTTTTTATTTTGGAGTGTGAAAATAATTATGAGACGTCCATAAAATAAGTGAAGTAATAGCTGGATGGAAGAAGTACATTGTAGAGACCTAGAGTAACGCCAGAAAAGTGGAAATGAGAATTGAATGCAAGCAGAATGTGTATAAATATGAAAAGAAAGAGGATATCAATTGCATGAAAATTCATATTCAGGTCAATCTCACCAATAACTGAAACAAAGATATGAGAGTGTTTAAGTCCACACACAAGTTTACTTTCCTAAGATGAAATCTTCCTGGGGAAATTCTTTGTCCCCAGGGACACACTCAAAATCACTCAGATAACTTAAAACACAGAATTGGCAATCATCCTGGTCCAAATTTCCTGCTAAAAAGGGAAACGTTGACCCGTGCTTGAGATTCTTACACGATTGCAGTTATCAAGTCGTGGAATCTATAAACCAATCTATGCACCTACCATACAGGGACTTCGTTAGGTGCCCGTATGAGTTAAATCTATCTAGCTCGCATGACCTATGCTTGCAAGAATTAACGAAATCAGCTCACAACCATAAATATGCTGTGTATAACTCACTTTTTCGATGATATTATGTTCAATCTCCCACTTCAATATACCTTTCTATATGCAGATTAATTCAAAGGGCCACATACTGCTTCCACTGATAACCGTTTTAACACATTGGGACATGGATCTTGCCCAAAGTTACTGTTTGAAATTGTGACTGTGCATCTCTGTTGCCCAATGCACTTCTGCAAGATTAGACGAAACAAAATATTTTTAATACACATTTAGTTTTATATATGATTTTGATCCATAAAGCAAAGATGAAGTACCTTCTCTAAGATAGCGTGTGAAGTAGAAGCATGACAAGCTCCTTGCTGGAAGCTGCCACATTTTCCAAGAGGAGTTCCAAAGCTTGCAAATTTGATAGAAGAAATTGATTGCCCAGGACCACAACGAAGGTGAACCTTAGGTTTGTGAAACTCTTGAGCTCTTCCATAGCTTTCTATTTGCCAATTCTTAATATTCGGGTGATACTCCGCTACATCTGCACAAACTTTTCCTAGTGATCTCTTAACAAGAGTGATTCCTGTAGGATTGCCTCCGAGTTCTTCAAAGAGCACCAGCAGATTTTGGCTTGGTTTTAGCCAAGAACGCGGTAAATGATACCTGAAAATATCCAAAGAAAAAAGATTCACTAAAGGTAATTTTTTTTGTAACATGGTGCATCATTTGCATCATACAGCTGCTGCACATAACTAATACTTCCAATGTCCACCAATTTTTTACCCATTTACTGTTGGCACAGGATTTAATGAAAATTACTATTTTATTGAAAAAGTATATAGGGTAATGTGGGGGGTATTATGGGACCTATTTATTTGTTGTGAGTGTTGTTTATTTCCAAATAAGGAAATGGGTAAAAGATTAGTGGACAACCCAAAAAAGAAAGTGAGTAAAAGATTGGTGGACAAGAGAATTGTTCAATGAAAACAACTAATAACGTCCAGTAAATATAGTTAAAACCAACTAGCTAATACCTTTTAGTAAAACAACTAATACCATTAAAAAATGTACTGAAGTTACACTGTGCAACTGGTGTATAAATTTTTTTTTTATTATTATAACAAGCTTGCTGAGTCATACCATCTTTGAGTTGGTTGCCCGCACCCAAATTGACACTTGGTTGGTCGGAAACTTCCTGCATAGTTACATTCGTTGCAATTTCCAGTGGCATAAGCAGTCCAGTATCTTCCGAGACTCTGCCCATTAACCCACAGTTGGCCTTTACCCATGCTACTCATATCCAAAGCCAACGGTTCATCTCCATCAGGTGCATCAAAAAAAGCCTACAAATTTTTAATAGAACGAATTCATAATGCACGTCTTATTTCCCGCCAGGAGTTAGATTCTCTTTAGATAGTTTGTTAGGTACCTTATGCCAAGTCAAAGGTTGCTGCTTCTGGGCTATTAGTGAACCCTGCATCCAGTCAACTGAAGAAATGCCATTTGGTGAGACGAGATTCATGGCTTCTCCCGTGAGCCCAACCTGAGTAGGAGGTGATCATTAGAGCATTTTCGAAACTAAAAAAGGCTAGTGGTAAATTGTGGTGACATATATAAATACCTGGTAGGTCCATTTTGCCCAAGCCAAATCCAATTTTCCCTGGTTAAGTCCTAGCAATGCAACCGGACCCAAGACTCCAGTACTCCATGTCTCATAATGTCCACCGATATTCTCCAATTAAAAAAGAACATAAATGTCAGGTAGAATTCTTAAAACATACTCAGAAACTAGAATTGAATATTGGGAGCTCAGGAACTCATAAAGCTAACTGAACTAGTTATATATCAATAATATATGTCTAAACTCAAGTCTATCTAATCAGCTGTTTTAGGAATAGTTGTTATTGATCAAACAGAACAAGAGTGAACTCCATAGAGATAAGATTGAATGATGAAAAACTAACTGGCAATCCGACGGCCACACTGAGAAGACTAATCTTATTTGATCCAGCACGTAAGTTGACTTTTCCCTTAAATGTGAATCTCCTGTTTTGCCTCGTTCCAGAAGCAGAACCTGGATAACATAATTTAAGAAACTTAGCAATTTGGCCCAACAATTAAATGAGGGAATCTAATATGATGTGTAAAGCCTTGAAAAGAATGGAATGGACTATCTACCAGAAAGCTGCCCATTCACAAAAACATGTAGAGCATGACCAGTTGACTGAACAATAAGAGTTGGGAGCTCCCCATCGTGCAGGAAGGACTCCGATGAACCAATATTAACACTGCGAAAACAGAGAAGACATTAAGAGCACGACTCAAGCATAAGATAAAAAAATCTTGCAAATGAATGTAAGTTTCATATTCAAATGCATTTACAGATAAAGTATGGTGTTTCTAAAACCTCCTATGAAAATTCTGGTTTTAACTGGCATAGCAAGAAACCAGTAAAAACTGAATACATGCATAATAAGTATGAATTATCGGTCAAGACATTTGACTTACTTAGTTGTGTACCAAAGATAATCACTAGCATCTCTCGTGACATTTATCTGCTCCAAGAGACCAACAGCAGAGAATGTTGAGCTGTCATCCAAAGAAGTTAAATCTTCATTAAATGTTTCCCAGGAGAACATTCCTGTTTTGGTGGGTTGCATCTCCATATGTGATGTTTGAACTCCAACCTGTGGTGTAGAAAAATAAACCTCAGTGAGGGAAAGATCCACAGGAATTTAGGTACAGAGAGTAGCAAGTTTCTAGTAGAACTTGCATATAATAATTAAAAAATGAACTTGAACAAAGTGATATTATCTTCTGTTACGAATATTACGCACTTTGGCAGTGTTGAAAACTACATTTCTGCAGTCAGGAAGGATGCTAATGGACCAAGGAGGAAGGTTATAATGCATGTTATTGAACATAACTCTCGCTGGAGATTTAGTATCATAATTTGAAAGAAAGGCTGAACAGCCTCCTGATTCTGAAGAGTATACATGAGCCTGAAAAAATGGTGAATGTTCAGAGGACAGTCGTCAAAAATCTTTACAAGCAAATTCCAAGATTAGAGATAGGAACCTGTTGAAGGCTTCCAAAAGAAGTGACAATAGGATCGGCTGTTACAAGAGCTTTCTCGCATAGTTTAATAGCTCTATGAAGTTCTTTCAGATGACCATATTTAGGCTGCCGGATCAAACCTGTCAAGTAGAAGTATATAATCATTGCAGGGCATTTTATGCCAAAAGCAAGTCACACGGCAAACAGAATAATTAAGCATCGCTTAAATCCTACGAGCTTTGTTGGTAAAAACACATATAATTAGGTTCGTCTCCTGAGTTACAAGAAGATAAATTTCTGAATAAAGAGTGGGTAACGCTTTGTGGGGAAAATAAGATGAATACTTAGTTAAACCTTGAACAGCCTCATATAACATAGCATGACAAGAGCACCTTGAGAAAATTATCTCATTGGGCCTCAAAGAAAGATTGAAATATTTAAAATCCAAATTATTAATCACTTACAAAATAGAGCATAATGGAAATTTCTTTACCATATTCGTCAAGTGGGGCATCATAATCATAGCTTGTAGTGATGAAAGGGCCTCCAGCAGAGCGCCCAAAATTTGTGCCTCCATGATACTGTTCATAAAGCACAATAAACTTAGTTTCAAAATGGAATGTGGATCATGTCGCCATGTTACTCAGCCTAATGTAAGTGATTTCTCATTAAACTATTGAATTGATGATGTTGGCTAATTATGAAACTAACCATGTAATAGTTCACAAAAGAACCTCCCTTCTTTATAAATCTAGCTACAGCAAATGCCAAATCCTGAACTGGCCTCTCATGAAGGGGACCGCCAAATTCTGTGAACCTGTTTTTGGGAAAATGGAAAAATTATTAATGATCCACTTTCAATTCCTCACTCTACTAAGTAAAGAGAATCAGAAAGTTACTTACCAGCCACTCCAGGCCTCAGTCCATATTGTAGGCTTGTAAGGTTTGTTGGGGGAGAAAGAATCACAATAGAAACCATTACAAGTGTTAATCTGCAAAAAAAAAAAAAAAAAATAGCATAAAAAAGTAATAAATGCCACGTGTCTGCATTGCTTTAGAACTAATATGTACTCAGTTTCCAAGACTCCCAGACAATAACAAATCTTTTTTTGCAGTTTCTACTTTGTTTTGAACATTAGACATGTCCTTTCTATCACAAGTACTCACAATCAACTTCTTAGAGAAGCTATTAGTGGAATCAGCATGAAAAAAAAACCACTGATTTTTGCTTTACTGATCTCTTACCACAGGATCAGGGGCATCTTCTTCCTTGCACATCACCCAGGGAACCCCAGTATCCATGGCAACAGCCATGTTTGCAGCCCAATTAGAATATTGAAGGCCAGGAGCACCAAGTGCTTTTGCTTGTGGGCCGTACTCATTCTCAATCTGCAGAAAGAAGATTCATTAATCCTGCTGTAAGGTAGAATGGGGAACAACGAGGTATAGATGTGTAGAAAATCGCACCTGAGAAAGGATAATGGGTCCGCCCTGAGATTCATACAGTTTTTCACTCTTCATAAGATTCACAATTTTCTCAGTGAACCCCTTCATAGCCCTCTGCCGATCAAAAAAATGTAACTAAGCATTACTGAAGTGAAGACCTTAAGCCATTAATGGTCCTAGTCTATTCATCACACTCTTTAATTGGAGAAATTAATATAGGAATTAAGAGACATAAATAACCTTGAAAGGCTCATTATCTGTCCTGAAGCTAATTCCTGGTACATATTTCAACCACACGGGAAATCCCCTGCACACGAACATGTAAATACTAAATAGAAGAGCTCAACTAAACGCAATTGTGACTCTCTCTCTCTCTCTCTCTCTCTCTCTCTCTCTCTCTCTCTCTCTCTCTCTCTAGATCTAGGCAGCAGCATAAGAGGAAATAATACCCGAAGTTCCACTCGGCGCAAACATAAGGCCCAATGCGTAGATGAGCATACAACCCCGCTTTCTGAATGGTCTTCACAAACCTCACCAAATCATATCTCCCTTCAAAATTGTACTGAAACACACACGCAATTCACAGAAATGTAACCAAATCAGGCCAAAAAACCATCAATGTAAACGGAAATTAAGTAGAAAGAGTAGTACATTGCCCGGAGAAGGTTCGTGCACATTCCAGAATATATAAGTCTCAATAACATCCACACCTCCTTCCTTAGCCTTGTTAATCAGATCTTCCCACATCTGACCCAATTTAAACGAATCAGCTAAGAAATTATCATAAAAATTGAAAGGATTTCAGCTCGCCGTACCTCAGGGGTGCTTCTGGGGTAATGAATTGAACCAGAAATGAGGATTCTCCTTTGGCCATTAATAATGATGGCCTTTCTATCGTAAGTTACAGTACATTGCACCGCCGCACATCCGAGAAACACCACCATGCACGCCCACAAAACCCATTTCGAAGCTGTGTTGATTAACATTGTTCCTCTCTCTAACTATCGATCTTCTCTCCTCTTACAATGTGCAAATTGGCTTCATACAAAAGGGGAGTGGAGATTACGAAGCCAAATCTAAGGAGGAATGTGGGTGTAGGGAAAACTGTGCGTTGTAATGTGGTGTGGACTGAGGAGAGCAAGCGGTTTGTTTTATACACACTTGTTGTGTATACAGCTTTTGCCACTGTTTGGCTGTGTAAGCCCAGCACTAATATAAAACTAAAAGAAACACAAAACCGAAGACGAGTACCAAATAATTTTTCCTTTTCTCTTTTTGTTTTTTATAAGGTAAAAACAAAGAAAGTCGTGAACGCCTAATCTTGTACTCAAGGTGAGAGAGATTTAAGTGTATTTTTTAAAAATTAATTTTACAATTACTAATAACTTTTTTTTTTTTTAGAATACAATTACTAATAAGTTACTTCAAAAGTTGTTATATAGTTAAAGGAATTTTCTTAAAAAAAATATGTATACTTAAATTATATGGTACATTTGATTTACAAGAGACTAACTTCTTGTAAAATACTAATATAAGGAAATAGACAATTTCTTTGAGGATGGTATCACTTTTTATATATAAATTCTCTCTCCATTACATAAAAAAATTCACACTTTCTTTTTTCGTTTGTCCCATAAAAAAATTTACATTTTCTTTTTTATTTGTTTCATAAAAGCTTTCACACATTTAAATTGGAAAGTTCTCAATAAACTTCACCTTTACAATATTTAAAAATTACATCAAATTTCTTTACTTTATATATATAATTTATAAAATTACCTCTCAAACTTCAATCATTACTCTCTTTTTTCTTCTTATTTTGTGTGCTCTCTTCCATTTGAAAGTTTTTCTGGATGGAAAAGTATTATTTTTAAGTAAATTGTGGCAATTTTCAAAAAATATATGTAGAATTATATTGAAAAGAAAAAATTTAAAAGTGATACAATTTACAATAAATAAATTGTACTCATTTAAAAAACATGAATCACTCTCTTATTAAATTTATTCATAGCATGAAATTGATGCAATTACATTTAATAAGTGTTATCATTACTCTATAAAGTAATATTCATAATACTTTACAACGTGATATTATCTTATAAGTGTTATGATATCACTAAATGAATGTTTATATATTACTGAATGAATAAAATAATATCAATTTCATATTATAAATAATTTCATACCATATCAATTTCATACTAGAATGGAAGATGCCAAAATCCTAACAAATCTATAAAAATCTCAACAACAAAGGAATAAATAAATATAATATTCTTGATTTTTCAAATCATTGTATTATTATTCAAAAAATATTCTTTTTGCACTCAAGTACATAGCATGCACTTGAATTTTGAGTCTAATTTTAAATCAATTTTGATTTTTCAAAATTCAATTAATTTTATGAGTTTTGGAGAGTCAAAATTGATTTTAAATTGAACTAAAAAATTCAAATGCATACTATACTATGCACTTAGATCCATAAAAAAAATTGTGCTATCCAAAATCGCTATCAGCAATTGTAAATAAGGGTGAAAGGTATGGACATAAATTTAGGAATAGTTTGTTAAAAAGAGAATTACACTACAAAAAAGATTGTGTTTAGCGACAAGAAATTTGCGACGGACGTATATCCGTCGCAAATTAGGTCATTTGCGATGGAATTTTGACAGTTTTGCGACGGATTTCGTCAGTTGGTCAATTTTGACCGATTTTGCGACGGCAAGAGAAGCCCGTCGCAAATTTGCTAGGGACTTTAGCGACGGAGACATAAAACGCCGACGTTTTGCACCCATTTGCAACGGACGCCGTCGCAAATTCTAAACAAAATACTTACGACGGACCACATTTTCGTCGCAAATTCGGTCGGGTTACATTTTGCGACGGCTTTCCGTCGCAACTTTTAAATTCAAATTTGCGACGGACCACTTTTATGTCGCAAATTTGAGCGGTTGAATCTTGTCAGGCGGGTTGGTGACCAATAATTGACCCGGGTCGTCGCAAACTCTGTCTGCGACGGAAATTAAGGCCGTCGC